>JAPQWN010000005.1:71667472-73002472 GCA_028538565.1 Umbellularia californica
TATTTTAGACATTTACCTGAGCAACCTTTTAATGGTTTTGAGTTCTTTCTTTGGATGATTGAGGATTGAATGAAATGCACATTCTTTTTCCATAAGGCCGACCAAGTGAATTTTTGGGTGGATAAATGAGTTAAACAGGGAGACTATGGAGTGAACGGATCATTTATTGAAGTACGAGTGGTGGGCTTTTTTGTAATTTAGTTCATTTAAGGGAGAATTTTGAGAATATTGTGGGAACTTAGGCAGATATTCTTGTGTTGGTTACCAACAAGCAATGATTCGTCTCATAGTATATATTATTAATGACTGGGAGTGACACGTTACAAGTTTGAATTTTCAGAGAAAAGGTCTCCTTTGGTTTGTTATGTTACTTGCGTGGCACACTCTCCCCCACATAGGCTTTTTTCACCTTTTTCTATGATTAGTAGTTTTACTTCTCTATATTGTTGCACCGACTCTCTCTCTCTCTCTCTCTCTCTCTCTCTCTCTCGGTGGCCGGAAAGGAGGACCCTCTTCCTCTTCAAGGTTGCGTGTATAAAACTGCTGACCAAACAGTGCACCGGCCACACTCCACTCAAAAAGGGTGTTTTTTGTGCCAAGATGGGAAAGTTTGAGGGAGTGATATATCCCCACCAGGGACCCAATAGCATGAAAGGTGTTTGTGGGTATTTGATCCTTTGCATGGACGGCTCGATATTGTACACGGATGCCACCACACTATGCATGGAACCCCTTTAATAACTACTCAATTAAGCAACCACTGCATGGAGCCCTTTAATAGGTACTCGATTAAGCATCCACTGCATGGAACCCTTTAATAGCTGCTCGATTAAGCATCCACTGCAGGTTGATTTCGGGACATTTATAAGAAGCTAGAGTTCAAATGAGGAAAGGCGTAGGGAGTATTTAAGTAGGTGCGTGGGAGAACTGACTTTCATTATGATGCAGTGACTATCAGGTTAATTTGGTTTATTCTTCTACAGATAGTGTTTGAGGAGCTGGCCCAACTCGAAATACGGTCTTATAATGGATAGTATGTACTTGACCTAGCTAAGTCGTTGGCAATAGAACAGATAGTTGAGTTTAGATTCATGTGGACTCCATTGGCTTAACAGCTAAAAACTTTATTAGCTTTTGGATAGTATAGCTAGCAATATTTAATGAATTTAAGTTGTTCTATAAATCTAAGACTGTTAAGGAATGTCTTATTTGATTGGCTAATAGGCCCTTCAAAGTCTTATCATGTGTCATATGTTAGTTAGTAGTTGCTTTCAAGATGAACTAGCATAGCTTCCTAAAAATCTGCTCATTTCATGTAATATAATACGTTAGAATGGTAAGATTTGTATTTCTAATAAAATGGTTAAAATTTGAAGAAATAAATGAGAATTCTCATAATGATATCCATCGAATCATGTCCCCTCTAATGGAGAATTAGTCGAGGAGAGGGGTGAAATGAATACCCAGCCACCACCCTTGTAATCAATTATAGGAAGATGAAGGTTGCATCTATATTGCTACCTTATATCCTTCACCCCTCACCTCATATATATTCTCCACCTTTCGTGTCTTTAATAATCCACTTATTAGATATGAATTCCTATGAATTCAATTCTTCTGTATTCTTTGCAAACAGAGTACGCCATAGGGGACTTTTTGTCTGTATGGATTCAATTCTTATGTGTTCTTTGCAAGCAGAGTGTGCCATAGGGGTCCTTTTGCTTGTATGGATTCAATTATTATGTATTCTTTGCAAACAAAGTGCGCCATAGGGGTCTTTTTGCTTGTATGGATTCAGTTCTTATGTATTCTTTACAAACAGTGTACGCCATAGGGGTCTTTTTGTTTGTTGTAATTGAATACCTTGGGTTCTATTTGTACAAGTGATTAAAGATGAAAAATCAAAGGAGAAAATGTAAAAAAACCCATCAACAAATAATCTCCCTTTTATTGAAAATAGATTGAAGGGAAGATGGGATGTGATTACCCACGTATGGCACTAACATTTCAAAACCTAGAGAAATCAAGGGTCCATCTATGTAATCTTTCAACCCTCATCTCTTTATGCAAATAAACAGGCCATGAGTGTCTTTGTTGACATTGGGCACCGATGACATGACACATTGAGACTCGATCCTCCAAGATTTTACTCCTAAGAATTTAGGAGGCTTCTTGGTGGAGCCTATTTTTAAGAATCACTGTAAGAAAAAAGGTCCTCTTTTGTATAGGTGTAGTTCTATTAGCGCTCTTTAAAATTTGTTCCAATAGAAGTGATCAATCACCATAAATACTTGAATGGTAAAGACACCTTGTTCTATTTGATAAATGACTAATCCAATGAGGCCCCTCCCTGTATTACAGTGAAATCTTGAGGGTGCATTTACAAGAGGGGGCACTTAATATGATGTGACCGTTCATACGATAGTCTATAATTTGATTTTTCAGGAGTCCACATTGGAGGATCCCCACTTTCTGACATTTCAAGTAGGGCGCCAGTTGCATTTTTTTCCTCTTCTCGGTCTCTTGAATCGGGTGCCAATGAGGCGAGTCTTTTTCCTGCTCAGAGACCACTTTGACTCTATAATTGTCGACACAGCTGATGGGAAACAGAAGGTTAATATTATACTATCTGTGCGGCAGGCTCCAATTGGAGTATAACATAGAGATCCACCTACTAAAATCATGGTCTCCAGCTGAAAAATGGTTCATTACGCGTCAGAAGATAAAGAGCCACTGGACTATATATATATGATTCCCTGTACAGTTGATAATCAAAAGTCTAAGCTGACTAATGGTAACTCTTTTGAAGTTGGAAAAACTACTCCGGACAAGATTTCTGGTCTCCTTGTCACACTGGTTGGGAGAGTGTTGGTTTCTTCAACTGCAGGCAGCAAGCATTCTTCACTGCGTCACGCATCCTACATTTGACCGATAAGAAGTCCATAGTTTGGTTGGTAGTCCAACATGTGATTTGTGCAATGGCCTCCAATAACCACCCTTGTTTGCCTGGTTAGTAAGTCGTCCTAATTAAATGTTTGCATAGATAAACCATAGTCAAGGGTCTCTTTTTTATTATATCGAGAAAGACCAATGCATACTGAGTAGGGCAGAGTTACAATGCAGCTGTACCGCTCCATTGAGCTTCAGTGCCAAAGGAATGAATGGTCCCACCTTATGAAAATGTAAAACATTTTTATTATCCTAGCACAGATTATAATAACTGTCACTAATTATAAAAAGTCAGTTTCAGTAGGCCAACCGGTGAATTGAGTAGAATATTTTGCTCATGATGGAGTCCTTCCATTTTTTCAGGGAGAAAAAGAGAGAAAAGTGAAGGAAGTTGATCATGTGTCCAAGATGTAGTCAATAATTCAACAGTTGTCATCTCACCCATTGGAATATTTCATATGTTGCTTGTTACAATGGAATCTTTAGGGTATTGGGAAGGGTTTGGACTTTGAAAAGGTAGGCCCACTCGTTCCTCTATGAAGGGTGTTGCACTCAAGCTCAATAAAGCGATGTTGAATTATATATGGTTCTGACCATGCTGTATATCCTATCTCCATTTATTGCAATTGAATTTTTTATGATAACTTAATTTAGGACCAATTTGCTTGCACAAAATACATTGGAATATTCATGTTGAAATGCTCCATTGAAAGATTACTAGACAGGTGAGAGGTCAGTGACGTAAAGGTAGAGATGTAAATAGATCTTGACTTTTCTAGGTATTGAATTTCTAGGTGATAGTTGATTATTCATTTTTTTATCTTCTCTTGATTCCATTTCTACTCAAGGGATGCTATTTGATGGTTATTTTTGGATATTCATTTTTGGTGCTTCATTTTTAACTACTTATAGATATACAATCTTCAATTACTTGAAACAAATAGACAGTAGGAGCAAGTTTGCATAATGAGTGGATTTTCATAGAGAGAACATGTTTAGATATTTTGTGTAACCTATTCTTTATTGTTTGGTGGAGAACTATTTTTCTTGAAAAAAATGGAAAAAAAAATACTAATGAATTGGCTGTCCTCAACTAAGAGAATTTCAATTTCCTTCGAGATTCTTAAAGAACAAAATGTAAGGAAATTATCTTTAAGTCCATTACTTGGACCACAAGTCCTTTCCTTTCCCGAATTGTGGTCATTATAGGAAATCCGTTTTCATATGATACATGCTATTCCTTAGTCAAAAAGATTTCTTAATGAGATGTATTCCATAACAAACTCTACCTTGATGGATGGTTGAGATTAAGTCTATGGAAACCCTGATTGGAAATTCGGTCCTCTTTTCACCTATAAAACAAAGTCTTTCGTCTATCACAAAGGCATTCACGAAAATCAACACATTAAGGTTTTCTAGGCAAGGAAAGAGAAACCGAAACCATTCACATAGTCACTTTCTCGACGATCACAGCATCAATAAGCAACAGCACCAGACTGCAGGATCAGAAAGCTCTCTGCATCAGGATGTCTGGAGGTACTCTTTAATTTATTTAAGATTAAATCCTACACGTGATTATCATGCTGTTCACGATCTTAGGGTTCATATTAATAATAGTATAACACAAAATCCTCTTCTTTAACGAAGCTTAAGAAATTGGGGTTTGCATCTCAATTTAGTACAATGATTCATCATTGGCCAATTCAAATCTTCTTAACTACCACATTCTTTCGCATGCCTTTCGATACAACATTGATATCCCTTTTTTTTTAACTTTTAATGTAGAATGGATTACAAAAGATTATTCATTTACATGAATGGTTAAGTTGTACTAGATTAAAATCAGGGGTAGGGAAGACTTGGATAAGCTGCACTCAGCTAGTAAAGAAGGATGTTCTCGTTTACTCTGGTGCTCTCGCGGTTCATTTGAATCGGTGTAGTTGTCACAGGGAAGAAATAGAAGAGCAGTGGGAGAAAATTTCCGAACTAGATAATGGACCCCCCCAACCTTTTCTTGTCATTGTAAGATATAGGTATTAGGCTGAGGCCTCCAAAATTTCATAGGCCCATATAAAATGGGATAGAAATTAAAGAAGGAAATAAAAGTAGTTAGATGTTACCACAAAAGAAGTGACTGAAGTGATCCTTAGCCGATCCTGATCCACCACACTCCACACCACAAACTCTGATGTACTATTTGGTCCTTCTCACAATGATTATATCTGCTCTAATCGACACGGTACACGTGATAAGCACTAGGTTCTCAACATATGATTTGAAAGGAGGAACCTAGAGTACTAGCTATTACTACTCCTCCACTCATTTTACTCGTGAACTCGGTCATTCATATGTCTTGTTACACGTGATCTCTTTATTTTGCATGCAAACCAGAAGTTGGTTCGTGAAGATCTTAGTGGGTCCTAACCGATACAGTAAGAAAACGGCCAGCACTAGGAATCATCAGCTGAAAAAAAATCATCTGATCCAGTGGGCTTTGAATGGGACTGGTCATAAAGTGGTGGTGGTGGTGGTCCATTTACGTACTTGTTTTCCCTTCCCAAGTGAGAGTTATGCCAACAGGGCACCGTCCGAGGATCTTTGGGTCTGACTTGAATTGCCTTTAAAAAAGCACCTTTCTGTGTGGAGATATGCATTCACCGTCCCAGGAAGGTCTCTTCACCAATCATCACTTTACTGCTCAGTTTTCACTCATGAGTTCTTACGCGCATGCTCTCTCTCTCTCTCTCTCTCTCTCTCTCTCATGCAACTCATATGCTTTTGCTTTTCCTGTGATTCATCGTTGCATTCAAGTAATTAGCAACGCGTTCGGCCTCTATGAATTTGATTCTCAATGATGAAGACTTTATCAATGATGAAGACTAAGGAGAGGAAGTACAATCTAAAGTCAATGTCGGTGTTGAGACTCACAAGGTAGGCCGTTTTTAGTAGGTAAGTACTTGTGCTCATGTGGCTCACGGCCTACTTTGATCTGCATCTTTTTTCAGGACGACACAGATGGGAACTTTGTGTGGGAGGGGGCCAATGGGTGACAACCATGAAGTTGCCATCTAAGAAAATCATATTGACTAAGGAATTCTTAAGCTAAAACCACATAAACTGGGAAGATGGAATAGGATTAGAATTTAGAAGCGTTCCTTTCGTTAACCGACGGTTGTTGCAATATTGTCAAGGGGTAGCTCTTGTTAACATGTTTGGTATTGACCTAGTGTATGTTTCCACTGCAAAAGAAGGGACTTTTAGCGGCCGATGATTAAGGTTTTAGGGGCGTTTTTTTCCTGCTGCTAATCAACTGGTTGTCACTTTTTTTTGTAGAGTGTATTTGGTTTCGCTTATGTGCCTGGCCAAAGTTTGGCCTAAATTGAATGAGAATTGCTTACATGAAAAGCATACTCTTAGTTTCTTAAATAAAGTTTTGTTGCAATCCATTCCAATTCATTGGGAATTCTTACAATATATACCAATTTCATCGAAATCGACAGGGCGCTTAAAGGCCTGTTTTATTTAGCAAAATTCTTAAAATTTATGCCAAATGCTAGACACCCATATGAAATACAAATCTCATGGCCCATCTAGGATAGAACATATGGAATTCTCATTATCAACTCCCTCTATTCTGCTTTTAGGTTTTTCCCCTTGTAAGCTTTTGCACGGCACTTGTGAGGTTTTCTTTGCCCACCATTAACATGTCCCTATCCTTCAAATCATGATCAGGATTGAAAATCTTGCACCGTACTTGTACGAGAGCCATGCAGGGAAAAAAGAGGACCTCATATATAGTGTAAGAAAATACAAGAGGCCAACAATTTCTTGTACTTTCAAGGGACCATATATAGGGGTAGAACAAAAAAAAAAAAAAAAGAGGAGGCCTACTAGGACCACATAAAAGAGGATCTCATAAAAGAACTTGCTGGTCCCAGATGCGTGTCGGAACCGAACTCGCCGAGGACCTTGTGTGTTCCGGTGTGGAGTAGACCTACGAACTCGCTGCGAATGCTTTCAGATCTGCTGGATGATCAAGCAAGGGTTTCCATCTCCCTAATATAGAGCAATCCCTAGGAGTCACGACTATTACGGACTCTACCCCTCCTGGAATCCCACCCTGACCAGCGTGGGAACTCTGCCAACCGAGAGTCTGAACCTGACCCAAACTCTACCATCAAGAGTTTGATTCTTATCTGACTCAATCAATCAGATCAAGACTTGTTGGGAGTTCATTCGCGGAATACCACCGGGCTCGATCCGGCGTGGGCCCAATGGCAGTCGGGCCCACAATTTTCCTAACAATATATAGTGTAAGAAAATACAAGAGGCCAACAATTTGTTGTACTTTCAAGGGACCATATATAGGGGTAGAACCAAAAAAAAAACAAGAGGAAGGCCTACTAGGGTCTGTGTGTAAGGGCTTTCAATATGGTCCCAAAGATAAGTTTGACATTTCGCTCTGCATGCTTTCTATATGAAGCACTGGTTAATACTTCAAACTAAATTATCAGCACGTAAAATATATAAGAGCCTAAGCCTTATATGGCAATAAAGATTCAATAAATATAGTGAGTGGGAAGCACAGATATGGATATGGCTGCCAGTAAAAAGGGCCGGAAGTCAGTGAAGTTTATAGTACAATGGCATGCATGATGCACCATTGAAAAGGTTGTTTTTTCAGATCTGTGGGGACTATAATCCTGAAGCTGAAATGATGTAGGATTCTGCGAGAACCTCAAATTTCAACCCTCCGTATATATTCGAGCAGGGAGACAGTACACCAATGTGGTGATCATCTCTTGATTGGATCACCCTACCCTACAGCCCTACAAATAGGTGTACTTGGCATCTTGTTAGGTGGAAAATTTCAATAAAATTCTCATCTAATGTAATTCACAGAGATAACTGGGTTGCCAGTTTGGAACCTCATTTCTCATTCAGTTATCTACAGAGATTAATCTCTAGGCATGCTTAATTTTTGTGTGAGATGATGACCCTCTCTACATGTGTGGGTGTTATCTCCCGAAGTTTGCAAATGCCTCATCCCCATGTAATGAAGTTGTTCTTACTGTTCCATCCACACTTGTGCAGGTGCTCTTACTCCCTTGGATGAAGTACCAAAAATAATAATTCCGTAATTCAAACTTTAACTTGATGTGAGGTTCTTTTGATGTGATTTTCATTTTGTCTCCTTAATTTTACAAGTGTACAATGCCAAGGATTCCTCTGCAGAAAGGATACCTACAAGATTGCACGCTTGTCATTTCTCACTCTTTAGTGCAATATTCTTCAGTGCAGAAAGAAAAAGAAAGTTAAGCTATATTCTCTCGTCTCTGAAAAAAGGTAGGGGCCAGCTTATAAAGGAGTGAAATATGAAGTAGAGATGCATAGGGTTGCAGTGCTTTTGAGTAGCATGATTTCTCCAGTGGGCTCGGACACAACTTAAGAGAGTTCTATGAGAACAGCTTGTGAAATATATACTATAGAGGGCCTTTTAGAGAACTAGGTAATTATGGTGCAGGGGCGGACTGTGGGCCCACCTGGAGCAATGGGTCCTACAAGAGATTGGAGGTTGATTGGATGATTGAACTGGGGTGAAGCAAAAACAAACTCACCCCCCTATCTACGTACCCAAGGGGCTAGCTCCTTTAAACCACCCCACCACACCCCACTGATATCCACTGCACCAGGTGGGCACCACATTCAAAACCCCATCACACAAATACTCAATACTTCTAAAAGCATGCAGTTTAATGAAGCAATATTTTATTGGGTCAACTGGGAAATGTTAGGCACCTTGCATGTGGGGCTCACTTGGATGCATGAAGGAGGGGATGGAAAGGTATTTATGGATTAGGTTTAAGATCATCTGGGCCACAGTTTGATGATGGCAACCACCTGTTTAAGGGCCCAAGATTTTTTTAACAGTTTCATTTAAAGCCGTTAAACAAGTGGTACGTTGTTGATCATCAGATTGTGTCCTTTCTGGGCTACACCACTAATCCATGATGAGATCTTCATGCAGCTTTACCCTACTGGTTAGCATTCATTTAAGTGGATCCCACATGAATTCATTAATGATTGATCAAGAATTTCATCTATGATTGTTTTTGGAAGGTGACCAAACCAACCATCTATAGTACTTTTAAAACAGAAGCTGCATGTGTAGCAGTGGGCAACATCTAGTATCATCAGGGCTGTAAATGGGCTAAGGAAAATTGATACTTGAATCATCGCGGTTCAACAGGTTCAAAATTTGGGCTTGAAAAAATTTAGGCCTGGTCCATTGACAGATCTGACCATCACGAATGTACACTTTTGTTGATGACAAGCTTAAAAGAAAAAGGCAAAAATCAGTACCATCTACGCAGTAACTAGGACCATTCTTAGGTCCAGCAGCCAAATTATATTTGAGCCCAAAGTTTGAGCCAGGCATTGCATAGCAGGCCTCCATGTCAGGCCCAAGTGGTATCCTAAGAGAAAGTACCCATCTCCACAATTTAGCCAACTTTTAGTTAAGCATGTATTATTTCCTGAGTTTTCATTCGAGCATGTGCCCTTTACACTTAACCTCTACAAACTTGGGTGCAGAGTACACAAGGGGAAGTTCAGATCAACGGGACTGTTTGGGTAATTCCAAGTGAATTAAAGTGAAGGGTCATTTTAAGATACAAGAAAAAAAGAGGGGTCATGTCAAAAAATACAAAATCTCAAAATTCACCTTCCCAGAGCTAAATGGCCAACGTAAGTAGAAGAAAACAAGATTGTGGCAACATAAGTAGAAAAGAGCTCCACAAGCCTAAATGGGCCGGACTTTACAGGATTTGATATAGAAGCCTGAGCAGGCCCCCGACTCAAAGGGCTCCATTTTAAGCCTTGCGCAGGCCCAGTGGTTCCATCTTCCTTGGTTAATAGAACGGCCCATTGATAGCTATACGTGCATGTAACTATCATTGGCCCAAGTTTGGTTTTGTTCAGGCTCTATTTTGGAAAGGCTGATCCAAATCAGTCTTATCATGTCTTTTGGAAAGTCAAATTTGTGGGCCTCAAGTTGAAACTTAATAATGAATGGTCTACACAGAACCAGGGTTACCCACATTGGCCCAAGCCCAAATCAATTTGGGCTAGATATGTAGAGAGCTTTTAAGTTCTGAACATGAATGATGCTTTAAATGATAAAAACTAAAGGAAAAAATATATATCTGGGGCCAGGCCTGTGCTCCATTGAGGCCCAGTAAATAACCCACACCTAACTCGACTTATTTAGCACAACCATTCTTAAGTTCACAAATCAGATCTTCTATTTTGCGACTTGTAGTCAATCCAACCCATTCACAATCACCTCTCACTTTGAATTGTCTATGCGCTAATGCTTGTAGGCGCTAGTGCTGATCAGAGTGATATTCAACAGTGTCTCCTGTATAGGGCATTTTATAACTTGTTGAGGAGATTGTGGGCCAGACCAAGCTGGTTCTAGCTCGGTTCACATTTACTGGATTTGAGCTCCATTTTCAGGCTCAAAGGCTGTACCAGGGCCTATGTTTCTGCCCTGCTAATATATTGGGGTAGACCTGGGCCAATTTTCTTACAGGCCTGGCCCAAACAGATATATTTTACCTTAACATCTACTTGTTTAATAGGCCTGTTCAGATGGTGGCCTACTTAAGTAGGTGGCTTTATGGCTCTGCCTTAGGAAGTGCATCCTCACCTATGCCTTTCCTTTGCCTTCTATATGATTGCTTTCTTCCTTCTTCAGGTGTTCAGCAGTCAGTGGATGTGGTCAGGTTGGGCCTGGCTGAAACTTCTCCTAGCCTGACCTGTTTAATTAACAGGTATAATATTATTGAGCCCAGAGTTCTGAAATTCAGAACCAGGCCCAAATCGTATATATATATAAATATACCCAGAGTTATGAATATGCCGGGTCAGGAGAGGCTGGGCGTTTAAGCATTCATAGGCTGAGGGACGGCCCATTAACTTTCAAACTAAAAATTAGTCCAAGACCGGACTTTGGGCCGCCTGAAACATTGCTCAAATCCAACCAATGCAAGCTGAGCTCAAGTTGGGCTCAGGCCGGCCCGTCCCATTAATTTTCCAAATTCTAACTAGAATTTACCATGTTGGGGGTATTTTGGACATGATGTGACAGCTTGTCCACTGGCATTTGCAGATGCCATGTTTCTTCATAGGCATTTCAAAATTTCATCCACCTAAAATGTCTCAAATGACCTTTTGAGAATTCATGAATTCCAGCCCCTTTACTTTTGGGTGGAATTTCTGAATGCTCAAAATACAAGAAAGCATTTAGGAATTTCACCATGTCTGTGAACTTCAAAATCCTCCAGACAAGGATTCCGTGAATTCCAGTAACGAAAGAGGCCGCAGTTGTTCCTTTGTTAAATGTTGCGATTTTGCACCATGAGGAAATCCATTTTTGTTCAGACGTAGTATAGCAATTTTGGAGTTGGTGAGGTGTGCGTTTGTATGGGTTTAGAGGGTGTCACCTTGGGGATTAGTCCTTGACCCAGACCTAAGGGATACCTACGTCATTAAAAAGGAAAAAAATGGCCATACCCACTATGAGATCAATTAAAATTAGTTCAAAAATTTCCTCTTTCTATACAAAAAAGCACCACACTCAAGGGCAAAGAATTGGGGCTCAATAAAAATCAATATATTTTTTGTGGTATCACATAATCAGGGTTACACAAAAATCTAAGTAATTCCTTTTATTCACCGTAACTTTCATTAAATAAAGATATCTACATTTATAAACAAATACAAACTAATAAGCAAATGCGAGCTAATCTTATCTTGAGGATAAGGATAATCTACAAAATCTCATAACATCCTAATAAATTCTTTAACTGCTCATTATTAATATCTCACATGCTCCTTTCACAGAAAAGATCTGACATTGTGAATATGAAAAATAAGAATAATTGATCTACGAAATATAAATGGTAAAATATTTAAAAAAATAAAAATTCTCATGTCTTCTTGGTGATCGTCTGTTGGTGGGTCCATCACTGTCGTAACCCGCTTCTTTTTTAGTATATCAGTGGTCCACCATATCATATCTATCCCGATTTCTTCAAGAAGCTTCAATTGTGCAATGTGATGAAGATGGTCTTAAATAATTAAATGGACAAGAATGGATGTCTGATTTTATTGAAAAAGGAAAAAGTGACAGTGAGATCAATATGGCCCAGCTATGATACCATTTAGACTTTTAAGTCAATCACTTCACTTTTATTTAATTCACCTTAACTTTCATTAAATGAAAATATCTACAAATACGAAGTAACCTTATCCCGACGATAAGGATTATCTACTGCTTATAACATCCTAACAAATTTTCTAACCACTCATTTGTAATCTCTAACAAATTCTTTTTTTGTTGTCCTTCCCACCATGAGTTTCCTCTTCCGTGGCTTGTTTGTGTATGTCATCGGAAAACCAATTCTACGAATTTTTCTCCCCCAGCTTAATAGGAAAATCTTTTTCATGGAATTGGAAAAGTTAATTCATTGATTTTACTTTAGCATGGAAATATATTTCCTCAAACTTCACTTTTTTCCCCGGAGAATCGGCCGCACCAACATGCTTAAAGGAATGTGGGGCTTGAGGGTACAGTATATAAATGGGTCCAAGAAAAATCGAGATATTTTTTTGTCCTATCACGTAATCAAGGTTACACAAACATGCTCTGAATACTCTCTAACTAAATCACTTCATTCACCATAACTTTCATTAAATGAAAATATCTACATTTATAAACAAATACGAACTAATAAGCAAATGCGAACTAATCTTATCCCGAGGATAAAGATAATCTGCAAAAGCTCATAACATCCTAACAAATTTTCTAACCACTCTCTCTTTTTTCCTTTTAATTTCTAACCGCTCATTAATAATCTCTAACATCACATCAATCACATGCTCTTTCACATAAAAGATCTGTTAGTGTGAACATGAAAAATAAGAACCCCTCTTTTATATCAAAAAAATAAATGCTAAAATATTTTAATAGAAACAATCTTCATGTCTTTCTAGTGATCATCTTCTGTGGATGAATCCAACACTGTCGTAATCCGCTCCTTTTTTAGTATGTCAACTCCGAGCCCACCAAATAAGATCTATCCCAATTTCTTTCAGAAGCTTCAATCGTGCAATTTGATGAAGATGGTGAGATCGTAGAGCTTAGATAATTAAATGGATAAGAAAGGATTTTTGGTTTTATTGAAAGACGAAAAAGTGACAATGAGATCAATATGGCCCAGCTATGATACCATATAGACTTTTAAGTAAATCACTTCATTTTTATTTATTTCACCCTAACTTTCATTAAATGAAAATATCTAAAAGATACTGCCGGATTGTTTGTGTACGTCCCCGGAGAACCAATTCCATGAATTTTTCTTCCCCAACACAATAGAACACAATAGGAAAAGCTTTTTCATGGAGTTGGGAAAGCATGGAAAAGTATTTCCTCAAACTTCACCTTTTTTTCGCGGCGAATCGGCCGCACCAACGTGCTAAAGGAACGTGGGGCTTGAGGGTACAGTATATAAAAGGTGGACAGTCACAGTACTTCCACTACCATTGATGTGGTTGGTGAGTGAAAATGAGATAATTTGTATCTTAAGGCCTAAGGAAGCAACCAACGTGACATCATAACTACAAATGTGGAGTTCTCTATAGGATGGTGTTAGTTTTATTTTATTCGCTTGACCAACAAAAGAAACCCAGATATATGATGAAATGATGCATATGGATGGTTTTTTTTTTTTAGTATGGGTGCTAGAAAGGAAGCCAACCACTGTTAAAAGACAGCTGACTCGAATAGAAAAGGCAGGAAGTAGTGAACATGAAGCCACTGCCTGTGAAGTGGTGGAAGAAAAAGCTGTTGTATAAAGGAAACATTCCACTACTCTCTTCAAGTCTCCTGCTTTTAAGCACCACAAAAAAGAAAGGGAAGAAACCATGCATCTGGTTACTGGTAACATGCATGCTTTTGAGACATGAATGTCAACAGCTGTTTGTATGGAACCAAAAGACATGAAACAATCCATTTATTAACTAGAGAAAGAAGTACATGTCATTCACATGTTTGAATTGTGATTGATGTGATTCAACATTTTCTTTTGCAAAAGAAATCCAAAGTGGGGGTAACAAAGAGGGATGGTCCAACCTGACAACTATTGTGTTGATGGTTTGGTTGGTTTCTGTTGTTTTGACGAGCGATTCGGATTATCAAATGGTTTAGTTTTGTGGTGCAGACTGACATTCTCAATCATTGTTTACAACAATGCTCAATCTTTTTAATGTGTTTGGCAGTAATGTTCTTAGTTTTGAAGGCCATCCCTAATATTACTTTGTTGCAACTGTAATATTTGTCTTGATCTTACTCTTATAGTTTTCCCGGTTGGATCTCAGAGTCAATAATCACAAAAAATCAAATTAAAGAGTTTAAGTGCATTATGCCTCAGCAATAAAGGTTTGGTGTAGTGGTGGCACGAAGTTCAATTCTTGGATCATCCCCCCAATATATGTATGCGATTTTCTTCCGTACGTGTAAAGGTAGTCTTCTCCCTGGCATTTGTTAGGATTTACTACTTCATCAGCCGGGTCTCTCAAGGGTCCAACAACCTTAGTTGGTAATAAAAAAAGAGTACTATGTCCCTGTGATCAAAACTTAATTTGTATACCAATATTCTTTGAAACCATCATTTTATCTTCGATTGACTAAAAGAGCTAACATAATGTTTTTGAGAACCACTGCTCCTTACCACTCGAGTAAGAGCCCGTTCTCAACAAAGGTCCGACATTGAGAAAGGCTCCTTAACCAAGTGGTAAAGAGTAGTGGTTCTCACCTGACTGCCAAACATTCAAACCCTAGGTATGCCATCTCTTCTCACATATATGGCTACCTTTCCACTTATTTGGGTGTTCTTCGTGCGTGTAAGGGCTCGCTCTTTAGAAGGATTCATTGTCCTCCACAAAATAAGTGTAATTAAGAGGATGATGATACTTGTAGTTCTTGAGTGACTGGATTTTTTACTGACAATCCTTTCATCATTGCCCTAAATCCTAAACCCCACAGCCAAATTTACACCTAACAGTGCAAATGGCATAACATAACAGCCATGTAGCATCTATGTTAGGTTTGTGCCCACCTAGGACCACATCAATGAAAAGGGAGGTAGATGATTGAAAGATCCGGATGGAATTTTTAAATTTTGAACTTTGTCAGATCATCCTAATCCCTTCTTAATTCATTACCCTCAACTTTAATATTTTTTAAAGGTATCATCTTAGGATTTTAATACCTTGGTATGTAATAGTTAGATGAGTATAAAATCTAGGCTTATACCATTTCATGAAGGGGCCTGAATTTATCATATAAGAGGGTTTTTATGTGCGCCTCTCCTACTATATACCTTCTTTGATCTTTGATGAATTGGCAGAAGCTCAAATTTGACACTCATTTAATTGGTAACCTTCGATGAGTTGGGACAAAAAAAAATTGAGGAAATATTCAAACCTGGACTCAGACCCATCTATCAATTGGGTCCAAAAATAAAACCTGTGTGTCCAAGTAAACAAGAGGCCCACCATGATAAGAAATGACGCAGTCTCCTCGTCACCTTCAAATCCGACAAGAAAAATATCACGCCCGCCACATGCCTTTTCCAGCTCAAAAGGACATACGTTACAACTGCAAGGGGCATTCTCGACATCACCAGCATAAAACAACGTGCGTTTCCACGAGTATATAGAAGACAACAAGAGCAACCCTCGCTTCTGTTGGGACTATTGAGAGAGAGAGAGAGAGAGAGAGAGAGAGAGGGAGATGAGGAGGAGAGTTTGTATAAGCAGTGACGATGACATAGAGAAGAGAAGAGAATGCAATCTCAAGGGATTGAAGCTGTTTGGGGTGAGGATTTTAGGACAAGGAGAAAAAGAAGGAGAAGAAGAAGAAGGGATGAGGAAGAGCTATAGCATGGGGAACTTTGGTACGTACATGGATCTGGAACAGACCACTGGGGAACAGGGCTATCTATCTGATGGGCACCTGCAATCTAAATCTTCAAGAAGAGGAAGAAGCAACATGAGAAAGAAAGGTGATAGCTAGATGATGATTTTCCCTCCTCCTACCCCTTCTTCTTATTCTTATTCTTCTTTGTTCTTCGTGTTGTTATTGTTACTATTATTATGGTGCTTTAGATCAGGAATCTGGGATTTGGGTATATGATTTTGTTGGGTTTTTGTTGCTTTGTTAAGATTTGATAGTGAACTGAAATTGGTGGTCTGTGTGTGTTTTTTTTTAAGTTGGTTATGGTTTGAGTTCTAAATGGATTTAGGCCTTTTCTGATATGAATACCTGATTTGAAGAGAGAGAGAAAGCGGAGGGCTTTGCAGGAGGGCTTTGCATGATATATTTGCTTTGGGATCCCTTAGTTGAATTGGGGATATAAATGGGTCCTTATTTTTTGATTAGCCGAATGCTTCAACCCGCTAAAAGCTGGGTTTGCGTCTAGTACCTGATAAGTAAACGGGTCCGGGTCCCTTTCTAGACCCACTATCTAAACCAGTTTGAGTCCCTCTTGGTTCCGACATTTGGACCTCATGTTTTTAGAATACCTCCTTTGAAATAGGGCCTTTTTTTTTTTTTCGTATCATTCTCTTTCTGGAAACGAACCAATCCCATATGTAGAACCTAACCCATATGTAGAATCGGTTCAAGTTCTGATTTCGTCTTCTCATTATCCAAGAAATTGATTTCGATTCCGATTCTGGTTTTATCTTCTCATTAACGGTTCCAGTTTTAGATCCACCATGGACCCAAACAGGAACTGACCCATTAACCAAGTTTTATGAGACTAAGCCGAGTTGAATGGAGTCTTCCCTTAAGCCTAATAACCTTTTATATAAAAAATAAAAAAGAAAAAGCAAGAAATATAATAAATTAGAAAATTAAATATCATGAATTTAAAATTATAAATCTTGTTATATTTTACTAATTAATAATGAATTTAAGTTGCAATAGGCACCTATGTTTTTGTTTCACTCAGTCAAATGAATAGCACCTCTCTTCGAGTGCTTAGATCTTCTAAATAATATGTGATTTTGATCTACAAAAATTAATGCAAAAATGCCTCTATGAGCCTCTCTAAGCTCTCCAAGTTGGAAATTAAAATGAGTTAGAACCAAAAGATTTGTGTGTGTGTGTGTGTATGTTTTTGTTGGGGGATGGCTTTCAATTATGCTCGTCACCAGTGCCTTCTTGATCTCATTGAGGATGTAGAAGAAACTCCATGGCCCTTCTTTATCTCTACTTGTATAGAGCCGAATCTTCCCCACACAAAGCAGCTACGAAGATGTCAAAAAAAAAACAACTTAAAGCCCTTCCTTGATTGCTATGATCTCTGCATTTCTATTAAGAAAGTGTATATGTGGGTGTGATCCCTTGAAAAGGAGATTAATGAAATGCATTTAGTGCTCCTTTGGCACTCATATGGAGTTTCTAGGGAGGAGGCTTTTATCTTTGGAGTTAAGGGTCGAGGGTAGAGATCTACAACCATAACATAATTCATAGGAAATGAATCTCCACCCTTCGAAAATGAATTTTATGCATGAAAGGAGAACCTTACTGGTCCTTTTAGATTTCCACTTTGACCCTTCACCTGATCCCTTCAATAACGTCTTTTCCTAAATTCCATGTAGTGCCAAATAAGATCAAAGTTTTCGGTTCCACCAATTCTAGGCTGAAAGGTTGATCTTCCTTAAACAAA
The DNA here is from genome assembly GCA_028538565.1 of Umbellularia californica. Lineage (NCBI taxonomy): Eukaryota > Viridiplantae > Streptophyta > Magnoliopsida > Laurales > Lauraceae > Umbellularia > Umbellularia californica. Next base: position 71,685,223 of record JAPQWN010000005.1, read on the forward strand.
AAAAAAAAAAAAAAAAAAAAAAAAAAAAAAAAAAAAAAGAGAATGAAAAAGAATAAAAGAGTAGCAATTTGTTGTTAGCTTTGTTTATCTTTTGGTTGATGGAGTTGAAATATTGAGCATCTTCATGCTGTTTGCAGGTGGGTTAGAACTTACAATTACAAACTAAAATGTCAGATGAGTAGTTTTAGAGGATTATTGTATATTGTGAATCTCCAGTTGTCTAGTTTTTCTTTATTAAAATTTCCCTCAAATGTCAGGCTGATGCATTCATGGGCAAAAGCAAGTGTTGAAAGGGAGAATACATCGGCGGAATTTGGATTGATAAATTCAGTTTAGTTTGAGTTTGTGCGCTCTTTGTATTATATTTTCATTATTTTGTTACCTATCAATGTTCATGATGGGACTTCTTTGTTGCAAATTTTGGTAGCCTATTTTATTAAACTTTTGTTCCAATAAAATAAAAACATTTCCCTCAAAAGCTCTGTGATAGCTGAACCTTTTGGAGTAATAAACTCAGACATATGTGGAGTTCTGTATTTATTAGATCAAAATGGTAGGAGATGTAGTTTGGATAAAATGTTCAATTGGAGTTCCTGATTGGATAGACTCTTAGAAAACACTATCATTCATGGGCTATTGCAGATTTTTCAAGCAGTTAAAGATTTTGTATTTGAACACTGATGCAGGTTTGGGGACTAGATGTGTAGTTTCATATAATGACATTTTGTAAGAGATTTTTCATCTTTTATCTTTCCCTTTTTTTTTCTCCCTTTAGGAGTGCCTTGGACAAAAGAAGAACACAAGACATTTCTAGCAGGACTTAAAAGACTTGGGAAGGGAGACTGGAAAGGAATATCAAGGAACTTTGTAAGGACGAGGACGCCCACCCAAGTTGCGAGCCATGCCCAGAAATATTTTCTCAGGCTGACTACCCCCAGTGAAAAGAAGCGCAGACCCAGCCTTTTTGATGCTGTGATAAATAACAATGTAATTCTCACACTTCCACTGCCATAACCTTTTTGAGCTTCAAATATCCCTCACTTAATGGCACTAGCGCTTTCCATACCTGACTAAAAATTGGCATTTGCAGGTTGAAACCTCCAAAACTGCCCCTACTTTCAGCATTATGGCAAGAACAATACAAACTTCGGGAGAGGTTAATCTTCTCCACCCTGAAAACTATTTATTCAGTATATTAAACCATCTTCCTGTTTCAGATACTCTAGACACACATAAATGATTATCTCTATATGATCTATCAATGGCAGACCTTAGCTGGCAATAAAACACAAGCAGCAGCACGGAGCTTGGAAGCTACCCCAACATTATCTTCAATAACATGTGGTCAAGCTTCCAACTTCCATGGCTTTAGTGACAAGGTAAGACAATCATATAGCCATTTCCACACAATTCTTTGTCTAACCATTTTCATAAAATTGCAGTTCCTCTTCAACGTCGCCATCCCTTTTCATTTGCATCTTTATGAAATAAAGAGCTAATTATGTTCAATTAAAATCAGTTGTTCATTTCACTTTAATTATGCTAATTCTCTACTGTTTGCTGTTTGAACAGGAAGAGATCTCCAAGGACATCACAGACCAGCCATTTTTTCGATGTTATGAAGTTCTTCAAACCAACTCTCTCATCCCAACCCTTCATTCCTGTTCTCGGACACATCTGATTCCTCCCAAAATCTATAATGACTATGCTCCCCGTGTACATGGTCTTCTCCAACAATCCTTCAGTCCATTGCCCCAATCCAGGCCACCTGCGGTCCCTCGGATGACCGACACCAACAATCTGGACCTCACCATTTCCCCGCCTAGGCATCTCAGTGCAATTTAAATATTCTTCTGGAACTTCAAATTGTATGGCCACCATTCATGTTATCTGATTTCTTTGAAAGCTATTACTGTTTAATATTTTGGGATATGTATTGTACTGGAACATAGACAACAAAAAGTTATTGCTAGTTGCAGATAAGAAAGCTCTACTATTTTGAAACAAATGGTTGTGCCCTTTTTGTATGCTTCCATGGTTGCCCAGATGGTTTTCCACCACCTGTGTTTCTTTTTTATTCTCTACTTTTGCAAATGTGGTTGCTGTCCCACAATGGCTGGTATTGGTAAATGGACCCATATGTCTCCAGTGAAATCTAAGACAAGTAGACTTTTCGCTCATCTTATTGTAATGTGCAACTTTTCTGTAGTTTCTACTTTGAATTTTTAAATAAATTGTTATATTGTTGCCGTCTTCTTTAGGCTATTTTCACTTTAGTGGAGAGCTGCATAAAGAAGCTTTGCATAAGTGGCATATGGCCTCATTTGTGTGTCAGGATCCTCTGTTCCTGTGAGTTGAGGGGAGTAAGAACCCTATAGTAGGGCCCACTCATTGGAAAAATCTGAACTGCTCAAAATGAATGCCCTTCCTTTCATGTGGTTTTCATAAATTTTACTCCAGTAAGAGTTGGTCCCACCGTATGGACAAACTCCTATTGAAATGAAATTTGGGGACATCCCACTAATAAGAAGGGCGCTCACTTTGAGCTGTTCAGTTTTTCAGTTGGGCCCCACTGTCGAGTTCTACTTGTGAATATCTAAGAAGATACAGAGATGATCATAACACTCACTAAGAAGATACAGAGATAATCATAACACTCCCTGGGGGCACTTCTAAGATAAACATAGAAGACAACGCAGTCCTGTTTCATGCACTTATTTCTAATGTTTAGGATTATCAAATCAAATTGAAATTAGGGCTGAATATAATCAATATGGGATCTTTGCTATCCATCCATCCATACACCATGGCATATAAATGATTGCTGTAAACCAACAAAAATGAGTATCCACCAAAGGATAACAGTAGCATGAATACCATTGGTTTCAGCTGGTTAAAGAGATTGGCATAAATGTGAAAGCAATCTGAAGGATATCTCAGCGAAAAACAGAATGCAATGGTTCAAGCTGGAAATGAACATATTGAATTGCACTGTTATTAACTTATGTTAAGGTGAAAAATGCTGTGCAACTACAAGATTAATCAAGTAAAGACTCGGTGACTAAGCCAATTTAATATAAGTTGAGTTGATATGAGTCAAGCATCAGTTTGATAAAGCCAAAGCCAAAAATCCTAACAAATGAGTGGCAGTAAGACAATATAATGACAGGCAATCCATTATAAACAGCCAATTGAGTTTTCAGAAATGGAGGAATTCGGCTCTATAGAAATCACAGCTTTTTAGTGTTAATGAAATTAACTGAACACCTGCTCTGTGATAAACCCGGCCCAACGCTTACAATTGGATTTGGTCATTGGAATATATGGAAAATAACCAACTCATGTTGGCTAAAAAGGTTTAAAAGATCACAGTATACCCTTCCACCTAAGTTCCTAACCTTGGACAATCATAGGGAGCTATTGTTGAAACCTTTTGTAAATCCATCTTGGACATTAATCTAAAATACACTTGACTATCATATTGAAAGAGCAGAAATTATAACCACCAAAAAGAAAAACTGAGAATCATCTACTTAAGCTACTTTTGTACAAGACAATTAGCTCTACAACATGGTTTTAAAAATTACTTCCTGAACCAGTCAGGTCTGAAGTCGTTACACATACTGTTTCATCTCCTAATTTTCTGGAAAAAAAAAACTGTCAACTCCTAAAAAAAGAAAATTTTCGATCTTAATTATCCACTAGAATGTTTTAGATGTAAATGAAACCTTGGAATATTATATGCAGGAGGAGAAAACAGATGTTAATAGATTTTTAAGGTTTCAAATCGATACAATAGAAGCCGGTATCAATTATGGTGACGCTGGGAACACATTGAGTGGAACCAAAATGGATAATGTTGGTGAAGATGATTAATATTAATATGTTTATAACTTGAAATATACTCTATAGAAAGACATGAAGAAAAACTGTAAAGAAAGAAGAATATACTATATAAAAATCAATGGTATAAAATACAACCAGCAAAACACAAATATTTCATTTCAAAATCAATGGTATAAAATACAACCAGCAAAACACCCTCATGGGCTTAATCTGAGGTGATCTTCTCTTTCTTAATCCACTGTTTTCTACTTGACTCTGCATTTATCTGTTTTCTTGGATGATTACCTCTATTCTTCCTTCTCGTGCTTGCATTATAGTGTTTGCTTGTGCTTGGCTTACTTGAGGAACTACTCAAATCTGATTCTAATGGAGGGTTGCAAGCAAAACCTTCAACTTGCTGCTCATCATTAATGATTTTAGTGGATGCGACAAGCACATTGACAGGTTCAGGAAGAAACATTCCCGGCAATAAAACATCATTTCTTCTGGGCTCAATCAAGCCCCTGTTTTCTTCTTGTAGTTTTAAAACAGCTTCATATTTCTGTCGTCTATTATGCTCCTTCTCAGATTGGAGGAAGTTCATTTCGTCATCATTGGTGGAGGTTGCCCCCAAGCTCTGGAAACAAAATTAATGACAGAAGTCACTTCATTCCTTATGAAACAAATAAGTAATGCTTGTGTGTAAGAATGTGGGACTTAGCTACAATCCATATCTTATAATCAACACAATGCAGGAAAGCACATTCTGGATTTTTTTTTAGTATTGTTTTGCTGCCATAAATCAACACGAGTGCACAACGCACCAGGAAAGTTTACAGGTAAAAGACTTTTTTAGTGATAGTAAAAGTAAACTCCAGATCATTGTGACTTCATCATTTCCTTTTTTAAAAGGAAAAAAAAGGTTTGGGCCTATTCTTAGATGTACTTCTGATTTTATTCATGAAATAATTTATTGATCCTAAAAAAGACTACACCAGCCAGGGAGTTTTTACATAGAGTATTATAATATGATACCAAGATAACTTAACACAGAAATCTTGGCATCATCATTTTTATTAAATTGCAGTGTATAACACCGTGTATCCATTTCCAACAGGTAACACATGTCCAAGTGCAAAGTTACACCAAAATCATTGGTGTAATACAAAAGAAAGATCATGCCTGGAGTTGGAAATACTTTAAACAGATGCAAAATTCAATCACAGTACCCACGAAGAATTTTCAGTAATATTACCAAACATGGTTACAAATGGAAAGAGCAGCATTTCTTTCCTTCATTTTTTTTTTTGGTAGCAAGGTTTCTTTTAGCAGTGAAGGAACAGAGCTTTGCCTTTTCTTTTTCTTTTATCTTTTTTCCTTTTCTTGCTACATAGGGCTACTGGTCCATGATCAACCTGAGCACCCAGGGATCGATCCCTGGACATACATGTGAAACTATGGCACCAACACAACTCAACCATATGTGTGTTGGTGACAGAACAGGGCTTTTAATTGGCATCACACTGCGATTTTTTGAAAGATGGCAGGTTCAGCTTACTTCAAACTTGGTGAGCTGATGGTATTTTGGTCATGGCAAGGAAGTTAGCTTTGTATTAATTTCTTTTAAAAGCTCTGCATCTGTTGAAATCATGTAAATTTCTTAAAAGCCATTTCACTATTTAGAAATTTTGGAAGAAATAAAGAATTTCACATCCACTTGGCAATAGTTAACCAAGAAATACCAACAGAAAATATTTGTTCAAGAATAATGATATTTGAATTCTTCCCTTCCAAGAGTTAACAAAGGAATGAAAAAAATTAGCAAGTACAAAAAGTTAAAAATAGAGATTGAGAAAAAAAGAATAGATAGAGCATAAAGAGATAAATGATGTCCTCATTAGAATAGTGGAGACAACGGAAAACAAAATAAGAGCCCAAAAAATGTGAAAAAAAAAAATGTAACTATGACAATACAGCGTGGTAACTTATTGCATAACTGTAATGCATGTGTAAGCAGGTATAACGGCCCCAAGATTTTATATGATAAATAATTTATGCCCATCTAAATAAACATGTGATCATGACCCTTATATGGATAATATTCATGTCCCTCATCAATCTAAGGGTAGGTTGAAATCGAATGGCTTTCCATAATCAAAAGAAGACAAAAACGAATACAAATTTAAGAATATGTAGAGGTAACATTGAATTTGAAAATTTTTATAGCTTGAATTTGAAAATTTTTATAGCAAAGAAAGCATACCGCATGAGATTTACTGGTACCAACTAAATCAAGGACATGTTCGATATCCTTGGTGTGGAACACCTTTCGGCAGACAGGGCAATTACCAAGACCCTGCTTCATGGTGCTCTGCATCTCTGACCTGCAAGCTAGCCATCCATTAGCGAGAAGCAAACATACAGCCACTGTTTCTATCACTAAATAACAAGACATGGAACTGCAGAGATGATGTAGCATAAACAAATGCTGAAGGCCATGCATTAGTTTAACCATGATGGGCATCTCAAGGAGACCAGAGTCCATTTCTATTTTATTCTCCCCTTGAGAGTATATAAGAAACTAAAGCAAATTACTTATTAATTATATATATACACTTTTTTTTAGAGATACCGATGAATATTGAAGACCAAAAAGGAACAAAGTACAAAAGGAAGCTCTATAGAAGCCCAAAAAAAAAAAAAAATTTAAAGGAGAAACAAAAACAAAACAAAACACCCAATAAGAAATTGAACAAACACCTCCCTCAAACCAAGAAGAAAGCCCCATATACCAGAAGCAGGTGGTATTGTTTCAAAGGTATTCATCCTCTTTCAAATTTGAACTATAGAATGCACTTGTTCTTTCTAATTGGGAAGCTTGTATGGGATCTGGGCCAATTAAAGTAAAGAAGTAGTTCACTGAAGCCCACCAGTGGGAGGTGTTTTCAGTTTAATGTAGATGGGCGGCTAAAGGTAAGCCAGGGTCAATGGTCAAAGGACGGGTACTTCGAAATGATAAAAGAGAGGTATTGGTGTCTGATGCAGAACGGGCGACCTTCCACCAATGGTCCCACCCAATATAGTTTTAGGATGTTTATTTTTTAGTAACTTCTTAATTTTATTGTAATTAGAATTAGTATGCTGATTTCTTTGGTTTCCTAGTTTGATTAAATTTTCTTAGGCCCTAAGTTACTTTGCTTATTTATATTACATTGTAGAGATGATAATCTCAGAATTAGAGTTGAATAAAATTGGGGTTTTCCCTTGGAGAGGCTATTCCTTGTGTTAGAAATCTCTGCGGAGATAATTTGAGGTGTCTTTTGATACGTGCTTCGGCACCTACGCAAGCCCTAATCCTAGGGCCTGCATCAGTTGGTATCAGAGCGAAGGATCCCTCGATCGATCGGCGTGTTACCCTCGACACATTCACGTCATTACCGCTGTCCAGATTCGTTGCACGCCCTCTAGTTTCCAGTCCTCAAAACCCCTTCCCAGACAGCCGAAGCCCATTTACAGAATCCCTTCCCCTGCAAATTAAACCCCAGCCCTATCACCTCTTCCCCACATCCACCGGACCCCATCTTAATCCCAAAAATCTCAACCAAAAATCTCAAAACCACTGCCTCCCGAAAACCTCCACAAATCGCACCCCAGCCCCTTTCGTCCAACCCTTTTTTTCGGTTAACCAAACCCATATTACAAAAAAAAAGGGCGGGGGGTGGGCGGGGGGGGCAAAGTAGCAGTAGCAAAAGAAAGAAAAAGAAAGAAAAGAAGAAGCAGAGAAGAGAGTTGAGTAACGTACCTGGCATCCAAGCTTCGACCGCCCTACATTGCCATCACTCTTCTCTCCCGTCGCCAACACCAGCAACCAGCGAAGCCAACATAGTCCTCCTCCCTCTTCCTTCCTCGTTTGAGACGAGCTTCTGGGCCTGTTTTTCAATTCGGGTCAGGTAGATTTTGGGCCTGGTCAGTTCTGACCCGATTGCCCAAGACCCATTTTCCAAGCAGTTTGATAGGCCGGCATCATCAGACATTAGCACATCTGATCAACGGCAGATTTGACCAAGATTAACCGTTGGATCTTGTTTCCACAATATCACAGCCATCCGCCATCAGATTTTCAATCCGATTTCACCAACGTGATCGTCGAGAGTAGATCTACACATCAGGTCAGTCAAAGTTTTGAATTTGCATAAACAATAAAAAAAAAAGCCTCCCAAGAAGCATGTCGAAGTGGAGTTTTCCTCTAATAATGATGATGATTTGAGGGGAACCGTTGCGGAATTATCCGTAAATGTTAACCAACTATCCGCAATGATGGTTCAAATGCAAGACACTCTTGCACGAATTGAAACCCGATTAACTACTTTGGAAACTAATCAGCGTGAGGATAATCATCGAGCTGATGGAGAACATATTCGGAATCAACGAGATCCACGTGCAATTAATGTTGATCGTGATATGGGTATTAAACTCGTAATTCCTGAATATGATGGAAAATTGAAACCAGATGAATTCATGGATTGGTTAGTGTGCGTTGAAAATATTTTTGCGCACAAACCAATGACGGATGGTCATAAGGTTACATTGGTGGCAATTAGATTTCGCAATTATGCTGCGATTTGGTGGGCCGAGTTGCAAAAGAAAAGAAGAAATCAAAATATTGACCCCGTTGACACATGGATCGAGATAAATAATTTGTTAAAGCAAAAATTCCTCCTTGTGAATTATTCAAGAGATCTTCGTTCAAGTTTTCAAGATTTGAAGCAAGATTCCAAAACTGTTATTGACTATTCTGAGGAGTTCTTAACCATGCAAGCTCGTTGTGGCTTAAATGAAGTTGATGATGTGTTGGTTGATCGATATTTTCATGGGCTGCGCATTGACATACAACATATCTACATTCAAGAATTTTGATAATGTTGATGAGATCATCCAACATGCCATCAAAGCTGAAGACATTGCTAATTATCAAGCTCGTAAGTTTGGTGTCTCTAAATGGCCTGCACAAAAGACCGCCAAGTTGGACATCAATCCAAGTGGTAGTTCCTCAGAAAAGTTTACCTCCAAGTTTGAAGATCAGAAAAAGTTCACATGTTTTCATGGTAAGCAAAAGGGCACTGTGCGTTTGAATGCCCAAAAAGAATAAATTAACTGGAACGTGCACAAGAAGAACCGAAAACACCAGATGATCCTAAAAGTGAAGAATCCGATGAAGTGGAGGAAATTACAGCTGAAACAGATAGTGCACTTCTCTTGGTGCAACTAGAGTCTTTACCCACTGTTGAGAAGAAATGGTTACGGAAAAATATTTTTCGTTCCAATGGTACAATACAGGGGCACAATTGTACAGTTGTGATTGATGGTGGAAGTTGTGAGAATATTATCTCCCAATCTCTTGTTGATCGCTTGAAGTTGAAGGTTTTCAAGCACAATCGTCCATACTTTGTCAAATAGCTAATGACAGGTGATGAAGCACACGTGCGACATACATGTCAAGTTACTTTTTCAGTTGGTAATGATTACAAAGATACAATTTGGTGCGATGTGCTACCAATGGACAGTGGAGATATCTTATTGGGTCGCCCATAGATGTATGACAAGAATGGCACTCATGGGATGCGAAATAACACGTATACCTTCATGCACAGTGGAAAGAAAGTTACGCTCCATCCAAAAAAAGCCAGAATCACCAAAAAAGAACTCAAGGGCCCATGCTACGAAGGAAGTGCTTCATGTACATCATATATACAAAGGCAATTTGAAGAAGACTCGAGTTCGAGGTCGAACTCTTCTTTCAACCTGGGGGGAATGATGCAGAACGGGCTACCTTCCACCAATGGTCCCACCCAATATAGTTTTAGGATGTTTATTTTTTAGTAACTTCTTAATTTTATTGTAATTAGAATTAGTATGATGATTTATTTGGTTTCCTAGTTTGATTAGATTTTCTTAGGCCCTAAGTTACTTTGCTTATTTATATTACATTGTAGAGATGATAATCTCAGAATTAGAGTTGAATAAAATTGGGGTTTTCCCTTGGAGAGGCTATTCCTCGTGTTAGAAATCTCTGCGGAGATAATTTGAGGTGTCTTTTGACACGTGCTTCGGCACCTATGCAAGCCCTAATCCTAGGGCCTGCATCAGTGTCTTTCTCTAAGTAGAGATCCTAATGAAGGAGAGGTGCTTGCCATTCTTGAAGCCTTGAGAATTTATTCCAGTTCATTCCATGGAAGTTTGCTTGTGGAGAGTGATTCTCTCAATGCTATTTCATGGGTCTTGCAGGATGATAGCATTCCTTGGAATTTTCACTACTACTTCCATGAGATGAATCTTTTCTTCTTCGATTGAAGCGGTGTTCAAGCATATCACCCTTTCAGCCAATGATTTCAAGAACTCTATAGCGAAGCAAGGAGTGGATAGAGTTGCGGCATTTGTTTTGTTTTGTTTTTTTTTTATTTATTTATTATTATTTTTAATTCCTGTTTCATAAGGAGGGTGGGGGTTATAAAGCATTTACACTTGCTCTCCTTGCTGGTGTTGCTTTGGTTATTCTTTGTAGTGTTCCGATTTTCTTAAGTTTTGTTACTGATAAAGAAAATGAATACAGCATATAGAACAATCAGAACACAAAAGCACAAGGGCGCATGCATGCATACACACAAACCTGATCGTAATTTCAGTATCTGATTCCAGCATGGAATAAAAGTATTTTTCTAGTAAATTAGTACCTTCGCTGATCTTCACGATCTGTGGAAGTGGTAGCTGCCTCAATCAAATTAGCTGTGGACTCATTTTGCTCTTGTAGCCACCTCCACCACCTAACAATGCACTCACTGCATGTAGGAAAAACATCCAAGTTCATAGAGTTATGACAGCATTATAGTTTTGAATCCAAGCAAAAAGAACAGATTTGGACTCAGACCTGTGAAAGCAGTGGAAACAAGACATCAACTTCATGAATGGTAGGAACTCACTGTGCCCAGCATCGGTGACCAAGGGATAGAGACACAGTGGACAATCGCCATCAGGATGGTTCATGTTAGAAAGAGTATCCACCGCTTCCTAATTACATGCAGAAACAAGTTAACAAAATAACCCATATAGGCATGAGTAAATATGGCAGTGTCTGGCCCTTTTGACATTTTGGGAGCCCAGAAAATTTCTCCTGAATGTTGGGAACTCTACTCCTATCTCAAATAGAAATAGCAAAATAAGGAAATTTTCTCCCAAAGTGGCAAGGATCCAATGCAACCAAATAAGTATAACCATTGGAATTTGATAAATATTGAGATTTTGATACATCAACTCTCCAATGTCCAGGCAATGAGGTTTTGATACTATCATGTCTGGTTTCCTCCTCATACATGACACATCTGCCCCAATCACCCAATAATTAGGTGAGACCCGCCATGTAATTCATTGGCTCAAATTCTGCTGAAACCCCTCATCAGGCTTTCTTTGCATGCACATTATACATATGTTGTTTGCCATGTTTTTCAACTTTTCATGCATTTCTTGCATTTTCCTACCTGACGAGTATCCTAGCATTTTTTTTTCCTTTAAATGGCATCCTAGCTATTTTTGGTCCAAAGCGTCTACATAGTGGCTCCCAATTGGAATATTTTGCAACTCGAAACACATAAAACCTTGGCAGTTGTGGCTTCATAAAGCAAAACATGTTTCCAAATGCATGGAAGAAAAGCAAATCTCCCAACAGCAATTAATGCTAAAAACCTACTAATTAAGCATTGAGGATTTGGTCCAAGTACTATAGCATTTATAATTCACATTATAAAACATTATGTACATCCCAATATCGGCATATATATATATATATATATATATATATATATATATAAACTCTTGTATTTATCCAAAATGCATACATACATATATATTATGTTTATATACATGAACTGGATGAAACCAACATCCAAGCCCTGATCTATGCGGCCATTAGAAGTTGAGCACTGGATCATCGTAGACTAAACATACAAAAAATAAAATAAAAATACCAGATTTTTGTAGGCTATTGTTTCTGCTATAAAAAAATAATAACATCCAAGAGGGGAAAAGGGTCTATAAAACTTCATTTTCCCATTCAAGTCTCAAGAGACACAAATGGTTTGCAGCCAAAAATCTACAACAATAACAAACTTGAGATTAACCAACAGTTACCTCACATAAAGCTACAAGCATTGGACAGGAAGCAAGCTCTTGGCCTTTGTCTTGTATGACAGAAATCAAATGTGCTTGCCGTTTCTCATCTAGGCCCTTGGATTCTATGATTACTATGCCAGGTGGCTCCTGAGGATACTGCCACAAGCGGGAAAAGTCAAATGCATAGAATATGAAGTGTTCAGCGCATAGTAACAATCTTTATTTATAATTCTTTACGTTAAACCATTGGGTTGTGCAACATAGTTGGGACAAGGCTTTGATGATGATGATGATGATGATTCGTTCATACAACAGCATATATCTCTTGATAGATGAAATTCTAAACAGAACTTCAGATCTCATCAATTTGAGAGAGAGAGAGAGAGAGAGAGATGTGCTTAGAATGCCGAAACATCCCAGTGCCTGAAGCCTTGAAGGTAGTAGGAGAAAAGGTCGCAAACAGAGACGTGGAATTAATTAGTTAGAAACAACAAGTTAAGACTGTTGATTGACAGATGACCAAGACCCAAATAGGGATGAATGGAGAGAGGAGTTCAAAAAATTATCCCACTTAGATGGATAATCCTTAAGTGATGAGGCGATGATGAAGATGAGAGAAACAGGCTCTATAAAGTAAAATTAATGATATAAAGAAATAAAACCAATGTAGCGGCAGAAAATGTGAGAACTATCCACACTCCTAAGTGTTAATCCATACTACTATTTTTTCAAAGGTTAAATGCTAATCCATACCTGGGCATCTGCTCGAATTCCAAGAATGGCTTCTACAAACTGTTATAAAACAAGGACAAATGCCAAAAATCAATGCATCTAAATCCACATGCAACATTGGAACAAAATCAAAATGCATCCAGATTGAAGTTACAATGTAAATATGCCAGGAGAAAAAGTTTTTTTTTTTTGGCGGGGGGGGGGGGGGGGGGGGGGGGGGGTGGATATCATGATGCATCACAAAGATCACAGCACTAGTGTGAATGTGCACAAAATATTATTTTCCAGTCCTAAATTGCCCAACTTGGTCACCATTGACCGTTCTCTGGTATATATGGCAAGCACATACAAGGTCTAATTATGAGACAGGGCCACTGTATAATATCCCTTTGTACAAGATCTGTAACTCTTAAGTCTTGGGTGACTCTAAGATCCTAACTACCATATTTTAGAAAAAGGGAATACGCTTTGGAAGATTAACCAATAAGCATACTTGAATTTTTATTGAGGACCAATAGACAACATCAATTCCCCAATCCATAAGTTATGAGTTTCTGGTCAGTCTAATGTATAGACAATGAAACAATCTTGGCTGGCTGCTTGATACGCAATGTGGAAATTCCTCAAAATTAGCTTAAATGCAGGCAGCACTTTCTTTATGTACAAACCAATGTATACAGAAGAAGAGGTCAAGAACACGATACAGTGGACCCCATAGAGCTGGCAATTGGTATTCAATGTCAATGTGAGAGACGGAACAGAGAATGCAATGTGCTGGATGCTGTACCCTTTGAGGGTTGACTGTCTTTCATATATGTAGGGGCTGAATGCCCTAATTACATCCAATTAACAATATCTAATCATATCTCATATCCTAAAGATTAGCTAACAAACTAAGTGTGTACATGTGTGCTTGGACTAAAATACAATGAATGGGCCTAACTGGGCCTGCGAGTTTGGGCCTCATTAACACCCCCCCTCAAATTGATGCCGATGAATCAACTAGCATCAATTTGTCTGTCAAGAATTGATGACGTGGTCGAGGAAGTGCTTTGGTAAAAATATCAGCAACTTGGAGGCTTGAGGAGATGAACGGGAGAGAAATAACATCGCGTAGATATTCATCCCTAATAAAATGGCAAGCAACCTCGATGTGTTTAGTTCTCTCATGAAACACTGGATTTTCAGTAATCCGAATGGCACTGGTGTTATCCGCATGTAATGGTGTGGGAGAGGTTTGGGAGAAGCTAAGTTCCGCAAGAAGTCCACGAAGCCATATAATTTCGGAGCATGTGGCAGACATTGCCCGGTATTCTGCCTCAGTTGATGATTTAGACACTTTGTCCTGTTTTTTCACTTTCCATGAAATAAGAGCATCACCTAAGAACATGCACCAGCCCATTGTGGAACGACGAGTATCAGGGCAACCTGCCTAATCAGCATCAGAATAGGCAGTCAATGTCATTGGAGAGCCAACAGGAAAAAACAAGCCTCTGTGAGATGTACTAAGAAGAAAACGAATAATGCGTAGAACAGTTGCCAAATGGAGATGATGGGGCTTGGTCATATACTGACTCATCAAGTTGACTGCATAATTGATGTCAGGCCAAGTAGTAGTTAAATATATAAGACTACCGACAAGCTGTCGATAATATGACGGATCAGGGAGGGGATCACCACTGTCACTATGGAGTTTAAGATTCAGTTCCAGAGGGGTATCCACTGGTGTGGAGGTTGGCAAGCCTGCTGATTCAATTAAATCCATAATATACTTATGTTGATGCAAAACCAACCCCTTCTCAGAGTGATGTACTTCCAATCCCAAAAAATATTGCAGAGGACCCAGATCCTTCATTTGAAAAGATTGATGTAGAGACAATTGGAGATCTTGAATCATGGCTGTATCTGTGCCAGTGATAATGATATCATCTACATAGACTAGAAGAATGGTGATTCCTGTAGATTTCTGATGCAAAAACAATGATGGATCATAAGGACTCTGTTGAAACTACAACTTGAGTAAAGCATCCTTAAAATTTTCAAACCATGCTCTCGGTGCTTGTTTTAGCCCATTCAAGGACCGTTTCAAAAGAGCAACTTGGCCTTCGGATGGTTTTGGGAAACCTTGAGGCAGTCGCATGTGAACTTCCTCTTTAAGATCACCATGAAGAAAGACGTTTTTCACATCAAATTGGAAAAGGGGCCAGGATTGAGATGCAGTGATGGCAAGGATGGTGCGAATTGTGGTCATCTTTGCGATAGGCGCAAAAGTTTCTTCGTAGTCGATGCCATATTCCTGTCTGTTGCCAAGGGCCACAAGTCTTGCCTTGTATCTATCCAAAGTACCATCTGCCTTCAATTTGATAGAGTAAACCCATTTACTTCCAATAGGTTTAACCGAGGCTGGGCATGGAACAACAACCCATGTTTGGTTCTGCTGTAGAGCATTAAGTTCTTCTTCCATAGCCTGTCTCCAGCATTCCTGCTTTGCTGCTTGTGAATAAGAAGTAGGAATGGAAACAGATGATAAAGTAGCGAAATATGAAGAATGAGAAAAACCATATCGATCTGGTGGGCAAGAGATACGAGAAGAACGACGAAGAGCAAGTTGAGGTGAATCTGATGCTAGGGCAGGATTCGTGGCCGGTTCTTGAAGAAGAGGCAAAGTAGTGTCATTTGTTCCTTGTCGACGAGCATACACCTTGTCCGGATGAAATCGCAGAGGTGAAGGAAGGCATTCATCATCAAAGGATGGTACTTTAAAAAAGGAAATTTCTGGATATGAATCAGGATAAGACAGAAAAAGGTACTGGTGTTCAAAGAAGACAACATTTCTAGAAGTCCGAATATGCTTTAGAGGTGGGGTCATAACAAATAAAACCTTTTTTGTTGATAAGCATAACCAAGAAAAGCACATTTTACAGATTGTGTGGATAATTTTGAACGTTCATGTGTGGGAAGATGAACAAAACAAACACAACCAAAAGTGTGTAAATGTGTGTATTGTGGTTCATTTTGGAAGAGACGAAAATATGGAGATGTGTTTTGAAGTTTGGGAGAAGGAAGGCGGTTGATAATGAGTTGCAGTGGTTAAAGCTTTTGCCCAAAATCTAGGCGGAACGGAAGATTCTAATAATAAACACCTAACCATGTTTAGAAGATGACGATTTTTCCGTTCTACAACACCATTCTGTTGGGGAGTGTAGGGACAAGTCCGTTGGGATAAAATTCCTTTGTCTTGCAAAAATGCCTGAAATTGTGCGGACACATATTCTCCCCCTGAGTCTGTACGAAGAACCTTAATGCATGTTGAAAATTGATTTTGAACATAATTCAAGAATTTTTTAAAGACCTCAAAGACTTCAGATTTGGCATGTAGAAAATAAACCCATATAAAACGGCTATAATCATCAATGAAAGTCACAAAACACTTATACTGTGAATGAGAAACAATTGGTGCAATACCCCAAACATCACTATGTACTAAATCAAAACATTTGGCAGCAGAAGAAACATGTATTGGAAAAGGCAAAGTTTTACTCTTTCCCAGCTTACAAGTGGTGCAATCAAGAGCAACATCTGATGGTAAAAACTTAATTTTATTGATATGACCAGAATGGAACAAAGATAACAAAACTGTTGAATTGGGATGGCCTAATCTATTGTGCCACAACTGCACATTATTCTTAGAGATAACTGATAAAGCAAACACAGACATATCTGGATTCGGTGTTACTATGTGAAGAGGAAACAAACGCCCACACAGTGCACCAAAACAATACACAGAATGACACAGACGATCCTGTCGTCACTGTGAAGGTGTGTAGGTGGGCCCCACCAAGTGATCAATGGACAGATCTGAAGATGGGGATGGTAGAACAGCAGATTGATGCAATTATGTATAAAACCAAGAGACAGCAAGAATACAGCAGCAGAAAACAGTCGCAGCAAGAAAAAAATCAAAACAGTGCTGAAGCACGTTCTGGACGTTAGTGGAAGAATGCCCACGTGGGCCCCAGCAGATGATCAGTGGTCAGATCAAAGAGTGGGGATGAGAGGGTAGAGTATTTTCGCAACTATTGGCAGTGGTCCCAGGCAGAACAAATCTAAATCCAAAATTTTGGACGGCTGAGATGAAAACAAGTGGACAAAACTGAATTTCCACAAAAAGTAGTAGAAGACCTACCTCTGATGATCCATAAATCTTGAAAAATTCTTCATAAAAAAGTAGAGAAGCAGACGACCAAGATGGGCTGATTCCGTTGATATGGTGATGATGATCGCAGGTGGGCCACGTCTGATCTGAGTTGATCAGGGATGATCACAGGCGATCGGGCTAAAGAAATGGTCTCTGAATGGCTTCCAGATCTTGGAAGATGACTAGGAGAATCCACAAAACATTGGATCTTGAAGAAAAGAATAAATGAAGCACTAGTTGTCGCCGGGCTCTGATACCATGTCAATGTGAGAGACGGAATAGAGAATGCAATGTGCTGAATGCTGTACCCTTTGAGGGTTGACTATCTTTCATATATGTAGGGGCTGAATGCCCTAATTACATCCAATTAACAATATCTAATCATATCTCAAATCCAAAAGATTAGCTAACAAACTAAGTATGTGTGTGCTTTGATTAAAATACAATGAATGGGCCTAACTGGGCCTGCGAGTTTGGGCCTCATTAACATTCAACACTAACTTGGCCATTGCATTGTTGTATGAAGTAGGGTATTGGGGAACAAAGAAGAAACGACAAAAAGATGAGGTAATATTGGTCAAGATGTGTAGCATAAAATGGGTCGAGGAAGTAACATGAAAGGATAAAATTAGGAAAGAGTACACATAGATCCTGTTTGTTTGATTTGTATTGAAATCCTATGTACTCTAAGCAATGCCTTCCCATCAAAGGGGCTAAAAAAAATTTTTGATAACAATAAAATTTTATTTCAATGCAAAGGGATAATACAAAGACAAAAGGACAAACTAATTAAGGGACAAACAACAAAAAACAATGTTAGATATAAAAAAAAATAGTATCGAGAGAGAGTCCCTCATTTGCAAAACCATCAGCTATCGCATTAGCCTCTTTAAGAATGTGATGAATAAAAAAATTTAGCCCATCAAAGGGGCTAAAAATTGATGCCTAAGATACACAAATGTCCTCAATGGTCTTCCCTTGGTAGGCGAAGTAGGTCCGACTGCTTCAAAAAGGGACTGCCACACCACCAAGGGGCTACTGTGATAGCAGTTTGTGATTAAAAACTTAAAGAAAAACAGCAAGGAAAGGAAGAAAAGAGAGGGAACTTGGCAAGCTCAAAACAAAAAGTAACAAGAAGGGTTTTGAACCAAAACCCTAAGCTTTCTTCAAATCCACATGTTACTAAGAGACTGAGGTGCCGTTCAGCAAGTCTTAAAAAGGGGGTCAATTTGAGTTGCAAAACTGGCCCAAACAGATTATTGAGTGTGATTTTTCCAAAATGTGAAAACATAGACAAGAATGATGGTTTTGGATGTTCAATTCATTATTAATATGAGCATTACAGAGGTTCGAACAGTAAGAACAATCATAATGGACTGGCTCTTGTTCCATCAATGTGGCACAAATGTTAGCCTTGAGGATAGACAGATGATGCAGAATCTAATTTTGATTGAAATTTTAAGTTGGCTGAAGTCTTCAAGGATCAATTTGAGCACTGCAAGGCCCCAAGTGTTTAATCAACAATTGATAGAGATACAATCCTCAAACAGTCCAAGATTTCACATAAAACTGAAACTAGGTATTGTTTTGAAGAATCAGAGAAGGCAGATGACTTAATTGAAATTTCAGAAAAAAAACTCTGAACACAAACAGGCCAGTTCGTGTGCAGTTTTTTGAGGAAATGTTCAATGGAGCAGCCTGGGCTCAACCCTCTCGAAATCAACATCAATAGGGTCGCCTAGGGGTTAATACATCATCATTGGATTTGCTTCATCAGATAATGGGCCATGTGGGATCCACAGTTGATTATGTCTAGTAGTGTCTGGGACATCCAGCACTTCAACTTTTCCTTTCTTTTTGTTTCTTTTAGCAGATTAATTGAAATTAAGAGCCCTTGTTGGAAAGTGGAGTTGTATTAGGAGTCTATTAGTAGTTTTCTTAGGGTTTTATGCAAGAGATAGCATTATATAAGGTTGTTTCAGGATGTCAGCTGGGTATGTATGGTTCCACAGTTTAAGGAATACATTGTAGACAGAACTACAGCAATTTTATTGGCTTTTCTTCTTCTTCCTCTTATGTTCCTCTTATGTCAACTGGTGCTATAGAGGATTAGAAGCCCTTTAAGGTCAGTTTGGGTTAAACTTTACATTGTTCCTTGTTTATTCAATTTAATGAGTTTTCTGTAATTCACTGCACTCCCTTATACTTTCCAGAATTTCTTTTCTGGTCTGTTTATTTGGGCCCTTGACAGTCCGATTTTACCAACTAGGAATGCATCTACTTATCTCCATGAAATCATGCACGCTCCCTGAGCAGCATGTGTGTGGGAGAAAATGTTCCTAGTCAAGTCATAGCCTAAAGAGATTCCTTATTCACCATTAGATGGGCATGTGGCATTAGTAAAGCTCCATGGACTCTCGTATATTGGGTCGAAGAGGCGGTCACTTTAGCTAAATATTTTTTGGTGCCTCATTTCTTCATGTTAAAAAGAGTATCAATTCATTGGCAGATTATTAAGCAAAATGAAGGTGGAAGGTGGTGAAGTTTGGTTATAGCTCATGACTCATGAAGGCTTATTTCCTACGCGAGTTTTCGCCTTATGCCTTTTGGTTGTTTTCTTAACGAGGCTTTGATGTTGAGCATAGCTTTCAGTATGTCTCTTGTGCTGTTTTGCCATGCTGAGCCTTCTTAACAAGGCTTCCCCAAAACAACTTCATCATATAGAGTGTGTAGCTCGTAATCAGCACTCATCATTCGAGACTTGGAGCAGTCTCTAAGTGAAGGGAGTGCTTGCTATGCCTACTTTCAGATTATAAAGTCAAACACTCGTGCTCGCGCAGGTGTATCTCTCTCCACCACGTCCCAATTCAAGTTACTACCTTTGTCCAGGTGCCATTGATTCAGATTTCGCTGTTGTTGAAACACGAAGAATCATCCAGCAAACATTAAACTGGAATTTTGATTCATTCCATAATTTTGGACCCCCTTTTCGACCTTATCTCCAAGGAACAACATGGCATTGCTGAATTTACTTGACTTGACCGACCATGCCTAATTCAAAATTGTTCTTGTTCATTGAAATGAATACAAGTTCTAATGCTTATGCAGTTACATCATGATTAAAGAGAAACAAGAGACAAAAAAAAAACCCTAATAAATCAATCTGCACCCAAGAAAGAGCAGGAATAAGATAATGGGGCAAAGGGGATTAGAAAGAAAGAAGAGGAGGAAGAAGAAGAAGATCACCTGCTGAGAAGAATCGTCTGCGGTGCGAGGCTTCATATCAACATTGATATGCGGCGGGAATTTCTGGATCACATGACAGTCGCTTCCGTAAACGGCTTGTACCGCTTCGATTTCGACGAGCGCTTCTTCTTCTTCTTCGGACATCATCTTCTCTCGATGGATCGATGGAGTGATTTTTGAAGGAAATTGAGCGAGCGAGTGATTTTGAGACCGTCTTCAAATCGAAGCAGGTTTCGAAAACGCGCTGTGGAAAGAGAGCGAGAGAAACACAAAGTTGAAAGTTGAAACCGAGGTGGATGAGACGGGAAGCTCTAAGGCGCGTAGAGTTGAGTGCCACGTGATGATGATAGTAGGTATTAGTGGGTATCAAGTAGAGGTAGCATTTATAAATCCATGCGATACGCAGTTAAATATCATGCAAATTGAATAGTTTTACCCGGAAAAATTACTTTAGCTTGGAAATATTTCCGCGATTGGATACACCACCTCATGGTGGGAGGTTAGCAGATACGCCACTTCATATATTTTAATGACTGATTTGTTCTTTTAACTGTTTATGTATGAAATTTCTCAACATTTTAGACATAAAATTTTGAATAATTGAAATCTTCCATTCTCCCTCCCTCGTTCGTTATCTCTCATTTTCTATTCTCCTGGAAAACCCCCTCGGAAGAAGAAGATTGTCGATCATCGCCTCATCCTCACCTGCCGATGAACTATCTATAGATGTAGATTGATTATGGGCTACCGCTGCACCATATGAACGGCGAGAGGTCATTTCAGGTTTCGTATCGGAACCCAGTTAAAGAGGAATTGCTACCTTGGCTTAGGTGGGCAGGCTAGGAGAAGCTCTAAAATTCGGGCGACAGAACCTAGTCAAGATTCTGTTGTGATTGGGGTCGGAGCTTTGGTTACACCACACGAGATGGGAGAAGCTGATCCTTGTTTCGAAACAGATGAGTAATTCGTTCTTTGTTTCGCCGAAGAAGATCTAAAGATTGGAAAGGATCGGGGTCTGCCAATTGTACCCCACCAGAGTTGCAGACAAAAAAGACAGAGGAGTAGATTTTCGTGCTGTGATCCAATCCAGACAAGAAGAAGCCCAGATCGCAGGGGTTCTAGAGGTGGTGCTGATTTCGTAGCCCTATTTCAGAAAAGAGGATCGCCGAAGAAGGCTAACTGCACACCATCATCTCTGCTTGTACCGGAGAAGACAATCCAGGTCCGGACTACGTTTGCCGCCGAAGAAATCACATTACAAACAGCGTTGCCTATTGTTGTTGGAAGAATGAGAGGAGAAGAACGAGAGCACGAGAACGAGAGGAGAAAGAAGATGACCTAGATAGAGTCGGTTCCACTCCGGGTCAGGTCAGGTCAAGTGTGACATGGTTTTAAAAGCCCAGAAGCAAATCTATCTTATTTTTTGACAAATTTATCAGAGTTTTGACAAATGTATCTGAGTTTTTGACAAATTTGTCTTCATTTTAAAATTTTTAACTGAATTTTTGGAAAATTCATCTGATTATTGGGCAAACATATCTGAATTTCTAACAAATTTATCTGAGTATTTGGCAAGTTAATCTGAGTTTCTAGCAAATTTATCTAAGTTCTGGTAAATCTTTTTTTGTCTTTGGCAAATTTATCTAAGTTTTTTTTTTTTTACAAATTTATCTGAAATTATGGAAAATCTATCTTAGTTTTTCGGAAAATTTATTTAAACTTCTTGAAATCTATTTGCATTTTTTAATTTTATTCGTGTCTTTTGAAGTTTATTTGCGTTGTTTTAAATTTATAGTTTTGGAAAAAATAGTAAAGTTTTTAGTAAAATTTTCTAAAATCTGGAAAATTGGTTATCGTAGTTTGGGCAAATGTATTTGCGCTTTTTGAGATTTATTTGTATTTTTAATTTTATTTATGTCTTTTGAAATTCAAGTGTGTCTTTTGAAATTTATTTACATTTTTTTAATTGTATTTGGATATTTTGAAATTTATTTACATATTTTGAATTTCATTTCCATTTTTTGAAATTTATTTAGATATTTTGAGATTTGTTTGCTTCTTTTTAAATTTATCTTCGTTCTTTTGAAATTTATTGTGTTTTTGGAATTATTGCATTTTTTTGAAATTTTATTTACGTATTTTGAAATTTATTTGTGTCTTTTGAAATTTATTTGTATTTCTTGAATTTTATTTAGATCTTTTGAAACTTATTTGTGTCTTTTGAAATTTATTTACATTTTTTGAAGTTTATTTGGATCTTTTGAGATTTATTTGCATCTTTTTAAATTTATTTGTTTTCTTTTGAAATTTATTGCGTTTTTGGAATTATTGCGTTTTTTTAAAGTTATTTGTATTTTTTAAAATTTTTTTGAAAATCTTATTAATGGGATTTTATTAATCGTGGTCAATTAAATGGTAGTTGACCATTATTAATAGCATATCCAACCAATCAAATGATTTGATTTAAAGAAAAGGTAAATTAGACATATTAAGTATGAGAATGTGTTAGAGGATTTTTTGCTGCATGACTTTTTTTTTTTAGACTGCTTCCAACAAAGTAATCCTTCGAGGAACCTCCGACTAAATGCCCCAATAATCTATGTCCACTTGATCAACTGTACAACTACACTTAGACCTAACATTTGCCCTCAAAACAGTAAAAAACAATTGCCCCCAAAATAGTAAAAATTCATATATTCTTCCTAAGTTGTTTGTACAATATAATGTGATATTGCACGGCTTGGAACATCACACTACTCCACTTGAAACACTTGACCTTGTACCTTGGTCAGAAGAAACAAATTTGAGATAAGGGTAGCTGTAAGGGCGTGTTTGGCTGTGTGGTGAAGTGAGGTGAGGTGAGGTAAAGCCTCCATTATTCAGACAAAAAAAGACAATGGGTCATATCAAAAGTACACAATTTCAAAATTCCCTCCATATTTTTCAAAAAAAGTTAAAAAAGCAACCTCTTTTCTCTACTAAAAGAAAAAAAAAACTTTATTTTTCTATACAAAAAGTCAAAAAGATTCATTACAAAACAACTAAAAACAAAACACCATCATAACATCTTATATTTTATTCTTTCTTGATTTGATGCTTCAACTCACTGTATTCAATTCACCATATATCCAAACAGGCCCTAAGGCAATATCATGAAACATATACACTTAATTGACTTGATTGACTCCCTAGGGGTTGGTTGAGTGGTTAGGACCACGATTCCTTCCTCTTCCGGCGCTAGAGGTTTTAGTATCGATCTCTAGTTCTCCCTTTTTCAAGAATCGAAAGTTGAGTCCACTAATGCGTTACCACCTTTGAGCCACATGGGTGTTTACATGGCTTCCCTCTTGCCCGGAGGGATTAGAAAAAGAAAAAGAAAAAGACTTGATTGATGTGATCACACAAGTTGGACATATTTTGGGCCATTAGATTCCACTGATGGCCCCCACTAATAGATTCATAGAGTGAGAGTGAGAGTGAGGGTGAGCGTTGGGCGTTCGGACTTGAGAAAACGATTTCCGTTCGGACTCCGTAGAGCGAGCGGCCATGGCCCATGTCTCTTAGAAACATGCCTCGAGCAAAAGTCCTCAAATCTCTCTCCATCTCCAAACACTTATTCTCCACAAACGCATTACCCAACAACAATGTCCTTGAAAGACCCAACCCATTCCACTCACGCTCGAGCGACGCACTCACCAGCACCACAAGAAACTCCCATCCCGCCATTTCATCGAACAAGATCATTAGAACCCACTTGAGAAACGGGCACCTGGGCACCGCCCGCCATGTGTTCGAAAATATTACTGTGAAGACGATCTTCTCCTGGAACTTGATCTTGACTGGGTACTCCAAGCCCGGGATGCTCAAGGAAGCACTCCAACTGTTCGAGAGAATTCTTGAACCGGATGTATTCTCATTTAACATCATGCTCTCTTGTTATTTCAATAACTTTGAGCTTGAGAGAGCTCGCCTTCTGTGTTACACCCTGACCCGAACTAATCGTGATTAAGGCTAATTAATTAAGATTAATGCCAAATAAGCACGAATAATTGAGTTAATGAAGATTAATAACCAAAGAGAGACAAATTACTCTCAAATGATGCATTAAGCATAATGGAATGGACTTGAGTGGTATTGAGTGGATTAGAAGTGAGTTTAGAGTCAAATAAGCAAGGCCAAGGACTTTTTCGTAAATACGAGTTTACGCGTATTTCGTCGAATACGGAAATTCTTGATACCAACGCGTATATCTCGAATAGTACGTTAACTTTCATAGTAGGCGTGTTTTCATTTGACCTCAAATGGACCAAGTGGGGTTCCATTTGACTTAAAATGTGATAATGGTTAAGAGAAGGGGGCTTTTGTGTAAAAGGGCCCTTATATTAAAATGAAATGAATGAATGAACGATTCATTCGTTCATTCTATCGTCAACGAGCCCTGGGCAGACCTTCCTCTTCTTCTTTCTTCCATTTTCTCTCCATTGGGTGTGGAGATTTGGAGCTTTATGAAGTAATTGGAGTGGAGTGGGCTACTCCATCCATCTTCATCTTCTTCCTTGAGCCTTCTTTCCCCATTGTTGAAGAGTAAAGCTTGAAGAAGACCTCAAGGTTTCCTCCCATTGAACTACAAGTAAGTGCTTGGAACTTTTTAATGAGTTTTCAAGTTGTAAGGAGTGCTTAGGAGAGGTTTGTAGCACAAATAGCTTAAGGATTTGTATGTTTGCATGTTTTATGGATTTAGGGTTGAGATTTGGGGATTTAGAGCTCAAGCCAAGCTATTAAAGAGGGCTTTGAGTGCATTGACTACAAGAGGCAAGTATAAACATTTTCTTTGTGATTAATGTTAACCATTGTAGAAATCGTAGAATTTCTATGGATTGAATGTGAAGATTGATGGATATTAGAAGTATTATTGTGAATGGATGATGTGTGAAGGTGAAATGGAAGGTTAGAAAGGTTACTCCTAGTATCCATACCACTTCCTTGGATTCTTGTTGATTGATTGGAGAGACTAGAGTTCAAGGAACTCAGTTTTCAGAGATGCTTCAGAAGTTCTGAAGCTCGAAAATGGGATTCTGGATGGGTTTCGGCTAGCCGCGAGGCTAACCGTAAAGCTAGCCGCCGGAATCCATAAATGGGCGAGCTTCTGGAAAGCTAACTGCCATATTTCGGTTAGATTTCGGCTAATCGTGAGGTGACCGCGACCTGACCGAAATTGAGTCAGAATTTCCTGTCAAAATGATAGCTTCTGGAAAGCTAACCGCTGAAATTTCGGTTAGCCGAAATTGAAATTTCGGCTAGCCGCAAGGTAACCGTAAGGTGACCGAAAAATCGAGACAGAAATATCAGCTTCTGGAAAGCTGACCGTGAGCTAACCGCCGAAATTTCGGCTAGCCGCCAGTCGAAATTCGGCTAGCCGCCAAGTAGGTTCCGGCTAGCCGCCAACTGAGTTGCGGCTAATCGCCGGGTAACCGCCGAGCTGACCGACATTGGCCAACACATTAATTGTGAGTAAAGTGGATTTTGGATTTTTGGCATAAGTTTGGAGCACTCCTTGTGAGTATAAATGCTCCCGGATTAGTTCGAAGACTAATCACGAAGTGAATTGAAATTATTGAGAATTAAGGATAGTGAAGGGAGAAATTCACAATTAATAATTGGGGTCTAGACTTCTATGGACGTTAACTACGGGGACTATAATACACACACCAAATATAAATGTGATGCTCATCATGAATAACACTTGCATTTAGTACCGTTGGTTATATCTATATGGTTGTTTAGATTTAAGATAGAATTAAATGGAATCATGATTGTCTAGTGATTCCTTATTGTAACATTGTGTCCTAATCTAATGAGATTGGTAACACTATTATTCCATTCCCTTGTTATTATGGGAATCTTGGAACTGAATTGAATCCAGAGATGGATTGCTCACTGAAAAGTATTCACCCTTGAGTTTGGCACTACCTAGCTATTGTTTTAGAACTTTAAATGAGTTCAATGAATGAATAAATGAGACATATGTCTAATCCTACTGCAGTAGATGGATTTGGGGGCGTTCCGGAGCTCCGTGGTGATGCTAGTTGTCCCTGGCCCGGACACTAGTAAGTCTCACTAAATTCCGATCGTATCTATGGGTATTGATCAATGCCTTCCGTTTGGAAGATGAATCCTTCATTTGAGGGAAGATGGAAATAATGAATCCTTCCTTTGAGGGAAGATGGAAATAATGAATCCTTCCTTTGAGGGAAGATGGTAATAATAAATCCTTCCCTTGAGGGAAAATGGTAAATGTAATGAAATGAATGCTA
The DNA here is from genome assembly GCA_028538565.1 of Umbellularia californica. Taxonomy (NCBI): domain Eukaryota; kingdom Viridiplantae; phylum Streptophyta; class Magnoliopsida; order Laurales; family Lauraceae; genus Umbellularia; species Umbellularia californica. The sequence continues at coordinate 71,711,701 of JAPQWN010000005.1, forward strand.
TGGTAGTGGTCACCCTATGCATGTCCACATGATTGACTTTCATGTCGACTTATTGTTATTGTAGGAACTTTCTAGACTCATCTAGGATTGGAACTGTTATTGATATATTGAATGAATCTAATTCATGAATTAACATGCTATTGCAAGAATTGTTTATACATTGTTGAACCGTCGTGTTCATTAGTATTATTGATGGCATTACAGGCCCGTTTGCCATTGCCGGTGCGGCAGCGCCCCAGGCGGGAGCGGAGGAGACCGCTCAGGTTCCTCCAGGAAGGCTAAACGAATGGAATGGCCGGGATACTGTCTGAGATGGGTATCCGAGAGCGGAAAGGAGATAGAAACATTTTGTGAAAATATTTTGAGAAACAATTGAGAGATTATTCTTTTGTATAATCATTTTGGTATGTAATTAATTGACCTTGTATAATGTTTTGGACAAGTATGATTGACAAGTATGATTGACAAGTATGATTGTATACATGTAAATCGGAAGTTGATATTGTCAAATGAAATTGTTTCCGCAGAATTATAATTGACAGGTTTTTTTGAGATGTTATCCCTTGTGGATCTCGTTTTTAACTTCGGTTGATTCGGGATTTACGGGAGTAAGTATGGGCTCACGGCTCGGGGTTACCGGATCTCGGGCCCGGTCGTGACATTCTGTTTGATAGAATGCCCGTTAGAGACTTTGCGTCTTGGACCACGATGATCTCCGGTCTATGTCGTAATGGCAAGATGGAAGAAGCTTGGGAGGTTTTCTCGGCGATGCCGGGGAAGAATGACATCGCTTGGAGTGCGATGATTTCTGGGTATATCCAAGCGGATGATTTGGATTTTGCGGAGGATTTGTTCAATGGAGCCCCGGAATCGGACAAGGGCGTGTTTTCTTGGACTGCGATGAAAACTGGATTCATGGCCTTTGGAAGGGTCGAAGCAGCGCGGGAATTGTTTGACAATATGCCTGACAGGAATTTGGTATCTTGGAACTCTATGATTGCGGGCTATGTCAAGAATTGCCGGGCGGAGGATGGGCTGAAGCTTTTCAGGACGATGGTGGGGTCGGGCATCAGGCCGAACCCGTCTACCTTCAGCAGCGTTCTGTTGGGTTGCAGCGACTTGTCCGCTTTGGAATTGGGCAAGCAGGTCCATCAGTTCATCAACAAATCGCCATTGCAATTCAATGTAACTTGTGGTACTTCTCTGCTGAGCATGTATTGTAAATGTGGGATTGAAGAGCGTGAAATCATTGTTAGGGATACTACTCGTTTTCATCATTTTAGTAATGGAGTTTGTACTTGTGGAGACTATTGGTGAGTATGGTACTGCACACAGTTTTGCAAGATACAGGTTGTGTTGTAAGCTGCTGCACAAAAGTAGCATGCTTGAGCAAATGCGTAGTTCTGCTGTAGTCCAGATTGCATGAGTTTTCGGATAAATCTTTGAGTGGTAAACACTTAAGCAGCATTCTGCCTTCCTAAAGAGCCAAAGCATCTTCCCAATATTGCAAGAATTTTGAACAGTAAAATTCTCTGTTCACATAAACATTCGTATAGGATCTCTGAAAGGTACTTTCGTTGTAAGAACTGCTCGTTGCAGCACTTTTGATAACATAGTGCACTGACAAATATCATAAATGTAAAGCTTCATGCAGGAGTAGAGTATGGGCCTGCTTAAATTTGATAGAAGTCATAAAGGAGATTTTTGTCTTGAGGTGCATCCTTAAATCAAGGAACTCTGATGCAGATGGCATGCAAAAGAAGGGAAAGACCTTCAAGCTCTCATGTTTCATTTTGGTTGAGCTGAGATGCAGATGAGTTTTTATTCCTTCTCACCTTTGATATTGTGTTTGGTCTGATATTTTTTCTATGCAATCTCATTTCTACTGCCTTGGTTGCCTTGTATATTAGTGTGGGAATAAAATTTATTAACATCTTAAAATATAAAAATGAATTACACTGGGCAACTGTTAGCAGGCATTATTTATTATTTCAATTGAAAGAACAGGGGCATTTGGACTCTTTGAATGCAGCAGTTGTAGGATAGGACCATAGTTTAAGCCAGACTTTTTTTTTTTTTCCTTTTCGGTATTTTTTTTTGGGTTTGAGAAGCAAGTTAAAGGTTGTGCTAAGCGATCTCTCTCTCTCTCTCTCTCTCTCTCTCTCTCTCTCTCATCATGTCAAATATGGGAAAAGGCTTTAATATATATAATGTGCATTGTATTGAACAATGGCATATACTATAAAAATCTGGTTTCATGAAAGAACTTTGTGAAACCTCTGTGATGCTGATCAGTGAAACGCAATTAATTGATTCTGATTCTGTTGTTCAACTGCTTTAGAGGATGAAGAGAAAAAAAAATGTTTCTTTCCTTTTTTAAATTTGCTCGAACACCTTGTGTTCCATAAGAAACATGAATTAAAGAAGCGTAACTAGAAACTTAAATTTAATTTATGTAGGACCTATGATACAGGAGTACTGAAAAGAGTCTGCCACAACTAGTTTCCTATGGCAAAATTTGGAGTAATTGATCCAGCTGCTTGTTTTCCATTGTGTCTGTGAAAATATATTCCTGTTAAGGTATAGATAATCCATTTGCAAATCGGCAACTATGGAGCACCAAGAGGAATCCTCATCAAACTCTTGAAGGTCAATACCACCTGGCCTCTCGCATCCGGGGTGGGTTGTGACTCATATCAGGCACTGGAGGATTATTGGACAACTTCCCTTAATTAGTAGATGCTACACATACAACTTTGCAGCTAATTTAATACCTTTGAATGCAATTGATTATGCGGTTTGAACTAACTTTAATGGCACCCCTATATGCTTTTCCACAAGATAGCCATAATGCTCCCTTGTAAGATTAACAAGAAAAAAAAGGGTTTTTCCTGGTACAACACTATCAAAGTTGAGCTTTAGAACTCCTCTGAGAGGGCGGATTCCATTCAAGTTTGAGCCTTAGAACTCTTGACATGCTGGAGTGGGTTGATTATTATGAATATTAATTCCATCTACCCAGGTGAACTTGGTCTTAGAAACCATCATTCTGGGAATACTCCAACCAAAATGACTTAAATTAAGTCCATATATACTGATGGGCTTACATGGAACATTGGATTGAGATAGCATTAGGATCCCCTGCTAGTAGCATTGCACACAGACTGGAATGAGGAGGAAGTTAATTGCTCATTGGAAGAGAATATAAATGAATGATAAGCACCACAATAGAATAAATGAAAGTGTTGTTGCAATCAAATTATTAATGAATGGAATTTCAGTAACAAGTAAGAAATGATGCAAAAACATTAATACCACAATAAGCAGTGCAATCTATATGAGGATTTGGCTCAAGATACTTCAGAATGGAGAATCAAGTTTTATGTAACCAATCCCAATATAGGCTGGACAAGGCTTTGATGATGATGATCACAATAATTAAGTTGGGGAAAAGAGTTTTTATCGGCATTAGTGGCTTCTTTTGCAGTTGTTTCCATGGACTCATCAATAAATGCCTTGAAAGAAAAAGGATCACAAACCATTATTACTTCTCCAAGAAAAAATGATCATAAACAGATTCTTCCCTTCTCTTACAAGACCCTTGAAGAGTTCTGCTTCTTACTGAGCTACCATTTTTCTTTTATCAAAAAAGAAAACCCCTAAAAATCTAAAAAGGGGACGAGCTGGAGTGCTCATTATGGCACTTCAAAGGTCAGATATCCTCGAGCATATATTGGAAAAACCATTACACTAAATTGCGACTTGCATAAAAATAAATAAACAAATGGAACCTTGGCTGTCTCACATGACAACTTTATTTGCAGCAAGATTACTCTAGTTTCCAACCATGGGTTTATGGGCCTGTTTGGCATCATTCCGGGAATGTCTCATTCTGGGAATGAATGAAGAAAACTTGTCTGGCATGCATTTTGTGGGAGAGAGAGATGGGGAGAGGAAAGAGATAGAAAGGAAGATATTTTATAGATGTGCAGAAAGTGAGAGAAAATGCTTGCTAAACAGGTTCTTTTTTTTTCTTTTTCTTTTTTTTCCATTCATTGTCAAAATGAAACATTCTTAGAATGATGCCAAACATGCCCATACGAGTCCTAACACTGGAACCATGTAAACACATGCCAAGAACTCCATTTTTGGGCCCGCACAAAGATAATCTAGACAATTTGGTAAATCCCATCCCCTCCAGTCCCATATCCTCATATTTCACTTTAATAGAAATATGAACACCATAAGACTGATCACATGGTTGAAAATGTGCTCAGTGCTGATGTGGTATCGCTGCAAAGATGGAGTTAATCATGTTTTCCTGGCTTATGTTATACAATTCCCATGCAATTGCTGCCACGGGGGATCTGGACTTGGACTTTATTCACATTCTCAATTGCCTAGCCATATAGTTTATTCTTCTTTTTTATTTGATAGCAGTTATCCTCTTTGAGAACTAACTATTCTCAGGCAAATGAAGTCCCTTTGCCCATCCATCGGCTAAGTTAAGTTTTTGCCTGGGCAAATGGCATAGGGTGAGAGCGTGAATTCAAAACCACAACCTCTGACTTCTGGGCCGTGGTCCTAGCCAACTTCGCTGCCCTTCTTTATGTATTGTTTATAAAAAAAGAGGCTTTCCTGATTCGTAACATCATAAAACACTTTCAACTCTGCGTGAGTATTTTAAGTTGAGCAGTTTTGCATCCGAATAGGCTTATGATCAACTCTTTCTGACCCACACAGGATCCAAATTCACCCAACCAATCTCCATCCTTGTCCCTGTGTGTTAAAATTCTGACCCATTGAAGTGGGCGATCCAATCCAAACATTTTTGAGTTCTGACCATCCAATCCTATTCCAGTTTAACCATGACATCAATACAGGAAGATAAAGAAGGACAGAGAAGATGGAAGAAAGTGGAGGAGAGAAGATGGAAGAAGAAAGACAAGGAGATGCAGAGAAGCAGAAGAAGAAGAGTGTCGAGAAAAAGATCTGCAAGTGGTGCAAGGGAACGTACAATGTTTCATCTTCCTCTTGCAGATTCCATCCTTCTTTCTTCATTTCTCGAAGACACGACGATCAAAAGAGGTACCCCATTTCAATTCAATCACTCTCTCTCTCCCTCTCATGTTTATCTTAGTATGATCCCGATCTATTTTTATCCTATCTTGTATAGAAAATGCTTTTAAATTAGAGATGCATGAAATCAATAGGAATCCATGTTGATTGTTGTTTCTTCTTCGTATTATTCATGCTTTTGTACTAATGGAAGAACCCTTTGTTTAATTCTCAGCACTTGTTTCTGGAAAGGAAAAAGATAGGAGAGGATGATTGCATGTAAGATTGTGAATTCCTTTAATCTGATGAGTATTTAAGAAAAAGTGGTATCTGGGTTACCATTTTTTCCCCATCTTGTATAGTGAATGTTGTTAGATTAGAGATGCATTAAACCAACAGCATCTCATGTTGAGTGTTGTTTCTTCTCTGTATTATTCATGCTTTTCAAATCCCCAGCACTTGTTTCAGGATGGGAGGAAAAGGGGAGAGGATGATTGGATGTAAAATCTGTGAAATATGAATACCTTTAATCTGATGAAAGTTTTTGAAAATTGACATATGGGTCATTTCTTTTGTTTAACTTTCCTTTCAGGCTTTTACCCTAATTAATCTTTTGGGAACAATGCAGCTCTTCTCCGTTTCTTTTGCTTTTTATAAGGACTAGGTCTAGTTTTAGAGTGGGAGAAATGATGGAATAAGGATGGAAACTAACAAATCTGATTTAGCTACACAAAGATCACTCTTAATTGGAACTAGCCCAAACTTCAATTCGAATTTTACACACCATTAGATTGATCAGGTATAGAAAAGATTAACTGATGGTGTATATCACTATGTTTGCGAAGTTTGGATCAAGCGCCTATATATACGGAGGCATGTGATTTGAGCAAATTGGATCTTACAAGGTGAACCCCCAAGCAGGTTAAGTCAGGTTTTAGCTGCCGTCAGAACCATGTCTATCTCAGCATAAGATTGTTTCTCTAAAAATCGACACTGATTTGTGAGATGGTGTTGGACATGGAGTGAAGGGTTACATACTGTACTTGTCAAACCCATTGAAATCAGCTATGCATGTGAGAAATGATTATGCACAGGTTACAGAGTGAGAAGTTTTGATGGAAATGAGTAAAATTTTTGGGTTGTCTTTTTCAGTGGATCGTTTCTACTCTTTACCAGTGTCATTCCTATCTTTTGGTAGAAGTTATTTTCTTCACATGCTGATCTCACCTTTTAGTTGCATGGCAAATATGGCTTCAATGCAACACTGCACATCATTAAAATCTGTATGATAAGACACTAGTTGCAACTAAAGTGGTTGCATTTTGATCCTATTGTCACCTTTTAGTCTCCTGCATATTATTGTCTCTGAATTATTATATAATATTGGCTTTAAGAGAGAAGTTACTAAAGATCATATTTGTGGTACTGCATTACAACTAAATGATTAGAATACGAATGATTACAAAATCAAGAAAATTGAGTTACCCTAATGCCTGCGCTACACTCAGAACTCAGTGAAATCCTATATGAAATCTGTTTTTTTATTTTTTATTTTTTTATCTGACTGTAATCCATGTAGTCTGATTCATTTTAGATTTTGTAATTGCAATGCGCCGGATTGGCGAAGTCCTTGTCATTCAAGTCTTATTGCAAAGTGCTGATGTCACTGCAGATGTGATAGAATCTAATCTCCATTTCGGAGTAGTAGAAGTGTTTGGTTTGGGTGTTTCCTATTAGCAGCTCGATGGATCGCACCCCCAGCCCCTTACCTGCCAAAATGTCTAGAGAGACCAAATTTTGAATATATGCCTTATTCGACAGAGGCATGGGGGTGTGGTTTTTGCAACATTTGAGTGGCCCCTTACCATGAAGGAGAGCTGTTTCTAGGTGGGTTGCTTTGTGAAGGACATTTCTTAGGCACAACTGCAGGTGTATGGTCGACTTTGCACACACATTCAACCCTTCTCCTATTTACTCAGCAGGCAAGCTACCGAAGCATACATGAGAGCTGTGTTCACTTCCCTTGGTGTAAAAATTAGTCATAATTTCACATGTTTAGGATAGGAACCAATGGATGTTCCTCACTCCCTTTGTACTTCCCTTAGCTTTCGGTTTCTTGTCATCGAGCTTTCCTCTTCACCCTTTTATTCCCTTGAACATTATGAGCCCCTATTTTCATCCATCTCTTGAAACATTATTATTTGACAGTTATCACCCTTCTTTACAAAACGCCTCTTGTTTTCCCAAATCTCCAGCACCATCTCTTTGGAGAGATGCCCCCTTTTTTTTTTTTTGATCATTGAGACACACACATTTTAAAACTGTATAATTGCAAGGAACCTTTAAAAGAGAGACGATAGATAGGCATGAGCACACCCAGTCAACTCTTGATAGATTGTACAATTAATTGCCGGTAGAATTACCCAGCATGTTGGAAGATGAAAGAGAATAATAGTTTATTCAAGAAATTTAAGATACTGATAGGACTGTATAGAAGACAAGTACCTTTGGGGTTGGAATATATCAAACTACATCGTGGTCCTGACTCCTGAACTCTACATAACATTACAATTCAGAACGGGATGTAATCGCATTCGGCTACTTGATTGGAAATGTTGTTTGCTTGAGGAATAGATGCTACTGTGACAGGATATATTCTATCTCTAGTATATCTAGTCCTTAATGGTGTAGTAATTATCTACCTAGTCCTTAATGGTGTAGTAATTATCTACCTGGGAGATCTCTTACTCATCCTCCTGAAGTCACTAAAGCCTGTGCTTGAGAAAAGCTGTGATGATGCCCGTGGGAACCCATATATGCTGTCAAGTATCTATAATGGTTCTGGTAGCAAGTGGAAGCATAGCAAATCTCTCAGAGGACAAGTTATCATTCCACCAAGTTCTATATTTTCGTAAGCTGTATGGAAAACTACCCTAGATTTCTTCAAGATTTGTGAGCCCTTGACTCCTTGCGCATCCCATGGCAAGTGCAGGTGATAGTGTGCAGGTGATAGTTTTGCATTTTAACCGCATATATGAAGTGCTGCTTCTTTTTTGTTTTTTCCATTTACTAATGATAGGATATGATAAACTCTTCTTAGTTACTAAATAGACTCTGCTCAGTAGTGACAGATAATAGTGTACTACTGTACTATACAAATTTATTACAAAGTAAGCAATACTAGAAAAAGATGAAAAGAAAAACACAATGAGGATTGCTTGGTTGAAGGATAAATCTTCTACATGAGTGTTTGTCATTAGAGTTGCTTTTTTACTGCTGTTTGTTTTAACTTGGTGCCTTCTTGTTTTAAATGAGTACCTGTCTATTACTTTTGTGACTGAACCCACGAAATCTATGGGAAGGGTCTTTACTTTCAATCTATGAGGGTTCATGGATTATCAAACCCTTTTTTTCATTTCTTGTTCTTTTCTTCAAATAGTGTTTTAACTAACCAGTGTGGATGTTATTGAAGGTACTATGAACTTGGCCCTGATGACCCCCCTTATGCTGCAAGATTTTATGACTGCTGTGGAGCGGAAGATCCAGATGCACCAGGCTGCACCACAGATTATCATGCGTCATATGGCGATTAAAATTCCTTGTCAATCCCCTAGCTTTTTATTGTAAAATAATATCCTGTTGTGAAGGTTGGCTTATAAATTATAAACCATTTTTGATCCTCCCTGCGAGTATCTGCGTCCTTGTGTCATATGTAATCAGTTCTACAAAATTTCTTCGTTGGTCATATAAAGGCTTTCCTCAATAAAATAAAAAAAGATGCCCTTTCACATCCTTGATTGCATAGCGTGTTCTGAACTAAACATCATTTTCTGCCTGGATTTCAGAACTATGGATTATCCAATAATTCTTATGTGTGTATTTGAGTGAGCGTGTCTCTAGATTTATGCATTTAAGGATGTATGTGACTGTAACACATGCATGTATATATGCCCTCATGAAATATTGCAATTATCATGTAACTTCCAAAAATGATGCACATCGAACGCCCATTATAGAGGATCTTTTATTGTGTGTGTGTGAGAGAGAGAGAGAGAGAGAGAGAGAGAGAGAGAGAGCAGAAACTGTCCCAATTTAATCATCACAGCCTTTGAATGTCTCCATCTAGATCAGAGGTAGACCAGAAATTGTCCCAATATAATCATCCTAGCTCTTGATTTAGTGGCCTTATAATATACTACCATATAATATCTATTTACTTCGTAGTCTAACTAAATCCTGTAAGGTAAGATTCTGAAGGGGGAAAAGTTGATATGACCCACAATGAAACTGGTGATAGATGGAGAAAATGCTCTATTCTATAAAAGAAGGGTTAGACTTGTATCATCAATTGGTATCCAGTATCCGGATTTTTCTTTCACTGAATTACATGATGTATCTGAAATTTTCACTCTATAATGTTCTAGGCCAAAAACATGAGCCTGGCAAGACTTGTTGTCAAAGAAGACCCATACAATTGTTGTGGTGGGCTCAGGGCCATGGTATTAAATATGCTGTGGGTGAGTGAAAAAGAATTTATCCCGGACACTACTCATATCATTCCTACCCCAAACTAGCCTTACAACAAACAGGTGTAAAAGCAAGACTAGAAAAAAGGAAAAAAAAAAAAAAAAAGAGCGCCGTTGCCGGGGATCGAACCCGGGTCACCCGCGTGACAGGCGGGAATACTCACCACTATACTACAACGACTTCAAACAAGCTTGTTGCAAATTCTTTCAAAACCTTATATATATATATATGCAAATTCTTTCAGAACCTTACACACACACACACATATATGAAACGGTGCTACCCAAATTAACACTTAGATCAATGCTCAGGATATAGTGGATGGTCTTAAAATGGGTTGATATTTAACCTAGCACATAGGGTTGAAAACGGATATCCAATTCTCCGATTACCTGGAAGTTCTGACCCGCAAAAAAAACCGAATTTGGAACCTATTTTAGATTTCAATTCATAAAAGGGTCTGGGTTTGGAACCTAATTTAGGTTCCGATTGATAAACGAGTCCGGTTCCTGGTCTATATAGGTTCCAACCCGTGAACTCGAGACCTGGCATGTGAGTCTTTGATATTGCAATTTGTACTTTAAAACTAACTCTTTTTTAGCATTCTTATATAGAATATTAAATGTTGTAAACTTGATATACTGTTAAAAAAAAAAAAAAAAAAAAACACCCTAAAAATCAAAAAAGGAGACGAGCTGGAGTGCTCATTATGGCACTTCAAAAGTTAGATATCCTCGAGCATATATTGGAAAAACCATTACACTAAATTGCGACTTCCATAAAAATAAATAAACAAAGAAACAAATGGAACATTGGTTGTCTCACATGACAACTTTATTTGCAGCAAGATTACTCTAGTTTGCAACCACGGGTTTATGGGCCCGTTTGGCATCATTCCGGGAATGTCTCATTCTGGGAATGAATGAAGAAAACTTGTTTGGCATGCTTTTTGTGGGAGAAAATCTAGAGAGATGGGGAGAGGAAAGAGATAGAAAGGAAAATATTTTATAGATGTGCACAAAGTGAGAAAATGCTTGCTAAACAAGTTCCTTTTTTTTTTTTTTTTTTTTTCATTCATTGTTAGAATGAAACATTCTTAAAATGATGCCAAACATGCCCATACGAGTCCTAACACTGGAACCATGTAAACGCATGCCAAGAACTCCATTTTTGGGCCCGCACAAAGATAATCTAGACAATTTAAGGTAAATCCCATCCCCTCCGGCGCCATAGCCTCATATTTCACTTTAATAGAAATATGAACACCATAAGACTGATCACATGATTGAAAATGTGCTCAGTGCTGATGTGGTATCGCTGCAAAGATGGAGTTAATCATGTTTTCCTGGCATATGTTATACGATTCCCATGCAATTGTTGCCACACGGGATCTGGACTTGGACTTTATTCACATTCTCAATTTCTGAGCGAAGGGTTTTTTCTTTTTCTTTTATTTGATAGCAGTTGTCCTCTTCCAGAACTAACTATTCTCAAGCAAGTGATGGCCCTTTGCCCATGCATCAGGTAAGTCAAGTTTTTGCGTGGGCAAATGGTCGAGGGTGAAAACATGAGTTCAAAACCACAACCTTTGGTTCGTAAGCCGTGGTCTTAATCAACTTGTTGCCCTTTGTTATGCATTGTTATAAAAAAAAAAAAAAAACACTTCCAACTCTGCATAAGTATTTTAAGTTGAGCAATTAGTTTTGCATCCAAACAGGCTTATGATCACCTCTTTCTGACCCACACAGGATCCAAATTCACCCAACCAATCCCCATCATTGTCCCTGTGTATTAAAATTCTGACCCATTAAATTGGGTGATCCAGCCCAAACATATCTGAGTTTTAACCAGGACATCAATACATGAAGAAGATAAATAAAGAAGGATAAAGAGAAGATGGAAGAAAGTGGAGAAGAGAAGATGGACGAAGAAAGACAAGGAGATGTAGAGAAGCAAAAGAAGAAGAGGGTGGAGGAAAAGATCTGCAGGCGTTGCAAGGGAACGTACGATGTTTCATCCAACACCCCTTCCTCTTGCAGATTCCATCCTTCTTTCTTCGTTTCTCGAAGACACGACGATCAAAAGAGGTACCCCATTTCAATTCAATCACACACACTCTCTCTCTCATGTTTATCCTTTTATGATTCCGATCTATTTTTATCCGATCTCGTATAGAAAATGCTTTCAAGTTAGAGATGCATGAAATCAATAGGACCCCATGTTGATTGCTGTTTCTTCTTCGTGTTATTCATTCTTTTGTAACAATGGAAGAACCCTTTGTTTAATTCTCAGCATTGGGGATGATTGCATGTAAAGATTTGTGAATTCCTTTAATCTGATGAGTATTTAAGAAGAAGTGGTATCTGGGTTGCCATTTTTTCCCCATCTTGTATAGTAAATGTTGTCAGATTAGAGATGCATGAAATCAACAGGATCTCACGTTGACTGTTGCTTCTTCTCTTCTCTGTATTATTCATGCTTTTTAAATCCCCATCACTTGTTTCAGGATGGGAGGAAAAGTGTCACATCCCGGTCCCGAAATTACCTGGCCAAAGGTAATTCCCGAGGTGTGCCACGCGTACTCCCGTGTTCATCACACCTGTTTCGGGTCAAGTATGAGTCACGAAGGAGAAAATTCCACTTGCACGTGTGAAACATGCTCACAAACACCTGTCTTATTACATTTATCAGCAGAAGCATTAAATCAAAACATATAAAGGTATCATCTCATGAGCTGTCCAAACATTCAAGTTCCATAACAAAAAAAAATGAGTTCATTACTCTTAAGACGTAGAGATTTAAAACTTACTCTACCTCAAGAATACAAAAGTATCTATGAACAACAATACCAAAAATATGATCTAGTTCAAGTATCATGTTGACTAGGTTCACGTAAACAAAAGTATACTATCAACAAGTGGTGATATGACGCTCTCCGAAGAAAAAAGCTAGACAGCTCCCTCAGCCGTCCACTCTTCTAAGCCTGGAGGTACCTCAATGGCCTCCTCCTTTCCCTCATCGGTCTCCTCAAGACCAGGATTGGGACCTGCTTCTGTAACACCAAGAATAACTCATGAATACAACGATTCAGCTGAGTATAAGCAATAATCCATTTGCACATGCTATATCAATATCAGAAGTTATGACGGAAGATTAAAAGAGGTCATATGAAGTAAAACTAAGCAGCTGTGCATTTCAAGTTAAATCATGCTTAAAGAATCAATAATGATGGAAAAATACACACTAGTTGGTAACCACATTAGCTAAATCCCCTCAAAGAGGGCACGCATTTTGGGATGTCACTAGTGACCCGGCCAAAGGGTCAACTGGCTACCCGGGTTCTGGAGTTCTGGTGCTCCAGGTTGTCTATTGCAATGACGTACACAAACTAAACCAAGAGTCAACCCTGTCGGGTATCTTCCGGTCGAAGCTAAGTAGTACCGACTCATGCAAATCAAGAAAACAAATTGAATTTGAGTAGACCACACTAGTCTTTCCATACGATACAATTCAATTCGTTCATGTTCATTCATAATTCTACTCAAGTTTCTCAACATAGTAAAACGGATAACAATAGAATGACAATAGATGAAGAGTGGAAAAGATAGATATATGAACACTAGATAAGTGTATAAAGGCATGACATAGAAAACAAGATGTTTGTACATTAAGGTTTAGGAATCAAGAATTGTTACTAGCCAACTATTCTAACCATCCGTCTTTCACTACGAACCAGTTCAGTATAAAATTATAGGAATCAATGTATCGTTATTCGCTAATTGGTGTCACATTGTATATTAAGTATACATTGAATTGCTATAATTTCATAATCATGGTAGTGTGAAATAACAAACTAAACAAGTGAAAATTCTCGCCTCAAGAAGGTTTTCACACATAATAGGTTTTCCAATGGTCAATGTAATTAAAAGGAACCAAAAAGGGTAAGCCCTACAAGGACTCTCTAATCCTATTTTCATAGGCCTAATCCAAAGAGCTTATTTGTTACAAGCCTCACAACATGCATCCATGTCATTTCTCTTTTTCATAAATCTGATCAAGAGAGCTTACTTGTTGCAATCCTCACAACATGCATCCATATAATGGCATTCTATAAAGAACAAAAGTAAGTAACTTGAATCCAATTTCATTACCATTAACAAAAACAAAACAGAGGCTAATACCCATATGGATACTGATATTCAACTCAAGAATCAAATCAAGAATCAATAATAAAATAAAACACCACATGCATTGAGAACATTGCTTATACTTGCCTTCACCAAACGTGTACACACTCACTCTTCCTCTTGAGTCAACATAAGTGAAACCCCTAGATGTCACAAACCCTATTAAGAAGGTAGTACCAATGTCTATTAAAATGCATGCATGTGATAGACAAGAATTCTAGTAGTTCAATCACCACAAATTTCTAAGAAGAGAAGTGGAGTTCTTACCAAAGTGACTTATCAAAGGTCGGAGAAGAACAATCTTAGCACAATACAGATATGAAAGTGTAGGGATGAAGAAAGTGAAGTCAAAGTTAATCTCTACACACCCATGCAACGTCTTTCCTTGAATGATTTTGAAGAGAGAAGGAGAAATGAAGAAAGGATTAGGAAAACAGAGTTTTCTCTTTTTCATGCACAGAACGAAAGAAGTGGGTTTGCTGGTTGAGTTATATTACTTCATAGTTTATAAGAAAGTCCTCCTCCATTGTCATATTTTTTATTTTGAGTCAAATGAATGCCTCCTTGATTAATTTGAGGTCTAATGAGAAAGTGATCAATATGAAAAATGACGTGCTCGATGAGATACACGCGATGAGGCCAAGATGAAGTGCATACGATGTAATTTAAGAAAATCAAAAATTACGAAAAAGTCCCCGGCTTTGCCTAAATGGGTTGGATCGGGTCTAAACTACCTACCCAAGACTCAAGGTCTAACCCAAAGACTAATATAAACCTCAGTTATGCTAAATAACTGTATATTTAATTTAGATAACACACCATTAATTAGGACTAAACAAGATTAAATGGGTTCAGGGTGTAACAAAAAGGGAAGAGGATGATTGGATGTAAAACTACGAAATATGAATATCTTTAATCTGATGAAAGTTTTAGAAAATTGACATCTGGGTTATCTCTTTTGGTTAAGTTTCCTTTCAGGTTTTTACCCTAATTACTCTTTTTGGGAACAATGCAGCTAGAGTGGGAGAAATGATACGATAAGGATGGAAACTAACAAATCTGATTTAACTACACAAAGATAAATTTTAATTGGAACTAGCCCAAACTTCAATAAGAATTTTACACACCATTAGATTGATCATGTATTGAAAAGATTAATCTGATGGTGTTTGTCACTATGTTTGTGAAGCTTGGATCAAGGGCCTATATATAGGGAGGCATGTGATCCAAGCAAATTGGATCTTACAAGGTGAACCCCAAGCAGGTTAAGTCTGGTTTTAGCTGCAGTCAGAACCATGTCTATCGCAGCATAAGAATTTTTCTCTAAACATCGGCGCTGATTTGTGAGATGGTGTTGGACTTGGAGTGAAGGGGTATATACTGTGCCTGTCAAACCCACTGAAATCAGCTATGCATGTGAGAAAAGATTATGCACAGGTTACAGAATGAGAAGTTTTGATCGAAATGAGTAAAATTTGTGGGTTGACATTTTCGGTGGATCATTTCTACTCTTTACCAGTGTTGTTCCTATCTTTTGGTAGAAGTTATTTTCTTCACATGCTGATCTCACCTTTTAGTTGCATGGCAAATATGGCTTCAATGCAACACTGGACATCATTAAAATCTGGATGATAAGACGCTGGTTGCAGCTTAAGTGGTTGCGTTTTGATCCAATTGTCAACTTTTAGTCTCCTGCATATTATCGTCTCCGAATTATTATATAATATTGGCTTTAAGAGAGATGTTACAAAAGATCAGATTTGTGGTATTGCATTACAACTAAATGATTAGAACGGGAATGATTACAAAATCAAGAAAATTGAGTTAGGCTAATGCCTGCACTACACTCGGAACTCAGTGAAATCCTATATGAAAGTTGTTTTTTTATTTTTTATTTTTTATCAGACTATAATCCATGTAGTTTGATTCATTTAGATTTTGTAATTGTAATGCGCTGGATTGGCGAAGTCCTTGTCATTCAAGTCTTATTGCAAAGTGCTGATGTCACTGCAGATGGGATAGAATCTAATCTCCTTTTCAGAGTAGTAGAAGTGTTTGGTTTGGGTGTTTCCTATTAGCAGCTAGATGGATCGCACCCCCAGTCCCTTACCTGCCAAAATGTCTAGAGAGACCAAATTTTGAATATATGCCTTATTCGACAGAGGCATGGGGGTGTGGTTTTTGCAACATTTGAGTGGCCCCTTACCATGAAGGAGAGTTGTTTATAGGTGGGTTGCTTCGTGAAGGACGTTTCTTAGACACAACTGCAGGTGTATGGTCGACTTTGCATACACATTCAACCCTTCTCCTATTTACTCAGCAGGCAAGCTACCGTAGCATACACAAGAGCTGTGTTCACTTCCTTTGGTGTAAAAATTACTCATAATTTCACATCTTTAGGATAGGAACAAATGGATGTACCTCACTCCCCTTGTACTTCCATTACCTTTCGGTTTTTTGTCACCCAACTTCCCTCTTGACCTATTTATTCCCTTGAACATTATGAGCCCCTATTTTCATCCATCTCTTGAAACATTATCATTTAACAGTTATCTCCCTTCTTTACAAAACGCCTCTCTTTTTCCCAAATCTCCACCACCCATCTCTTTGGAGAGAGAGACATTTTTTTTCTTCGGATCATTGAGACACATTTAAAAATTGTATAATTGCAAGGAACCTTTAAAAGAGAGACGATTGATAGGTATGAGTACACCCAGTCAACTCTTGAGAGATCATACAATCAATTGCCAGTAGAATTAGCCAGCATGTTGGAAGATGAAAGAGAATAATAGTTGATTTAAGAAACTTAAGATACTGATAAGACTGTATAGAAGACAGGTACCTTTGGGGTTGGAATATATCAAACTACATTGTGGTCCAGACTCGTGAACTCTACATAACATTACAATTCAGAACCGGATGTAACCGCATTTGGCTACTTGATTAGAAATGTTGTTTGCTTGAGGAATAGATGCTACTGTGACAGAATATATTCTATCTCTAGTATATCTAGTCCTTAATGGTGTAGTAATTATCTACCTGGGAGATCTCTTACTCATCCTCCTGTAGTTAGTAGTTACTAAAGCCTGTGCTTGAGAAAAGTTGTGATGATGCCCGTGGGACCCATATATGCTGTCAAGTATCTGTAATGGTTCTGGTAGCAAGTGGAAGCATAGCAAATCTCTCAGAGGACAAGTTATCATTCCACCAAGTTCTATATTTTCGTAAGCTGTATGGAAAAATACCTTTGATTTCTTCAAGACTTGTGAGCCCTCGACTCATTGCGCATCCCATTGCAAGTGCAGGTGATAGTTTTGCATTTTAATCGCATGTATGAAGTGCTGCTTCTTTTGTGTTTTTTCCGTTTACTGATAATAGGATATGATAAACTCTTCTTAGTTATTGAATAGACTCTGCTCAGTACTGACAGATAACAGTGTACTACTGCACTATACAAATTTATTACAAAGTAAGCAATACTGGAAAAAGATGAAAAGAAAAACACAATGATGATTGCTTAGTTGAAGGATAAATGTTCTACATGAGTGTTTGTCATTAGAGTTGCTTTTCTTACTGCTGTTGGTTTTAACTTGGTGCCATCTTGTTTTAAATGAGTAGCTGTCTTTTAGATTCATGACTGGACCCACGAAATGTATGGGAAGGGTCATTACTTTCAATCTATGAGGGTCCATGGATTATCAAACCCTCCTTTTCATTTCCTGTTCTTTTCTTCAAATAGCGTTTTAACTAACCAGTGTGGATGTTATCGAAGGTACTACGAACTTGGGCCTGATGAACCCCCCTATGCTGCAAAATTTTATGACTGCTGTGGAGCTGAAGATCCAGATGCACCAGGCTGCACCACAGATTGTCATGCCTCATACGACGATTAAAATTCCTTGTCAATCCCCTAGCTTTTGATTGTAAAATAATATCCTCTTGTGAAGGTTGGCTTATAAATTATATATCCGTTTTGATCCACCCTGCGAGTATCTGCGTCCTTGTGACATATGTAATAAGTTCTACAAAATTTCTTCGCTGGTCATATAATGTTCTAGGCCAAAAACATGAGCATGGCTTAGACTTGTTGTCAAAGAAGACCCATACAATTGTTGTGGTGGGTTCAGGGCCATGGTATTAAATATGCTGTGGGTGAGTGAATAAGAATTCATCCCGGACACTACTCATATCATTCCTACCCCAAACTAGCCTTACAACAAACAGGTGTAAAATATTTGATACCAAGTCCATCTTGGCAGCAACACTTAAAAGCTCTAAATCTGTTTAGGCCTTGTTTCTAATTCCATATTTGACAAGAGGCCATAAAAGAAAACAAAAAGCGCCGTTGCCGGGGATCGAACCCGGGTCACCCGCGTGACAGGCGGGAATACTCACCACTATACTACAACGACTTAAAGTGACTTTGTTGTAAGTTCTTTCAGAACTGTCTATATATATAATATATTTTGTCTGCTAAAACAATTACCTCAATGCTCAGGATACTGTGGATGGTCTTAAAATGGGTTGAGATTTAATCCAGCACAGCTTGTCCATTGCTCATACAAGCCCAGCTATTTTTTATTTAAAGGGCCCGATATTAAAGCATTTTATATTGGACAATTGCAACTTAAATTAATTACATGTATTTTGTGCATGTACGAAAATAATATCTTGTTCATGCTGACTATGCAAATACACGTGGCTTTTTAGCTCCCTTCGTGATATTTGAATGCAACTCATAAACATAAATACATTAGGAAAATTTGGTTACAAACTGGCAGCAACTTCAAAAAATGTGAACCAGATATGTGGGCCCACCTTGATGCATGCTAGTCATATGCAAGATCTGATTGTAGGGTCCTATTTGGATTAGGGATTTGTAAAAAATCAGTACGACCCATTGCTAATAACCATCTATTTAAAGGTCCCAAAGTTTAATGATTCTAATAAGTTCATATCAAACTCTTAGATACTCACGGGCCTCTACGTAGCTGGTTCCGATCATCAGATCAAACAGATATCTGGCCAACCACTAATCCACATTGATACGTTGGGATCATCTTAGTGTGAATATTTTTCATTCAACAATCAATGACAAAAAAAAAAAAAAAAAAAAAAAAAAAAAAAAAAAAACTTTCGTTATGGAAATTAGCAGACGAAAGGATATAATTTTGTGTTCACATAACACCCTGGATTTCAGGAAAAATGGAGTCATCTAACCTGCTGCCCACATATTATCTATAGTAAGTCATCATGAATCTGTAAAGGCTGCAACGCATTTTATCATCAAAAAGTCTACTTGTCCCGGGATTTAATCCCGGGACTTGTCCCGACTCCACATGGGCATGTGGAGTCGGGACAAGTCCCGGGATTAAATCCCCGCATGTGGAGTCGGGACAAGTCCCGGGATTAAATCCCGGGATAAGTAGCAGAGCTCTTTTTATCATTATGGCAAGTCATTTAGACAACTGATATGTCTGTCAGTACTGTTTAAGTTAATTAGTAATCATGAACATAAAAAAAATAAAATTCATTTTAGTTAGAAAACCACCACCATCAAAATCTTGAGGACCAAAGAAACCTATACGTATCAGGTAATATCATCAACTCCTTATCCCATTCAAATGGATCAATAAAATAAAAAAACGAACAGTTAAATGTCCATGTTTCTAGCATAAAAGCATTGTGGGAGCTAAAAAAAAAAACTAACCCCCACTCGAAAGCTCCTTAAAAAAAAAAAAAAATAATAAACAGTCCCCAGTTCCCACCTCATCTAAAATACTCAAAACCAGAAGAGGCTTTTTTATTCAATGGTTCAAACCAGGAGTGGCCTAGAGTAACCAAAAGGCATCCCAAATAATGCTGGTTTGTGGAAGTATCCTAAAATGTTCAAACCAGGAGTGATTTGGAGCGTACCAAAGGGCATCCCAAATAAAGCTGGTTTATGAAAGTATCCTTGAGCTGAAAGGAATAGAACAACAGAATCCTGCTCTAGCAAAACAAAAGAGTCATAAAATTCATCAATACCTGCTACTGGACTTTAGTTGCTCTTTTAACTCCTTGAACTTCACATTCCTCATGTTCTCAAATGAAAAAACATAGACACTCTTGTAATCTTCTAATGCCTTCCTCAAAGAATTCACTATTAATTCCTTGTGCTCCCTTCCCTTTTTCTTTGCCTTTGACAAAGTAACTGCATGCATTTGGAAGAATGAACATTTAAAAAAATGGTCCAGAAAATAGTTGCTATGTATAAAATTCAAAAGTGAAACATAGAAATAATCCTAAGCTATGATAGCAGGATACTTCAAAATAAGTAATGTATCATGGTGTATTGTATCTTATACTCCACTTTTCATGTGTAGATCCGTGTCCCTGCCCTATCAATTCATATCAATGCCGCATCTGGACACCATAGGTCCTAAATGTCCTTGTTGTTATTTGAATTGTAGCCGGTAACAAAATTCAAAACCAATCTAAAATATCAATTCATAGTTGTAAATCCATAGTGTATCATCCGAAGCAATTCGTTCTCATATGTGTATCATCCGAAACAATTCGTTCTCATATGATACTAGAATAGGAACTGGTAATAGAACACTGTGACTATCATCTCATTCTGTTCTGCTTTATTTATCCACTTTAGACTCTAGCCATCATTAAATTAATTACATGTATTTTGTGCATGTGCGAAAATAATATCTTGTTCATGCTGACTATGCGAATACACGTGGCTTTTTAGCTCCCTTTGTGGTATTCATTACCATCTTAAAGAATGGTCTACAACACACGCTTCCACAAGGGCGAGAGTTATTTAACTTGAGACATTTGAAACTACGAGATGTAGTTGAGAGAACATTTGCGGTATTGAAGCAATATTTTGCTTTGCTCCTAGCATGTTGTGTTCTATATAATTTTATATAACTGTGAAACTTAGATGATGTGATGTTTAGGGAGGCAATGAATGAGAATATGGGTGATGAACAAAATGACAACAACTCGGAAATGGTGTCCTAGGACCTACTGATGCAGATAGGAATTATATGACTTAATTGCAAGAAAGCATAGTGGAGGAAATGTGGGCTACAAGATATAGTTCTTGATTTGGTTTTTGCTCGATAATACATTAACTCTTGTATTGTGAAATCATCAATTTTTTGAGCATTTATACTAAGGTTATTATATTTTAAGTTTAATATTGATTTATTTTAAAATTTGTTTTATGTTCTATTTGAATATGAATTATTGTTTGCCTATTGTTATGTCATAACCTCAGATTCAAGAAACTTATATTTAGTTATAATGTTTGTGGTTTAATACCGACTTGTATTTATTATGTTTATGATTTAATATTGACTTGTAATTTGAATATAACATGTGCTTATATATAGGTTGAAGAAAATCTAAAATGTCTCCTGGTTTAGGGGAGACTGTAATTTTTCAAAAAGTTTAATTCAATAGTTTAAAAATTGATTTACAATTTATCCTTTTGAAATTCAGTTATTGGATTGCTAATTTAGTTAATTTTGAGACCTATCAATTCAATCAGCTTAATAAAGGAAGGGCATGGGTCCCCATTACTTCAATGTGGAAGATAAAAAGTGGGCCCACTTCTTCAAACAATCTAGTTAGTTTGAATTGAGTCACAAAAAGTGGCCTTTTGAATCTCATCATCCATGGCATGTGGCTTGATTAGTGGAAAAAAAAGGTGTTCCGCCAGTTCAATCATGTGATAATGGGTTTTTAAATATCATGAAGTGGGCCCCACTTGTTAACTAACACTTCTTGGTCATGCCTTTCTATCAAAGGCCTCATACTAGGTGAGATGTTTATTTTCCATGTAAGTTGGTTTTCAATACCAAATATGAATTGAGAAAATCTTCAGTCATTCCACGGTTAAAACCAAACAGGGATTAAGAAAATCTCTCATCATTTCACAGTTCTAACCAAACATGGAACATGAGAAATCCCTAGTAACAAAATCCTTTACGAGGATATTCCTTTTCCAAGGGGATTGGGGAATTCCTAAATATGTAAATTCCCCAGTTGTTACCAAATGCGCCCTTAAGCTCTCTGCACCTATTTAGGCAGTGTTTGTGCTAGGTTGGCCTTGGGGTCCTGGTCAGGTGACTGATCAAATGATCTAAACAGGGGATCTATTCAAACGTGCCCTTAAGCTCTCGCCGCCTGTTTAGGCTGTGTTTGTGTTAGGTTGGCCTTGGGGACCCGATCATGTGACTGATCAAATAATTTAAACAGTGTGTTAAGTTGGCCTTGGGGTCCCGATCATGTGACTGATCAAATAATTTAAACAGTGGATCTATTCAATTTCCCTATTTCTGTATTTGACAAAAGCAAGAGTGTTTGTGTTAGGTTGGTCTTGGGGTCCCGGTCATGTGACTGATCAAATAATTTAAACACTGGATCCATTCAATTTCCCTATTTCTGTATCTGTATTTGACAAAAGCAAGAAGAGTGTTTGGGCATAAAAAAAAAAAAAAGACGCCGTTGCCGGCGATCGAACCCGGGTCACCCGCGTGACAGGCGGGAATACTCACCACTATACTACAACGACTTGAAACAAGCTTGTTGCAAATTCTTTCAGAATCTTATATATATTGTATATGAAACAATTCTCCATAATACCCAAATTAACAATTAGATCAATGCTCAGGATACCGTGGATGGTCTTAAAATGGGTTGAGATTTAACCCAGCACAGCTTGTCCATTGCTTGTACAAGCCCAGCCCAGCTATTTTTTTATTTAAAGCATGTTATATTGGGGATGATTGCAACTTGGACCGGACCCAGAAGAAAAGGAATATTTCTATGTATAAGAGTGCTGATCATGTGGCGTCCCACTTGCGCTGGGGCCAGATTGTGACATGTGGTATGTATTTGTTACACAGCCTACTGAAAGTTCAGATTTCTTCTTTTATGCCCTGGCCAAGCCCATGAATATGATAGCCTATGTTTGTGGTGGATGTCCTTTGCCGGGTTGGCCCATCTGATCATCATGGTTAGAACTTAGAAGCCTGAACAAGCCTCATCTCCTATATACTATAGACTATAGTGGGAGCCCACAGGGCCACACCCCTTAGGCCAAAAAAATGAAAAGAGAGCGAGAGTGAAAAAGGAAAATCTTAGAACTTAGAAGGCTGAACAAGCCTCATCTCCTATATACTATAGACTATAGTGGGAGCCCACAGGGCCACACCCGTTAGGCCAAAAAAATGAAAAGAGAGCGAGAGTGAAAAAGGAAAATCTTAGAACTTAGAAGCCTGAACAAGCCTCATCTCCTATATACTATAGACTATAGTGGGAGCCCACAGGGCCACACACCTTAGGCCAAAAAAATGAAAAGAGAGCGAGAGCGAAAAAGGAAAATCTGGGGTGAGAGAGGCTCGAACTCTCGACCTCAGGATAACTCAGAGCTATGAGACCTACGCGCTAGCCAACTGCGCCACCACCCCATTTGTTATAGTTTTTCACTATTTATTATTAGAAACGAAAAGTTGGACCACATGGAATAAACTTCACTTTAAAGCCTTGGAACCTCTTTCTATTGTCTTTCCTTTCTGTCTAATATATATTCTCTCAGTCAAAAGAAAAGGGAAGGAACATCCAACAACCCAAATCTCTCATCCCATCTTTCTGTATACTAGTGTGTTATTTTACTAACAACCACCAAAAATGACAGCTGGTCCCCCACTTTTGAATCCATCAACTAATTGAGGGTTGAGCCCTTTCAATGACTCAGTGCTTCCTTCCAAATTTGTTTAGGGCCTATTTGTTTACATAGAATATAGAGGAATGCATGGTCCAATGAGCTCATACTGGATATTATTAAAAAAGTGAGGGGTGAAGTGAGATCACGATGTAGATGATACATTTACGTTCCTTGGATTTGAATTACTATGATGATGGCTGTTTTTTGTTGTCATCTTCCCTTCATTCAATTTCCACTGAGGGGTAGGTTTTTTGGTTTTCATTTCTAGGTATTGACCTTTCACTCTTTGGTGTTAATCACATATAATAGAAATAAAGCCTTTGAATTCCTAGGAACTCAAGTGCATGAAATAAAGGCGGCCCTCAATCAAGAAGTAAACTGTGGGATTGTTGTACAATATGTGAAAATGTTGAAATAAAGTAGTTTAATACAGAAATATCACGAGTAACAGACCTTGTTGAAATGCTTGTTCTACCATTGTCGTCAAGTAAAAGGGAATGACAAACATTCATTCGGAAAGCCTCCACTGCTCATGAGTTGGGCTCTGTTAAAATTGATTATGTATGCGCAAACACATCATCGTGATCAATCAAGACCCAACTCCTACCAGATTTAAATTTGATCGATTTCAATACATAGCTGCAAGGACTTTGAATGGTTTGGATTTCAATGCTAGGCCACACTGATGGATGGGATTTCAGCATCAGAATCCCAAAAACCTATCCTCATTACCTTATAAGGATTCGTTCTTTATACACGTTGGGTGAGCACGTGTGCACTGAGCTGGAATGTGAGGTGGAATCCAGAATGGGGGCTGGCAATATGAAAAGAAATTAAAACTAGAGTGGTTCAAAGGCAATTTCCAACTGAACAGACTTCCAATTATAGTTGTTCTGGTTCAACATATTGGACCAACCGATCTCACCCGATTTTTAGAACACTAGTGTAAACAGTAATTAAATCAAGGCAAGCAAGTTCGCATCACCTCTGCAAATTCATTGCAATCAAAAGCTTCTTCTGTACAAACTGAGAGTAGATCCTTCTCACATGTCTAACTAGTGTCACAATCTCAGAGTACCTGGGACCAGATTTAGACAAGGTTGTGAAGTAGAGCACTGAGCACCACACATTTGAACTTCAATGCATTCAATAAGCAACTACAGTTCCCACTTACCAATAATCAACAAAACAAGATTATCAGCTATGCGACTCCTCTGACTTAAATCTCCCAATTTTGTGCTATACCGACTAGCCTACAGCTAGGTAACTTGCTAATAGAAGAGCACAAGAGCAGCAGCAGCCTACAGCTAGGTAACTTGCTAATAGAAGAGCACAAGAGCAGCCGCAACACCTGCAAATTGAAACCTTCCGCAAGCTCTCATGTATAATAGGTTCATATCTAAGACTAAGCATGAGCAAGTGGATCCTTGGCCTGCTGAGCAGTTCAGCCACTTCCAATGTCAGAAGCATCATTCCATGGACATCCTAATTTCTGACAAAAAGTGGTACACAATAGGAATATTTATGCACCGAGTAGGACATCCAAGACGACGGAATTGTCTCTCTTGACTTGCACGTCTGCCAAAGAGTCTTGCTCCTCTTATATACACAAACAGCCGCAACTCTGCACCTTGAGATCAAGGGAGTGTAACAAATAACACAATTCGATCTTGTATGGCTATGAACAGATGGAAGATGATCACTTAAAACCACGTTTGATCCTCAAATATCTAGAACACCCATGAGGTGACAAATTAGGGGGCATTCTGTTATCCAACTTAAGTCTCTGTAAATCCACCGGAAAGCAGCAGCGACGTGTTGACATGGTGCCTCTTGGGCAAGAGCTGCTCTGTTTTTGTGACAGACTTTGCAGTTTGTTCCTTTTTGGAGAAAGACAAGGAAAGGGAGAGTGAAAGCGAAGCTGACAAATCATCATCATTATTGTCATCTGTTGCAGGATCTAAAAGCTTGCTCTGGTTACTCTTCTCGGCCATTACCTGACCTAACAGAGGTGATACTCCCCGCTTTAATCGCTTCTTTTCTCCCCCCAATGCAAGCTCAAGGTTCGGTACATCAGTTTCAGGTAAGTCTTCTTCATCTGACGAGAGTACCTGCAATGGTATGGAGTTGCCTGATTTCAAATCCCTGACATGACCTGTATCAACCGGAAACAAGTATCTTTCAGTAGTTATCAAGTTTTCAAGGTCAATGGTGTTATCATAGGCACAAGCGCCTTTCTGGTCCTTAAAGTCAATGTCAAGCATCTTAGAAGACCCATCCCTGAAAATCTGTTCATGAGAACTAGATTGAAAATTCACATCATTGAAATTCTTCATTTTCTTGCAACTGTTTTCTTTATCCACTTGAAAACATGACTCATCTTCCCACAGCACTGTCTTACTACTCTCCTTTGACATTTCACCAGAAGTTTCTGAGACACTCGGTGGAAAACTTGAGTGTGGAAGCTTCATGCAAGGACTCAACTCCCAGCTACTACGATCCTTTTCTGTTGGCTCCTTCCTTCTTTCTGCATCTACGCAAGTTACATTATCCATCAACCTCTCCCCAGCTCCTGCTTGTTCAGCAAAAGAAGATGAACCACCTCGAAACATCTTAGAAGAAATATATGAAGTATCTCGGCCATCTGCTGCACTTGAAGATAATCCTGCTTGTCTGCAATTGGAAGAATCAGAATCCAAAACTACCAGTTTGCCTTTACTAAATCCATTTTGTACAGCAGCTGGTTCAACACAAGGTTGAAGCTGGGTATCCTTCTCGATTTTGGAATCTCTGTAGACTTCCTTCTACAAGCAGGATGAGCACCAAATTAGTCAGGACTCAGATGAAATGGCCATAAAGGTACTATAAAAGAAAAGGCGCAATTCACCTGATGCACCAAAGATATATTAAGAAAAATGACACACTGCATTTTGGGAGAATGCTCCTCTCCTCTACATGTGACACACATAATGTGAATGGAACATGGTAGGCTCCCATCATGAATACTACATTCAGTCCTGCTTTTGTTTTTTGTTTTTTGGAATTTTATTATGAATGTCGGCAGACTAAGATGGTTCGGCCATGTTAAAAGGCATCCAACGGAGGCACCTGTTAAAAGGTGTGAAAGCATGGAGATTGCCAGGAGTAGGAGAAGAAGAGGGAAACCCAAGAGACGTTGGAAAGAAATTATTAAACATGACCTTGCCTACATGGATCTAACGGAGGACATGGCCTAAACAGATTTGATTGGTGTCGTCAAATCCATATAGACGACCCCACGTAGTGGGAAAAAGCTTGGTTTGGTTTGGTTTGGTTATTATGAATGTCGGCAATTTTATTATATTGTTATAAAGAATAACATTTTTATTTGTTGCTGTTGTTGGAATTTTATTTACAGAGCTACATTGCCAATGACCAATCTGTAGTGGGGCCTACCACTAACGTTTCTTTGTTATGATCATAAATACATATGCCCTAATCTGGGCCATCAGTGTTCTACAATGCATTTTACAAAATGCATGATGCGAA
The DNA here is from genome assembly GCA_028538565.1 of Umbellularia californica. NCBI lineage: Eukaryota > Viridiplantae > Streptophyta > Magnoliopsida > Laurales > Lauraceae > Umbellularia > Umbellularia californica. Next base: position 71,738,731 of record JAPQWN010000005.1, read on the forward strand.
AATCTCCCCCCTTCCACCCCACTTTGACAAGTAGCTGAGATTTTTTAATTGAAAAAAAAAAATAGTAGACATAAAATGAAAAAGGGATGAGCTATCCACCCATGGGAACAAATAACAACAGAAATAAACCAATAGTGGGAAAAAGATGCAAGGGGAGCACTTCAAGGAAACAGGTAGTGCTTGACCTGGTTACCAAAAGAAAAAAAAAAAACGGTTTGTCAGTTTAAGAGAAGGATCTTGCAAACTCATATCATTAGACACCTGTTTCATAGGAAAATATCCAATCCTTTAACAATGAATCATCTACAGTAGCAGCTTAGGAGGAGACACTACATATCTGAACGTTTCTACGGTGAAAGCCGACGAAAAACTGACACTCAGTTGTAACAAAAAAGAAAGAGGAGGCTTACGCCAAAAATTTCCTTTAAAAAAAATAGGCTAACACAAAAATGCCCTGAAGCATGGAACTTGGGACTTATGTGTCACCATCTATAGGAGGTATCTCTCATATGCCCCATGCCTCTTGTAATGGGACAGATTTTTTACTGAATAGATTTCTTAATTCTCTTCAACATCTATACTGACAGTAGTTAACGAAAAGATTAAAAAAATGACGTGGTGTTAAAAAATGAAATGTAGTACAGTTTTCTACTTGATTTGGCCTAAATATTGTGGGCAACTTCCTATGAAATTCTGGGAATTTACAATAGTGCTTATTTTCAGGTATAAAGCGCTAGCTAATATCATAAACTCAAAGTTATAAAAATCATCAATAAGGATTCAGAACAGAAAGAAACAACAATTTCATAATCAATCAAGAAACAAAATTATGTTGTTTTTTTTTAGGTAAGATGATGCAAACCCCGAATGGTTTCCACAATGAGAACCTTCCAACAGTGCTATGGGCTCTTGCCAACAAAACTAAAGATAGTTTTTCTCTTAGATATCCAACATATATGGAAAGTAGTACACATTACCAAGGATGTTTTGTCGCCATTCACTTCTGGGCATATCTGCTCATTGGTCATTGAAATACTTGACAATGAAGAGCCATCATGTAAACTAGTCAGCTGACTAACAGTAGCTGGTGAATGAATTTCAGGAACAGAAAACGAAGCCTGTTTCTCAGATGATTGTGCACCATCAATTGCTACGTGATTATGTTCATGAAAATTCATAGGCTTCTGATTGTGAACTGAAGTAGTCTTGTAACAATTCTCATCCCCTCTTTTGGAGGATAAAACTGGAAAATCCACAGTAGTTGAGCTGACTGCTTCAGGTGCTTTAGGTGAGCCGTCATATGGACACAGTTCCTTATCTTCTTGCCCATAAGAACAAGTTTTCTGGCATGTGTTGTGCTCATCCATAACAAGGGATTGGACTCGGGACTCCAAGTCCAAACTGGACCTACAAAAACTCTTTTGAGAACCAGATACGATTTCTGAGCAACTCACCCTCCTCTCTATGAATACAGCCCAGAGGAAAAACATTCTGTTCCAACCTGCAATGATTCAATCACATCTTTCATTGATACGAAATTTTCCAACATACAATGTAACTAGATTTGAAAAGCAAGGTAGAGCATTTGATGTCGATACATCGCCAGACATGCTCAACTAATGAAAGGATACACGATGCAATGTAGAATATTTTGTTAAATATCAAAATAGTTCTATAACATTAGTCTTACGCTCGGACTTTTTAGGTAGCTGGATTGATGGGAGTATCAGAATCTCAATACCACTGACATCCCCTTTCAGAGCTAAATCATTTTTAAGCATGTTATCCAACAACTTCTTGTAATTCTTATCATAGCTGCGCCACAGAATATGCAAAACAAAATGAAATAGATGCATCAGCTCGCAAGTCCCCATTTATATAATCAAGAGAAATGGCAAATGCAAACAAACAAACCTCTCAAGATCTTTAGCAAAAAAGTAGAGAGCTATGTTATCTTCAGTGGCCTTGCCCTGAAACTGTTTTGGCCATGAGCTCAGTCGAGAAACTTCCTCCAACCGGAATTTAGAAGGGAACTTTTTTACCACTTCAAGAACTCTTCGTGATGCACAAGTTGATATGTGTGCTTGAATCCCACCAAAGTAGTCAGTAAGCCTTCCACTTCTCCATAACTCAAAACCACCTCTGCAATAGTAAAGTGCAGTATTATCAGGCACTACCACAAAAAAATTATCAGCATATCCAGCAAAAGGCAAATGATAACTCTTAAGAAAGAGAGAGGAACATACTGCCATATGTAATCATGCTCTGGAATAGCCGAAATTCTTAAAGGGTAGGCAGTTAAAGAAGCTTGACTTGACATTCGCTTCATCTTCAACTCATCAGAAATGGCAGAAATGGCATTCAAGTTCACTTCTCTGGTAGCACACGGTGTTTCTGTTAAGTGAACGGAATGCTGCTTATCATTGATGATGGCCGTAATTCTAGCGTCAGCCGTTGCGCTCCTCAAGGCCTCCTGACCATCGGAAGTCCTTTCTAGGGAAGACAAGTTCCTCACACAACTTAAAGAACTTGACAATTGATCTTTAGGGGCTACTTCACCACTCAAATCAGTACTTGACATTGATAAATCATCAGATTGATCAAGCAATCTACTGTCTTTATGTCTAGTCCTTGAAATAGCCTTTACTGCATCTTTCCACTTACTGTTTTTGTTACTCGCCTCCCCAGAACTTCTTACAGCAGAAGCCTTTACGCGAAGATTGGAAGCAGTGCAAAATTGTGTAATGTGACCCACTTCATTACATCTTTGGCAGCGAATATTTTTACCCGTGGACAAAGTAACTTTCTTGGATGATCTGAAAGCAGAAGAATCCTTCGCTTTACCATCTTGATTTGTGGAATCATGGGATTGACGTGACCCATCGTGCAGAACTACATCAAGATTGCCACACGATTCATCGGCAACACAAGAACTACCCGTTGTGTCTTCCTTAGGGCCGCCTTGGTAGGGCTTTCGTTCTGCAGAAGTAGGCTTGCCTTTGGAAATAAGAATTCCAACACGACTGGATAAAAGTGATGACAGCTTCTTCATTTCGCCATATCCATCTATATACCAGAACAGACATAAACATCCCATTTAAAAAAAAAAAATGATTAAAATAGCAATGTAACTTGCATAGAAAGACACAAATATCTGGCAGAGGAAAAAAAATTCAACCTGAAACAAGGGCATCTTCTGATCCTTTATGCACAGAAGATAAACTTGAGTTGGAAGAGTTGAGTTTTCCATCGCGTTGTTTAGTATTTGGATCATAGGAATTTTTCACAGAGGTAATTGATGATGTGCTTTCACCACGGAACGCATTTTTTGGATTAGCTTTTGGAAGAGACATACTGGTTCCACCAGCCGATGAACCTACCACATGCCGATCCACTTTGAAAGAATTTTTCCTCTCAATTATATTTTGTCCTTTTGCTTGCTTCAGTCCTCTTGGGTCCTCCAAACGAGAGACACTAGGTGATGGCATTTTAGCTTTTGACTCGATCATAGTAGAGCGGCCTGAGTTTGGTGTTCTGAAAGACATTGATTTGGTAATCAACCCCTCTTTTCTCGTGGCACTGCTGGAAGATTCTCTGGGTGACCTGTGCTTTTGAAAAGCATCTTCTAGTAGCTGTTTGACTTTTGGTTTTGAGCTTGCATTGTTGAAAGTAGCTGACCTTGAAAGAAGACCTGTAAAATAACACAGTACAGATCATTAGAATCTAGAAAAGATGCAGTCATAGGAGTCAAACCAAACCAACTCATTAGTTACATTGTTTCTGTCTTCTGAATAAAATGTCATGGTATGTGAACTTTACCACGAGGTAACTGAAGTTGTGCTTGAACTCTGGATGAATCAGGACCAGTAGTACTAGGAGAACGGGTAACTTCTTTTGAATTATTAGCAGATTGGCTCCCAGATGACGGTACCAGATTGGCCTTTTTTACTTTATCCACATCCATAGTCTTAAATGAACTCTCTCTCGACAGTGCAGGCTTTCTGCCAGGGCTGCCTATCCTCGGTGCCCCAGGACTTGTGTCAACAGCCAATTTTCTTGACTTTGAAGAAGAATCTTCAAAATTGTCTGCATGCCGCTTGGCAGAGAGAAGGGAACTTGCACTGACTTTTGAAGTGTTGCTAAGCTCCGCTTCTTCTGATTTGGTGTCCAACTTGGGCAGAAGCTTAGAGTTTAATATGCCTTCAAAGCTTTCCTTCGATGGTGTCTCTTTTGGAGTTGCTGTTATTATTTTAGTTCTATCTAGTTTCTGCTTTTCATCATCCTCCTTGAGCTGGCATTCTTCACATAGCCAATCACCTTCTGGAACTTTATCAAGCATGATTCGCATGCAATAGCTGAGAGAAAGAAAGAAAGAAATAAAATACAAGTATATTTGCATTCCTACATAGAGAAAAACATATCTCTGCTTTAAATATATAATCCAGATGACGCAGAAAATTCAATTTTAAAATGAAATTAAAAAGAGTTTACGTGTGCTCTGCACCATCACTGCATTTGTTGCAAATAGCAAGCATATCTTCCCGCCCTGCATCTCCACAGATATCGCAGACTTTTACCTGTTTGCAGAACGCGGTTTACTACATTACTGCTGACATTTGTATACTGTAAAAATGGTACATACAGAATGAAGAAGCGAATGTGGAGATAGAGAAGCAAAGGATGATTTTATCACGTCATACCATCTTAATATAGAGCTAAAGAATGTTTTTTGAAGTAGACCTAGTATAAAATGATTAACTAAAATTTAATGGCATCATCTCACCAGTTTAGCCAGGAAGTCAGAAATAGTACAGAGCAATCCACCTTTTCAGTGACTTAAGAACCTCATTCTTGGAACCCATCATAATGGGATCATGACCCAACATGCTTCAAGAATAAAAAATGCAGCATCATGTATGACTTCTTTTCCTTTCTTCTTAAAGAGAGCCTGTCTGTTTTGCAGGTCCCTAGTCACAGTCAAGATGTCCTACTGAAGAGATGCAGGGTGCAAACATACAAAATTTGCACAGCAAATAAATGATCTAGGATGCTAAAAAGATAGACCTGGCAGAACTAACAATGCCATTTGGTTTTGTCAGGCATCACATAATACATAAAGGCTTTACATCAAGAGTATTCAATACCCATGGTGCCATTCTTGCATCTAGCAAGCTGTGGGTTCTGGGGTCTTTAAAGGGAAATGTTTCACTTGCCCATATATGCATGTGTGCATCTGTCTACAGCAATGTGAAATAAAATCCATATCTTTAATAAAAGAGATATAAAAAATAAACTCTGCCAACTTAATTACAACTCTATAACAAATTACAGAAATAAACAGGTGACTATAAGAATGCTCTTCTCAAATAAACTATAAGAAAAGGAATTAACACTCACATCATCCTCCATAATATCTGATTCCTCGGTCTGAGATTGTAAAGGAGTTTCCTGCATATCAGATTACATTGAATGAGGCATAAGACTTATCAATTCTCGGTTACCATATGAATGATTTACAGACTAAGCTGGCAGGCTCTCACTATCCATGGCAACTATAGTTTCCAACACAACTACTACAGAAGAAAATTTGCTCGAAAATTACTCACTTTGTTATTTGAAAGGATACAAGAGTCAAGTGCAGGAGATTTCTGTCCATTGACGCTATTATTTGTCACAGGTTCCGTCAATGATGATGCCACCAGTTCAATGGAGAACTCAAAAGGCTCTGCCTGGTTTTGAGAACTTGATTTTTCTTCCAAATCTTTGGAATCTCCTCTAGAAAAGAATTCATTGCTGCTTTGAGCAAGAGAGTGTGGAAGCAGTACATGTTGTGAATTGTCGCCAGTATAGACATCTTTTGAGGAAGGAGAATCTAATAATTCGGACTTCTGTGAAAATCCTGCACCTGCAGTTACTGAAGTACTAGGGGAAAACTTATCCTGACAAGAATCTTTCGTCATTATCAATGCACTAGGGCTTTAAGGCAACTTCTTGAGCATCTCAGCATCTTCCAAGAGAATCAGACGCAGCACAGGATCTCATAGCTGCTCCACATTCAGCATTTTCATCAAGTAAATCATGACTAAAAATGGAACTAAGCGATTTACAGGCATCACTAGTTGTACACTGCCAGTCGTCACAAGCTCAGCCGTTGAAACAAGGAAGTGCATCAGCTTCACTGTAAGAACACAGATTAGCCCCGTTAGTCTTTACCCTTGCAGGTTTCAATTTTAAAGTAATTTTCCTTCTCTGATTCCATGGTAGGAACAATTTGATTAGAAAGAACAACAAAGAGAAAGAAGCAGCACACACATTGCATATCCCAGAGGTTGACCTCTCATACAGTCATTCTCATTCAAAGAACCCTTTTTACATCTTCCCCCAACAAGAAACTCTACCCGTTGAATAGATGAGAGAGCAACAAAGAATCAGTCAACAACAGAAACATCTATAAAAAAAAATTGAAATATACTGGAAATAACATAACAAAACATTTGTAAATGCAAAAATATAGTGATCCAAATGGGTCGTAAGTTCATCCATCCCCTATCCATTACGCCTCTCAAACCCCAACCCCTGTCCCAAGTCCCAAATCCCACCCCATAGCAGAATACACATTTATATACAGCTTAGTGGAGTCCTAGGTAGGAGTGTAAACGTGAAGAGCTTTTGCCCAGCCTGAGCCTCGCTGGAACACTAACCGAGCTGAGCCGAGCCAACCTACCCAACCTTGAGCTTGCTTGACTATGCATAACAAGCTTAGCTCAACTCAACTTCATGTAGTTTATACAATGCACTAACTGCATATATAATTTTTCTTAAGCACAGCTTTTATAATCACCATTCAATATTTTGACCACTTTAGGCAACCATCAGTGAAGGAAAATGGCCTGTTCAATGAACAAGGGATGCAGTTACAAGGAGTGGTGTGTTGTATAATAGTTTTGATTTCAAAAGGATGGGCCTGTACATGTCAAATCAAGTAATTAGCAATATCAATATGGCATTTTTGTGAGGAAAATGTTTATTTCTAGTGTTAATACACTGTTTTTTACCCTCAGTTTAATATATTGTATATTAAACTTATTTTGCTAAATAATATTATTATTTTCTGAAGTGTAATCAAAAGCACAAAGTATATATAATGCATATATAACAACACAAGACAGGCTGGACCTTGAGAAGAGAGGGGCTAACTTGAGCTTGGCTCATGATATAATCAAACCAAGCCAAACTTGAGTAGCTTGCAAGCCAGTTTGGCTTGTTTAGTGTTGACTGGGTGAGCTGCCCATACCCTCTCCTATTAAGGGCAGACTTGGTAGTGTTTCTGTAGAATTTAGGTTTGGCTGCCCGTCGCCCCAACCTGCCTCACTCCATTTATCACCAATATACATTCAGGTTTGGTAATGTTTTTGTAGCTTGCAAGCTGACCCCAATATAGTTGGCACAAGGCTTTGATGATGATACATATTACTAATAGAATATATTGCACACAACCTACATAGTGTAGTTTATATTGGACATTTTGAAAAGGTGAGGGTACTAAAATTGCAGGTCTGACCATCGGAGCCCTCCTTGGTGTATATATTCAATCATTCCCTTATGATGATGATTTTGTCAACCATTTCCTTTCCGTATCTGCAATAGCAGAAGAGGTGGGACTTGCATTCGATTAGGCTGATTGGAGAATCACAAGAGGCAGAAACTCCCATTGTACTTGGGATTCTTTAATGTACCTCAAAACACGAGCAACTTGGATATTTTAGTGGAGTTAGTTGTCAATCGATTTTTGTGCATTTGAGGCAGCTCAAGTGATGCAGAACGGATGAGTGGACCACCCAAAATAGTTTAGAAATTATTTTTTACTTTCCTAATTAATTGTTATTAGTTTCTATTTTTTGGTAAAGAATTGTAATGGGGATAGTTTCCAAGTTTAGGAATCTTAGTCTCCAAGTTTTCTCTTCTTGTTAATATGGCATAACATAGAGATGGATTTTTAGAGTTATTGATTAATAGAATTGGGTTATCCCTTTTGAGGTGCGTCTCTGCGGGACAGCCCCCACATCATGTAGCCATGGCCTCCCTAGCAACATGTTAAAAGGATGGGTCAATGTCCAATGGAACTCCATCTTGTGTATGGCAGGCCTGGTTTTAAGCTTCATTTGGGCAGTGCCGATCACATCCCTGCATCTACTTGCCAGCTAACACCAGCAAATGAACGCCCATCTCTTCCACTCCCACAACAGCGTATGGAACCACCAGCTCGTGAAGCAAGTTCGGGAGGTGGGTGGCATCTGACGCCTCCGATGGAAAGCTCAGTAGGGCAAACTAATCCTATTTCCGATGGAAGTTACAAAGGCATTTCAATCTCCAGATCTCTCAAATGGAAGCTCATCATCATCCGATTGACCGGTACCAACATCTAATGATCTCCCTATCCCAAACTTGATTCCTCCCAGTTTCAATTCTTGAGCCAGTGCTCTTCTGTTGTTCACCTACTGAACTATGGAATTAGGGTTAGACCTGATATATCTAAAGAATCCACTTTCGTCCTAAAGGCTTGCTCGGTGTACTATAGATTTTGATCCATTGAACCAGAGGAGGTACAGTCAGGAAGGTAGACTATAAGATAGCCTGGCACACATCCTGATAGTGTCTGCAGCAACCCTAGAGCCTGCATCATCAAGACTCTGGAGCGAGGTTTTCCCTGATACCATTGGAACACCTTCTCTAGTCTAATTTGATAGCCATAACATTTTTGTTCCCACCTCAAACACATGAATCATCATTTTGATCGCAGAGTAATCCCGCCCACTCCACATTCGTGGGAAACGAACCCTAAAAAATCCGATGCAAAAACTGACAAACACGACGAAATATTTCAAAAAAAAAAACACTCTCGTTTTTCCGCATGAAACGCAATCAAGCAATAAACATAATCAGAACAAGAAAACCCAAACAAAAAGTATCCAAGTCAATCATCAACCATAGGTGACAAGAAACCCTAATCCCACAACACAACTGAACCCCACTCTCGAACAGACGTAACAAACCAAATCTATACATAAATCAAATCTAAAGAAGGTAACTTGCAACAGAATCATCATCTACATCAAACAAAAAACAAATTACAAAAAGCAATAGCACTAAAACACGATCATTCAATGACAGGAGACAATCAGATGATCTTAATTCAAGGCAAGGGGCATCATACTAACACGAATCCAATTCCAAAAGCTTTGACGGTGAGATCGAGGCGAGCTTTCAGGGTCCGAATCTGATTAACTATTGTGAAACAATTAGATTTGGATATACGAATTGGAGCTCCATATGCACGGGGTCTAGGGTTTCTGATTGCAATATCTGTTCCTGAAATCGGGAATATGTGATGGAGGAAGAGAATTAGGGTTAGAAGGGGAAATTTGGGAAGGGAAGGGAATCCAGGGAGGAGAAAAGTGAAGGAAGAGGGAGAGAAGGATGTAAACGAATGTGGTGGTGGTGTTTGGTTCTGCAGCAGAAGAGAGATTTTCCCTCATTTCTCTTTCTTCGCTCTGCAATGAGATGGACTAAATATACGGTGGATATGCACAGCGTCCTCGATCTGAGGATTGTTTGAGTCCGTTGGAGCTTAGCGTACTCAGCTAAATTTCCTCGGGCACTGATTTCCGATAGGGAACACCGGCCGCAGGGCATGTTTATGTAATACCGTTAATTTCTAAATAATTTAAAAATATATATAATTTAATACAACACCTGTTTTAGGTGGGGGATGACAAAATATCTTTTTTTTCATGACTTTGCAAAATCTCATTTTCTAAGAAGGAAGGCCCGAATTGCATCTAGATTGATGGATGTCGATGATTTGTAGTTTAGAAAGATTGATATCCATGCATAATAAATATGGAGATTTTCAAATCCTATGGGTTGGTAGTACTTAAACATCCTGGAAAAAGAGCGGTTTTCACTAGCCCAAATCCTTGTAATTTATGATTGAAAAATGTGAGTTTGTGGAAAAATTTTGCAAAATCTCATTTCCTAAAATGGAAGTCCCGAATTGCATCAAGATTGATGGATGTCAATGATCTGTAGTTGAGAAAGATTGATATCCATGCATAATAAATATGGAGATTTTCAAATCCTACGGGAGGTATTACTTGAAGATTTTTCACTAGCCCAAACCCTTGTAATTTATGATTTAGGTGTAGATAACAAAATTCAAACCAGCACCTATGCCAGTTGGGTTAGAAAAAGGAGAAGTTAAAACCTGTAAATATTGATCTTTGTTTGACCTATTTACCACTAATTAAGGCAAAACAACAAATGACCTGCAAACTTCATTCACGTTGGAGTTTAATTGAACTTGTGTAACTCAAGAGTCCGGATCCCCGTTTGGCTTTTAAAGACAATACCGGTTTTTAAACTCAATAAATTCACGTGTCACCCCTTGATTGGTCCAAACAGGATTTCCCTGGTTGGCCCAAACAGGAGATCCGGATTCATTACCCAACTAATCCATCACATGGGTCCAATACGAGTAGAAAAATTTGACCCAACCAATCGAGTTTGCCACCCTATATATAGTACGACCACTACCACCTTTGTTTTAAGATAAACATCTACACGTTTTTTAGTGATGTTGATAGCCTTCTAATATGTATGATATGTTATAAGAGAAGTCTTTACTTTGGCTGGCCATTTTATTACCTTCGGAACAGATGGCCAAGGAGATTTGATAAAGTTGAATTTTGGTAGATCTATAAATTAGCAATCGATGTCATCGTACCATCAATGGGTGGCACTGGCATATGACCTAGTTTAGGTTATGTCGTATTCAAGCTATTATAACATGCTTTTCCAGCTAGGATGAACATCATGACTATATGAGAGGGATATATATTATCCAAGGTTTAAAGAGTATGCATTATCTCTTGTAAAATAAACAGACACCACTAACACAAATGTCATTCTAGGAATAGAGAAATGAACATATATATCTTATATTTTGCAGCATAAGGGACCTCTTTACACTAGGAAAGACATGTATTTAAGTAGATTTGAATCTAGAAACAATGGGCTAAAATGCTTTAGATGTAGCTGTGGCATCATTTATCTATTGTGATATAAATCATTGATTTCCCTTTTTCTTGCGGAAAGTAGCTTGCCAGTGGGCCTGCTATTGCTCCATTTATATATTTTAAGATAAAATTTGGCTTGTATTAATTCATCAAAACGGTTTAATTATAACTATATGTATTATAGGTGAAGGAAACTTATCAGGTAGGGATAATGCAGGCCAGTCAAGGTGTTATGAGGCTCGTTGATGGACCCATAATTTCTCTAATTTGGACGGTCCACTATGTAAAAGAAAAAAGTTATATATATATATATATATATATATATATGTTCAAATTGTCATTTACACATAACAATATATCTTTCCGATAACACCCCACCTCCGCTCAATAAGGCTTTTGCACTTACTCACAAAAAAAAAAAAAAAAAAAAGCCTTTTCTTGTAAGAAATGTATTTACGCACCAAAACATGAAAAATGGGATCTGCGAAAACCCATAATATTTCTTGTTTTCTTCCATAGAAAAAGTGTTACACAAATTTATCCGTAGTAGAGGCCATTGCCACCCTATCTCCACGTTCCACCCCTAGTGGAGCTATTTAGGGCGTGTTTGGCAATTAACTAGTTAAAGTGAAGTAAAGTGAATTCAGACAAGAAATGACAAGGAGTCATATCAAAAGTACACAATTTCAAAAATCTCTCCAAAATTTTCAAAAAAAGTAAAAAAAACAACCTCCTTTCTCCACTAAAAGACAAAGAAACTTCACTTTTCTATACAAAAAGTCAAAAAGATTTCATACCAAACAACTAAAAACAAAACACCATCATAACACCTTATATTTTATTCTCTCTTGATTTGATACTTCACCTCACCGTATTTTAATTCACCACACATCCAAACAGGCCCTTAGGGTAGTGGGTCGCAAAGATGATCCTCGGTGTGCTGGAAGATGGCCCACATGTATAGGCAGTGATTTAAGTTTCATGCCATGATTGATTTGTAAGTAATTAATTATAACTATCAGACTTAAGATAATTGGATGAAAATGAAACTAAACTTGCCCATCCCTGTAAAATTTCCATTTTCCTGACAATGCTGACAATGTCTCTTCGGTTTTCATTTATGGAAACTACCATTCTAGAGCAGGAGCTATGGAAACTACCATTCTAGAGCAGGAGCTCTAACCACCTAAAGTTTGCCAATTTAATTCGGAACCCAATTTCCAGTGTCTGTTAACCGTCTTCTCAATGTGGATGGCAGCAAACTGCACACGAAGTGCCGTTGACTTGAGATGCATGATTTCTGCAGCCACTACCTCGTTCTTATATGACCGAGATGGTCAACCAATTACATCAAAAACATGAACGTGGCATTCGATCTGAAATTCAATTCAAGGTTTTCATCTTGGGGTGGCCCACATGAACGCATCATGGCAAATCACCACCGCTGTTTTCCACTTGATGGGCCATAATCATTCTTCAAAGATATATATATATATATATATATTTATATATATAAATGGGAACTACAAAGATCCGTTGCCATGGGTTGTGGCCCATCTTATGATTAAATCCAAGGGCAAACCAAGGCACAAGCACGCGGGTGCGATTGCACCCTTAAACCATGTGTATTTAATAAAATTCAATAAAAGTCGTAGATCTGCCCTCAAAATCCACGGGAGAATCTATAGTATGACCCAAAACCAAACTATTCATTAAAGTGTGCATCCCTCCTATGAAAATTTTGGATCCGCCGGTGAATTTAAATTTAAACTACTTTTATGAGAGGCCAACTATGTAAATGGTGGGGCCCCTTTTCCTAAGTTAATGGATGTCAGAGGTGCCGCAGCAAAAGCGCACGGAAGCAGGACGCAACGTGCATGGCTATGTTGCGCGCGAGGTGCTAATGCTGCATGGTGCTGTGGTCATGGCTCACGTAAGTTTTACGTGAAAGGAAGACAATGCGTGATAAAGGACAAGTGCATAAAAACTAATCAAAAAGTAAGAAAATCGTGTGAAGGCATTTTGTTTTTGGTATTTTAAAAGAGTATACCATGAATCGTGGACCATCCCAGATGTGATGTGCCCAAAGAACTCAACCCAAGGAATCATGGCATGGACCTCTTTTTAGGGTACGTTGATAATTGGGTCCAGGCCTCCCTTTCATGTGGGTGAGTTAGATCTAGGTCGGTGTTCAAGTGGTGGGCGAAATCAGAAAATTTTCCTTGGGAGGCCACTGTCAAAATGAGTTTCTTAGAGGGGGCCTAGTGGCGGTCCCAGATATTCGTTTGTGGGGAGCGGACCAAATTAAGTTATTGGATTTTGGAGCCAGAACCTAGAATTTCATGTGGGTTTTGGAGGCGGACCAGCAATCTCATGGATTTTGGAAGTGTATCCAAAACTTTCATTTAGGTTAAGCGGGCCTGCATCAGTTGGGGCGACCACTCTCCAGACCATATATGTAGGTGCACCCTTGGCTATATGTAAAGAAGAATAAATTTCCCATAACTTATGAGGGCATTTCAAGATTTCACAGCCCTTCGTTTTCCCCTCCTCTTTCTGCCCCTGCCAACCGGGTTCATACCTGAATGCCCATGTAAACAAGTATAGAGTACATATAATAACTTATAAATAAGGATTTGATGTAGATGATTATATGTATGATATTATGTTATTTGGAATATCAATAAGCAGCATTTTTAGAGATGGAAAGCATTGATCAGCTTGGCTTTTAAGGTCCACATATATGATCAATCAAAACCTTTCATGCCTACTATCTCAGCTCTATCGTTCGTCCTTTGAATAGTATTCACCCAAATGTTCACACTCCATATATGGTTTTAGAGGCCTATGGATTTATCAACAAAACTTTACACCCATCCAATTTTAGTCAATGAGTTTTGAGATGGAGATCTACCACAAATATGATGGGGGGAGGGGGGGACTGCGACGCCCCGGACTCCCACATCGACTATAGAGAGGAAAGTAAATGGGGTCATTTGTAACTCCCCACCCTTCACATTGACAATTCAATGCCCCTTGAACACTCAATTTCTAATTTCATATCTAAAAAGTCTCTAAATGTCACCAGAGTCAATTTTAAGTTACTTTTTCCTTTTGGTTTTTTTGTTTTACTAAGTTTATCTTGGATTCAATTTTAGTAAGCCCAAATTAAATAGGATTGCAATATAAATCAAACCTATGGATCTAGATTTATGCATTAAACAATATATAATCTCAAATAATATAAAAGCGTACCTTGCGCCATAATATTGATGATGAGTGGAACTCTTTTTTCAAATAGGGTCTTCTTCTATCTCCTTTATCACCCACTCCAATACGCGTGAAGTTGATGGTTACTTTTTAGATCTTGTAGGTTAAGAGAGAGGACCGGAAAACCATATATATAGATAAGCCCTAGAGAGATTTCTTCCCATCAAAGAAATCTAATAATGGTAAGTTTCCTTAATTCCTTCAAATTAGCTAACAAGAGTCCTATTTGATTAGGCTTACTAAAATTGAATCCAAGATAAACTTAATAAAACCAAAAAACCAAAAGGGAAAAGTAACTTAAATGAGTGAGCTCAGACCGTAGGTCTCAACACTGTTGCACATGTGGTCATGTGGACTACTCATGTCTAACAATCTCCCACTTGGTCTGAATGATCACACATATGAGATCTCCCACTTGGTCATGGTAACCATCAATATTCAATCCACCTTCTATTTTTATTTTTATTTTGAAAACTATATTTTATAAAATGACTCAACTTGGATTCAACAGATTTTAAAATCCCGACAAGTGGCCACTCATTTGTAAAAAACAGCCCAATCATTCTTGTTTTTGCTAATTCTTATATACTGTAACAAAATAAAACCAATAATGCGAGTCGTGGAGGTCAAACATCAATTTTGTGATATAATTCCTTCCATGTACCACAATATTAATGATTCCATTTAGTCAAGTCATAAATCGAGGAAAATAATAGGAGTGGACTAAAAATTCCTATTTATTGGTCCAATTGAAATATATCTTGCTTTTCAATAATGAATTGATTGTGCACACAAAAACTAAGCAAGAGAACATAATCATTATTAATGAAAACTGATCAACAAAAATGTCTAAGTAAATAGCATAAATCGTTTCAACCACATACATTAAGATAACACAGTGAGACCCATTGCTTTAACATGATCATTATAGGCCTCTGCCGGTAATGCTTTGGTCATAGGATTTGCAATCATGAGCTTTTAAAGATTCTGATTTTTCTGGTATACTTTTTTTTTTTTATAACTTTTTTGCCCCGCCCATGATATTATGGGATCTAGATAGCTTTTCAACTTTTAACATTTGGATCCCATGATATTAGTGGTTTTTAAACTCCCATGATATCATGGGATTGAAGGCAAACAAGTAAGAAAAAAAATACAGTAGAGTCAAACGACTCTGATGTCATTTACAGAATTTTAGTCATAAAATTGGAGATTAAGTATTTAAGGGGTATTGAAATTTCAAATCCCCAAAAAAAATATATATACAGAGAGAGAAAGAAACCATCTGTCTCTTGGAAATTCTTCTACAGCAATATGTATGTAGTTCATTAGTATCACTGCTTATAGTAATGCAATAATATCAATGTTTTGAGATGAACATAAAAAGGCATTTGGGTTCAATTTGGTTTTCTAAAATAAAAAAAGGCTAATTGGGGGGTGTTTTTTCCAGGAGAAAGTATGTGAATTTGGTGAAGGAACAGTGGGCAAGGTTCTACATCATCAGGCGTCGCGTTACCATGCTTATTTGCTGGAGGAAGCACAGATATTCTTGACAAGAATGAAGAAAAAGGTTTTCCGTTTCTTTTCTTCTTTCTTCCTTTCCATGAGGTGGGTTGACGTCTGACATCAAGAAGGAAGATCTTAAAAAAAGGAAAGCTTGATTTATGAAGTTATTGTTTTAATTCTTTCCTTTTATATGTGACCGTGAAATTTGCAATAAAGAGATGTGTTTTATGGGTCTCTACCACTCTCGTATTTGCTTCCCTTGCTTTTTTACCAAAAAAAAAAAAAAAATTTAAGGTCGTGTTGATTGGAGAGAATAAGTGGTGGAGAAAACTGTTTTCTTCCTGCTTTTTTTTCCTCAGGCATCCAAAACAGAAAACTCATAAACGAGTTTTTTTTTTAACCCTGCCATGGGCCAGATACGGACTCAAGAGAGAGTCCACACAAGCAGGAAGAAGACCCACACAAATGGAAAAGAAGCTTACAGAATTGGAAAGAAAGTCCACCACACAAGTAAGAACAGGTGATGTACCTAAGTTTAAACCCTAGACAGCTAGATGAGAACTACTGCCACTTACCAATTAGGTAAGTGCCGATCCTCTATAAACAAGTACTTGCTTAATTAAATGGTCAACATTTTGTAACAAGTAGAAAGGTCATGAGGAGACTTTTCAAATCCCCAATCTATTCTTGAAAATGACTCCATTTATAAATAATACGAGTAATATGTACAAAGACCTGTTCATCTTTTAAATAAGAACTTTTGCAGTGCCCACATGAATGTGTCAAAATGGGGTAAGTGCATGATATATAGCATTACATCGTGCGCCTGGGATAAGCAAAAATTTATCTTAATCAAATCATCTCAACAATTGATATAGGCCTTTAAAGTTTAAAAACCCTTGGATAGAGCGATTTCTTTGTTTTCAAAATTCAGCCAAATTGAGGTGGATGCTGATCTATAAGGCTAAGCGAATGTGAAGGACTTCATTTAAGGACGCCCGTGTTTAAACCAAGTGATAAGGAGCGTCAGTTCTTACATGGCTGTTCGGAGTTCGAACCCGTATACGTCACTTTTTTCTATTTGTGCGGTCTCATTTTTCCACTTGTGTGGGCTTTCTTTCCGCTTGTGCCGGCCTACTTCCCACTTGAGTGGACTACCTCCTTTTCATATGTATATATGTGGGATTTCTCTTAGGTCCCAACCCCCTTGGATGGGTGGTAAAAAATAAAAAAAAACTTCATTGAGGGATGCAACTTAGAGAGAAAAATTAGTCAAATGTCCCCTGTAGCCCTTTTTTCAATTGTTTGGTGCCACACGTTTTTTCTTGAAGAATAAGTATGAGCTTATTTATTGCACTAAGGAAGATTTCTATATCCTATGTGGGGTAGAAATGCCGAATAACCCTCTTACAGAAAAAGAGATTTGTAGAGAGCGAAATCCTCTTTTTGCAATGCTCCCTCTGATTTCTTTAAAAAGGTCAAAAGAGCAAGACATCTGTCCCTAGAAAATTCTTCTACGTTAATGCTTATGCACCCTGTTTCCCAACCTTAATTTCATTGGTCTAAATCTGGGTTTTTGCCATCAAAAAGTCTAAATGGACAAACTTTTTGGCATGAATTTGTGACAAACTCCCATGTGGCACAATCTTAGAGGTGCAACTTTTGAGAGAGGGGGAAAAGGCACCTCTAGGATTGTGCCACATGAGAGTTTGTCACAAATTCATGCCAAAAAGTTTGTCCATGTAGAAGGGTTGTTTTGCCATTGATGGTGTGGACATCTTTTAAGAGAAAAGAAAAGTGACTGATGTTATGGCAGAGGCCCTACCTTCAGAAATTGGTCTCACCTCACATCACTGCACAGTACACTTGGGCCCTCTCAAGAACAGGTATGGCCACAGTGTATTCTAAAGTGAATGGCCCACCATAGGGCTAGCTTGAGATTGATGATGAAATAAATGAGGATATTCATTCATTCTATTTTTTTAATTATATATTTTTAATTATTCTTTTGCAATGATTTGAAGAAAAAAGAGGACACAATAGACTAATTTAACTTTTTTTGGAGCATTATTTAGCTTGCTGTGTTGTGGTTTACCCCATATTGTTTGTTTAATTGATAAGAGAATTTGGAGAGAGGAATGAAATTAGTTGAAGAGGCAATATACTGGGAAATTAAGAGAAAAAAGATATCATGTCATCATTCTCCAAATTTTTGTTGAGGATTTGTTGAAAATAGAGAAAACTCCATTTCAGATCACTGCCAAACATCTCATCCTAAGTGCAGCCTCTTGTTTAAGAAGTTTCAATGACCCAATTTTTTTGTTTCGTTTGTTTTGTAAAATGTGGGCTCACAAGGTGCAAGGAAGGTGTGTAGATTAGTGATCTACCAAAATTAAATCCAATTGACAATTTGAGGCAACCTATTTAAGAACAAGTAATGAACGGCTGAAATAGATATTGTTCCTTTTATCATTGTCTATCGCTTTAGACCGTATGGCTACCAATGTCTTTTCTTTAGACAGGGAAGAGGAAACCCAGGTGCCAATAGAAGCTCCCTAAATTTATTTCTTAATAAGCAGGATCTCCCCTGAGCTTTAATAGGTGACAGCACCAATCCCCGCTTGCCCAAAAGGTGGGAAAATTGTCATTAAGTAAAAATAAAGGAGATTCTTCACTTGGGGGAGTTTGCACAATGCCGGCATGGGATTTTCAATCCCCGCCGCCCCAAAAAGGGAGACCCCTCTAAAATCGAGGTGGGGACCAAAAACCCCACATGGCAATTGTCCAGAATTCTGATAGGAGAAAACTTTGACTAATGATCAAATAAACAAATACATAAATAGATAAAAAATGAAAGGAAAATTCGGCTACAAACCTTTCTCCAGGGCTCACCTTGATGCATTTTAATAAAAAAATTAGAAAGAGACCTTTCTCCAGGGCTCACCTTGATGCATTTTAATAAAAAAATTAGAGAGAGAGAGAGAGAGAGAGCCTTAAATTTAGACGGTTAAGATTTCATTTGTTGTTTATCGATATCACCATCACCATCACCATCACCAACGTAGTATTATTTAGGCTATCTGACTGTGACCCAACATCTCGAGGGCTCTACTATAGTCTGCAAATATGTCGTGTACTAACGTACACAACTCCAATACGCTAAGAATAACTCTTTTGAAAGGAATTTTCCCAGATCAGGTTCCTTTGGGAGAAATTGCTTTTGTGAATTAAAGTACAATGGCTGACCAAAAAGGTTAAAAACACAGTGGAAACAACTAGTGCAAACACTTTCTACATGTTCGGACTCGTTAGAAAAACCTCTTATTGTCTCCTACATAGAATTGTTGTAAAGAAGATAATTCTAAACTTAGAGATGGCTCCAAGTCCAATCCTGGTTTTAATTAATCAAAAGTGTCACCGTGATCAATGCCAGTTTTCGATGTGTTTTATCCAAGATTAAAATTATATTGAAACTTCATTCTCACTGCCTTTATGAGATATTAAGTAGGTTTTTTGTTAAGGGGTTTTGACATATTAGTTCTCCTTCAACTGAGATGTTCTAATTTTATGACCAAAATTCAGGTAATGTCACCGGAGTCGTTTGACTCTTGTCAACTTTTTTTTTTTTAAAAACTTTATTTCTTTGGATCCCATGATATCATGGCTTTTATACAGCATCTTAGGGAGATTTTTTTTTTTCAAGTGATTTAACTTGAGTAATGGTGATAAGATGTGTATTTATTTTTCACAAAATGTCAATTTTTGTATTCTATAAAAAATGAATTTGTTCGCTAGTTGCAAAAAATATATGATATAGAAATTGATAAATCCCTTGATATCATGGGATAGTCCCATGATATCAGGGGATATGGTGCAAAAAAGTTAAAAAAACAGTATCTAAATTCGAGTATTGAAATTGAAAAAATAAAATTTAAGGTGAATCAATATGTCAAAACCCCTCTTTAAAATATATTGTTTTAGAGAAAGGGACCAAACAAACTGATACATCAATGTATTTATCAACAAATGGGAGGATAGGTACAGCTTTAGCTTTGGCCAATAAAGTGTTTGAACCATTGTTTTAAAATTATGACTTTACCATTATTTCCAATATTAAATAGTTTCAGAATCCTCTCTCTCTCATCTGCCGAAGAAAAAGAGCCAAAGAGGCCTTGACTCGAAACATATTCTCGTTCTCTCCTGTGCTTTTTAAAACAAGGGAGGATCTCATCATTAAAAAAGAAGTTTTAAGGATATGTGCCAATTACTTAATTTAAAGTCATGAAATGAATGATTGTGAGACACAAAAATAAAGTTTATATTTTCACCATTCTAAGGAGGTCATTCATTTTATGGTGGTCTTAGATTGAACAGTTGCAACACAAAGCCATAGGACTTGATTTTTCTTTGCATATGACTATAGTCCAAATTGAGGTGTTTTCTCTTTAGAAAGACCTGGTGAAATTCATTTAACGCTAGCATCTTGGAGGCTTTTATAGAATTATTAAAGTTATAACGGGTAGCAATCTCCTGAATAGAGGGCTGGCCTTGTGCATTAAGTGCCCGCTCTCATATCTCCCACCAGGTTTCGAACCCTGCGGGAGCCCTTTACTTCCTATGTCTTGGCCACAGGGCCAATCGAGCCAAAAAAAAAATAAAATCTCTTGAATAGTGTCTTACCTTCTCACCAAAGTGTCTAAGTTCAATCCCTTCTCCCTTGCATGTGCGAGTCCCCATTACCAAGTATGTGTGAGTTAGTTTTCCTTGTATGTGTGAGTTTTTATTATATAACCTGAAATCTCACCCTTCCAGTTTTAGCAATATTTTTTTTGCACCTAATTAACAAATAAAGATTCCATTTAGTCTACACATTCATCCAAGTCTCCAAAGCTTATTATTTTTAACAGCGTGTTGCATGCACTTGAAACTATAATAAGAAGATCAAAGTATCCATTGACCCAAGAATGCAAGGACCATCCATGTAGAGTCCTCTACAGATCATTTCATCTGGACTTGGGCCACCAAATATTAGTGTCAAATGATGGCACTGAGAGCTTCCCCCATGAGCCACAAAAATCTTCCAGGGGATCAGGTCATCAACCAATTTCACCATCACACAGAAGAGGTCATGCAATGAATGATTCAAATGTTG
This sequence comes from Umbellularia californica, assembly GCA_028538565.1. Taxonomy (NCBI): domain Eukaryota; kingdom Viridiplantae; phylum Streptophyta; class Magnoliopsida; order Laurales; family Lauraceae; genus Umbellularia; species Umbellularia californica. The sequence continues at coordinate 71,759,734 of JAPQWN010000005.1, forward strand.
GACCAAAATGGATGTCTCTTACTGGTGATATATAGGGCATCCATCCACGCTTGAAAATACAGCAGCTGCCTATAAATGTTGTCTGAGGCAGGGTCGCTGCTGAGTTGCCTTATACCTACTTCATGACGCAGCAAGATTCCATCTTTTCTCTCAATGGATCCAGTCAAAGTATAAAGTTTCAACTCTCCTGGTCGATAACATAGACACCATAGAATGGTCATCCATGCACTCCAGCACGAGGGGCCCACTAAAATACCTACTTAGTGGAGGTGGGGGTACATAGTACATGAAAAAAAATCTCATGATAAATAAGGGTCAATAAAAAAAAAATTTAAAAATGAAAAAAAAAAAAAAAAAACCAACCCCAACAGATCATCCTTTGCCTTTGATTTAATAGTAATGAAGTTTCATGATCTTCTGACCACAGATTTCTTTGAGATTCAATGAAAGGAAAATTGAGCCTCATGCTGGACCATCAAGGGATAAGAGAGTGAAAGCGCCTGCATTGATCAAAGGTGGGCCCAAGTGGTCCCACGTAGCTGGACTGCATATACTATTGATAGTAGAAAAACATTATATATATTAAAGCAGCAGCCTCCTCGCGGGAAAACGACACATGGCGCTCCTTAAATCTTTTGAAGATTATTTATATTAATGGATTATCATATTAATTAACAATGCCAGCAATGTGTAGTGTTCCAAGTATACTTTTATATTTTAAAATATATGATAGTTATTCATTATAAAAGATCTAATTTAATATGTTTATATATGGAGACTTTGATGATGATGGTACAAATAACTTGCTTTCATTTCCAAAGCTGGAGTATGGTTCACTTATCATAGCTTGTATATTTATATATGTTGGCTTTGATAATGATTCTCATTTTGATGATGGTCAAAATAACTTGCTTTCATTTCCAAAGCTGGAGTATGCTTCACTGATCATAGCTTGTATGATTATATATGTTGGCTTTGATGATGATTCTCATGTTGATGATGGTCCAAATAACTTGCTTCCATTTCTAGAGATAGAGTATTTAAAATTAATCTAACATTTAAATTTCGTATCTTTGCTAATTATTGAACACAGTTGGGTTAGCGTGCTGGGTTAGCCTTTTTGCCAACACTAAGTTTTAGATCAATTCACCAAATAACATTGTCCAATCAAATGTTCGTGTTATATTTCTAGCACATCATCGGATAGTGATATCCGTGACTGTATAGCATGAATTGAGCAATACACACTAGGTCAATATAAGCCCACTCCCTTATTTATGATCCAACATACAATCGGCTGATGATCCGTGGCTGCAAAGCATGAAATAAACATGATATTAGGTGTAATGTAAGTTATTGTTGATATTAACATATTAATATTTTAAATTAATTTTTACTTAATATAACTATTAATATTAAAATTAAAATTAAAATAACATTAGATTTTGTAGTTAAATATACTAATTTATTTTTATGTTATAGTTTTAGTGTTACTATCTTAGATTTTCAAATACAATAATTTTGGTAATGGTTGGTCTGGTCTCCTCCATTAATTTGACTTTAATTAAAATTAATATCTTAACCTAAATTTATATAGTTTATTTAGTCGTGTTAATTTTTTTTTTAATTTCTGGCCACCAGGAAGTACTATATCATTATGGGCCCACCTAATCAGTCCAAATCTTTATCTTTCCCTTACTCCTTTCCTCATCTTGCTTCCTCTCTAATTCTTTATAATCGTATTTCAATAATTTTTATTTATTTTTTCTTTAATATGTATAAATATTACTTCTATATTAGAATATATATATTTTTTCCTTTTTTTAGCCCGTATTGGGAACGGCACTAGTTTCTCCATTATATAAACTCAGGTTCATTATTGGAGGAAAATATTTACCTTAAGAGACCTCCTAATTGAACATTTGTTTGAAAAGGGCCCAACGTTTAGAAAGGTCTATCTAAAAACAAACCTTAGACCAAATTTTTGCTTTTAGACAAGAATCAGAGGCAGTTTGATTTTTTGGACGATCAAATACCTGGCACACAACATTAACAGACGCAGTCAAGTATGGGTTGGTAACATTTACAAGAGGCGGCGGCGGCGGCGTATTCATAATAAGTAGGGGCAGGTCCAAGTGGGACCTAAAAGCCAGGAAGTTTGCTTGGGGATAGATCGTCCTCCTCTTATTAACTCCATCAACTAACCCTAATGCCCATCCCTTATTAAATGCATTAAAAATAGGACAAAGTATGATCTCAGGGTTGTTTGCCTTTTACATATGCAAATGATGCATATGTACAACCTAACCATAGATATACAAATCGAACACCATAACATATGGGAGGGAGGGAGGAACCCCAGGGGGTTGGTCGAGTGGTCTGGACCATGGTTTCTCTCTCTTCCGGAGCTAGAGATCTTGATATCGATCTCCGTATCCTTCTATTCAGGAACCGAAGGTTGAGTCCACTAGCGCCACCACCGAAGAACCACAGGGGGTTTACCTGGCGTCTCTTTGGGCTACAAGGGATTAATCCAGCCAAAAGGGTAGAAAAACCCTCCGTTAGAAAGAAAAAAAAAAGGGAGGGAGCGAGGGAGGCAAATATCATATCTTAGTTGAGAAAAAGCAGAAGATGCATGCTAACACAGTAGATGAGTGCACAAAAGCATTGTTATTGAAAATGAGACAAAGTATGAACTCCAGGTCAATCATATGAAGATGCAGCTGGTAGCCTTCCTGCAACATATAACTTGGCCCGCACAATACACCAAGTAGTAACTCTTCTCTACTAATAGGAAATGTGTATTCCACATCAGGCTATCACCAGACTGATAAAACTAAGATAAAACTAACTAACTTCGTACCACAAATAGAAGGAAATTTTTTATGAGATGGAATTCAGAAATACAAGATTTTGAACTCACTGCAACAACCCAGATGGAACCACAAGATGTAGATTTTGGATGACCAACAATGAGCTCCACATGTAGCCATTTCGTGTTTCCAGTTTATTAGTTTTCTTGTATTATTTTTGAGTTATTCCGAGGATTTTCTTAGTTATTGCCACCTTCTAATTGGGAGATGATGTTCACAAAGATTTGGAAACCTTGGCACATGTCAGAAAAGAGGCAGTACTCGTTCTTCGCATGGTATGTAGACATTAAGCCTGCATGGACAATTCGATGCATCAATAAGAAATGAATTCATGAGTTTTGCTGAAAAACAGGAATTCCAAAACTGAAATATATTTAAGATATAGGGTGCATTTTTCCAGATTTTTTTAAAAGTTTTTTATGGATAAATGCTAATCTGATGTTTGGTACAGAAGAAAACCATTCACCGCCATGAACTGGAAAAAAAAAAAAAAAAAAAAAACATTGGACATATATTCAATCTTTTTTATAATAAATCAATCAGTGACTGAGAAACTGATGGATTTAGCTAAAAAGGAGAGAGATTTTTCCATTTTAATTTGCTGAAGATAAAATATCTATTCCTTATTTTTCTCAAGCGAAAACAAGGGTGAAAGTACACATACCATAGCCTGCGGTCTGAACGTCAAAACCTTCATCCTAGTATGTAAAAACAAGAGCATGATGAGAGTCAGTCTGGTGAATGAATGATGGTTGTTGGAGCTGCTTTTATGCAATGAGAAGCTTCCATGAAAGAAAGGAAAATTGTACTGATTTTCTTGTAGCCCACAGCTACACAATATTCTTGCAGAGAAGGAAAAAACAGAACTGATTTTCTACGATAGAGAGGATTTCAATTTCCTTTGGGAGGATAGGAATGTGGGACTCCTCTCTCCCATTGAAACGGAAATCCTTGGAGCGTGGAAATATCTCTGTGCACAAACAAGTCCTCAAGGAAAGATGAGAAAGAGATGCGAACAAAACCTGCAATTCTCGGATCAATGGCAAAGTTCCAGTAATTGAGTAAGGCTTTACGTGTCCAACCACTTCCTCAGTTGCTTTGCATAACACATGGAAGCCGATAGAATTAATATTGCAGGCAACTCCAGATGTCATTGCCTCATCAAAACTGATTGTAAGCCTGAAAAGAAGCCAACATACTTGTTCTATAGTACTCACGCCGCTAATATTTTGATTTAGATAAATAAATAGATGGAGAAACCCAGCAAGCCTACCTCACCCTTCTTAAGAGGCCTGATCATTGGTCTGCAAAAATCATAGTTCTTGCATTTATGGCTAATTTTGGCTGGTAATAGAGGGTCACACAAAACATGGAGAATACTACCACTTTTAGCGTGTGAGCCTACCTTGATTTTTCATTTCTAAATGACGTTTGATCCAGGGAAATTCTCAGACTGTTCTTCGGAAGTCAAATTCTACGATAGGATTTCAATTTTTTTATTCAGAGAAGAAAATTGGAATTCTGGCGTCTTCTTGACTGCTGGCTTTATTGCATATGGTTGGGGCCAGTTCTTCGAATATGCTGGCTCTTGATTTGGAAAATGAAAAGAAAATGGCATATTTCTCTTTGGCATGGTAATGATACAGGTGGGGTATCAACCACCTTACAGTAATATGATACTTTTGATCAGGGGGATCCTATCAGTGAATGAATTATGGTCAAATACCAATTATTTGATCCGTCCCATCCAGTAAAAATGGTCAAGTATAACTAAGGGCTGCAATTTAACAGCTCTAAATCAGATGGTTAACATCTGCAACAGGGCTAACCATATAGACAAATATAGATTACAAAAATGCAGTCTTGTACAATCTGTAGTGCCAAACAAATATCAAATAAGATTTTATGCATTTACCCTTTTCACAAATGACATACATGTATGATTAGGGCCAAAAGGGAAGAAATAGACACACACACAGAGGGGAGTTAACGAAGAAAATTAACCACACCTGCCTCTAAGATTTTCATCCGGGAGGGTATATTTTGACACTGGCCCTCGTGTATCTAGCTTCTCTATGTTGGCATTTATATCATCAACATATTCCTGTAATTTCTTCACCACATCCATTATGCTGGAATACCGTCAGATGGAGAAGGGAAATTAGAAGATTCAGTTTCTGAAGAAACTAGTCACAATGAACACAATTCTTAGATGTTAAGATAACATAGGAAGGCCACTAGTAAAAACTTGGAAAAGAGAATACGTACTTGTAGAATGGAGTTAACCTGCAGAGACGAGGAGCAAGGAATCAGAGATATAGCTCTTATTAAGATTTCAAAGTTCAAGGTACACTACAGATGAAAGAAACACATTCTTGTTACAGATTACAACATGAGAAAGATAACAGGTAACATTCCTAAAGTGCTTTTATTTATTTATTTATTTTGCCAGTTGGCCTAGTGGACAGGAAATGTGAAGGTAACCTGCCCGCATAGGGACTGGGAGAGGGCATGCTATCATCCTGATGCACAGATACTTCAAGATGGGCAACATATTGCGTCGTATACTCGTATTGTATCCGATACTTCGCTTTTTATGTGTAAAACTCATGTCCCTGCTGTGTTTGTAGCGTGTACCCACCATATCTGGGAATCATAGCACAGGACAGCCCTGTGATTCCCTATTTATTTATTTTAGTTTAGTTTCCCATTTACTAACAGTTTTTGTTTTACCCAAAATTGCAATCTATTTATTCAACTGTGGATGGTAAGGCACAGAACAGGAATTGAATATATTTATAAATTGAATTAGGACTGTTTGGAAATAGGTTTTTCCAGAATTTCCGCCTCAAACAGGTTTTAACACATATCAGCAGTGTTAGTTCCGGAAAAGAAAAAAAATAACTGGAATAACAGCAGCCAATTGATATCACTTCTAACTTCCTTGCTGGCTGAAATTCACAACAGAACTGATAACCAACCATTTTTACAAAAATGCTTAGCTTTCAAAGTGATTATGATTTGGTACAAATCCTAGATAGAACTAAAGTATCAGCCAGCTGGCAGAATCGCCGAATCACACTACATAGATCAATTTTACATACTCAGTAAATATTTGATTGAGATTATAACCTCGAAAAGCAGCTGTGGTAAAAAACAAAGCAAATTAGATATTAACAAATGATGCAGACGGCTGCAATGTGGTTTGGGGTTCAGTATTTCTAACTCTAAGTATACATTAGTCAACAACTAAACAACATAATGAGAAACATAATTTCAAGATTTCATGATCTGAAGCCAATGGCAAAGAGATGAAGTACCAACAAAGAAAAATCAAAGAACAAATGGTTACTGTGCCCTTTGATAAATACTGTTACACTGTTCTCTACCAGCTTAAACTTTTAGAGTAAGTGGTTGTCAACATGGTATTTGAGCGGGAGGTCGAGTGTTCGAGTCCCAGAGCTTGTGTTGTGCCTTAGAGCCCTATATTCTCCCACAGAGGGTGTTGTGTGTATGTTCTCGTGTGGAGTTCGCATGTGTGGGGGTTGTTGTGCCCTTTGTTATACATTGTTACTCTGTTCTTTATTAGCTTAAGCTTTTAGAGTAACCGGTTGTCAGTAGTTAGTATGCTATGGAGAATGATCCTAAATGAGACTGAAAAGAGGCTTCACTGACCTAAAAAATTAAGCTATTTATAAAGTTTCTCATCAGAAAACTTATGGAGTACTAGAGTTTCAGGACATTGTTAAAAACCATATCTGTAAGCTAATTTCATGGACAGTCAAAGCTATGCATATCTAAGATTTCTGAAAAGCCAACAAGTGAATACATGGAATACATCCAAATAGCTCTACAGATATCAACTTATCGTATCTTTCCTGGGGTTAGATGTGGGGCATGAAACAACAAGTATTAACAAGATACCAATTTCAAACAATCAGAATAGTGAGGTCCTGAGCTTTGTGGATGTTTGGGCTTTAGCTTTGTTTTTTGCTTTCGCTTTGGAGCAGTTCAGTGCATTTCTCTTCCACTGAATGGATTCCTTTTTAATAAAATTCAGTTAGTATTAAGAAAAAAAATCAGAATAGTGAACTCCAAGGTAAATTAAACAAGTTTATTTACTGTTGACCTAAAATGCCATGGAAGTTAAAACTCACTAGATTGATTTCCATCTATGTATTCTTGGATGAGAGAGAGAGAGAGAGAGAGAGAGAGAGAGAGTGTTTTCATATGCATTTAACCTGAAATAGCTGCATGAAAATCTTAATACAAGCCACAAGATTTAGAAGTATCAAGGCCCAAAATGTAGCAAGGCAAAATCTTAATGCACGTGGACCGAGCTCAACCATTCTGAAGCTTCCTCAAAACCAGCCTGTTTAATTATGTGACCGATATTCAGGCCCAGGTCCAGCCCACAAACCAAAACATCAGGCCTGGTCAAACTTTTAGAAAAATACCGGGCCTGTTGATCTTGAATTTCTCAGGGTGGGCTGGGCCATCTAGTTGGACCTTTAGGCAGATGTGCCCAGGCCAGCCAGTTGGCTATCGGGGTGAACAAAAAAGCTCACAGCCAGTCCATGTGCATTGCTACCTCTGGTCGGTAATTGAGTCGAGGAACAAACCTAACATCCCCTGAAATGGTACACTCTGCTGGAATCTGATTTATACCGCCACCTGGATCTGCAAGAGTAGAAATTCAACCGCCTTAGGAATCAAGAAGATTAGCTTCTTCTCATTCAGTTGTTAAATGGATGATACAAATGTGAAACTATTGGTGATAGAGAAGGAACTTGAGGATTTTAAGGTGGAAGATAATATTCTACGTAATTGAACCATGATATAATACATACATACATATATATATGTATATATATATAGAGAGAGAAGTCATCCAGTGCAATGTCGCACACTGGACGTGCGTGCACACCGGGCTGTGGGGCCCACCTAGGGATGGGAATAGGGGGATTTCAAGATCTACCCACCAAGTTTTGGGCCCATTTGATCATCCTACCCTTTTCATCTAGGCCCCAAAAGTTTAATGACTTCACAGCGCATTTGCATGGATGTGCAGTTGATTAATGGGTCCAATCCATTCGGATGGTTGTTAACCCCATGGGACCAGTGCAAGGGGGTTTTTTTTTTTGGGTGGGTGGGCTTTTTTTTTTTTTTTTTGGGAGGGGTGGTTGGGGGGGGGGGGGGGGGGGGGGTGTGTGTATCAGGTGCACGAGCTTCCATGCACACCTTGCTGTGGGGCCCAATGAGGATGGGGCTTTTTTGTGTGTGTGTTGCGTGGGGGTGGGGGGGGATGATTTAAAGAATTGGCCGGGACCCTCCTATGTACAAAAATCAGCCCATGGGTGTGAACTATACAAAGGGGGGATGTGTGTTTTATGTGGTCCACTAGAATGGACATCAGGTGGACACCACTATGGTTGTGCATTGTGCACACCTCGTGCGTGGGACAATTTTAAATATAGGTTGATCCCATGCGACGAAAAAAAAGGTGCGATGATGCGATGAATGCAAATCCCACCCAAAGCCCCTCTTGCATTAAAGAATGAGAAACAACATGGCCCATATTTTCTCTCTTCACTAAATCGTCCCTATTTTCTCTCCTCTTTAACCGTCCCCTTCTATTCTCTCTCTACACATCCTTTCCCCTTCTCTCCTATTTTCTCACTTCTCCAAAGAGTCTGTATTTTGTCTCATCTTTCAATATCATCACCTCCTATATTCTCTCTTCCCAGATGCTACCTTGTATCCACACTCTCTTCCATTCATCTCTTCTTTACCCCCATTGTTTTTCTCTCCGAAAGGATTAAGTCTCTCTTCCATGGCGATGGTGTTGATGATATGATTTCGGGCATCTAAATGAAAATTATAAATATTCTTATTTATTTATGTATAAGCTTCTTCTTCTTCTTCTTCTTTTTTTTTTTTTTTTTTTTTTTTTGCAAACATCTTTTAATTCGGATTTTTTTTTTTTTTTGAAAAAACCATATGGTGTTGACTGTTGATGCTTTTGATTATAAGGATGATGGGCATACCCATGATAAATTGTGAGGGTGCTAATTTTTGTCTTATTTATTTATAACTTTTTTAAATATCTCTAAATTAGAATTTCAATTATTACTTTTAACTAGATTAAATATTTGCATCATAATTCTACCTCTTTATAGTTAAAAAAATAAATGAAAAATAGGGTTGCAATTAAAATCATCTACTAATAATTATTGTGTTCCATGTTGTCAACCTGTTTTGCCAAAATGCTGACCGATATTACCACAACTAGATACATGCTGGGAAAAGAAAAGAAAAGAAAAGAAAGGAAGAAAGAAACATGTTGCTGCACTTGTATTTCAAATCTCTGAAAGTAAAATCCAATTGCAACTTGAAAGTTGAAACACTTCTCATATTCACAACCTAATTTGTCAAATTTGTTTTGGATCCCCTTGAACAATGCACTCTCTCCTATGAATATTTCATGTATCTTGCACTGCTTCCTTCCAGGTATATATAGTTCGTGGCCCCCATCATATATGGGCTATTCCCAGCCAAAACACATGGAGACCCTATTTAAGCATTTCATGCATAGATTTGCAACCCAAGAATCTCATAAAAAAAGATCTAATCACTATGCCTCTCGATCAGTGGGGCCTATGTTTGTTCTAAACCTTTCAAAAATGTTATTTATGGCTAGATCCTAGCCTTATTTTAAAAAGCTATGGAGAGAATATGTTTCGACTCAAAGGCCTCTTGTTCTTGGGTAGCTCTGTGAGGGAGGGGGCACTGCTTGTTCATTATTTAACTGCGTTTCTTTTCTTTCTTCCGCAACCTTGTGAGACATATTATTTAACTGCTTTTCTTTTCTTTCTTTCGCAACCTTGTGAGACGTATGTCTCATAGATCTCACAATGGTCTGAACTTGATATCCTTCTCCACCTGTATGAAATGCTTCTCACCATTATTGTTTAAAAAATTATTACATATGTAACAAAAAACTTACAGCTCCATTGAGTTGGTTTCAGGGTTGATGGTGTGGCAAACCCATAGACATCTTCCTTAGGGTGTGGTGGGAAGTCTCTATAAAATCGTTGTTGAATCTCTTTAAGCGCTTCCATAGCTAACTCCAAGGGATTGATGGCCTGCATATACAAAATGATATCATGACCTCTGGCTCTAAGTATAAATTAATAGAACAGGTTACTGAAACCTTCTCTTTAGATACAAGATACATGTATATGTCATAAAAGCAATAGTTGTCAGCAAACCTGTTTTACTAAGTAGGTATTCACAGTTAACAAAGTATAAAATATTTATAAAACAGTTGTCTGGATCAAACTAAACTTTTCCAGAAATATTGCTGACAACTCAGTTTGGGTCATTACCATTTTAGAAGTCGATGTAATCTATAATAACAACTGAATTCTACTACTAGAACTACAAGTCACAGTAACCAGGAAGGGACCTTTTTCATCCCTCAAAACAGCAAGGTACCAACTTGGTTTTAACTAGAAACAAATATTAGTTCATGCTTGAAGCATATCGATCTCATACCAACTTCTGTGTTCACCTTCTGATTTGTCAACCAAAGATAATGCAAAGATATATGAAAAATTATAGATGGTGAATAATCTCATCATCTTCAAAAATCTGAACAGTTCTTGCTACAAAGCTTCATAGTTACTTGCATCAGCGTTCCATCTTGAACATATATTGATACCAGATGGGCACAAATAACATGGCAAGATTAGCTTGTTGAAGTGACCTTGTTGATTTAGAAACATAGAGGTCAGTTGCAAAACAAGCCTGGTATTTTCCATTTTAAAAATTCCCATAAATCTTAAGGAAAAAGAATCAGAAGGCATGTACACAATGATATCCTATAACTCCATATGGTTGTGAACCCCTTTAACCTTTGCAATAAATGGCCGATTAAAAAGGAAAAAAACATATTAAAAACACTTACAGCATGTTTTATTTTCAAAAACATGTCTCAAGAATTGGGTGAATATTGAATACGCTTAAATCTAGAATGCAGAAGGGGTTATATTTTGTAAACTTGAGGCAAGGGTTAAAAACCCTTGTATGTATGTTTGTGCGTAACTGGGAACTTTTCAAAATAATAAATTGTTAGATGTTTCCAAGAGAAAACTCTGTACTTATCTTTTAATGTGGTGCAATGCCATAGAGCAGCCCTTTGTGTGCCTCTGAGGCCCACAGGTGTGACTCCTAGGTTCTATTCAGGAGTAGGAAGCCTGAAGTGTGACTCAAAGGGCTGATCCTGATCAGGAGGGGATCACATGGACAGTGGGAAGGGTGAAGTGCTATTCCCACCCAATATCCTAACAATGTGAGATGGGTTGCAGAAAAATCAATGGTTTACATTAAGTAAAACTTTCAATCTTCTAAAACACAGTGCTAGGGTGACTGGGTGAGTTGAAAGTTCAGCCACTCCCTATAAATGCGGTCGCCAACACAACAATTAAACCACTTTATAAGTAATGCTAAAGAGTAGAGGTTATAGCACATTAAGGATGCAATAACAGACATTTGAGAATTGGAATACCTTGTGTGCTAGACCACTGTGAAAAAGCTTCCCCGTTGTTCTAAGTCTCCATGCTATCATTCCACCAGTACCTATGCAAGGTTGCTTGTCAGCTGTATCGATCCAAAACCTGAATGGAAACTGTAAATATCAGAAAAAAGTGCAAGCATGAAGAAGGAACATTATTAATGGTAAGCAATGACTTGCAGTAATTTGTTTTGGATTATATGAGCAAGAATTAATCTCATTTACATGTGAAGATTGAGATTCTTATTGATGGATTTACTTACAGGGGTCCTTCCTTGAGCTTATTAAGTAAGCCATCTTTCACAAGTGCATCTACGCCAACACCCAAAACAGATGAATTTTCTTCATTGGCAATAAAAACAGCAACGACAGTCGATTTCAGTCGTGGTTTTGTTTGTCCTAGCTTTCTCATGAGTTCTGTTACTAGCGCTACATGCCCCAAACAATCAGTTGTTCCACGACCCCGCAATTTATCTCCATCAATGCTCAAAGAAAAAGGATCAAACTCCTGTATATTTGAGCCACAAAAAAACATTAGTAAGAACAGAATAAACAAATCCTAACCAGGTGCAGGTTCTCTCAACAAAATGAGTGCCATGTATGTATCCAAAATCACTCTAGCTGGGAAACCATTTTCATTTTTAGGGAGCAACTACTCCACCACAGCATGTATGCTACAGGAGCACACCTACGAGACAATGAGGCACATGGACAACAGGAGTCTTTACTTATATTTTCAGAACATGATCTAAGCCATAGTTACCTAGTTTGCTAATAAAGGCTTTGAATTGCAAACAGTTCATTCCGAAAAATTTGCAGACCGAGTTGCAAACACTTCTCATGAAATTCTCTGAGATGAGTCCTACAAACCCATCAGTCGGGCCTACCTAAGAAATGAATCCAAGCCGCTCAAAAGCACGACAACCCTCCCTATAAATACTAGCCCATATCCATATCTAACTCAAATTGCAGTTGGCCCACCTTAAGATTGATCACTGCAAAACATGGAATTTTACTTTCGTTCTAATTTTAACCATGTGACCAATTTGATTGTGGGCCCAACTCTAATCAAAGCAAATTTTGGTCATAGTTAATATAAGGAAGGACAGTTAATTCTAGTGGTTTGGATTTAGATGTGGGCCATAATGATGGATTTACAGTGTAGACATATAACACATTCAAATTAGTTCGTGCAAATTGAAAAGTAAATCAAATGAACCAACTCTCTCAAATTTTTCTGATCAAGTTACGTCCGGATTTTCGAATTATGAACTTGAATGCAAATTGGTACAACTACAAACCAGGGAACTATGATCCAAACAGGATTTTCACAAGACACGCGCACCTCCTACAGGAGCACATGTGAAAGATCAAATTCACCTGTATGTGTCAATAATGCAGAAATGAAGAACAGCAGAATCACTCATAAATCTGGGTTGTATAAGACTTTCACAAAAACCCACAAAAACAATGCGAACTAGAAAGCAAGGATTTTTCTCAAACACATCAACTACAATAACAACAGAATCAAAACGACCCTGTTTCGCTTCAAATCTCGCAATTCCATGACATGGGGTTTTCACTTATCCAATCAAATCAATAGAAAACACAGAGATGAGAGTGATGGCCCACCCAATCTTGGGGGTTGGCAGTGACGACGTCCATGTGGCAGCCGACAAATGAGAGGATCTTGCCGGGAACGGTGCCGGGGTACTCGACGATGATGTTTCCGCGACCTTCGACGTAGGTGACGTGGTTGACAACGAGGGGTCCGCCGCCGGTGGAGGTGGATAAGGGGAGGAGGGCGTCGAGGACGTGGCGGGCGACCCTGTCCTCTTTGGGGATGAGGTCAGGAGGGTTGTTTTGTACGTGTTTGGCCTCTCCGATGATCTTCGAGAGGAGAGACACGAATGAATCTCTCTCAAGCTCACCCAAAACGTCCTTCAGAGAAGCCATGGCAGAGTCAAGGAGAAGGAGAAGGAAGAGAAGAAGAAGGAAACGGCCAAAAGAAGATTTGGGAAATTCTACATGCACCCTATTTTGTTGAGTACACTCACCCTTAAAAATAAAAATCACAGTTGAGGATGATAAATGAATCCGGATCTCATGTATATTTCAAAGTATTTACAATGGGTTCACCTTCACCTTCATATGATTCATATTACAAAAAAAAAAAAGGAAAAATATCATAATACCTACTTGTACTTTGATTATTTTATGGAGCACATGGCTGTGATGGAAAATAGAAATTAACAATTTACCCCCTTCATATATAAGATGTGTCTTGGCGTTTCCCTAAATTGACTGTGGAGTTTTCCCAAATCGACTCTTCTCCCACTTTCGTCTGCATATCCAAATCAACTATTCACCAACCTCTACAACCAATCGGCTGCATATTCGGGTCAGCTTATTGGTAATTATAAACGCAAGACCCATATTTCAAAATTACATTGTGATGCCCGTGAAAAATTTGAGTCCACATTTATAGGAATTATAATGTGGGATTGCCTTTTTATAATTGCAAACACATGACCCACATTTAAAAATTACAACGTGTACCTACCTCTATAAAATATAACATAGGGCACATATTCATAGAATTTACAATGCTGGTCCACCTTTTGTGATTGTGACGATATGACTCATTTTTAAAAATCACTTTTTAAAATTAAAAAATGGGGTCACATTCTTTCAGATTGTGAACATGGGACCTACCTTCAAAATACGTGAAAGGGCTAGAGTCCTCTTTAAATGAGATTCATTAGATGAAGGGAGATATGTTTAAAATAATTTATTTATTACAACTCTCTTATGCCAATAGACAAAGATTTTTTGATTTCTCCCACTGAGATAATAACTCAGAATACTAATTTACACTTACTAAATATGTTTTTCGCAATCTTTTATCTTATCGGTTCATGCCAATATCCAAATCACACAATGCCAAACACACCCATACTTATTGAAATAGAACCCTGTTCGATTGGTGGAGTGCTGTGCTAGTGCAGTTATTACGGTTAATATTCAAGCCTGGATCCTAGGCCCAAGGGATTGAAAGTTAGGTGGGGCCATTGTCATAAATATTAATATTGGGAATTATTATTTTTGGAAAATATAAGGGTGTTTTCAATGTTTTTTGGGATATAATTTTTTTTTTTTGTAAAATGTAATGGAAAATAATTTAATTTTGTAAACTAAAGATTATTAAATAAAATATTCTCTAAAACTATTTTTTTATAGATTATTTGATTTTATTGCAATATAAACTTAGTTTTATTGTGATATTTCCTAATTTTGGAAATATTTCTGAATATTGTTTTATGAACAGACAATACCACCATATTTTTAAAAGGAGAATGCTTATTCTTATTATCACTTACGTGGAAAATTTATATTGTAAATTAGATAAAACAATGGATATAGGAAAAACTCAAAGCCAGCAAAGTCTCTCACATTAGATGAAATTTAATTGGGTAATTTTACTTTACTAGTGAAGTGAGGTATATGGTCATTTCAATGGACAATAAAAGAGAATGGATCAAATTAAAAAGTCCAATATTTTAAAAAACACCTCTATTTTTTAACAAAATCAAGTCAAAAAATTACTTTTTCATGCCACTAAATGAAAAAAATCATATTTAAAAAAAAAAACTCAAAAGGCTACATTCTTATTTTCCTAAATGAGGTCATCATTTTCTTATTTGACCCCTCTTTTTTTTTGTCTCTTAATATAGAGCTATTTACGTTTGAACGTGGAAAAATTGCTGGTAAGTCCTTATCTTTATCCTTTCAAACAAATTTTTTTAGAGTTTTTTCTATATGCCCCCCAAAGGTTTATAGGATTTGTAAATAGGCCTCTATGGTTTCAATATTTGTATGTAACCCCCTGCCTTCTCATTTTAATACCTTTCATGTCCCAAAATTAGTAGCCTTACAATCATCATAAGTTCTTTAGAGTAAAATGACATTTTTGCCCGTCTCTTTATTCATATAAGCATATTTTCAAGAGCTTGAATTTGTTTTTCTTTAAATCTTTTAATATTAATAATTACTATAGTACATTCTGTAAGAGAGTAACCCTACATAAATCCATTTTTATCAATACGGGGCCCATTTCATCATATCTAAATCGATCACAAAGAAAATCAACACTTGTACTTATAATTGGTTATAGTTTACCCAATCCGTGCACAGCCTCCAATTAGATTAATGAAAGTCTCAAATACATGACTAGGTGTCTTGTGCATGGGATAGTTTGAAAGAGACTATTGGGACTTGGGATAAAATAATGGTATTTTTATAAATAATGACATACTTATATTTTTTTAATTGAACCTAAGGGCAAAGTTGTCATTTTTATAAAAATTCAATACAAATCTTTTGGTGTTCGCTATGACTAGTAAATTTTGGGATATGAAACGTATTAAATTAAAAAGGTAGGGGGGTATATGCAAATACTAAAACCACGGGGGCCTATTTACAAATTCTACAAAGCCTAGGGGGTATATATAAAAAAACTCATATTTTTATATTTTAAATCATTGTCTTTACCTTTGACCCATTACTTTTACCTCTTAATTCAAATGACATTGTAGTATGAATCATAGAAACCTAATAGATGTCCCAAACATATAAAAGGCTTAAACTAGCCCTTTAACCCAATTTTAACCCAATGAAGGATTGGTTTTGGAATTTTTCATTTGATTGTACTTTCAAATCCTAGATATGATAAATTATAGTTTTGCCTAATGACTTAGCTTAGCAACTACGCAGCTCAGAAGGTTCTCATTGCTTTTGTCATATCAGAGTTTGCCGATAAGGTGGAAGAGGAACCTTTTAAAAAGATGCAAATGCAAAGGTATAAACAGTTGAAAAATTGCAAACCTTTTCCATCACCAGTTGTTCTTGAATGCTTGATTGGTAATGCATTTCTGCATCGAATAATTTGACTTTATGCATTAATGTAAGTGGTGCTTGCAAAAGTCAAGAATCAGCTCGTACGATGATAATCAGTATAGGTTTGGGTCCCACCACTCAGGTCCATATCCAAATATTCATTTACCAACGCATCATCATACAGTGAGGGGAACTTTCTCTTGCGGACGCATGATAAGCGCTTTTAATTTAGGAGATTTATGATTTTGTGCTTCTTATTCTTGACTCTTGATCACAAATAGGGGTGGTAATGGATCTACTTTGGTTGAGCATTATGACTAGCATGTGAAGGATCAACCTGACTTAGACCCATTTATGATCGAGTTGAAATATCAAAATGAACCCACAATGGGAAGTTGAAAAGGAGCCACAAGTCCATAATTAACAGGTTGGTTTTGGGTTGGATATGTGGATATAGTGCAATTACTTTGGATGTGCCTTGTTTGGGTTGACTCGGTGGATCCAATAGTAGAAAAGGATTCAGCCTAAACCCTATCCATTTATTAATCGAGTTAAAAATGTATAAGGGGCCAAGAAGAAAAAAAACAACAGCATTTACAGAGATCATCAGATGGTAGAGGGACAAAGTGGAAATGGAATGGGATGATAACACAGTTGATAAACCTTGAAAATAAGGAAGTTGTGAAACCTGAATGCACATTCACTCTATTGCAAGTCCCATTCTCCTGTAACTTCTGACAACCTGTACTCTTGTAACTTCTGACAACCTGTATCTAAAAACAAAGCAAACAAGTACTGTTTCAGTAGAAGCATTTTATTTGTACCCAACAAGGACCTGTATCTACATTCTACAAACAAAGCAAACTAGTACTGATTCAGAACAAGCATTTTATAAGTATAAAATGTCTCTTCTTCCTACCTTCTTTGGCCTTCTACAACCATTTGGCTGTAGATATGTGGGAACAGGAATCCCTTCCATGCCTCCCCATTTATCAAAGTCACCTCATCATTGATTGGAGTTATAACCCAGAGGCCCATGTTTTTGAGGCCGAACTTCTATCAGAGAGAGGCCCACCCTATTTTTTGGACTGTCTAACCTCACCTATGATCAAGCTACAAGTTAAACTTTCCCGCATGCACCGACCCTAATCCTCCTCTAAATTGGCACAAGCCTAAATTTGACGCTCTCCCAATTTTACCGAACGAGGACCATGCATCAAAGGGTTAATATAATCTAACAACACGGGTATAATGTTCACCTACGAGCAAACTACATATTGTGCTTAAGCAGCCTTTAAAATTTAAATACATTCCTTCTAGCACGGATAGAATACATGAAAAGGTCTCTGTGTGGACAAAGGTCTTGCAAAAAAATCAGCTCTATAAAATTATTCCTGCACTTTGATGTATAGTATTTAAGGGCATGCTTGCTTACAGGTGTGGTAAGGAGAATATCAAGTAAATGTCACACCAATGGCAAATGTGAGATAATGTGTGTTATGAAGTAATGTTCGGATTTTTTTTTTTATGTGGTAAAGTAAAGAAAGAGTGTGCTAAAGTAGGTGCTCTTTACCTTGGGTTTGTTAGAAAAGAGTAGAAACCAGGAACCGTAGATATTGCATATAGATCACTGTGGAAATAACTATAGACGAATATGATTAAAAACCATGCATGCGAGATCTCTCTGATTTGATTTCGGTCTTACAGTAACCCGAAAATCTCAAGATCTTCTACTGTATTCCTATATGCTTGAACTTGCACCACGGTGTGGGCCTCTTCTGCGAATTCTCTTTTGCTCTTCAAAATGAGATTTCTCTTCATCTTATTATTATTAACCTAGAGATCAATAGCGCATATATATAAGCTACAATAGGGATCTTAAGAAGGATATAAGGATAGGCTTCTTATGGAAACATGAAACCCTAATTTGACCCAAACTAGAATCTTAGTTCCATAAATTACAATTCAGTACACTAAAGAATTATAATTGCACTCTTATCCTTATTCTCAAAATAATATTTCGAGCTTCGTGCTATTAAATGCTTATTAATCTCTCCACATTAAGATTTCAAATATCCATCGATTAAATAATTACTGACATATATATTTAATCGATATCTATATAATTCCTTGAGACCTTACACTTAACTTATTAGATATGCTAGACACAAAGTCCACCTGCAGGATTTGACATAATCAAAACTTAAAAGCTTCATTAAGGGGATATCATCAATCCCTATTACGGGACGTGGATTCCGTCAATAAATTAATATGCACTATACACGTAGTGTAGTCATCTAATTTACTAAGATTATTGACCCATAAAAGATATCACTCCTTTGCAAATCAAAATGCCTAACACTAAATGTATGTGTCTATTATTTATGTCGGGATTAAGAGTACAAGCACTCATAATAACCATTTGGATGTTAATCATCTTATATAGTTAGTATAAAGACAATAAACCTAAAAACGGTTATGTTCAATACACACAAAGCATACTAGCTTAATGAGTCGAAACTATACCGTTTTCCGTAGCCAAGACAAGTCTGCTAAAACATCATGCTACAATCGTATCGATGGTGTGTCCAAATCCATCTAGATTGTGAACAACAACTTATAATCTATAAGAACCTACAAATAAAACTTCCGTGTAAAAGTAGAACTCTACACGCCAACTTGTCTACTTTATAGAATAAAAGACACTCACATGCATAATAATTAATAATGCAACCATTTGCCCATACAAAATCTCAGTTAGATGTGAAAACAAAATATACTAAAAAGTGAATCAGTCAAAAACAAATATATAAAAGTATGTTTTTAGTATAAATTCCCAACATGGTTTACTTTACGACACTTTACCTTAGTTTTATGAGGTAAAAAACAGTGACTTCAGGTAAAGTTTGTGGTAAAAGATGTGGTGGTTAGTGTTTACTTTTCCACTTTACTTTTCTGAATAAGCATGGTGACCATTGGGTCAACTTTACCTTCACATTTAGTTTCCTACATGCTAAACAAATATGCCCTAAAGTTAATGGTCATTTAACCATATTTTTTTTTATAGCTTCAATTTAATGGGGAGTAAAAGCACGATGAGTATAAAGATCATGGGAGATAAGAGTGTGAAAGGAAATGAGTTGCACTTACCAAAGGTGGGCCCAAGTAGGCCCATAGAGTTGGATAGTTCGTGTAGTCCGCTTGTAGAAGATCGAAACGACTCCAATCTTATTGGTTTGACATTTTGCACACCCATAGGTCTCATTGAGATTTTTTACATCCCTGCTTCCCACCATTGGCATGGTCCCAGCTGGGCCCCTAGGCGAGTTCAAAATGTAAACTTTATTAATTGGGCCAAATGCCAATGATGGCTCAAATTTTACCTGACTCAATTATTAATCAGGTCCACTGCAAAACTGGTTAGGGTTTGTGTTGGGTCTGGAATTGCCTTTTCTAAATTATATGATTCCATAATCCACAGGCACAAGACTTCTATAAGTCCAACTTGTACGAGTTCGTAACCTTCTGACAGGTCATCCCATTCCACTGGACTTGTTTTTCTGGGTTGGCAGTGGGCTTTGTTGTTCAGATGAGCTTTTAAGCCCTACCCAGTATAGACTGGGCTTTTGCATGAATATCAACCCAAACTTGTAAACTGTCCAGGCTGGGGCTTAGGTTTCCAAGAATCTATTTTTAATTAAGGTTTAGTAAAGCCTAGAGCCAGGGGCAGACACAAGTGCATCCATGTGGGGGTGATTGCATCCGCTTGACCTCGGTCCACTTCTAAGACCACTTTGGAAATTCACATATATATATATATATATATATATATATATATATTGTGTCTGCCCTCAAAATTCACGTGAATGCTTTGATTTTGTTCCCAAAATCCAATTGCGCGTTGCTGCGTTGGGATCTGTACCCCCCAAAATCCAATTCTAGATGCGCCACCGCCTAGGGTAACAATATTTAAAGCTGTAACTCATTGTCTTAGGCTTAAACAAGGCCTTTTTAACAAATGGACCCGCTTACATATAAATATTTGGCGCGACTAATATATAGAAAGACCTAAACCTAGTCTGTGAAATTCAGAATGTGATAACATAAACCTGGAAGCTAGCCATGGCCCATTGACGATGCCTAGTTTGCAACCCACCAGGCCCAGTCGATGGACCACCATTTGCTGGGTGAGGCCAACTTGCAAGCCCGAGAATCTCCAACGGGCTGGACCTAGAACGGTTGCCGATTCATTGGGCCTAGCTGATGGACAACAAATGGCTGGCCTGTCTGCTGGGATGGGCCTGGCCAATGGACATTTGTTTTTTAATTGGTAAAAACCTTCATGGGTCTCACTCACAGACACACATGAAGACTTGATGATGCTGTGAGAACCCATTTCCATATCATCCGATATGTCCACTGAGATGGAGCTCTCTTTTATCCAAATGCCTTCATATCGCTAGCTCATGGCAAACACGTCCTTGGAGATCTGGACCATTCATCAACTGGTGTCTGACCACTGTGATCCTTCAGGTTCCCAAAATACTTCCCCAGATCAGGTGGGCCACCACTGTAAATATATATATATATATATATATATATATATATGTCTTCTGCATGTATAACCCCCTCTGTTTTAACTGAAATTAAATCGAGCATAGATAGAAAATGAATACACAGCAATCACCCGAGTAATTCAAATCCTAAAATAGTCAAATTCCTATATACACTTCAACCCTAACCTCATGTCCGGGACACTTGACGGTCACACCAGACCTCTTTTACAATCCTTTGTTGAGCTCGTTTGACTGTGAAATTCTATCTATTCAATTTTTATGCATTCCTTGCAAGCAAACAAGCCCTTTAGCGCATCTGGTTTGGGTTGAAGTCTCTGAGTGGGCTGATCTGATTTAACTTTTAAAACGTTGGACTATTTATTTCAGTCAAAACAACTATGACCCATCAATCCGGTTGGGCTTTTAAGACATTGAACCCACTCATATGGGCAATGGTGATCACATGGGGAGGTGAGGGGGCATAAGATATCCCTTCATTGTGTTGGACCCTAGAACCTAAGGTCCTCCACAAGGCATCCACCCCAAGTCCTCTTTGAAGGGAGAATCCAACCAAAGCAGGGAGCAGGAGGAGTTTACTTCTTCCTTGTCATTCTTTCCAGCCATTTCTCTCTCCCACTTGCATATGCTGTCCAAAAGAGCCATTGGGACTGTAACCACCACTCCCTAAACTTTTGTGCTTTTCTCTTAATAATGCTCCTCTTTGCATCCTTAAATCATATTATATGTGGTGGGTTCCCTTATGAAAAGGAACTTCTGAACCCTAATCACATGGGTAAGGCAATGAGTTGAAATATTTGTGTAATTTTTTTTATATTAGTATATTTTATTGGTGTATGTTTTTTTTTTATATTATTATATTTTATTAAAATAAACAAGATTGAAGTGTGACACCTGCAAAAGCATTGTTTAAGAAGAAATTCATTAAAATATGATCCTGGTTTCCATGACTAACCTAATGAAAATAAGCAGACAGAAGAGCTACCCTTTTGGGTATCCAGCAACCTAAAGTGGTCGTCCCCATCAAAAAATAGACCATTGTGTTAATCTGGATGATTGTGGCTTGATGGGTATATTTGGATGGTTAGGATCCTCAAATTGGGAAATTTTAGGGCATTTCAGGAAATGGCCATGGATTTCAAAGCGTGCTGAATTTAGTTTGTGCATTTTTTGTAGACATTTTCAGGTGTGAATTTCACAGCCATGGAATCTGCAAATTTTTCTTCTTTGGGATGCAGTGATGGTACACTTATGGAGAGATGAGGGAGAGATGCATATTTCCCATAAAAAAAGTCACAAATTTGACTCCTCCCTTTGGGACTTCAAAATCCTCAAGATTATGAGTTTTTCTCAATATTCTTTCAACTAACTTCTCTCTCTTTCTCTCTCTCTCTCTCTCTCTCTCTCTCTCTCTCTCTAACCAAACAAAGAATTAGCACAACCAAGAAAATATAAGAATATAAAAATATTAGAAAAGCATTCTTGACTGACCTAGAATCTAAGAATTCAGTTTATATTACATGTGCTCCTCCCTAAGCCACAGTGATCATTTCTTTAATTGGTTAACACAGAATCCGATTCAAAACTAATCCTTGAGGGCAAATGATTCTAATAGTAAATTTGAATAAACTTCTTTGCGGGTTTGAGGTAATTCAGCAATAAATCACAAACATAATCATCATCAATCAAACAAGACTGATTTTCTATAACTTCTCCTTCAGTTAATTAAAATTTTCGATCCCATCGCTGTGATCGGTGGGATCAATACCCACATCTGTAGGGCCCTTTTCCAAGGAATATTTTAAGAATTTCTTACCTTAAGCAACGCACCAAATCTTTCATTAAATACAAATTGCTTCCAAGTTGGACAAGGTATATGCAATTTAAAAGATGATTAGATGTGTGACTACTTAATGAAAAGTTTTTACTTCTCAAGGGAACCAGCTCTACATGATTAAGAGGACTTCCTATCTAGAAAAGCTTGACTTAGCTTTGGTACACATATTGTTGTCAGTGAAAATGCTTCTCCATTGTTACTTCCATAGTTCCATTACATTACATTTTCCAGTCAGGTTCAGGATTTTTGTTCTATATTTAAGATAAACATAATCAATTCTATTATTCCTTCCTTAATTAGGAGCCGTTTGTCTACTTCATATTGAACTTCGTATTTAAGCTTGATTTTTTTTTTTTTGTCTCTCTTTTTCCTCTTTTTTTGACATAGGGATGAAACCCTAATCTTCTAAAACATATAAATACCCTCTCTTTTTGCCCCTTTGTGTTTTTAACTTAAGTGGGTGTCTTTTACCTATCTTTCAAATTACATTTGATCATTGAAACTAGAAAAGATTCTCCTTTCATTGAAACTTGATTCCTAATTGATAAAGTAAAAGCCATTGATCTTGGATTAAACGGAGTGAGTGATGCCAGGCCAATTTTAATTCATCAATTGATATTTACATTTGCAATTGTTTTATGCACTCTTCTCTATAGTGAAGTTGAAAGGTGCACGTGAACAAACTTGTTTTTTATGCCATGTCTCTCAGAAGGTATATGTTCTTCCTCTTCCCCTACTCCCCATTGAACTAAAAGCACAGAAACACTAGTAATTGAACTACAATACATTATGATCTGATACTGAAAAGGGTTGTATCATTATTTTGGCACAAGCACACATGATTTGCTGTTTCTGAATGTTCATAAACCATATATACTTCTCTTCAAAAAAGAAAAATGTAACAAAACTTTCTAACAACATTGTTATTGCATGTGAACACAAAATCCATAACCAACATTTCAAAGTGGGAGATCATTCCCTGTCCTTCCCATCCACCAAATGATGCATAACTGTAGCCCGTCGATAGCGTCATCCTGACAAGTGTGCTTGCATATGTTTCTCTCAATAAACAATGCTTAACGTCTCCATCCTGCACCTAGACAATTAACCCATCTTAAAAGAAGGAAAAGAAGATCGTGAAGAAAAAGGTATATATGGTGGAAGACTCTCCATCTCTACTTTATAACATGCGCAGGAAGATGGCTTTTGATTATACTAATTCTGTTCTTTGGTTTGTCAAGAGCAATCACCATACTGAATTCTCAGTTTAACGCTAAAATATGCTTTAACATCACCTTTTAATACAGGAGTGTACCAAGTATGTGAGGAGCATTAGTATATTGATTAAAAAGATGTTATATGATCACAATACTTAATTGCATGTTCAGGGTCACACTGAGAGTGCATTCTATTATATATTTTTTTCTCTTCAATAATCTTCTTGCTTACCATATCAAGAAAAACTAGCCGTTCTTGTTTGATGATAACACTTTGGAAAAAGATGATCTTTTTTTTTTTTTTTAAGTTAAAGACAGTAGCCCAAAAGAATAGAACAAGCTTACAAGTGGGTAGGCCCTAGCGAACCGAATTGTGGTATTATGCTCTCTCCAAGCTAAGCAAGAAGAGGGGAGCTTCCTATAATCTATGATGTTTAGATAAGGATATGGTTATGGACACCGATAAGGGGGTCGAGGATAATATTCCTCACTTTTGAAAAATCTAGGATACGGATATGAATACGGTTGTCCTAATTTTTTCTTTAGATCTCCTTTGATTCAATGAAATTATCATTATTTTTGTCCCTTCTAACATTTTTTATGTTGAAAAGTAAAAATAAAAAAAGATTTGTATTAAATAAAGGACTTTAAAAGTAGGATATGTTAAACTTGTTTCCTAAAAGTATTGGTCTAGTATTAGGTACCAATACAAATATCGTATCGGGCTGATACAGATACAATGGGCTTGTAAAAGTATCCGGGCGTCATAGATAATCTACCCTTATATATATAACTCTCTTTTAAACCTTCCTAAAGTGGTTTTCATATAATTATATATTGAAGACATTAATATAAACGAGGCATGCCTCTTTAAGAGGGTGTGACGGTTTTCATGTAAATTCGTAAGTTCTCAGCCCAGAGAGAACAAAACATAAAACAAAAGAATACACATAGAAGCCTACAAAGAACCCGAACCCCACAGCTACAGCTAAGGGCTAAGGCCAATTGAACAGGAAGAAAAAGAAGGCCAAAATCCAACATAGCCCTCAAAAAGAAAATAGAAAGAAAATGAAGCCCACTTCCTGGATATATCAAGCAAAACAGAAATAACTAATAGACAGCATGAAACAGCAAACACAAATGGAACTCTGGAAAAGAACTTCCTAAATCACCTCTTCAGAATCCAATTTTAAAGACTGAAACTGCTTTGAATTTTCATTTGCATCTTTCATACAAGCCAACAAGCATGTTGCGCTTAGTTATATATAATATAAAAGGACTACTGCTTCTCATGCTCAATTGTTAAAAAGTGAACTAAATTAACATTGTTTTCTAAAAAATAATTTTTTGGGGACTTTTTTCTTTTTTCCTCTTCAGAGACCATGTCATGATATTCTATTATTTGACCTTTCAATCGCAATAGTAAATTAACTGCGCGCTTGTTTATCGATGAATATAAATATGAATAGGCATTAGGCAATCTAGTTACTTGCTTCCTAATTATAAAATAGTATTTTGGGGCACAAAAATAGAAGTTACTTTCCAGTGTCAAGATCTATGTTAGTTTACAATTCTCCTATTTATATTTGATCAAATGGTTATTATAAGTCATTGAATGATTGAATGTAAGAATCTTCCAAGCTGGTGTTGGCATTTCTGTTGTCCACAATGTTTATAATCAAGAAGGAAAGACATGGAATATAAAGGAAGATAGTCCTTATTAAATTCTACATCACTGGAATCAAGTACCGTTATTCAACCATTACTTTGACACTCAAAAGTAATTCTTTTAGATTATCCTAACAAACAGGAATAAGATTTTCAAAGCATATGTTTACACTTTTCATTTGATTATAAAACAGGAGAAACATTAATCAAGTTACAAAGAAATTATTATTTTTCTTGTGCTAAGTTTACTCACATCTCTACTAAGTGGAAGTCAGAGACTTTTAAAATGAGTGCACAATGCACATAAAATCTAGCACTTTTTAGTTCTTATAGTACTAACCACTGATAAGCCCCCAAAGGCTATTGAGATGATGGTTGAATCTTTGGAAAACGTTGAAAACTGAACTTATTTGGATCCTGAGAACTAGTTTTTCCTACACTCAGTTCACTTCTACATCTACTACCTATAGCTCTGTTTAATGATGCCTGGATAGAGACAAAGGATTACAGGTATTCAGGTTATTCAAAACCAAGAACCAACCTAAAATTCTTGTAAACCAACTTATCTGTGTGGGATTTACGAAGATCCAAACGGGCCCTAATGTCTAAATCAAGTTTGACAAATGATGGCCTAGAAGACAACTAATGGGACAACCGGATTCCAACATGGATTAGATACAGGTTAATTTCCCCATTTAATTCCAAAAACGCGGTTCCATCGATAGATGATGATGTTATGATTGAGATTATCAAGAATTCTAGGTGAATTTCTAATGCAAAAGACGACAAGCCTTTTTTTTTTTTTTTTTTTTTTGGGGGTGGGGGGTGGGGGGGAGGATTTAGAGGGAAGAATTAGGAGTCAACATGTTGGAATAGATCAAGTTGGTCATGTGTAAAATGTAAGACAAGATCAACACCAATTCAATAATTCTTGTGTGTCCAAAGTAACAAAGCCATTAACCCTAGTATAAGTAACCTTCTTGTATACGCATATGATCGAGACAAATGCGATGTGAGGGCAGGTATGAACAACTATAATTTATGACCCATATTTTGTATATATTATTCCAAGACCATTTGATCCTTGAGGCTAGGTTTGCAACTTGGGCTGACCAAATGTGAACCCAAATGTCCTAATCTGACTGTAAGTAAGATTCAGGATGGGCTTGGCCTGAATTCTTGAAACCTACGTGGACTTCAGATCAAATTTACGTTTGGTCTTCAAATGCTTGAAAAGTATTTATTATGCCTCTAACAATGCATTAAGGTTTCGGTAAAAATGGTTAAATAAGAAAACTTAATATAATACCAAAGCCAATGAGTCACGACTTCGAATCCAAGAAAGAACGATTTGAGTTTGAAAAAATATGTGTGCGGCCAAAAGACAGCGGACCTGACTCAACCTAGAAGGGAATCTACAAATTGAGTTGGGCTTGTCCTGGTAGGCTTCATTCGGACCATGATTGGTTTGGGTCTAATCATAGCAATTTGAGTTGGGCATGGAATGGGCCAATACCCAACTTGACCTAGTGGAGTTACACCCTTATCTTTGATTTTGATTATTTTTTAATGATAATTAATAAACAGACACCCACCCACATACGTCCAAGTCCCTTACCATCAGTGCTACAACCAGAGACTGTTCGCAGCTTGTTTATGTGGAAGGGAGGTACCTGATCAATGAATGGTACTCTTACCTTTGATTAAGCATGTTAGTTGTAATTAAAGACTAAGAACTACTTTGGTGAAAATTGTCAATTTCAATGATCTACTTTCATTGTAGATGTGAAGGCCCCCATCTTATCTCTCATATAAAGTGAGAAATATCTCTTATAGGAGTATCTCCTATATATATATATATATGATTTATATTTAAAGCGAAACACGTGTTATGTGATTGCACTCTTTTTACCAGTAATCACCTAATCACGTGATCCATCACATGAACTATTTTTTCCGGGGACCATGCCTTCATCAGCTGCAGCTCTTGGAACTACTTTATTTAATAAAGAGGACTATGGTTGGCCTTTCTCTTACAGTACTTGATCGATGCCCATTAATGGAATGAGAAAGGTAAGCGTAGGACTAGGACTTCAACATGATGAAGTGTATTTAAACATGGTTTCTCTTCTCTCTAACAATTAATAAAGATAGAAGAAAATAAGATAATGCAATCAAATAGATGCCTTTTCTCACTAGCAAAAGGAACCCTAATAAACAGGTGCCCTTGAGTAAGTGATTCTGTAACAACATTAGAACCAAGAGAAGCTTTTCAGCATTAAGTTTGCAAGGGCCTACCTTGCTCACATGGGAAGAAGTGCACACAAAATAAAAGATGATAATCCAATAACAAAATAAAAATACAAGATTTATATAGTCCTTTCGGGTATGTTTGTTTTTGTATTAGAATACGCAGGAACTGAATAAATAGGAATTCATGGTAAAATGAGATCCATCAAAGAATTAGTAAAATGGTAAAGTGTTAATGATATAAGGTAAGGGTGAAGAATATAAGATAGCAACATATATAGGACCTTGACTTTTATAGGGTTTGAATTATTAGGTCAAGCTTGCATTTCTTATCTTCCCCTTCATCCACTTTCTATTCAAGGGGAGGTTATTTGATAGTCTTTTTTTTTTTTTTTTTCACCTTGGATCTACATTTTTAACTGCCTAAAGCACGAATTCCAATATGTCCAATCGCTGTGTACTCTATACAAACGAACAGGTCCTACAAATTCAAACTAATAGAAAGATTGCTTAATTCACTTTAAAAAGAAAATGAGAAATATACAATGTGGTAAAAAAAAAAAGAAATAATATGAAATTATAATATCACATGTCATCATATGCATATTAAACACGAAATTCTAAAATATTTCAGTTTCAAGAGTGTGAAGGGACCTTTATAATTGTTTA
Source organism: Umbellularia californica (assembly GCA_028538565.1). Lineage (NCBI taxonomy): Eukaryota > Viridiplantae > Streptophyta > Magnoliopsida > Laurales > Lauraceae > Umbellularia > Umbellularia californica. The sequence continues at coordinate 71,788,293 of JAPQWN010000005.1, forward strand.
CACTGAATTCTCACAATAAACAATGTTGGTTGTTACACTACATGGCTGCGAAGTTTTATTAGTTTTTTTTGCAATCCTGTCCAGGTGATAAAGAACCATGTGTCTGATGACCCACCACATGCACAAAAATAGATTAAAATTAGCATGTACATTGGAACCATTTTAGCTGTTGCACCAGTTCAAACCATGATTGGATGAACAGCCCTCACTGACTTAATTAATGAGCAACTACTGCATTTAGTGGGTGAAACTGACTGTTAATTTGGTATTAGTTGCCTTCCATGCTTTTCTCTCACTTATGGTCTTAAAATATACACTAGCAAAATTACCCGTGCTTAGCACGGATATGGCAAACGTTTTTAAAAAATTCATAAATTTTTTAGAAAGAAAGCAAAAGAAAAAATAAATTATAAATATGTATTTATATAATTGAAGAATTGGTATCTTAGAATAAAAAAATGAGAATTAGAGTAGAAGGAGAATGATAAAGTTTGGATTGAAACAAAGTCCATGAGAAATAAAAGAAAAGAAAAGTGGAGAGCAGTAGTTAAGGGTGGTTATTGAATGGAAATAATAAAGAGATAAAGAATGTAGTTGAGGTAACTACCGGTCAAAATCTTAACCGTCGGTCAAAATTGGATCAAAACCCTCCTAGCTTAATATATTATAATGGTTTCACATTTCCTCTCTCTCTCTCTCTCTCTCTCTCTCTCTCTCACTCATGGTCTTAAAATATGGTTTCTCACAGGTATATGTGGCCAATTTTACTTATAAGTCAACCTATGGGTCCTGAAATGATATCTTATTTGGATATAGCCTTTTTTTTATTTTTAAAGTATTATATTTAAATAAAATAATAAAATAGAGCATGGATAGTCCAATTAGTTGACTTATATGTAAAATTGGTTGACTAATGAGATTCGTGGCCTCTTCGAATCATCCTCATTGTTGTTCTCGAAATCGATTTGCTGAGAAGGAGAAAGGAGAAGAATCATCAATGGTAGAAAGAGATTAGCATAGAAGAATTGATTAGCTGAGAAAGAGGTGAGGGTATTTTGGTAAATATAATATTTTTTAAAGGACAATTATGTCAAACAATTGTTACTCCTGCATTTGCTCCGCCTTTAGGTGAATAAGCTCCCCAAAAAAGCTGCCATGAACAGCTTATATTTAAGAGGTTAAAACGTCTAAATGCTAAATATAAGTTCTAATTTTAAATCTTTATTAGAGTTTTATCAAACACTCAAAATTATTAATAAGTGCTTATTTTTAGAGTTACCAAACAGGCCGTAAGTTATGTCCAACATGGTGCAGGAGCTGTCAATGGCTTCAACAGAGGACACTCCAAAATTCATGTTCTTTTGGATATCAAAGAAGTAGTACTTGATGCAAAAGAAACTATAGACTGGTTTATTGGTTTTGTCCTTTTGGATATTATTAAGTCTGCTAAGAACTTTGTTATCATTGAATTTAGCTATATTCCCAGGAAGTTTAATGAAATTTACCGTTCAGCTAAATTTAGTTTTACTCACAGGGCCAATATGAGTTTCCTTTTCGTGGTTGGTTGGCGGTAGCTACTTGCTACTTGCTTTTCTTTTAATGAATTTCCATTTTACCAGTGTGTTTCCATTTTACCAGTGTGTGTCTAGCATGAATGGCGTAAATTGGTAGATCATGATTTTACAAGTACTTATGCACCCAGGCCTTTAGAGTTTCCCTCGTCCGCTACCCACATGATATTGTCCGCTTTGGCTTATAGGATTTCGACTCAATCTTGTTGTACGATTTTAAAAGGCCTCGTGTAGAGCTAAGGCTGGGCCACACACATGTATAGGCAAGATCAATACTGGCATGTTTCTGATGTGAGACTTATGTACCACTGCATACCCCTATCATTTAGAGTTTCTTCCATCCTCTCTCTTTAGGCGGATGCTCGCCGGACCCAACGCCCTTCTACAGGGGAGCCACAAGTGTGACATCTTAGACACACATTAAAAATATAAATAGCTAAAAACTATTGTCCCTTTACTTTTAAAAAAGCAAAGCTCAGTTTAACCAAAATTAAGTCCATTATCAAATTATATTCTAAATAAAAGGAAAGGAAAGTCAAATCTCATATTTTATATGTCACTAATCTAATGAGAGGATATAACTTTGATTAAAAGTGAACTTTTGAGTCTGCCTATCTCCAGAAAATCAAATTACTAGAAATCCTAACAAATGTATTTATAAAAGTGGTTAAAATTAAAAACAAGCGAAGGTAAAGAATAAATTAAAAGGAGGCGAAAAATAAATACCCACTTATCAACCTTTTCAAACAAATCCTAAAAAAGTAATAGACTCATTTACATCTCCACTTTATATCATTTACGTATCACCTATCTAATAATGCCTTCAACGGCCAAGTTTGAATCCAATAATACTTTGTTGAACCTGTTTTACCTTGACTTCCTCAATTACAATTCCATCCAAACATCCAATTACTTCGTCATAATCTAGCATAATGGGTATTCTTAGCAATTTCAATTTCAAAAATCAACTCACCAACCCATGTTTGAACCAATCTTTATTTATATTTAAATGTTTAGAGCGATTTGCACATCATTCTACTCTCAGCCCACAAATCCTCTTAAAAATTGAAGGCCACATTTCTAAATTTGTGAAAGTAAATTCTTTAACCTCTCTATTTTATGACTCTATTTTGGATGGCCGATGTGAGGGAATAAGGGTAAAGATACAAAACAAGGGCTGTAAGAGATCTCTGATGATGATGCTGATCTTCAGCAGGTGGCCAAATTCAAAATCCTCGTTTACAACAGTGGGCCCACCAACAGGCTCCGTGTGCATTTCCCGGGAAAAAGCTAGAGACAGCTCTCTCGACTGACTCTCGTTCGCGCCCTGCCCCCGTGCCCTAAAACTTCGGGTCCTCTGCCCCCCCTCCTCCTCCTTTGTCTCCGTCCAATGTGAGAAACACCCGACCTGCCCGCTGCCCGAATGCCCCATCATGCCCATGCTCGTGGCCCCACCTGCTGCCCGGTTCTCCCGGGTAGGTTGACCCGCCCAATGACAGCGAGTGCCGCCTCGTGGGCAGACATCCAGCGTGCGTGCATTTTGACTTGGGGACCGCACGTGATTCGGAGAGTTACGAGAAAACCTAACCAAACTCAAACTAGCTAACTAGAGTTAACCTAACCGTGGTTAAGCCATCGGCTCACTTGGGCTTGGCGGGTGGTAGGGCAGCCACGGCTCGGTTACGTTAGGTGCATCCATCGTCCAACCTTTTTGTAGTCCCTCTCCTTGGCTGTTTCTTTCACTCTCTTATTCTTATGGTGGTTGCCATATGATAGCGTCTTATGTAGGGTTTTGGCCTTTGGGTATCCGTTCTTTTCACTGGGGGCATGTTTGGTTCGTATGATTGTGATTTATTTACGGGGATTCTAATAATTTGATTTTATGTGAGTGGTTAGGAATTTGTTGTCACAATGCGAATATCCATAATTTAAATCTAAATAAAGTCGAAATCCCATCTGCATTGCTACGTCCTATCTTTCAACCAGCATCTCTTTAATGAGATCATTTTGATCATGGATTTTCATGTATTGTATAGAACTAAATAGGCCCTATAAATATGGTAATTATTGATGAGAGTCTAAAAAATATATTTAAGGCCCATCGATAATAGCTTTGTTACACCTTAGAATAGTAGTATAGGTCGTTACTTATGTTATTTTATTGTTTGCATGTATTTTAGGTGAAGAACCAAAATATGGAACCAAATGGAGACAAACCGGAACGGCCCGAAGCTCACTAATTCCGGACGTCTGGATGCCAGAACCCAAGAAAGTCACCGAGGCCACTGCCTCCTGACGTCCAGACTCCAATTATGCTTATTTTGAGGTTATTTAATTTTGAATTTGAGTTTGATTATAATTAATAGGTTTTGAAAATATTTTAATTTGGACATTGTTCAATGCAGGTTTAGATCTGAGCATTTGGATCCAAAATGGATATGTATAGGCAAGTATATTATATTTGTACATAATAATAATAATAATAATATATATTTGAAAGACCTAAATTGCACATGAACTCACATTCAAACCGATGACTATTGAGAAGAGCCCTGCTACTTGTCTCGGGATTTTATCCCGGGACTTGTCCCGACTCCACATGGGAGGGGCAAAAAGGTTATTTGGCAAATGACCTTTTTGCCACTCCCACGTGGAGTCGGGACAAGTCCCGGGATTAAATCCCGGGACAAGTAGACTTTTTGATTGAGAATGGGCATGATCTTAGGATTGAAAGGACATGGACTCAAATTAAAATCCATGATGACATTTTTGTTATATGGGGTTTGATATGGCCGGACTCAACCAAGGTCTAACCTATGGCAAACCTTGACTCATATCGATAGCGAAACTTTTAGGTGTGGGATTTTCAATTCCCACTGTTCACAATAGACGGGACCCCTACATTAAAGGAGTCTGAAAATCGCCCTGTCCATTAGGAGTGTTTGTGAGCCAGGTTAATTGGAGCTTGCCCAAGCTCAACGATTTATTAATCAGGTCTAAACACGGGTTGAGATCCAACCTATCATCCTGAAAGTCGGGTCCAAGCCAAGCCCATTTGTAAAATATACAATAAAAATGTTGGATTGTGCTGTGACTTTAAGCCTGTCTCATTCTATTTCACAAGGAACCAATCCCCAAGTTCCTTATTTCATTCCAAACATTCATTATTCTTTCACCTCTATCATAGATTGGTTAATTATGTCACTTGAAAAGGATTATGCAGCCAAGTGGGTTTACTTACACCTTGCAAACCACCTTTTGTACTGTCTATCCGAATGCATGCGTGGAGCAGGGTTTGTACAAAATGCCACCATCTAATGGTTTTGACCATGTATTTTGAAGCTTGTAAGTAAATGGTTACGATTCTCAAATGACACTAGCATTAATTGTAGTCCTGTTTTTAAATTCAAAGTACTATTTGACCATCCATCATAAGGACCAAATGAAGAATATATATAGTTTCTTAGGGTTACCTTGCGTTTGGGCCATGTGATAAGATTCTGTATTCTTGGGGTGTCAATATTGCATGTCCCGGCTCCTAACTAACCTTTACTTGCCTGCCATGAAGAGTCAACATTCTTTTTATAAAACAAGTCTAAGCCTAGATTGTTAGGAATGACCAATCAGCTATATATATATATATATTTCTGATCTGTGGCCCATCTTAGGAGTTATCATATCACCTTACTCTAACTCAGAATCATTGCATCTTGCATGAATGGATTGAAGTGGTCCCATGGTCTCACTTCCGTCTCTATTTCAAACTAATGTCTATTTCCTAACAGTGTTTGTTTTTTCCTTCTTCAGATTTAGAAGTTTAATATGCAGGAAAAGATAAAAAGAATAGAGAAATTAGTAAGAATCTTAAAACACATTGAAAAATAATTCAATCTAATGAAGATTACACAAAAAACAAGGAGTTCCTTTTTTTATTTTGCTATGTTGGGATAGTGGTTTAGGTGTGATACTTTAACTTGATGACCCAGGGATTTTGATCCTGAGCATATGAGTGAAACTACGATGCCAAAACTACGTAACCATGAGTGCATGTATTGGCAAAACAAGGAATATTTGGGCGTTGGGGGGGACAATTTAGTGAGGCATTAGTTGGTCCATTCACGTTTATATACGTACTTATTTGTATATATCCTTTTTTTTTTATCAAAAGTGTCTTAAATCCGATGTTTTATTCCGTGTATAGAAATTTAAATAAGTTCTTTTTATCTAAATAACTATAAAATATATAGCATATAACCGAACATATTCGTTTCTGACCTTCGGGCAATATTTTGTTGTTGGATTGCGATGTTTATTTACATTTGTCGGTTAATCGTATTTCCCTATGTGATAATTTAATTGACTATCGATGATGACGTTTCCTTATAAAGAAATTCTCTTACTGACATTAGATGGCTAAAAAATTGCAGTGTAGTTGATGTTTTACAAATGCCTTACCTAAAAGCTCTCCCTTATGTGATATAATTAGCTAGATAGATTTGGGATTTGTTCGATCTAGTGAGAACTGTTCTCAAAGAGTCACTGTGAGAACTTTTTTGTCGGATCCACTGTCGGTCTCATTTTGGGATGAGACCTGTAGGAATTGAAAGATCTATATGGGACCACCTTGAATATCAAGTTTGGCCCTAATCTCATGCTCCTAACCCATTCATCCATGGCCAACAAGCCCAATCCATTCAAATGGGTATATAGTCGATCCAAATTGGTGCCAAACCCTGGGACGTGTGACTATCAAAGGAGTCCTTGTCCATTGCAAGGTTTGGATTTGGTGATAGGTGGGCCCCACACATAGTTATCACTATTTGAACCGTGAGAACAGTTCTCACTTGATTATTTCCCGATATGTTTATAATGCTCTTATGATTCAAACCATTTTATAATTAAGTTTTTACTAGTCACTACCTTTTAAAAAAAAAAAAAAGAAGATCTTTAGTAAAGCAAATTAATAGTATGCTTACCTTTGAAAGGTAGTTTCACACACCACATAGTAGTTAATTTCCTAGCTCATTTTAATCGGATTAATATCCACCATTTGATGGAGTGATCTGTGAAAATTGAGGTACCAAGCTAAATTCCTACTTTACACACAGATTGATCCATCAGTCTATTTCACTCCAAAAAAATCAAATATAAATGAAACTCAATTGAGTTTATTCTCAAGGATGGGCTAGTGGTTGAGAACGGCCACTTACCTCATTGGTAAGTTGCGGCAGTTCTTACGTGGTTGCCTAGGGTTTGAACCCCGATTATGCCACATTTTTCCACTTGTGCAGGCTTTCTTTCCGCTTGTGTGGGCTTCTTTCCCACTTGTATGTGTGGGCCTTTTTGCTGCTTGTGCGGGCTATCATCTTGTGTGTCAGAGGGCTCTTTAAAAAAAAATTAAAGAAAGAAAAAAGAGGATGGCCTAGTAGTTTAAATGGTTTTGTTCAAGTAAATGTGGAGTTCACTTGAGTTAAACTAACTTGTCCACATGAAAATCTCATGCAAAATGATAATTTATCTTTACTAAAACATCCCTACCTCAAGAGACTTTATTAGAGAATTTTAGATCAAATCGATACAAATATTAACATATAATATTATATATACAAATAGTCACACGCCCGGATAAATGAAAAAGGATTTTTTTTCCATTGGTAAAGGATTTTGTGTTAGATCGGTTGGCAACCAGCGTAAAAATTTTTTCACAATACAAGAATGATTTCTAAGAGAATCGAACTTAAAATGAAGATGACAATAATGATTTCTAAGATAATCGAACTTGGACTGAAGAAACAAAATTTAATATAGACAACCCAACTTAATTGGGACAATACTTTAATGATGATAATGATGTTGTATTTCTATGAATCTCTTTTTTAAAAGCTATTACATAACGACCTTTAAGTAATTTTAGAATTTTTTAAAGTAGTTTTCCATATTTATGGGTTTTGTAGACAAACGTGCGTGGCACATGCCTTTGAGATGGGCCCCATTTATGATTGGATCAGCCAATACCAACCTAGCAAACCGTTGTTGAATCACCACCAAGCCACCAACTCTCTCTCTCTCTCTCTCTCTCTCTCTCTTTCTACAAAGAGAGAAGAGAAGCACTTGTTTAGATCATAACCTTTGTTGTGTAACCCTTTCAATGTAGCAGAAAAAAAAAAATCATGACCTTTGCTTAAAATAGGGGAAATTTCAAGGGTATATAACTTTTGGCTCATTTGATTCAAAAAATGGTACATTAAGATTTGAATATTTCAAAAAAAAAAAAAAAAAAAAAAAGATTTCCACAATTCTTTTAATCAAGTTCTCTCCATGAATTATTTTTTTGATAAATGACAAAAATATCTGTATATCATTATTCAAGTTTTCTCCCTAATAAATCATTTAATAGAATGATCAAATCCAACCCAAATGACATAGTGGGCCCAATTCACCTACGATTATGAATCGAAGGTTAAAAAAGGGAGTTTAGATCTCCTCTTTCGGAGAAACAAAGAGATACTGTTTCATCAAATTCTAAATTGTTAACTATGTAAAATCTCTTCTTTGATTTTCTCATTCCAAGAAAGCAATTGAGAGGAAATATTAACACCGGGCATAAGATTTTACACAGTTAACGATTTAGAATTGGATGAAATAGGAGATCCAGACTCAGAAAAAGGGGATTCCAAATGACTAAGAAACTAGCTTCATTAAATTATTATGATCATCAAAATCAAAATGAGCAATTTTAGGTAGGAAAGAGGTTAAGAAAAGATAAGAAACTGTCATATGGAAGGGTGTTTTTTTCATTTCATAAAAAACCTAATGGAGAGGACTTGATGAAAGAAATGTGGAGAACTTTTGTACTTATTTTAAATATTCAAATCTTAATGCACTTTTTTGAGAATGAGTAAAAAATTTTAAACCTTTTCGAATATTTCTAATTAAAATAACTCTTGCAACCTAACAAGAATTCATGGGACCCACTCCATCTACCAATCAGAGGAATTCTTACAGGACCCAATGAAAGGTAAAGGTCAGATGACCAACAATTTAGGATGGTGCTACAAGCTACCACGCAGTTCATGCATTGAGTATGGGACCGCATTGATTTATACTTTAGACAAACTTGATGGGAGCTTTCTTCAATCGTACCCTTTTTATTTTAAGGGTGCTCATGGCGTGGGATGAGCCAGGCTTTACCCAGTCCAAGCTTCCTAGGCATGTTTGTGTAACATTTTTTCACGGAAAAATAGACAGTTTTCCACGGAAGACTGATTTTTTCGGTGTTTGGTGCGGAATAATTCTGCGGAAATGCTTTCCTACATCGTCAGCATTTTTCTTGATAATGGTGGAAATGCGTTTCCTATAGGGGGTATGGGAAATGGATTTCCTGGGAAAACCTCTCCATCTATTCCTCACTCTTGTCCATTTCAACCCAAAAACCTTACAACTCTTTCGATTTTATTTCTTTATATAAATTATTATTTAATGTTGAATAAATAATATACATGTTATGTTATTTTTCTTAAAAAAATTATATCACCAAATAAGAAATTTTGATTTTCTATAAGGAATCCATAGCCGCACCAAACAACATTAGCACCAATTCAATGAGGAAACTCTTTTTGCACCAAACATGAAAATCTAAATTCTATGGAAATCCTTTTCCGAGGTTTTTATTTCTATGGAATTTGCTGACGTGGCAATTTCTTCTTTCCGCGGAAATGGTGTGTACACCAAACGTTTAGGCTTTAATACTATGATTCAGTCTGGATTTTGGGCCTTTAACATTTCGAGTAAGCTTGGTTAATTAGTGATATAGCGATGTGGATTAATGACTAATATATGTTTCTTTGTTAATGTAATTTGCACGAGACATATATAATACACCTTTAATCGTTTTACTATCATTTGTACAGTTGTAGATGAATTTGAAATTATTTTGAATTTGGACTTAATATCTCTATGTGATTTTCTTTGTTATATTAATTAATTGAGATTTGATTGGACTTGAGCCTGATTGACGAAATAGCGGGCTCAATCGACCCTGTAATGTTTGAGGTGGGTGAACTAGGCATGGGACACACATTTACGGCCTATGTCGAATTTAGGCCAAATATGGGCCTGTGTTTCTGGAATGGGTGGGCCTAGATATCGCTAGCGTAGCCCGCCTCGACCCTGATCAACCCTACTTTTCATGTGCATCTCTTATGTATGCCCCAATTGTGATCAATTCCCGTGAAATAAATCTTTCAACTTTTCATTTCTCGGTTTTAGATATTTTGAAAATTTATGCAAATCTCATCCTTTGAACTCTCCCTTTTTTATCTGTTGGAGCTGGTGGCCCCCACAAGGTTGGTGTATAATTCTTGAGTGGCCTCCCAAAACTGTGACACGCAGGATGGATTCGCTGTTTACATTTTCAGACAACTGAGTCAGAGACAGAATCATTCCTCGAATCCACCTAAAAGTGAATAAGGACAAGAGCAAGCCGAGCCGAGTCATCAGCTTACGTTCCGGCCAAACCACGCCTCATAGACCACCGAACAAACGGCCAAACCCGGCCCACTCGCCTGCCCCACGTTTTGCTATGGGCCCCACCCATTCCTTGCACACAGGGCCGGATAACCCAACCCAACCTCCACGTCTGTTTTGCCCTTTAGGAAATACTCGTAAACCTGCATTCACTATCCAAATCCCTAACTACATGAGTAAAGGATTCAGCCGTGATTGTATCTATGGAGAGGGCGATGCCTCTCCATTGAGCTATTAATGGATTGACATCAAATACAATATCATAACAATACCTAATTAATTAGTTTTTTGTTTTTATAAAACCAACCTTCTTTCGCTTAGGCCCCTTTGTTTGCAGGAATTGAACAAATAGGTACTCATGGTAAAATGATATCCAATGCGGGATTAATGAAGAAGTGAGAGGCAAAGAATATGTGGTGAAAATATAGATGGAGTCTTACTTTATTAGGACTTGAATTAAAATGGAGATCGGTGGGTGTTCATTTTTTTGATCTCCCCTTATTTATCTTCCATTTAGGATAATCTCCTTCGTTTTTTTCAATTCCATGCAACAAATAGCGCTAAGAGAAATGATAGTGTTTGGCCATTATTAATGTAGTAGTGGATAATAATTAATGCTTGATTTAACATCTGAAAAACTCATCTTTATTGGATCTAATTACTCATTAAAAATACATCTTTACCCATAAATTCTTACTCTGATCAAAACTATTTGAAATATTAGATTGATTACGTGAAAAATATATATAATCCTATTCTACATGACTAATCCAATAGTGTGTCGACACTCCATTTGAGATGGAAATTGTTCATAATTAAATAATTTGATCGTACAAAGGTGACTCTAACATAGGGTAAATAGAGTAGACTGTTCCTCCTATCCTACAATGGCAACAACATCATACCATATCTTGCTTATTTAATTTTAACCTCATTTCCTCCTTCTTGCCGACCTAATATGATAAATCTTAGTCATTTACAATCCTACTTCATTGATACAACACTCATTAATATAAGCTATTTCACCACCATCAGATTGAATCACAATAAACACCACAATTTACTAAAATGATTGAAGTTTGAGACAATGAAAGTAAGTCTTGCACACTCTCCCACCTATACGACTTTTTGGGCCACTGGTTACTCGAGTGCATTTACTTTAAATTTGAGGACTCAGGGATCAATCGCTCGAGCATACATGTGTCATAGTAAAGTGCCAATACCACTCAACCATGAGTGTGCTGGCCTCCCCATCTATACAACTTACCTTGTGAACTTCGTTGCATCAAGGGTGGGCCCCACAAGAACAGCCCCCCTAATCCTCCATTCACACAAGTCATCAACGTAATCCACACACTCATTTACTTGTCTTGTTGAATATCTTTTTCACTTCTCTTGTAGAGGATTATTTTAATTCCTTGCAGTCTCCTCTCTAGAAATAGCTGCATTTCTCTCCCTTTTCCTTTTATCTCTCCCTTCTCTCCTCCCTTCCTCTTCACTCTATCTTCATTTTCTATCCAATCCAGTCTTCTCTTCGAATTTCGGATCTCTATCTGTCCTATTTCTCTCTTCTTCAACACAAAAACATATACAAGAGAACAGAATTTTATAATCACTTCCTTTATCTTTATCATCTCTTTTTCATCATCTCCTCCTCTTGCTCCTCCTCCTCCTCCTCCTCCTAGTTTTTGATGTGGATATGGCGGGCTTGGATTTAGGCACTGCTTCGAGGTATTTCCACCACCTCCAACGCCAGGAACTGCACCTCCAACCACCACCGGAAGAAGATGATGAAAACTCCCGAGGACAGTTATCAGGCGACAACGACGACAGTGGCCAGGGACTGGAACTAGCATCCTCGGGGCACGGTGACGTCGTAGCCCGACGCCCCCGTGGCCGCCCCCCAGGTTCCAAGAACAAGCCCAAGCCGCCGGTGATCATCACCCGAGAGAGCGCCAACACACTCCGGGCGCACATCTTTGAGGTTGGCAGCGGGTGCGATGTCTTTGACTGTATCTTCACCTACGCCCGCCGCCGTCAGAGGGGAATCTGCATCATGAGTGGGAGCGGCACGGTGACCAATGTGGTCCTCCGTCAGCCGGCGTCAGCGGGGGCGACCGTGACGTTGCACGGGCGGTTTGAGATTTTATCTTTGACGGGCTCTTTCCTACCACCGCCGGCTCCCCCGGGTGCAACTAGCCTCACGGTGTTCTTGGCCGGCGGGCAGGGGCAGGTTGTGGGCGGCAACGTCGTCGGGGCGCTGATGGCTGCCGGGCCTGTGATGGTGATCGCGGCCTCATTTACGAACGTGGCGTATGAAAGGTTGCCATTGGAGGAAGAGCAGCTGCACATACAGCCACCAGCTTCGGAGTCTCCGGCTGCAGCCGGAGTTGGGAACCCGTTCCCCGATCCCTCATCGGCGCTTCCCTTCTTTAATTTGCCTCCACCAAACAGTCAGCTGCAGGCTGATTGGGCCGGTAATGTAACCGGACGGCCTCCGTTTTAATGACAAAATAGGACAGACTATATTGGCCATGGTAGGAGTTCATGTCAATGACTACAACTTCAGTAAGTCTTGTTATAAACAGTGGTGATGAGTTGCTGTTGGCTGTGGATAAGAGAGAGAGGTCAGCATGTTCAAGGATTCTGCACAATTTAGCTATGTTGATTAATTCCTCTTTGTTTCTGTTCTTCTTGATTTGCTAAGTTGATCATGTTGTTTTTCATCCAAGTTCCTTTCATGGTCCCTAGGATTTGAGTCTTGCCACCAAAATAACTGTTATTTTCTTCACAGATTTTACTAATACTTCTAGTACTAGTTCTTGGTTCTTTTAAGATGATACAAATCACTACTGCCCTTCAACTCATGATTTTCCTTTTTTTTTCCAATTTTGTGTTGTATTTTTCTAAATGATGTGGGTGTTTTATGATAGGAATTTTGTTAGGTAGATGTTTGCAAGAGTTCTAAGTGATGGATTCTATTTTTTTTTTTTTTTAATTATGCACTGCTTATACACGACAAACACACACATAGAGAGATCTATGAATGTGTACAAGTTGGTTTTCAAGGGTTTTTTTTTTTTTTTATAGCTTTTAATTATAGCAAGGTTTCATGATATCATCATCATGAACCAAAATTACAGAGTTATCCTATCAATCTGAGGTCAGCTAATTACAGGCGTATTTGAAAGTCTTAAAATGGGTTAAGAACAAGATATCTCTACCTAAATAGTAAAAAGATTAGGTCCTCTCTCATTGTGTGTAGAGGGTACGTAATTTATACAACTTCTCTGTATATGACTTTTAATTGTGTTAAGTATAGAGGGTAAAATTGAACTGATTTTCTTATTTATGGCTTGAACATTGTTTACTCTTCCTTGATAGAAAATAAAGTATTCTTGGTGTTGAAAAATCACTAAAGGGCCCATTTGTCTAGTTGGTGTCGAATTCTTGGATTTCATTGCAGTGTATGACCCACTATCACCCTAGTAAATTAAGTCCTAGATAAGTGATGATCTCATATAGATATCCACCTTTGTCCCTTTATTCCTCAACTTCTTCACACTAGTATAGAACTTCTTTACTATGAAGTCTTATGAATTCAACACCAGCTAGGCAAATGAGGTACTAAAGAACATTTCTAATTTTACAACATGCCCTATCAATGAAAATCTTTTAGTATACATTGTCATTATGACTTTCATTTAGAGTATCACTCTCTGAAAACAAATGTTCGATTTTTTTTTATTATTTTTATTTTTTGCTTTAGCAATGTTAGAATCCTTTTTAGTCCCTTGGAGTTTATGAGTCCTTTTTTCACTTCACATTTAATTACTGCTGGCAGCTCTCTCCCTTCCTTTCACTCTTATATTGGATGAAATTTTCTTTTTGTAAGTTAAGTTATATAAAACTCTATGTCAGAATGTTGGTGTCCTGCCTATGGAAGTTGAAACCTCCTCTCTTGGATAATCCACCTACTAATAGAACTGATTGTGTCATTAGAAACATGATTATATTATTTCTATGATGATCTTAATTAATTGTCTTGCACCATTTCTATTTGGTATATCAAAATTATGCTAGAAAGATAAGATTTATGGTCATAGCTTGTTTTATATATCTTGTTTTTAATATGAGGAGAATGCACTAAACTAACTCCATTGATGAAATAAGGCTTAGATGGTGACGATGAAAGTTGTCTAGTATCCTATAGTGTACACGTTTTCATGGTTGGTAATTTCTAGTTAGGCAAAACCCAACCTAAACTAAAAAAACATATGATGTAAGTACATCTTAGATAGTGATAATCATTTCTCTCTCCTCACCAGTCAACATTTACAAATAAAATAAGTTGTTTGGTAAAATTATCCAAAAAAGAGTCCTGAATGTAATAATTGGCTAGAAAATGTGCTGCCTAAATCACTCCTCTTTTGAAAGATCTACGAATCCGAAAAAAAATTTAAAACGAAAAACATGAAATTCTAATTTGCTCTCCCATTCTTCTTGAGAGGAATTAATCAGTGTATTACTCAGTTCCCAAAAACAACTTAGATATAGATACGGTATTTACTGTATTTATCAAGGGGGATAAAATCTCATTTACATCATGAATTTAGATCTGTAGTCTTGTAAGCAAGAGAGAGGAAATCTCCATTTCATTAAATCAATATTATGTTCAATTTATTTCCCTGAGACTGATGGTACCTCAAAACCAAGAAATGAGGATCCCATGAGTATGTGCCTAGGTGAAACATGAGGGAAAAGAAAAGGAGAGGTTTAAGTTCTTCCCATTAAATTGCTAGATTCAGCATGTTAACATGTATGTATGAATACCTTTTAATCTAATTATCAAGTAAAAAATATATAATCTTCAAATTATAATTTTATAAATGAGAATATATAGAAACTAGCACTATAGAAAATTATAATGTTTCCATATATTTGTATTTGATTTGACTGCTGAGCTCGAAAAAGGCACACAAATTTCAGGCCGAAGATAAATGGAACAATGGAACTGTTGGAAGTAAAATGAGAGAGAGGAATGAAAAATGAAAAGCAGCTTGAGTAGAGAAGGACTTCAGGTTTTTAACTTCTGTTATAGGGGCTTTTTATCTTATTACTATAGTAAGTGGTGCCTCTAAAATATGTTTTCACATGAAAACCCCAAATGAGATTAATGAAACAAATTTAAGCATCATTCAGCCCGAGTCAGATGACTTCAAGAAGTTAGCCAAGTCAATTACATGACTCAGCAGAGTAGTGAATATCCAAGAGTTTGCACATTGACTCGACTCCTTAGACTGAGGAGTAAAGCAAACTTGGTCTAGTCCCAAATCAACTATGGGGTGGGCTAGCTGCAGTCATTTGGGAAAATACTCCTTTTTCAAGAAAAAAAAAAAAAGAGTTGAGTGCATGTTTTAGACAGGAGGAAGTAGAAAGAAAAATTCATGAAATAAGGTAAGTGATCTCACTAATGTAAGAGTAGGATTTAATGTGGTTTGGTGTAAGGATTTGCAGTACTATAACAATTGGCTACATGTTTTTGAACTTCTTCTCTTCTTTTCTTTCATTTTTTTTTTTTTTTGGAAAAAAAATTGTTGAAAGTTTATATGATGAAAATATCTAAATTCAAATCGATGTTCCTTCGAAAGGGAAATCGGGCTTGCTGGTATTAGTCAAGAGTTACTTGGTGAGAGTGAGAGAGTCTTTCTGTTAATGTGGTAGTTTTAGGATGTGTTAAGGTTAAAAAGTCTAATTTAGTGAAAGTGTTGGATACAAGAGGGGCGTAAAGAACTTTAGGTCTCTTTCAGGTGAAATAACTATGGAGAATGAAAATATCTAAATTCAAATCGATGTTCCTTCGAAAGGGAAATCGGGCTTGCTGGTGTTAGTCAAGAGTTACTTGGTGAGAGTGAGAGAGTCTTTCTGTTAATGTGGTAGTTTTAGGATGTGTTAAGGTTAAAAAGTCTAATTTAGTGAAAGTGTTGGATACAAGAGGGGCGTTAAGAACTTTAGGTCTCTTTCAGGTGAAATAACTATGGAGAATGATCATGTCAATGCAATCAGTTGCAGTTTTGGTTGATGTCTTTTGAGAATGAACTTCATCTTAATTATAAATCAATTAGAAATTTATTGTAGGTCAGGTTTGGGTCCAACCTATGAGGTTTTAGGGACTATATGGTGCCAATAATAAGAATAGTCCATGGCTATTTATAAGAATACAATGATTCAAAATAAGAAGCCTAATGACATCCTAATAGGAACGACAATCATAAATTGAATCTAGCTTCATCGTAACTAATCCTACTCTAAGATGCACTCATTGTTATCTTAACGTGTCCAACATTCTTAAGAATGTAGACTCCAGTTTTTGCTTAAGAATGTAGACTCAAAATACTGAAAAGGCACTCAGCCTGGGGTTCAAGGTACATGACGCATAAGCATGCCTAATAACTTAAAAAGAAACTTATAGATTGTGACTGGAACTGGACTCAAGTTGAGACCCAAATACTTACATACATATGTAATATACTTACATAGTTCATATATGTGATGTAGGCTTGTGACATTTAGGCTTTTGATTCATTGGGCATGGAGATGGATTCTTATCTTCGACTTCATGTAGCAATATTTTTAGTTGTATCCTTCAGCAACTTAAGGCTGGACTCAGTTTTTTTCATCCTTAGATTGTGGCAAGGAGGTGGATACCATTGTTTGTAAAAGGCCTTTGGTGAGAACATCAACCAATTCAAAAAAGGAATTTAAATAAGTCAATATGAAGGATTCTGACAACAAAGAAATCAATCATGATAAAGTGATAACCGATTTCGATGTGCTTCATCTAAATACGAAAAAACTAGTTTCACATCTATACTTTGAAATGCACTATCTACAATCCCCGCCTTCTACTCTACTTCAGCACTAGAGCAAGGAAATGTTGGCTTGTTATAGAGCCCCAGGATATCAAACAGGGGCCAGTTGTGGTGTTGATGTTATACCATGTCTATGATTTGTAATGATAATTCATATGGAAGCATTTTCTCTTCATTGACATTACATTAATTATTAAGGAACGTACACAGTTAACATTGAACTCATGTAAGTTTGTAACTGCTGGTCCCAAGCCCAAATAGAGGGAGAGGGCTGCGTTAGGTAGATTGATCATCACTAGTTTAAAACTTTTGTTACAACTCCAACATGATACAAAGTTCAGCCCAATAGAGTTTATAGTGACAAACTGCATCGATCAAGGTCTTCATGTCAAACGAGAATGAATCATCTCCATAACAACAGTCAATATCTTCAAATCAAGAGGAGATCCACATTCTATTAAGCAAGATAATACTTATATGCAACTTAAATCTCTTCATTTCTTGAGGCTTGTCTGTTTCTTGACATTGGATTTTTAGGAATTCTAAGACTTATGTTTATTTATTTTTTTTTTTATAACATTAAGACTTATGCTTATAGGTGGTTGAAATGAAGAATTAAATGTAAATATTAAAAAAAAAAAGACCATTAAATAACCTCCCTTTCAATGGACAGCTGAATCAAAGAGAAGATGGGAAATGAATACCCACTTACTTAGAAATCACCCTAGGAATCCAACTCTCAGGATCCTCTAGGTCCCATCTACCCCACTTCCATGTATTCTTCACGCCTCGCCTCTTTAATAATCCTTCAATAAAGCTCATTTGACCGGACCATAAATTCCTATGTATTCAACTCCTATATATTCCATGCTTACAAACACACCCTTGATTTTCTATTAGGTGTGACCATGATTCTTCATGTATTATGAGGTCATGATTTTATGTACAATGCATGATCTTGCATTATATAGTACAATGGTCATAGTGACTCTTTTTTTTCAACTAGGATTTCATTGAAAAGAAAAAACAAAGTCAAAACAATAGTTAGAACTTAGAGAGAGGGTAACCACGGCTAAACCCACTCTAGAACATGCATCATCTACCCTGCAAAAACTCTTACCAAGCCTAGAGCAATACTTGGCTAAAACACGAGCAGCCTCATTCAAAGTGCTAGGAATAAAAAGGAAACTAAAGAAAAACAACTACATTAACTTTTAATGTCCAAAATAATTGGATTGATGGTCCAATCCGCTCGCCCATTGATGAGTTATTCACTTCTTTAGCATTTGAAAAAAAAAAAAGCAGCATAATCCTAGAGAAACTCCTACATGAAGCTTCTTTTAGTGCATAAAGAATGCCGGCCCTTGCCTATGCTTCTTTAGAGGACAGGAGTTTTGACCCATAATCCTAGGAATATTTTTTTTTTTTTGGGGGGGGGGGCGCAAACAATAGAATTATTCAACACCATTAGATATCTAAAAGAAAATTTTCCATCTATAAGTTTATAAGCTGCATCCATGAAAATAAATAAGGTATTATTTGAGGGAACTCCTTGCAGCCTTAAAATTTTGGGACTAGAAAAGAGCTTCTTTTTATAACATTCCCCCCCACCCCCCCAAAAAAATATCATTAAGGGTACAAATCTGGGATCAATATTGCCAACACTTTTAAAAATGAGATTTTTTTTTCTAGCATTTTATAAAGCCCAACCATATAGTTAAAGCCATAGATGGGAGGTCGGGGTTTTCCTGCATCCACATCGTACCATTCAATTTCATGAGACTTTCCCACAATTTTACAATATCCATGCTTCTCATTGAATAAGTTAAGAAGCCTAAATTAGAGCCAAACCAAACTGCTCTAGCATGATTACATAAAATAAAGAGCATGTTCTCCTATTTCCTCCTCGGATTCACAAATATAGTAGATGGTAAAGGGTTTTTTTTTTTTTTTTTTTTTTCTTTGTAAAAGAGTCATTCATTAAAGACCAAAAGCAAAAACAAAGATAGAGGCACCCAGACTCCTAACAAAACTACCCCCACAAGAACCATAATCGATCAGCAATAAGAACTTATGGATCCTGAGTTAGTTTTAGGACCTAACTATTTCTCACAAGAATTGCCTTACGAAGGCATTTCCATTTAAAGAGAAGAATTCTTTGGGGAGCTTGGTTTTTCCAGAAACTCTTCCATTTAACCATACTTCCGCTACGAATAGCATCCGAAGAAGGGATTGTCTTATAAGTAGAGGCATTTTCAATTTTAGTAAAACGCTAAACTCTTTTATCATTTGATTGAGAAAAATTACTTGAAAACACTGTTTTTAAAAGGAAAACAACTTGCTTTAACAATGACAATACATCATCATCAACCACCATCATCATCATCATAGCCTATCACATTGTATTGGGGTCTGCTTAAAAGTGTTCGATTCAAGACATTAGTTATATAACCAAAGAGCAATGTGGACCATCTCATAACATGTTACATTATAAATTGAACTGACTGCTGCACATCACATGTACCATCCAGATTGATTGGTATATACACCCATGTAATTTGTATGTTGATGAGTAGCTCTAGTGAAGCCTACTATTTTGTAGCCTAACCCATTTGTTCAGCTTTGGTAATTTTTACAAGTTTCCCCAATATTTTTTTTCAAATCTTATCTATTTTCTACATATTGCCGCCCCCCCCCCCCCCCCCCCCCCCCCTCCCCCCTCACGACTTAATGACCTCAAGGAGAATGTTTTCCCTTGGCCCCTGATTATAATCTTTCCCTACAAAAGTAGTTGTGTGGCTACTAAGAGCTATGGTTCGGCCCATTGTATCTGGAAAAATCTGGATAATTTTCTACCCATTTTGGTGGAAGTTCACACGGTATGAACTACTACCGATCATATATACTAACATGAAGGTCCTGTGCGATGAACAAGTTAAGTCTCATATAACCTGAATAACATAGAAAATATCTTTTTCATATAAATCCATTTATATGAAATACATAAAACGAAGTTGCCTCTTTCTCACCTTTGTTGTCTTCTTATAAACATATTTTGATCTTGTGCCTTGCAAATTCTACAGTGCATTTGCCTCATCTAGGTCTCATCCATTTTCGCGTTAGAATAAAGGGACACGATGAAGGAGGTTAGGTGGGAGATGTGTGGAAAAGAAATGCTCGGAGTTGGTGTAATGAATAGTTTTAGTGGAGAAAGATATGAAAGAAGTATTTCCTTTGTTTAAGAGATGCAACCATTGATTCAAAGAGAGATAAAAAGTTGGCATGTCTTTTGAAGTAATAAATGGGGCCCAATTGCTGATGTGGTTCAAGGAAAGAGCGATTTAAGAGTTTTTTTTTGTAACTGCTTTCTAACCACTATTCAATTGTAAAAAGAAAGAATTTCGATCATACAAACAAGAGGGGTTCACTGTAATCTCATGAGGGCTAGAGATCACGAGTGACACAATTGAAATTTCATTGTGGGGCCAATTTATTAAAAATGTAAACCACTTAAAGGAGGCATCCTCCTATTAGATGGATTGTGTCCGAATTCTACTCGAACAAGAGTTAGTCCTATTGTCAAATTTAGCATATTTAAACACATAAATAATATATGGGAAACAATGTGAGGACGGTCCTTACGGTGTTACCCTGCGGACCACCTAGCGGGGCCCACATTGGAATCCCAATGATCATGTGACAGAGGAGATCGCAAGATCCCAGTGGGACCAACCTAGATATCAAATTTGAAGTCAATCTAACACCGCTAACTCATTCATCTGTGGTCCAAAAGTTTAATGACTTTATATCAAACAACAAAAACTGACTCTTAATACATGGTCCAATCCATCTGAATTCATACAAATCTATGGGATTCGGTGACTATTGAGGGTTGTGTATATGTGGTCCACTTGGATGGGTCATAAGGCAGGCCTCACTAGGTATTCCTCACCGTGTGTACCATAAGGATCGTCCTCATATGATCGGTTCATATATATATATATATATATATCATCTATTTTTTTAATTAATGGTAAATAAATAAGCTTTTATTTAAACAACATATATTACAGAAATTGGGTTATCAAATAACCTTAAGCACTTGCAGACCTACATGTTACAACCAGATTTGAGAAAACTCCTAAATAACACTTTAAATTTTTTTATTTTATTATATAATTTCTTAACTTGACCATTGCCCACACCATCAAATGGAAATCATGAGTCCGCTATTGACCCTAAGGGGCATACCCCTTCACAAAGCCCATAGCCCCGGCTACAAGCAAACAAACTTTACATTGAACTTAAGAAGCAAATGATACATGAAGATCATTAGATGTAATTCTAATAAAAGCCCCATACATAAATCTACTACATCTGCTCAACTGAAGAGATTGGAGTTAGGGGAGCAGGCATACATATATAATCTGTTTTAATACATTATAAATCATGTACCAAAAAGTCTGACATGCAATCATGGAGAATTTTGTGTGTTTGAGCAAGTCAACTAAAGCCATGAGTCATACTTGCACGCACTCTTTTAAGCAAACCCTAAATCTTTGCCATCCCTTATCCACTTTCTTCCCTACACCTAACTCCTTTCGAATTACTTACCAAAATTAGATAAAAGCCTTTTATTTTCCATTTACAAATGACTCGATATAGTGCACCTATGCACACTACACTTCTCTAATCAACTAAGCAATAACACCGGACACTAAAAACTTTTTATTTAGCAATATATTTTTAAAAGTCTTTCAAAAATAAAGATTAATCATGATCAATCGAACCAGACCTTTACTCATCAGAGGCAAAGTCGGCTAGAAGGTGAGGCAAGAGAAATTCAATCGAGGCACATCCCTTCCACGTAAACAACCGGGCTATAGTGATGATGATGGGGCACTTGGGTGAGTTTGTGGGTGTGAATGGGTAAGTGAGTGATTGCCTTTAAAAGATGGTGAGGCAAAAATAAGTCAAGGGGAATACAATTGACCACGTCCCCAGTCAAACCCAACGGTTGCCATCCCGAATTGCTGCTACCAATTTTCTTCCCTACACTCAACTCTCACTGGTCAGAAGAAAATGATAAAGAAAAATTATTTACCAGGACCCACCTCTGATTGGTGACCAACTAGACCTGCCAAGATCCCCTGTTCCAGTCGTTTTCTTTGTTTTTTGGTCAAAAAGTTACTGTCCTAATTTACTGCATGAATTTCTCCTTTGTTTTCGCTTGCATCTCCTTGTATGCAAAGAATTAAAGCCAGAACCATTCAATCATTGAGACCTTTTTATCATTAGCTGACTTGTGGTGGGACCTGACGATTGAAAGGTTTGGAGTTGGGACAAGTCTTCATAGTCCTATGTACATTATTGACAAAGTAGCATTAATGGAACCCTAATTCCACATGCCCCCAAAAAGTCATATATATCACCATCTTCATCTAAGGGGAAATGGACAAGAGCTAAATCAAGAAAAGTTGAACTTTTCAAAATGAGTTCAAATTGAGGGGGGAAAAGGGACAGACTGGTTGTTATTTATAGAACAAAGCAGAGAAATTCCATAATAAAGGATTAATAGATTAAAGTGTATTCCAAGTGATCAATATGTTTTGTGGGGCCAACCCCTATTTAAGTACTATTTGGCCAAATCAATACACAAGCAAAACTATACTTGAGTAGTGTCACTGAGGATATAGGCCATAAGACCTCATTACAGGATTCTCTAAATCCATCTTTTAAAAAATAAATAAATTAATAAAGAGAGACCCGTGAGTATGCAAGTAACAGAGGCATAATAGCAACTCGACTAGTCTTGTTTGTTTATATTAGAATACATAGGAATTGAATGCATAAGATTCAAAGCATAAATGGTTGAAAGTGATGATCAAAGGGTGAATGTACAAAAAAGAGCATAAAATGACTTTCCTTTGGGGGAAATAGAATCAACAAAAGAAAATGCATTCAATATCTGAATGCAAACATGACCCAAATTCGGCTCAAATTGTAATTTTCTAACCTGAATAGAGTTCAGGTAGGATAGGGAGCCATAATAGTAATGTGTAAGATATTGCTAATACACATGACCCTAATAGCATTGTCTTTGAACTCCACTTTTGAAATACTAGTAGCAGCAGCTTCTGGAAGGACATAAATTTAGAAAATGCATATATTTCATATAAACTATGTACTTTTCACAGCAAATTATACAAATGAAAATGAAGAAATCAAGCACCTAGGTCAAATTCAGGTATCCAGACCTAATAACCAGGCTGTGAACTTCCAAATTCCAAAATTCATACTCTAGCTCGACCCAAGTTTGAACAAAACCCAACCCAAATTTCTCAAAGTTGCGGTATTCTTGCAGTGTCAAGAAAAAGAGAAGGCAATATAGTCAGGCAAGACATAAGAGAAAGAAAGGGTGTGGAATGGGGATTAATCATTTTCCAAAAATAAAATTCATTTGATATTTAACTATCACATTCTGCACTTGGGAGTAAGCTAAAAATCACTTCCTTACGTGGGTGATGGGACTATTACAAATGATAAATAAAATCACTTTGGGGACACAGGACCTCCTAAGTTACATCGGATCCATTGAGTTTTTACCAATTTGAATGGACTGGACTATTGGATCAATGGTCAGATTTATCTTTAACATAAAGTCGTTAAACCCATGGGCTATGGATGAATGGGCTAGAGGCATAAGATTGACCCCTAAATTGATATCTAGGCCATCCAAGATGGCCTTTTTTGTGGTCATTGAGGCCCTAGGTGGGCCCTATCAAGCCACCTCTCACGTGTATGCCATAGGAACATCGCATATATATATATATATATATATATAAGAAGGAATTATTTTATGCCCTGACCTTCCGGAGCTAGAGGTCTTGGTATCGACCTCCGGTTTCCCCCTCTTCAGGAGCGGAAGGTTGAGTCCACTTGATGCAATGTTCCTGTGGACATCTTCATAGCCTCATGTGCAAGGTATTATGGTGCCTTCTTCGCCAGGGTCGTCTCTTTCATTGGCCCGTCGCTACAAGGCCGCCGCCTTGATTGCCGCCTTGATTGCTGACCGGTGCTATAGAATTGCATCACAGAAGAGCTGATGCTCTTTTCTACTTCAGGAAGTCAAACTCCCTACTTCATCATAATAGGTTTTCCCATGCAATCTCTTTTTAGCATTTCAGGAAGAAAAAAAAACTTCACATCCTCATTAATAATAATAATAAAAAGAAAAGAAAGTTTTACGGATTACTTTCCCTTAAACTCGTTTTCCTCGAGTCAATGACAAAAAGAACTCTAAAAATGTCACTAGAGTCGCTTGACTCTGTAGTTTCTTTTATTTTCAGTGTTGCCTTATATCCCATGATTTCATGGGTCATTGGGTCATTATACCATGGATTTTCATCTATACAATACACCTCGTGGAACCAAGCCTCCCTCACCTCTTCCTTTTGTCTATAATATTATGTTGGCATTTTTTGATTTTTCAGTGGCAAATGATCCTATTTCTCCTTCAAGGTGTAGTTATAATTGTAAAAATCCCTATAAAAAAAAAATAAAAGGTAGGTCATCTCCACAATCCTGCAATGTATAGTGGAGCAGCTTTCCTCTTTTCCTTGTCCAGCCCTTTTGGGTGGGCCTGTGAAGAGCAATAACATTACCACTGCTGCTTCATAGTAGTTGGTATCAATCAGCTGTTTCAAATGCATCCATTTCTCTACCACATTTCAAGTTTTGATAACTGTGAGATTTCCAGTATCTTGAGAACATGATCTGCTTTTTCAAACTGCAGTTCTGGATCGGAGTAATCTGGTGCCGGCATGCCATTTGGACACTACTTATGGGCTTATATGGAAACAATGGGTGGGTCATTTTAAGTCTTTCATACACGGCGTCTCTGAATTAACTCTTTTACAAATACGTTGAATCCGAGTTAAACAAATAAATAGAAAGGAGCGCTCTCTCTCTCTCTCTCTAATAAATAGAAAGGAGCTCTCTCTCTCTCTCTCTCTCTCTCTCTGCACCCCAGTTTCATATCTTGTGGCATTTGGGCATGTCAGGGTTTGTAAGATCGACCAACAAGAAAGATATGATTACAGACTTGGCTAAAACAAATATGGCCTGTGTGACTATTCCTACCGAATTACTAGGGACTCTTTAAAATGGGATGCTGCCTCTAATAAAGATGCTAAAAGTGATGGATCGAATGTAGAAATTTAGAATGTAGAACTAAGCAATTGATATCAAAGCAATTTAAGAAAAAAACAGAACACTCCATGGGGAAATCCAGCGGATTCTGTTGGAAGTAGGAACTACCCCAACTAAAAAATTGAGCTTTTACAACACATCAATCAATACTCACTCCCAAAAAAAAATTTAAGATACTCATTTAAAAGACAAATGCTATTACAATAATACAAGATAGCATGGACAGCAGGAACTTCTTCACGCAGGGAGAACACTTTTCATCTATCAAACTGGCAAATCATGACATGTCTCATGGTCCCTGTGGTCAGAGCCTCTAAAAAAATGTTACCCACCATGTTGAGGAGTCTTAAACAAAGGTTTCAAAGACCAGTTTCAGAGTCTAGCATCTGATCTCGTATGACCCTGCTTTGGTAATATATCGAACCCACTCAACAGTATTATATCCACTCTTCTCCCATACCTGCATTGAGTTGATGTGGTGGAACCAGAAATGATCAGGTTCTATAAACGAACTGAGAAAGCGATGTAACCAAAATATCATCTATATACCTTGAGAAACCGAACACGTAAGCCTGATGCTGTGAACATGGGAACCTGCAGAAAATCAAGATACAAAAGATGCCATAGCTGTAATTACCAAAACGACTTGCCAATGTTCTACTAGCAACTCCTCTTAAAGAAACAAAATAAATTTCTGATGCTACTTCGCAGAACAATTCAGGAAAGGTCAACAGCAGCTTGTGAAATCCTATCAATTAGGGCTACCACAATGCAACATATTTAAGCTTGGACCAATAAACTAATTAGTAAATGATCAAATATTTATAAGAGTGTAGAAGCATCAGCTCTTTAGTTTTAACTATTAAGTATGACAAATTCCTTTCTAAGCTCTAACTAAAGTCATTTTTAACCTTTCTTCTAACTCAAAGCAGAGACCATTAAATCACAAGTTTAAATCATTATATACAACATCAGATGTAGTAAGTCACAAGATCATTAAAGAATAGTAGTTTTTTAGTAGTAAAACTAGACAAGTTAATATGCTTAATTTATTGAAAGATACAAGTCCAAATATACAACGCACACAATATAATAATATAAAGATGGGACAGGGCTGGGACAGACTCACAAACTAACTCTGACATAGAAAGCCAAGCTCGGTACTTAAGTTAAATGGGCTTACTTTCTAGTCCCAGCCGTAGCCTGCAGGCCATGGAAACCTATCCAAGCCTGGCCCAAAGCGGGAAAAAGCCCCATGGGGCAACCAAGCCAATTGCCCAGCCCGAGAGAAAATATCATAAACCATCTCCCATCAAAATAATGTTTCCTTTCAAGAAGACAGTTTGGCACTCGGTTAAAGTATAGAAAGAATGCAACCAGCAATTAATAATGATACCTGAAATTCCATCTGAATGGGTGGCCTAGTCCAAGACTTCTTTTCCACCATTGTGGAAATCAACTCAACCTCAGCACTCATTGTAGACTCAGTTTGTCCAGGGAATTTTCTAATCCTGCAAATTTTCAAACATACGTACATGCTTTGTAATATTTTAAAAAAGAGAAAATGCTACATGATTGAATTGACTTTTGTGAAATAGCCTAAGAAATCCCAAGACTTGACATCAGTGGCATTTAAGAGATCAAGTAATGATAACTATCTTTCTAATGAGGCTTAATGATGAATAGCAGATACTAACATTATTAAAATGGACATTACAAATTCAGGAAGTAGTATAGGCCAAGACTTGTTCATTGTAAAGCTGAGGACCCAAGCATTCTGTTGCAAGGTACAATCACTTCAGGCAGGATCCGGGGTCCTATCACTTACTACAATTGGAGTGATGCAATCTCATATGGAATAAAAGAAGCCTTAAACCAACAGTGGGCCCAGAGACTACATTTAGGCCCTGCCCTTGGAAGTAGTGTAGGCCAAGGGCCCAAGACTCCATTCATTGTATAGCTAAGGACCCAAGCATTTCAATGGGAGGTCTAATCACTTCAGGCAGAATCCAGGGTCCCATCACTTACCACCATTGGAGTGATGCAATCTCGTATGGAATAAAAGAAGCTTTAAACTAACAGTAGGCCCCAGAGAATACAGCTAGACCTTGCCATTGGGTCTACTCTTCATTGTTTTTTAAAAGGACATCACCTTAGTGCATTTAAGAGTTCTAGTTTATTTTTATTATTATTTTTTATGTTTTTTAATACGGTAAAATTTATTGCTCAGAAAAGAAAGAACAAAAGATTACAAGAAGAAACCCCCAACAAACCAAAAAAATCAACTAAACATCAAAAAGAATAGAAGTACAGAATACTCCCTCTTTTGCAAGAGCATCCGCCATGACATTAGCCTTTCAAAAGATATGGTAAAAAGAAGCACCCAAACGACTAGAGATCTCTTGCATCTCCTCCACCCAATCCAGCAACCTCCATGGAATAGAAGCTTCCCCGGAACCCCATCAGCATTGATGCTTTCCAAAGTTAACAACTTACGACAACCAATAAGAAGAGTATAAACTTCTGCATCATTAGCACTTAGAGAATCCACAGGTCCCGAGAAATTTCTTAACACTGTACCTTTCCAATCTTTGATAACTCCTCCAATACCACCCTTTTACAAAGAGTGAAAAAAACTACCATCAAAGTTTAATCTTAAAACACCAGTGGGAGGAGTTGTCCAAAGATTATTCTTAACAAAAGTAACCTGGCGACCCCCTTGGAAAAAAATTGGCCAAGATCTATAAAGATCTTCCAGATAGACTCTTAAGAACTCCTTTTGCTTCACCACCCATTCCAAGACAGACCATACAATCAATTCAACCACCTCTTTTACTGATTTACAAGTATTTTGAAAAACTCTTTTATTTCTTTCCAACCAAAGCTTCCAAATGGTACCATACAAAGCTGCTATCCATAAAATCCTTCCACGAAAGAATTTGCATCTATACCTCCACTGAATGAAAAGATCTTCAACAGTTCAGGCATAACCCAATTGATTTCAAACATGTTAATGATAGCAAACCAAACACCATGAGCAAAAGGACAATGAATCAACAAATGATGGACCGTTTCCTCATCATTCAAGCAGAAAGGACAACCATTAACAATAATATTGTTCCTTTTCTTCAACTGGTCAATAGTAAGGATTTTATGATTTCTAGCAATCCAACAAAAAACAAGAACTCGAGGCGGAATGGAGCTGATCCAAAAGTTTTGTCCAATCTCCCACCCTTGCATTGTTGTCTACTCACATTATAAAAAGATTTGACAGAGAAATGACCTTTAACATCAGGATTCCATAATCTGACATCTGATTTTCCAGGAGAAAAATAAACCTTCGTAAGCATACCAACATCAAAGCGAAATCAGTAACCTCACTGTCCATCAGATTTCTTCGAAAAGAAAAATCCCATACTACTTACCACCCAAATGGCAAAAACAACCTGAAACGAAAGCATGTTGCCTTTGATCTAATAGGAACAAATTAGAGAACTGAGAAGCCAGAGAACTGTGCCCACACCATTCATCTTGCCAAAATCTAATGCGAACCCCATTTTGAGCCTTGTACCGAATCCACTGAAAAAAAATCTTCCTTCACAGAAAGAATAGATTTCCAATAACCAGAGAGCTTGGAAAACTGGTTAGGCACGTACCAACCATCATTGGTAAGCTTATATTTGCAAATTAAAATTTTCTTCCACAAGCCATGGCCCAAATCACCCACCCTCCATAACCACTTGCCCAACAAAACAAAGCTTCGTTCATTTTGACAATAGAACAAATCCCCAAACCACCTTGAGCTAATGGTTTACAAACTGTCGCCCAACGGACCAAATGATACTCCTTTTTTCTCTATAGAGTCATTCCACAGAAAGTCTCGTTGAAGTTTTTCAATTCTATCCACAACACTTTTTGGACACCTGAACAGGATAAATAATAAACAGGAATACTTGAAAGAACAGAGTTCTAGTTTATTTAGGGAAATTTTATTTAAAAGTTAATAGTTAGAGATTCCAACTTCCAAGTTCCATTGAGAGAGTTTATTTTTAAGTTAGTAGGATCAATGAGTCCTGGTTTGTTTGAGAGCCTTGTTTAGAGTCCTTTTAGTTATAATGAATCCTTTCAACTAAACTTCCCTGCTCTTTATATATCTGAAACTAGTGGCATCCCGAAATTATAATTGCTTAGAATTTTCTATCAAAGCTTTTGGTTTCCCTTAATTTGTTGGAAGAACCCACGACTCAAAGCACCATGAGGGCAACGGCTCCTCCAAGCCCTCATGATGATTCCAAGGTCCTATCCTGCAAGAGAACCCTAGATGCTAAACCCTGTGGGATGGGTTTTCATGTACTAACTTTTACCATTTTGTCAATTACTAAAACACATGATCAGACTTACAAGAAAGATCAAAGGCATTGTCTGAGAATTTTATTAGTTAATGAAAAATCAAGTGCAACACAAAAATATGGCACTCCTTTTTCAGGGACAGTCAACTCTCAAAAATAAATGAACTCATGCATCCCTGTTAAATTGCACAGGTCACGACCAAGAAGCATGCAGAGCTTGCAGTGAGACTTTGGTCCAATAGAATGCAGCCCAATCACAAAAACAAAAACAGAAACCTGGAATTAAGACCCACCCAGAGCGGGTAAATCAAATATATGGTTTTGAACACCAAACCATAGGCCCAGCTGGTTTGGATGACCAAACCATGGGGGTTGATTGGCCACCACACTGGCAGGAGTAAGATTTGTGCAATTTAAATGTCAAATAATATTACATCTAAAAATTCTTGCTTCGAAAGAATGAGAGATCTTATCAGGTTCTGTACAAACGTATAATATGATCCTCTTGACATTGAAACAAAACTATATACCGCATTACAAAATAAGGAGATTAGAAAGGTTTTGTACATGCGTATAAGATGATCCTCTTCACACATTGAGACAAAACTCGGCAACATGGGAAATCACATTACTAAATAAGGAGAAAAGAACAAATTCACGAGATTTTAATATATGGTAGAAGTGTGCGCAAGGAGTACTCACTTCCAGACCAAGCAATCAATAGCAGCATTATACTTGGCTCGACCAGATGTCACTTGGAAATTTGTTTTCGCTGTTTGCTTTGGTACCGGAACCTTGACCACCACTCCAAGTGCAAACATTTTTGCACCAAAGACACTCTTAACCTGCATACTAAAAGCACTAAGGATACTGCTGAAACATGATCAGACAAGCCTTCATTAACATTAACTACAAACCTTAACATTCACTTCCATCCTTGTCCTACCCAACTCCTTGATTGTTGGCAACACCCGAAAAGGAAGGTTCACCCCCTCAGTGATGCGATACCTACAAAAAAAGTGTGATTGAATAGTAAAGGCGACTTATACCCTGTGGTTCATGCAAGTCAACAAAATGGCACTACATACTCCTAAAGGAAAACATCAAATTCCTTGATCGAAAGGAAACCACTTCAGGGTCATTCATAAATCCCACAGAAGGATGTGACTGATAAACCATTCTCAACTACTGGGCCTTCAGCATCAATGAACTGAGCGGGTCACCTTATCAGTAACTCTATTTTGTCAAGCTATCAGTAGGGAAGGGACAAAAGAACTCTAGAGTCTAAAACTTGTCAAAGGCCTCTCTTTTTTTTATTTTCTGCATTAGAATGATAGACTGTATTTCTTTTTATTTTTTTAAAAAAAGAAGCTTATTTGACAAAAATCATATGGTATGTTGCATACATGCAATCACGCACTTCGAATTTGAATGAGGCTAGGGATGAAAATGGATCCAAATATCTGATGGGCCATAAAATTGAATGGCACTGATAGTCCTGAATTGGAAAAAAAATAGGAAAGGAAATATTGATCAACCATATTTCAGCATGACAATTGACAATACAATTGGCATTCAAAAAGATGAAGGGGAAGAAGATACAAACTCAAAACGGTATTGGAATCACCAATCTAATCGTCTTTTGCACTCGGGGCACAAACTACATAAAAAAGTACCCACGCACATTTCCCCCTGAACCTCAACTAGTGATATCATAGAGGCAAACTGACCAAGAAGGCGAACCAGTGGGTTAATGATTGCAAGGCATAGAGCACAACAGGGCTATAATTATGGAGGAATTTGACCCTACAAACAAAACAATCAGATTTACTTCTTTCTGTGAAGTATAAATTCAGCTTTAATGAGCACTTCCTCACAACTATACCCACTGGGTTTTGAGATCACAATAGTTCAGTTCCAGGAAGCATCAAGCACATAATTTCAAAAGGACATGCTAACAGAGAATACATAACAAAACTAAAACACCATCTAATTTTTTTAAGCTCACCATCGATATTATATATATATATATATATATATATATAGAGAGAGAGAGAGAGAGAGTACTAAAGAAGTAAACAAATTGCCTTTTTGTTTTGTAATTGACCTAAATAGCCCAATGCCTAGCTGTACACTACTTACCAAATATAAAAAATGTATGGTAATAGGGAAGCAAACTTACTTCATTAATTCAAATTCACCATCAGGTGGCACAAAACTGACTGTCTTCTCCGAGTTAAATCTTGTCAAGTTTACACACTGGTGGAAAGTAACATCATCAAGCTCAATCGTCTTTCCACTGGAAAAAGAAGAAAGAAAAAAAGAATGTAGGTCTCAGTGATAAAGCCACAAGAGAACTGGATTAATTCTAGTACTAATCAGTTTTAGACTAAAACAGAAGATTGAAAAAGAGACGGCATATAAAATCACGGCAGCAGCACTCAATTCAGAAGACAAGTTTCAATGACCATTGCAAAAAATTCAATAATTATATTTCAGTATAGAGCCAGAAATTGCATGCATTTCAAAGAAGCTAAGGCTACATTTGGATGCTTTGATTTCCATGGAATGTAGCTTCCTTATTATCTGGAAATAAGTTCCCATGCAACAAGTATAGTGGAAATTTACATTTCCTGCAGCTCATTTCATCCAACTTATCTTTTCAATAGAAAAGTAGAAACCATGAAATAAGGAGGGGACAGTGGGGATACGTGATGGTGGAACGAAATGCACTTGACAAGGAAATGGCAACCATACAACTTTTACTTTTTGTATTACCTGAAAGTAAGGTACATTTCTATGAATATGGAAACAGCCTGACATAGCCTAAAAATGTCTCTGCATATGTGGTGAAGAAAATTTCTTATCAACAACATCACGGAAAACTGAAGCCTTGTTCATCCATCTGAGCTGTTAAGCAAATTCCCTATGAAACCCCTTTCATGTATCTCAAATGTAACGCACTTTTACTTTCACTGCAAGGTATATGTAGTAGAAATTCTCCTCATACTAATACATTCTTTTCTTAATCTACTAGTCATGTTACCATCACACAGTAGTTCTCTAAACAATACAGCAGTATCCACCAAACAATAACAAGCATTTAAACCAATCTTGGCCATAATGTAAGAGCAGTTGAATAGATAAAGATAGTAGAAGATATGAATTGCTCTTAACCTTCAAAAACCCCTTCCAACTGAAGCAAGTTCTCTATGTATATAAGCATCAGAGTTAAAACTTTAAATTCCAAAAATTGGGCTTACAGTAGGTAACAAATGTTAAGATGAGAATTAGAAGGAAAGGTGAAGTTAAGACTTCAATCGGATGGATAGAGTAACTGTTCTCTTCCATGGGACCATGCTTATAAATGAAGTGTTTGATTTTTCCCATCGTAGCCATCTAATGTAATTTCTGATCTTCCTATGGTAAGGGGTTGGGGTGTTTGTTTGTGGTGTTTGGTGTTCAGTTAGTTTCTTGTATTTATCCATTTTCACGAAAATAGTTATCTACCATTTCTTTTAAAAAAAATCAAGTCTTGTTTGATGATCAGATCTATTCACAGCCCAAACTCCACAACAGGTAGCTACTTCAGAAACTGCAAGAGTATTGGCTGAGTTAAAAAAATTCTACAGTGTCCACATACAAGGCCAGTATAATAACTTGAGGTAAAATGGATGTTGCCTCATCAGTCATCAGGATCAAGCAGACAACAAGATAAAGGAATTACAGAAGGTAATGTCCACTGGTATATTTATACCAACAGGACTTAATAATAGTAGAATACACGACACTGCTAAACTGACATCAGAGGTCCTGAAATGTTGTTCTCAAGGCACCCAACTTATACAATTTAATGCTTACAAAATGAACCTAAAAGCCAACTCTTGATCAATCAAAGCAGAACCAACAACACATTTAAATGATTGAATGGTACAGAATTACAAACATTTCCTTCTCAAGAATGAGCTATCTATTGAATTTACCTTTTGTTAGGCCGGGATTTGAGTTGTGATTCCTTTTCAAGACCAATTTTGTCATTTAAGCCCAACTTGAGATCAGGCATTCCAGAGAGAAAGCATTTCATAAGAATCTTCCCGGTCACATCACAACGGAGAACGCTACCTATAATTCCAACGAATTCAAAGGAAGCAACAAAAAAATGCAAAATTATGATAACAAACATTCACTTCAACAAAATAAATCCACAACTGGCCAACCTATTACACACCTTTAGAAGACATAAGAAGATTCACACTTTCCACAATATCCAGGAACACCTGCAATGAAGGATCATAAGAAAATCCTTTTCTTTTACACATGGAACTTGGAACATTTCATTGTCATTCTAACTAAATGAACAAAGGCGCACATCCTTTCAATAATAAACAAAAGGTGGACAAATACCTCATTCTTCTTATACGCAAGACCCTCACGCCGCCAACCAACAGCACCTGTAACTTGGAGAGTTGCATTTGGCACAGGCTTATCTACAGGCTGTTTTTTGGGTATTGCAAAACAAATGGCAAGAAAAGCATCACTTAGAATAGCCATTAAACATAGACATAGACCAGCTCTTTTTGCATTATTAACAGACTAAAATATGAGGTAATCCTAAAGATAACACTTATAGAATATCATCATCAAAGCCTTGTCCCGACATTATAAAAATAATAAATAAAAATCAAGGCCTTATCTATATAATAAGGGAGAGCAGTTTTTGAATCCCTGGACATTTTGGACCCTTGGATTTATGTACATAAATCTAAGGGCTGAGAAGGGATTCAGGAGCTTGGTAATTTTGTAATTATTTGAAAACAGAAGGGCAATAACTTTTTACTAAGGACAAGAGGATACAGAAGTGCCATTGATTTTCTGTGAAATTACGAAACCTGCCATTATCTTTTCCCAAGAATATGGGAGAGTCATTGGTTTTCTGTGAAATTACGAAACGTGCCTTTATCTTTTCAAAACTTCCTTGCAAGTAAAGATATGATTAAATACACGGCTATGATTGCAATTGAGTGATTGAACGGTGTGGAATTTGGGCCCACAACTTATCAGTTTGCCCCTTCACATATATATATGCTGTTTTTCACGGATTGTGGAATCTGGGCTAACTTGGATTGTTTTGGTAGCAGATGCAAACGTGGCTTGCATGCAATTAAACTAGACTGCTTATAGTAGTGGGCCACTTTTGGTATTCAATGGTGGTTAAATAAGGGACCAATTGGCTGGGATGTTTTACCTAAAAAAATAAAATCCGGCTGAGCTTGATTTGAAGCTGATTGATCCAATGGGCCACATAGAAAATTTGAGTTAAATTTGTTAAATTATGGGCAGTGTTAGTTGTTAGGTAGTCAAAAGAAGAGTAATTAGATTTAGTTGTGCTCAGAGCGTGGTGCGTTGTGCCTTCAGGCACAGGCAATTACTAGTCTATATAATAAGGGAGAGCAGTATTTGAATCTCTGGACATTTTGGACCCTTAGATTTATGTACATAAATCCTAGAGCTGAGAATGGATTCAAGAGCTTGGTAATTTTGTAATTATTTGAAAACAAAGGGGCAGTAACTTTTTACTAAAGACAAGAGGATACAGGAGTGCCATTGATTTTCTGTGAAATTACGAAACCTGCCATTATCTTTTCCCAGAGGATATGGGAGTGTCCTTGGTTTTTTGTGAAATTACGAAACGTGCCATTATCTTTTCAAAACTTCATTCCAAGTAAAAATATGATTAAATACACGGCTATGATTGCAATTGAGTGATTGAATGGTGTGTAATTTGGGCCCACAACTTACCAGTTTGCCCCTTCACATATATATATTGTTTTTCATGAATTGTGGAATCTGGGCTAACTTGGATTGCTTTGGTAACAGATACAAACGTGGCTTGCATGCAATTAAACTAGACTGCTTATAGTAGTGGGTCACTTCTGGTATTCAATGGTGGTTAAAGAAAGGTCCAATTGGCTGGGCTGTTTTACCTAAAAAAATAAAATCCGGCTAGGCTTGATTTGAAGCTGATTGATACAATCGGCTACATAGAAATTTTGAGTTAAATTTGTTAAATTATGAGTGGTGTTAGTTGTTAGGTGGTCAAAAGAAGAGTAATTAGATTTAGTTGTGCTCAGAGCGTGGTGCGCTGTGCCTTCAGGCACGGGCAATGACTAGTCTCTACTATGTTGGGAAAGGCAACACTTATAAATATGCTATGAAAATGAAATACTAAACCCCATGATAAAAGTTCCGCAAGATCTGACCTTGGATGAAAATGGGGAACGAACTCCTTCCTGCGTGATATAGAGCTTCAAAATTTCAGGAGAAAGATTTTGGGGATAACCGAAGTCCATGATTTCTGCATTTTATTGAAGGTCGCTAATTAGTAATACAGGTAAATGACTATCCTGATAACCAACAACGTCAATCACAGAAGTATGAGATGAACATACAGCAGAAAAGAGGCCACAAAAAAGAATCAAACTTTTCATCAGTACCACAAGAAAATAACCATTACCACTCTCATAACAATTCAAAATCCAAAAAAGAATAATCAAAGCTAACATGTAGTTCTATCATACTAACAATGGCATCAAAAAGGTCAAAACAATTAATGCTGGTCAAAGCATCCTGGTGTCAGATAGTCTAGTTAAGATGGCCACAGGTAAAAATAGCCAATCCATTGGAGATCATCCAAACATGGAAACACAGTGAACAACGATAGCATCCACATTCAATTAATTGCATATATAAGATTGCATTCAACTCTTTGCATGTCCAATTGTTCAAAATGAATTAGATATAAGTATGAACACTCCCAATGGTCTTAATGGTGCATTTGAGAGGAAAGAGTGAAGA
This sequence comes from Umbellularia californica, assembly GCA_028538565.1. Classification (NCBI taxonomy): domain Eukaryota; kingdom Viridiplantae; phylum Streptophyta; class Magnoliopsida; order Laurales; family Lauraceae; genus Umbellularia; species Umbellularia californica. The sequence continues at coordinate 71,824,677 of JAPQWN010000005.1, forward strand.
AAGGAGAAACTTTATGAAGCAGAAAGCTGAGAAAGTGGAGAAAGAAAATAGGAAGGATAGAGTTTTGCATTTCCCATGTGTTATTCACAGAAAAAGAGTGAGGAAGAAATCGGTTTCTCCCCAAGAAGAGGGCTAGAGCTGAATTAAACAGTATTACTAATAAAATTGGAAAGACTACAACCAGGAAACAGAAACTGCAAAGGGCAACCAAAATGTTAAAATAACTCTACCCCAAACTACAAACACCCAATTAAACCCTAAAATTAGGTTCCAGAGTGTATAGAGCCAAACTACAAAGAATAAAGACGAAAGATCCATTCTTTCTTTGGAAATATAGTTGCCAAAAAATCTACAGGCAAACTAAAATATGCGTAAGTACTCATTGCATCGTCACGTTAGAGAAAAATACCATCCAGGAGCTCATAAATTAGAACAAAGTTGTTGCGGATCGCATCTTCATCGAATGCTCCACCAAAATAAGATTTGAAAAGCGCAACAGCCTGCACAATACAGAAACCAGACATCACCAAAACAGCAATCCACAAACAGATTCACAAGAGGAAACCCAATTACAAGTGCGCATACCTCAACAACGAACTTGAATGCGCAGGCCACATTGGCGTTGCTGCTGACAACAATGACGATGTAAACATTGCTAATCCTCATGTAGAGGAAAGAACAACCGCCGATCTGTCGAACAGGACACGTCCCGAGCTCCTTCGTTTGCATTATATGCATTCGAAACGCATCCACCATATTTCCACTGAAAGATGGCAAATTTTTTCACAGATACATCGATGTTAATGCGATTTGTTCATGAAATTACATGAAAAACATGCAAGGATTCGGAATTCGATCATAAAGATGAGAGGTTTACCCGACATCGTCGCGGTAGAGGCGATTGATGAGTACATCGCCGCGGAGATTCAAGAAATATATAGCAGAAGCTGCGACGGGCATTTCGAGGGAGGAGAATCGATCGAGAGGCGGAGATGAAGTCGAAATCAAGGGAAAGATCCCTCCTTTTTCTCGATCGATCGATCTGATGGAAGCGGTAGAATGATGGGGTTTGGAACGGATCGAAAGAGATTAGAAAAGCAATGGGTTTTAGAGGAACTGTTGGGATTACGGATCTAGGGTTTTTGAGGAGTTTTTGGGGGTTTCTTCCCGACCTGGTGAAAGATCCTCTCTTTCTCTCTCCCGGGTCTTCGCTTCTGTTTCTATTTCTCTCTCTTCCAGCCCATGTTGAACTTGAAGTTGCCGCACGAGCGAGCGTTTCAGATGAGAAAGAGAGACGGCACACGTGTGGGGGGCTACCTAGAAAGGAGTCTTTTCCCGTGTACGTGTCATATCATTTTACGCAATATCTTTAAAGGGATTTTTCGCACGTGTGGTGATGAAAGTTGAGAAAAAATTTCAGGCTTTCTCCATTCTTCAACGTTTTTTTAACGTGGTAAAATTTTAATTTGAATTATGCAATATCGTATAAAATACAAAGACGAAGGTGCCCCTTTGATTTTTTTTTTTAATAAGATGGTTTTATGCAATATCTTATAATGCAATTAAAAATTTGTGATATCGTGAAAGTAGCAAATGGAGAATTTTAGGAGAATTCTCTCAACTTCCTTTACTAGTTATAGGTTTCCATGGCTAATGGTGACCATGCAGGAAAAACCCCTATTCTATTTTGGAGGGTGTTGAGTGTTTTTTTTCTTAGCTCTAGTGCATGCTCACACGCCCACTCACATTATCGAGGTCCCCATCCAACTCGCCTCTGCTGCTTGTTCCCTATGATGGTTTGCCATCCCTCCCATACACAAGAAAAAAAAAGTTTATATTGTAAATAAGTTTTTCAACTTATTCTTTCCCATGTTATAAGCGGTTTTTCTTGTAGTGTAGGGTTAGGCTTGTTCCCTCCGGCCCCCGCTATAAGCCGTTTTTCTTATAGTGTAGGGCATAATTGTCTAACATTGTTTGCATGGTTGAGAAGATTTCTTTTTTTTTTTTTTTTATCAGGGTACTTTTGTAGGGCAACATATATGCGGAGAATCTAGATATTAAGTCACATTGATATGTTCTAATTTTTAACATATGGTGAATAATGTTTTGCAATTTTTTTTTAATGAAAGCTGGCAATCTTGGTGGTTTTGAAGACACAGGGGAAGGGTAATACTCATATGACTTTTCCTGTGGAAAATAAGCATCCTCTCTGTCCTCTCTCCATTTTTGCACCAAAAAGGAAAAGAGAATTTCACTGGTATGGAATTAACACTCAAAGATCATAAAAGAAATTACACCATGGATTCTACCGACCTTGGTCTTCTGCAGCTGTTTTTGAGTGTACAATAGGAAAAACCTCTTTTCTCTTATTTAAAACTTTTTTTTAAAAAAAAGTGAGAAAAGCACTTCTTAGCTTAATAACTTTTGCAAAAAGTAGCAAAATTGGATTTTAAGATTCGTTTGAATAAATATGTCAAAATTACCTATATGACTTTCTCTATTCAATCTAAGTACCCTTTAAGAAAAAGTGATGAATCTATGATAGTGGATCGTCTACCTTTAAATTTTTTTTTTTTTTTCCTCACTTCTTCACCTAGTGAGAAGGAGCAAAACTAGGAGTAAAAAAAAAAAAGAATTGAAAACCTATTGCTTATGGATATTTGGACAAAAAAACTATTTGTTGCAAAGTGCCGATGGAGCTCATCTTACCCAAGTTTTTAATGACTTCTTCAACCGACCAAAGGTTGGTCATCTGATCATTGGATTGGTGTTACTTATTGGTTATTGTCTATTAATTGTAAGTTGTGCAGAATCCAACAACTAGGATAACATACATGTGCAATCAATTTTCTACCATTTTGCCCTGTACTACAGTGCAGCCAATTTCTGTTTACTGTTAGTATATACAAAAAGGGCTCATCAAATTGAATCGAGACAGAGTAAGAGAGGAATATAAAGGTCAGAGTTTCAGTCTGATGCCATGTTAATCGGAGCCACATTCAAAAGAACAAAGAGAACCCAATGAAAATGAGACAAGTCCAGAACACTAATCAGACCCACTGCAATCTCCCTTTGTACTCAACATTTTGATGAATGTTTCCAGGAGTTACCATCTGTTCTCTTACTTTCACTGGTCGGGTGCTGTACTTCACTTGGAACTTCGGCGTTGGTCTGTGATCATCTTGTCCTGAAGTTTCAGGCAGAATCTCATCAAGGAACTCATCAGCAACATCCCCATCTTCGTCCACTCTAACCCGCTTCGCATACCACTTCAAACCCTGATTATAGATACGATTTGAAAAGAGTTAAAAGTCATACCAACAAATCATTTTACAACAAGAAGATAAGCTTCAAAGTCCAAATGCAAATGATGAGACAAGGTATCTAGCGACCCAATACTGAGCACAAGGCTCTGATGATGATGATGATGAGACAAGCTTCAAGCCAAGAACAAAACTTCTTCCTTTGAACAGCTGTGTTATCCGACACTCCCTCAAAGTCTCAATGAAATTTTACTATTCTACGAAAGGTATGAGCATTCGTGTCATAAAGCAGTTTGGCACGTTTCATCCATGCAGTTCTCTTTTGACAAGATGAGTACCCCACTTTCTTCTAATGTCTACAGAAAATAGTAGTTATTGCCAAACGAACAACAGTTACCACTGTATGCAGTAAGAATGACATGTCATGCTCTTAGAACACTCTTCTATTGATTGGCACCTGACCAAATAATAAGTACAGTAATAGAAAAATATTTATAAGGTAAAGGTTTTCTACACAATGTGATCTCTGATTTTGTAGTATCCCTAGTCCCTACATCCAACCAAACACCAACGTTTCAGCATAGACTTGAATGCTACTGGTCCAAATCAAGACAGAGGAATCCTTCAAACAGCAGCACTTCAATTTGAGCCTAGAAAGGTCGATGTCATGATGGGATCGAACTCGCTCAAAGATTAAACAAGAAAATCAGACTTGTTAAGGCGAAAAAAGGCAAAGCCACGTTCAAACCCACAAGAACACGATGAGTACCAATCATCCAGTATTCTACAGTTACGCTCCTTAATATTCAATAAAAGTGCAAATTAAGCTTCCAAAGACCTATCCCTCCCATTTGATTTATTATAATGAACATAACAGACACTATTTTTCAACTCAGGGCTATTACTAAAGGTACTTGACACATATATGGATGCAAAAATAGATAGAGGAATTACAGTATGACTCTTCACTTTCCAAAATGCAGGTGCAAGTGCCAACAGAGTCATACGGCTATGAAACTGTATGAAACAATGGACTTACCATAGTAGGAAATGCTAAAATTGTGCCTAGAAGAACTGTTGCAATATCAAGTATTAGTATTGTAAATACTAGAGCATATACAAGTATTCAGGTATTAGAGGCTATGACAACACATAATAGCAAATTCTTCTAAGCATCCTAATGGATGCATTGGCAATGTGTGAAACTTGTAAATCTCCCCTCTTGAAGATTACATGGACGATTTTACTCCTAATACAAAAACTGCAAAGAGGTGCTGACTGCAACGTTCAGCTGCAACAACCCTTGCATAGTGAGGAGGACACATTAGGTGCCCTTGAGAAAATTTACTTAAGAAAATCATAATTCTCTTACAAATTATTCCATTTCATCCCTTATTTTTTAATGGTAAAACATGCATTAAAGCCAAAAGAATTATTCCATTTCATCCCAAAAACATATCTTATCATAATCCGAAACCTTATCCTATCCATTTGGGATCATGGATCAAAACCCTACACAACATGAATAATAACATTTTTTTCTTTTTTAAAAAAGAAGGTCGGCAAAAAAGAATAGTTGATACGCAGAACCAATTACTCTGACAATGTTTAGTATTATTATTATTTTATTGGCACCATGACTTGAACCCACATGATTGGTTTAGGTATGATTATGGTATGATTATGTTCATGATTATCAAAAAGTGGTTCTTTTTCCCATCAAGTTGGAGGTGGCCATTTGCTAACTGCTCAAATACACACATACACAACCAGGGAGCACTATCATGAAGGTGTTCGTGTGATTTGACGACTATGCTTTGAATAATATCTAACCTTACCAACCGATGGAGTAAATTTGTGTCCATGGCCTCCACAGCTACATGTACATTATTGAACATACATTTGTATATAAATTTCTCTCTATTATTAATATAATTCATCATTAAGTTCTATACATATTTTACAACCTCTACTAGCAAGAGTAACACTCCTAGTGTTTGACAACCTATCTTTCAGAGTACATAATATAGTACTGTCCCAAACAACCCGTAACAGAGGAAAGCAAAAATATCACAAACATTGGTGTTTCCTAAATCCAATCACTATTGACTTTGTTATTATTCTACCATAGAGAGCACCAAAATATGAGATCATAATGCATATTCTCAATAGCAGCCATTCATTATATTTCACCTTTTTTTCTAATAATTATTTTTCATCATGAATATATTTGTATTAGTAAATAAAAATGGAAACCATAAGAAACATAAAACAAGCAGATGTATGAAAGCATGATATCTTCAAAATGAATCAGCATGAATAAAGTATCATAACTTTCCTTTTTTTTTAGAATAGTTAAAGTATCACAATTTATTAAAACTTCTAGTCTCACAGACATGCAACTTCCTCTACATGCTTTGGAAGTAACCAGATAAATTTCAAAGAACACATTGATAAATCATTAGGAACATGGTGGACCAGATCACCTATTTGACATGCAAAGAAGCACTGACAAATCACAAGGGAGGAATGGGCATGGACCAGATGACCTAATTGAAATGTAAACAGAATATCTTCCGACCAGATTATAACTGCATGTTAAATGCATTTTTTTATTAGAAAAGGAAAAATCAGTGACACATGCAAACAGAATATCTAGTAATGAGATTACTGCTGCTTTTAAATTGCATTTTTTTTTCTTGGAATCTCAGACTAACAAAATTAGAAAACTTATTCAGACTAGTGTTAGTCAGGTGACAAGTGTTATGCTAAAGGGCCCATCAGCCACACGAGCTTAAAGAGCAGTGGCCATCTCAAAAATCAGCTCCATGTGACATTTCTAACATCGGAGGCAAATGATAAGAAAGCCATCCACAGCTTTCTTTTGACCATCTATCTCAATAACTAGCCTTACTCAAACCATCAGGAGGGGACAAAAGTATCAGGGTCAATTAGACTTTTGAACAAATTATTGACACAAAACTCACCTTTGAGATAAAGGAAACTTCTTAATTTTATTTTTTAATCAAAAAAAGATCTCTTGCTGAAATGTTAAAAAAAATGTGTGCTCTTAATGCTTCACAGCCTCCTTTGGTGCAGAACACAGATTACATATCAGCTCACGTTAACCAGAATACAATCAACCACCTCCCATAATTAAAGCAAAAAAGACAACACCTTCTAAAAAGGAAAAACAAAAATCATCAAAACAATTTTTCATATCCTAAACACACTAATAGCCATGTCCTCATTTTTAGTCTTATATTGTAGTATCATTTATAAGGCAGTAGTAAGATCTACTGTATTGCATTGAGCTGAATGCTTGGGCAATGAGGAAACAAGACAATCCGCTGCTAAGATAAGCATGCTAAAATAGATGTGTAGTGTTGTCACAAAAATGGACGAAATTAAGAATGAGAGAATACAGTAAACATACTAATTTGATTAGAAACATGCTCTAATTCAGAATCTAAACCTTAGAAACAGTTAATTAATAAGCGATCTGCAACATGTCACATGGCATCTGTTGAAGTATGAACAGTCTCAAAACGTCACCCCACCCATCTTCCAGTAGCCATAGGAAACCTCACACCTTGGTTTTATTAGCTAGTTTTGGCTCGATGCAAAATAAGATGATAGCATTCCTGACCTTGAACACTATCAATTCATAGTGGAAAAAAGATCCAGAACTGCAAGCAACGGACCATCCTTCTACAAACCACCCTTTGACAGCCTAGTTTTCATATATGTTGGCCCTCCAATTTTTTCTATGGTAGCCTCACTGTCCCTGAAATTTGTTCGAGCTTTCCACATTTACCAACCATGATATGACGACTTCAACCCTTACGCAAAAACCTTCGACTCACTCACAAAAAAATGATGCAAGACCACTTCTTGAACCCAATGCCCATGGACTAGGCGTAGGCTACCAGCTTACACCAAAAGGCCCTTGGACCCTGGTCATGTGAGTTAGGCCATGCTAAGATATGATTAGAATTAGTATTGATTAACTTATTTCACTCGTTCGATAAAGATTAGGGTCTAAGGATTCTGTAATAAGAGACGAAATACATTGTATTTGGAGGATCTTAAGACGATATATATATAGAGAGAGAGAAGGAGATTTGGTAACAAACATTATAAAGGCCTAACGGCCTCTCTATATAGAATGAGCCCTCTTGTAAAAGTAAACTAGATTGATACTGAGGAGAAGTTTTTCTCCAAAAAATTTGGGGACTAGGGGATAATCATTGTAAAGGCCTCGCTAAATAAGATGAACCCTCTTGTACAACTAGACTAGATTGGAACTGAAAACAAATCTTTTCCTCAAAGTTTCGGAACACGGGGATAAACATTGTAAAGGTCCAAAGGCCTTTATAAATAGGGCAAACCCTCTTGTACAACAGGACAAGATCGTAGCTGCAGAGAAGTTTTTTCTCAATTTTTTCTCCTTTGTTTTCCTTAGTGAACCTCTTGTCTTGGTAGTGAACCCAAGATGATCTAAGTCCTTGCCTTGACATCCAGTCTACTAATGTGGATCTCCCGTTTCCATGATGCATCAACCCCCTCCCCTAACCCAAACCCATCAATGCAATCCTACTTCAGGCATTCACACTTACTAAAGTTTCAATAACATCTCATTCATTCAATACGCCACAGAGTTGCAGAATGGAAGCATAGCCTCAAGCAGCGCTCCAGCTAAATTATCTAGTATTCTGATTAACAACACTCAAGCCCACCCATCAAATGGGTGACACTGGAAAAGGACAGCAAAAAAAACAAGAAAAGCTTCTCTGTGTGATCCATTCAAGTGCCAGCAATCCAAGAAAAATCCAACCTCCCACCCCCATCCAACAATGCAGCAGTTTGAATTCCCCCAATTACTAACAAACCCAAGACACAAATGCCACTAACCCAAAGCACTAAACTTTCCACTGACAAAATTGAGTCAGACAGAAATCAAGATTTGTGGGTCTCTTCAAAACCCTTCCCATTTCACATAAACACAATTCAGGACTGATGGATGCAGTGATCTTACTAATTACCACTCAAACCCTAACATACCCAAAACCAAACATCCAATCAATTCCCCAAAATTCACAACAACAGTCCAATCAAACGAAAAGAACCGAAGTCAATTAGAGGGGAAAAAAAAAAGTACCTGAACTCCGCCTTGGGCAGGATTGCAGGGGAGGAGGACCGGACCGAGATTGGGTGCGGTTCGATCGACGGTCACAGGGACCTGGACGCTGAATCCTCTTGTTGGCCCTCGATAACGCGGCTCTTCCTGCTCCGCACGATCGTTTCCCGCTTCATCTCGGTCTTCGTTCGTCGTCTCGTGATTCTCGTCCCGCGCGAAGCCGAGAAGGCCGGCGAGTCGTTTGAAGAACCCCATCTGATTTTAACCTGAGAGAGAGAGAGATGGAAAGAGAGAGATCGGGAAATTGACAATACAAAAGGCCACTGCTTGTTGACGGCAGAGAAGAAATCGAAGCGAATTGACTCGATTGAGAGTCGCCTCTGCTGTTATTGCGTGGCCAGTGTTGTGATGTTTCTGGCTTTCGATCCTTGCCAGATTGCTTGATGATTCTGTTTTTACTTTTTCAATATGAAACATGGCAGAGATTTGTGTGGGTTACTGAGGGTGTCCCACCAAATATAAGAATGATTTGATGATCAGCCATCCTTGATTTTGGTTGTGTGAGGTTTGAACGGGTGTGATGGCTTTATATCAAGCATCTATTGATATTGAATGGGCATCCAAAGGGATGTATTAGATGTTGATCAAAGGGGATGAATTTCTTTTTATGCCTTCATAAATGGCCGGTATTCTCATCTGATTTGGCAACATAAATTTGTTTACAATATTTACATTGGACCTTTGGACCTCCTTTTTATTTTCAACAACCTTTTTTTTGACATAAAAAAAATACATAAATGTGTTTACAATATCATAAGCTTGTCAAACCAGAGAAGCTCTAGGAAAGACATCAAATGGATCAAGCATAAAGGTCAGACATCTACTTTAGTTAATGTCAGATTTAAGGAAAGACATGTGACATGAATGATTTGGACAAGCAAGACTTTATATTTTGGGAGGTTTTTTCCTCAGTATGTTATTGGGGGGAAAAAGTCTTTCAATAATTAAAAATAATAAGATAATATATATAACACCAACTATAGTATTTTCCAAGATTTTCACTTTTATCAGGATGAGATCACAATAATTTGCAAAATTTCGAAACATGATGTCCACCTTTCAGAAATTACATGAGGCCATTATTAGTAACTATTGTACGAGGGGTCTATACTAAGAACTAGAATATGAGATCTACCTTTAAAAATATTTTATAAATGATTGGACTCACCTTTGAAAGTACTCACTACCCACCTTTTTTTCTAAAAATTACAATATAGGTGTAGGCTGCAGCATGTAGGATTTATATTGTAGGTTTATTTTTATAAATCTTTGAGGATTTTACCAACAAAAAAAAAAAAAACACACTTTAGGTGACTAGTGCGCCTAAAAGATCATTTTTACCGACTTTGCACCATATAAGTCATTTTGCCTGAAAAGATTTTTCTTTTTAGCACTTTCAACTAGCGACCTTAGTTTTATGATGCTAATGGTCCGTAGGGACCCTGCAGTGTACACAAATTAGAACAAAAGAGGCGTTTTCCTCGTGTTTCATTGTCAACAAGTCTATTTGCACATATCAGGTTTATCTGCACCCATTTCTCCCTCGAACAACCGTGGTCCCCTCCATCATCCGCTTCGATTGCTGCTCCTGCTACTCGCCCTCCCGCCAACTGTGGTCCCCTCCCACATCCTCTTTGTCGAAGATTTGTCGAATGTATGATGCTCCCATTTAGCCTTTTCTGAGTCGTTTGCGCTGGATTGTCATCTAAGTTGGGCTCCATGGGTCATTCCCACCCCTTGAAAACCATTAAAGCCACATGCTTTTGTTTGGTGGAGAACATTAAAGTGCATATAATACTCCGTTTGGGATAGAGCAATGGAAAGGTGAAATTTGTACTTTGCCGTAAAACATGATTTTTCTACTTTTGATAAACCCTTTTCATAATTCCTAATTGCATGTGACCTTTTTGCACGCATCTCATCGCCTTCTTCCCCACAGCATCCCATCATAAAAAAAAGTAGAAATATAAATATTTGAAATCAAAGTGTTTGTGTTTTCCTTTTCCTTTCCAATCTAAATGCTTTTGTTATGATAAGAAGAAGAAATGTTGTATTTTTATCACGGCTATTGATCAAAAACCCAATGGGCCTTTTCAAGGGAAATGACAAATCAGATTGCTAACAACCATATGATAGATCTAAGATTTTGAGAGTGACTGATATCTGTAGATCTCAAACCCAGCAACTAATGACTTGAACCAAATGTTTCAAGCCAAGATAGAGATTGGCTTGCAAACATCTTTGGTAGGATTTTTTAAGTTTTTATTTTTCACTAACATTGATGTGAGAATAATATGGACCAAAAGAAATGTCAGCATACATTGGAATTTTGGGTTTCAGATAAACTAGTAGATAACATAAAGAAAATGATTTGAAATGAGTTATGTGATTAGAAAGAACATATAGAATCATATATGATAAAAAAAAAAATTCCTTTGATTACCACTTGGGGTTGTTGTAAAAAAAAGCAAGATTAATCAAACTAATGTTATTAAAAACAATTGTACCATTGCCAACGAATAGCCCTACTTACCAGTGAACTTCCAAATGGATTTGTCGTATTGAACAAATGTTCCTCTTGCAAATTGGATATGTTCAGTGAAGCATGTTTGTTATTACTGATTTAATCAACTAATATGAAATGTTTTAATGTTGCAGTATTCCTTCGGATGTTGATGTCCTAACAATATTACATTATGATGGTGATTTCCAATCTATCTCAAACGTCCTCAATATATTGGCTGAAGATAGAAGATGAGGCATCTCTGGAAACCATAACATATAGTGAACTGGTGAAAGTTGCACTCGAAGCATCAAACTGGGAAGCGAGTATTGAAGCCTTATGTATAAAGCACCTTCTTCACAATGGAAGGTTTCTTTTTTTTTCCATTGATAAACATTGACGATGATAATGATGTAAAGGGAATGTTTAGAGCTTCGGAGACTTATCCAAGAAACAATATATTGTTGTTCGTTGCAAGAAGGGAAGGAGACACATATGCTACCAAAGAAATCCCAGAAACCAGGTTCGTACGTAGTGAAATTTATTTTTAATCCATAATTGTGTTTATATAGATCTAAAGTTAATTGATCCATGTGTTTTTTTATGCATGAACCATAAGAGGCAAAGAACTAAACATCAACGGGAAGCCTTGATCAATGAAATTATGTTAACCAAATCAAAAGAGTTGGTGATCGGGGCATACACGAAAGAATTTCCCACTATCGACTTGAATGAGGATTACAATTTCAATTTTCCATCAGTGCCGAATGGTAAGATAGGAGAGGAGGAACCAATCATTCGCACTTTGGACAATGATGAAAGTATGGCTCGTTCTGAGGATGATCATTAATGTGCGAGTATACCCTCCATTTCAAGACACATAGAAGAACATAGTTCAAATAAGGAGCAACAATCTCATGGTCTGGACGAGTGGATTACTAGATAGTTGAACGATGCAACCACCAAGCATAACTTCACAACAGTGGACACGATGGTGCCCGAGGCAATCATATATGAGGAGGAAGTTGATTCAACAAGGGGGATGTGGTTGGGTCGCGAGTTTAACGATCGTGAATCTTTCAGAAGATGCATTACAAAGTTTGCAATTTATAATAACTTCACGTTGGGTCATGTGCGCACAACATGACGCAAGTAACTGCGCGCTGCAAATATGCAAATTGTCCTTGGAGAATACATGCGTCCATGGTTGAATCAGGACCACATCTCAAGGTGCGGAAGTATATAGCAATTCATTCTTGCTCGAAGCCTATTATGGGGACAACTCATCCACAGGCATCTACAAGGCTTATAGCAGATTTCATTGAAAAAAGGGTACGGTCAATAATGATATAAGACCAAAAGAGATAATCAGTGAATATCAAATGGAGTTTGGTACCCTAATCAGCTACAGGAAGGCACACATGGCTAAGGAAGTTGCTCTGCGCAAGGTTCGAGGGTCGTACGAAGAGTCGTTTCAGATTCTACCACTTTCTTGTAATGAGCTTAAAAGGACAAACCCGCGCACAGTGACCAACATCAACATCACATCGGATGACGTTTTAGACATTTCTTCTGGGCATTTGGTCCATGCATTCGAGCTTTTTAGAACCCCCTGCGACCATTGATAGCAGTAGATGAGTCACATCTTCGTTGCAAATATCCCAGAGTTCTACTAGTAGTTGTGACACATGATGCAAATCATTAGCTATTTCCAATTGCTTTCGCCTTTGCAGAATTAGAGCGTTGTGACAGCTGAAAGTGGTTCCTTGCAAACTTGTATATGTTATTTGGTGAATTGAATAGCCTCACAATTATTTCGGACCGTCAGAAGGGTCTAATCCCTGCACTTCAAGCCATAATTCATGGTACACACCACTATTTATGTTGTCATCATATAGCTTAAAATATTAAGGCAGCCTTTAATGATGTTGGTATTTTAAGGAAATTTTGGAAAGTTGCATAGGCTTATAGACCTAATGAGTACGATGTGTACGTGAATGACATATTGTAGGTTATCAGCGTGCTTATAATTACATCAACACAATCAAACATCAAAATTGGGCGACGGCTTTTGCCCATGGACACCGTTACGACATGCTAACTAGCAATGCCGCGGAGTGCACAAATAGCATTCTTAAGGACGCGATGGTTCTACCAATTACAAAATGACCAAAATACCCCTGGCATGTGGAGTCGGGCTTGTCTCGGGACAAGATCCCCGGGACAAGTAGCATGTCTCTTTCCTTTTTCCAGCCATCCTACTATATTTACACACTAGACTCAAGCCTTGGTCGTGCTCAAAAGTCAAAATCATGATCAGATGGACCAGCCTGGAGAGAATGCATCACAAACATAAGCCATCCATGGGAATGGGCTAGGGCCTATAAAATCCGAATTTTTTTTTTTTAGGCACTCTAACTAACGTGTCTGATGTGTTCGATATGTAGGCCCAATGCAATTTCAGTCCATCCCATGTGAGCCTTAATACATACAAAATTTTTTTATTCTGGATTATACAATCTATTCCAAGCCTTAATATTGTTCCCATTCGATTGAAACAGCTGGGAAAAATTGCAATCATGAGGCTGAAATTTCTGGTTTAAGACCATCCATATGATCCTAATCACGGTATCCCAAGTGTTAATTTAGTTGGTACTTAGAGAGCCGTTTACATACTATATGATATAAATACTAATTCACAAAAACTAAACAACCAGGTCGTTGTAGTATAGTGGTAAGTATTCCCGCCTGTCACGCGGGTGACCCGGGTTCGATCCCCGGCAACGGCGCTTTTTGGTTTTTTTTTTTTGCTCTCTCTCTCTTTCAAACTATTGATTAAGCTGACACATGGATCTGCAATATGCACAATAAAGCATGAGAAAGAAAAGCATAGATCAATGGTTATTTTAGCTCTGATTTTTCATGTAAACTAGAATTAAAATGGTCCTAAAGATCCAAGAAAAAAAAAATAATGAACAAGTATCCCAGCAAAAAATTATCCAAATTGGATAGAATAAAAATGGTCCTAAAAATCCAAGAAGAAAATAGTGAGCAAGTATCCAATTAAAAAAATTATCCAAATTGAGAACGGGTAAAGATACTCTAGTGGTAAGATATGTCGGTTCTCACCCGATTGAGAAGGAATTGATCCATATGCATACCACCTTCCCTCACTCGAGGGCTCTCACTTGAGGTCTACTTCCCTCACTCATGGGTTTGATCGGGTCTCAACCCCCTTAGCTGGAATAAAACACACACACACACAAAAAGAAGAAGAAGAAGAAGAAGAAGCAGCTTAGAACCTTTTGATTAGGCCAACCCAACATAAACACAACCTTTTTTTTTTTATTTTTATTTTTATTTTTATCTCAGGTAAGCGGAGATGGGTCCCCTAGAGACTCACATATATGAAGAGAAGAACCCACAAACATAGGAAAAAACCTTGTACATGCAGGAAGAGACGAACTCACAACTCACACGTGCAAGGAGAGAAACTCGCATACGCAAGCAAAGGGGGAATGCCTGGGCAAATTTGGGATTAGCTATCTAAAAACCCATAGCACATTATAGAATGAAATGTTTAGAAACATCATATATATCATAATGAGAGTGCCACTCACAACTCCATAGCAAGGCACCTTGCTCCATAGAAACATCCAAGGTGGATCTCTAGTTGTTGTCCTAAATGGGAGGAACTTGAGTAAGGCGCGTGAGTATTTACTAGAGTAAAATAAAAATAAAAAAATGAAATTAAGTATGAGAGTAACTCAGCATCTCACTTTATAAAGCCTGGGTATCTTACGCCCATATTTGGCCCATTGACAATCCTAGGCACTATTTGCCCCATAAAAGGTGAATTAATTATTATCTCCCACATACTTAGTCTTTTTAAAAAAAGTTAATGCATTTGGGCCAACCCATCATAAACTCAATTCGATCATATACTTTGCTGCCATCAATCATTCAACAATTTTCACTTGATTGAGACAAAATTTTATGTGGTCCCTATATCTCCACGATTCATATGATATCAACCACCCAATTCTTGAATAATGGGCCTAATTTATGAGTTTTGATTTTTAAAATTCCATGCATTCTCATCTTTTTAAAAGTTGGGGTAAATCCCTTTCTCCCTTTTAATCACAAGGGTAGCTCAGTTGGCCAAGAACCATGGTTTGCCAAATGAAGGTATTCCCACATTTGTATTTGTACTAAGTTAGCTTGATGGTCCCACATTAAGGTGCTCGCTAGTACACTAACCCGTGTTAAGCACGGGCATACTTACTGATAGAGAATCAATTAAAAGAAGTCAAATCACATAGAATCATTCTCAAATACTTGCCTGTAGAAGACTTTCTAATATAAGAGTCTGATGTATAGAAATGGAGTCAGAAAAGTTGAGAGGAAAGAAAAGTGGAGTATAGATGGAGTAATTGTATATTAGATTTGGGATGAAAATAAAGTAGTTGAAAAGAGAAGAGTGAAAAGTGAAAACAAAAAATAAAAAATATAGTGGTTGCACGTGGAAGTGGGGGGATAGTGTGAGTTGGTTATATGAAAGATATATAACTCCCAATCAAAATCAATTCTTACAGTCAAAATTGGCTTTAGAAGGCCTGAGTTTAATATAGTATAATGGACTGACGTATATCTAAGCTTGGCCCATATTTAGAAATACAATCCCATATTTAAACCAAGCCCGACACGACCCATAAGTGCTCAGCCCAAGCTTAGTCCACTTGCAACATGCCAAGCCCAAGCCTGTCCGCCATTTAGTCAATCAGGCCAAGCTTTCTATATTTATTTGGGCCTCCCATCACACTTATTTGAGCAAATTAGTTACTAAACCATGAGATTTCCTGGTTTCAAATTGGCCGGGCGAAGCTTTCTATCATCTAATCTTAGCTTAACCCATATATTAAATTTCGCCAAGTTTTTCTTTCAAATAATAAAATTAGGTGTAAATTTGATCCAAAGCCAAGCTCGGCCTGGCCTAACCCCGTTGAGGAGTGGGCTCCATATAGGAATGTAAATGGGTTCTCAATTCTCCGATTACGCAGTGGTTCCAATATGTCAAAACCCGAGTCTTGGTCCTTATTTAGGTCCCGATAAGTAAATGGGTTCGGGTCCGGTTCCACCCTAGTTCGAACCCGTGGACCCGAGACCAGACATATTACCTTAATTTTCTAAAATCTCTCATAAAAGTCATATTTTTTTTTAATATAATTTTGTGCCTAAACTCGGACTCGGATCTAGACCCGTCCTATATATAGTTCTGGAGCTAAGATATTGGTTTCAAAATAGTTCCATGTCCGGATCCAGCTCTACATTCTCCTTTAACTGTTTCGGTTCTAGATCCACACTTGGACCGAAACCGACCTATTTACAACCCTAGCTCCGTAGAAGGAAGTTCCGATTTCAACAAGCAGGCCCACTGTAAAATTGGAACGATTAAGCTTTAAATGACCGGGCCCCACCATAAGATTTCCATTCCCGTCACTCACGGGAAGCACGACCGAGATACCCAACCCCCAGAGAGTGTAGGACCACTGGTGGACCCCACAAATGAGCCACGTTGCAGCGCAGTCCCTGCCATTCGTCTTCTGCGCGCGCGGGAGCGTCCTTCCTTCGCCTTACCCTTTTGCCATTTTCGCGCACTTCGAGCATCCAAAAGCCCCATCAAATCTCCCTCTTCGATTTCCATCACACTTGACTCCACCAGCCAGAACTTTTTCAACACCTGTACCCTCATCCCCTCCTCCTCCCAACCACCTCCCTCCACCCGCCTCTCTCCCCTTGGCCCCCTCCCCAAACCCCCCCAAAACCCTACCCAAAGTAGACTGTAACAGCACCGTCAATCACCAAACACAAAAAAGAATGGACTCAAATTGCAAAAATCTCCTCCATATCAGAGAAGGGACTCACCAAACTCCTTCCAAAAATAGCAAAATTCCACTCCCACTCCACACCCCCCCTTATTTATTTCCACGTGCCGACCCTTGAGCTCTGGTCCAAGGAAGGGGAACCAGATGGAGAAAAACCCAACCCTAACCCTAGCTCTCGCCCCAAAGCTCTGAGCGCGGAAAAAAAATGGAGGGAGAGAGGGACGAGGAGCGTCGCGAGATCGGCGCCGGCTGGGGAGCGTCGGGTTTTCGGGCCAGCAGGAGGCGGAGGATGGCCAGGAGGAGGCGGTGGAGTGTCGACATTGCGCCTATCTCCGCCAGGAGCAGGCCGGTTGAGGACGACCGTTCATCTGTCGTGCGTGTGAGTGTTTCTGTCATCTTTCTTCTTTCTTCTTTTTTCCTCCCACTCTGTTGCTGTTGACAGATGTTTTGCTTTTGAAATTGTTTGGGGTTTGGTGTGTTTTTTTAAGTCTGATTTGATGTCCGGTTCTCTGTGTGGACGGTCGAGAACAAAATAGGGTAATGCCTGTACAGTAAGAAGGAAGAGGTTGGACGGTTTGGATCTTTCATTTTGGAGGAGGATCTTTTCTTCTCCTTCCTACTTACTGAGATCTGCAAATCAATTGTTTAGATCATGGAACTTGGGCTCCACTTATAAGCCATCAAGCTCAAGGTTTTGGGTTACAAAACAGTGTGGAATTTCTTAGGATGATGTATGGGTAAATGGGTAATCATTTGATCTAGAGATCAATTATTCTATGTCCACTTGTGACTAGCTCTCTACTTAGTCCCTTCACTTTTAGTCGACTTTAATTGAAGTGGGTTAAGTGGATTTCAAGAATTTTATACCCAATTAAACAAACTAACAAGTTCAATTGTTAGGTTTTAATGGTTTATTTCTTGAATTAGCGCGTGGGATATGGGTATTGTTTCGTCATAGGTCAATATAATTAGCAGTATGGGTAGATACATGCACAAAATTGGCTTTTGACGATGTTTGAATTGGATGGAATACATAGGAATTCATGGTTAAAGGAGCTCCAACTAAGCTATGATGCCTAGAATTAGATACGGCATCTATCATATACGATACCACAGGATACTGTACCCATTATGAAGTATCCATGCATCCTTACATCTAAGGATCATTAAAGAGGTGAGGAGTAAATGATTTGAGGTGAGGAGTGAAAGATATAAGGGACTGATGTAGGTGGGACCTGGACTTTCTTAGGATTTGAATTACTAGGGTAATTGTTGGGTATTCATTTCCTCGCTTCCCTTTACCCACTTTCCGATAAATGGGAGGTTATTTGATGTTCATTTTTGGATATTGGCCTTTGATTCTTCATTTTAAACCATTGATGTAAAAAAAAGTTTCTCTCCCTCTCTCTCTTTTCCTTTTCTTTTTGAATTCAATTATACAAAACAAACAAGTCCCATGAGTTCTGGGTTTGTCTTATAGTTGCAAAACATAGGTTCAATCTTCAACAGTACAATACATAATGACCACTATTTTGAACCATGTGATAGGATCTTCCAATTTGAAAGGATAATTAGGAGAGTATAGGGCCCCACTCTAGGAATATATGTCATTCGGATCTTTGGAACTTCGTTCTCTGCACTCAGTTACTGGTAACTCTTGTTGAGGAGTGGGCTCCACCCGAGGGGGAGTATTGAAAAACATTTATGCTACCTTTGTAACGCCTCGAGGTTTTGGTATGAATGGTTAGCTAAGAAAATTTAATAACTTTAATCATTGGATGCCTGTAATTGGTTATAGCTAAGGTTGGAAAACTCGTGACTCGGACTCGACTTGTCCAATGCATAAAAGTGAATCGGATGGAGTCAATGCAGTGACTCGGGAGAGTCATACTTAAAAAAATAAAAATGAATCAATTAGTTGTAAAATATAAACAAACGTTTATTTACATGCATTCACGACAGTCAATTCAAATTAAGAAATTTATACATGCAAAAAAAGTATTGCAATAAGGAAAATAAAAGAAAAAATATACTGCATGTTACATAATTTGTTAGTCCAAATATTGAATTTAAAAGATCAAATAAAAGTTTCAAATAACATAAAGTCATCATTTTTAAATATTTGACTCCAAACATCATGCATAATTACTTAGAAATAATTTTTTTTGATAACCACTTATAAATAAACTTTACTTATTTAAAATTAGATCTACCTATAAAATGGTATAGAATGCAAACAACTCATTAAAATGAGATGACTCCGCTGAGTCTTCTCTATATTTGACTCGGTCCTACTCCTTCGTTAAAATGAGATGGCTTGGGAGAGTCGGGAGTCGTTTTGGAGAGTTTTTCAACCCTGGTTATAAGAAAGAACAAAACATTTGTTAATTACATGTAACCCAGGTCAGCCAAACAGATGTCTCCAATCTGTTAATGATGATCCGGATACTTCCACCAGGCTTCTGCCCGTGATGCTTATAATATGTGGTATGCTGATGCACCAAAGTGTGTCATTTTCCAAATGCGGTCAAACGCACATGTGGCTCCACAGATGATCTGATGGGCCCTGGTGGATCCAGTATGTCTCCTCAAGAGTTCAGCAGGTGGAAGGATCCTAACCATTTTAAATTGGCCTAGCTATAAATGAACGGCTGGAAGAAACCTTTTTTTCAGAGGTACTTAGAGCATGTGGCAATCGCTGAGGAAAAAAGGTTTCTATTTCCTTTTGTTTAATTAAATTCAACTAGATACCAGATGTTTCTAGGGTGCTTCTACCTATGGTTTAGATCACCAAACCATGGGCTTAATTTTTATAGAAGGGGTGCATCATGAAACCAAAGCACAGGTGTAATGCATAAGGAGCCTGATATTTCTTTCCTTGTACTCCTTTATTAGAGTCTTAACCACACACCATACAGGTGGGCAAATGCAGAATTGTGACTTGCAAGCACAAGATCAGTCTCCAATACAGTTCGAATGACTGATATTTGGTGGCCGATTTTGGAGCTGATGCAAGACAGACCCATGGTCCCCATGGGTTGACCAGCCATTGGACCCAACCAATCTATCTCGACCATCCTTTTTGGGCCCAACTCATTTATTTCTTATCTTATTTTGATTTTAATTTGTTTTTAAGTTTAGATGTTTTAATCCTGGCCATCAATATGTTTGGATGGTCCAGATTAGATCTAAGTTATTTCTTTTCCGGTATAAGTGATGTAAAGCCTTTTTGACTCCTTACGCAAGACAATGATTAATAAAATTGAAGCTTTTGGGGAAAAAAAAAAAAGAAGTGAACTCAGTCGAAGCCAAGCTATTGAGCAGCAGCACCTACTTCAGCAGTGACATCAGCAGTAGTCAACTACAACACATTAGATTTGTATATCTATGATACCACTTAAAATGAATGCT
This sequence comes from Umbellularia californica, assembly GCA_028538565.1. Taxonomy (NCBI): domain Eukaryota; kingdom Viridiplantae; phylum Streptophyta; class Magnoliopsida; order Laurales; family Lauraceae; genus Umbellularia; species Umbellularia californica. Next base: position 71,844,939 of record JAPQWN010000005.1, read on the forward strand.
TGATTAATAAAAAAATGTCGCTTTTTTTTTTTTTTTTGGTCATGGGTGGAGGGTCCTAATTAAGCTCAGGTTGCCAAATGTAAGGGATTATCCGCCCACCATTAACACTCAAGAAATTATTCTAGCTGGCGGTTTCTCGTATCTCATTGATACTGGGTGTAAACTGTAGAATCAACCTCCACATTTCAGTGTATATAATACGATATCTTATCATGGTTGCTCAAATGGTATGGAACTTTAATTTTCTAAAATATGTGCTAATCTGTTCTTGTCTTCTAGTGAAGAAATACATGAGAATATTCTTAATCCAGAGTTCCAAAAAACTACATCCACTTAGATATGTCTGTTGTTTTAGGGATCTGATAAATTTGTATTGATTTATGTTGTAGGAAACTGAAGAGAATGGTTTGAGATTCCTCATGCAGAAGGAATTGCGAAACAGTGATGTTGGTTCCCTTGGGAGAATTGTGCTTCCGAAGGTTTGCATTTAAAGTTCTATTTGTTTATATATGCAATGTGTCATTTCTTCATTAGTTTATTTTTATGATCATATGTTAGACAATCATGTTCACTTGGTGTTGAGTATTAATGGGGGATTTGACTTCAGAAAGGGGCGGAAGCCCACCTCCCAGTACTTACCGTCAAGGAAGGGATCTTGATAAGCATGGAAGATATGGAAACTTTTCAAGTATGGAACTTCAAGTACAGGTTCGAACTCATTTATTTCTGTTGTTTAATGCAGATTTGGTAACTGATGAGAGGGACTACATGTTTTTCTCCATAAGCTATCTAATCCTTCAAATGGTTGTTTAAAGTAGAGCAATCTTTGGACATTAGACCCTCATTAATGTCTATTGGCGATCGTAAACGACATAGATGTTTTATGTGCTTGTATCTGAATTATGTTGTATCTTCATGGATATTTGAACCCCCAAATATCATCTGGTGGTGCGTATTTTTCTTCCTGAATAGCTTCGTTTCAGTTGAACCGAACCATTTCAACATTATCTTTTTTGGGGTGAGTTGAATAGATATTGAGTGGTTGCTTAGTGGTGGAATCATATCTGGAAACTCAAAGTGGATATTTCTAAATCAGGATAAAGACCCAGAAACTTGCAGATTTGTGTTGGTTTATTAGTTAGGGAGATGCTCCTATGAGAGATATTTCTCACCTTATATGAGAGATTGGGTGGGGGCCCTCACATCCATATTTAATGCCAACAACTTAAATGTGAGGGCCCCCACCCCTATCTCTCATATAAGTTGAGAGATATCTCTCATAGGAGCATCCCATCTATAAAATTTAGAGCAAAAAGAAGAATGATGACTTAGGTGAGTTGGCACTCATTAGTGGGTGAGACCGACTAGATGTAGGCATATGAGGTATTTAGATTCAAATGTTTTGTTGCTAAGCTGAAAATTAAAAGAAAATAACACAAAAATTCGTGCGGTTAGGGGGAGAGAGTGGTGTGCTTTTGACGCACCAAAATCAAGTCCATTCCGGGTATGGAAAGTTGGCCCTTTTTCTCTATGTTTTCAGGAACTCAGGATGCTATTTCTTGTTTCCTCATATGTTTTGACTTGCGTAACATTACAGATTTTGGCCTAATAACAAGAGTCGAATGTATGTCTTGGAGAATACTGGTGAGCTAGTTGTTGTCTTCTTGTCTTCCCACTAGCCAGTAATTATAGTTTTTCTGGGATCATTTGGATAGGAAACAAGGGGTTTTTGTGAAACTAGCACCCTGCCCATGTCATCCTTGCAGCCCTGACCAAGTTAAGCTCTTTGAAATTCAACTTTTGTCTTTATTTTAGAAATGTGATCAAACTGACAACTGTAAGGCTGACATGGTTGGGTGCCTTAGATACCCATTTTCCATCCAAACAAACCCTTGTTTGTTCACCATTAACAGAACATGCAGATTATCCATCTTGTCTTCAAATTTTCCTGCAGGAGAGTTCGTTAAAGCACATAACTTAAGGCTTGGGGATTTTGTCATGTTCTACAGAGATGACCAGAGACAGAAATATGTAAGGCTCGTTCTCCAAGTTGTTAGGCTTACCCTTAATGGTCTTTGTGTTCATCACTTTTGGCAACTTTCAATTGCTGAAGGTGTTTAATGTTCATGTGTTTGAAATTTCAGTTTATTCGGGCAAAGAAGAACTTAGATCATCACAAGGCACCTTCTACTTCTTCTACACTGAATGGCTTTTATAATGGTAAAACCATAGATGATCAATTGGTGCCCGAGATTGAGGTTAGTAAAGCAAGCTTCCTCCATGCAAATCAACCTGTTGCAGATGAGATGAGCACGTCATTTTTCACGAATGATCCTTTCGCAGCAGAATTCCCGATATATTTTGCAAGTGAGATGATGGGTAATGCTCCAAGGCTTGAACCAATCCCAAGCTTTGGATCTTTTGAGAACTTGTCCCTGGATGATTTCGAATGAAGCATCTCTTTGTCACTTGCTTTTGTAATCATACAGACAATGTTACCTTCGTTTGTCATAAATCCTCTTTCAAACATGGTGCTCCATGTCAGAATGAAGTCTTGGATTCTGTCTAAGCTTATTTTCCAAGTTTTTTTCCCCTTTTTCCTTTTTATTTTTAGAAATAAGCTTTTGTAAAGTTTTCTCCATGTGGTACTGAACAGATGAGGAACTGTGGGACCTGACACAGTGAATGCTGTTTACTCATAGGAAGGACCTGGTGCTTGCTGGTCTTGTCTATAGGATCCAGAAAACTGATCTATTGGTGATGCAATGAGATCCAAGAAGAAGTGGGCCCCTCATGGACCCCACCAAGAATGATTTACTTTTTTTAAATAGTTTATTAATTTTAGTAATTTGAGATTTTAGTGATTTGATTTACTTAGAGATTTTAGGAATAACTGAATAATAGTAGTTTTTTTATTTAGACAATTCCTCTATTATAAATAGAGAGGGATGCTTGATTGTAATGCATGCTATATTTTTAATGAAGTTCAGAATTGTTCTTATGAGTTCCCCTTTGGAGTATTTCCCCAAAGTGATTTTAGGGTTTTGAGTCTTAGGGTTCGATCTCACCGTCGGAGGTGTAGATCTTCACCGTGGCATCCGGGCTACGCCATCAATTGGTATAAGAGACGACGATCAATCTCAGATCGCCGGTTGAGATCGCCGATCCGTGGTAATCCCGTATCCCATCTCCCTATTTTCTGTCCATCCATTATTATCCTCACCGATCATCATCTTCAGTCATCATCTTCATCATCACCCTCATCACAGCCGATTCCATCACAGCTAGAACCCCAGCACCTACCTCCATCCATTCATCGTGCCAGAACCCTATTCATCCCCAACCCACTAACAACCTCATCAGCCACTTCTGAACCAAATCCCCAAATCCCTAACAAACCCATCAGCCACTTCCAAACCAAATCCCAGCCCTAGACAAATTTTCCCCAAAATCCTAAATCACCAAACCCTACTCTAGCCCTACCCGAACCCACAAAACCTACCCCACTGCCACATGTCTCTTCCCAGTAGCCAGCCCAACTCTTCAAACTTCCCCCGATCCAAATCTCCAAGCAATTGAAACCCAATAAAAATAAAAGAACCCTGCCCAATCGAATCCTGCGTAGGCCCCATCTGAACCCACTTTGACGCCATCTCAGCCAACTCTATCTCCAGTCATCCCCTATATTCATAACAGCTGAACCTCCCTTTCACAAACTAGAAGGAAAAAAAGGGGTCAAACAGCAAAGGAGAAGTGAAAAAAAAAAAAAGAAACAGATAGGAGAGACATAATAGGAAGAGAGAGAGAGAGAGAGATGGTGTCACCGTACTTGGCTGACTCAACCTAAACAGGGCTTGGGTAGACCCATTCTAAGTTTGGTGAACCGAAAAAAAAAAAAAAAGTGCAAAAATTTGCATCATTGATTTTAGTCAATATGAAACTTTTTGGGAGCCCCATTAAAATTCAAAGAATTCTATATGAGCGCAAATATGGCAATTGGTATTTTGAAAATGAATTATATTCTGAGGAATTTCTCAACTTGACACAACAAGAAAATTGGACAGTTGATGAATACACCTGCCACTTTCGAGAATTGTATGAGATTTGCGAATTGGAGGAAAATGAGATACACGATTTAGCTCGTTATATCCAAGGCTTGCGACCAGATATCTTGGAAAATATGAATTATTACAAAACCAGTCAAGATGCATACTTAGAAGCCATCCGTGTTGAGCACATGCTTCGAAAGTCTCGCAGGCAAAAATGTAGACAAAGAGCTCATATTGTGGAAAGACTTTTTACAGGAGAAGAAAATCCCACTCTTGTCATTCGCAGACTCCTCAATACCAATGAAGATGAGGAAGAAGAATAGAAACATGCTAAGAAATTTCACACGCGGGTGATAGTCGTGGACAAAGCTGTTAACATGGTTATTGACAATGGTAGTGCGGTTAATTTTGTCGCACAAGAGGTTATTGACAAGCTTAATTTGCCAACTGAGAAGCTTTCTAAGCCCTACCAAGTCACATGGTCTAATGGTCATGTCATTCTCGTGACTCACAGATGTTTGGTAGCTTTCAAGCTTGGCAGATATGAAGATCAAATTTGGTGTGATGTGATCCATATGAATATTGCTCATATCCTTTTTGGTCATCCATGGATTTTTGATCGGAAAGTGCATCATGATATAGAGGCAAACACATATACCCTTTTCAGGAATTGCAGATGGCATAGACTCATGCCACTGACATTAACATCTCAGTCATCGTCTACACCTTCAACAAAAGCGCCACAAAAAGAACACAAACTTGAAGAAGCAGTCATGATTACACCAAAAGAGCTAACTTCGAGCATCAAAGCTGACATTGAAGAGCAAGTTCATGGCAACAAAGATTTTGTGGGTACAAACAATATTGTTTAAGGTAGTGCCACTCGAGCTTCAAAGGATTGAGAACATACAAGGTCAAGCAACTATTGAAGACTTTGAACAGGTTAGCAAAAAGATTGAACATCCGGTAGAGCTCACTGTCATGCCACTTCCAAAAAATTCAATTGGGTCTTCAAAACTCAATTCGATTGTTTCAGTGGTTTCACAAGAAGATCAAGTTCTTACAGTTCCTCACATTGACTTCATCTTCAAAGATTAACAATGGAAGCTTGAAGATTGCACTCAGATATGGCAGATTTTACAGTTGCAGTCTCTCATAGGAATACCGCAAGCTCGCACTATATGCAGACAGCAGAAGAAGCGACGCTTTCGAACTACTTTTAAATGGCTGAACATATTGCGTCAAACTCCCATGCTATGCCATGTAGCTGTAACTCAAAAGAAGAAGCGGACATTTGTGCACTTAATTTTTGACCTAGGCAGACATTTTCTGAACTTGTGGTCGGATTCTCTCCTGTGTTATCAACTTTTCAACTCGTTGGAGTCGAGTTCTTCCAAGAGGGGGAGCGTTGATGCAGTGAGATTCAAGAAGAAGTGGGCCCCTCATGAACCCCACTAAGAATGATTTACTTTCCTTAAATAGTTTATTAATTTAAGATTTTAGTGATTTAATTTACTTAGAGATTTTAGAAAGTGATTTTAGGAATCACTGAATAATAGTAGTTTCTTTATTTAGATCATTCCTCTATTATAAATAGAGAGAGATGCTTGATTGTAATGCATGCTATATTTTTAATAAAGTTCAGAATTGTTCTTGTGAGTTCCCCTTTGGGGTATTTCCCCTAAGTGATTTTAGGGTTTTGAGTCTTAGGGCTTGATTTCACCGTCGGAGGTGTAGATCTTCACCGTGGCCTCCGGGCTACGCCATCAATTGGTTTCCGTTGTTGATGATGATTATAAAATGTGACGTTCCGGAGTCCCACATCGACTATAGAGAGGAAAGTGAATGGAGTTATATGTAGAGCTTACACCCTTACCTTGCATGAGGCCTTTTGATGGGTTGAGGCCCATCAGAAGCAAAACCGTGAGGCCTATGGACCAATGCGGACAATATCATACATGGGTGTAGGGTGGGGCGTCACATAAAAAAACTGCGAGCTGGGGGCCTTCAATTTTTGTCCCATCTTTCTATTGACTGTACAGAGTTCTATTCTCTTCGGAACCAACTATTTGTAGGCCATGATCTTTTGGATCTTGGAGAAATTTGGAGCATTCCAGACTGACTATGGGACTCACCTGTATAGAATTATGTGGCTCAAAAGTCTTTCTGAATAATGCTAAAACTATGCACAGGTTCATGCAGCATGGGTTGCTAATGCACATAAGGTTTCATGAGAAGTTTCCAAAGCCCAAGACACAGCATTTGGATGTCTCACCCAGACTCTGGCATGGCTAATCGGGTGGGCATTATGTGCATGGAATAAATGGCTGGTTAGAAGGCCACATAGGTTCCCTTGCACCGTACATTGGCGAATCGGCTGACTTGATCTGCCTATTTCTTGAGCCATTTGCGGGGCTCACCTTGAGCCAACCTGCTGATATCACACCCCTGTATATGGTACTGGTCCAGATTTCACTCCGAACAGTACCTACTGTGAAATCATGGTTATGTCATTTGTGTTATTATTACTATTATTATTTGTTTTTTATGATGATGTAGGTATGCTTGACGTCTTTGACCCAACAAGACTATTTCTCCGGATGCCACCCGTTAAACTCATACAAATGCACATTGGGTAAATTTGGAGCGGGTTTTGAACACTAGAGGTGGGGAGCAAATCCACCCATGCCTCATGCCCCTCCACCATACTTTGTATTATGTATATAAATGATCAATCGGGTGATGTTAAAAATAGGGCAGTTACTCTACACGAGTAGACCATATCAACTGAAGGTGCAAGCCAGTTGGGTGCAATCAATTGGTTGGTATAAGTATAGTGCTTGGAGCTGTCAGTAACTTCAATTCTTTTGTCTGTTATTTTTATTTGGGGCCTTACATGGGTTGGGTTCGGGTCAGGCAAGGCCAGGAAAAGGGAGGCTATTTGAGCTGCCAGGTCTTTGCTTGGTTTAATATCTACATGCTCTTCACAGTCAGTGTCATGCTCTTTTCCTAACATCAGTAGGGATTATTGGTCGATAGAGCTTTTCAACAAACTGATCTGTTCGAGCCTGAAATCAGTAACACTTTAATTTGAACTGCCCAACGGGCCCTACTGGCAGGTGTCAATCCAAATATTGAGACCAGCACTTGTACTTGTAGCACTTGGTCTTTACAAGGCAAACTTGGGTCTATGTTTCAGGGTCATTGTCAGAAACAGCAGTGTTTCAGGCTTTAGACTTCTTATTTGAGTTTGGACTTCGGCCTGTGTAAGTCTCGCCTGAATTTGGCCCATTGAGTCTCTTGTGCATCGAGAGGTTTCAGGGTTTTGTTGTCTAGGAGATGTTCATGGTTATACCTTAAAAATGGCATATCATTCATGCCATGTTTGTGCACAGGTGAGTATTCCACTGTGCAGAAGATTTTTCAGTTCCGTGTGAATATGCATAGTATAAGAGCATGTTTGTGCTGCCGCTTTTTTCGAAAGAAGTCTAAGAAAGAGGAATTGCTTTTCTGTGCTACAAAAAAAATATCTATTTGATTGTGGAAAAGCGGGGGAAAAAACAGTTTTTGATTGTAGGGAAGGGAGCGGATTTGGTTTTCAGCAGAATACAAAACCGGTTATCCGCTACATGAAACAAAAGTGTCCTAAAATATTTTTCCCTTTTTTCCTATAAAGATGTCTGCATGCAGATGTCTTGATTTAACCAGAGAAGATTTACTTAATGTGATAGGAAAATTAAATTTACATATGTAAATGCTGCATATGTAAATGTTATACATGTGAAATACATATCATATTTGTTAAAATCAATGTTTTTTTATGAATATGATTTGGAAACTCGCAATTTTTCATTGGTGGCCAACTATTAGAGGGTTGGATCCTTGGAACTTAATGAACCATCATCATTTTAACTGTAAATCTAATTGTCTGTAACTCTGTTTACCTTTAATTTCATGATACAGAAACAAAAATCTGGTACTCACCGATTTGGTTTGAGAAGATAAAAAGGCCCCCTAATGAACGTTCCTAGCATATTTGGTTTGATGAGATAAAAAAGGTCCCAAGTTCAAAACCACGAGCTAAATAGCATAAATAGGTTAGCTTGTTTGATTCTTAGATGTACTTTATTAAGCATTTGTCATCGTTTAACATTCTCTTGGAGTGATCCTTTAATTTGAATGCAAGGGAAGGGGATGTTTAGTTGGTTGAGAAATCAGAACCTTAGGTTGCAATATAATATATATGAATTAAATACATATAATTCAACCCATAAGTGGTTAAAAATGAATATCAAATGTGAAATTTAAAAATGAGCATCAAATAACCCTTTCTTATATTTATGTATTCAATTCATATGTATTATAATGCAAACAAACTAGCCCTAAGGATCATTGGTGTGCATGAAATTAGGTTTCTAATAATAATAAGAAATGTATTTCTATAAAAAAAATTGACTAAATTTGAAGGGGGAAAAAATTGATTAGCAAGCTATCCACTTGGTAAATCAAATTCCAAGAAAGTTAGGTTTCTATCGGGTATCTTTTCTATCTCCTCCACCCCTCACTTTTGTTGAAATTCATTTCATCATAAATTCAAAGACTTCACTTCCATACAAATATAGAAGGAAACTTACTTTACCATTTCATTCAAGTTCAATTCTAAGCGTCAACGTGCTTATGGTCGAGTGGTGTTAACACTTAGGAGTCGTTTGTGCACAAGCTACGGTAGAGAAAATTGCACGGCACCCCCAACCCGCAAGGGTTCGATCCCTAGTCTCCAAGTTGGGTCTTGGGGAAGTCACAAAGCTGGCCAGTAGTGCCATTGGGCTGAAAAAAATAGAAGTGGGCATAACTTTCAAGGCCCATTGGGCTAAAAAAAAAAAAAAAGAAGTGCGCAAATGGGTCCCATCCGTTGTAAACAATTGAAACTGATTGTCTTTTTTGGTCCTTTCGATTGTCAAAGACGATCGCGCATAACCATTGCAGCAGCAGTAGCAGTAGAAGTGTAGAAGGAAGGAGAAGATATTGTAACCGGAACTCCGCAGGCACATCAAAGTGATAAGTGATCGCACAAGAGAGTTGGGAAAGATGATGATGATGGAGGAGTCCGATTTCCTGTCGTGCTGCGGGAGCACCAAATTCGCCAAAGAGATGATGGCCGCTTCTCCTTTCTCCTCCCTCGATCAAGCTACCCAATCTGCAAGCCACATCTGGTTCAACATCGTCCGTTCGATTCTCCCTCTCTCTCTCTTTCTATAGTTTTTCTATTCTAACAAAACAAGAAAGATTGGATTTTTATGGGTTGTGAAAGATTGGATTTTTATGGTTTGTGAAAGATTGGATTTTTATGGGTCGTGTGTTTGTTTGTTTGATTGCAGGTTGATATTCATGGATGGCTGGAAGCCTTTGGTGCTCATCCGCCTATCGGTGACAAGTCTTCTGCTGCCAACAAAACCCGCACAAGTGCAGAGTTAGTATTTCTTCTTCTTCTTCTTCTTCACTCTCATCCTTTAATGAATGGCCTTTATACATGAAATGGTAAAAAGGGGTATTGGGGTTTCTTCTAGTATTGAATCATTTGGGTGTGTTTGGATTTGCCCCCCTAATTTATTGCAAGATTGCTAGGCTGTAGAATTGTAGAATTTGTGATGATTGGTTAGGCATGGTGATATTTGTAGGTGGAGCAAAGGAGAACAATCAACTGCCATGGAAACTGCTACTGATTCCACCTTACAGGTAGGTGTTTGGAAAATCTTACCCAACATTAGTTGAACCAAATTAAATCATGCCAAGTTCTACTCTTTCTTATTTATTTATTGGGGGCTTAGGCCGGGGGTCCCTCAACTCATGACTTTGTTGCAAACAGTCCACAAAAAAAAATCATCAAGCCAAAGGTCCCTCTCACACTTTTTCATACCTGAAATGTCTAGTTTACCCTTTTTTTAAATCTTATCCCATGATTGGTGGGATATCCCATTAATAATGGCCAACTAACATTTAATTGCCCACGATTAATGGAATCCCCAGATTTTCAAATAAATTCTAAAAACACACAAATAAATTTCAAAATAACGAAAATAAATTTTAAAAAAATGCAATAATTTCAAAAAACGGAATAAATTTTTTTAAAAAAGAATATATAATTAAATAACACAGATAAATTTAAAAAGATGCAAATAAGTTTCAAAATATCCAAATAAATTTCAAAAGACTAAAATAAATCTCAAAAGATCCAAATAAAATTTAAAAAATGCAAATAAATTTATAATAATGAAAATAAATTTTAAAAAATAAAATAATTTCAAAAAACTCAATAAATTTGAAAAGACACAAATAAATTTCAAAAGACGCAAATAAATTTTAAAAATGCATATAGATTTCAAAAAACGTAAATAAATTTGCTAAAAAAGTCAAATAAATTTTGAAAAAAACTCAGATAAATTTACCTAAAACACAAAGAAATATGCCAGAAGATAGATAAATTTGAACAACACTCAGATAAATTTGAAAAAAAATGGGATAAATTTGAACAAAACTCAGATAAATTTGACAAAAACTCAGATAAATTTGCCTAAATAGATAAATTTGCGTGGGCTGGGTCAGCCTGACCTGACCCGACCCGACCCGACCTAGACCTGGACCAAAAGACCCAGAGAACCAAAACCAGGTCTTTTTCTTCACGTTCTGGTTCTGGAATCAAAACCAGAACCAGTGCTTCCTCCTTCGGCCACGGCAGGCAGGGCGGGGCAGAAGCGGACACGAGATCGGGGGGCGCAGTCATGTAATAACTGGCAGTTCCTAGGGCGCATTCCGGCGGAGGCGGCAAGGCTATGCGCGACGTAGCCGGAGAAGGGAAGGTGATTCTGATCATCATAACTACTAGTTTGAAAAGACGAGAAAAGACGAACGTAGTTTGAAAAGACGAGAAAAGACGAACGAAAATTCGATGCAATGTGCTTTTGGAGATGGACGTGGTTTTGCAAACACAAGATTGCATAGCATTACAACGACAGAAAAATATACTACATCTTTGATTCCGGCTTCCATTTTCTAAGGTATTTCGTTTTCTATACGGCTCTGATAGGAGGGAGGAGGAAGATTGAGAGGATTTAGGAAGGAGGAAGGAAGGAGGAGGGAAGATTTGAAATTTTAAATTTCAAATTTTTTGCCTAAAACGGTTGGAAGGGTAATTTAGTCTTGAAAAATGAGATCATGTGGATGCAGGGACCTATGGCTGGAAAAAGTCTAGCCGAGTGGACCATAGGCCTTAAAAACTTTTTCCTTGGACTGGAGGCCGGAAACATTGACTTATAGGGACTTTTTGCTAATTATCTCTTATTTATTTACCTTTTGCCCTATGCTTTTGATTGGGGCCAGGCCTATTCGGTGTTTCGACGCTTTGGTTTGCATAGTAATCAATTATGTTGTTTTGGGTCATTAAGATGATAATCTGAAAATGCCATTTTGTCTATTTAATTGTTATGAGTTATCATGTTTTGCAGGAATTGTTGGAGTGGAATGCTCGGTATAAGCAGAAGTTTGGATTTGTTTTTCTCATATGTGCTTCTGGGAGGAGCACATCGGAAATTCTTGCTGAACTTAAGGTCAGATTTAGGCTCTTGCTTAATTGTGAGTGCGTGTGTGTTTCTGCTTTGTTAATGTTGTACTTGATCAATGTTAAGGTATCCAATTTTGTTCAATTAGTGCAAGAATATATACCCAATAAATATTTTATGAAGCAGACATGATTGTGTTTTGAAAATGAGCACTATTCTATAACTTAATTGTTCTAAGAAATGCATCAGATGGATGCTAATACTATTTCTTTTAAATCGAAAACTGTAACAAATTCACACTGAAATGCATAAATGTATGTATCTTCATATCTCTTTGTAGTACAGTACTATAATTTGCATGAATCCAAAGTCAAGGTTTGAATCACGCCCTGGAACAGGGAAAATTAATCCTGACCTATCCAAATTAAGTCACAAGACATGACATGTACAAGACTCCCACTTAATACTATATATTTGACTGACTCTAACTTGCCTGAGTGACAAAACCTTGCTTCGGCCAAGTTGGTGGGAGTGTAGATATTTGCCTGAAATGACGTTCATTTTTTTTTCTGGTAGATACTCACATGCCCACACACCCCACTAACCCAGGTCCCTTAACCATCCGCTCTACAACTAGGGATTGATCCCTGGTTATTTCTGTGGAGAGTGAGGTTCCTCACCGGTCACCACTGAGCTAAAAATGGAACGGTACAATGTTATTCAGTTAGGTCATTCTGCCGTAACATTTTTCTGCTTTTATGGTTGCTGCCTGAACTTATGGCATTGTTTTCTCCAGTGACCAGCATAAGTAGAAACTACTAAGCCATTGCTGAATATCTTACTTAGTATTTTCTTTAAAATGTCATTACTTTATATTCACTGGCAGCTATTGTAACCAGCTTTCCTTCTTTCCTTAATTTACTCTTTTAGATTGCATGCCCTGGCCATGTGACTAATATTTGGTACCTAATATTAGAGTCATGATACTGCATGCCAGTGAGTTATTTGGACTAGCTTAACACATTTATCTGCTGTTGAAATCACATGGATGTATCCTTGGCTCAATGTTACATGTTTTTGGGTTCATAATGTAATTTTATTTGTTGTTCTTGTGGTTGCTCTGACAAACATGATGTCCTGTTACAGAAACGTTATCCAAACAAGCCTATACTTGAGCTTGAGATTGCAGCAGGGGAGCAGATGAAGATAACTGAGTTGCGCCTTGCCAAGCTCTTCACTGCTAAAGGGATGGAAACTTCTCTAAGTTCTCCCCAGCCTGTGGCCAGTTTTCCCGAGAAACTAAAGGGTGCTATTTATATTAGTCCGCCTTTTACTCTTTTTAGCTGTTTTTGTGATATATGTTTTTCTTTTCCTCCTCCATGTGTTGTTCACCAAGATGTCAGGAGCCTTGTTTAGATAGAGGGTGGTTGCATTCGATTGGCAGTTGAAAATATAAAAAACTTCCCATGCTTCACTATGGGTTCCTTTATTTTAAATATATTTTATTTTAATTTTGTAGAAATCTTTTAGCTGGCTCGATATTGATGGTATAAGGCTTTGATAAATGATGATGGTGATCCTTATCTTTAAGATTTATTTTTGTAAAGATATTATTCTTTTTTCAACATCTAATCTTTGTGATGGATAGAATTGTAGTTGTGGTTATGGTACTTGTAACAGTGTTGTTCGCGTCATGTAAAAGGAAATGTCCTTGGATTGCATGTGGGTGTGGGCACTGGGGCGGAACCAAGAAAATTCCATTTTTCTTGGGGGGGTGGGGGGCTTTATATGTGAAAAAAACCATAAAATTCCCATAACATAAGGGGGTTTTACAAAAATTCAAAGGATTTTTCCACAAATTTTGGGGGTTCATGTTAGAGATAAATTGCTATTACTTTTCACATAATAATAATAATAATAATAATAATAATAATAATTATTATTATTATTATTATGATGGTGATGATTATAGTAATAGTAAACAAAGTGGAAAATGTTTTTATGCAGGACATTGGTTGTCTAATCAACACTAAATGTAATAAATTGAGTTGCAAGTCCGATGGATGTTCATCTTTCTCCCCTTGGACCACCTTGTCTATCTTTTACCTTGCCCTGCTTATATTGTAGGATCTTACACCCCATTGAGCTACCACTTATCCCAAAACCAATTGGTGATGGGAAAACGACACAACAATAGTTTTATGATGAGGGTGAGGGCTCGACCACAATTATGACCACCGCTCAGGAGCGAGGGTGGACGTTGACCTTAACATATATGGAGATCCATTTATTCTGGAAATGTTCAAAACATTGTCGTTGCTATATGAGTGATGCATAAATGCTTGTTCATGCATCAATGTGGATCGTCTCCATGTTATATATGAAAAAACACTGCAAAAGTACATGTATGCATCCAAATGAATGTGTATCTGCACATGTCTTGGTTTTATTTATATCATCATTTGATTTGATATACAGTAATCAATTCTAAAGAAAAATCTAATGTAATTCCATCTTGAACTGTAGAAGATCGTGTTGGTGTAATTGGAGCACATTTAACTGCTGTTACTGAGGCCTCTGCCAGCAAGGAGCCCCGTGTTGTTCGTACCCGTCCGCCTATCACAACCCATGTCTTAGACGTTTCTCGTGGATCTCCTGGTGCTGGTATTGAAGTGCAGTTGGAGATGTGGAAGGGAACTCAACATCGCCCATCGTTCAGAGAAGGGGGTTCAGGTGAGTGGGTGTTACAAGGGTCATCAGTTACAGACAGTGATGGCCGGAGTGGTGCTCTGATGGGCATTGTTGATGATGTGGCCCCCGGGGTTTACCGGATTAGCTTCAACACTGGAAAGTATTCACCTGCTGGTTTCTTCCCTTATGTCTCCGTTGTGTTTGAAATCAAGGAGTCCCAGAAGTCGCAACATTTTCATGTTCCACTGCTGCTTTCACCTTTCTCATTTTCTACATATCGAGGAAGCTAAACCCTTCTGGTACAACACTGCATGTTGGTACAAATAATTAATAGGTTCCTGCTACAAAGAATGAATTAGTTTAAGCTTGTTGTTAGAACTTCAAAAGCATCTGGATTGGTTCACTTAACCCAAGTTTGCTGGTATTATCATTACTTCTCCAACTTTCTGTTATTGGTAAGCCTGAATGCTTGATAGGGTAGCAGACATGGAAATTATAATCAGCGCCAACATAAACCCAGATAGCTAAGCTATGTATTTGTCTGTACTGGTTCATTTGACCATTTGTGTGCTCCAAAGTGCAGACCTGATGGGGCCGGTATTTTTCGTAAGTCTTACAGGTTGTTGACATATGCCATGAATCAGGGCTGACAGTATGTGAATCCTTAAAACTAGGTGAATCCAAGATATCTTTTTTTGCTTTTGTTTATCATTTTGTTTCTAACAGTTACATCTTGGAAGTTCTAGCTGACAGCCAGGTTTTCCTGCTTGATGTTTCTCATTTCACGCATGATAGGCAAACTAGATGACCTGTGAACAATCTGGGTTCAATATAGCCAATGTTGAATGGTGGCGACTTTTATTGGCTGTTGCATGTATTTTGGGCCTGGTTGTTTTAGGTCTGAAGCCCTACACCTTGGGTTGATAGCATTAAGACCAAGCTCCTAAGTCCTACCTGACCTGTTTACCAAGTGGGAAATCCCAAGTAATATTACTGTATTTAGGTTGGGGTTGGATTGGCAGGTTAGGGTGCAGTCAGGTGGTTTCAGGTTAACATGACAGGTCCGGTGGAAAATATGGAACCGAATAGAACCATCCTCTATATTACTGAGGTTGTTAGTGTCAACCTAAACTCTAAATTACCGGGTTGAGTCTGGAATTGCCAGTCCATCCATGGGACTGAAAGGCACTTGATTCACTAAAGAAGGGTATGCTTGGTAATAAAATGGTGTAGACCAAAATTGGGTAATATTATAACATTGTAATATTTTTACTATTTGGCAGTCAGTGAAGAATGCAATGGATTCTAAACTTATTTGTTTGGCATCTACTACAAATTATAAGTGAAAACAAAATGTGATGATAACAGCATTTTAAAGTTTATATATATATATATATATTGAATATGGTTTGTTACTAGATTAATAACATATTAACAGTATTTGTTTGCAACTTGTTGCTTCAAACCATCAGTGGTGCCTGCATTTAAAATCCATATTATTCGAATTCATTTTCCCACCTTATTTTATTCTCATAGAAAATTTCACTCTGATCAAATATCCCATCATTAGATGTAGAAATGCTTAAAACACATGATAATAAAAATCAAATCACATGTTTTCAGGTGATCAATCTGATGATGAGAATAACTTCGATTGGAGTCATTATTATCATGGCCACCACCACCATGGTCCTAACTGCTGTGCATTCCTTTATGAAGGGGCAGAGGTTATTTTCATATCTTTTACTCGATCTAATCACCACCACCATGAAAGCCTTGTCCCAATTATGTTGGAGAACTGTTTCTCCATTCCGATCTATTCTAAGCTTAATCCTCGGTTAGGTTAGGTCCACTTCTAATATTTGCCTTTCTCATCAAATATTAGTTTTTAATTCAGATTCAAACGTAGTCTATAACAGTCACTTGTAACTGCACTCCTGGTTTCTAAATTTCTCCACCTAGTGGAGGGTTTTGCTCCTATCATTTGTTCCCCATCCAAACGGGTTACATTTATTTGTCACCTTCAACATATTTATACTTCTTTTAACAACTTCCTCAGCTGAAATCTTGCCAAGTGATAACTCGCTTCCAACCATTTCCAACCACAATATAAGGATCGAACTTCAGCCCTTGTAAGCTGCTTCATGCGTTCCCACTTTTGACACACTAGTAGTTTGGAGCAACTTTTGACCTATTGGATTAGGTGTCGGCGTTCACAACAGATCAAGGTTCTTCCTAATGCAAACCGATCCAAATGTGTTACGACACAGATCTTGCTGATCAGCACAGAACTAAACCTCTAATGAATAAGGAGATGAGCACAATCAAGTCAGTATGAAAACTCATGCAGGTGGTATACTAGTTTTCCAAGTGAGAGAGATTACCTTAAGTTAAAAATGCAAGATTCAAAGGCAATCTACAAGATACAAATTATGGCAGATGATCATGTTTGAAATAGAAGAAAAGAAGAAGTTGTGGCAAATTGTATTTTGGCGATGCTCCGAATGCCCCCCCAACGAGACGGGAAGAAGTCGGCTACCTTGCTTGTGAGTGTGGGTATTCTGGCTGCCAGCAGTTTTGAGCGAGGGACTTGCTCCGGTATGGCGGGCTTGCTACAGCAATAGTATCCGGCGTCATTGCATAAGAAACATTGTTGTCTCAAGGTTGCTTGTCTTCTGAGGTTGACTCAGTTGAAGGAGAACCTTCATTGTAATGACTCACTGTTGAATTGAAGAACCTATCGTTCTAATGTATAATTTTTTGTTTCCCCCCAACCCACGACTGCAAGATTATGAAATTTGATATTTGAAGTACAATAGCAATTCAACAAATAATGGGTCTTTGAAAGTTTCATGAAACATAGTCCAAGGTATAATGGCCAAGCCTTCCAGTCCGGTAAAGGTTAAGCAACTTCGTAGCTATGGTCCTATTTCCATCTTCACCTGGTTCCAGTGGCACTCTGAAAGCCTCATGTATGGCCAAAAACTGATTTTTAATCAATCTTTCCATATCTCTTGGATCTTCCAAATTTCCCTTAAATGATGATATGGTGCTGAACAGCATTCGACGGACATCCCTCACAATGAAATCCTGTATAAACAAACAAGTAAAATTTAGTTTTTCAAACTGAGCTCAAAACATGAGTACATGACAGCACCATGCTTAACATTTCAAAATCATTTCATTTTTCCAAAATCTGAATGGTCTATCATGTGGGCCCCTCCATGTGATCAGCCAAAGACGGTGTGGGACAGCCAATAAGGTGGGTCAACAGTAAACTTCCAACCATCAGTACAGCCAATAAGGTGGGTCAACAGTAAACTTCCAACCATCAGTTTGTTTACTACACTATTGATTGCCTGATTAGTAGCCTGGCTCAATGTTTGAGCTAGTGCAAATTGGAAGGCTGACCTGAAAGACAGCATGGGTCTTGTACGCATGCAGACGTAGTAGACCTCCATGGAAGAGCCGTCTTCTTCCAGTATTTAAGGAGATTGCAGTCCTTACATAGATCATTTATAGGATAAAGAAATTGAGGAGATCACCATGTCTTCCTTTATTATGAATATGGGAACTCTGCCTATCAGAAATCTCCAAAAGATATTTTCATTGCAAATACATACATTCAGATCATTTCCTAAAAAAAGGTAGCTTCGCAATTTTAAGCCAAACTGCCTGGTAACATAGCAAATTTGATACATAGAAATCAATATAGAGACGACTGATGGAAAAGACTTAATACCTGTGTGTGATCCGTAGGGTACTGCTTTCTCCTCTTGTTCATGTGGGAGCCGGCTAAACTCTTCTCTTTATCATCTAAAGACAAAGTGTCATCCTGCCTGGCGTTCAACTTCCCCCATTGTTTGTACTCTTCATTTGAGTTTAGGATAGCCAGAAAATACATAGCAAGTTCACATTCCCCAACCAAACAGTCGTCAATAGCTCCTGTAATTAAGACAGCAGAGATAACAGTATGCAACACGGACATACATTTAAAACCTGCAATACAACCTTCCAATTGCCCTAGTTGTGTCCTAGTTATCATTGTCATGCATCCATGTGAGCCCCACAAAATGCTTCCAAAACTTGAAATTTGAAGCCAGTTCTTATTTCAGCCTTTGATGCTGTAAATCTCAATGAGAATCGGCCTCGGATTTAAAATTGAGAACATGCTGTTTGGCCCACTTGAATACATGCTAATCACTGAGGTAGGGTGGGAATGGGAGATTGGGAGGTCTTAATGGGAATTGGAGGTCTGTAAAAAACATTATCTGATGATCATAGCCATCTATTTTAAGGGCCTCAAAATTTAAAAGTTTTATATGCTATGAAACCGTTAAAACTTCAAGATTTCTGTATCGATGATTAGGATCATCAAATCATGATGGCATGGTGGTTGCAATGTCAACTCCCATACAGAGCGCTAGGGTTCGAGTTCTGCTCAACTCCTTGGAAGACATCTGTGCTAGCCAGTGTGGTGGCCCACCAAAATAATAATAATAATAATAATAATAATAATAATAATAATAATAATAATAATAGCTAGAAACCATTCACACGTAAGTTATCTACGCATCTCCTCTCTATGCTCCACCTATGATCAATTCAACCTCTTCTCACACCCCCTCCCCTTACCCCAGTGAATTGACACCCCAATTTGACACTCTTCTAACATACTAATTTACGTTAGATTGTTTTCTAAAAAAAGCAACCAAAAAAATCATTAAACTTGGAGGCCATTAAATCAAGGGTTAAAATGATTTTTAGCACAAACCAAATCCATCATAAGATGGGCCCCATGGAGGGGCGAGTTGTACGTGCAAATGATGGCTATAAGTACTTACACATATACATGCAGACATATATACATACATGCATAAGAGATTAGTACCAGTTAGTGCTAGTTTGGAGCCCATCTCAACATCGAGAACTTCAGGAGCCAAAACACCTGGTGTGTCCAGAACATATAGATTGGGATGGCTAGCAATCTGAAAGTGAGATAACCCATAGAAATTCCTTACTGAAGCAAATACAGGAAACCAAAACACAGGTTACAGAAATGTCCATAGTTGCAGAGCATAAATCCTAATAATAATCTTTACATTCAAATCAACATGAAAATGCTTTAATCTTAACCCTTCAAACATAATAAAGATCAAAAGCCTTGAATATCCATAAAATTTTGTAACTACATAACACTATCAGAACATGGGCCATTACTTCTTCAATACTTGCTAGAACTACGCAAACTTAGACTAGTTGAAAATGAAATTGAATGTGTTATCCAATGTACACTTTCATTTGATGCATTAGAATTTGCTATTATTAAGAAGAGCACAATAATAAACTAAAATATGCCACTACAAAATGTATGGCCCAATAGTTATGTGGCAATCTCGTAGATCAAGTTAAAATAACCATAACGGTAAAACATCACTCCAAGAATATTTCCATCAGCTTCTTAGTACCAATAATTAGCACTTATTAAAGATACTTGAAAACCAGAACTGAAAACTGGCTGGCAGTATTATTTGTTCAAAACAAACTACGATCGGTTTGAACCATATGTAACTGTAAAAGATAGGCCCAGCCCACCAAGGGCCCAGGCCCATTACAAGCCTGTCTCACGTAGGATATAATCAAATCTGTGTATAGCTGATTTCTCTCTTTGTGATTTCCTTGTATAGATTAAGATTGATTAGGATTGATTCTTTCATTCTTTCATTGTAATCTTAACATACTTAGTGCCTTGATTAAGGTAACTATTCTTTATAAAAACAGATCCATCGATGATCAAAAGATCATTGAGTTTCTCCCAGCACTGTTGTCTTCTTCCTCTCATCTCATCACAGATTCTCACATGGTATCAGAGCCTCTTCTTGATTATATTCAATTCTTGCATTGAAGTATCCTCTGATTGATCAATCTTGATCAATCCTTTCTGGCGAAAAACTTCTTCTTCACTGCCGATTGCTCTCTGATCAAAAGTGGCCCACCACTGATCAAACAGTGGTCCACCAACGGTTCACACAGTCTTGATCGACAGGCCTCAGGGATCTTTTTAAGGATTTTTCTGGATTTTTTCTTCACCATTAAAGGTTGGTTCCAAGCTTCTCTTCATCTGTCGATTTCAATATTCAAGTGTCAGATAGTTTTCATCCAAACCGTCCAGATTTGTGGATCTGTACCCGTTGCTCATCAAACTTGGACTGGAGGAAGTACAATTGATCTTCTTCAAGACGCTCATCCTTGATCTGTGTTTAGATCATTCTGTGGGTCCCACACACAGATCTAGCCTCAGAAAGTGAGGTCGTCTGGCACTGTTCTGGGTCTTTTTTTTTTGTGCACTGATTTGTGTACTGTTTCAGAGGCTTTTCTGCACTGTTTTGGGGTTTAATCCACACAATTATCTCTAAATCTGATTCATTTTGCTACTGTGAATATTTATGATGAGTGCTCATTGTTGCTGATTCATACTGTTGGTGGAAATCTATACCGTTAGTGCACTAATAAGGACTGTTTACTGCTGAATTAGCCATTTATATCCAATCAATCTTGTTCTGCTTCTTGCATATTGATTGGTTCTTCAGATCTAAGGGCTGATCTCATCCCTTTACTGCTGATTTGGGTGCTCTGCTGTCTTTTCTCTACTTTTCTCTGCAATGGACAAGTATGATGTTATCCCAATTAAATTTAATGGGCAAAATTATATGTCCTGGTCCTTCCACTTACGGAACTTTGTCGAAGGACAGGGCCTTTTTGGTTATCTTGATGGATCGATAACCAAGCCTCAGATTACAAGTACTGTCGACTCAAAAGGCCTAGCCACTTGGTCCAAAGAGAATGCGAAAGTCGTCACTTGGATCCTTAACTCTATTGATCCTTCTCTTGCTGTGGCTCTTCAAGCCTACACCACAGCAGTTGATATGTGGGCTCATCTGAAGAAAGTCTACCATCAAACCAATAAAGCCCGAAAATTTCATCTAGATAGTGAAATTGCTAGATACAGTCAAGGAGATAAAACTGTGCAGGAATACTTTAATGGTTTTCTCACCTTGTGGACTGAAAGGGATTCCATGTTAATTCAAACGGTCTCTGCTGGATTTCTGTCTGAAGCTCTCAAGTTACAAGAAGAAACTCATATCAGCCAGTTTCTTATGAATTTACGTCCTGAATTTGAATCTGTCCGGTCTGCCCTCATGAATAGGGAGAATACTGCTAATCTTGATACTTGCTTTCAAGAAGTACTTCGCGAAGAACTTCGTCTCACTTCACAGCGTAATATTCTGGAAGCACCCGAAGTACCTAAAGCCTTTCTTGCGCCTCTTCCTGCTGACTCGGCTCTTTTGGCCACTCCAAAGCCAACTCAATGTTATGAATGCAAAGGCTTCGGACATATTGCTAAAAATTGTCGTAAGAAATTGGTTTGCAGATATTGCAAACGGACCGGTCATGTGATTGATGACTGTCGAAGCCTACAGCGACGGAATGAGACACAGCCTAAGAAGCCTCCCTCAAATATGCCAAGACAGAATGTTCCATCTGCATTTCAGGCTCAAGCCCCCATATCAGATACGGGCAGCACTTCTTCCGGGGCTATATCCATGACCCCTGCTCAGATTCAAGAATTGATTCAGAGCACAGTCACCTCTGCATATGCGTCTATGGGCTTCTCTGGTGGTCGGTATCAACCTCATTCTCATATAGCATCTCCTGCCTTTCATTCCTCTGCATCTCTTTCTTCTTCTATCACCTCTTCCACATGGTTTTTAGATTCAGGAGCCTCCAATCACATGACATCTGTAGAACATAGCTTTATAGATTCCCACCCTTATCTTGGAAAAGAGAAAATTACCACTGCTAATGGTGATCAACTACTCATTTCTGGAGTTGGTACCATTACTTTATCTAGTGTCACTGGCCAGTCCATCACCCTTTCCAATGTCTACTTTGTCCCAAAATTATCAGCCAATTTACTTTCTGTAGGACAACTTATTGATGATGGCTATCTTGTTCATTTTTCTTCCTCTGGTTGTGTCATACAGGGGCGACAAACTGGGAAGGTGATCGCGACGGGGAGTAAACATGGGCGCCTGTTTTTGCTGGACATTGGACATCATTCTTTTTTTGCTTCTTCTTCTAATAATTTCAAAAACTTGTGGACGGTTTGGCATAAACGTCTTGGTCATGTGAACAATGCCTATTTAATTTCTTTGTTTAAACTTGGTTGTTTGGACTCTACAATTGATAATAAAATGATGTCTTCTTTATCTCAATCAAAATGTGAAGCTTGTTGTTTAAGTAAGAGTCATATTTTGCCATTTTCTGTTCATAATTCTCGTGCATTAGAATCTTTTGACATCATTCACACTGATGTTTGGGGCATTGCTCCTACCTTGAGTAGGGCAGGATTTAAGTACTACGTGACATTTATTGATGATCATTCCCGTTATACTTGGATTTATTTCATGCGTTTCAAATCTGAGGTGTTTTCTATTTTTCAAAGATTTTATAACATGGTCCACACCCAATTTAAGAAAGATATCAAAATCCTTCGATCTAATTCTGGCGGAGAATACATGTCTCATGAATTCTCTGTTTTCCTCTCTGATAAAGGAATTCTTCATCAAAGATCTTGTCCACACACTCCGCAGCAGAATGGAATTGCGGAAAGAAAGAACCGCCATATTCTTGAAACTGTTCGCACCCTTTTACTTGCATCCCTAGTTCCTCCTGAATTTTGGTGTGATGCTGCACAGACTGCGGTATATCTGGTCAATCGTCTTCCTAGTACTGTTCTAGGTAAGACTACTCCTTACGGAGTTCTCTTTGAACATCCTCCTTCATACTCTCACTTACGTGTGTTTGGTTGTTTGTGTTTTGTTCATCTTCCACCGACTGAACGCACTAAGCTATCTCCACAGGCTGCCAAATGCATCTTTCTTGGCTACAGTTCTGAACACAAAGGGTTCTTGTGTTATGACCGGTTTGAAAAACGCATGCGAATCTCTCGAAACGTGATCTTCCTGGAACACATTCCTTTCTTTTCATTGCGTTTAGATCATCATCCTATTGCTGTGTCCTATTTGCCAACATTCCCGGAGTCTGCTTCTGTATCACCGGCTCTCAAGGTCTATGTCCGGCGTAACAAGGTTCCTTTTATGGTGCCTCCCTCTCCTGATCCTCTCCCAGTGCCGCCTACTGCTCCTATAGGTAATCATGCTTCTTCTGCTAATATCCTTTCTCTGCGACGATCTAATCGTCTTTCAATTGCCCCTAACCGTTATGGCTTTTCTGCTCTCTTTTCATCCTTAGATAGTGCTCCTATACCCACCTCATATTCACAGGCCTCGAAGATTGCTTGCTGGCAGGATGCTATGAATGAAGAATTGCTCGCTCTCGAAGCAAATCAGACATGGGACTTGGTACCGGCTCCTGAAGGAGCCTCTGTGATTGGCAGTAAATGGATCTTCTCCATCAAAGTCCACTCCGATGGGAGTCTTGATCGCTACAAAGCTCGATTGGTTGCACAGGGTTATAAACAGGAGTATGGAATCGACTATGAG
The DNA here is from genome assembly GCA_028538565.1 of Umbellularia californica. Lineage (NCBI taxonomy): Eukaryota > Viridiplantae > Streptophyta > Magnoliopsida > Laurales > Lauraceae > Umbellularia > Umbellularia californica. The sequence continues at coordinate 71,868,801 of JAPQWN010000005.1, forward strand.
GAGACATTTGCACCAGTGGCTAAAATGACCACCGTTCGTACTCTCCTCTGTGTCGCTGCAGCCCGCAACTGGCCTCTGTGGCAAATGGATGTCAAAAATGCTTTTCTTCATGGGGATTTACAAGAGACTGTCTACTTAAAGCCTCCTCCAGGATATGCTTGTCCTCCTAAGCATGTTTGTAAGTTGCGGAAATCTTTGTATGGGCTTAAGCAAGCTCCCAGGGCTTGGTTCGATAAGTTTCGGGCAGCCATTCTTCAAGCAGGATTTCGTCAGAGTCATTCGGATAGCTCACTATTTCTTCGATGGACATCGAAGGGCTACACTTTCCTGTTAGTCTATGTTGATGATATGATTATCAGTGGCAATGATAGTGCTAGCATTACGGAACTCAAACTTCATCTCACCCGCCACTTTAGAATGAAGGATCTTGGTCCTCTCACCTACTTTTTGGGGCTGGAGTTCTTGCGTAGTAAATCTGGCATTCGGGTTCATCAGCGGAAATATGCGACGGATTTAATCACTTCGGCAAGACTCGATGATGCTCACACTTTTGATACACCTATGGAGTTGAACAGCAAGATCAGTGCGGATGATGGCCCTCCCCTGGATGACCCCTCTGTTTTCCGGCGGATCGTTGGTAGTTTGCTCTACTTAACTATGACTCGGCCGGATATCTCTCATGCTGTTCATACGGTTAGCCAGTTTGTGAGCAATCCTCACAAACCTCACCTTGCTGCTGCCTTGCGCATACTCCGCTATGTCAAAGGCACCCTTAATCATGGTCTCTTTTACTCTTCGAGCGCTTCTCTGCATTTATCAGCTTATGCGGATGCTGATTGGGCCGGTTGCCCAGATTCTAGGCGATCTACCACTGGCTGGTGTATGTTTCTTGGGGACTCTTTGATTTCGTGGAAATGCAAGAAGCAAACCACTGTTTCCAAATCTTCTGCTGAGGCTGAATATCGGGCGATGTCGTCTGCTAGCGCTGAGATCATCTGGCTACGCCGTCTTCTCTGTGAATTTGGTGTCCGTATTGGTGGTTCTACCCCTCTTCATGGAGATAACACAAGTGCTACCAGAATTGCTAACAATCCGGTCTTTCATGAACGAACGAAGCATATTGAGATCGATTGTCACTTCATTCGTCAGCATGTTGTTACTGAGAAGATCACTCTGCCTCATGTCTCTACTCTTAACCAATTAGCAGATATCTTCACAAAAGCTCTCCCCAAAACGCGTCATCATGATCTCACTAGCAAATTGATGTTTTCTGCCTTACCACATCAATTTGAGGGGGAGTGTAAAAGATAGGCCCAGCCCACCAAGGGCCCAGGCCCATTACAAGCCTGTCTCACGTAGGATATAATCAAATCTGTGTATAGCTGATTTCTCTCTTTGTGATTTCCTTGTATAGATTAAGATTGATTAGGATTGATTCTTTCATTCTTTCATTGTAATCTTAACATACTTAGTGCCTTGATTAAGGTAACTATTCTTTATAAAAACAGATCCATCGATGATCAAAAGATCATTGAGTTTCTCCCAGCACTGTTGTCTTCTTCCTCTCATCTCATCACAGATTCTCACAGTAACCAGGTAGTGCTTCAACGAAACACTAGTAAGGGACCAAAACCCACATTTTTGAAATATTTGATATACTTTCAGCAAAAGTATGAACAATTTTTGGTTGTTTGGTTCAGGCTCAGGTACTCTTTCAAGTAGAAAAATAGAGCATCCATCTGCATTAAGCCAGACACGTTGAATCTAAGTTAAGTAGGGCAATAGAACATTAATCTGCATGAAGCCAGACTCATTGGATCTAAGCGCTATATAAATAAGATAAGTGTCCATAGTAGTGAATATGATTGGATAGAAGGAAAGCAGTAGTAGCAGCAGCATTGCAAAAGAACATTCATACCTTAAAACTGCTGATATCCTTTGTTTCCCCTGGTAATGGACTTACAATTGCATGTTTCAACTTTCCCTTCTCTAGAAATCAACATGCATAGTATATAATGACACCCATGAGATAGCAAGAAGAATAAACTAGTTGTCCAGAAGATGGCTCAAAGTCCAATCTACAATATGGTTAACTTATTTTGATATGTAGAAAATTTATGATCAATACCTGCAGCACTAATCCGGCCAATTTGGTGCAAAGAGTTGGCAATAGCTGACTTCCCAACATTGGGAATTCCGATAAGCAATACTGTTGCTGTGTAATTAGACTGACCAACCTTTAGTTCTCTGATTTGGGCTTGTATGAATTTCAGAAACTGTACCAATCAACCATTCATCAATTCTCACTGGATATTGTTAAAAGTGAGATAAAAGACAAAGTTTTATGTAGCTGGTATCAAATCCTCAGGAAAGAATATGGAAATATTTCACTTGCTCAGCATGTTAGTCACAATGATTCATTTTGATCATTAACCATTCTATGTCCATTCAACAATCAAACATTCGAAGTTTATTTTAAAGCACAAGATAAATCATGTATTTTCTGAAGAATTAGAAGTCACCTCCTTGATATTGTCCTTGTTGTGAGAATTGACTCCATAACAGATACAGTTTTGTTGTTGAAAATGTCTCATCCACTTCTGTCAGCCAGGAGGGTGGTAATGAGTATTCTGGCAAAAAGTTTTGTAAATGCATTTAGTATCTACTGAACTAGCAGATTACGTAATTAAGTTTTTTGATCAGCAATAAGACATATATATATATATATTAATATAATAAGAACAGTATATAGCTATAGATACAGTTCTAGGGAAAAAAAATACTATACCCCATCACCACACAATTATCCCTCGCCAAATCAACAATACTACAAAAAGCAAGAACAATTAGAAGACAACAATCCCTCTTCTACCAACAAGTCTGCTTCCTGATTTGGTACTATGTAAATGTGACAAGTTTATGTCTTTGCATAAATCTCACATCTCTCCAAGAATGCCAATATTGTGTTAAGAGTAAGTTTGGAAGTTTCCTTCTGGTTTCTGGGGATAGGAAAGGACAAGACATTCTTGGTGACAGGAATAGAGGCATGGTTAATTACCGAACATCACAACACCATGCCAGATCCTTCTATTTCTAATATAAAAATTGTGTAGCTATTGAGAAAATATTTTTACAACTTTTATTCTTGTGAAATCTTAACCAAAATATTGCAATATTTATTGCTTGAACAAACAAAAATGTTACGCGATTGCTTCGCATAAGACATGTACGGTACTTTTTATTGGTGTTATCTTTTGCATATTATATTGGTTTAAAAAACAAAAGTTCATTTAAACATTCTGTTGAATCCACAAATTGCTATACTTTGGGGTTTGCAAATTTAAACACTTTGTGTGGTATTGGATTTCCAACATACCAACCGACAGTCAAGCAGCTTAAGTTACATCATGGAAGTTTATCATCATCATCATCATCATTTATTATTATTATTATTATTATTATTATTATTTGAGGAAAATAGTTCCAGTCCCTCTCCTATAAAAAATGAAATCAAGCATATTAAGGAAGATTGACAGTCACTTCCAGATATCCAACCTTGAACCCTTTGATAAAAAAGCTGCTTTTGTAGGGATACGAACTAGGAAAATGTCACTTGGTCCTAAGAAAAAACAATCCCAAAAACTAAGATAAAATGATACAACTACAAATCATGTCTCAGAATTCATGTTTGATCTAACTACAAATAACAAAGCAATTTGCTGGTAGAAAAGAAAAGAAAGAGACAATTACCTGTGTCTGAGAGCGATCTGCAAGATCCATCTTGTTCAAGACTATCATGCGTTTAGAGGAAGATTCAAGGTGACTTGGCTGATTATATGCAGATGATAAAGGTATCTACAAGTAAAATAAATAAATAAATAAGGGTCATAATCATCATCTAAGCCTTATCCAATCAATACAGGCTATGCAATAATAAGGAAAATGAGTTCGCATGAATAACAGGGGAAATGAGAAATCCTCTGTACAACCCATACTGACAGGTAAGGGTGAATTTTGATATAACAGAATGGATTGCTACTCAATTGTGTAATGCATTTGGGTGAATCCAAAAAAATAAAAAACCACACTAGGTGGGATATGTGTGGTATATTTATTTAAAAAACATTCCAGCGAGAGCTGTCATTGCCGATGAGCCCAATTTGATACTTATCCAGTTGTTACCCACCGTTGGATTAAAATCCCAACAAAAATAAAAAATAAAAAATAGTGATGTCTTTTAAAATTAAACCCATTAAACTTAACAGACATAGATCAGGGTTAGGATTATCCTAAAGGGTTGATTTTTTTTTTGGACATCCCTAGGTCTCATTGAGATCTTTCCCTCTATGGGCCCCAAAGGCTATACATCACCATCCATAAAGCTCTCTCAGTTGCAGATAGCTATTCTGAGCCCAATCCAAGCCCATTGACTAGTATGCAGAGAGGATCCTTCTCCCAAAATATTCAATAGATTTGATACTAGGGGATATATTCCAAGTCTACCCAGAAACAAGTTCCAACTCCTTTCCAGTAAACCCAAAACAATAATCAGTCAGGCATTTCATCAAACACTTTGGCATCTTTTTCTTTATTTTTCTTTGTGGGGGATGCTTGGATTTAGCAAAATGACTATTAAGATGACTGCATGAGCTTTTGATTTGTTCCAAAAATACTCTCTTGGAATCGATAAGAAGATATACCCTTGCATCTCTGATTTCGACGGTAAGATCGACCAAAGGGATCCGCTCAAGGATCGCCCGGGAAGTTGCCTCCATGTGAGGATCATACCAAGAAGAAAACCCTTTGCTGCTGATGGCAGCTCCCACACGCCTAGCGAATGTAGCCGTTGCCATTTGGCGGGAATTTTCAAATCTCTCCCGCTCTTTTCAAATATGTCTCTTCTCCCATTTCTTCTTCTTCGAACGGTGTTTCGGTTCTTGCAGAGCGGGTTTTTGTTTTTGTGCCACTTGGGTCGGTATTGGCTCAGCAACCCAAGCTCGACCCGACCCGACCCGACCCTGTTTTCTACAGGTTAGTCCTCAGCGGCAGCGTACATGTTAGAGTGCATGAGTTTGAGTCCTTAATATAATTCAAAAAAAATATTATGGGGTTAAGTCGAACCCAAATCAGACTTGAATGAAACCTGAATAAACCCTAACCAGACCTGATTTGAATAGTAAGTTCCTTAACTTGGTGTATTTTATTAAGTGAGTTGAGTTGAGTCGAGTCGAGTCGAGTCTGCTCGGGTCAGGTACCTAAATTTTAGGATTTAGAGTCCATAGACATAGGATAATTTTTATGCTGTGTATTAGTTACACCTTATATGCATGATGATACACTAAGCACGTTGCTGTGGGCCAACATAGATGCATAATTATTTTTTGGTTGGCCTTGGGGCTGGATGAAAAATCAGCTCCATGTGATTATCCAACTCTATAATCTTTGGTGAGAATAAGGGGTTGCTCGGTTGGTTGGAGACCCCACATCTTACACGTGCGTGTGGAAAAAAAAAAAAAAAAACCCTCTATGATCTTTGGCTCTCAAAATTTCACTGGCTTTGTAACTGCGTATGGTTGTGTGGGCTGATCCAGTCAGCCCAAGTTTTGCTCCCACTATAGTCTATACTCTATAGTAGGCGAGGCTTGTTCAGTCTTCTAAGTTCTAACCATGATGATCAGATGGGCCAACCCGGCAAAGGACATCCACCACAAACATAGGCTATCATATTCATGGGCTTGGCCAGGGCATAAAAAAAGAATCTGAATTTTCAGTAGGCTATGTAACAAATACATACCACATGTCACAATCTGGCCCCAGCGCAAGTGGGACGCCACATGATCAGCACTCTGATACATAGAAATATTCCTTTTCTTCTGGGTCCGGTCCAAGTTGCAATCATCCCCAATATAACATGCTTTAAATAAAAAATAGCTGGGCTTGTATAAGCAATGGACAAGCTGTGCTGGGTTAAATCTCAACCTATTTTAAGACCATCCACAGTATCCTGAGCATTGATCTAATTGTTAATTTGGGTATTATGGAGAACCGTATCATATACAATATATATATAAGATTCGGAAAGAATTTGCAACAAGCTTGTTTTAAGTCGTTCTAGTATAGTGGTGAGTATTCCCGCCTGTCACGCGGGTGACCCGGGTTCGATCCCCGGCAACGGCGTTGTTTGTTTTTTTTTTTTTTTTTTATTTAAACCTGTTGTAAGGCTAGTTTGGGTAGGAATGATATGAGTAGTGTCCGGGATGAATTCTTATTCACTCACCCACAACATATTTAATACCATGGCCCTGAGCCCACCACAACAATAGTATGGGTCTTCTTTGACAACAAGTCTAAGCCATGCTCATGTTTTTGGCCTAGAACATTATAGAGTGAAAATTTCAGATACATCATTTAATTCAGTGAAAGAAAAATCCTCATTGTTGGTCATATCAACTTTTCCCCCCTTCAGAATCTTACCTTACATGATTTAGTTATACAACGAAGTAAATAGATATTATATGGTAGTATATTATAAGGCCACTAACTCAAGAGCTAGGATGATTAAATTGGGACAATTTCTGGTCTACCTCTGATCTAGATGGAGACAATCAAGGGCTGTGATGATTAAATTGGGACAATTTCTGCTCTCTCTCTCTCTCTCTCTCTCTCTCTCTCTCTCACACACACACACACACAAAATAAAAGATCCTCTATAATGGGCGTTTGATGTGCATCATTTTTGGAAGTTACATGATAATTGCAATATTTCATGAGGGTATATATACATGCATGTGTTACAGTCACATACATCCTTAAATGCATAAATCTAGAGACACGCTCACTCAAATACACACATAAGAATTATTGGATAATCCATAGTTCTGAATTCCAGGCAGAAAATGATGTTTAGTTCAGAACATGCTTTGCAATCAAGGGTGTGAAAAGGGCATCTTTTTTATTTTATTGAGGAAAGCCTTTATATGACCAGTGAAGAAATTTTGTAGAACTGATTACATATGACACAAAGACGCAGATACTCGCAGGGAGGATCAAAAAAGGTTTATAGTTTATAAGCCAACCTTCACAACAGGATATTATTTTACAATAAAAGGCTAGGGGATTGACAAGGAATTTTAATCGTCCTATGAGGCATGATAATCTGTGGTGCATCCTGGTGCATCTGGATCTTCAGCTCCACAGCAGTCATAAAATTTTGCAGCATAGGGGGGGTCATTAGGCCCAAGTTCGTAGTACCTTCAATAACATCCACACCGGTTAGTTAAAACACTATTTGAAGAAAAGAACATGAAATGAAAAAAAAAAAAAAAAGGGTTTGATAATCCATGGACCCTCATAGATTGAAAGTAATGACCCTTCCCATAGATTTCGTGGGTTCAGTCACGAATCTGAAAGACAGCTACTCATTTAAAATAAGAAGGCACCAAGTTAAAACAAACAGCAGTAAGAAAGCAACTCTAATGACAAACACTCATGTAGAACATTTATCCTTCAGCTAAACAATCCTCATTGTGTTTTTCTTTTCATCTTTTTCCGGTATTGCTTACTTTGTAATAAATTTGTATAGTACAGTAGTACACTGTTATCTGTCACTACTGAGCATAGTCTATTCAATAACTAAGAAGAGTTTACAATATCCTATTATTAGTAAATGGAAAAAACACAAAAGAAGCAGCACTTCATATATGCGGTTAAAATGCAAAACTATCACCTGCACTTGCCATGGGATGCGCAAGGAGTCAAGGGCTCACAATTCTTGACGAAATCTAGGGTAGTTTTCCATACAGCTTACGAAAATATAGAACTTAGTGGAATGATAACTTGTCCTCCGAAAGATTTGCTATGCTTTCACTTGCTACCAGAACCATTATAGATACTTGACAGCATATATGGGTCCCAGGGGCATCATCACAGCTTTTCTCAAGCACAGGCTTTAGTGACTACAGGAGGATGAGTAAGATCTCCCAGGTAGATAATTACTACACCATTAAGGACTAGATGTACTGGAGATATAGAATATATTCTATCAGAGTAGCATCTATTCCTCAAGCAAACAACATTTCCAATCAAGTAGCCGAATGCGATTACATCCCGTTCTGAATTGTAATGTTATGTAGAGTTCAGGAGTCAGGACAACGATGTAGTTTGATATATTCCAACCCCAAAGGTACTTGTCTTCTATACAGTCCTATTAGTATCTTAAGTTTCTTGAATAAACTATTATTCTCTTCCATCTTCCAACATGCTGGGTAATTCTACTGGCAATTAATTGTACAATCTATCAAGAGTTGACTGGGAGTACTCATACCTATCTATCGTCTCTCTTTTAAAGGTTCCTTGCAATTATACAATTTTAAAATGTGTCTAAATGATCAAAAAAAAAAAAAATGGGCATCTCTCCAAAGAGATGGTGCTGGAGATTTGGGAAAACGAGAGGTGTTTTGTAAAGAAGGGTGATAACTGTCAAATAATAATGTTTCAAGAGACGGATGAAAATAGGGGCTCATAATGTTCAAAGGAATAAAAGGGTCAAGAGGGAAGCTCGATGACAAAAAACCAAAAGGTAAGGGAAGTACAAAGGGAGTGAGGAACATCCATTGGTTCCTATCCTAAACATGTGACATTATGAGTAATTTTTACACCAAAGGAAGTGAACACAGCTCTCATGTATGCTTCGGTAGCTTGCCTGCTGAGTAAATAGGAGAAGCGTTGAATGTGTGTGCAAAGTCGACCGTACACCTGCAGTTGTGCTTAAGAAATGTCCTTCACGAAGCAACCCACCTATAAACAGCTCTCCTTCATGGTAAGGGGCCACTCAAATGTTGCAAAAACCACACCCCCATGCCTCTGTCGAATAAGGCATATATTCAAAATTTAAAGTCTCTCTAGACATTTTGGCAGCTAAGGGGCTGGCGGTACGATCCTTCTAGCTGCTAATAGGAAACACCCAAACCAAACCCCCTTCTACAACTCCGAAAAGGAGATTAGATTCTATCTCATCTGCAGTGACATCAGCACTTTGCAATAAGACTTGAATGACAAGAACTTCGCCAATCCGGTGCATTGCAATTACAAAATCTAAATGAATCAGACTACATGGATTACAGTCTGATAAAAAATAAAAAATAAAAAAACAGCTTTCATATAGGATTTCACTGAGTTTTGAGTGTAGCGCAGGCATTAGGGTAACTCAATTTTCTTGATTTTGTAATCATTCGTATTCTGATCATTTAGTTGTAATGCAATACCACAAATTTGATCTTTTGTAACATCTCTCTTAAAGCCAATATTATATAATAATTTGGAGACGATAATATGTAGGAGACTAAAAGGTGACAATTGGATCAAAGTGCAACCACTTTAGTTGCAAGTAGTGTCTTATCATACAAAGTTTAATGGTGTCCAGTGTTGCATTGAAGCCATATTTGCCATGCAACTAAAAGGTAAGATCAGCATGTGAAGAAAATAACTTCTACCAAAAGATAGGAATGACACTGGTAAAGAGTAGAAATGATCCACTGAAGAAGTCAACCCAAAAATTTTACTCATTTCCATAAAAACTTGTCACGACCTGGGCCCGAGATCCGGTAACCCCGAGTTGTGATCCCATACTTACTCCCGTAAATCCCGAATTAACCGGAGTTAAAACGAAATCCACAAGGGATAACAATCTCAATAAACCTGTTAATTACACAAACCTGCGGAAACGATTTCATTTGACAATAGCAATTAAGATGTACATGTATACAAAATAATATTCCTTATACATGTGTACTATCCATCATTTGCCCATCAAATAGTGCATGTCCAAAATATTGTGCAACGACCATTAATTACATCAATGACCATTAATTACAACCCAAAATGATTATACAAAAGAATGACTTCACAAAATATTTCCAAAAATGTAATATTCTTTCTCGCACTCGGATACCCGTGTCAAACGGTATCCCGGCCATTCCATTCGATCAGTCCTCCTGGAGGAACCTGAGCGGTCTCCTCCGCTCCCGCCTGGGGTGCTGCCGCACCGGCAATGGCAAACGGGCCTGTAATGCCATCAATAACACTAGTGAACACGACGGTTCAACAATGTATAAACAATTCTTGCAATAGCATGTTAATTCATGAGTTAGATTCATTCAATATATCAATAACAGTTCCAATCCTAGATGAGTCTAGAAAGTTCCTACAATAACAATAAATCGACATGATAGTCAATCATGTGGACATGTATAGGGTGGCCACTACCATAGCATTCATTTCATTACATTTACCATCTTCCCTCAAAGGAAGGATTCATTAGTAGCATCTTCCCTCAAAGGAAGGATTCATTATTACCATCTTCCCTCAAAGGAAGGATTCATTATTACCATCTTCCCTCAAAGGAAGGATTCATCTTCCAAACGGAAGGCATCGATCAATACCCATAGATACGATCGGAATTTAGTGGGACTTACTAGTGTCCGGGCCAGGGACAACTAGCATCACCACGGAGCTCCGGAACGCCCCCAAATACCATCTACTGCAGTAGGATTAGACATTTGTCTCATTTATTCATTCATTGAACTCATTTAAAGTTCTAAAACAAAAGCTAGGTAGTGCCAGACTCAAGGGTCAATACTTTCCAGTGAGCAATCCATCTTTGGATTCAATTCAGCTCCAAGATTCCCATAATAACAAGGGAATGGAACAATAGTGCTACCAATCTCATTAGATTAGGGCACAATGTTACCATAAGGAATCACTAGACAACCATGATTCCATTTAATTCTATCTTAAATCTAAACAACCATATGGATATAACCAACGGTACTAAATGCACGTGTTATTCATGATGAGCATCACATTTATATTTGGTGTGTGCATTATAGTCCCCGTAGTTAACGTCCATGGAAGTCTAGACCCCAATTTATTAATTGTGAAATTCTCCCTTCACTATCCTTAATTCTCAATAGTTTCAATTTACTTCGTGATTAGTCGTCGAACTAATCCGGGAGCAATTATACTCACAAGGAGTGCTCCAAACTTATGCAAAAATCCAAAAATCCAAAATCCATTTTACTCACAATTCATGTGTTGGCCAAGGTCGGTCAGCTCGGCGGTTACCCGGCGGTTAGCCGCAACTCAGTTGGCGGCTAGCCGGAACCTACTTGGCGGCTAGCCGAATTTCGACTGGCGGCTAGCCGGAATTTCGACGGTTAGCTCGCGGTCAGCTTTCCAGAAGCTGACATTTTCTGTCTCAATTTTCGGTCACCTTACGGTCACCTTGCGGTCACCTTGCGGCTAGCCGAAAATTCAATTTCGGCTAACCGAAATTTTGGCGGTTAGCTTTCCAGAAGCTCGCCCATTTATGGATTCCGGCGGTTAGCTTTACGGTTAGCCTCGCGGCTAGCCGGAACCCACCCAGAATCCTATTTTTGAGCTTCAGAAGTTCTGAAACAACTTCTGAAACTGAGTTCCCTGAACTCCAATCCTTTTCAACAATTTATAGAAGTCCAAGACAATGCATTCTCTTGAGAATGACCATTGGAACTTCAAGTTCTCTTCTCACACAACACCCATTCAATGATAATACCTCTAATATCCATTAATCTATACATTCAATCCATAGAAATTCTATAAAACTCTACAATGGCTAACAATAATCACAAGAGAGTGTTTATACTTGCCTCTTGCAGTCAATGCACTCAAGGTCCTCTTGCTCAACTTGCCTTGAGATGGAAAAACGCCCAAATGAAACCCTAACTCCATGAAAACATGAAAATGCACGACCCTTTAAGCTATTTATGCTAGAAACCTTCCCTCACTACTCAATAGAACTTGGAAATCCTAAGGAAAGAACATCTACTTACTTGTAGCTCCAAGCAAAGAGATTTTGAGTTCTCTTTCGAGCTTCACACTTCACAAATGGAGAAATGGTTGAGGAAGAAGATGAAGACGGTGCTACACTCCTCAAGAACCTCCGTGAATCTCTCCAAATCTTGCTCTCGATGAAGGAGAATGAAAGAGGAAGAAGGAAGGAGATGGAGAGGAACGAGGCTAGGGTTGATGTGGTGAAAGGAATGAATGATTCATTTCATTCTAATATAAGAGTTCACACTCCAAAACCCCCTTCCCATCATCTTTATTACATTTTGAGTCAAATGAACCTTCACTTGGCCCATTTGAGGTCAAATGGAATCGCGCCTATTATGAAAGTTAATGTACTATTCGAGATACACGCGTTGGTATCAAGAATTTCCGTATTTGACGAAATACGTGGAAATCCGTATTTACGAAAAAGTCCTTGGCCTTGCTTATTTGACTCTAAACTCACTTTTAATCCACTCAATACCACTCAAGTCTATTCCATTATGCTTAATGCATCATTAGAGAGTAATTTGTCTCTCTTTGGTTATTAATCTTCATTAACTCAATTATTCGTGCTTATTTGGCATTAATCTTAATTAATTAGCCTTAATCACGATTAGTTCGGGTCAGGGTGTAACATTTCCCCTAAACTTTTAGAACCATTCGGTCCTCCGAATGCAATACAATTCAATAGTCAATTAATATATTCAAATTTACCTGAACGAATAGCTCTGGATACTTTTGAGCCATTTGTTCCTCAAGCTCCCATGTCGCTTCACTGGGTTCATGATGATCCCAAAGGACTTTAACCCACTTGATTGTCCTTGTGCGGAGGACTTGCTCCTTGGTATCAATAATCTGAATCGGCTTCTCAACATATGTGGTATTTGGCAAAACTTGGATCTCTTCATGCTGAATGATATGCGAAGGATCTGCCACATATTTTCGAAGCATCGACATGTGGAACACATTGTGAATACCGGAAAGCTCCGGTGGAAGCTCTAGGCGATAAGCCACATCTCCAATTCTACTTTGGATCTTGAAAGGTCCGATAAATCTCGGTGAAAGCTTGCCTTTCTGACCGAACCGGATAGTACCTTTCATTGGAGACGTCTTCAAGAATACCAAGTCATCAATGGCGAACTCCAGATCACGCCGACGATTGTCAGCATAGCTTTTCTGCCTTGATCGAGCCACCTTCAGTCTCTCTTGCACTTTTTGAACCCTTTCTGCGGTCTCAGCGATTATAGTAGGACCATGGAAACTCCTTGTTCCAACTTCTTCCCAGCTAATTGGAGTCCTACATCTCCGACCATACAATGCTTCAAAAGGTGCCATTTCAATGCTGGAGTGATAGCTATTATTGTATGCAAACTCGCACAATGCTAAGTGTTCATCCCAATCACTACCAAAATCCATTACACTGGCACGAAGCAAATCTTCTAGGGTCTGAATGGTCCTCTCCGATTGTCCATCTGTCTGAGGGTGATATGCGGTGCTAAACCGAAGTCTAGTACCCATTGAATTTTGAAAGGACTGCCAAAATGTGGAAACAAACCGACTATCTCGATCTGAAACAATCGAGACCGGTGTTCCATGCAATCGAGTTATCTCTCTGACGAACAACTTGGACATATCTTTGAAACCCATATCTTTCCTAAATGGAATGAAGTGTGCGGACTTTGTCAGCCGGTCAACGACCACCCATACGGTGTCATGCTGTCTCCTCGTCCTTGGTAAGCCAGAAACAAAGTCCATAGTCAAGTGTTCCCACTTCCACTTAGGTATCTTCAGAGGATGAAGTAGTCCAGGCGGCTTCTTGTGCTCAAACTTCACACGCTGACATGTTAAGCAGGAAGACACATAGTGTGCTATCTCCCGCTTCATGTTATTCCACCAGAATCTGTCCTTGAGGTTTCTATACATTTTAGTGCTTCCAGGATGTATAGAATACCGAGTATGATGAGCTTCAAACATTATTGCCTGTTTCAAATCCTCTTGTGCTGGCACACATAATCTGCCCCTGAAATACAAGACTCCTTCCACTAATGCAAAATCTGGTCTAGTGGCAAGGTTGTCCTTGATCTTCGCCAATTCAAGGTCTTGAAATTGCCTATCTTTGATTTCCGTGATAAGCATTGGCTCGAAGACAGACATCGCTGCAAACATCACTTTACTGTCTACCATCTCAATAGACAAGTTCATATCCTTGAATTCTTCAATTAAATCCCATTCACCAACTAGCGATGCCAAGTCGGCAGATTTCCGACTCAAAGCATCCGCTACTACATTACCCTTTCCTGGCACATATGTGAATGGAAAATCATAGTCCTTGATGAGCTCTAACCAACGACGTTGTCTCTGATTGATATCCTTCTGAGTAAACAGGTATTGGAGACTTCGATGATCACAGTGGACTCCAAAAATCTCTCCGTACAAGTAGTGTCTCCACTGCTTTAAAGCAAACACAACCGCCGCGAGCTCCAAATCATGCGTTGCATAATTTTTCTCGTGCTCCTTCAACTGACGCGAACCGTAGGCAATCACTCTGCCATTCTGCATCAACACACATCCCAATCCAATACCTGAAGCGTCTGAATAAACCACGTATCCTCCCCTTCCTTCAGGCAATGCTAAGATTGGGGCTGTAACTAACCTTTGCTTCAAAATCTGGAAGCTAGACTCGCATTTATCATCCCATTGGAATGGAACGTTCTTCCGAGTCAACTTCGTTAATGGAGCTGCTATCTTAGAGAAGTCTTTTACGAATCTTCTGTAATAGCCTGCCAACCCTAAGAAGCTCCGAACTTCTGGCACATTCTTCGGACTCTGCCATTTAGTAATTGCTTCAATCTTAGCTGTGTCAACAGCTACCCCATCTCTGGTAATTATGTGACCCAGAAATGATACCTGTTGTAGCCAGAAATCACATTTCTCCAACTTTGCATATAATTGATTATCCCTGAGAATTTGCAAAGCTGTTCGTAGATGAAGTGAATGCTCTTGCTCTGACTTTGAATATACCAGGATGTCATCGATGAAGACAACAACAAACTGGTCCAGGTATGAAGCAAAAACTCTGTTCATTAAGGCCATAAAAACTGCAGGTGCATTTGTTAGACCAAAAGGCATTACCAAGAATTCATAGTGGCCATATCGAGTCCTAAATGCAGTCTTCTGTACATCTTGATCTTTAACTCGAATCTGATGATATCCAGATCGAAGATCAATTTTGGAAAAGTAAGCTGCACCCTGGAGCTGATCAAACAACTCATCGATTCTAGGCAATGGATATCTATTCTTGATTGTTACTTGGTTTATTTGCCTATAGTCAATACACATACGAAGGGTGCCATCCTTCTTCTTCACAAACAGCACAGGTGCTCCCCAAGGTGAGACACTTGGCTGGATAAAACCCTTGTCCAATAACTCCTGTATTTGTTTCTTCAGTTCAAACAATTCCGACGGTGCCATTCTATATGGTGCCTTTGATATTGGTGCAGTACCTGGCACAAGTTCTATAGTGAAGTCTACTTCCCTTACTGGAGGTAGACCTGGCACTTCATCTGGAAATACGTCTGGAAACTCACAGACTACCGGAATGTCCTTCAACTCCGGCACAGGCTTCTTGTCAGAAATAAATGCAATGTAGCCTTCACAACCGCTATGCATTAACCGTTCAGCCTTGAGTGCTGAGATAAGCCTGGTATCATATTTCTTTCGAACTCCTTCAAACATTACACTGGCATTGGCCTCATCCACTTTGAAAGTGATGATTTTGCGGAAACAGTCTAAACAAGCCCTGTACTTCGCAAGCCAATCCATGCCAAATATTATATCAAAATCACTCATTGGTAACAACACCAAATCAGCTGGCATTGATACTTCCCCTATTTTCACACTACACTGAGGAATGTACAACTCACACACTACTCGTTTCCCTAACGGAGTAGTTACAACAAAATCATAAGGCAATTGCATTACCCGTTCTTGAATATCACAACAAAATGAGGGTGCTACAAATGAATGAGTAGACCCGGGGTCAAACAAAGCAATTGCAGGTCTATTGTCTACCAGAATTGTACCTTCAACCACATTAGTGGCAACTTCTGCTTGTTCTCTATTCACTGCATAGGCCCTTCCTGCAAGCTGTGGCCTATTCTGTTGTGGTTGCTGCCTTGGTTGCCATTGACGCTGCTGGCCTTGACGTGGAGGCTGCTGCTGCCTGGGAGGAGTTGGTAAGGCCAATTGTCGTGGGGGAGCAGGAATCACTGCTTGCCCTTGAGCAGGCTGCTGATATGGAGCTCTATTATCTCGCCCGCCTCTTGGACACTGCGCCATTCTGTGCTCCAAGGAACCACAGACTAAACATGCTCCGGTTGTCCTCCAACAAGCCTCAGTCCTATGAGCCTTGCCACAAGTCTCACAGACTGGCCTATTTTCCGTTCGTGCAGCTAACTTTTGCCTCTTGTTCTTGTTCCTATGTTGTCCTCCTTTCTTAAACCAGGAGCCAGTAGTGCTACTACTACTCCTCTTGGTACTCTCAACCATCTCTTCTCTGTGCACTTCTTCAGCTGTAAAAGCTCTATCAACTGCTTCACCAAATGTAGTGGGCTTATTAGATGCCACTACCATCTTCTTGTACGTAGGATTCAAACCATGAAGGAACCTCTTCACCTTCTTTGCCTCGGTATCTACCAAGTCGGTAGCATACTTAGACAATTGCAAGAAAGTGTGCACATACACAGACACAGTCATCTGTCCTTGCTTCAGATTCAGGAATTTTGATTCCTTCCTCTGTTGGATGTGTTCTGGCACGAACTTCCTTCTAAATTGTTCCTTAAAGGTCTCCCAGATGTCATTTCCTGGTGCTGCCATGAGAGTATCACTAATGTTCTTCCACCATGTTTTTGCTTCCTCTCTCAACATGGACGTGGCAAGCTGTATCCTCTGGATTTTCGTGCAGGTTATAGTACCAAACACATCACCGGTGTGTTCTAACCACTCATCTGCCAATACAGCACTTTCGATGCCACGGAACTCAGTAGCTCCTCTCTTCCGAAATTGCTCATAAAGGACATTGGGATCCTTTTCCTTAGATTGCACCACCACTTGTGTCCCCACATTAGTAGGTGGTACAGGTGGAGCTTGCAACTGAGCACGTATTTGAGCTTGCATCTGGCTCTGCGTTTCCAATAAGGAGGCTATTTGGGTTTGCATTCCCATCTGGGCCTCATGGCTTTTGGCCATCTGCTCTCTATGTTGAGCTTGCATTGCCACCTGTGTCTCGTGGCTCTTTACCAACTGCTCTAGTATAGCAGTCATTCTTGCATCGGTATTCGATGGTTGAGGAGGAGGTGTAGTACCATCATTAACGGGAATTTCAATAAAGTTACCGCTCCCCGATCCAGATGCCATCTGAAAACAATAAGGAAGGTAAGATACACATCTCTACCCTTCCATAATATACACATCACATGTAGTAAAAGCAATAACACAAATCCAAGAGTGGATTTGCACGTAACTCTACGTTCCTCACAACGTGCCTAGAGTTTTCTAAGTCTTTTAAGTTTTCTCTTTATTCTTAACTTTAGCTCTGATACCATACAATAAGTATGTCACGACCCGGGCCCGAGATCCGGTAACCCCGAGTTGTGATCCCATACTTACTCCCGTAAATCCCGAATTAACCGGAGTTAAAACGAAATCCACAAGGGATAACAATCTCAATAAACCTGTTAATTACACAAACCTGCGGAAACGATTTCATTTGACAATAGCAATTAAGATGTACATGTATACAAAATAATATTCCTTATACATGTGTACTATCCATCATTTGCCCATCAAATAGTGCATGTCCAAAATATTGTGCAACGACCATTAATTACATCAATGACCATTAATTACAACCCAAAATGATTATACAAAAGAATGACTTCACAAAATATTTCAAAAAATGTAATATTCTTTCTCGCACTCGGATACCCGTGTCAAACGGTATCCCGGCCATTCCATTCGATCAGTCCTCCTGGAGGAACCTGAGCGGTCTCCTCCGCTCCCGCCTGGGGTGCTGCCGCACCGGCAATGGCAAACGGGCCTGTAATGCCATCAATAACACTAGTGAACACGACGGTTCAACAATGTATAAACAATTCTTGCAATAGCATGTTAATTCATGAGTTAGATTCATTCAATATATCAATAACAGTTCCAATCCTAGATGAGTCTAGAAAGTTCCTACAATAACAATAAATCGACATGATAGTCAATCATGTGGACATGTATAGGGTGGCCACTACCATAGCATTCATTTCATTACATTTACCATCTTCCCTCAAAGGAAGGATTCATTAGTAGCATCTTCCCTCAAAGGAAGGATTCATTATTACCATCTTCCCTCAAAGGAAGGATTCATTATTACCATCTTCCCTCAAAGGAAGGATTCATCTTCCAAACGGAAGGCATCGATCAATACCCATAGATACGATCGGAATTTAGTGGGACTTACTAGTGTCCGGGCCAGGGACAACTAGCATCACCACGGAGCTCCGGAACGCCCCCAAATACCATCTACTGCAGTAGGATTAGACATTTGTCTCATTTATTCATTCATTGAACTCATTTAAAGTTCTAAAACAAAAGCTAGGTAGTGCCAGACTCAAGGGTCAATACTTTCCAGTGAGCAATCCATCTTTGGATTCAATTCAGCTCCAAGATTCCCATAATAACAAGGGAATGGAACAATAGTGCTACCAATCTCATTAGATTAGGGCACAATGTTACCATAAGGAATCACTAGACAACCATGATTCCATTTAATTCTATCTTAAATCTAAACAACCATATGGATATAACCAACGGTACTAAATGCACGTGTTATTCATGATGAGCATCACATTTATATTTGGTGTGTGCATTATAGTCCCCGTAGTTAACGTCCATGGAAGTCTAGACCCCAATTTATTAATTGTGAAATTCTCCCTTCACTATCCTTAATTCTCAATAGTTTCAATTTACTTCGTGATTAGTCGTCGAACTAATCCGGGAGCAATTATACTCACAAGGAGTGCTCCAAACTTATGCAAAAATCCAAAAATCCAAAATCCATTTTACTCACAATTCATGTGTTGGCCAAGGTCGGTCAGCTCGGCGGTTACCCGGCGGTTAGCCGCAACTCAGTTGGCGGCTAGCCGGAACCTACTTGGCGGCTAGCCGAATTTCGACTGGCGGCTAGCCGGAATTTCGACGGTTAGCTCGCGGTCAGCTTTCCAGAAGCTGACATTTTCTGTCTCAATTTTCGGTCACCTTGCGGTCACCTTGCGGCTAGCCGAAAATTCAATTTCGGCTAACCGAAATTTTGGCGGTTAGCTTTCCAGAAGCTCGCCCATTTATGGATTCCGGCGGTTAGCTTTACGGTTAGCCTCGCGGCTAGCCGGAACCCACCCAGAATCCTATTTTTGAGCTTCAGAAGTTCTGAAACAACTTCTGAAACTGAGTTCCCTGAACTCCAATCCTTTTCAACAATTTATAGAAGTCCAAGACAATGCATTCTCTTGAGAATGACCATTGGAACTTCAAGTTCTCTTCTCACACAACACCCATTCAATGATAATACCTCTAATATCCATTAATCTATACATTCAATCCATAGAAATTCTATAAAACTCTACAATGGCTAACAATAATCACAAGAGAGTGTTTATACTTGCCTCTTGCAGTCAATGCACTCAAGGTCCTCTTGCTCAACTTGCCTTGAGATGGAAAAACGCCCAAATGAAACCCTAACTCCATGAAAACATGAAAATGCACGACCCTTTAAGCTATTTATGCTAGAAACCTTCCCTCACTACTCAATAGAACTTGGAAATCCTAAGGAAAGAACATCTACTTACTTGTAGCTCCAAGCAAAGAGATTTTGAGTTCTCTTTCGAGCTTCACACTTCACAAATGGAGAAATGGTTGAGGAAGAAGATGAAGACGGTGCTACACTCCTCAAGAACCTCCGTGAATCTCTCCAAATCTTGCTCTCGATGAAGGAGAATGAAAGAGGAAGAAGGAAGGAGATGGAGAGGAACGAGGCTAGGGTTGATGTGGTGAAAGGAATGAATGATTCATTTCATTCTAATATAAGAGTTCACACTCCAAAACCCCCTTCCCATCATCTTTATTACATTTTGAGTCAAATGAACCTTCACTTGGCCCATTTGAGGTCAAATGGAATCGCGCCTATTATGAAAGTTAATGTACTATTCGAGATACACGCGTTGGTATCAAGAATTTCCGTATTTGACGAAATACGTGGAAATCCGTATTTACGAAAAAGTCCTTGGCCTTGCTTATTTGACTCTAAACTCACTTTTAATCCACTCAATACCACTCAAGTCTATTCCATTATGCTTAATGCATCATTAGAGAGTAATTTGTCTCTCTTTGGTTATTAATCTTCATTAACTCAATTATTCGTGCTTATTTGGCATTAATCTTAATTAATTAGCCTTAATCACGATTAGTTCGGGTCAGGGTGTAACAAAACTTCTCAGTCTGTAACCTGTGCATAATCATTTCTCACATGCATAGCTGATTACAGTGGGTTTGACAGGCACAGTATGTAACCCTTCACTCCATGTCCAACACCATCGCACAAATCATTGTCAATGTTTAGAGAAACAATCTTATGCTGAGATAGGCATGGTTCTGATGGCAGCTAAAACCTGACTTAACCTGCTTGGGGGTTCACCTTGTAAGATTCAATTTGCTCGGATCACATGCCTCCCTATATATAGGCGCTTGATCCAAACTTCGCAAACATAGTGATATACACCATCAGTTAATCTTTTCTGTACCTGATCAATCTAATGGTGTGTGAAATTCGAATTGAAGTTTGGGCTAGTTCCAATTAAGAGTGATCTTTGTGTGGCTAAATCAGATTTGTTAGTTTCCATCCTTATTCCATCATTTCTCCCACTCTAAAACTAGACCTAGTCCTTATAAAAAGCAAAAGAAACGGAGAAGAGCTGCATTGTTCCCAAAAGAGTAATTAGGGTAAAAGCCTGAAAGGAAAGTTAAACAAAAGAAATAACCCAGATGTCAATTTTCTAAAACTTTCATCAGATTAAAGGTATCCATATTTCACAGTTTTCACCCAATCATCCTCTCCCCTCTTCCTCCCATCCTGAAACAAGTGCTGGGGATTTGAAAAGCATGAATAATACAGAGAAGAAACAACAGTCAACATGAGATGCTGTTGATTTAATGCATCTCTAATCTGACAACATTTACTATACAAGATGGGGAAAAAATGGTAACCCGGATACCACTTTTTCTTAAATACTCATCAGATTAAAGGAATTCACAATCTTACATGCAATCATCCTCTCCTATCAATTTCCTTTCCAGAAACAAGTGCTGAGAATTAAACAAAGGGTTATTCCATTAGTACAAAAGAATGAATAATACGAAGAAGAAACAACAATCAACATGGGTTCCTATTGATTTCATGCATCTCTAATTTGAAAGCATTTTCTATACGAGATAGGATAAACATAGATCGGGATCATACAAAGATAAACATGAGAGAGAAAGAGAGAGAGTGATTGAATTGAAATGGGTTACCTCTTTTGATCGTCGTGTCTTCGAGAAACGAAGAAGGAAGGATGGAATCTGCAAGATGAAGGGGTGTTGGATGAAACATCGTACGTTCCCTTGCGACGCTTGCAGATCTTTTTCTCAACATTCTTCTTCTTCTGCTTCTCTGCATCTCCTTGTCTCTCATCTTTCATCTTCTCTCCTCCACTTTCTTCCGTCTTCTCTTTGTCCTTCTTTATCTTCCTGTATTGATGTCATGGTTAAACTGGAATAGGATTGGATGGTCAGAACTCAGAAATGTTTGGATTGGATCGACCACTTCAATGGGTCAGAATTTTAACACACAGGGACAAGGATGGCGATTGGTTGGGTGAATTTGGATCCTGTGTGGGTCAGAAAGAGTTGATCATAAGCCTGTTTGGATGTAAAACTGCTCTAGTTAAAATACTCACGCAGAGTTGAAAGTGTTTTATGATGTTACGGATCAGGAAAGCCTCTTTTTTTTTTTTATCAACAATGCATAAAGAAGGGCAGCGAATTTGGCTAGGACCACGGCGCAGAAATTAGAGGTTGTGGTTTTGAATTCACGCTCGCACCCTATGCCATTTGCCTAGGCAAAAATTTAACTTAGCCGATGCATAGGCAAAGGGACTTCACATGCTCGAGAATAGTTAGCTCTTGAAGAGGACAACTGCTATCAAATAAAAAAGAAGAATAAACTATATGCCTAGGCAATTGAGAATGTGAATAAAGTCCAAGTCCAGATCCCCTGTGGCAGCAATTGCACGAGAATTGTATGTATAATATATGCCAGAAAAACATGATTAACTCCATCTCTGCAGCGATACCACATCAGCACTGAGCACATTTTCAATCATGTGATCAGTCTTATGGTGTTCCTATTTCTATTAAAGTGAAATATGAAGCTATGGCACTGGAGGGGATTGGATTTACCTTAAATTGTCTAGATGATCTTTGTGCAGGCCCAAAAATGGAGTTCTTGGCATGCGTTTACATGGTTCTAGTGTTCGGACTCGTATGGGCATGTTTGGCATTATTCTAAGAATGTTTCATTCTGACAATGAACGGAAAAAAAAAAAAAAAAAAAAAACTTGTTTAGCAAGCATTTTCTCACTTTCTGCACATCTATAAAATATCTTCCTTTCTATCTCTTTCCTCTTCCCATCTCTCTAGATTTTCTCCCACAAAATGCATGCCAGACAAGTTTTCTTCATTCATTCCTAGAATGGGACATTCCCGGAATGATGCCAAACAGGCCCATAAACCCGTGGTTGGAAACTAGAGTAATCTTGCTGCAAATAAAGTTGTCATGTGAGACAGCCAAGGTTCCATTTGTTTATTTATTTTTATGCAAGTCGCAATTTAGTGTAATCGTTTTTCCAATATATGCTCGAGGATATGACCTTTGATGTGCCATAATGAGCATTCCAGCTCCTCCCCTTTTTAGATTTTTAGGGGTTTTCTTTTTCGATAAAAGAAAAATGGTAGCTCAGTAAGAAGCAGAACTCTTCAAGGGTCTTGTAAGAGAAGGGAAGAATCTGTTTATGATCATTTTTTCTTGGAGAAGTAATAATGGGTTGTGATCCTTTTTCTTTCAAGGCATTTATTGATGAGTCCATGGAAACAACTGCAAAAGATGCCACTAATGCCAATAAAAACTCTTTTCCCCAACTTAATTATTGTGATCATCATCATCAAAGCCTTGTCCAGCCTATGTTGGGATTGGTTACATAAAACTTGTTTCTCCATTCTGAAGTATCTTGAGCCAAATCCTCATATAGATTGCACTGTTTATTGTGGTATTATTGTTTTTGCCTCCTCTCTTACCTATTACTGAAATTCCATTCATTAAGAATTTGATTGCAAGTGTGTGTGAGTCAGGATTAGTTTAAGATATTTTGTTAATCCTATTCGCATTGAACATCACTTTCATTTATTCTATTTTGCTGCTTATCATTCATTTATATTCTCTTCCAATAAGCAATTAACTTCCTCCTCATTCCAGTTTGTGTGCAATGCTACTGGCAGGGGATCTTAATGCTATCTCAATCCAATGTTCCATGTAAGCCTATCAGTATATATGGACTCAATGTAAGTCATTTTGGTTGGTGTATTCCCAAAATGATGATTTCTAAGACCAAGTTCACTTGGGAAGATGTAATTAATATTCATAATCAACCCACTCCAGCATGTCAAGAGTTCTAAGGCTCAACCTTGAATGGAATCCACCCTCTCAGAGGAGTTCTAAAGCTCAACTTTGATAGTGTTGTACCAGGAAAAACCCCTTTTTTTTTTCTTGTTAATCTTACAAAGGAGCATTATGGCCATCTTGTGGAAAAGCATATAGGTGTGCCATTAAAGTTTGTTCAAACCGCATAATCAATTGCACTCAAAGGTATTAAATTAGCTGCAAAGTTGTATGTGTAGCATCTACTAATTAAGGGAAGTTGTCCAATAATCCTCCAGTGCCTGATATGAGTTACAACCCACCCCGGACACGGGAGGCCAGGTGGTATTGACCTTCAAGAGTTTGATGAGGAATCTCTTGGCGCTCCATAGTTGCCGATTTGCAAATGGATTGGCTATACCTTAACAGGAATATATTTTCACAGACACAATGGAAAAAAAGCAGCTGGATCAATTACTCCAAATTTTGCCATAGGAAACTTGTTGTGGCAGACTCTTTTCAGTACTCCTGTATCATAGGTTCTACATAAATTAAATTTAAGTTTCTTGTTACACTTCTTTAATTCATGTTTCTTATGTAACACAGGGTGTTCGAGCAAATTAAAAAAAAGGAAAGAAACATTTTTTTTATCTTCATCCTCCAAAGCAGTTGAACAGAATCAGAATCAATTAATTGCATTTCACTGATCAGCATCACAGAGGTTTCACAAAGTTCTTTCATGAAACCAGATTTTTATAGTATATGCCATTGTTTAATACAATACACATTATATATATTAAAGCCTTTTCCCATATTTGACATGATGAGAGAGAGAGAGAGAGAGAGAGAGAGAGAGAGAGAGAGAGAGATCCCTCAGCGCAAACTTTAACTTGCTTCTCAAACCCAAAAAAAATACGAAAAAAAAAAAAAGTCTGACTTAGACTATGGTCCTATCCTACAACTGCTGTATTCAAAGAGTCCAAATGCCCCTGTTCTTCCAATTGAAATAATAAATAATGCCTGATAATAGTTGCCCAGTGTAATTCATTTTTATATTTTAAAATGTTAATAAATTTTATTCCCACACTAATATACAAGGCAACCAAGGCAGTAGAAATGAGACTGCACAGAAAAAATATCAGACCAAACACAATATCAAAGGTGAGAAGGAATAAAAACTCATCTGCATCTCAGCTCAACCAAAATGAAACATGAGAGCTTGAAGGTCTGTCCCTTCTTTTGCATGCCTTCTGCATCAGAGTTCCTTGATTTAAGGATCCACCTCAAGACAAAAATCTCCTTTATGACTTCTATCAAATTTAAGCAGACCCATACTCTACTCCTGCAAGAAGCTTTACATTTATGATATTTGTCAGTGCACAATGTTATCAAAAGTGCTGCGACAAGCAGTTCTTACAACAAAAGTACCTTTCAGAGATCCTATATGAATGTTTATGTGAACAGAGAATTTTACTGTTCAAAATTCTTGCAATATTGGGAAGATGCTTTGGCTCTTTAGGAAGGCAGAATGCTGCTTAAGTTTTTACCACTCAAAGATTTATCCAAAAACTCATGCAATCTGGACTACAGCAGAACTACCCATTTGCTCAAGCATGCTACTTTTGTGCAGCAACTTACAACACAACCTGTATCTCGCAAAACTGTGTGCAGTACCATACTCACCAATAGTCTCCACAAGTACAAACTCCATTACTAAAATGATGAAAACGAGTAGTATCCCTAACAATGATTTCACGCTCTTCAATTGCAGAGATGAACTTGGTAGCATTGTGGCAGTCGCCACAGACTCTAAGGTTTTTAAACACCCGAATTGGAGTCCCCGGCGAGGTACTGATCAACCCAAAAGCAATTGCCAACTTTTCACTGTGCCTGGACAGTATCAGCTCCTTTCTTTCCTCCTCCAGATCATGCAATGCACAATCAAGATCTGGAACATACCCAGCTGCCTTCATCCTCTTTTCCAACTCATTCAATTTCTCATTGATAGAAGCTAGCTGCGGATGAGTTCTATCTCCAGATCTGAACTCATGAATCTTGCTTTGCACCTCAATCCAACTATATCCAGGCGTTTTCACCACCTTACTTTCTTTCATTGACTGCCGCACCCTGGCTACTCCGTCCCACCTGCTCATCGCTGCATAAACATTGGCCAGTTGGACATAAGCAGCGGCACTAAAGGGGTTCAAATCAAGCAATTTTTGGGCTGCAAATTCAGCCAATTCTAGGTTCTTGTGGATTCTGCAAGCACCGAGAAGGGTCCCGTAGATAGCCGAATGGGGTTGAAAGGGCATTTTACTTATCAACTCTACCGCTTCATCAAATAACCCAGCTCGACCAAGAAGATCAACCATACATGTATAGTGATCTGGCTTAACTTCGACACTGTAGTCCTTTTCCATAGAATTAAAATACCGAACACCAAGCTCTACTAATCCTGCATGGTTACAAGCTAACAGAACCCCGACAAAAGTAATCCAATTTGGCTTTGTTCCTCCAGTTTTCATCTTCTCAAACAGCTGAATTGCTCTCTCCCAAAATCCATGTTGGGCGTAACCAGAAATCATCGCATTCCAAGTGACAACATCTCTCCGGGGCATTTCACTGAAAAGCTTATTCGCATTCTCCAAATCCCCACATTTACAGTACATGCTCAGCAGCGAAGTGCCACAAGTTACATTGAATTGCAATGGCAATTTGTTGATGAACTGATGGACCTGCTTGCCCAATTCCAAAGCGGACAAGTCGCTGCAACCCAACAGAACGCTGCTGAAGGTAGACGGGTTCGGCCTGATGCCCGACCCCACCATCGTCCTGAAAAGCTTCAGCCCATCCTCCGCCCGGCAATTCTTGACATAACCCGCAATCATAGAGTTCCAAGAGACCAAATTCCTGTCAGGCATATTGTCGAACAATTCCCGTGCTGCTTCGACCCTTCCAAAGGCCATGAATCCAGTCATCATCGCAGTCCAAGAAAAAACGCCCTTGTCCGATTCTGGCGCTCCATCGAACAAATCCACCGCAGAATCCAAATCATCCGCTTGGATATACCCAGAAATCATCGCACTCCAAGCGATGTCATTCTTCCCCGGCATCGCCGAGAAGACCTCCCAAGCTTCTTCCATCTTGCCATTACGACATAGACCGGAGATCATCGTGGTCCAAGACGCAGAGTCTCTAACGGGCATTCTATCAAACAGAAGGCGAGCTCTCTCAAGATCAAAGTTATTGAAATAACAAGAGAGCATGATGTTAAATGAGAATACATCCGGTTCAGGAATTCTCTCGAACAGTTGGAGTGCTTCCTTGAGCATCCCGGGTTTGGAGTATCCACTCAAGATCAAGTTCCAGGAGAAGATCGTCTTCACAGTAATATTTTCGAACACATGGCGGGCGGTGCCCAGGTGCCCGTTTCTCAAGTGGGTTCTAATGATCTTGTTCGATGAAATGGCGGGATGGGAGTTTCTTGTGGTGTTGGTGAGTGCGTCGCTCGAGCGTGCGTGGAATGGGTTGGGTCTTTCAAGGACATTGTTGTTGGGTAATGCTAATGCGTTTGTGGAGAAGAAGTGTTTGGAGATGGAGAGAGATTCGAGGACTTTTGCTCGGGGCATGTTTCTAATAAGCTTTTCAAATCTAGTTACATTGTATGTTGGAAAATTTCGTATCAATGAAAGATGTGATTGAATCATTGCAGGTTGGAACAGAATGTTTTTCCTCTGGGCTTTATTCATAGAGAGGAGGGTGAGTTGCTCAGAATTCGTATCTGCTTCTCAAAAGAGGCTTTGTAGGTCCAGTTTGGACTTGGAGTCCCCAGTCCAATCCCTTGTTATGGATGAGCACAACACATGCCAGAAAACTTGTTCTTATGGGCAAGAAGATAAGGAACTGTGTCCATATGACGGCTCACCTAAAGCACCTGAAGCAGTCAGCTCAACTACTGTGGATTTTCCAGTTTTATCCTCCAAAAGAGGGGATGAGAATTGTTACAAGACTACTGCAGTTCACAATAAGAAGCCTATGAATTTTCATGAACATAATCACGTAGCAATTGATGGTGCACAATCATCTGAGAAACAGGCTTCGTTTTCTGTTCCTGAAATTCATTCACCAGCTACTGTTAGTCAGCTGACTAGTTTACATGATGGCTCTTCATTGTCAAGTATTTCAATGACCAATGAGCAGATATGCCCAGAAGTGAAAGGCGACAAAACATCCTTGGTAATTAATGTGTACTAATTTCCATATATGTTGGATATCTAAGAGAAAAACTATCTTTAGCTTTGTTGGCAAGAGCCCGTAGCACTGTTGGAAGGTTCTCGTTGTGGAAACCATTCGGGGTTTGCGTCATCTTACCTAAAAAAGACAATATAATTTTGTTTCTTGATTGTTTATGAAATTGTTGTTTCTTTCTGTTCTTAATCCTTATTGATGATTTTTATAAATTTGAGTTTATGATATTAGCTAGCACTTTATACCTGAAAATAAGCACTATTATAAATTCCCAGAATTTCATAGGAAGTTGCCCACAATATTTAGGCCAAACCAAGTTCTAACCATGATGATCAGATGGGCCAACCCGGCAAAGGACATCCACCACAAACATAGGCTATCATATTCATGGGCTTGGCCAGGGCATAAAAGAAGAAATCTGAACTTTCAGTAGGCTGTGTAACAAATACATACCACATGTCACAATCTGGCCCCAGCGCAAGTGGGACGCCACATGATCAGCACTCTGATACATAGAAATATTCCTTTTCTTCTGGGTCCGGTCCAAGTTGCAATCATCCCCAATATAACATGCTTTAAATAAAAAATAGCTGGGCTTGTATAAGCAATGGACAAGCTGTGCTGGGTTAAATCTCAACCTATTTTAAGACCATCCACAGTATCCTGAGCATTGATCTAATTGTTAATTTGGGTATTATGGAGAACCGTATCATATACAATATATATATAAAACTCTGAAAGAATTAGCAACAAGCTTGTTTGAAGTCGTTGTAGTATAGTGGTGAGTATTCCCGCCTGTCACGCGGGTGACCCGGGTTGGATCCCCGGCAACGGCTCTTTTTTTTTTTCCTTTTGCCCTTTTTTGTACCTAGAACATTATATGACCAGCGAAGAAATTTTGTAGAACTGAATACATATTACACAAGGACGCAGATAATCGCAAGGAGGATAAAAAACGACAAATAATTTATAAGCCAACCTTCACAAGAGGATGTTATTTTACAATCAAAAGCTAGGGAATTGACAAGGAATTTTAATCGTCATATGAGGCATGATAATCTGTGGTGCAGCCTGGTGCATCTGGATCTTCAGTTCCACAGCAGTCATAAAATTTTGCAGCATAGGGGTTCATCAGGCCCAAGTTCGTAGTCCCTTCAATAACATCCACACTGGTTAGTAGAAACGCTATTTGAAGAAAGGAACAGGAAATGAAAAAAAGGGTTTGATAATCCATGGACCCTCATAGATCGAAAGTAATGACCCTTCCCATACATTTCGTGGGTTCAGTCACGAATCTAAAAGACAGCTACTCATTTAAAACAAGAAGGCACCAAGTCATTCTAACTGTGTTTCGGTTCTTGCGGAGCGGTTTTATTTTTGCGCCACTTGGGTGGGTTGGGTCGGTATTGGCTCAGCAACCCAAGCTCGACCCTACCTGACCCTGTTTTCTGTAGGTTAGTCCTTGACTGAAGCGTGCATGAGTTCAAGTCCTTAATATAATTCAAAAGGACAAAAAATATTATGGGGTTTAAGTTGAACCGAAATCAGACTCAAATGAAAGTTGAATATACCCCAACTAGACCTGATCTGAATAGTAAACTCCTCACCTTGGTGTATATATTTTATTGAGTTGAGTTGAATATGCTCGGGTCAGGTACCCAAATTTTAGGATTTAGCCTTGATAGGCATAAGATACATTTTTTTTTTGATAACCCAGTTAAGGGTACTAGGACCCAAGAGAGAGCCCGCACAAGTGGGACAAAAACCGACACGAGAAAAAGGATTCGAATGCTCAAGTTAGGTGAGACTGCCACCACTTATGAGTGAGGTAAGTGGCCATTCTCATAGACATAGGATAATTTTTATGCTGTGTATTTTGTTTTTTTTTTTAAAGGTTTTTATTTTTTATTTTTTATGCTGTGTATTAGTTACACCTTATATGTATGGTGATATCCTATAAGCACTTTCCTGTGGGCCAACGTAGATGCATAATTTTTTTTTTACTTGGCCTTGGGGCTTGTTGAAAAACCAGCTCCATATGATTATCTAACTCTATAATCTTTGGTGCGAACAAGGGGTGGCTCAGTCGGTTGGAGACTCCACATTTCAGCCAACTGCCATCTCCTATATGCCACTCTTTTACTTGTTTAGGCTTCTCTTCCCGTATGCAGTGGCGGACCCACGTTAAGTGGATTGGGGGCAGTGGACCCCGTTGGGCTTTGGAAAATGCACAGATTTTCCATGGGCCACTGGCCCATGCCCCCGTCGACCCAACAGACTTGCCCCTACCCTTCTAATTTTTTCGAAACCCTCCCCCATTCCAAAACCCTCTCCTGTTCCAAAACCCTCCCCCTTCCTCTTCCTTTTCCTCTTCCTCTTCCTCAAACCCCAAACCCTCTCCAAGGGCTTTTGCTCGAACGAAATCCCAGCCGTTCCTTCAAGCTCTAACGGCTGACGCTCCGACAGTCCGGCTCCATCACTCCGGCATAGAAGGGAGGTGTGGTTTGAAGCCTCCACCATCTCAGATTCTCAATCAGCCAAGCATCTGCAACTGCAAGATTGCAACCAAGGAGTGGTACAGGTACTTGCAATCCTTTCTTGGGCTTCTTTTCTCTGCAATATTTATAGGGCATTTTTCAAAATCTGGATCCTTTTCCTCTTTGAATGAATTTCCTTGCTTCACAATCCTCTTAATTGCGTTCTCGTTTTATGATTTGATGCATCGAAAACTGATTTTTCCTTCTGTTTACGGTCGATTTCAGAAGATTTCAAGGTTCTTTGACCTTAATACTTCTTAGATTCATCCCCTTTTTCTAGGGTTTGGATCGACGACCGATAAGATTCGTAAAGATCCAGTCTTTATGTGCTTATCCCGTTGAATCAGGGATAGCTGTCTTTGGGTCGATTTGGGGATGGCCTTTTTTTTTTTTTTAAATCTTCCCTATACTGAATGGTAGAATTTGAGGGTTTACAGAATTCCCTTGAATGGGTGGTTGTTTTTTCTCTTGATTAATATATCTGGTGGTCTGGATCCTCATTGCTTGTTATATGTTTGGGTTTTTTTTGGTGGTCATTCTCTCTTTTGCCAGAATGGGTTGTTGTTTTTCTCTTGATTAATGAAATGCAAGTCATTCTCTCTTTTGCCATTGATAATGTGAATAAATAATATTAAAATAATGTAAATACATAATAATAAAATAATGTTTGAAATTTTCAATTGATCATCATTTTGCCCCCCTCGAACGAAAATCCTGGGTCCGCCACTGCACGTATGTGTGGGTAAAAAAAAAAAAACCCTCCAAGATCTTTGGCCCTCAAGATTTCACTGGCTTTGTAATGCATTGCATTTTAGTAGTTTCAATGTGCCCACCAATAAAGGGCAACTCGGTCTATCCAGTCTCCACATCCAATGATTTTCATGCAGCCAAGTGGAACCCACAATGAGATGCATACTAAATAAAGCTCTAATCATGGTGCTTACGTCCATACTAAACCCATATTCAATGTGCATTTTAAGTCCAAGCCCAAGCCAGCCCGAACCCAATCAATGTCAATCCAACCCAAACTCGGCGCGGGTTTCAGAATTGAAGGCCGAGCCCAACCCAAACTTGACCAACTCAAACCAACCCAAATTCAATACGGGCTTGGATTTGCCGACCCAAACTTGATAAAGGTCATTCCCTCCCAGCTTCACTTTTTGAGGGCCACGTAGGTGTGAAGAAGATAGAGTTAAAAAGATAACGACCCATTTCCACAGGCATAAGGATGAGGCATCCAATATCGACCAACCATCTCAAGGCCAGGAACTTTTAACGAGTACCGACCCATTTCTGTCCTCTTATCTCCCTCTGTGTCTCTCAATCTCTCTTGTTTTTAGATTACATTCAACCAAGCAAAAAGAGAGAAGAACCAGAGATAATGTCATTGAGGATGTGGGCTTCTTCAACAGCCAATGCACTTAGGATTGCTTGCAGCACTAAAGCCCACCTTTCTCCAACGTTTTCCCTCTCTAGATGCTTTTCTTCTGGTACTGCTCATATACAACCATCATTTTAGTTTCACTCTTCGATGGGCTTTCTCTGTCGTTTCTTATTGTGGGTCATTGTTATCTTTCTTTCTATATTTGTAACCATCATTTTAGTTTTCATTTCCATGTGCTTTCTCTGCCTTTTCTTATGTTTCTCATGTGGGTCTTTGTATTCTTCTCTGATGGAAGTGAGCTCTCCCTTAATTCTATTATCTGCATTGCATTACTCTCTCTCTCTCTCTCTCTCTCTGTGTTGTCTTTTGCATTGCATCAATTGGAATATGTTTTGTATCTTCATTGATTGGAATATGTTATGTGGGCTCTCTGTTTCTAATTCTTATGACAAACTCAATATGTTATGTGGGCTATTCTGTTTCTAATTCTTATGACAAACTCAATATGTTATGTGGGCTATTCTGTTTCTAATTCTTATGACAAACTCTTGGATGGTGCTAAAATAAGGCTTGCCAATTTTATTTTATTTATATGTGGGCAGCATTTCTTTGTGAAGGAATAATGAATGTGTTTGGTCTAATTCAGTGGCTTTCACTGATCGCGCATTTGGACGAGGAGAAAGTAGTAAGTAGAAAATCCCCACTAGGCGAATAAAATGAGGACAATGCTAGAGGTGGAGAAATTTCTAAAAAATTCATCACTTTCCTTTAGTAGTGATTCTTTTCCGTGTTTGGGTTTTTAATGGAGAAAGGTATGCTGAGAAAAATTTTTTGCTAACCTTCCTCCAGATAAAGTAATTATCTTTTTGAAGAAAAACTTCAGTTTGACCAGCAATGTTTTATCTACCACTTTGAGGAGAAAACCATTTCTTTGACTCTCTTTTTTCCAATTTCTTATTTACAAAAGCAGTTAAGATGAGGAAATTACTTCTCCTCCTAAAGAAATCCAATCAAGAGAGAAGATGTTTCTCTTGAGAAAACTCACTTTTGTTCTCATCCAAACAGGCCCAAGCATTCCCTAGATTTCTGTGATATAGTTTCAAGTTGTCTCTTGTTGATTTTAAACAGGCAAAGGATGTAGGTGGCGTTTTGAGGATGCTGTACATGAAATTGAAAAACTGTGCATGTACTAATTTTCTTCTTAATTCTTGCAGTTTTAGATGGGCTGAAATATTCCTCCTCCCATGAATGGGTGAAGCACGAAGGCTCCGTGGCTACAATTGGCATCACAGACCATGCTCAGGTTCCTTCTAAAGCCCCCCTAAAAATGAACATCATTCATCATAAGAGTGTTGTGAAGCTTCGTTTCCTTGTTTTCTTTTTGCCTTCTCTTTTAATCCCTAATTTTACTTCTATTGCACATGTAAGTGAATCTTTTTTGACAATGTTTTTTTTTCCTCCTTTCTGTCAAACTTTTTCTATAATCAAATAAATAATATTCTCATCAAATGTTGTTAGGTTGTATGGCTCAATAGAAGTAATAAATCTGGTAAACCAGGCCCCTAAATTGTCCATGTTCTATTGTGATTAGAAGTAGTGTTTGGGTGTAATATGGTTTTGGAGTTGATATTATAGATAGTGATTAAGAGTCTCTATGATATATACCTCTTCTGATTGCATGGTGAATTCTCCTGTCTTCCCCGTGGACGTGAGTCAAAAGCCTAACCATGTAAATCTGTGTTCTCTTGTGTGTGCCTTGATCTTTCTCGTAGGCCCAAGTTCACAACAAATGTGATTAACAAAGCTATCACTAAATTGCTTCCGTTGGATGTAGTAACAAGAACAAGTACTGTGACCCAGAATTAATGATTTTAGAATGCTACTGTTTTCTTGTTTTTGGTGTTTGGAGGTCAATGGCTAGAAGAATGTGTACAATAATGGAGTCAAGTAGGCATTGTAACCTGTTTCAACCTTAACATGCATAGGGCAATACAGCAGCACTTGTGAAAAATAAGACTGTACATTCCATTAGATCGAATTGAAGATTACATATAACATCTACAGATTTATAGCTGTCCCACCAGGCACTGCTTTCTTCAGTTATGCAAATGCATAGTTATGGCACGTCAAATTCAACTGTGAAAGAGGCAATCTTGTATTTGCAATTTCTGTCTTCAAAGGATAGAATAAAAAGAACCACAGATAGTTTGTAGATATTTTGGTGATTCATGTATTGTATCTCAATAACCCAGCTTGCAATTTAGTGTGTTATATTTGCCTTACATTGGGGACAGGACCATCTTGGAGAGGTTGTGTTCGTTGAGCTGCCAGAATCTGGTCTTTCAGTTTCCAAAGGAAGCAGTTTCGGAGCTGTGGAGAGTGTAAAAGCAACCAGTGATGTCAATTCCCCTGTTTCTGGTGAGGTCGTTGAGGTCAATACCAAGCTAACTGAATCGCCTGGTTTGGTAATTCAACTTTTCAGACCA
Source organism: Umbellularia californica (assembly GCA_028538565.1). NCBI lineage: Eukaryota > Viridiplantae > Streptophyta > Magnoliopsida > Laurales > Lauraceae > Umbellularia > Umbellularia californica. The sequence continues at coordinate 71,903,097 of JAPQWN010000005.1, forward strand.
ACTTAGAATCAATCAAGTTCTTCTGTCTTTTGTTGCTGAACTTAGTAGCTATTTTTGCTAGTTATTGTCATTCTCCTTGCAGCCAACTGATGCATCAAAAGTAAACTGGATTGTTGAAATGGTTAAGAATGTTTGGATTGCTGTTTTGGAAACAAAGAGATTCTTTTGCCACCTTCCAATAATAGGGAATTTTTTGTAAAAGTGAAATTTGAAAAGAGTGCTGTCACAGCCCCAAACCCCGCACCCCCCACCCACCCAAAAAAAAAAAAACGAATTGCTCTAAAGGCACAAATTTTTGCTGCAAATTTGACAAATGGAATGTTGTTTGCAAGTAGGTGATCCAGTTAGTACTAGAAAAAAAAAAAAAAAACTGTGTTTTGCTTCAATGATCTGCAGTAAGATTGTGCATGCAATGCTCTCTACATTTAGGGAATGAGACTGGATGGGTTCTCTTATTTTCACCCATAATATGGATTTCCTTTTAATGCCATCACAGACAATGTCATTTTTTCACTATTTTTTTCTTATTTTTTTTAATAACCCAGGTATGCCATGCCCAACCCAGCCACCCTCCTATCCACTTGCACCGGGTAAAACTATTGGAGGTGGCCAACAAAGGTAGTTGTCAAACACAAAATTTCTCCGTTTTCGGAGGCGTAGAGTCCTTGTCCAACTGAGCTACCACTCGTTGGTTCCATTGTTTTCCTATTGTTGCTCATGAACTCTAGTTCAGATCAATTTCATGCTGATATGAAAAGGAGAACGAGCATGCATTGCTCTCAACAGTCTATAATCAGAAGGGAAAATTCCCACTTTCCTCATTTTACCTGTCCAATTAGTGTTCTTGTTTTAATCTAAAAAGAGGCATCATTTCATTCTATCACCAGTATAATCATTTTTTCCTTCTCAACTCATCATTGTTTTCTTCAGATCAATTCGAGCCCATATGAAGAGGGATGGATGATCAAGGTGAAACCCAGTAGCCCATCTGAGTTGGAAGCCTTGATGGGCTCCAAGGAATACACAAAATTCTGCAAGGAAGAAGATGCTGCACATTAGTACAAAATGTAACCGAGAGATGTCCAACTGTCTAAGGGCCTGCCCTTTGTTGAATCAGCCACTGGGTCTGTGATGGGCATTATTGTTAACTGGAAAACTGAAGGCTCCAAGTCAGTTAACAATGTTTTCACTTATTTTCTTCTAATTTTGTTCTTCTGTGGTCATTAGCCTGTCACCTCTCTCCCTTTCTTGGGACAACATAAACACCTGTAATACCTGCAGTGCATGTTTCACTTTCTTGTAATTGAACCTTAAACTCAGATGCTGTTATCCTGACTTTTTTTCTTTATGGTCTGTTGTTTATGCTATTGGTTTGGGTTCTGGTTTATAATTTTTCTCTGGACTGTATTACTGACTCACACGGAAGTAGTACAAGAATCAAATGACAAAACGTAAGGTATCCTTTATGTAGCTTAACAATTGAAGTAAATTTTGTTTGAGATTCTACAAAGACCTGTCCTTGTAGGCCAAGTTGAAGGCCCTGCAAAAAAGGACCTTCCTCGATAAAATATACAAGAGATTAATACCTGATACCTCATATTATGAGGATAGTTAAATACCAACTGTTAACACAGTTGAGATAATGATGGCATATTTGTGTATGAGATAATGATGGCATATTTGTGTACCTGATCATTGCTGCTATCGCCAAAGATTCTCGGCAGTAGAGGACCTTAATAAGTGCAATTACAACAAAGAATATTAGTAGTTCTTAGGATCTTATTGATCATAGAATTGGTGCCTACGTTTCACGGGGAGGTGTATTGCAGGAATAGGATATAATAAATATAAAGAGAGGAAGGTCCAGAAGACTCCTTGAGGAAACAGGAAACAGGTCAAAAACAAATAAACATGTCCTCAGAATGAAGCAGCCTAAAGTGACACATCGGATTGTGGATTTATAAAGAACATGGCCCCTAAATGGGAATGACGGGTAAAAACTGGATGAACCACAAAGCCTAAATAGCACATAGAGAAATAATATATACTTAAAATTGAGTTCATACATGCATCATCCTTTGCAACGAGCTTGTACATATGCTTTACATTTTTTTCACCTGATTATTTACATATACAGTAGAGACGTAAGAGTACCTTATCAGACTATACATTGCGGATGCATAAAGCCTTCTTTGAGATTAGTTTGAAAACGCAAACCATTAGATTATATGAAGCTACTTCACAGCTAGCTAACTGTTAATGTTTTCCATTGAAGACTGGGTAGTCTGGCGGCAATCCGGAGACTCTATGTATGAAATGGAGATCAGCTCAGACCTGTACTTTTCAGCTGCTTCGCGCTCTTTCAGCTCTATCACATTCACATTGTCAGAGTGCTCAGGTAACAGTTTTGAGGCAAGGACATTATCTGGAATAGCCTCTGAGATTGCCATAAGCAACTCTCTAGCCAGTTCGTGAGAAACCACAGAAGTGGGTGATATGGTGTCCATAGAATGACAATTTTCTTCTTCCTGCGGAATTTCGACCCCTAGGGTTTTTTTAAACATCCAAAGTTTGGCATGATTAAAGGTGAAAATAGATAACGCCAACACATGACAATTTTTTAGGATAGGAATGAGACTAATATTTGAAATTCACAGTATACGTAAAAAGGTCACAGCACAGCCCATTGAAGTTTTACACCTCTTTATTTCGGTATATTTTTCCTTTTCTCCTAAGATCGATTTTATGTAAGTGGGCGACGTCGTAGTACTTGGTTGGTATTAATTAGTCAAACATGAAAGCTGGTGAGCAAGAAATCGGAACTTTGGAGAAGGGCACTTAAGTCAAGTGGCTTAAAATAGATCCAAAAGAATATAATTTAGCGGATAAATGAGTGAAGTTGAGATGGTCAAAATTGAAAACAATCTAGTATCAAAGTGTGATAGATTTTGTTACTTAGGACTTCTGTAGAACAAAACAGAGGATTTGAGTTAGATATAGCTGGGAAGAATTAATTAAGTCTACCCTAAGTGGAGACAAGTTAGCACAGTGTGATGCAATCACCAAATGTCGCTTGGATTGAAGGAGACTTTTTATGAAACAACAAGAAACCTAGCATGTTGTCAAGCTGAATGTTGGGCAACAAAGAAACATGAAGAATCTAAAGTTCATGTGCCTGAAATGAACAGGCTTGGAAAGATGTGCGGAATGTGCAGAGTCACTAGAAATGCTAGAATTAGAAATGAGTAAATTAGAATAAATCTATGGATAGTTTAAATTGAAGGGGCAAACCAAAAAAAAAAAAAAAATCAAAGAATTTTGTTTGAGATTTGCAGAAGGCTAGAAACAGCTCTTGTAAGATGAATTGTAGGATTGCAAGTGGAAGGTACTAGGATCGATAGAAGCCATTCAAGACCTTCGATGAAGAATTGAGAAAAGATATGCCACAGTAATAACGGTTTTGTATTGATTATTATATCTAGTGGAAGAATAGAACTGCCAAAGGTGACCCTAAGAAGATTGGTTTCACAATGATAAAGATGAGTAGGTTTACCTTATCTAGATAGTTAGTGAGGAGAGATTTATCTCTTTTCTATGCACACATGCACACGCACAGACCTCACTTTCTTGTGAAGTTCATCGGTAGGTTTTGTGGTCTTAGATTGGTTAGAGCTTATAATTGATGAATGATGAGTCTAGGAGTATAACTTTTTAGCTGACCCCTAGTTTAATGGAATGAGGCTCTGTTCCTACTGTTAATCCATTTTATATACTAGTATAGATACCTGACATAATAACAGAACAAAAGTTCATTCTAATAGGCCTGAGAAGTGATTTTATCTTAATGTCCGAGCCATATAGGCCTTTTTCTAACCTTCTGGTTTGACCCTTTTGGCGCTTTTTGTATATTTTTGTCCAACCCATTCATATCACATAAACCCATGTACAGGCACTTGGCCAAATTCACTCCCACCAGTGTCATATTTCTCATTGGACTTACACTTATGAAGGGCTTTTACATATGATCAATTTCGAAGTGTATATCATTATCACCCCTACTGAAATGAAATTTCAACCTCTGTCTAGTGGGCCCGCATAGGTCAAACAGATGGTTTGTATAGTTTGAATGCCATGATCTCTCTACTGAAATATTCATTAAAAACTCATTAGTTAGCCAAAATACAACAGATTATTTGTTAATAACCATAGAAGCAAGTTGATTCTTGGATTATATTACTTTTTATTAGAATATCTGTTACTTGGGAGCCTATGGCATTCTTTTCAATTGGATATTCTTGACCTATTATTTGCAATTGTATATCAAACCCTAACTTAGAGTCTCTCTCTCTCTCTCTCTCTCTCTCTCTCTCTCTCTCTCTCAACCAATTAGCTATTGAAACCCATTTGTAGAAAATTATCCAACAGATTTTCTTTCAACATGATCATAAGTAATGTCCATGCATCTGTTTGACCTAAAAGGCTACAACCCATTCACCTTAATGCCCAAAAAAAAAAAAAAAAACAAATATTGATTCATATCTTTGCCTAATTATCCTCCCTCCCTCATGAAGTTTTGTGTCAAAAAAAAAGGGTGGGGGGGTCAATGGTCATCAAGATTTTCAGGGAGCAGTCTCCTTACAAGCTTCAATCAAACCATGGAGCCCATTTAAATTGAAAATATGATACATACTCTCAAGGCATTAAAAGGACCTGATTTCTGTAATTTTCCGGGTTTCAAGACCCAACAAGTAGTTGTTATCAACCAAATAAAAGTCTAATAAAGAGGGGTAAGTGAAGCGATCAATCCGATCCCTTCCAAACCCAACTTATTTTTGGAGAGAGACAAGATCAGCCGTCCATTTTCAAAACCCTAAATCCAAGAGATCGAAGCGTATTAGAAGGCCAAAGTTACAAACAAAAAAACAAAAAAGGGTATGTATTGATGATTTGCATGGTTGACGAGAGAACATAAAAGTTTCAACGCTCAAGAGACTTGGAGATGGTTCGTACCTGATGCCGATGAGCAGCCGCAACAACATTTACGTGCCTGATATCTCCCTGTCTCTGAAGCGAAGAGATATTCAACGCTCGATTGGGGCCTCCTTTTTTTTTTTTTTTTTGCCTTAAGTGGGGCCTACCTGTCGTGCCATCCAATAAAAACTCAAGATTACATGCTTTGTGAAAGAAAAGAAAAAGTCTATTCGTCCCGAGGCTAGCCCGACTCCACAAGGGAGCCTCGGGACAAATAGACTGGTGGTGGGTCACTCAGCTTTGCAAGGAGACGGAGGGGAACTCTATAGTGGGGCCCACCTAACTAGAAGATGTGAGTCGCTCGAAAGGAATGTTCTTCCTTGGCCGTGGGATAACTAATGTGACTCACAAAGATTGGTAAAATATTTACGTGCGCACTTGATGACTATGTGCACCGTGTGTATTCGCATTTTGAAAGCATGAAATTCAGAAATGGATCCCACCTTTGGGACCGTCCGAATAGACGGTATGCAGTTCTGGCATGTACTACATGTTAGTTGATGTTCAAGAAGATGGTTGGTGCATATTAATTTTGTTATTGGTGAAATGTCCAATTTTAAGTTGAATCAACTCCTAGTAAAGTAAAATTTTAGAATATCCCACATTCCACCGTAAGGATGCAAGTTTGATTTTAAATGGTGTGATTTCTCAGTATTTCCAACCTCCCAAAGTTAAGAAAGAAGCTTTCTAGAGGAAGGTAAAAAAAAAAAAAGAAAAAGGAAATGGACTTAAGGTGACTACACATGGGTACTTCTAAAGAAAAAGATTATATAATTTCATTCTTGTTGGGTGTGAAATGATAATAGCCCTTAGGTCACGTTTGGCAACCAAATCTTTAGGGAAAAGATTTTCGGTTTTCCTAAAGTTGTTGTAAATCCATGTTTAGCAATTGTAAATTTTTGAGGATTTGGATGAATGAAAATCTTTATTTGATAGAATTTTTAGATCCGACTACTCTCCATAAAATTTGAACTTCATTTAAGTGGATTTGCACACCGAACCCTATTTTTCTTAACTATATTTATCAATACAAACCAATATCAATGTGAAATCCTCAACTATGCAAATCCCTAGTGAGGAATCTTTGTTCAAGTGGTAGTGAATAATCATAAGATCTATAGATTCCTCGCTTGTTACCAAACAAGCCTTTAATGTATGTAAGAGCTTTATACTTAAAAGACTAGAAATTGTGAAAAACTCAATTTATTGAATTCAATTGTAGACATTGGCGCCGGTCCAATATGCATGATATTTCAGTCGGTGAGGCACCTCCCTTCCACATAGACAACCATGGCTCGATCTAAAACAAAAAAAATGTAGATAATGGTGGGAACAGTGTTCAACTAGAACTAGTGGTAGTTCAATACTGTTAGGAGTTTGTAAAGGAATTTGATTTATTACAGGTGAGCCAGCCTCTCTAGAAATCGAGTGTTTATGTCAACTAACTGGTCGGACAAGTTGATAAATTGATAGTTGTGATCATCCAACAGATGTTTTTTCACCAAATCAGTTTATGTCATTGCCTTTGTTTCAAATCCATTAAACATCCAGCTTGCATTGAATAAGATGACATGCAAAAGTGCTCTAATTGGCCGAGAAAACGAATATTTTTTTTTACACCAAACGTGCGTTTTGTAGTGCTCCTCTATATATATCTTAAATAGTGAATACACGATAGAGTAAAAATATAATTCAAAGTCATTCTTTAATAGATTAATATAACATAAAGCCTTTGATACGTTGAACTAAATACTTTACTTTATCTTGATTGTGTCGGTTGAATTTCATTATGATATATGTCTCTTTCAAGTATAATGTAATTAGAAAAGTAAAAACTAGAAAAACAAATTTGAGGCTCATCCTGGGAAGATTTGGGACCTATTGGGAAATCTCAGGCATAGGATCAGAAGATACAGCGTATTTGACTTGCAGCAGTTTTGCCTGTCTACATGTGTAAGCACAGGGAGCACTCTTGCAAAGGTCTTTTGACCCAGTTCCTCCCACCATTGTAAGCTCCTTTTTGGCCTTATGAGGAATATTTATGGCTTGAAAACTAATGCTTCTTGAGTAGTCTAGTGTGTTTAAAGATTAGGTTTATGATGTTGAATGTAGAGTGCAGGGAGTCCTCTTATCAAAATTCTGAAGCCATTCAGAAGACCTACAAAGTGTTCTCAGGCCCCTCTGAGGATATGTGGAAGATGATTATGGTGCATACATGTGAAGCCACTTGGGCGCTTTTAGTTGAAGGGAGATGTTCCTATGAGAGCTATTTCTCACCTTATATGAGAGATAGGAGTGGTGACCCTCACATTTAAATTGTTGGCTTTAGATATGGATGTAAGGGCCCTCACCTTATCTCTCATAGTAAGGTGAGAGCATCACTCACAGAAGCATCTCCCTTAGTTGAAATATAGGGTGGTGTATGTAGTGGGAGAGGGCTAGCCATGGCCTGATTTGGTTCTATGAACCCGAGCTGATGATGCAGAGAAAAAGGGACCCGGAATGGCCCTCACTTGGATGGATTTGGGCTTTGATTTTAGACCCGTGGGCTGTACCCAGGTATAGTTTCTGTCCTGATTTAAATGGTTGACCCTTGTATATCCCTAAAGGCACAGTCCAGGGACCAGACTAAAATATTTTACACAGAAGAGTATATGTATTCTGAAATAGGCCTGGCCTGGGCATTACTTTCAGGTTTGTCAGATGAACTTGGGCCCGAATAAAAGGCCCAATATCATAATGCACTGGGCTTGGATGAGCTTTCAGATTGCCTGGACTGATATTTAATATGGCTGCACATGGGCGGTTCAGATCGGTTTAACACTAAAACCAACAACCAAATCGAACCTGTCGGTTTTTTAATTAATCGATCCAATCCGACCAATGGAGAGGGCTTAAACCAAACCGAACCGAACCAAACTGTTCGGTTCGGTTCGGTCGGTTAAACTGTTGTTTTTTATTTTTATTTTATTTTTTAAATCAGATATTGAAAATTTCAAAATGATGATACCCATTCCTTTGCATTTATTCCAATGTTTAGTGCAAACATAAATATCCAACATTCCAGACTGGACTAAAAGCATATAAAAAATAATTCTACTCCAAAAGGAGAGTTTGGACTAAACGCAAATGCACAAAAAAAATAAAAATTAACGAGCTTGCAATGTAACATTCATTCCACATGATACCATTTGGAATTACAATAGAATAATAGTTCATGTCAAGAAAAGTTATACACAAACAGAATCTATATCAGAACCCACTGTATTTTTCAGAAATGAAGGTTTCTTAACAAATTGATTTGGTGAGACCAAAACCAACCATCAAAAGGCTAGACTCTACTGGCTTTTCTAACATTCTCAAAAGTGCAGCCTTTTGATAAAAACTTCATTGAAACGAGGTAGGAATTATGATGGAAGAAAAACACTCCGTACGGTAATCCCTCCATCTGCAATGAAGTATCAAAAAGCATTTGAGAGATTAGAGGAGATGCATTGAGGCAGTGTTGACGGTTGAGTTCATGTAAGAATGGAGTTGTGGAATGTAACTTTGAAAGTAGTAAAAAACGAAACCCTAAGGCTAAAATAATAAAAAAGCAATATTAAGTTACTGCATATGGTCGGTTCGGTTTAAGCGGTTAACCGTGGGCTCAATCCGATAACTGATCAATGTAAGTGGTTTTTATGATTTTCAAACCATTAACCGAACCGATCTATTATAAACCGATCCGAACCACCCGGTTCGTTCGATTCGGTTCGGTTTTGCGGTGATACCGGATTTTTTGTGCAGTCCCAATATTTAAGTAAGTCAGGCCCAGGTCTTGACCATTTGCAAAACATGTACGTCCCTAGTGCAAAATTAGGCCGATCACGACCTCCGGGTTTCCCTCATTTAACTACGCAGTAAGAAAATTAGGGTTAGCCTACAGCCCATGGGCCTAGAAACCTATGATGCACAGATACGGCATGGATACGGCAAGACAAGTCGTAAACACGACATAGATATGGATTTTACACATAAAAAGTGAAGTATCGAATACGATATGACACGATACATTGCCCATTTTTAATTATCCGTGCATCATAGCTAGAAACACGGCACAAATCTATAAGCCCAGGTTTGCAGGCGGGCTTAGCTGGGTGTGTGGCCCTTTCATATGAATAGGGATTCTTGGGTCCCACCAGTCATCTGAGTAGGCCCCACGTGACCTCATTCATAGTATGAACCTGACACATATAGTTGATAGGCCACCAACAGAAAAGATGAATGACATCACCAGATAAGAAAGCTTGTCTGTATAAGGATACATGGTGGAGAAGATGCACAGATAAGAAGTTCAAATAAGAAGTGAATGTTCATGACGTATGTGATCAAACCATGTGTCTCCTTCCAATGCCATAAACTTACATTAAAATTCAAATGCATGTCTCCCTCTCTCCATGTCTCAAAAGAAGATCTCAGTGGCAGATCTCACACAACATGGGCATGCGCATTGAGATTTGAGTGACCTAATTCCACTATCAATCTCTCTCTTTTTCAACATCAACAGTACGAATGGAAGAAAATGGCAATGAATTGATCAACTTTATATATAACAGGGAAAACCCACTAAATCTGGCTCTAACATCCCCTAAAACATTATTAGCAAATGGGCCATGTCTCCTGTGTTTCATGCGATCCCATTCATCTTTTACTTAATATAATAAATATCATTATGACCCTTATAGGCCCACCATTGCAATCATCAACTTATGTTATAATCCACACACTAGAGAGACAACAAAAAAAAAAAGAAAAAAAGAGCCCATTTCAAAAGCTGATAAGCAAAAAAGAAATATATGAATGGTGGATTTAATACGTGTAACTGGAATATCATTCGCATGACTTCAATATTGTTATGCCGATGATGTTAGGTTTTTGTCTCATAATGGAATCTGGATCCTTAGAGGGCAGGTCTTAAAGAATTCTCCGAGTCCCATGACTATAAATCCACTATTGGGGTGTTCTAAAATTTGAACCGCTTAAATCACCATCCTTTCTGTACTAGCTCTGTGCTAAGTTTTGCTCCAATTAAAGTTGATCGAGCCAGTTATCAGATTGAGACATACTTAAAATTAGATAGAATAAACGAAAGGAGTCTAATCATGTGTTTCACACACGACCAATCTAGCATCACATCAGGTTACGAGGAAGTTGAAACTTGGTGCATTACTAGTACGGGGAAGCAATGATTTTGAATTACTTGGATTTTAGATGAGGTTCCTAGCTAGCTGAATTGTAGAAATAGTTTCAATTCAATCAGGTCCAGTATTGAAAGACAATCCGAGAAAAAGAAGTGTTACTAAGGGCCCAGTCGATTGCATGGAATTGAATCTGTAGGAATTTATAGGCAAATGGGCTCTAATAAAGTGAGTAAAAGAGGTTAATGGTGAAGGACACGAGGTAGAGATGTAGATCGGGACATTTGACTTTCCTAAGATTTGAATTCAAAGGTGATGGTTGGGTATTCATTTCCAATCCCTCTTATTCATTTTCAACTTATGGAGAGATTACACTTTTAAAAATACAAGTCTTAGAATTCTTATCATTCAATTACATGAAACAAAGACGCTGTAAAGCAGCATCATTACCATCCAACTTAATATGGACATTTCGCATAGGATTTCTATTTCTATATTTGCTACAAGAAATCAATTCTTTACCGACAATTATTAACCTAAACAATCTTCGTTAATGACCGCTTTAATCATAACAAGAGCACTACTGTAACTTGTTACTGTCTGCCAGTCTTTACAATCTTCCACTACTGTAACTTGACCACAGTATGATGCAACGACATTGACATTCATCGACCTCCCCCTCAGTGGAATCTGACATGTTTACCGGCGTAATCACCATTAACACAACAATAATATTCCAAAGTGGAGACGTGGGTTTGGTTGAGAATCCATGGAAAACTGTAGATCTTCTTTTCTACTTATAATATATTGAAGAAGAAATAAACAGGTAATGATCAGAGTCCAAATTCCACATTGGAAGCATGGGCAGATGTACTGGTACAGTGGTACTGCTGTTGATAAGTCAAGCATCATAGGAATAAGAGCAATAGCTTCTCACTACTTGGGTGATTGATAGCTGTAATGTGGTCCTAATTGGAAACTTTTGGAATGGCTGTGATTTAAAGTCATAGCTACCAACTTGATTTTTTTGGGTCTTTTTTTCCTTATTTTGATTGTGGAAATAATGCCAGGATAGACTAGAAAGACTCTTCAGGGACTTTTACTGTTTTTCACTTCATTTTCTATGTATAGGTGAGGAAGGTGAAAGAAGCAAAGGCAAAAGAGCTGTGAGTTAAAAAGTAGCCTACCTTCACCTGATTTGAATTGCAGCTGTAATGGAAATTACTTGGATTGGAATGAAAGTGACCCGGACTGAGGTCGCCTTCATCATTTATTGGATAACTCTGCATGTCCAAGTTATTGATGGGTCATTCATTAGGTCGATTTCAAATGTTCATGGGATTGAAGATGCCATTGTTTCATGGGGTCGATGTCATCTGTTGATCTCTTGCAGATGCCGTCGGCAATCAAATAACTTAGGACAGTTTTGACTGATGACTGGGACAAGACAAGTGAAGACCCAGAAGCTTTATATATAAATATATATACATCTTTTATACAGTGGTGAAAAAGTAACCAATTAGAGAGAATATAACATTTAACAAGATGCTACCGGTCTCCTAGCTCTTTTGGAAAGAGTATTGTGGTCTATGATTCCAGAGATACTGCGTGAATGTGGGAGGGACACGCTATAAATACGGCAGAAATATATATTTTATATGTAAAAAATAAAATATCAGACACGATACGACACGACACGTTACCTATTTTGAAGTAGCATCATAAGTTGTGATTACTCCTTGAGGACCAGGCATCCGGGATTGGCAGTCTTCTTCCAAACATTTAAGAAGATGCTATAGAATCTTGACTAAGCTAGGAAAGATTTGTCGTATATATTTTTGTGATGTTATCTTGATGAGATTAACATAATTTGTTTTTCAATTATAAATTGAATATTGAGGTATTTATTTTATCACAATATTATCATGATAAGTTTGAAATATCAGAGAAATTTGTTGGGTTGGTTCAAAGAAACATACAATAATTAATATTATTATTTCAAGCAACAACGTTTTACCTTTCGAGATTTTTTGGTTTTTTTTTTTTTTTTTTTTTTTTTGCTCTGTCTGTTGCTCAGCTGGTTTGAGCTGTGTGGTGTGCATCGTGTGCATGGATGTACAACTTTTTTTGCTCTTTTTTTTTACTGTACTCCAATAGACACAAAGTTTTTTAAACTGATTTCAGACCGCCATTCTTTTTTCTTTTTATTTTTATTTTTTTGAAATTATGAAATTTAGTGCTGATACAGAAATAGAAGATTTTGCAGCAAATTGAAAGTGAAAATGCCATCTAAAAGGTTTATTTGTTCTATGGAAAATTAAGTCCAACCTCCTTAGAATCACCAATCTGCATGAAAAGGGTGTAGTTGAAATCGATAGCTTAACATTTCTTTGTTGCTTTCCTAACCCCCAAACTAAATTTGGAAAATAAATATGCAATGACCTTTACTGGTCAATGGGAATTTTGGCCTCTTCAATTTCTCGCTTTACATGCAGACAATTACATTTAAGCTGTATCCCCAGATCCTTCAATTTCTACACCTAAAACCAGCAAGTGGACAAGAATCAATCCCCTGTTAGGATGGCACGACTATCTGGGCCAAGTGCCTGCAAAGCAGCAAAGAGATTGGTGGGATTAACGTATATAGCTCCATGCAGCTGTAACTCCTCTGTACGTGGGACGGTTGTGCAGCATCCAAGCTGCCAGTCAGTGGGACCCAAAGGATTCTGAGATCTGCCCTTCCTCAATCATCCTCTGTCTTTGTATACGTGGTGTGTCTCTCCTCACTGATGACTCCAACTTTGCACGTGTCATGTGCAATGTGAAGGGTGTCTAGAAGTTAGCATCAAATGATAGATGGGTGAAGTTGAAGGACAGAAAGAGAGAGAGAGAGAGAGAGAGAGAGAGAGAGAGAGTTCATGCCGTCTTTTAATATAGTTGGACCATGCACTTTCTCACTTTTAGCATAGAGGAGGAGATTTCTCAATCCAATCTCTGCAAGCTAATGAAGTAGATCAAATGAAGTGAAATACTTCTTGTTGATTAATCAAGGGCTTTTAAGAAAGCCCATGTATTATCTGACCACTTCAGAGAAGAGCTCTTCTATTGTTTATTTTTACTAAAACTCTTCTTGATTTACCATCGAAGTACATAAAAGTATATTTATAAAGTTAATTTCACCCTATGTTTGGGAAGTTGTTCTTGCTTACTTTGCACTCACTTTTGTTATTCTTTTGGATTGCTAAAGCAAAAGGCTATATCATTCTTCATGATTATTTTAACATGTGCCTTTTCAAGGAATTCAAACTTGTCCATTGAAGTTCTACTAATATTTAAAATCTTTTCAATCAAATTCAACTCGGATGATGAGTAGCCAGGCATTTTTCTTTCCTCATAGACTAGCATGAATCTTGATTCCTCTTGGAAAGAGTTGTTCGAGCTTCAGTCATAAATCTTGATTCCTCTTGGAAGGCTTGGTGAAAACCCCAAAAATTGTCAGGGAGAAAAAAAAAATCAGATCTAGCCAATCAATGAGCAATTATGTTAGTATCTCCAGGGATATAACAAAAGTCTATCCTTATATCAAAATCTCTAGCCATTATATGAATATCCAAAACTAAGGGCCTGGCTCAATCTATTTCACCATTAACAGCCTTCAAGAGCATCTGATAAAGACCCTGATTTGAGAAGCCCCTCTCTCCTCGGCAAACTTTTCAATGCATTAGCGTGCTTCCCTACCCATATTTTTAGTGTTTTACAGAGTCAAAGACGGCTCCGAGGGGAAAAGGATATCTTGGGAAGTGTTTGGGGGGCTTGTCTTAGGCATTTTGCATTATTAGGCCAAAGGCACCTGGCTAATGCCAACCACTAGGTCCTCTCCATTTCACAATGCCAGCTTGCAATGGCCAAATTGTATTTGATTTTTGCATGATAAATATCTTGAAAAAGTCATCATGAAATGGATATAATGGTTAAGTGATTTTTCCCATCTGAAATCATTTATGAAACTTAGGTCACGTTTAGTAATGAGTGAGGAATTTGCAGGTTCCAGGACTCTTCGTTGGTTCCGGAACAAGGCTTTCTTCATTGAGGATTTGTAATTTGTATAGCTAAGAATTCAAGGCCGTGTTTGGTAATAAATAAGAAATTTGCATATTTGAGGATTTTTTACCATCTCCAATTCAGCTGCAAATTTCCATATCCATGTTGAGGTTGAACTTGAAGATTTCAAAATGAGGATCTCGAATGGCCCAAATCATTGAAAATTTACAATTGTCAAATATGACTCAAGGGTGATGTGTGTTCATTCTGGTTCCTCATTTTCCTTTCTTTTCACACTTCGACCTGTATGTTGAATTTTTAAGTACTAGATGGCTAGACAACATTGACAAGAGGATAACATAATGAAGACATTTTTTAGATTCTTCTCCTTTGAAGTCATATATAAGGGTAAAATCTCAATTTTCCCAGTCAATTACATCAAGTCTTTAGATCTTTTTCTGTTCTACAACCAACATATCCCATAAGAGATCTGAGTTTGACATATGTATTGTGAGACCCTCTATTTAATAATCAGTTGTCATGCATAATTCCTTACTCACTGGTGATGTGGAACTTTTGTCCAATATGGAATTCCCTACTCACTTGTAATGCATATTAAGTGTTTCTTGTGCAACTGTCTTAATTTGTTTTTATCATATAGATTAGCCTTACTTAGAGAGGAGGAGTTAAATTAAATAAGCATGGTTATTGTAGGGATGATTTGTTATTTCAGGATGAAGGAAATGACATCATTTCGTTATAATTAAAAAAAAAAGCGCTAAAAATTCCCTGATTAAAAATGTAATGAAAAATGAAGCGTTTGATCCACCAAAAGATTAATTTCATCAGTGATCACAGCTATATATATATATATTTAATCACCCATCAGATGGTTGTGATAAGGTTTCACATGTGGGCCTCCCACTGTCTCATTATTTAGAGACTGTTTCAAATCAACCATGCAAAAATAGAGTGATTTAGTACCATCATAAACTCTATATATATTGCTGTATCATGAAACACTGACAAAGGTCAATTCTTTTTTATTTATATCCTTGGTATTGATTCATATATTCCAAGATGCAGGCCTATATTCTGGTAAGTTTGTGTAACGTGTTGAATTCTATATTCCCATGGGTGCAAAATCTGATCTGCACCTCCTTCCATTGGATTGCTTTTCTCTCTTTCTTGTTGAAAACTAATAAAAAAAATTTGTCTTTTTTTGCAGGAAAAATTGTACACCAAATAATATAAAATTGAGCCGTGTGGAAAATCAAAGGAATTTTTCCCATTTATATTGCAGAATCTCATGTTACGCTAATGTGGGCGGCCATCATCCCATTAGTTGTCATGGAAAATTCTCAACTATAAGATATTTGTTAACGATGCAGAATTTTCAATCTCTACCGTCCATAAAAATAGGACCCTAGTTTAAATGAAAGACCGGAACGCGAAATGAAGGGACTACTGGACTAGACCTTAACCTGATTGAAATCAGTCTGTTCCAGTAGTGGAGGGACTGTTTTCATATTAGTTTGATACATGCTTTTTCATCCACCAACTATTGGAGGATCCCTGAAGTGACATGTTTGGATTTTGGAAAGCATACAGGTAAGATCAGTTTCAAACAGGTTTTGTTGAGATGATGGGCCCCTGTCGGGTTGGGGCAAGCTCGTATCTGACCCGTCTGTTAAAAGAGGGGTCAGATGCCCTTAATCCAATTAATTTATTTAGGGCATGTTTGTTTTTATAGAGGTAAATAGGAATTGAATATATAAGTAGTTAAAAATGAAGATCCAAGGTAAATATACCAAAATGACCATCAAATAACCTCCCTTTGGAAAGTGAATCAAAGGAAGATGAGTAATGAATATACAACATTTCCTTTGTAATTTAAACCCTATTAAAGTTAGGGTTCCATCTAAATTGCTACTTTATATCTTACATGGTTCACCCATCACCTCTTTTCATTCATATTTTATCTCTTTAATAATCCTTTGATGGAGCTCATTTAGCCATGAATTCCTATGTATTTAATTTATATGTATTCGAATGCAAACAAATAGGCCCGTCCGCGCCATACGTAGGCCAACCATTGTGGGGTTATATCATTTTGGTGCCAGATATTTATAATATTGTGAAAAAAAAAAAAAAAAAAACGATATAGGAAAGGAGGAAAAAGTGAAAACCCCTTTATCTAGCGGGTTAGCCAGATTAAACAGGTCAATAATCCAAGTATGACTCATTTAACTGTGGATGAATGGGACAGGTTACTGGATGGGATAGTGAGTCTAATCGGGTTTTTTCCACCTTTATCTGTTTAGGGCCGTTTGCTAAATGGGCCATAGACAAATAAAAGCACCAAGTATCTTTCAGAATTCAGATGGATAGACCCTTTCAGTGGAATATCATTAATATATATGGTGTCCAATATTTGCAATCAATTGCAATGGTGTGCACTTTACACAACAACATACCAAAAATTTCTGATATAAAAACACTAGCAAATGCCTTGTGTGTGCGTGTGTTTTTTCCCCTTTTTTAAGGGCTGATTGAAGAAGTGATGCACCCCACATAGCTTTGCATCACTAGTCTCACAAGACTCATATCCACTGTAGATTGAGCACTGTAAACCTTTCAAAACTGAAGCCAAACCAAGAAAGACAGGAGCTGGGTTCATGAAAGGGACCTCATTCACCCCTTCTATCCTTGTCCACAAGAAAAAACACCTGTCCCTAACAAGCTCTATTTCGGATATATTGGCCAAGTGGGCCCTCCCCTCTTTGCCCTTTACAAATCTCAGCCATTCATTCCACCCCTTCATTTCCTATATATTCTCATCATTCCCCTCTTCTTTCTCCATCTCATATCTCCTCCTCCTCTTCCTTCTCTTCCTTCTCTCATCCTAGTTTGCTTTTTTCATACACAGCTTACTATATTCTCCTTCTGATAACTTCATAAAGCAGCTCTCTCAAGACCATCAATGTCAAGCTTTGAGGTGTCTAAGATGGTTAGTGTTGGCCTTTCAGCTCCTAACATACTCACTTTCTCTTACTATGTTTTCTCACTCAAATGAAATACAGCTATAGAAACATGATCAGAAACTCTATTTTCTAATTCAAAATTGAGTCTGCACTTAACTATCATCACTAAAGCCTCCTCCTGCATGCAGTTGAAACTTGTATTAGTCAATAATATGCTATTATTTATAGAAATGGGCTGAGCCCAAGTGCTTGAGTAACTCGATGGCCATGACTCATGATCATGAAAAGGTGGCAACCTGTGTCATTAAGGTAAGCATTGTCAAAAATATCAATCTTGGGAAATTATCATCTTGATATTTGGGTTTTCTCTAGATATTATCAGAAAATTGTTTGGTAAACTAAATTAATTTTTAGATGATAAAAATATGAAAATACAAAAACAAATATAAGTCTTCTATATTTTTCTATTTTATCCCAATTTTTTGGGGTTTTTCTCAGGGTTTTCAATATTTGCATATATTGAAAAAACACAAAAAAAATATCAAAAATAATGTTTTATGAGAGTATATTTCCATATTTAAAAAAAATGACATATATGGTATACTAGAGGTAATTAGATGGACTCAATCATGGGTGTCCATTTATTGCATGAGGCCCACCACTGATGATTGATGACGTAATCTATTCCTTGGAATATGATAGTTCTTTTCGTGCTATATGTGGTATGATTATATGGGAGAAATATTGCATTATTGATTGAGTTGGGGCCCTTGCAACCGAAACAGATCATAGGAGTTGGAAAGAGGAGAGAAGGAAAGAATAAAGAACAAGTAGAAGAGCAAACGCTAGATGGTTCTGTTGATCGACATGGACGTCCTGCAATCAGAGCAAGAAGTGGAGGGTGGCAAACTGGAATTTTATTGCTTGGTAATCTCCAAAAACACCCTAACAGTAGTATATATAAACCAATATATATATAAAGTGAGTATAAATTATTTTACTTTTTATCCTTTCTTTCATTCCCATTGATTAGTCATTTTCAATCAATAGGTATTATGGATTTATACATCATTAATAAGAAGTCGAGTAAGTTAAATAGGCCATCAGACCCTCACCCATGAATAATAAGAAATCAGGGGCTGAACATATTTTCCTTTCTCCTTTTTTATATAAATCTAACGAAATCAATGATCTATGGAGACTGCTAAATGAATAAGTAGTCAATATTTAGTACGATGTGCCATCTAGCAGAATTGAAATCCGTTATTTACAATGATGCAATTATGATTGGCCTCATTTATCAAGTTAAATAATTATAGTGTATGGTTTTGCCTGTAATATAAATGATGACATTATGATGCGTCCGCCCCTCTTATTGTGTAAGTTGATGCGTCCACAGGCCTAGATGATGTAGTCGCCGGGGTCCATCAACCTAATGATGAAATGCACCCACGTAGACAATGAAAACAGAACTGTGACTGTGATAACATCTTCTGAGGCCTCCCTTTCCTTAAACTGGTCAAAATCAACAATGGAAGACCAAAGAAAGAAAGGAGCCAATTTCATTGTAACATGTAAAAAGATACTACTTAGTAGATCTGAACTAAGGGATAAGAAGACCCGACTGTTGTCAGCACTAGAAAAATCCATTTCCATGGTATTCCTTCCACATTCCAAGCTCAGTAGAACCAAAAAGGAATATTATCCAAAGTAGAGCCCTGAAAGGGTTCGAGTGGAGATAGACCTAATCTTTGGTAATCTTGTAAAGTGGTTGCTAGTAGATTTCGAATGTAATTATCACGCATGACAACCGAAATTTTTACCATGGCACCAAAACAATGACCCTTCTAAGCTCAGTAGAATTATCAGACAAAATCAATCAAATACAGTTACTTAAACTTTGCATGATATGGGTATTTGTTTTTCAGTGAATCAAGGGCTGGCTACCCTAGCCTTCTTTGGAGTTGGGGTGAATCTGGTTGTGTTCTTGACAAGGGTCCTGGGACAAACGAATGCTGATGCTGCAAACAGTGTGAGCAAATGGACTGGAACTGTCTACATCTTCTCCCTAGTGGGTGCCTTTGTTAGTGACTCTTACTGGGGTAGATACAGGACTTGTGCCATCTTCCAAGGCATCTTCGTCCTTGTGAGTATTTACACACCCTTGGAATCTTCTCTGGTGGATTTCCCACCACTAATTCTGTTTTCTAGACCGGTCGTGATCACATGGTGGTGGTGATATGAACCGAACTGTTTTAGCCATTATCGGCCATTATCGGCCATGGTCAAAGTCCATATTTAATGGGCTTCTTTTTTTTTTAACCATTTGTGTGCTTTTCTGATATTTTGTTAAAATTTATTTTATTAGTCATCAACTCTTTTCGTTCGACAAAATCTCAATCAACCACTTTGACCAACAATTAAGGGACCAATTTTCAATTGGTTGATGAAGTTCGGCCTATTTTTAATGCAAGAGGATGGGAATTTCATTAGATAATCAATTCTAGGATATCAATCTTGGTTAAATTAAATCAGGTTTAATTTTATTTTTATGTTAACAATTTAGAATTAGTCTGGCCAGGTTATGACAATTGGGGAATATCGTTTTTGGTAAATTATTGTCTCTGAAGATGTAAGGGTACATCAAATTTTTTGGTGTTTTGGAGATTTTATTTAAAAAATGTTGCAGAAAGTAAATTGATTTTTTCTAAGAAAAAAGAGAAAATAATATAAAAACTCTGAAATAGAATTCTGTCAAAAACTGTTTTTATAGTTATATTTTTCAGTTTTTTTATTTTTATTGAATATTTTCTGATTTTCTTGTGCATTGTAATTTGTTCAATTTTTTTAAAATACTTTGATATTATCAGAAATATCTTTTCAAGTAAAGATTTTGATATTTTCAAGCTATTTTCAAAACATTTCCAATGTTTTTTCCTTTTACAAAAAAAAAAAAAAATGGCAATTTCATCCTTCTACAACCTAATAAGTCAACTAGTATTGTTGACCAGATTTTGATATTGATAAAGGCAGTTTTTTGTAAAATTAAAAAGGTGTATGATCATTATAATTACCAAATTAAGAGTATGGGTGATTATTTGTAAAATTGTGAATTTCTTTTTATGACAGGGATTGGTTCTGCTGTCAATATCATCCTATCTCTTTCTACTCAAGCCATTAGGATGTGGGGACGAGCAATCTTTATGTGGCCCTCATTCCACCTTGCAAACAGGAGCCTTTTGTCTTTCTGTCTACCTGATTGCCCTAGGCAACGGAGGATATCAGCCGTCCATCGCCACCTTTGGGGCTGATCAGTTTGATGGAGATGACCCAAAAGAAGGACACTCGAAAGTGGCCTTCTTCAGCTATTTTTACTTGGCTTTGAACCTTGGGTCCCTCTTCTCCAACACCATCTTGGATTATTTTGAGGATGAAGGGAAGTGGGCCCTGGGGTTCTGGGTTTCTAGTGGGTCAGCCTTTCTGGCCCTGATCTTATTCCTTTGTGGGACCCCAAGGTATAGGCACTTCAAGCCAGGTGGCAATCCACTCCCTAGAGTATGCCAAGTGTTCGTTGCTGCTGCCAAGAAATGGAGGGTGGAGATGTCCCCAAGTGGCGATGATCTATACCAGGCAGAAGAAAAGGAATGCTCTATGAATGTAGGGAGAAGGATACTCCATTCCCAAGAGTTCAAGTAAGTCTTTGATGTTGGTAAAGACTTAGGGTACTTCATTTTAAATATATAAATATAAAATTCACTAACATTAAAATTCTCTTTGTAAGGTTTTACATGTGTGTATTTAATTTGATTAAGGTCATGCTCATTTTTTTATGTCACCATCTATTATTTGAGAGAGAGAGAGAGAGAGAGAGAGAGAGAGAGAGAGAGAGAGAGAGAGAGAGTTCATGTTACATGGTAATGTTATATAGTTAGAAAGTCATGTCATGTTTTATAGTTGATAATATAAGGATTTTATGGTATACCATGGCTTTTTAATGTGTTTGTATAACTAGGGGTGGACCAAGAAAATTTTCCTTGGAGAGGGCCACTATGTAATACAATCTCTGAAGAGGTGATCATATGTAAAAGAGACAAAGGTTTCAAATTTTTTTGTTTTTTTTGTTATTTTGAGGGTCCCCCATAGACATAGACCTCTTTTTACGTGATAAGATAAGGCTCCTGTGATGATTATGGTGAAATAAACATACTGAATGATGTAATTAAATGACCAACTCCATTTGATAACGATGATAACAATGTTCTTGTCACAATATCCAGGTTCTTGGATAGGGCAGCAGTGATCACATCTGAGGATTTCACTGTAGAAGACCAAGCTCCTAGTCACAATCCATGGCGCCTATGTCCTGTAACACAAGTAGAAGAAGTGAAATGCATACTGAGACTTCTCCCAATTTGGCTTTGCACCATAATCTACTCAGTGGTCTTTACCCAGATGGCCTCCCTCTTTGTCGAACAAGGAGAGGCCATGCAAACTACCATCTCCAACTTCCACATTCCCCCTGCAAGCATGTCGTCCTTTGACATAATCAGTGTCGCATTTTTCATCCTCTTCTACCGTCGGTTTCTCAATCCACTCATCTGTAGACTGAGAAAGAAAGGGCTAACCGAGCTTCAGCGAATGGGAATTGGGCTCATTATCGCGATAATGGCTATGGTTGCTGCCGGAATTGTGGAGGTTTACAGACTCAAGTACTCCAAAAGAGATTGTGATGATTGTGGCAATCCTAGCTCTATGAGCATTCTGTGGCAGATACCCCAATATATATTGATAGGAGCTTCTGAGGTGTTCATGTATGTGGGTCAGTTGGAGTTCTTCAATGAGCAGGCCCCAGATGGTTTGAAGAGCTTTGGGAGTGCTCTGTGCATGACCTCGATTTCATTGGGGAACTATGTTAGCAGCTTGCTTGTTACCGTAGTCATGAAAATTACAACAAAAGATGATAGGCCTGGTTGGATACCAGGGAACCTTAACAAGGGTCATATGGATAAATTCTACTTTCTCTTAGCAGCTTTGACAACTGCTGATTTTGTGGTCTATGTGGCCTGCGCCAAGTGGTACAGGTGTATCAAACTAGAGGCCAGATACGGGAACGACGAGGACGACATGGACAAGGTTGCCAAGCTTCACATGGATTTCTAAGTCTCTTGGGTTCAGTCTATCCAAATTGAGACTCAGAAAAGGAGATCGAGATGAAATTGTGCATAGTCACTTGTAGCGTGTGTATGCTAAAATAAAAGAGGAGAGGAATAATGAATCCAAGGAAAATGCACTGTGTCTTTTGACTCTTTTAGAATGTTTTCCACCCAACTTCCATAGGTGTGGGTGATTCTGAAATGACTCATATGAAGAGTTTTGTTAGAGCTTGGAATTATATCCATGGTTGGTTGATTGAAAATTGATTGGATCTGATAAGGGTTATGGGCTGTTTAAATGGTTGTGTAAGATCTGACAAGAAGACAAGATACCGTGATTCAATGAACTTCTATTAATTGTCACTTCTATTAGTAAATTATTTATATGTAAGCAGGGAGGTTGATTCCAAGTCATGTAATGGGTACCTTCTGTATGCGAAAGTGGATATCATGTATGAAAGCCATGTTCCATCATCAACAGCCTCTATCATTGAAAATGGACTTGTAACCTACTCTCCATTGTATTGGATGGTGATTGTTGTGGGATATTTCTTGTTGTTTACAGCTAGAGCTGAAATGTATGTGGCTAGACAATAAAAAAAAAACAAGACAAAGAGCACCCCTTATCCAGTCAAATATATTTCAAAACAAGAACAGAAAGAAAAAGGTTGATATCTTCCTGCCTTGAAAGAAAGATAATGAAAGAAATCTTACCATCTCTCATGGGTTGATAAAGACCTGCCTACATAGACCTGCCTACATAGAAGGTTGAGTCTTCCCAACATTTAGCTACTTTAGAGAGAGGTGTACCATCACATCATTTCAAGAGAAAGTGTTTATGTCGTTTTTAGGGAAAGGTGGGAGGATGACAAAGCAATTCCTACAGAATATATGCAAATTTTAGTAAAGTAGTCCCAACTTAGAGAGAAGTGTGAATTTAAACTAATCACAGCTTTTAGAAACAAAGCTGTGTTATTGACTTTCAATTGGTAAAAGAATTATGGCATGAGAAGATGCTAGCTAGCAATGCTGTCTTGCTGTTGTTGTTGTACCTTTTTGTTCACCAGTTGTAGCCTGTCCAAGCCATCTATTCCAGACGATCATAAGAGACAAAGCCTCCACACACAACACTTTCATTTGGGTGGCAACTATGGTAAAGTAGTCGCAACTTAGAAAGAAGTGTGAATTGTAACTAATCACAACTTTTAGAAACAAAGCTAGCTGTCTTATTAAGACTTTCAATTGTTAAAAGAAAATGGCACATGAAGATAAGCTAGCAATGCTTTCTCTTTGTTGCTGTACCTTTTTCTCACCAGTTGTAGACTGTCCAAGCCATCTACTCCAGAGAATTATAAGAAACAAAGCCTCCACACACAGACACTTTCATATCGGTGGTGTGGATGTTGATAATATCAAAATAGGTGGGATCTTGGATGTAACCCATCCACAATAGGGTTCAATAAATAAATGGTTTGGTTAGCAGTAGCAGGGAGCAAAGAGCACGCACTTATTGCATGTATGTTTTTGCTAATATAACATTAATTTTAAACTAGGGCTTTTTTCACTCAATTAAGTACGTAGCATTATTGACAATGAAAAATCAAAGGTGAATATCACAAAATGACAATCAAATAATCTTCTTTTTAATGGAAATTGAATCAACGAAAGATGGAAATGAATATCCAGCCATCAATACCCTAGCAATTCAATACATAGGAGAGTTAAGGTCGCATCTAAGTCTCTTTTTCTTTTTTTTTTAAGAATAAAGTAGTTCTTCATTTTTGAGAAAGTAATAAAGTATAGAAAAGGAGTTCCAAGACCCAAAAAGATCTCAAAAACTCCAAATGGGCATACCCCATAAAATAAAACAAACCAAATAACCATTAGGCTAATCCCAATAATTCAAACAAAATAGATCATTGCCCGTAGCCCGGGCGCAAACACAAACGAAAGAAATATTCCCCTGTAAGAAATCAATCCCTAATCTCGGATAGAATTATATCCTTATACACTTCTACCTAAGGTCGCATCTACTTCTCTACCTTATATCCTTCATCCCAATACTATATCCTCCACGCCTCATCCTTTTAATAATCTCTGAAGAAACTCATTTCACCTTAAATTTCTATGTATTTTCTTCCTATTTTATTCAAACAAACAGACCCTAGGCAAGTTTGTGTACACATCTTTCCATGGAACAAGTATGAAAGGCGGAAAAGCTTTTCCACTCTACAATAAACTACATGTTTGGTGTGGCTGCCTTTATGGGAGGAATAGCACAAAAAATGAGCTAAATTTTCCGCGATTCCTTTAAAAATCCTTTCTATAGGAATCAGAAAAAAGATTCCCACAAAAGAGGAAGATTTCCGTGGAACCAATTTTCCACAGGCATGTACAAACGTGCCCTAAGTATTGGTGTATGAAAGTTGTATATCATCAGAAGATGTAAGGCTTTTCATGAATAATATATTTTATTGAGAAAATTAGAATTTAGTTCATGAAATTAATGTTAATGAGTCAAATTTTATGACCATTTTTTATTTTCCCAAAAATAGCTTTTCAATGATATCTATCAAATTTTAAGGACGCACTGAAAGTTACGATTTTACCCTTAATCTTGTGCGATATCCTAGGTCCTTAGGATATCGCACCGCGTGGCGTCTTATGACTATAGGATATCTCACAAATTTAGAAAATCTTCACCCTCTTTCTTTCTTTCTTTTTACCGAAAAGTATGTTATTTTTTGATAAATAGATAAAAACAACTACAATAAAAATCTTTTTTACCGCGGTTCTTCTTCTTTGATTTCTTATGATTTTCTCTCATTTTTCATCTTAGCATCTAGCTTTTAATATAGCAGGAAGATATCCTTCCAGTCCATTCTCCATCTTCATTCTTTGCAACTTCTTTTACATAGAAGCTAGTAATCTTCTGTGGCTTATGGTTACAAAAAGGATAGGGCCAACATACCTCTTATGATGATTGAAATGGATGAACTCTGGATAATTACTAAAGCATAGTAAGAGCCCTAACTCAGGAATCCGCAAGTAGAAATGACGAAAATAAAAGCAGAGTTCTAAATTCATGATGAATATGTGCTTTGTGTTTGGGTGGAAAAGAAAATTTTTCCTACAACTATAGGATATCGCATGGTTCGATATTCTACAAATTTAGGATATCGCACCATGAAATATCCTACAGGCTACAGCCCTAAGATATCGTAAGTTTAAGGGTAAAAGCGTCACTTTTAGAGCGTCCTTTTTTGTATGAACATCTATGCAGTTGTAGAGTATAAGGGCAGTCGTACGGTCATTATCCCTTTTTTATATCCGGATTTGTCATGAGTGGATCTTTTTATCCCCATCCCACCACCAATCCCTCAAGTCCCAAGAACTGCATGTGGGTCCCAAGTGAGCCCCAGCAGCCAGTGTACATGGAAAGATCATGCACACTAGATGCACAAAAATATTACCCTACAAATGAAAATTAATATATGATCAGTGAGGTCTGATGGCCTGGTTTGAAGTCTCATCTCGTAGTTTGTGGATCACAATTCTCTTCATGTTAATGATCCTGGTTCACTCGTGGAAGGATGAGTACTTTGAATATGGGTTAATGGCAGCTATCAAAAATATCATCCAAAATATTTGCATTCAATAATAAAAATAGATTTCAACATGCACATTGAGTCAAATTGAACCGTTTAACAAGTCGTGCCAACACTAGCTTGAACTTTGCTCATCAAATAGTGAGTCTTGATTAAGGTTGGTGGTTTTGTGTGTGTGTGTGTGTCACAACCTCAAAATGGGTGAAAAACGACGAAATCTTACGGGATTGCCGATGACTAAAAACTGTCGGTAATAACGATGAATATACCCACTCGCTTTTCCCAGAACGAAAGTAGAGTTATTGTCATATATACACATTAAAATATCAATGAATACAAACTGTCACCTAGAAAAAACTTTTTCCCTCTCCCGCGCACGCGCCCGTTCCACTGCCCCAAATACCTCCTGTTTCATTTCGCACCCTTCTCCTCTTCCCAGAACGACAGTAGAGTTATTGTATGTCTCTCGCTGGCATCTCGTCTGAAGGCACTCAGACCTCTCCCTTCCGGCAACGTCTCGCGAAGACTCCAAATCTACAAGTTTTCTTCCTCTTCTCCTCTTCTCACATGGGTTTTGTTTATTTTGAACAATCGCTTTACTTTCAATCTGGTGTGTTTTTTTTTTTTTTTTTTTTTTTGTGTCTTTTTTGGTTGATTGTTCTTCTGCTGAAGAAAAAGCACATTCGAAGGCTTTCAGTGATTACATCTATAAGCATGTTGTGCTCAAAACCTGTGCAAGCCCTCTTTTTATTTTCTCTATTGGAGGGTTTTTTGGATGAATGATGGAAATGTCTTAGCCTTTGATGGATGTGTTCCAACAGAGTGTTCTTCTTTGTAAAGAATCTATACTTTGGGTTTATACCTGTGTCGAAAATATTCTTTTTTTTTCTTGAGAAAGCAGATTTTCTTCACGCCACACCTCATTTTTTTATATCAATGAGGTGTGGCGTGAAGGGCATTGAGGAGTCTTATTTGTTCGATTGCTCGACATTATCACGTGGCATGAGTTGGATCCCTGCTGAGCTTGAGGACTCTGAGCATTTTCTTTGTTCTTTTGACGGTCATCTAGGACTCACGCTTGATCTGTATGGTATGTTGAAAGTTTTATGTGTCTTTTAAGTATATATTTTCTGAGCGGTTCTTATATTTGAGACTATCAACTTTGCTTGGCACACTATTGAGAGCTATGGTTCATGTGTCTCTACCTGTGGCAAAGTTTTTGACTTCAGGCATATGGTTTGGTTTTGTGCTGTTAAGCTTTGTAATGGTTTGTCTAGCAAATGTATAGATTGATGGTTAATGCATTTGCCACATTTTATGGATTGTTGGTTAATGCATTTGCCACATTTTTAGAGAGAGAGAGAGAGAGAGAGAGAGAGAGAGAGAGAGAGAGAATTCTGATCAAAATAGTAGTGTCTTTGGTGCCCACTTTAAAAAGGATGTTATCTTAAGGCTGATGTGAGCAGATGTGTGAAGGGCTGATTTATATGGATTAGGATAATCGAAGTTGGCTTTAGTTTTTGGTTTAACTCTATTTGTATAACCTGAGTTGAGTGTTGCAATGTTGTTTTTGTTGTGGTAAACAGGATTAATTATATCTAATTAAAAACTTAGAGATATATTTTCATTTTCACTGCATGAGACGCGACTTCACATGAGTCGTATGTTAGTATGGCTCAAACAAAATCACTGAATGTGACCTCCCATTGTAATGTTTCCCATGCACATACTAGCCCAGATGCTATCATTTGGGGTTATTTTCTTTAAGGAGATAAAAAGTGCTTGTCGGCGTAATAAGTAATAAGTAATAACTTCTCTGGCTAATATGCATGGTTGGATCTGGTCACTTACATAACTTGACCCTTTTTAACACAATGGGGCTGCACTGTCACACCATGAGAGAGTTATGAAAGCAAGTCATGTTAAATGTTGTTGGACCTGCAAAATAGAAGTACATCACTTCTAGTATTTCTTTGAGGAGATGATACCTGGCCTCAATTCTGCTAGAGTTTGCTGGGTATTAAGGCATTGATCCAATTCTATCATTTCTATGCATTCCAATGCTAGTTAAATCTCTAACCTATTCTGAGTTAGCTATACTTTACTGTTTGTTGATGCCAATGTGGGATGACAAACAGATCAAGATGTGTTCCAAATTTTTGTCAAGAGACCGTTATAATTGAAAGGTTCCCATCTTCAACACCATTTCTCGACAATACGAGGTTGGTAGAGTAAGTGGAAAGTTAGGTTTGAGCCACATTACCTATCAGAGAGGGAAAAAAATGTGGGAAAGCTTGAGTTGTCATGGTTATTGGAGTCAGAATTGTCTCTGATATTCTTGTTTTGAAAATATTTGAGTGTTGATTTTGTTCAATTATGCTTTATAGCCAAAGATTTTCCAGCCAAGGCAAGACAGGCAACAGAAGAACTAGCTTTTTTTAGCAAAACTTTTTTCCCTTCAAAGTAATACATGTTGGCAGAAAAGTCTTGCCACTTTACTCTGTGTTCTGCTCAAACCCATGATTTTCTTATTTTGTCTTTCCATTCAGTTATAAAAAAAATTTCTTAGTTTCAACTGCTTGCAATTGAGGTCATTCTAAAATTCCTTCACCCTGATTGTGATCAGAAAAGACCTCCAATAAATGTGTTTGTTAGGTGTTCAACTCAAATGATTATCAGTCAAGCTGCTATAGAGAGGCTGATAAGCTGTTCAAGTGCATCCTTCTATCTGTACACAAGTTATGATAGTAGGGAAGAAAATTAACTAGAACATAAAACACATGCCATCCTATTATTTTTATTTGGGTTTGAATTGTTTGCTAGACATGGGCCTGAAGTTTTTAACTGAACTCCCTTTATAGGATCTTGGAACTTAGAGACCATGTGGCTCGGTTTACCTGTAACTCTGCTACCTGTATTTAGTTAAGAACTGTAAAGTTAGATTATCCAAATGCAAGTGTAGCCTTAGACATGCACGCAGATAGAAACGGGCCTCAATTTTTACTGTTTATTGTTCAATGCATATTAGTATACAAATTTATTTCATTGTTTCCTTGGCCACCAATTTGGTGATTAGTATCATCATCCAAAAGGATTTTCAAGTCTTAACCAATACAATGTGCTTTACAAAAGAAGTTCCAGAACCAAGATCTCAGGGCAGAGTTAAAAAGGGTTTGAATGTTAGAGCACTCCAAGCAACTATATCAAGTTTGATATGAAGAACACCAACTGATCACCTGCATTTGAGAAAAGAAAGAAAGAAAGAAAGAAAGACTGCCATAATTAATGATGTTATGTTTACATTGATCTCTTACCTAGAGGGATAGTGCCCAATAATTATTAATCTGATTTAGTGCATTCATTTATACCCATTGTACTTATTGCATTTAAATTTTCAAAGTCCATATCCTAATTGGTCATGCATTTTTGCTATTTTGCTTAGTGCCATAATTAATGTGCATTTTTATTTTTTAAGGAGCATGATAGTGCAACATGTGTAGAAGTTTTTTAGAAACTGATTCTCATTTTGTTTAGTTACTTTGGTTTGAAGTGTTTTTTCACCTTGATGCATGAGTTTAGCATGTATCCATCCCTTCAGTGATGAGCTAGAATTATTAGATAGTGTGTACCTTTATGAGGAGAATTGGTATCTATGCAAGCTATATTAATGCCATTGCATTAATAACAAATAATCATTATAATAGAAGGCAAATGAGAACATACATTATTAAGTGATTTGATTTTGTTTGAATGATCCCTAACTTTTTTTTTTCTCTTGTAAATACATACTCACACCCCTATACCCGCACACACTCACGTAAATCTCTCACCGTCAACGCTACAATCAGTATCGAGCCATGATCATTTGTATGGAAAGGAGGTGCCTTGCCAACTGTGTTACCAGTAGATTGGCCCATGGTCTAAATCTCATACATGTATATGTTGAACTATATTAGATGGGACAAATGGAGATGATAGGTGCCACGGTTGATAATTGCTATCCATAGCAACAGGACTCACCCTAACCCAGAAAGAAAGGAATGATGATATGGAATAATTGGTGTCCTTTCTTTCTGGGTTTTGTTTGTGCCTTGTTTCTTTTTGGATTTCCCATGTTAGATATAGGGAAATAAAGATGAGATAGAGAATAGATCATTGCATGGTTGGGGTTTTTTTTTTAATGTTTATTAAGGTATGGATCTCAATTTGCTAAAACTGCACTGTTCACATTAAGAGAAAAAACAAGGTTGGTTTGGCAGAATGGGTGAGAAACTGAGGTGTTAACCAATTAAAAAGGCTATTGGTTTCCAGACAATAAACAGGGGATTTTGAGATTGCAAACAGTTTCTCTCATTTACCAAACAGAGCATATAGTAGAGAATTTAATGTTGATTATAAAGAGATCTTGATACTTAGACCTTTCAATGAGCAGTTTGGCTCATTTCGCTGTTAAAGTAAACAACAATTTAGATTGCGCTTCATCTAATTGAGTCAATAGGGCTTTTGAGATGAGTTGTTGCTATTGGGTCCATGATTGGCCAAAAAACTTGTCATGCTAGTTATGATATTGTTATTTCCTACCATGCATTATTTAACAATTTGTTTTATAGGAAAGGCTTAGTAGAATGTGTGAAGATGACCCTTTCATTGCATATAATGAT
This sequence comes from Umbellularia californica, assembly GCA_028538565.1. Classification (NCBI taxonomy): domain Eukaryota; kingdom Viridiplantae; phylum Streptophyta; class Magnoliopsida; order Laurales; family Lauraceae; genus Umbellularia; species Umbellularia californica. The sequence continues at coordinate 71,933,755 of JAPQWN010000005.1, forward strand.
ATTGACAATGATGGGGTTGCAAAGGTATGCGGGTTATCTTATATTTATATTTAGATATCAACTTGATTTTAATTAATACTTAACAATGAATACATATCAAGAGCAGATATTGGCCTTTTTAATTTTTGAAATAGGTTTTTGGTACCGATACTCATGGACGTGTCAGGGGCTTGGGGTTGGGTGTCTTAAGGTCAATCGTGCATAATTCGAACCCTTATAAGAGAGCTTACGAAGAAGAGCACAAATCGCATGTGGCCCTTGAGATTGAGGTGGATGGGTTAAAATCTCGAATGGCGGACATGGAGAAGATTGTTGCTGCACTTTCTCAAAGTGGGACGCAAATGCGGTCTTCGACCAATCACGAGAGTTCCTCTCAAGTAAGACACAACTTTACATATAAAATGTAGATTCATAAACTTATTTAGATAATTGAGTATGATAAAATACTTACATTATGTGTTTCTTAATTATAATGTAGGTGAGACCGCCATCCACACATCAAGAGACACAAGCAAGCTTGAGATCAACACTCCCAAGGACATACAAGTTGATGCATTTAAGAAAGAGCACAATTGTAGCATTTGGGAGTTTGATGGGGGTATCATCGGACAATTTAGATTGTTATAAAATTGTTATAGATGAGATTGTGGATGGTGACATCGAGTTGATAGACGAAGTTAGGAAGATGGAAGATATTATGGTTGCAGGCATTATTGATTGGCCAACATTTAGGACTTTCCCTTGCTAGTTTTTTCTTTTCTATATTACTTGGATTTTGATGATAGGATGGATGTTCAATTGTTTTGGATGGAGCTTTGTTTCTTAAACAACTTTTTGAGTTTTAATTATGGGATGGACGTTTAGCTATTTTGGATGGAGCTTTGTTTCCTAGACAACTTTTTTAATATTGAATATTGTATGGATGTTGACTTCTAGTGTTATTTTAAATGGATATTGATATGGTGTTCAATGGATGTTCGAAAGATTAATGGTTGTATATTAGTATGTGAATGGATAAGAGTGGATAATGTACATGTGTGGTGATTATTATTTGATTTCAGAAGGTTGAATTTTTTCATTTTTTTATTTTTCAATTATTTTTTTCTAGAACCGTCGTTTTATATTATTTTATGATTTTTATTCTTCATTTAATTTAAAATAAACGACATAGGAAAACTGTGTCGTTTTATCCAACGTCTATCCGTCGGCATATTGATTTAATGTGTTGGTAAGGATCGCATTAACCGATGGTTAATAGCCGTCGTTAATTTAAATATTCGTGATATGTAAAAACCATCGTTTATGTTACGATTATCGACAGTTATTAACTGTCATTTTTAAAAGCGAATACAAAATTAACGATCGTCCTTCCGATGGACGCATGTGTGGTTTTTGAAAGAAAATGACGGTTCTTGGCTGTCGGTTTTTGGGCTTTTTTACGTTGTGCGTGTGTACACGCGCGCACTACATTCTACTCATACACTCATGCGCTAACTAGCTAAACGAAAGGTGAGAAACATCTTGAGCTCAATTGTAATCAATCTAAGCTGAACCACCTTGGTGTCACGGTCTGGATTCCCATCCTTTCTTTTGTTCTTATTTCTCTGTTCTTGTTTCCTTCTTTCTTTCATTTGATAGTTTGTGGGTTGTGTGTGGTTTGGAAAAAATTCCATGTAATTAGTGGTAGAAATCACTCATGATCTTTTTTCACTTAGTACCCAAATTCTGTATGAAGAATAAATATAGTGTATGGTATCCAACCTTAATAAACTATTGATGGTTACAAGCAATGGATCTTGACTGTTATGGATACTGCACCCACCAAGTATGTGATTCATAATTCAGTTCGTCAAAATTAATTTCATCTCTGGCAAGAGTTGTACCGGGATTTTTTTGTTGTCCATGTTTAATTTTCATTTTTAATTCAGTTAGATTTGATGTGTGGTTCTTCGGTTCAATTTGATTAATTTACATGAACACTATTACTGTATTGAACCTTAAATCATTCGGTGAAGCTTATATTGTGGGAAATTCTACTGGCACACAAATTTTTACTTTTCCCACACAATTTCTCTCTACACACATTTTAAAAATTTTAAAAAATTACATTATTTCTTTTCACACACACTAAAACTTCCTAAACTACACATTCCTTCATTTCCCTCTTTCTTCTCACACACACATCTTTATCCCTTTCTTCTCACACACAAATCACCGGACTCTCCACATCACCGGTGACTCGGTATATTCTAGTTCAATGTATGTTTTTAGAAACAATGTGAGTGTTTTAATGCATTCCGACTGCATTCCGTCCATCGTCGCAAGGGTTTTGAACCCAACCATCGTGATCTGTTCTGTCACTGAATGACCGAACACACTTCCTTTGTTCGGACCTGAAAGTCCGAACAAACATGATTTGTTCGGACCTTATGAAGGTCCGAACAAATCGTGTAGGTCCGAACAAATTGTATGATAATGATAACATTGTCATCAATTGGCAGTTCTCTGTTGTCCATGTCCATGTGTAAGAATGTCCATGTTCTTACACATTACCCAGTTCATGTCCATGTTCTTACGCATTACCCAGTCTCTGTTGTCCATGTCCATGTTCTTACACATTACCCAGTCTCTGTTGTCCATGTCCATGTTCTTACACATTAATCAGAGAGCAAAGATGGAGTCCCAGCAGAAGAACGTGGGGATTCTCGCCATGGACAAATAATTCCCTCCTACTTGCGTTGATCAGCCAACTGATTCTCTTTCTATTTCATTTAGAGTTTTTGGATTTTGGGTCAAGGAATTACTCTTGCGTGTGTGATGGGTTTTTCTTGTTTTTTTCTATTTGGGTTTGAGGATTGAGAAATGGGTCCTGATAATCCATACTGTAGTATGCATCCTCGCATTTATGCCAAGCGGATGGGGGTTGCTTCTGGTGGGTGAATCTCCGACTCTTAAACACTAATTAATGGAAGCAAATGCCCAAGAGGATGGAGGAAGTAGAGAGTGAGATGAGTTGCCCAGGAGAAGAAAATGCTGATCTGTGAGTGAAGATGAGTTGCCCAAGGAAAATGGAGGAAGTGGAGAGTGAGAAGTGGAGAATGAAATTAATGGGTGAGAGGAAGAAGAAGAGTTTGTGTGTGAAAAGAGAATGGATTTTGAGTTTTTGTAGAATTTTAGATATTTTGGTCATTTCATGAAGGGGTAATAATGTAATAAAAAAATGATAAATTGCCAGTGTTTGAAAAGTAAAAATTAGTGTGCCAATAGCAGCACTCTATATTGTTGGGGTAATAGAATGTGAAACTACTCATGACCTCTCTCCTTCTTTTTTGTTACTATCGGAGGGTTTCCAACCTTTTGCACTTGACTAATCCCTCCGGGTCTAAAGGGAAGCCGGATAAACTCCCCTTAACCCTAGTTTGATAGTCAGTTTCGAATCTACAACTATAATCTCTCGTGAAATCTTGATAAGTTTCTGCAAAACAAAGTTCCCTTCTAATTGCAGCATTGTCGAATTGCACATTCAATAATTCAGTACTACAAAAACAAAATAATGAAAATCTCGATTGAAAACAAACTTTTTGGATCTAGTGTGTACCAAATTGATATCCATCCATTGAGTGAATAGAATTTCCAGTAATTGAAACTGTAATGTTGCAGTTCCCATTCCCAATTCCACCCTACATAGTACAAGTGAGATAACTATGTACAAGACTGCAGGCATTTATATAAGCCAATAATTGAAACTGTAATGTTGCAGCTCCCATTCCCAATTCCACCCAACTTAGTACAAGTCTGGTAACCATGTACAAGACTGCAGGCATTTATATATGCCCTGCCATCTTAACAGTGTCTTTTCTTCTTGAAGCTTGTGGTATGGGATCTTGCAGAATGTACAAGGGTGAAAGGGTGGGTGTGTTCAAGGGTTTGGGTTGGGGCCTGAGGGAAAGGGTGGTGCCAATTCTTAAACCCTTGACCTCTTATATGTGCTTCTAGACACACAAGAAAGATTGATGATCCTTGTTGTGTTACTGAACATATGAAAAAGGCCAGTTTTTTTTTTTTTTCTTTTACTAGTATTCTTTTGAGAAATGCAGATAAATGCACACCTTTGTGGCAAGGTGGGTATGATGTTCATCTATCTCTTAAGACAGATTTGATGCAAACAGTACTTTGTCTCCATCAATTTATGAGCCCAGGTTTGGTGGAAACTGGGCTATTAGTGCAATGGCAATAGGTGGTTCATTTATTAGATAATTTTGAGTTCTTCCTGTGCCTGCTCTTAGCTTTACTGTAAGGGTATGTTTTGGATATGACTACATTACAGATCAGGCGTGTTGAATGATCCAGGGTTGGCAATGTGTAAATGTAAACCTAGCGCTGCCCAACTCACCTACTCTTCCTTTGACGGGTTTATGATTAGTGACATCAAACCCACCCATGATGGGTAGAATGCATCGTGGAAGCTATTCGGTGTTTCTGAAGATATTTTCATAAAAAGCTTAGTGACTCTTCCGATGCGGTTTCATTGGTGTCCAACCGGACGCTGAATCTCTTAAAATTTCAATTTCTCTTTAATAAAATCCATGCTCTACCATCTTCCATCAAGGTTGCCTTTCTTTATGAGTCTAGATCACCCAATACTATGGCTTACGCTCTAGCAAAACAGTAGGTTAACAGATCTACCCCATGAAAGGGAATTGTTATGTAATTGTGAAGTTTTGTACCTTTTCGCTCTTCTCTTTATTTCTCTTTGTATCTTTTGTCTCCTTTAATGAAATTTCTTGTTGATATCTAAAAAAAATAGAATTTATCATATTTTGTTAACAGGGAAATGTTAAGGTGAGATTGTGAGGTGACTTTATATATATGGCACACTTAAATAAGTGTCAACCATGAAAAACATAGGAGACTGAAAGATCCTCATGAGGACTAGAATACAAAAACTATTAAATAAAAGGAAAGGGGGCTTACAAGAAGTCATCCACTTTCTACTCTCCATCCATCTGTGAATGGGGATCCAATTGGACGGTTGATTTGATGGCCTGTCTTACAAAGATCTACAGGGCTGGTTACCATTAAAAAAATTAGAGGGCTTAAAAGAAGTTGACAATGTGATGTTTTGAGGAATTCTCAAATGTTTAGAGGGCTAAAATCATCTATTAAAGAAGATGTCTTCATATAATGAGTGCATTAAGGTTCTATAAGACGCCCGTGGTTGAGTAGTTATTCCAAATCAATATTCGACATATCCCAAAGCAAAACTCTCGACTTAGTTGATTGATGATATGCTGTTGATTTCCGCAAAAAGATTAGTTAATTGGGATTTTTTGAGTTTTTTCACCAAGTATTCAAAATCAACGAAGATAAAATGAGATATCAGCTTAAAAGTCTTGGGGTTTGAAAAACACGAAGCACCCTAGCGGCAAAGTGTCTAATCTGATACAGTTGCCACGGATGGATCCCTATTTTAGAATCCATCTACTTTTATTAGAATAAAAGTCATATTTTGCAATCTAAACTAATTTTATAAAAAACAGGAATGCGTCTTTCCTCTACCGCAACCATTCACAAACGTATCTACAGTTGCCACGAATGGATCCCTATTTAAGGATCCATCTGCTGTTTTTTAGAATAGAAGTCAAATTTTGCAATCTAAATTAATTTCATAAAAAGACATGCGTCTTTCCTCTTCCACAGCCATACACAACCGTAACTACATATGATTCACTAGGGTTGTAAAAGGGTCGGTTCCAGTACTGGTCCAGGTTCCGGTCCCGGTTCATGGTGGACCCAGAACTAGAACCGTTAAGGAGAAGGTGAAACATGATTCGAACCCGGAACCGTTTCGGAACTTGTTTTATGTCTCCGTAACCGGAACCAAAACCATATATGAGACATGTTTGGATCCGGGTCTGGGTCTAGTAGAGAATGATATTAAAAAAAAAAAAAACATCATTTTTTAGGAGAGATTTTCGAAAATTGAGGTAATATGTCAGGTCTCGAGTCCACAGGTCTGAACCAAGGTGGAACCAGACCCAAACCCATTTACTTATCGGGGCCTAAATAAGGATCTAGTCCCGGTTTCTAATGGGTCGAAACCGTTGGGTAATCGGAGAATTGGGGACCCATTTACATCCCTATGATTCGCTCTTTTCCCATTCCCTTTCTGGTTTTATTGGAGAGCACACTCACCTAATTTGTATTTCCAATTTAAGACAATTAGGTCCCACTTCTACTGAAACAAAATTTTATGAACCTTTTTCCATCATTGGCTTAATCAAATTGATAATCAGCCCATCACCAATCTCAATCAGCATCCAACCTGCTGTTTAAATGGGTCAGGAACTCCACCTACACTCAATCTCCCCATTGACTGCACCCCAAGTAGGGCCCCTTGTGGCAAGTGGCTGAAGATCAATCACTTAGATTATGATTGAAGTAAGATAGATTTAAAGAACGAAGAGAAATGGTAAAGAAAGATTAAGGACAAGGCATGGTTTTAAGACAATTACAGGTCGACCCTGACCCGACCTATTTGCCGCCAGTCACGGGTCAGAGTGTCAGGTCAAGTCTGGCGTCTCTTCTTGCGGCCAGTGTTTTTTCGCAGTATTTCTTAATGGCTGACTTGGACTGAATTCAAACAAGTCCGATATGCTCTGATTCTCGAACGATCCGATCACTTTTCAACTGCAACAGGAACCCTAACCCTAGAATTCCCCCAATCTTCGATTCGATTCGAATCTCTTTGAATCATTCAGACATGGCTTCGCTTGTGTTTTCTTCGTCTTCGTCATCGTCTCTGATCTCTCGCTTTTCTCTCACAAGCAGAAACAACGAGTCTCGATGCCGATTCTCTGCTCGAGTCTCCGTGGTCGGTAATTCTTGTTTTTCTTCATTGTTAGGGTTTCTTCAGTGAATCTTTTTTTCGTTCCTTCGTTTGATATTTGTTTAGGAAGCGTTTTGATTCAAAGTTGATTTAGATTGCGGCAGCTGACTTCAAACAACTTAGTTGGAGTCTCCTTCAAATCGTACTTGTAATGGAAAGAACTTAAAAATGAATTTGCAAGGGAACTCAAATTTCAGAATTGAATGTGAAATCTCTCTTTGCTTTCGTGATTGCAGAGGAAAGAATCAGATTAGATTTCAATGATGTTTTCTCTGTTCTTTTTCTTCTTTTTACTTCGAATCGAATCTGAAACAGAAAGAACTGAAATGAAATTGAAAGGAAACTCAATTTTCAGAATTGAATGTGAAATATCTCTTCTTTTTTGAGATCAGAGGGAAGAATCGGATTTCTATCTCTTGTATGTCATCTTTGAATTGTTATGGATTAAAAGAGGACGGGGAATTTGGAAGTGTTGAATTTATCAACAATTGTTGATGCATTTCTCTGTTCTTTTTTTTTTTTTTTTGTTCAGAGGTGTCATTTAACGGAGCCGTTGAAGTTTGAGAATGGGAAGCCATGCATTCCTGTCCTTAATGATCAAACAATGCCTGGTTTTTTTTCTTTGAGACAAGATAAAGTCCAAAATAATGATACGAGGGTGCGAATCTTCTCTGGCACGGCAAATCCCTCACTTTCTCAGGTAAACACTTTGAAAGGTAAGGGAAATGGAATAGTGCCTAATAGCTTATTTGTTTGTTTTTATGTTTTTGGTTGTAAGAAATTGGAGATTTGAATTGGTTTACAAATTGAATTTTGTTTTGTGAATTGGCTCCCCTTAGGTGTCTGCAAATTGCAAGCAGCTTGGATTGTTTGTGGCTGGACAGATAACCCATTTGTAATGCTTAGCATTGTTGGTATATGGAAAACTAGAACTAGATAGATCAGAACACTGTCTCTGCTTTTTTTGCCCCAGATTATATATGTTGAATCTGACTGATTTGATTATTGAAGTATCTCCTTACATCAGTTTGTAAGGCACATCCAAATGAACCTTGTGCTTATAGATGGTAGTTTATTCTTACTTTTTCAGCTTTGATACATAAGGTCACTGTATCAAGATGCTTTAGAGTTGGGATTTTCTTGTGTCAGTCCAGTTTGGTGGTTGCTTAATACTGGCTGGTGTTTGGCTTTGAGATAGGCATTTTGGTTGCAGCTTATGTGTCGTTACTTTTTGTGTAGAACCCTTTCAAGACTAATCAATTAGGCTTGCATTGGACACTGCTTTTTATTTGTTAATCTGTGCATTGGTCAAATAGTTGTAATTGATATGGTTTGACCTTCATTTGCTTTTCTTTTCTTTGTTTCTTAGCATTTCATAGTTGATCTCTTTTCGGTTATTATTATTATTATTATTTCTTTATCCAGGAAATCTTGAACTTGAGCTTAAATTCAGGCCGCCTTTATGGAGGAGAGATGCTGAACCAGTTTGCCACTGGTGCAGTTGCTCATTGCATTTTTATAATCACCTAAATGTGTAAAACAACGTGGGGGCAGTGCATGTGTTTTTTATTTTTTGCATTTTTGGCATTGGAGTCTTCAGCTCTATTTGTGAAACAACAAAGCTTCCAATATTTTATATAATTGCTATCCAAATTTGTAGATTCTTTGTTGTTGATTTTTTGTATGTTTTGGCATAATTGTGCTTTCTTTTTTTTCATGAACATTTTTTTTTTCCTTTTCTTTCTTTAGCTGTGAAAAACCTATTTACTCTTAAAATCTTGCAAATTTGTGATTGATAGAACAAGCTGTCTGTGAACTTTCCTAGGAAATTGCATGCTACATGGGACTTGACCTAGGGAAAATCAAGATCAAGCGGTTTGCTGATGGCGAGATCTATGTTCAATTGCAAGAGAGTGTTAGAGGTTGTGATGTATATTTGGTGCAGCCTACTTGCCCTCCAGCAAACGAGAATCTTATGGAACTTTTAATAATGATTGATGCATGTCGGAGAGCCTCTGCCAAAAATATCACTGCAGTTATTCCATATTTTGGATATGCTAGAGCTGATAGGAAGGTAACTATGGCTGCTTAAGTCAACTGATATGATACCCCTAACAGCATTTTTGCACTTCTCTTGCTACTTGAAAAGCTTATTAGAAACTTACCTGTTATTAATACTTTATTATATTGCTTTTTTTTTCCTCTTTTTGTTTATGACTAATTTACGCTTGGTTCTTTCTTCCTTTTCATTGAAAATGTAACAACCATTTTGAGATGACCTCTCACCTCCCCTTGGTTGAAGTTATCAATGATATGGCTGTTGATGCTTATAGATGTAAATCTGCAAATGCTTGAGGGATCTCAGCTTCATCCTTTTTATTGCCTTCTCATATCCTAGTTCTGAATTTAAGACTTTTTTCCAAGTTATGGGACAATAATTGCCACCCTCTATGTTGCTGCTATTTCAGACTCAAGGACGTGAATCCATTGCAGCAAAACTTGTTGCAAACCTGATTACGGAAGCAGGCGCAAACCGTGTTCTTGCATGTGATCTTCATTCTGGGCAGTCCATGGGGTACTTTGATATTCCAGTGGATCACGTGTATGGTCAGGTAATCCATCCATGTTTACAGGGTGCTCTAACTTTTTGGACATGTCTAAACACAAAACATGGTTCTGTTTTGACCTGTTGGTGATTGTTCATTTATTTGCCTGTAGCCTGTCATTCTTGATTATCTGGCCAGCAAGACTATCTGTTCAAATGATTTGGTAGTGGTCTCACCCGATGTGGGAGGGGTTGCCAGGGCTCGTGCTTTTGCTAAAAAGCTCTCCGATGCTCCTTTAGCCATTGTGGATAAAAGACGCCATGGGCACAATGTTGCTGAGGTAACAGAATCTTTTTTTTTTTTTTTTTGCTCTAATAACAGTTTTTTTATATTTATTTTACCTTAAAAAAACAGCTTTTGGCTTTTGATATTCAACCCTCAACTTTTGTACATGTTCAAGACCATGTAGATTTGATTAGCTATAATACTTATTTTCATCTGACGGTTTTCCAATGATGATAGTTAGTTTTATGCGGGATGTTTCTTTTGAAACAGCCTTTAGCTTGATCATGTAAAATCCTTTGGTTTTGTCAACAAGGGGAATTTTCTGACTATCCATTTGTTGATGAAAAATACCTAGAAGCGGTTGACCTTATCTTGTGGTAGATCAATTGTTAGAACTTGACCTCAATATGATGGGACAAGACTTCAACGATGATATTTGTTACAAAACTGGTGATTTTTTCATATTTGATCTGAATCTGGAGTGCAAGTTTTTTTTTTTCTTCTGTAACACACCTCATAGCATGCATTTCTTACTGTCCAATGCTCTATTAAGCTTTCTTCATTTTTTTAGGTCAACTACTTCATTTATATAGTTCTTTCAGGAAATTCATTTCTTACATTAGGCATTGGTTTCCATGCCTTGGAGGTGCTTCTCGGCAGGTGTATAACATGAGTCAATTGTTTGTGAAATATACAGATGCACTAAAAAAACTTTTTTTTTTTAAATTGCCTTCATAGTCATATTCATTTTTTTCTTTGAACAGTAACAGGTAAAGATTTTATTAGCAAGTTTGTGTATGTTCGCAGAAAATAGGTTCCGAGAACTTATTCCACTTGCTTTGGTAAAAAAATTTCTGCCCACCCCCACCACAAAACCCCCCCAACCCACCCACCACAAAAAGAAAGAAAAACCCAAATGTGGAATTTTTTTTGTGGAATCATGGAAAATTTAGCTTTTCTTGTGCCTTTTCTCATAGAAAAGTGGCCGCACCAAATGTGGAAGTTTTCCGCCACAGTAAAGCGTAGCTTTTTTGTGGAAATGTGGCTGCACAAATGTGCCCTAAAAGAAGACGTACAAAAGTCACTACAAAACCAACCTGGGTATGAGAGAAATATACCCAACAACACTAAATTAAACAAGAGTCCTCATCCAAGGAGAGGATCCATCTATGCACCCCTTGTTTTGCCAATGCATTAGCCATAGAATTAGCCGATCTAATAACATGATGAAAAGCCACACTAAACTGACTAGCCAACAATTTGATTTTGTTAAGACAAAATTGAAGCTTCCAAGGCCTAGAGACTTTGTGCGTCACGCTTGATATTGCATTTTGACAAGTCGCTTTCCACCAATAAGCTTACTTGAAAACAAGCAGTTAGAGCTTCTAAAATTGCTAGAACCTCGGCTTTGTTGGAGTCTCTAACCCCTACATTCTTAGAAAACATATATATCATATTCACATGTTAACTTTTTGCACATTGCATTTCTGTTGATGTCAATTACTTATTTTTCTTAATTGTCTGTGAATGTTTCACACAGGTGATGAATTTGATAGGTGATGTAAGAGGAAAAGTTGCTGTCATGGTGGATGACATGATTGACACTGCTGGTTTGTCTATTCTTATTTAAAGCAATTCATTTCACTTCTTGAGCAAATTATATGAATAGAACATGGTGGTTTTGGTTGCTGCATTCGTTGTAGACATGGATACCTATATACCACATGATAAACAATTAAGGGTCTACGAGCTTGACAAACTTCACCTCTTGTGATGAGCCACTGTTTTGTGCTTGTGAGTTTCTAGCTGTCTGTATTAAAAGGGTAATAAATAATCTTCTATTTTAGCAGTTCACTGTTGGCATAAGTTGTTAGAAGTGACACTACGTTGTTGAGTGACAGAGGTCTTAAACAAGGGTGTGGAAAGTGAAACTCACAAAGCCATCTTGATAAATATGGAATAGGAATTTGATGATAATGATGTATAAACAGTTCACTCCTCATAGCTGTCAATTGCCTTCCAAAAGTGAAGTTTTAATTGCATGCTTGCTGGTGGATCCAGGGACTATTGCAAAGGGTGCGGCTCTATTACATCAAGAGGGAGCCAGGGAAGTCTATGCATGCAGCACGCATGCTGTTTTCAGGTATCAGCATGCTCACTGGTGTATGACCTGTTTTACTGCTTCTTGATAACATCTATGAACAAAGGCAGTCTGTGACATCCTGTTATTTAACATCGTGGTAATTAACTTTGAGCTGTTTTATCTTTTTACCTTGTGCTTTGTCATTGGATTCTTTTTTTTTTGGTTCCAAAAATAATATAAACTAAGTTCCCACCTTTGGCACTATACAACAAAGTGAGGAATTGATTAACGACAAAATTAAGGCACTACACAACAAAGGCAAGCAAAGACTAACGACACCTTCTAGCTTGAGATAGTAAAACTACCCATTCCATCCAACGCCCCCACATGTGAAATTCAAGCCAACTTTTTGAGCTGTACCAATGAAATAATCTTTGTATGCCCCATTAACAGCAGCATCCTCTGTCTTTACTTCCTTACTCTGAATGCCCTATTATTTTTTCCAAAGGAAATCAGGAAATCATCATTCTAAGGGAATCAAGTACAAGAAAGCAGCAAGAGAACAACTCCATTATATATAACCGCTGTAAGAGTAAAACACCAAATACCAATCCTCTTAACTATCCAGCGTTGATTCCATCATTGGTCCCATAAACTTGCACACTCAGAATAGCTAAGAATGTAATTTTAAATCATTCCAGCCAAGTTTCCATGCATTAGAAGGTGGTGAACATCATCTGCATTCCACGAACATACAATATAAGCATTGGCAATAAAGAGATTCCTGCTTCTTAGAGGTTTTTTGTTTTTTTTTTTTTTTACAAATTGTAGTGTCTTAGATGATATATTCATGATCTCAACTTGTTTTGCTTCTTTGCTCACATTAAAAAATCCGCTTTCCGATTCCTGCTTCTTAGAGGTTTTTTTTTTTTTTTTTTCCTTTTTTCTTTTTTACAAATTGTGGTGTCTTAGATGATATATTCATGATCTCAACTTGTTTTGCTTCTTTGCTCACATTTAAAAATCCTCTTTCCATTCTACCCTTGTCTTGAATAAAAATGCTGGTCATTGTTATTGTCATCGAAGCCAAATACCATTGGGGTTGGCCTTGTGACCCGTACTTCTCTGCTTATCCCTTCTTAGACCCAGTTCTCTCCCGGCTACTTAATTCTAGGACTTTACTGGCATCTCCATGTCCCAGTATCTTCTTCATTGAGGGGCTGCTTCCACTCTTTAGTGGCCCAGAAAAGTGTAGCGGCCACCATAAATTTATGAACTTTACATGTGTGAAATCCATCACAAAATGCATTAGCTTGGATTTAGGTTGGGATTAAATTGGGTCAGCGAACCCAGACCTGGACCCAATTAAATGAATGTAGGTGGGTACACCAACACACTCATGGTTGAGTGGTGTTGGCACGGCACCTCAGTATCACACACATCTTCAGGTTCTAGTATCACCCTTGGCCAGTAGGCCAACCTAGCGAGAAAATAAACGTAGGTGGTTACATTCCAGCATCGGTCCTATCTGGAAGGGGCTAAAGCTATAATCTTTCCCATATTTTCATGTTGGAAGCTTTTGGCATTGCACTAATTTGGGAAGATTAAAGCTGCATTTTCTAGAAGGTGTAATCATTTAAAGATGGTCATCTGACAGATGCCTGAATGAAAACTAAATGTGACCACCAAAGTTTTACTTAAATTCATTTTAAATAATTAAAACATGTTGCTTAAATTCATAGAACATTGTTTTTCTATTTTAATTTTTTATTATTTATTTCACAATTTTTTAGGTTTTGGGCGCCTCTAAGATGCAACTCGGTCTGAATTGGCTCGGCTCAAGGGTGGCCAATTCATCCCCCAAGTATATGTTTTAAAATCATTATTCATAGCCTGACTCCACTAGACCCCACTAGACCAGAACTTGATAGCAAGTGCAACTTAAAATTAATATACTCCTAATAATAATGCATATGATTTGCTCAAAAAAAATTAATAATGCATATGATGGCACTTGGGAGTCTGGGAGTTTAAACTTGAACCTGCAAACTCAAAGTGTTAACAAAAATCATTTACCATCTGTCCTCTCTACTGTTTGTCCATCATTGTATAAAAGACATTAATATGATTTTTTATTCTATATAATTATATTAATATATCCCGGGGCTGACTCGGTTTTCGAGTCGCAACCTTCAGGTAACTGGGTAATCAGAGGTCCATTGACATCCCTACATTTATTGCCAGTTACAGTTAAATTTGTATGGATGATCCCCCACCTCTCTTTTTTATTTTCTCTAATCACATGTTTGAAGTGCCTAGTTTGTGTTTGTTCCCTGTTTGTTTGTAGTTGGTACTTTGAGAGAGATTAATGTTTGGATTTTCCTCAATGTATGCCATTCATAAATGTGCATCAGTGTCAATTCAGCTTCTTGAAATAGTTGAGATTTTACCTTCTCTCAGACAAAGTTTTTTATATTATGTTTGTAAAATCTCCCAGCTTCTTTTAGCTCTGCAGTTACATTGAATACACTGTTTCATTTCATCAGATGAAGACATAACTGTTTGGACAGAACCAGCAGTGGCCCTTGAATTATATGTGGGGGTTCTTCTATTCAAATATCAACAACATTAATTTTCCATTGCAAAGCCATTACGGCCTGTTTGGCATTTTCCTTAGGAAAAGGGGAAAAATCATTTTAGGAAGGGGGCATTTTCCCAAGGAGGTGGACAATCCTGGCAAGAAGAAAAAAGGTGATGGATGTTATGTTTTTGTAGGACAATGGATCTCCGCTTAAAATGAATCCAAGCATGTGAGGGAAGATTTGATCATGTCCACCTTTTATGGCTTCACCCTTCAATCATTTAGTAGAGGCCTTATTCCTTTGAAAGCTTGTCCTTTTCTCTAAGGAAAATGCCAAATATTGGTTTCTAGGACATTAAAAGTTAAAACTGATTGTACTTGTTTTATGTGCTGTTGTTTCATGACTATCCAGCAATAGGAGGGAAATGGAAGGGAAAGTTTGTTAAAAACCAGTTTATTATGTATTTCTATACTGCTTACGCTTAATGTATTGCATATATGTGCTGTTATCTATCTAGTTGTTTTATTTATGTATGATTGTTTCAATTGGCAGCCCTCCTGCAATTGAGAGGTTGTCTAGTGGTCTATTTCAAGAAGTCATCATCACAAACACCATTCCAGTGTCAGAGAAAAACTATTTTCCTCAGCTGACAGTTCTATCGGTAGCAAACCTCTTGGGCGAGACCATATGGCGTGTTCATGATGACTGCTCTGTGAGTAGCATTTTCCAGTGATATGATTATTAACACTATCATATCATTTTCATAATTTGCACAGGTTGTATTGTTTTATGGCCCTTGCAGTTTCCTTTCTGGGCTCTCCTTTTTATTTAGCAATTGTTGCCACTTTGGCATTTCCATTTTCCAATCTCAATTTACCTTATTCCAAGTAGGCAGTTCTTGAGTCACTCCCTTGATGGAATAGGATTTGAATAACCACAATGGTTTTGATCCATATAATGCAATTCTATTTCTCGATTTGCCTTTCATGAACCCATTCCAGTGCTCGCATCCGTTGGCTTCTTCCAGAAGAGGAAAATTTGTTTGTAATGCTTTAGCAAGTGCAGATTTGTTGATTTGTACATTTCTTTTATATATGGGGCCGGTAGTTTCCTCTATCAAGGAGATCTAGTCAGTTGGCCTACCGACCAAGGGGGTTGCTCCAAAAATCTTCCAGATTGAATGATCCTAGTTATTCTGCGTCCTTTTTCTTCACTGCTGTTATATTCTCATCTGCAATGCCTATCTGCAGTCTTCGGATCATAGCTTAGAACATTTCAATCTAGGAGATTTTTGGTCCACCAGATCAAATGTCAAAATCTCTGAACCATTGTTTTAAACATACAGAGTTGTGCATCTAAGCAACAGACAACCCTTGCTGGGGCACGCAATACTATAATCCCTCTTCCAGATCAGACTGGATTTGGTTCTTTTAATTGGGCATCTGGGCTTTCTTTACATAAACTAATCAAATCATTGTATCAAAATCAGCGAACACTGAGAGTGGCTTTGTGTTGTATTTTACTGATTTGTCAGGGTACCTTTGATCACTATTCCAGCCTGGGCATTGATTGAATTTCTTTGGTGGTGGCAACTGTTAGATAAAAAGTGTACTCCAGATTGTCTTCCTCGTCTCTCCCTCTCAGATCCCACTTGATCTGGCAAATCATGGCTGTTTGTTTGTTGTGGTTCTAGCCTGAGGAGGTCCTCTTTTCCTTTCCATGTCAAATTCTCTCACTTCTTCCCTTTTGTTCTTACAATTTGGGAATGATAATATTGGGGTCCCATCACCACCAAGCAGATCAGGCTTCCTCTTTTCTATTATCGTGTTGTCCTCTTCTGTATTTTTGTTACATATGAGTGTTCCCCTCTTTTTTTAGTTAGAATACATGAGGTGGAAATCTGTAGTACAACTCAATTGTTCTGCAGTTTGCTGTTTGTAGGCTTGGCTTATAGGCAAGAACAATGTATCGATATGATAAAATTGCTTGTAGACTTGATTTGCTAGCTTTAAGAAAATGGATGGGCAGTGCTTTGGTTTCCACCAGTGCCTGCCGTGGTGCTCAGTACCCAAGTGTGGTTTAAACAGAACGGGGAGGTTCATGATGCCGTTTTATTTCTAGGAATAACTATTCATGTTTATCAGACTATACGGTAGAGCTTTCATTAGTTATTCTTTCGAGGATGGTCTCTTAATCAAGGACTATGTCCGTATGGGAGTTTCCATGTGGATGAATTGGCATAGTCTCATATTGGAGTTTCCATGTGGATGAATTGGCATAGTCTCATATGGCGATACTTTTTATTGATCCAAGACATCCATATTACACTCCTCTGGATGAAAAGGTTGCAGCTCAAGTTTTACTTCATAGTAATATGCACAGTTAGATTGAAGAGTGTGTGAAAACTAGATTATTTATTGATCCAAGGGACAATGTTCTCCTATCAGCAAACTGCATATTAGCTCGTTGGACCCACTTAGATACATGTCCGTCAACAGGAGGGCAGATGGAAAGGTCTCCTTATGGAATGGGGGAACAAAAAAAAATCAGCCCCCACCAAATTATCCTAGCCCTTGATTTAACAGCCTTAAATGTTTAATGGTGTTTTAACCATAGTTTATTTTTTTTTTTTTTTTTTAAAGATTCAATCCAATAATGAGTGAAAAATCTGCGTGTGTAAAATTGGTCTTAATGCCAGATCATGGAATGATAAGAGCATAAGGGGGCTGTACTGATCAAAGATGGGACCAAAGTGGGCCTTATTGAGATGTGCAGTCCTCTCATAGGAGAACATTCTCCTGGTGTATCTTTATTTTTACAATGACTTATCCAAACGTGTCTATCACTCCCAATGAAGTGAAAATTGGCCAAGTGGATATTCAAGGGAGGGCCTATAATATGGATGATTTGGATTAAGTGAAGGTGGGAACCATCTGTGTGAAACTAACTCATCCACATGAAAACTCTCATGTTGACAGCAACATATGCTCATTTCAATCGTTAGAGCTGCTCATCATCTTGGACGTCTACCTGTGACTTCAGTAATCATTTTGAACTCTTTGTTAGAAATGAAGTTCTTTTACATCTGTTGTGTTTCATATAGTTCGTGACTGATCTCATGACTCATTGGGATGTCTTGACAAAACATTCTGAATTTGGGCCTATTTCTTCAACGTGTTGATTTGGGCGTTGAGAAATTGGGAAATTGGAGTGCCCCTCCATTGCTGTGTCTTTCTGATCCTCTGAAGTATAGTAGGTTTCAGCAGTTGCCAATAAAGCTTGGTTTCATTGGCTTGACAATTGTGTAATGGCTAAAAGACAAAACAAGGGTATCGATAGCTGGATCAATTACCTTAACACTGAAGAATCATTCCTTTTTCTGAGGTACTTGTTATATTCACTAGTAATCTAGTATTTAGTGGATGAACTGACTGAATTCCTGGTTGGTGTTGGATAAACCCCTGTTGAAACCCCACGGGTTGGGATCCAAGCATTTCTCTAATGCAGGAACAATTAGACATGGTGTAGGTCTCTTACCCACTTTAGAGTGGCGCAAGAAATTTAGGTGCCTTCTAACAATGCCACTGGCCCATATCAGATTAGTTCAAGTGTAAGATTGCACATGAATTTGGTCCGACCTTGACAGGTTTCAGACTGGTGAAATCATTGACTCGACTTAAAGATCCATGTATGGACCCTACTAATGTTTGGTTCCTGGTCAAGGTCTGTGTACGAGTGCGTCCATATCCAGATGTCCAGTTATCTAAGTCACAGGCATAAAAGATTAAATTTTTACATAAAATATGTAACAATAACTATTCTATTAGTTGACTGAAATCGGTCGGCTGTTGCAGTCTTGGGCTTTTAGTAGAATGCCTTCCATGGGTGGTCCAGGTCGCCTGGATTTCTTTATCAGCTGGTCCAGACTTGGGATCTCAGCCCAGTTAGGTCTGGCTTGAATTCAGGCCATCAACAGCCAGCCTTGCATAGTTATGATTTTATAGGATGCTGTTATGTTGGGTTGAGATGTTCACTGGGTTAACGCATTTCCAACTCAATTTCCTATCTGACCGCCGACTCAAAGGTTCAAGTTGGGAGAGGAAGGTTTAGTGAGGTCTGTTTTTATTACTGTTTCTATTTCTACATTGGAGCAGTGGTACAGTACTTGTGAGAACCTACCCATAAAGGATCAGCGGCTTAGAGGGATGAGACATGCGTACCGATGCTAGTGTCTCTCTTGCAGCCACCATAATTATCCTCTACTCTTTATTTAGTGCTATTTTAACCTACGAGAGGCCTGCATGCCCCTTCATGCTGTATGCAAATGTATGTTACTCTTAGATTTTGTTGGCCACCTTTCATGGTTTTACCTGGTTCATGTGGATAAGAGGGCTTGCCTGTACCTGAAGGATTAGTTCTCATATGTCTAAAATCGAGTGTTCCTTGGGCTCAGGGTCAGAGGCTTCTGAGTTGGGCTGAGCAGGAGATACCTTGGTTATTATGAAAAATGAAAAAAATAAAATGCAGGATTCCCCTTGATTAAAAGGCATTCCCCTAATTCCTGCACAGTGAAAATCACCCATGAAATTAAGTAAGAGAACATGTGCCAAGACTTGGTGGTCATCTAATCTGGTCGTTACTTTGCTCTTTTGATATTTTCCTACTCTAATTTTCCATCCCTAAAACATGGAAAATGGAAACGTGCCCCCTTCCTCTACCTCAAGCCCTGTAATGAATGGCAGGGTCCGAAAATACCTGTATAGCCGCCGCTGCCCAGGATTCTCCCCCTAGTGTTGCCGCAAGAATTAAGGAAAAAAAAAAAAACCTACAGAGATTGAAAAGAGATTTTTTCTTGTGAGTTGGATGCTACAACATTTAATGTCCGATTAGCCTAAGTTTTAGATGGCCCCTCTATCCAGCCTGGAGATACGTCTTCGTTCCTCCAATACCCTACCTTGGGTGGTTCCATGGAGCTACACATCAAGTATATTTGGTTAATGAGCATTGGATATTCATCATTCATCCAGCTAACTCAGTCAACTCTTTCAAGGGCAGATCATTCGAAGGGACCATATAACTTTTTTTTCAATTAGTTTAATTTTTTCTAATTCAATCAGAAAGGTTTAAACGAAACAGCTCTATTTCAACCAGGTTTATTCAAACAGAGAATACTTTGCCAAACAGTTCTTTTAACTGTCCCTTCAGGATTGGCACTGCCTATATCCTCAATTGGCCATTGAAAAATTGAAAAATATTACTTCTGCCTGCAAAAACCATTGACTTTAACTTTTACTGATTAAAAACGAAACATGATGAATGTAAAGAAGAAGATGATGTCAATCTTTATATGCCTAAAATCTTGCCCTAAACTTCTTAATGAATGTAATGTGATTGTATCTAGGGGTTGTTCAAGGACCAGGCCTGAATCTAAATTTTCGGTCTGTTTTATATATGAACTGGGATTCCCACTAGGCACTGCTCGAGCTCGGAGGATCCCGACTCCCAAATGGATGTAAAAACACTCTAAAATATATGAATATGACATGACCCTACCCAGTATGCATTTTGACCCACATAACTCGACCTGCAGTATATATTTGATTGGTCGCAGGGTCGAGAAGACCTTACCCACACATTTAAACGGGTCCAGATAGAGGTAGATTGGCTCAACCTGCATAACCAACTTAACCTATTTAAATGGGTCTGGGTTAGGGTCAACCCTCATTGTGTTGGGCTTTTTCTAGCTTGTAAGTAAACTAAAACTGGATTCGGGCCGAGATTCTACACATTGGATTGAGTTAAATGAGTCGATCCACATTCAATACAGGTAATGTTAGGTTGACCCACGTTGGTTGAGGGTGGGGGTTGAAATTACTGGGCCGATTTTATAAACGGGTCAAAAAATTAAAAACGGTTTTGACTTAAAACTCTTAAATTCCTTTGTCAGTCCATTCCGACCTGACAGTATCCGGCCCGTTTGCCACATTTCACGCGTGTAAACTGTGACTCTAAAAACTGCAGAATAGTGAGACACGTTTCTAGGGTTAGGGTTTGGAGGGTTTCTTCTTCCGCTCACACGTATCCTCTATAAATAATACACCAAAGCCGTCTCCTTTCCATCTCTCTTACTTGTGTTTTCTTACCACTCCATATTGTAGGGTTAGATGCAGTATTTCTTCCTTCTTCTTGATGAATGATTTCTTGATGAATGATTTCTTGTAGTGTTTGTTGTAATCGCGGTGATGAAAATCTGTTTAGTGTCCCAGAGAGAAGAATTTTCTTCTTTCATGATGGCAACACAACCCTCTAAGAAGTTCTGAGCGATTAGATCTTGCATCTTTCTTTTCTAGGGTTTGTATGTTTCTAATTTTTTAATGTTTGGTGGTGGTGGTGTTGGGAGTGGACGAAGTGATGTTACATATTCATGTCTGTCAATCCACTGAAACCAAATTCTGGTCGTGATGTTTCACATGAATCCCGACAGGTTCTGATCGTTCTCCCTCCAATTACTCCACCACAATAATACCATCTTCTACTTCTCTCTCTCTCTCTCTCTCTCTCTCTCTCTCTCTCTTGTTTGTTTTTGTTTGTTTAAAGGGTTTTTATATGGAATGGTTTTTATATAAGATGATCCAAACACAATCAAGAAATTTAAGTAGAGATTTTGCTGGGATTCATTGAAGCTTTGGATACATTTTATGAGTGTTGTTAAAAAGTTTTCAAAAGTTTCATGGATTTTGGTTTTTTCATTTAGCTAGTTTCATGAACCAAACCCATACATTCTATCAATGATTTTAAAAGTTAATTTTTAGCATGAAAGTTTGTTTATTGTGATTTCATGCAAATAAACAAAACAAGTTTGTTTGATGATGAATTGAAATATATAGAGATTTACTGTTGATTGATTGTTTGTTTGTTTAAGATTGAGAATTTGTTAGCATGTAATTGGATTATATATACAGTTTGTTTTCATCAATTGTATGAAATTAAATAACCATGTAAACATCAATATTTATTATGGATCTTCATATGAGGAGGCCCAAGTCTGTCCATTTAGTCAATAGGGTAGCTCAATTGGGCTTGGATGAGCAGTGCCAATTGGAATTTTTTTCAGTTGTTTGGTGGCTTCATCTGAGGAAAACTTTTGTTGCTCAATACTTGATCTTCTTAAGAAAAGCTTGAAGTCCTCCCATTCTTGGGCTTTTGACTGAGCTTGATATTATCCAATATCAAGCCCTTCAAATTAATGGGCTATCAAATCTTTTCTTCTAGTTCACGAGCTATCCACTTGTTGACCTTGGGAAGCTATGAGCCATAATAAAAATGTTTACAATTTCAGTCCAATCATCTATTAAAAAAAACCGTTATGCTACATGTCTCGACTCCGTGTCCCGACTCCAAGACCGATCCATTCAGCTTTTCAAACTTTTCAACTCCTCTGCCAGAATGAAGGAAAAGGATTGGTTCTAGAAAAGGATCGGTCATGGAGTTGGTACATGAGTCGGGACATTTAGACTTTTTGTAAAAAAAAAAATCCCTCATCTATCGAAAAGGTGTACAAAAAAGGCTTTTATACCGAGCTCTTGTCTTCTTCCTCTTCTCTTTCCTTTTCTTCATCTCTCGTACTCCATTTCTCACCCAACCCACCGTACCAACTCCAAAGCATAGTTTGTTTGTAGGTTTGTTTGTAGGTTCTATATTAGAGGTGTTGTGGAGAAAATGAGAGAAGATTTTTTTTTTTACCGTGTGACTATAGTTCCAGCACGCGACTGCAGTGTTGCCCTGGCCTGAGTAAAAACAAGTTCAGTAAAAATCTAAAAAGTGGTTTCAACAGTTCCTTTTTAATTCTTAATGAGATATAAGAATTTTCAGGGGTTAATTGATATTATGTGCTCATTCTTTGATCTTATTTGTGACTGATCTGAATAATGAATCATAGTGGGGGTGGGTCAAATGTTGATTCACCCATTATTTTGAATAAAGTTGTGACAAATCATAATATTCGGGATCAAAGGATCATACAACAATCAGGGGACTTTGAACTATTGTTTTAAGATGAATATTTTAAAGGGTCTTTACTCGTCTAGTAGGCTTTGGATCAGTTTGGCAATTTACTATTAAAGTAAAAGTAATGTGATCTATTAAATGAAGAAAGAATAAAATATAAGGAGGTTATGATGGTTTTTCGTATTTAATCAATTGGTGCTGAATGTATATTTCTTTTTACGTAAAAAGTGATGTTATTTTGTATTTAATCAATTGATACGGAATCTATATTTCTTTTTGTGTAAAAAGTAGGCATTTTTTGTCATTTAGTGGAGAAATAAGGTTAGAGAAATCTGAAATGTATACTTTTTGATGTGATCATTTGTCTTTGCAAACGTAGTAAATTGCCAAACGATCATAGGAAACTCATTTACAACCAAACACAACACACATGAGATGGTATTTTGAATTTGGTGGGGCTGTGGGGGCAACCATAAACTCCAAAGCCAAGTGAATTCAGCGGTAAGTGACTTCGTTTTAGTTTATTTTTCTGTTTGGGTGGTGGTTATTATGTTTGGATGGTGGTGGGTTGGGTGAGAAATGGAGTGTGGGGGAGATGGAGAGAAAAAGGAGGAGAAAAAAAAAAAAAGAAGAAGAAAAAGATATGAATGACGATATCGTAGCCGGTTCAATTGAAACCGGCGATGATATCGTCACTGTTTAATTGAAACGAGCGACGATACCTCTGCTCAGTGTAAAAGGTAAAAAATTGACAGCAGAGTATTTTTTGTGCATTAAAAATTATGAGGTCTTTTTCGTAGATGGGCCATCTAAGGGGTTTTTTTTCCCATATAATCCTCTTAAAAAAGGATGAAAATAATTTAAAATTAATTGCAAATCACATGGCCAAATAAATAAACATGCATGTGGTTACTTATAATCGGCCCCTTCAAAATTAGTTTGGAAAAGACATGAAAATAATTTAAAACTAGTTGCAGATTTTACATTTAGCCTTTTTAACCGAATTCATACAAGAATGTGGGGGTAGTTTGGCTTGGACTATGGCTTAGGAATAAGAGGTTGTGGTTTTGAACTCGTGCTTTTTCCTTTTGGCCACATGCTTAGGCAAAAGCCTGAATTTCAATGTTACACGGGCTCCCTATCTTCCTGTGTCACATTGTGAGATTAACGAGTTGATCTCTTCGAGAGAATTTCCCTAGGCATGTCATCGAATAAGTCAGGCTTTTGTCTGGGCAAGTGACCTGGGGAATGTAAGTTTGAAACCACAATCAAATAAGTCAAGCTTTTACTTGGGCAAGTGGCCTAGTGAGTGCGAGTTTGAAACTGCAACCTTCGGTCGTGAGTCATGATCTTAGCCAATTATACAGGCGGGATTGGTAATGTCCATGAATAAAAGAATCAATTCAAATTTTCAGTTTAGAGCTTCTAAATATAGAAGTTCCATCAAGAAACACATCCGCATAAAGAGAGGTTGCCTATTATTCCTCAAAAGTCACCGGATGAAGTTGACTACACACTATAGACATGTAAGCTGCACCAAACTAACAAAATTATATTCAGTGCTGTTCCTTTCCTAAATTAGCTTTCACCTAAAACTATAATTCTAACAAACCCCACTCTTCAAACCAAAGAACCAAAACAAAGAAAGAAAGATTGTTCATGTTACCTTGCATACTTCTCATAGTTGACAACCCATTCTGTTTACTTGTAAGAACTAAACGATCAACTAATTATCAGTTTTTTACAGACACTAGGTCTTTCGCTGCTAGGAATTCAGCTATCTCTACAAACATAGGCCCCATGAAATAGAACGCTTGGAAATCCAGCTGATCTTCAAATGCCTCCCAGAAGAAACCCTTCCCTGCATGAATTACAAAGTATTTCATTGATACTGTAATTTAAGCAATAACTTGTACTCATGGTTCCAGTTACACACTAAGCAGTCATAGTATTGCAAAGAAATGAAACTCTTGGATGTTGTACTAGAATATTTCCTTGTTTGAGATTATATAATTGCCAAGTTGTCATTTCTTGTGAGCATTGACTGGATAGAACCTGACTAAATTAGCTTTTTTTCAGTATTTATTTATTTTTTAATTAGAAATCTGGGCTCAAGCGCGTAACCTTAAAAGCCCCAAGATAGTTGTGTAGTAGGATTAGTATGTCTACTTGGTAAGAAATAGATCCTACTTCCAGGTCTTAAAAGGCCATCTTTTAGGACTTGTTTGTTTGCATGGAACCAAATTCTTCAGAATTTATGATGAAATCCAACAAAGGATTATTAAAGAGGTGAGGGATTAGGTAGAGATGTAAAGGAGGCACGGACTTTCTTAAGATTTGAGTTATGAGTATTCAGTTTTCCATTGGAGAGATTATTTGATAACCATTAATGGTCAGTTTTAGCCATTTTTAAGAATACATATCTTGAAATCCTTAGGAACTCAATTCCAGGTAAACGAACGGGCCCTAGGATTATCAAGTCCTCATGCATCATTTGGTGTGTCTTAATGGTTCAGGTCTTCATAGTATCTCTTCAATTATCTTCCACCCAATTCACTAGGATTGGTTTTTCTTTTACTTATTTATATATTTTATCTTTTTGGCCTCAAGACCATGATCTTAGGTTTTTAATTACCAAAGAAGCTGTCTGGTTGCTGATCAGTCTTCTTCACTGAGGAAATCCTCAGGGTGAACTATGGCCTTGGTGACATTCAGAGCCCTCTGGAGCTTCCTATGATCAAACACTTCAACTTCAACCAAGAAATTCGCGCTAACAGGGCGATGATCTGACAACCTACTCTCAGCTCTCCCATAAAACAGTTGTTTGATCCCCTTCCCCAACCAAAGAATGCGGTCGCACCTGCTTGACAGAAAAACATTAGTCACTATGTGCAATGGGTCCATGCCAACCTCCATTCTAATGTGAATTTATTGGACCAGCAACCCCACTTCATCAAGTTATCAGAGATACCACAAACACATACAAATTACATATATATTGGTTGAAGAAAGCAATGGACATTATGAATTCTCATCACAATAAATTTACTTATAATGAATTGAGTCTACTTGTAGATTGGCATGTTTAATATGGAACTTAACTACTACAGAATGCTTGACTCTGCAGACTAGGACTTTACCATGCTGGAGATCTCTTCTTCTCCCCTTCTTTTGGATTTTCTCCAACATATCTATTGGAGTTAATTTCATACTTATAAGTGGGTGGGAATTGAATCAACCCCTCCTTCCATCCATCAAACACATGCCCACTTTGGAGCTCTTTGCATAGCTGCAACATTTCTCAAAACAACCAAATATTTCTGTTAGTTGCACATGAATATCAGAAAACTAAGTTCACAGTTTACACCCAGTTCTAGTACTTGTACTATCTTTATAATCCGAAAAAAAAAATTATATATATATATATATATTGACATAGAGATTACTAGAATCATACCTGGTCACTGTTGATAAGTTCATCCCATAGTTTCTGAGCAGCAAGCCTTCTCACTTCATCATCCAACATATTGAGACGATAATTCAGATCGCCAAACCAAAAGATCTGACTGCTCAGCCATCAGTATCACGAAGATTCATGCAAATTTCAATAAAGCTTTTCAAAGAATGAAATCAACTTCCCAAATGTAAATGATTACTGAAAATCATACACTTGATAAAAAAAAATACAAACATGAAAGCACATAAAATACAAGTGTCAATGATAATAAAAGACCTACTCATGTGATGGAATTGTCTGGGGCTGATCAGAATCAATGACAGAAGAGAATCTGGTGCGCCGTAAGATTTCATACACATCAGAGTTTCGCCTCTGTTGATCCCCCACCTTATTACCAGATGTTAGGTGAGAGCACACAAAGCATAATCGCGTTTGGAAAAGAGACATGCTGACAGAAACAGATCCCTGCATTACTAGACATCGAATTAATTAGATATCTAATAGCATCAGTGCTATAATTCTAGTCAATGAATTTGCACAATTCCTTCTGTAGATTGGATAAGATGATACCTTGTTACCCATGTAGCCCATAATTCCTATTCCAACTGGAGAAACCTTCAAGTTGTTTATGTGCCTCCTCAACCTTTTGCGAACCCAAACTGATACATATATCCCAACCATTTGCTTGCTGACAATACGCACATATTTAGATTTTTCCATCAAATGGTTTTCACTGACTTCATCCTCACAATGCTCCTCAGTTTCTACAGAAAAATAATTTTCTTCTTCATCAGATGACTTATCAGAAACATCAGAAAGTGAATCGATGACTTCAGACTCTTCTTGAGGCTCTGGATAGATTGAAGTAAGGTTCCCAAAGCTGCGGTTCCTTCGTCTCCATCCACTGTTCATTGCTAAATTTTGAGAACCAAAAATTAGAGGCTTGTCCATCCAATCAAATCCAATTCTTCCAGAACTGCTCAAGACTCTCCTTAAACCTGATCTAGATGACGAAAGCTGTGGTGGTGTATCTAATGAATGTTCAGGCCAGTCTAGTCTTCTATCACTATCAACCCCATAGATGCTCTTGATCTTGAACTTCCTTCCCAAACTGGTTACTTCATCCAAGCTACCTTTTCTGAAATAGCCACCAGCATCAGCAACCACTGCAGGTTTATCACTCCCTAGTTCTACCACTGAAAGACCTATCTCGTCTGCAAGTGAATTGGCAGTGGAAGATGTCCTCAATACTGGAGAGGGTGGGGCGCTATAGCTTTTGTGTTTTGGTTCTGGTTGCAAAGACTTGTTAAGCGCTTTACGAATGATTGCCTCCCATTTTGGAATTGGACTTTTATCCTCTGCTCCCAGAACATTTCCAGCATTCAGAGGAACTACCTCTTGGAAACTACATAAAAAAGATGTATGATTAAACTTCAATCTTTCACCTGCCAGAGACTTAGATCTTATATATTTGAATTCATAGTGGAATAAGGGAAAGTGCAGCAGTAAACTACATCCAAACCGTCATCTCGGTTATCACACATGATTCTTTTGTTAATCAATTTGTCTGTATGTTTTAAAGCTATCAATTAAGCCAAAGTCGTCCTCTGGTAGTAATGATTAGTTTTCATCTTACTGATCAATTATAACATAAAAGGTATGAGACAGTAAGAATTATTTATAAGACCAGGCACTTGTAAAGTCAATTAGTAGGTGAGGATCTGATAGATTACAAAAGAAATTCCCAAGACCATGTAGCTCTTTTGCCCCTTTCAACTTAAATTCATTCATTCAGTCATAAGAGCCACCGCAATCATTCTACGTGCATACAGACAATATTTTACCCACTATCAAGAAACCATGCCTGATAACTGACCTTCCAATCTTTGCATTTTACGTTACTAACTTTGCAGGCAGGTACTTACAGCAATTCTTCTTCATTAGGAAGTACTCACCCAAGAATGTACATGTCTGCTGCTTCTTTCATACAGAGCCACTCATCAATCTCAAGATCTTCGTGTGGAACTCTTCCCGCAACATTCCATGTGCCAATTGTTACCCTACACACGATGATAAAATACAAATAACACATTATTTTAATGTTTCACAAATCCCTGCCTGAGTCTTTAATCTACACAAACTTTCCAAACCTCAGATCCTTCGGTTTTATGTATTGGACACGAAGAGTTTCTGACTTCGCCCTCCTATGCTTCGATGGAGGACCATTTGATGGCGTTCCTGGACAGATCAAACACGCAGATTTAGATCAAGAAAGATACATTATAAGAATCAGACAAGGAAAAGAGGGAAAAAATGATATCGTTATTGTTCATTTGATGAAATGCTTCACTTCCAAGTACCCAAAGCATTTGCCTGATGAGGAAGGTGTATCAGATTAGATGGTAAAGTGGAATATCCTGAAATATCTAATGATTAATAGTAAGGTTATATGTTTGACACTATCTCACAACCATGGTCCCTGGGGTTGTGGGTTCAAGTCAGGTTCTTTAAAAGGAAATTAAGCATTGTCAGTTCCCTGTCTGCAAGACAGCAACAAGGCCATGGTTATCAGGTTATGTTCTTTCTATGTTGATCATATGTATAATTTCTCACTGAAAGTGATGCAGGCATGCAGCTAGTCCATAAGATGAGTTTCAGCAAACTGGATTCTTGTCGTTTTTGGAATTATCTTTTTCCCCTTTAAGCAAGTGATACTACTTGGAACTTACAATAAACCAACATGATACCATAAGGTGTTCTTAGTGCATCAGTTCGCATGCTGCAAGAATTTTCATTTCCAATCTTGTTATATGAGTGCAAATACCAAACATATCAGATTACCATGAGATCGACCAAGCTTAAATTTTCTAACAGGAACTTGAGTATGATGACTATTGAGAAGAAGAAAAAAAAAATTTATTTTTATTTTTTTTGTATTTACAGTTACCTGAAGCTCGAACTGGGCTTACAGATCGCTTCCTCTCCATTCTGCGAGCCTGATTCGTGTTGTTTCCTTTTGCATCTTCAGACAATAAAACAGAAAATTCTACGATAAATAAGAGCAATTAGATGCATAAGTGAATCAATCACCCTCACCCAAGATTGACCAGAAAGAAGGAGATAATTTGCCGTCATATACCATCATCCTCACTCTCTGTCTCTGTATCAACCTCATCTTCGCTGAAGTCATTAACTTTAGGCTTGATGTTTAGCCATTTTTTCATTACAATGGAAGGCCAAAAAGGCTGCACACACAAACATAAGTAGAAAGAAAGCGTAATTCGATTAATACATGTCCTAGCTTTGACACATGAGTTCACAAAGTACTAAATCAAGTTGTATGTACCTCAGGGCGCTTTGGTTTCCTGGTTCTCATGGTCACTGGGAGTAACTGAGCTTCAGAAGGTAATATACTAAAAGCTCTCTGAACAGAAATCAAGAATTGACTTCCCAATTACACAGTGGGAGGAATGAACTTTTCACTACTAATATCTCACTCAAATCAAACACCGGGTATACTCTATAATGAGACAAGTCAGTTAAAGACGCGAAGGTGGAAGTGGGTCTTCTTTGAATGCAAAGAGAAGACACACAAACATCAGAGGAATGAATTATTGTAGAATCAAACAGAAAAAACAGAGATGTCTTAATCTCAACATAGAATAATAAACTTAAGGCAATTGAAAATTGGAAACCACCTACCAGTTTTTTAAATATTGAACAATCTGTTACTCTGTTTAACACTAATGAAAACAAAATATCAAAAGGATTCTACTGCAACTTGTTAATCTGACATGTTAAAAACCACCTCTCACAGCATTGAAAAGCCAATAAAACATCAGTGACGGCGCAATTTAAAACAAATTATCATTGGACCGAAACAGACCAGAAGCCGAATTCTTCTTACAATCCAAATAAAATGAAATGCTGAGCTTCCTGTGGACTGTGTTCGACTGCGCGACAGAGAGGCATTGGAAGAAGCAAAGATAAACTGTAAGTGATCAAATAAAGAAACCCAACTCAAAGCATGATTAGGAATGTCCTGTGGCCATTGGGCAACGGCAACCGACCTCTACCAATAAATAAACTTGTGTCACTGTACTAGTCTCATCTCTTTAATAAGAGGTTTCAGTGTCCCACCAAACAAGAACAGCCAGAAACAAGGAATATTTCTAATATAGCTGGTTCATGTGGACAATTAAAAACTATTGGTCAATGGGTGATGATAGGATCACAAAGATAAAACAACAAAACAGTGGCAGTACAGCTCAGAGAGTGAGGAGTGAGATGAAAGTGCATTTTCTGCAGGCTGGGAACGTGGTTCAAGGGAAAAAGGATGGATTTTTTTTTTTTTTTCTAAAAAAACACCCCTGTGATCTGCCTTATTTCTGAAGACCCCTGACTTTCAAGATCTATCAAAAATCCTTTGAAGTATGAAAGTGTCTAAAGAAAGAAAACACCCTTATTAATGTTTTTTTTTTTTCTTCTTTCCTTTAGCTCTATGGTTTTCTATTGCCGTTCGGGAAAATAACAAATGAAAATATTCTTCTTCTAAATCTAAATATAAAATAAAACATTAAAGAAATAAAAGGAAAAACATTATTTTAGCCTGTTTGTTTGCATTAGAATACATAAGAATGAATACATATGATTCCTAACATAAGTGGTTAAAAACGAAGAATAAAGTTAATTTTTTTTAGAAAAATTAAGCATCAAATAACCTTTTCTCATAGGAAAGTATAATAAAAAATAAATACCCAGCCACCACCCAAGTAATTCAATATATAGAAAAGTGAAGTTCTATCTTTATCTCCACATAATATCCTTCACTCTCACCTATTTAATAATCCTTTAGTTGAGCTCATTTTGTGAAGGGCCATGGAATTGATATATGTGCTTCTGTACATTTGTATTATATGGTACGCTATAGGACATTGATTTCTTTTGTCTTTCACACATTTCACCAATGGATTCCTTTGTATTTTAATGCAGAAGGATAGGCTACTTTATGTTTAACTTAAAAAAACATACCAACCCATTTTTGTTTTCATTCTTGCTCTTTTACTGAAGAGGAAAAGAAGGGACTTCAGATGGTGGCACAGGGCAGACTCAGAAAATGGAACTAGGGGGGGCCAAATGAAAATTATTGAAAGAAAATTCTAACAATTTAGGGAAAAATAAAAAATTTAGTTGTAAAAAATAACATTTTGAAAACTTAAGAGGGGCCATGGCCCCCCTAGGCCTACATGTAGGTCCGGCCTTGGCACACTCGAAAAGTTTGTCATCAGGTGGTCACTTTGAAAAAAAGTTTTACGTACATATATATAACACTTAAAGGATTTGAACGCATCTTAGGTTTAAGTGTAGATTATTACTAATTTTTGTATCTCTTCCGTTTTATTTGCTCAATCAATAACAAGACAGGATACATAGACCTCAAAAATGAGAAACATATATATTAGTCAAGGTTAATCATTATCATTATCGAAGTCTTATTCCAACTATATTAAAGTCAGTTACATGAATTCTATTTTGTCATTTTAATATCACTTATCTGCCCTCTTTCTTTATTCAAACTTGGTACAGGGAGCTACAACAAACTACTTTAGTTATATTTTAGTCAAGAGTCTTCCTTAAAATGATTTTATAGTTCAAGGAGAGTTTCAAAAAGACTTCCTTGAAAGGGTCATGAATCTTTGATGAAAGAAGACAATATACTACAAGGGGTTTATAGAAAGATAGAAGAAAGAAAAACCCCAGCAAGAGTGTGATGGGCATAGGACATGGAGAAAAGAGAAGGAGTAAGGGTGGGGGGCAGTTGTAGGGTGCGCTTGTTGGTGGACCATGACGCACACTGGAAAGGCTGAGGGGACGAATAGCGACCTTGAAAATGATGATGTAGGTTTGGTCTATTTAGGAACGACCTTGCATTGGCAGCCTCAAATTTCAAATAAGGCAAATCAAGGGCTGCACGTGGACGGTGGAGTAACAGCTTTTTTTTCTCCTTCTCTCTTTGTTAGTCTTTATCTTTCTTCTCTCTCTACAGCGACAACTCAGTGGGCACAAGAAATGTGGTGGGTGGGGGTGGGGGTGGGGGTGGGGATTTTAAGATCTAGTTTTTTTTTTTTTTTTTTAATGACCTTTTTTAGCCCGCAGCTAAGCGCATGGGACGCCTACTAGACTTGTCCATGTAAGATGATGGGAACTCCCATATGCAAGGAGACACAACTCGCACATACAAGGTGACCGGAACTCACACGTAATGAGACATGACTGATAGATGTGAAGTAATAGCAGTTCGTATATCTACAATAGGAGCGGGAATGTTAGGCTCAAAGACTGGACCTTCCAATGAGAACTTTGCCTCCTTACCATGGACGTAAGGAGCCATTCCCAAAATCTAGTAAAGTTAGGAAGTTGAATTGAATTATATTTTTCTAATCCCACCAAACCAGTAAAAGTTGCATGTTGAATTTTTTGTTCCACGCCGTCCTTAAAAGAAAATGCTTTCTTGGACAGACTTGATCCTGGTACGTTTTTCAATGCTGTGAATTAACAAATTGTATCTTGTCATTTTCGATAGAGAAAAAATGGGCAACAAAACAATGAAAACTAGAGAGCATGTTTTCACCGTTTTGGTCTTGTATTCTCTGTTTAAAACACTTAAAACCTAACTTCAGTTTGGGTAATTCATTTTTAAAGTGAAAGGTTATTTTAAGAGATAATAAAAGAACATTATTCATATTTAAAAGTATAAAACCCCACAGGATAGCTTAGTTAGCATAGCACCACAGTTTACACCCAAAGGTTTAGGGTTCGAAACTGCACTAGCCATAGGGGATTTGCCAAGCTCCCCCTAGACCTGAATGGATTATCCGGCCCATAGGGTTGGGACACCCTCCATTGTAAAAAAAAAAAAAAAAAGAGTACAAAATTCCATAAATCACGTCTCTTTGTTAAAAAAAAAAAAAAGAATTAAAAAGTTATTCTCTCACTCCGCTAAATCACTCCACTAAAGACAAAAGGCCTATTCGTTTTATCCAAACGAAAATCAAATTTATTACTGCCAAATGACATAAAGGTGCATAAGATCAATTTTAAAATTTTGTATTTTTTTTATATGACCCATCTTCTATTCTTTTTCTTAAAATGACCATACATATATTCACTTTACAAGTGAAAGAGTGCGAGTCATGGTCGTCTCCGTGAAACAATATGCCTTGCCACTTATCCATTGTTGGGTTGACCATTGATCCTATAACATTAAATAGAGTTATTATCATTGAAAAAATAGAAAAGAAAAGGAAATATCGAAAGAAAGAAAGCCTCCACCTAGGGAACCATGAAATCTTGGGCCTTGAATTTGAAACCCAAAGCGTCAAAAACCACCAACATTTCTCGAATCACCAAAAAATTTGAAAAAAAGGTAAATCGACACAATGGTTACCTCAGGAAATGCAGAGGAATTGAATGCATAAGGAGATGAAACGTAGCACTTTGTCGTTTGGACGATGATGGGGGACCATGACAGCTTATTTTTCCAGAAGAAACACTCTCTTCATTTTCATAAAGACCAAAGATGACGACGACGTTTCCACTGAACTTCTCTCTTTCCCATTGTTGGCTTTTCAGTCACTTCCTTCTTTCCCATTGTTGGCTTTTCAGTCACTTCCTTTCTTCAATTTTAAGGTTTGGTTTCATCTTCCCTTCCCTCCTTCAATTTCCAACTATCTTGTCTGTCAAAAAAAGTTGGTCACTTTCAGAGCAAAGAAATAGATTCTTTTCAAAGTGCAATGTTGGCCTCAAATTCTCTTCATTTCATGACCACACACTCATCCAACTCAGATTCTCTTCATGCATTTCAATCTGGACCATCCATTTCTTGGTCCCCTATTGAGGAGATAGCACATTGGTTGGACAGTCCACTTGAAAGGATGGATAAACTTCAAACACTAAATCATTAGATGTTGGGACTCACTCACTACATGATAACCGATGACTTGTAAACTAGACATCTCTCAAGTGTTGTGATGTAATTCCCATGGGACCCACAATGGCGCATATCAATTAACAGGGATTGGAGGGGGATGGAAAGCTCTAATTCTCACAAAGGGTGAAGCAAAAATTAACCTGATTGACCATCATCTAGTGTAAATGATGAGGCCCTAGCCCTAGCCCTAGGGGCAAGGATCAAGGGTGAAAAGGCAAAAAAAGAATTTTAAAAGTATAACTCATCTGCCATTTGATTCAAAATAGATCAAAATGGAAAAGTATAATTCGTATATCCGACTCCAACAAAATTGGGACAAGACTTTAATGACCATGAGGAACCTTAAAAGTGTGAACTCCAATGTTTAGCTATGATAGTGGTTGATAAGAGGGAGTTACAAGCATAAGTGGACTTCAGATGGGGATGTAGCACGTGATAAGATTATAAAGTACGTAGGGCTGCAAACGGGACAGTTCTGGATGGGAACCATACTTGACTCGGACCTGTTTCTAAATATCGGTTCTTATTCCAGATCTCGTTTTGAGTCGAAATGTATTTTGTTGGATCCAGACCCGGTTTCGATAGGAAAATCAGAATCCGGGGTCCGCTTAGAGGACTGAAATCTAGTTCCAAAATCGATTCTAATTTCTTTTTGTTTTTCATTTTTCTTGAAATAAGCATATCATTCAAAATTTAACAGTGCATCAAGTCTACTACCTCCAGTATTATACATAAAAATGTTAAAAAAAGTATTGATTTTAATGTATAATTTGCAATATCAAAGGCTCATATGCCGGGTCCCAAGTCCACAGGTCGGAACCTATATGGACCCGGAACCATACCCATTTATCAATCGGAATCAAAATTGGATTCCCGACCCGGACCAATTTATGAATCGAAACCGAAAATAGGTTCCGGACCTGTTTTTTTTCGGGAAGAAACTTCCGGGTAATTGGAGATTCGAATACCCATTTGCAACCCTAAATGTAAGGAGCTCATAATCTCCATCATTTTTGGTGATTTTTATAGTAGTATTTAGCAATAATTATGTAATATGTTTTGTAATCCACGACCTTGGATTTTGTGCAGAAACCGAGGCTTCAAATACAGGAA
Organism: Umbellularia californica; assembly: GCA_028538565.1. NCBI lineage: Eukaryota > Viridiplantae > Streptophyta > Magnoliopsida > Laurales > Lauraceae > Umbellularia > Umbellularia californica. The sequence continues at coordinate 71,968,707 of JAPQWN010000005.1, forward strand.
AAAATAATTGTTGTATTCCTTCTTATCAAAATCCCATTTCTCATATAAGAAATTGAAATCCTCTTCATTCATGAAAAAAACCAGCTTGCTTTCTCTGCATGAAAAACAAACAACAAAAAAGTAAGCTGCTCAAAGAATTAAGGCAAATTTCTTTTGTTCCACAAAACAAAATCTCTTGTCCACACAAACGTACCCTATCTGTCATCCTATTTATCCATCTTTGAAAGTAACTTGTATATATAAAAACACGCATGGTCATGAGCCCTTAACGAGGCAAGTCAAAGTCAAATTGTGAGCTAAGTGAGTGTAAAGCCAGCCAATTGACATCCCTATTCATACAAGGGTTTTGCACGTACAACAATTTTTAGCCATGAATAACGCCCTTTGTGATGAATGCTAGATATTCTCCACATGTTCTCTATATTATGGAAAATAACAATCCCATTCCTATTTATACATTTTTTTTAATAACGCAGGGTATTCCTCGCTTAGCTTAATCCAGGAGCCTTCGGCTTTAAGCCAGAGGAACACTCAATTCTGGACGACCGAGAACTAATCCCTAGGGGGTCTATATTTATACAATTTTGAATTTCTTTTAAAATTTATGTGATATTGAACAAAACTTCCCCTCTCGTTAGAAAAAAAAAAGCAACATATCTATGTGATATCACACGGTTTATGATTTTAGTTGATATTAAATGTCAAAAATATTTTCGACGGGTTTATGAATGGCTAAAGGTTACCTTACAGCCAAAACAATTGTCCCATATGTAAAAACCGAAAAAACGCCCATCGATAATAACTTCTATATAATTCTACAAAAGAAATGGTGGTCATGTGCAAATTTACCATTTCGAAGAAAAAAGCCCCTGTATTTTCTTCTCCTTGCGCTAGAAATCCTCGCCGTTGGTTCGCCTCTCATGCCCTCATCATCTCTCCATCAACTCCATACCTTTCTATCGAGATTCAATCACTGTCTTCTTTCTCTCCATGCCTTCAATCACAGAACCCAACTCTTTCTTTCAACCGTTGATCACCCAGCATTGGACGGCTACGATGATGATGATGATGAAGTCCAACTCCTTCGCTGCCTCTCCACGCGGTCTCTGCAACATGCCCGCCATCTGCTCGACAAAATGCCACAGAGACGCATCAGCCGCGTCGTTCGCTGGACCTCGCTGCTCTCCAAATACGCCCGAGAAGGCTTCGTCGACGAGGCCCGAGAGCTCTTCCACCTCATGCCCGAGCGCAATATCGTCACGTGGAACGCCATGCTCTCCGCCTACGTTCAATCTGGCAGGCACATGGACGCCCTTCGCCTGTTTGATGTAATGCCCGAGCGAAATGTCGTGTCCTGGACATCCATGCTTTGTGGGTTTGCGCGTGCTGGAAAGATAGACGATGCGAGGAGACTGTTTGATATAATGCCAGAAAGGAATGTCGTCTCGTGGAATTCGATGATTGCGGGTTTGATCCAAAATGGTTGCTTGGATGAGGCGAGGCGGTTGTTCGATAAAATGCCTGTGAGAAATGAGGTCTCTTGGAATGTGATGATCTCTGGGTACACTGAGAACTTTAGAATGATGGATGCGAGAGATTTATTCGATGTGATGCCTGATGCCAATGTGGTTACTTGGACTACCATGATTGCTGGGTATTGTCGAATTCGCTCTGTTGATGAGGCTTATGATTTATTTGTGAAGTCCCCAGTGAGGAATGTTGTTTCCTGGACAGCAATGATTGGAGGATTTGCTTGGAATGGATTCTGCAGGGAAGCATTGCGCCTTTTCCTTGAAATGAAAGGGTTTTATGATGTGAAGCCGAACGAGGAAACCTTCATTTCTCTGTTTTATGCTTGTTCCGGTCTGGAATTTCCTCAGCTTGGGAAGCAGTTACACGCCCATATAATTTTAAATGGATTAGATGACGACGACTATGATGGAAGATTGTTGAAGAGCTTGATATACATGTATTCTAAATTTGGGATAATGGATGCAGCCCGCTATCTCTTTGGTAAGTGCTCAGAAAGCGGCATGGTTGAATCTTTAAATACCATGATCAATGGTTATATTCAGATTGGACAATTGGAAAAAGCACGCTCTCTATTCGATGCAGTTCCTTTCATCGACACAATGTCATGGACTTCTATGATCAGTGGGTATTTTCATGCGGGTGATGTAACGGAGGCATGTCGTCTATTTGATTGGATGCCGAAGAGGGATGCTATCTCATGGACTGCAATGATATCAGGACACATACAAAATGAACTATTTACAGAGGCTATTGAGATTTTCCAAAATATGCGGGTTGTAGGTGTAAGTCCTTTGGACTCCACTTATTCTACTCTTCTAGGTGCCGTTGGTGCAATGGCTCATCTCGAGCTAGGGAAGCAATTCCACTGTCTACTGTCAAAGGTGCGGTTCAAATTTGATATGATTCTTGACAATTCTCTAATATCAATGTATGGGAAATGTGGGGATATTGATAATGCTCGTTGCATATTTGATCGCATGATATCCAGAGATGTTATTTCTTGGAATTCAATTATAATTGGCCTTTCTCATCATGGACTCGCCAATGAGGCGCTAAAGGTCTTCGAAACAATGCAAGATACAGGCATGCAACCAAACTCTGTTACATTCTTGGGTGTTCTATCGGCCTGTAGTCACACTGGCATGGTCGATCGCGGATGGGAGTTGTTTAATTCCATGACACAAGAACACTCCATTCGTCCAGAAGTCCAACACTACATTTGCATGATAGATCTTCTCGGTCGAGCAGGGAAAGTTACAGAAGCAGAGGAATTCGTTAAAAGACTACCGTTTGAACCGGGGCTTGCCATTTGGGGAGCATTGCTCGGTGTATGCAACCTTAGAAATTCAAATATGGCTGTAGCGGAACGCACAACAGTACGCGTCCTTGAGCTTGATCCATGCAACGCTCCAGCACATGTAGTGCTATGCAACATGTATGCAGCTAAGCATCACCAAAAGGAAGAGAGAATGCTGAGAACGGAAATGGGATTGAAGGGTGTGAGGAAATCTCCTGGATGCAGCTGGATTCTGTTGAAGGGGAGAGTACATATTTTCATGTCTGGAGATAGATCACATCCTCAGAGTAATGAGGTCATCTCTCTCTTGGTTGGTAATTGATGGAGAAACTGTGTATTCAATTCATTCATTTGAGATTCTGCTACACGTGGGTAAATACTGTTATTGAATCTGAGACACCATACGAGGAATTTTGAGGATATGTTCGTGCAGCTCCTTTCCTTAGGTAAATGAAGCTTGTTCCTTTGGGAAAATTAATTCTACCATTTGGTGCAACAGCTTCCTCAGAAAATTGTTGTCCAATAATCAATTGGGCTCGAGCTCTCATTCCCCTTCTCATCTCAACAGATCGCATCAGGTATGCCCTTCCCCTCTGTCTTCACCTCCATATTCTTGCCCTTCTTTACCTCTCCCTTGGTCCCTCCCACCCCAAATAATTTCCTCTTAAACTTCCAATAAGGAGTAGGTTTTTTTTATTACTTTGATAATTATTTGATGGGATTGATTCTGTAAATATAATTGTGTTACGAAATTTTTGCATTTGTGTGTTTTAATGATATCCTCAAAATAGATCTTTTGAGAATTTAGTTGTCTTTCTTGAAGTTAAATTTCGTAATAATGAATGATTTTTATCTTCTCTAGTTTTTTTTTTTTTTTTCCTTGTTTTAATGCAGGTTGATACTTATTTAGTCTAGCAGTAATGAAGTTACTTTAAAACATTTAATATTTTTGTGTGTTATATTTGATGGTGGACAAGTTCTGTGGGTTTGAAACTTTGATGTTTCATGGATTTAGGTAAACGCATATCCAAGGACGAGTTCTTGAAATCACAACGTGGTGAAGAAAAACCCAAGGTATGTCTCATAGCATCATCAGTGCAATTTGAATTTCCATTTACGTTATTAGGATGCTTTACAGTTCCCTATTTCAATTTTTCTTCTTACCTTACTTTGGGGTTAACAAACTTGGATGTGATTTAGCTTCATAGTAGTCAAAGCATTCCCATGCTCTATGCTCTGGATCTGGGCCTATATGTGCCTCACCCGTGGCTACAGCCGGCGACTGGGCATGCCTATGTGTCTTGGCACTATAGGCACCGGGCACGTTTAATGTTATTAACAAATATTAGGGGCAAAAGTGGCAATTTTAAGGCGAGGGGGAATATTTCTCTTAACTTATGTATACTTGTGTGATAAGAGGGAGTAATAGTTTTTCTTTTTCTTTTTTATTCATTTTTTTCTTTAAAAAAAAAAAAAAAAAAAAAACCAAAGAGGAAGGGAGGGCGGAGGACAATAAGCTGAGAGCCAATGATGATAAGTTTGCCCTAGTCCCACATCCAACTCCATTTTTAGGCATGTCCTTATTCTCAGCTGTGAATGAATAGATGTAGGAGGCACTCTTCATTTGTGTCAGAACATTGTAATTTGTCAATAATGGTGTGCCACAACGGCAAAGATCGCTAGAGACCTAGGAAAAAGCTACCTTGTGCCAACATCTCAAGATGGTCTCTAAAGGGATATCTTTTAAAAGAGGGAGAGCCAAGGCCCAGGAAGAAACACACAGCACTTGGTCCAATATAATATCAACAGTGGAGGACTTACCTTCAAAGTGTTGCCTATTTGTTTCTTTCCACAAGATCCACAATGGCCAAAAAACGAAAGCCGCCACATAACCCTGCCTCTCGAAGGAACCCATGGCCATACTCCATGCCTCAAACAAGTGTTGCAAATCATATGAAAAAACTCAACTGCACTTGAACCATCTCAACACAGTTCCAAGGGATTTTGGTTATCTTGCTTCTAAGCAACAGACGATCAACCGACTTCTCATCGGCTGGACAAATGGGACATTCAATGACCGGAATATTCTTGCTATGTGCCGATGCCTAGGTTGTCCATAGTCAAGATTTTTCCAAGGATAGCAAACCGTCCAAAAGATAGAGCCCATCCAAACCCTCCTATCATCACCTGTAGTCAAGATGTAATGTCCATTCAACATTGCAAGCATACCTTAAATTGACTGACTTCTACATCCCTAAAAGCCCTTCTTAAAACAAAGGTCCTCAAATTACATGGCCATTAATTCTAGACACGTAGCTATGTGCAAGAGCGAAATGATCAAAAGCAGATCAAAACAACTTAGGGAAATGGATGGCCAAAGGTCTATCCCCAATCCAAATGTCCACCTATATCTAATTTTACTGAGAAACAATTCCTTAGCTGACAGGCAGCCTTTCCATATAGCAGAATGATGGGCATTTGGAAAGGCTGCTCCCACCCATTTCTCATACATGATTTTGCTTGTTAAGTTATTTATCCTACGCAGTGTTTTTCCCTAAAATGTGAGATTTTATTTTCATGACGTGTAAGTGTTTCCTTTTTTTATATATTCACTATATATAAAAAAAAAAAAAAATGAACACTTCTTTTTCCTTGCAATTAATAATTGTCAGTTTATGTTTTCATCAGGAGAAAAAGTTAGAATGGGGTAAAGGCTTAGCCCAGAAGAGGGAAGCTGAAGCTAGAGCACTTGAATTAGAAATGGAGAAGGATAAGCCATTTGCGCGGACCAGGTAAATTATTTACTCAAAAAATTGTTGAATTATGATTTTTTATTTATATGGAAATATTTGACATGGGAAGATGAATAGATTTTTATCAGTTGCAAGTAAGCTAATCATTTACATTTCAATTAATGAACTAATTATTGGATTAAACACTAGACAAGTTGGTGCCAGTATATTTCAGCCAAAACAAGAGGTTCCTATCATTCATTTCAATATTTATGAATTATGGGCACCTGAGGAAACAATCTCACAAGGTGTAAGCAAATATGTTGACTACAGATATTGTCAATCCTTTTTTTTTATCCATGAAATTTCATCAATGCAACTAGCTTGGATTTTAAAACCTTTCTCTTTTCCATTAAAAAAACCCTCGTTTTCCTGGAAAGATCTCTCTGGGGGAAAGCGCCATGTGGCATAATGTTAAGTACGGATGCTAATGTAGAAATGTGGGTGGGCAAATGTCTGGAGTATGTATGCAGCCATAAAATTGTGGAAGGCACATTGGCACTCGCATAGCTTGTGGATAGATTCATTTAAACCTTTAGAAGCCCATCCCCAGAAGAGCAATGGAACATTTCTCTCATATTGATGCCTCACCAAACTTTTGCCAGCAAGATGGGTCCCATTCTGAACCTTCTGAGATTGAATCAATTTTTGCCACTTGAAGGAAGAGACCAGATTTATCGTGCGATGGAGATATTCAAAATAGTAGATCCTATGGTATGGTTGGCAAGATTATGAAAAGGGAAAGGGGATCCTTCAGTAAAACCATGTATAAAGCTTTGAGGACCATGACAGCTTCTTTCATTTCTCCCTTTAGGTCAAAGCATTCCCCCTTTAAAATCAAAGAAAAAATCATTTTGCTTTCTTGAAAGATTATATATTGTATGGATAACTGAGTGACCTGGCTGTTGTGATGTTTAATACAATTGAAGTTTAAGTTCCAGTGCTTACATGGGTGTTTTTTTTTTTCAAGCTTTGAATTCTTCATGTTAAGTAATTACTAGCATAAAAGCTCAATTAAAATGGCCATGTCTATTTGCTATGTGGCAAACAAGCTCAATATATATATATATATATATATATGGGGGATCTTCATGTGCATCTATCCCTCACCATTTTTTGGTGAGGGACACCCCTTTTGGGGGTGTTTCAAGTACAAGAGGGAGGTACTTATGTTATCTCTTGAACTGTACGTGTCTGTAGCATTATGTCTGACTCATTTGAAGCTAGGTCTGAAATATGTTGAGAGAGCCTGGCTGATCAATAACTGAATGTAAAGGTGAGAAAGGAGAGAAAAATAACCGAGGGAAGATCCAACTATTAAGCAAAAGAAGATTTTCCAAGAAAACATCTTACCCAATAGAATTAACAAATTAGTGCTGAGATACATTAGAAACAAGGAATCAGGCAAGCAAAACAATATAAGATAACAAAAAGATCCAAATAAGAAAGAATCTCCCAAAAAAATCGATTATCTCAATTCTCAAATGCAGGTATTTGTTTATCTATTTGAGGCTCTTTCAAAATGGCAGAAATTGTGATATTAGTGAAAGAGATTGGCATGATTGTGAAGAGAGGGTTCTTGAAGTGGTGCTTCTGATGAAGAGGTCTTCCTGCTTGAATTTGGCATTTCCCATGTTCTGCACTTAAATCAATTATACACTCTGGACTGACATTCTGAACCAATCTGCATTAAAGTACGAAATCTCAAACCAAAATCATTGTTTGTTTCCATGGGTGCACATATGCAACAAGCCATGTGCATTCTTAAGCGAGCTGCTTGAAAACTGTGTATGGAACCTCAAAACCGGTGTTCTTCCAAAAGAAAATGGAACCACATGGAGGTGAGCTTTTTTCTTGCAGATGAAAGATACCTTAATAAACTAGTTAGGTTAAATACGTTTTATAAAAAGAAAAAGAAAACGAAAGAAAAGGCATCTGGGGACAAATTAAAAGTACTAAAAAGGGGATAACTTACCAAAACCCAGATGTCGAATTGTGAAAATGAAGCCAATTTCCATCGAACATTGAAACACTTTGGCTTGATGCATTCCCTAACATGCTACATAGAACCTCAGATGCAGTATTCCTTTCATTTGTTTATACTATCTTGGTCATCCTTATGAACAGACCTTCTTAATGGATCAAACATGTCATTCATATGATCTTTTTATGCTATCTTTTTTTTTTTTTTTTTTTTCATTTTCTTATGCGTTTCTTGGAAATTGCTTTTCCTCAGGGATGATCCTGAGCTTGATAAAATGTTAAAGGAGAGGATTAGATGGGGTGATCCTATGGCACATTTGATTAAGGTAATTTCACTTGGTTCTAGTAGGCAATAGTGAGCAGAACTATTAGGATTCTCAATTGATGGTTGCGTATTGCATTTTATGTTTGTTTTGAAAGAGTAAGCAACCTGACCTCATTCTGGAAGATCTGGGTGGTGATGAGAAGGTGAAAGAGTCGGGATTTTTGATTCCTCAAACAATTCCCAGTCACAGTTGGATAAAGAGGGGAATAGATCCTCCTGTAAATCGTTATGGCATAAGACCAGGGCGACATTGGGATGGAGTTGATCGTAGTACTGGTATGTTATTCCTCCTTCCTCCATGCTTTCACAACTTAATGTTCTTCTTAGATCCCTATCTTCCCAACTGTAGTACTACCTTTTCTCCCGCAAAGCATTTGTGTAAAGCTGTCTATAGATGTGCCACATGGTGCATTCGTTTTCAGTATTTGGGGCAGCACAGAATTGGACAGCATACTGGCATGAGATAGTGTTAGAGATAAATACTTCTTTTGGTTATGAGATTTGAGACATGGTTCAACTTTTTCTTTACTAAATAGAACCTTGTGTACCTTTATTGGATTGAATGCCCGATCAGCAATGATAGATGTCAAATAAGTTTATGAGATTATAATTTCTGGTGGTCTTCTAGTTGGTTTTTAGAAATTCTTTTTCTGCTAGGTCCATGGCTCATGTATCGTCTGCTGATTTGACATTCTAAAAATTCTTCACCTTTTTCTTGTTGCAGGATATGAGAAGGAAATGTTCAAAAGACAAAATGAGAAGAGAGCTACAGAAAGAGAAGCTTATCTTTGGTCGGTCTCTGATATGTAATGCGGAGTTGCTTCAGTTTCTAATATTTGTCTAGTTGTAATGGAGATGTGTTTCCTGAAAACTGTACAGTAGATTTTGAGTGCTTCATTTACTGATGGTGCCAACAAAAGATTATTTTGAGTCAATGGTTTTCAGATCTCTAACAGCAAACCATTTTAGAAGAATTTGCTCTTAGACAGCCGATACAAATCTATGTTCAACGTATGCTTTGTTGGATTTTGAGGAGCCTGGAGAAAATGTGAACTATGGTTAAAGCGAACAATGCCAAAACTTCAAAGGCATTTTATGTTTTGCTAATGAGTGTTTTATCTTTGGAAATGAGAGTTGGGGGATTTTATATCACAGTTTAGTTGATTTCTGAAACCAGATTGACTTTGTGATCTTCTTTTTAGAAAATGGTAGTGCAGGGATTTTTTATTTTTATTTTTTCATTTTACATGAAACTCTTTGAAGTAAATGGAGCATGAAGGAATTTTTGTTTGCATGTAACATTAGACCAGTAGACTGGTTCTGAAGTTAAAACTATCATTCTCCGACCAGTAGACTCTGGCCTATATAAAAATAAAGGGGAGAGGCCGAGAGGGCATAATACCTATGACTATATGAGTCTGAGCATAGAGCACCGAAGTAGGCTTTTGGAAGGTAAATTAGAGATGAGTGAAACATATCATTCTATCACATTTATGTTGTGAGATGTATAAGTTTCCCTTTTTAAGATTTTGTGTGTGTGTGTGTGTGTTGTAGTTGTTAGTATCATCAGTATCATTGTTATGTTTTAGTGGCTTTAGGTTTTTATATAAATTTGTAAATCTGTTTTCTCAATTTTCTTGGTTTAAGAATATTGTTATATTTTTATTTTATTCTAATTGATTATATGTTTCTTATCTTGCTTTTTACAAATTGTTTAACTTATTTCGAGAGAGCTTTGAATTTATTCTTTTCCTTTTGTTTTGATTTTTCCTTGCATTCTCTTTGGACATTTTTATTTTATTTTATTTTTGATCGGTAGCAAGATTACTTTATAAGAAAGGATTAGAACAACATATAATACCGAAATGGACCTAAACCCAAAAAAAAAAAAAAAAAAGAATTTCACAAAATACAAACCGTTCAAGGAGAAAGTCTATCCACCAGTTATTTAGCTAGAGCAGCAGCTGTACTTTTAGCCTAACCCTGGTCCGTTAGGGGGCTGTCTGGTTTATGTAATTGAAGTCGTAGGAATTTTAAGACGATCAAATAATATGGGAAATGGATACCCACCCAACGTCTCAGTAATTCAAATCCTGGTGAAGTCAATGTACCATATTTATCTCCATCTTATATCCTTCATCCCTCGCCTTTTTAATATACCTTTGGCGGAGCCCATTTGACCTGGAATTCCTATGTATTCAGCAGGCGCTAATAACTGGGTCCAAAATGTCAATCCAAATCATAGCTAATAATAATCAGACAACTCAAACCATGTACCACTGAGTTAGGTTTCGGTTGAGTTAAAGTGCCAGGCCAAATTTTCTTTTACCTGTGCATCAATTTTTGGTGCACGCACTCAACTCAAATTGCTAGGCACCCCGAAGAACTCACGAGGCTATTCTGTGCAGCTAGGGATGTCAAATGGGCTGGGCCAGGCCGAACCAGCCAGCCAATCAACGGGTCGTGGCCCGGCACAGCCCTCAAGGCAAGGGCCATGTCCGAGGAGGCTGGGCCCGTTTGGTCCGTGCCTGCTAGGCCCGCCTGGCACGTGGGCTAGTGCCTCCAACCCGCCAGGCCCGTCCAACGTCCATATCCCCTTTTTTTTGAAAAAGAAGTCTGTTTTACCCCCACCCAACAGCTATATAAGGGGTATTTTGTGTCATTTTTCATTTTACAAAGTCTATAAATACTATAACCCTCTCATTCTCATTCCTCACCAATTTACACAATTCTCTCATTCTTTATACATACTCTATCTCTCTCTCAAAGCATTCAACTCTTTTACTCTCTCTAAGAAGTTTTTAGAGGGCCAAAGATCAAGTCATCAAGAGACAAGATTAAAGGGGCCTTCAAAGATTTAGAGGTATTTATATTATTTAAATTTGAGATTCCATATATATAAGTTTATATTATATTATATTAACTTTCATTTTCTCCCCTTTCTTATATTAATTATCACAAAAGAAGGCTATTAGAGCCTATTACTGTTATTATTTACAAATTTTATTTTTTAAAATATGGCTAGAAGATATCCTACAGAATCTTCTTCAGTTAATTTAGGAGAAGAAGAAAATTTTATTAAATTACAAGATGAAGTATGTGATTTACCACTCCCATTTCCTCAGAGCTCCCGTAAACCAGCCAAGAGGAATAGAACTTCAGTAGTTTGGGATGTATTTACAAGGTTTAAGGTTATTGAAAATGGAAAGAAAGTTGAAAAGGCAAAATGCAAATTTTGTAGTAAGATTTATGGTGCCGAGTCAAAAATGGGTACCGGCCATTTGACAAGACATAGGCAAAAATGTTTAGCCTTACATAAGCCGGCGGATGCCGGGACAGGGAGGTCTGGTTCACAAACCCAAATTTTTAGTACTGGTGGTGGTGGTAGTAGTAGTAGCAGTTTGGATCTTTTTTCTTTTAACGCACAAAGTGCTAGACAAAATCTTGTTAAAATAATTGTGTTATCCAAATTACCATTTTATTTTGTTGAAAATGAGGTTTTTGAAGAATGGGTCCAGAAATACTGTCAACCACAATTTCAAAGTATTTCAAGAAATACAGCCAAAAATGATGCTATTAGACTTTGGTAGAAAGTGAAAACAAATATAAAAAATTACCTTGCAGAAATTCCTAGTAGAATAGCCATAACCAAAGATATGTGGACATCTAAAGGGGGTGATAGTTTTCTTTGTATTACTACACATAACATAGATGCAAAATGGATTATTAATAAATGTATAATTACTTTTAGCAGTCTTGAATGGCCACACAATGGCACTAGAATAAGTATATTTATTTTGAAAAAAAACTAGATGAATATAATATTAAAGAAAAAGTTTTATCTATAACTTTAGGTAATGCCAGTAATAATACAGTGGCTATTGAATTAATGAGAATGCAGATGCCACTTGCAACTTTGATAGATAGCTCTATCTTTCAAAATAGATGTGTATGTCACATCTTAAATCTCATTGCAACGGTTGGTTTCCCATCTATGTTCTTCCTCCTTAGGCATTTTAATAGCTGATACGCCTTACCTCGCACATATTGGGGCATACAATTGTCTTCTTTGTGCGGAGGAGAAAATAAATCTAGCAATGTCTTTAATAGTATTTGTGTAACTTACAATATGCTTTAAACCAACAGTTGCAATGAGATTTAAGATGTGACATACACATCTATTTTGAAAGATAGAGCTATCTATCAAAGTTGCAAATGACATCTACGTTCTCATTAATTCAATAGCCACTATATTATTACTGGCATTATCTAAAGTTATAAATAAAACTTTTTCTTTAATATTATATTCATCTAGTTTTTTTCAAAATAAATATACTTATTCTAGTGCCATTGTGTGGCCATTTAAGACTGCTAAAACTAATTATACGTTTATTAATAATCCATTTTACATCTATGTTATGTGTAGTAATACAAAGAAAACTATCACCCCTTTTAGATGTCCACATATCTTGGCTATGGGTATTCTACTAGGAATTTCTGTAAGGTAGTTTTTTATTTTTGTTTTCTCTTCTTACCAGAGTCTAATAGCATCATTTTTTGCTGTATTTTTTGAAATACTTTGAAATTGTGGTTGACAGTATTTCTGGACTCATTCTTAAAAAACCTCATTTTCTACAAAACAAAATGGTAATTTGGATAACACAATCATTTTAACAAGATTTTGTCTAGCACTTTGTGCATTAAAAGAAAAAAGACCCAAACGACTACTACTACTACCACCACCACCACTACTAGAAATTTGGGTTTGTGAACCAAGCCTCCCTGTCCCTGCATCCGCCAACTTATGTAAGGCTAAACATTTTTGCCTATGTCTTGTCAAATGGCCGGTACCCATTTTTGACTCGGCACCATAAATCTTACTACAAAATTTGCATTTTGCCTTTTCAACTTTCTTTCCATTTTCAATAACCTCAAACCTTGTAAATACATCCCAAACTACTGAAGTTCTATTCCTCTTGGCTGGTTTACGGGAGCTCTGAGGAAATGGGAGTGGTAAATCACATACTTCATCTTGTAATTTAATAAAATTTTCTTCCCCTAAATTAACTGAAGAAGATTATGTGGGATATCTTCTAGCCATATTTTAAAAAATAAAATTTATAAATAATAACAGTAATAGGCTCTAATAGCCTTCTTTTGTGATAATTAATATAAGAAAGGGGAGAAAATGAGAGTTAATATAATATAATATAAACTTATATATATGGAATCTCAAATTTAAATAATATAAATACCTCTAAATCTTTGAAAGCCCCTTTAATCTTGTCTCTTGATGACTTGATCTTTGGCCATTCAAAAACTTTTTAGAGAGAATGAAAGAGTTGAATGCTTTAAGAGAGAGATAGAGAATGTATAAAGAATGAGAGAGTTGTGTAAATTGGTGAGGAATGAGAATGGGAGGGTTAGGGTATTTGTAGACTTCGTAAAATAGAAAATGACACAAAATACCCCTTATATGACCATTTTATAGCTGTTGGGGTGGTAAAATGGACTTTTTTTCAAAAACAAAGGGGATATGGACGTTGGGCGGGCTAGCGGGCTGGCGGGCTTATCTTAGCGGGCCTGGAGGGCTAGAGGCACCAGCCCACGTGTTAAGCAGGCCCGGCACGCCCGGGCCAACTGGCCCAACCTCCTTGGCCCACACAGGCCTTGCCGTTGACCGGGCTGTGCCCAGCCACGACCCGTTGAGTGGCGCCCGTCCCGGCCCATTTGACATCCCTAGCCTGGTGGAATCAACAAGAAAGTGTTTATCCGGTTTTGGCCGCCATGGCTCGTGATCTATTGACTATTCCAATGTCTTCTGTAGCATCAGAATAGGCATTTAGTGCAATGGACGTATGGTAGATGATAGAAGAACAAATCTAACTAAAGAAATGATGGAGTGTTGTGTTTGCCTACGAGATTGGTATTTGGCAGATAAGAGGAAGCAAGAGTTAACATCAATGAAAGATCATGATCGAGCAGGGGGACTACGCATCTAATTATTTACTTTTTCCTTCATTGTAATTTGTAACTATATAAATTTTTCATTCTTTTTTTTAATTTTTATTTTCTAAAAGGATTGTAAGGTTTTGAAGGTAATCCTATTTAAAAACATTCAAGAAGTTAAGATCAAAATAGTTCTCTCTTCTCAGTGGAGTAGGTCGAGTTTGACCGAACCACTTAAATATCTTTGTCATTCTCCGTGCTTATGTTCTATTTTTTTTAATACTGAAAAAAAAAAAAGAAAAATTTTCGAAAGAGGCCCGCCTGGCCTGCACGGCCCGCTCCAGCCCTGCCCATGACGGGCCGTGCCAGCAGGCCATGCCGTCCCTGGCCCGGCCCGGCCCTTTTGACATCCCTAAGTGCAGCCCACTCATCAACGCTCAAAATAAGAGCCCACTTCTCTGTGACCTGAATAAAATTTCCCTCAAACATGAGTTGAAGCCTAATCATCACATTGATCAATGTAAAATACGTGAATTTTTTTGTAATATTTTAACTGTATTTTATAAGTGATCAATTTAATGACAAATGGGCCCAACTCTTGTTGGAGGGAAATTTAGTCAAGGCCCATGCAAAAGTGACATTTATTTTTTAGCAGCTTGTTAAATATTTTTTCGTATGCAAGGTTTCAAAGGTGAATTTGGTGTGATTCTGGCCAGTGAGTCCAAGCCCAAGAGGATCCGGACTCAATTTCATGACTCTGGAATCTGGATTGAGTTGGGCGCCTAAAGAGGGCAAGGGCAAGGGTTAGAAATTCTTAATGTCACCTGTAAAAAGAAGTGATTCTATTGTGCTTGACTTGGTTTCTGTTTTTTGTCATTAAATTTCAGACAAAGCCATATAAAGACAAGAAGCTTTGAACTTGACCGCTATCACTACCACCAAGAAGGAAATTGATTGCAGGTTCTGTGCATTGATTAAGAATACCAAAATCTTAAAATCAATTCTGATACACCTTTGTACACATTACTGGAGAAAAAATTGGGGAAAACCTCTGTTTGAATAATGTTGGGTGGCCGAGCCATGACAGCCAAGGACCCCCCACAATTACTTGGGCATTGCCCAGGGCTGAAGATTTTTAGTCCCAGTTTAAGCAAATGACAAAATGAGACTGCCCCAGCTCCTGCTAGCTTTCTTCATTGTTTTCACTACTGAGCCTCGCCATCTGAGATACCAGCAGATTGTGTACTCTAGCTTTCAGCTGTAGACATGGAAAGAGAGGGACTTACTTTAAGACTTAAGCAATAGACTAACTGTAAATTTCCATTAGGAGAAATACATAACTAGAGCTTGGGGAGCTGATGAGAATTTTAGCAAGTGTAGAAGGTAAATGAGAGCCATGTGGTTCATGCTGACCTCAATAATCCCAATTTCACTCTTCACTGACACATGGATGGCTCCTTCGGGTCCGCTCTTCTTGTATCTTTTCACCTCAACATCTTCATCTTCTACAAGGATGGTGGGTGAGCTTTGCAGTAAATCGCATTTGGAGACAACATCAAGCCATAAATGATCTTTGAACCTCTCCCTGATCTCTTTGTATATGATAAGCTGCAAAATCGATTCAAGAATATCCACAGGCGTTAGACTGGATTGATTTGGCAAACTCTTTCAGATTGGAATTAGACCACATCTAAATACTAAAACAAGAAAATACTCATGCAAGTGATATCACTAACAATCAGGTTGGTTTTGAGACAAGTTTAAAATTTGTAGATTCTAATAAATTATCAGGTCATTTAAGGTCTTGAAAAACTAATGGCTTCAAAAGACTTACTGGGTTTTTAATGCAACAACAGTCTTCTTGCAGCCCTCTTTCGGATATAGAAAAACATTCAATTTGTAACAGTAATTTGCATCAGCACTAAATTCAGGTTTTTTATCCATTACTATTTAACCGCCCTCATGGACATTTCGAGTTCAAATGCACCCTCAAAAAAAAATGAAAAGAAGCACACCTTAGCTACTTTTGGGAAAAATGGTCCCCAAGTGATACAGAAAGGTCTAAAACCCAAAGTTCTTTTGAGTCACCAAATAATAGGTTCCAAGAACCTAAAACCAGTACATTCCTCTGGGACTTAACCTGAGGACCTCCTCCCCGAATGGGAGGTGCCTAACAGGCACCTTGTATTGTCGGTGAAGACCTGAAGTGTTTATGTCATGCCATTTTTAAGTTTTAACATCACAAATAGCATGCTGAAGAACAAGAGGAAATACGCATTCCATGCAGCTAGGTGATTGCTATTCTTAAGATTTATCTGACCCAAGATGACAAAAACACAAAAACAATTTTTCAAGCACCACACTGAAGAGTTTTTGTAGATGCAATCATTAACCAAAACGTTTTGAAATGTCAACTGATCGAAATATGATGCCTGATTGAGAATGGCAAGCCGTTCTTACGCCAAATATTTCCACACTCAAACTGTCCTTTTGATTAATTTAGTAAGTATTCCATGTTACCCCACTGTTTGCTTATTTTATGGCAACAATGAATGCATTTGGAAAGAAAATGAGGGAGAAATAAAAGGAAAAAGAAAATCACAAACCATGCTGCCAGGGTGCTTTTCCAAAAAGCATGCCATAGCATGACAAAAAATTGAGGAAGGGAAATGATGCCTGATCCGCCACTAAGGGGTAGGATGAAGAGGACGTGGATGGAAGTAAGAACACTAGATCTGAAGAAGTGCAACCTATCCAAGGCTTTGACTCTAGATAGATCGAAATGCGGAAATAGAATTCATGTAGCCGCCCCAACAATAGTTGGGACAAGGCTTTGATGATGACGACGACGATACCTGATCTGAAGGTGACGTTCCACATTCTCCTGACAGGTCATGAACATATAGTACTGCAGTTGGCAAGTGTGAGAGGACAGCAAGCGTTAACTTCTCCAAGTTATTCCTGTCATCTTAGGTTAAATACATAGCAGATGAGACAAATATGCAACAATAAGACAATAAATATACTGCTTTACTCATGCAACTGCATTAGATAAGCATTAAAAAAAATGAACCTACTAAAACTAACGTCAGAAAATAGAGGTCTTCCATATATGGATATGAAATCAGAAGAGTTTGGAAACTATAGTTTAATGTGATATCTTTCAAGAAAAAAAATTAAGCAATAAAGGCAGGATCCAATGCCCCTGAGAGGGCAAGAAAATGCACACTTCTACACCTTTAGCCATGCATGTGGCTTACATCAAGGTGATTCAAACTGTTCACGCATTGGGTTCAACTATAAATGGATATGGGTTGAGTTCCAATCATTGGAAATTCTGAAATCTAATTTTTAAGAAACATGGATAAAAAAAAGGCAATGGTTCAAGTTCATTTTAACGTATTAATTGGATGTTAGGATCATTTGGAATTTTTTTTTTGAAAAAGATTAATCTTTTTCAAAAAAACAAACAAACAAACAAACAAAACGAAACGAGTTTGGTTAAGGCTGATAAAGGTGGAACCAGGGGACAGTTGAATTTCACTAATGGCAGTAACATCGATGTCTAGAGATGTGGATTGTACATAAGGATATCGATGGACCTCCAATTACCCAGTAACCCAAAGGCTCCGAACCAAGAATATTAGGGCATTGACCCTATATGCGGACCCAACTATTTTTTGGGTCTGGATCAATGTCCATTCAGGTCAGGAGCTGAATACACATGTACCCAAGAGATATTAAAAAAAAATCATTTATACGAATATAAAATATATTAAGAAACATCAAATCAATATTTGTATGTACAAAAATGAAGCCCAAAGCCTTTGCAGCTCAATTGGCAGCTGTACATGATGACAAGCTTGATGGCCTGGGTTTGAATCTGTACTTCCCTCCTAATTTTTTGTGCGCTGTGCCCAGATTTGGGCTAGGTTCTAACTATTTACATTAAATCGGGTTCAGTGTAGGTCCATGATGACAAGCTCGACGTTTGCTATTTCCAGCTGTGTCATGATACCAAAGAAGTCTCCCTATAAATAAAAAGGGATCAAATTCTGGACCAGTCACTGTATACCCATAGTCAATCTGGAATTTCTAATTAGGACTAACAGCCAACCCAACTCCAGGTTACAAGACCTGTACCAACTACCAAGGGCTGGCAAACTGGTAGGGTTGGGTCAAGACAGGTTGCATTGACTAGAGGAGTCTATGGGTTAAACCCTAATCCATATCCAAACATCTTTTAAATGGGTTGAGCAGTTTTGACCTGCACCCGATCCATGTCAACCTGACCGCACACCCCATTTAACTTTTGAAGAAGAGGAGAAGTAACATGAAGTGGGCGCAGTGGTGATGGACACCGAGATATGCAGCAATAGGGTAGCATGGATAATGGATGGGAAGAGGGTGAGGGATCAGAGGGAACAGAGAAATGGAAATGAAAGTGATTTTGGAAAAATTGAGATGAAGGATGTTGTTAGGTAACAGAGAAGTTGGAGGGGTTAGGGTTCTGGCCTGAGAATGGGTAGCCTAGCACTAGAGAATCAAATGTGAAATCTATGTTGGGAACAGATGAGATGAAGAGGGTTTTTTTTTTCTTTTTTGTCTGTTGAGGTAAAGGAGGTTGGAGAGGGGTTGGGGACTTAGGGTTCCAATTTCTGACCCGAGAACTGTCGAGAAGAGTGAAAAGCCAGGCAACAACTAACACCTCATCATGTCTTCCTCTTTAGCATAGATCCAACACCATCCAGGTTTAGGATTTTTTCAGTCTCTATTGTTGGGGGTTGCTAACTTTTGGAGTACAGAGAAAGGAGACAAAGAAATGTGGTAGAGGGGAGAAGAAGAGAACCGAAAAAAAAAGGAGGAAAAGAAGATGAGGTCTTTGACTTTTGGAGAGAGAGAGAGAGAGAGAGAGAGAAGTGGCAGATAGGAGAACAGAAGAGAACCGATCAAAAAGAAAAGGGAAAAGAAGAGAGGAGTCAGGAGACTGATTTTTATTCGCGGGGTCAGGCGAGTTATGAGGGTCAATCCTAACACAAACCCGTTTAAAAGCAGGTTAGCTCTATCTGACTCGAGACTGACCCACATATATTGCAGATCCGGGTAAATGAGGTTTAATCAGGTCAGATACAGGGTTGGGTCAGGTTTTGCCACCCCTACCTTTCCGTACCCAAGTCTCTATTTAAATTACATGCGCAAAGGCCCCAAACACAGGCCAGTACCTAGACAAAGGGCCCGGATCCAGACCTAACGAAGGCCTACATATATACTAACAGCTCTAGTCACAGCTATGCCTGAAGTATCCTCTATCTAACGTATTTCTGTGATATATGAATAGAAGGAGATAAAACCAGCTAAAGCCAGTAGGCTGGATAGAGGCAACGAAAGAAAAATATACATAAACAAAAATGTTCTGCCAATCCACTAATAGCTCAATGGAGAGACATCCCCCTCTCCAAAGAAACAACCACAGGCCATAACTCTGTTGGTTAGGTACTTGGGCAGGGTGTGCTGCAGCCTTGCGCCGGTGAGAGAGCATTTATCAAAGTGATAAAAATATTAACATTTCCTTTTTGAGGTACTGTAGATTTGTGAGCAGTGCAGCATTTGTCAGCAAGCACAACCCTATACCAAAAACATTCTTGAAAAACGAAACAGGAAAAATATGTCCTTTTCTTTGAAAACCAGAAATAATTGGGCATACCATCACATCTCTTCAAAAGGCCAGGAGTGTCAGTCACTTGAAATCGCTTGTAGTTTATAGTAATGTGGCCCATCAAGATTCCTCTAGTTGTAAAAGGGTAGTTGCAAATCTGAGTAAAAGATACAAATAATGACTGTAAATTTAAATCATGATCAAGGGCCATGCATTGGAAAAAGAACCAACATATATTATCTGAACCTAACAGCATGGTCTACATATAGATTCCTAGAAAGAAACAATTAGAACAAAAATCATTCTTTTATTGTATGATAGTTTGTGCAGAACTTCTCAGTCCACTTGAGTGATGAAGTTCTAAAATTTACTATAAATTGTTCACTTTTTTATTTAAAATTTTCATTTGGAGTTAGCTTTTCTTTATCAGTAAAACAAAATATCAAAAGCAGCTCAATTGCAGAGTTACACTGGCGGAGAAGAAAAAGCAAGAGCCCTGAAAAAACCCATCTGTACTGAGGGAGTTCACTTGTGAACTGGCTCCACACAGAGAATGGTGAAAGGACATCACTAGAACATTGCCAATGATTCTTTGGGCCTGTTCACCCATGACTGAGGCACTGTTAGAAGCCTGATGTATACCATTAAATGGGGTGGGCAGGGCAAGTGGAGAGAAAGCACAATGGAAAACCCAACATCTAGGGTCCTGATTTCTGCTTCATAATCATAGTCAGTCCAATTGAACCTAAGAAAACAAACATAACAGCATCCAAATCATGAAGGATTATGCTGCCAAATGCTATAGACGCCAAATTCCCTAACAAGAAACCATCAAAATTAAATTCAATATGACTCAGTGAGATATTACACTCACATTTTGCCATTTTGCCTTGACACCCTTTACCAATGCAACCAACCAACCACCCACAACGTAACCATTAGCCTTCTCAAACACTCCCATGGCTAGGCAAAATAAGTAAAATTGCACTTAATTTGTTCCTTCCAAAGGGAAGAAAGAACCACTACCACTATGAGGTTCTTCTTAATGGACGTTTTGGGAGTACAAAAGGCTCAGATGATTGCTCAAGGTTGCATCTATTGTAAATGATATATCTCATACATTTTTTTTCCCTTCAATTATTATTTCTAGGTCAGGCTTTTATAAACTTTTAAGTAACTCGTAATTTCAACAGAACGGGAATTTTCTCCTACGTGAACATCCGCATGAGGACGACCCCGTCCAACTGGTAGGCACCGCCTTTAATTGAGGGCCTCTTTAATAGTTGGATAGGAGTGTCCACATTCGGGCGTTCCCGTAGTAGAAAATTTCGTTTCCACAGAATTTAAAAGCATAACTGGTTCAACAATGTTTAATAGAGCAGTAATGGGACTGAAGTATTGGTCAGAGCAAATCTAGCCTAGAGGGAGTTCATGTGTAATAGACCTGGACGTTTGGCTCAAGCCTTAGCTTATAAGGCCTGATCATTAATCGGGCTAGTCAATGTGCGTTATAAGACAAAATGGCGGGTCATTATTGGGCCTAACATTGTCTAGCTGGCAGGGCCGGAATGCATTGTCCTTCGTTTATAAATGGACCAGGACATACTTAGTGTGGCACTGATCAGTGCAGTTATTTTTCTCTTCTTTCTGTTATTTTCTTTTGGCACATTATTTTGCTTTTCTTTTCATTATTTTCTTTTGGCGGATGTGGTGGTGGTTTGGGAAGGGGTTTGAACCTAGAGTACAGAATTGTATAGTCTCGACTGCTTGTTGAAGAGATCATTTCATAGACTTCATTAGTTGATTACTGGGTTCTTGAAAATGTTTTTTTTTTTTTGGAACTCTTGGGGTTTAGTAAGATCAGCCCTAGCCAATTCAAACTAAATCTGAGTAAAGTTTGTGTTAACTCAAGTAGCACCAATTTGCCTTGGATTTTTTTTTAATTTATATCACAAACTATTCATTCAGGTTATCATTTGATGCATGATGAAACACAGCTAAATATATTCTCATATTACAGTTCACTTTCAGAGAAGAAAGATACCTCAGGCTTCCCAGATGAGAGTATGCGGACCAGTGATGATTTCCCAACGTTAGGTGCACCAACAAGACACAGTGTCGGAGTTTCTGGATCGACTACTGGCATAGCACGCAAAGTCTGTCAGCCCAGATAGGATTTATTAAGGTTTATTCTTCATAATTATCAATTCTAATACAAGTTAGAATATCCTTTGTTTGAAAGGGATGGCAGAATGGTATGGATGCTCTAAAAGGCCGACTACCTTTGCAATATTTAACAGATCATCAACACAAGTTCCTTGAAGTTGAAACATTGCTTCAAGTTTCTTTAGACCCTGCATATGAAAGCCACATTGATGTTTAAATTTCAAGAATATGTTATATCTGAAGGAATAAACAACAAAGATGGGAATAAAATACATGGACAAAGAGGGGGAAAAGAAGATGGAATGATAAAGACCAATGGAAGCATTTACATCAATGTGAAAGAAATATAAAATGTGAATAAGTACTGACCTCATTCAATCGTTCCTCTGCTTCACGCTTTGACAAGGACTAAGAAAGGTAAATGAGCAAACATGTGGTTAAATTCTATTTCTTTATATTCGAGTAAAATTATGTATTTAGCAATATACTCAATAAGATTAAATGCCCTTAGAGGATAATTATTATGGTAACAGCAGCAGCAGCACAATAGCAACACAACTGCCACCGCCAATACCTAAATAAGACAGAAATGTGTCACCAATTAAAGAGATATGGCAATCTAAACACGCTGCATAACACCTACGCAGCTACACCAATGTTATATTGCAAGTACTTGTCCTTGAGTTACAGTTAACTCCAAAACACTAAAGGCTTCAAAACAAAAGGCAAAAGATCAAGCACTGGTCCCTACATTACAGCTATAGTCAATTTAGCCATTTGAACTTAAATTCTTACAATTTCTGATCAAAATTCCTCTTGAAAGAAGTGAATGTTTCACATATCATGTCTTTGCATGAAATCCCAGGTAGGTTTTGACAACAGTTGCAGGTACATGATTGAGAATGTCATCCAAGATGATACATCTTGCCTGAGACGTTTCATCATATTGTAAACATTTCCAAACAGAAACCAGTAAAGGCAAACAGTTTTTTGCAAGATTAAATGCATACTCCAACTTCCAATATAGTAGAGTAACCAATCGATCAGAACCAATTTTTTTGACAAAAGAGGTTGTGTACAAATAAACATTTATGGACATAAGGAAAGAAATTAAGCAATGTTGTCATCAAGTTCCCAATTGCAGTTGACTTTCATATGCAGGAACATGGAACTTGTTAACTCAAAGCAGTTAACAGAAGCATAGTTGACGTAATATAATCAGCATTCAATTCTGAACTAATTTTCCTAACCTTAGCACATAGTGAAGCATGCTCCTTTCCAAGTGATACAATCCTCTTCCTTAAAGCATCTACCTTTCCTAACACCTGTTAAAAAAAAACTCATTCCCATGCAGAAACCATGGGAATGCAATAGTGCACAGTGAGCCAAATGAAAGGGAAAAAGAACCTCATACCACAGAACAGATTTGGCTTATTCTTTTATCACATTTCCAAAAAGAACTGCTAAAAATTGAATAAAAAACTATTGTAGAAATAAATATATATACATCATAAGAATGATGATATCAATTTAACACATATATGATGACAAATAGATTATCAAGATGAACACACTTTCAAAAGGAACCTTTGATGGCCAAGTACCTGCACTCAACAATAAGTATCTAAACCTCGTGCACATGAAAAGTGTTCCTTTAGGTTAGATTATTCAAGATCAATTCATTTACCAGAAGGTACGTTTGCCACTTCATCTGCTGATCAGGTTATCAACAAAATGAACTTAGCAAGCTTACCTTTTGAAAAAATGCTCTTTTTAAGAATTATTTCTACAAAAGCATCTTGGGAGCACACACAAGAAGATTTCTTTTCTTTTCTTTACATACTGATTTAATATGCAGATATCCAGCTGGTATAACAAACTGATTACTGACTGGAAGTGTACTTGGCTATATACATAGTTTGAGGCACCCTTTTCCAAACAAGCACCCCATTTCAGAACCTGTGAGCATAAAAATTCCTTCTGGAAGCTAGTCTTTTACCATATCCAATGGCAAAGCGAGTACAAACAATACTAGGTTATCCTAATGAGTTAGCAAGCAAATTAAAAGGTCCAATGCAATTAATAACAGACTACAAGTGTTAAACTGATATTTAGATTGGCATAGATTCAGTTTTAGGTTGATCATCATAACAAGTATCTTTGACACACAAAATAAATGGTCTACCTCTTCATAACTTCCCTCCCCAAGGGTCAGCTCAATAAGAGATCTTTCATAAGGATGCAGATGGTTCTTGTTAGGAAAGTTCTCTTTGTATCCTCTTAGAGGAACAGCCAATTCCTGGTGACAGGCACAATGATCTTAGAATTGAATTAGTTGCAGTTTGCTCGGTCAAGTTCAAAGTGAACACAAAATACTAGTGGAGAAACCATATTCAACTAAAAAGACTCTAAAAAGGGGAGGAATGTCACATTAGAGGTTTACCTTCATTAATGTATCAAGTTGCTTTGCACCTTGGTTTCTTACTCTCTTTGCAATGTTAGAAATACCTAGAACAGGATGAATATAAATACCACATTGCAAAAAGATTCACACAATGCTGCACATATAGAGGAATAAATAATTACCCTTTGTAGGAGATATCCTCCTCATCTTCCTCAATGCTGAATAAAGTATATCAGTTGAAGGCATCACCATGGGTAGCTTTTGAAATGCACCAACAGTCTCAATCTTCCTCAAAGGTTTGTCCTAGAAATGGAAAATTGTAGAAGCAGACATACAAGTTTTTTTTTCCCTGTCAGTTCATTGTAGATTCATGACATAGATTACGTGACTTTTGTCATAGTTTAAAGTATCAAACTCGGGATAACATCTCAATGGTAAACAAATACTTAGTGGATTTTATAGAAATGGCCCCATGCCATGGAATGTCATAACAAAGCACAGAGCACAAGAGGAGATTGTAGAGTGGCAATGAATGATTATAACTATAATTTACTCAATCAAGTATTTCACGCTGTGAACCCCATTAGCATGCAGCAATTAGCATTCATTCAATCTCAATTCGCTGCATACATCTTTCTCATCCTCAGTGGATTAATACAAGAAAGCTGCATTTCCACTTCCTTGACTATGTTAATTCACACACACTATATTGGTAGCAAAACAAATACGCCCGCATCAAAATAAATAAATAAATGAAGCAATTCTCATAAACCCATGAAGCTTTGATACATGGTGAGGAAATACCCCAGTAGTAATTTCTGCTCCACCACCATTTGAAAAGATATAGCTTTTGTTAACAACCTCATATGCAGAGGCCTGTATTTGCCTTTGAAAAGACAAAGTAGAAGAAACCCTTGTATCCATTACCACAAATGGGTCTGCATTCAACAAACACCCAAACAACAAATCAGAATTTCAATACCCCAAACATCAGAGTTCCAGACTAAATCAGATTTAAAACCTAGCCTAGTGGTTTCAGTTAGGAATGCATGACTTCATATAAGAGAAATTGAAAAGGAGCCCAGATTCAATTACAGTGAAAAGAGAGGAGTGAGAAGAGGAGAAAAGAGGAACCTTTGGGGAGGTTAGAGCTTTTTAGGAATAGTTTGGTGGAAGGAGCCTGCAGAAGTTGCAAGAGATTGAAAGTCCCGGTCATTGCTGCAAGTTAGAACTTTCCTCCGTTGAGATTTCTCTGTTTATCCCAGAACTTGCTTTTTCTTTGTTTGGATGACAAGAGAAGGTGGAGAAGAGAACCCCAGTTTTTCAAGAGAAACTCAAATCCCCTGAATCATATTTTCCCAAAAGAGAAGTGTGGGCCAAATGAAGAAACAGCTTATGGAAATGGGAAAACCTCTTTGCAATCGATGATGATGTTATCACCTTAATATGCCCTGTATCTGTAGTTTCTCCTATTTGTAAAAAGGCCCTGATAAATTAATATAATTGTTAAAACCCACTATTCTTTTTTTTTTTTTTTTTTTGAAACGTTCCAACAGTCCAACTTCACAATCCAGATTTTGAAAAATGGCAGATTGATGAGTTAGACGAACGATGATGATAGTGATTGATGATTTTATGTAAACTCTGTCATGTTTTTGTAATAGTATCGTCTACTGATTTAAAGAGGGCAGGGTCTATTTGATTATCGTTTTTATAGAAAAAAATTCTTCTTTTTATACAAAAAACCACATTATAGTTTCGGTAGGGGCCACCAAAAATATAACCCAGACATGCAAGGACTCACACCTAGGTCATCATAATATATCAATCAAGTCACGTTTGTGGGGCTATGTGATGTGTGATGCACTGTGATAATTTTGTGTATGGGCCAGACTATTTGAACATTTTTGGCAGTCCCACTTTCTTTGGATTAATTTGGTTTTCCACTATTATGACAGATGACGGGCCCTCAGGATCTTGGTTCATTTGGGTGAGCCCCAACAAGCTATACCTTCGTACAGAGATGATTCGGTATACACTCGCACCATTCCTCCAACTATCGTTTCGGTCTCCAACACACAACACTCACGATTTTTATAACCCAGGGTGCCTAGGGGGATATGGCCTTGAGCTCAAGGAACACTCAATTCTAACCACATAGACACCCGAAAAAACTACCGAAGGTGGCCAAGAAATGTTGGCACCTTGATCCACCCACGCATCAAGGGCAATGCAAAAACCTTGTATTGAAGGTTATAATTACCCAGGAGAGAGAAAAATTCAATATTTTCCAGGTACGAGGACGATTTGCAAATCTAGTTGACATTTTTCTAAAACTCCCGTACCAGTTTTTTTTTTTTTCCTCCTCATGTGAGGGGCATTTGGTATCCCTAACAAATTATTGTTTTTAAGTATCCATAACCAGTTAAGTGAGAGAGTCCATAACATTCCCAGTTGTCGGAAAAAAATTATATATACGAGTTCTTTCAATAAAATGGTCCCACTTGAATGAAAAAATGGATTTTCAATACATACATACCTGGTATCAATCATAACTGCCCCGTAATAACAGTACTAAAAGAAATAAGGCAAATAATAATAATACATTCCCAACAAAAGGGAATGAAAAAGAAGCATGTAATCATGTAGATGTAAGAAAAAACAAGCATGTATCACATCATACTGCATCTGCAATCCTATTCTTTTGTGCCGTTTAAGCCCTATAGCTGCAATATATAGTTTTGTCAACATCTGCTCCCACCTCATCTGACCCATGCTACAGAATCGACTTCATCCCTAGCCGACTTATACAATTCAAGTCTCTTGGCACATTGCATTCTGCGCTCCATCAAAGCTGGGTCCTCATCTAATAATTGCACAAGTTGCTTGCCCTGCACGGAAAGCAGGCAAATATAGTCAACATTCAGGAATCCAAAAGGAAAAGCGAAAGAAAAGATGGATATGGTGTGAGTGGAGAACCTCTCTCCTCCCCACTTGCGCATAGAAGTGATCAAGCAAACTTCTCTTTGCTTCTCTAACTTGACAATGAACCACTGCCTTCGGAATGGTGTTTCTGAGTGTATCTGACACCATCCCTATGTAAGATGACACGTTCGACCCTATCCTCCTAAAATGCCCTTCTGAGTATCGGTCGTTTGTAGGCGCAGCAGGATTCCCACTCTTCTCAACCTCCTGTGGAAGCTTCCGGAAGAAATCCACAGTCAGATAAGAAGACTCCATTTCCACCAAACGCAGAGTTGTCTTACGACTTTCATCACGGAATCTTTCCAAAGCTTCATTTGAAGCAGCTGCTAACTCGGCTTGCAGTGTAGGAAACCGCTTCAACTCCTAGAAGGACCGATAAACATCTCATTACCAGCATTAACACCAAAGGAAGATAGGAATATCAGTTGCATGACTTAGTCACTCACCTGAGTTTCACCTATTGACTTCCTAACAAGTTCTTTCAAAACAAAGTGTACCTGCAAAAAAAAAAAAAAACCTTGATTATTTGATTGTGAACAGAATCCAAAAGACATAATATTTTCCCATATATGTACTTTATTTCCCTCTTGGTGATATGATATGGATAGCTGTGCTTCACTACTTTGGCATGTAAGTAAATAAATAGAAGGAATCACCCATCCACTATTGGTTCCATCATACCAACAATTTGGATCTTAAGGTGGGCTGCCACTGTATATTTCCAAATAGAATTTGTGACCACAGCATAAATCAGGTGAAGAAAGGAATAAGATTAGTTACCGCATCCACTGAAGCTTCTGCTGGGCCCTTAAAATAATTGAGGGCACCATCAATGAGACGCCGATAACCTTGCTCAGGAGCAATCAGATGGGGTTGATATCCATCTGCCTCCGATACAACTTTCCTCACATTCTGCAGGGAGAGATGACGATCAAAAGGAAGCTTCTTCAAAGCAGCAGGGAGTTGATTGTCAAAGACCCCATATATCCGATCACCGCCAGGTCGCCTGCATTCAGAAAATTTAAAAATAAATAAATCAGAAGAGATCAATTGAATATAGACTAGGACAGTTATAGCCTACAGAACAATAGCTCAAACTGGAAAAAAAAAAAAAGATAAGAAAGAAAGTGATGTTAGCAGAAGGCAATTTGTCTAATAAACGCGAATAGCCACAACATAATGGTTAATATTTTTTATTCACTATTTTTAAGAGATTATCAAGTGATTAACGAAACTACTCAAATATTTGTGGGATATTGGGGAAACTTTAGAGATAACTATGAAACAGGCACGTGACTAGAGCATTTGCCTATGGGTATTGATTTCATCCTACATTTTTTAAAGATTTTTTCATGAACACTTTTTTAGAGACATCCTAACCATGAAAGGTTAATATATGTCAATATGTTCTTGATAGGATCGGATTATAGTCTTATTTGACAATGCTATGCTGCTATGAATAGAAAATGGATGTATGAATAAGTACTTTTTTCCTTATCTTATTTTTAATGAGAGGAATTTAAGAAAAAAATATGTTCATTCATGATAGACTTCACAAAACAATATGGAAAGATTTGCGATATAATTTCAATTTTCTAAACAATATAGTTAATAGAAAATACATATTCAAATGCAACAACTCTAGCTCATCATGGACCATAGAGCTTTAATTAACAAAGGCTACATACATATATACACATATATATCCACATATATCACTACAAATGCAAAAACATCAAAATATTAGGTGAATTTAAACTCTCGGGAAGGAAGATAAAAAAAAAAAAAAAAAAAAACCAAAGTTGTGATGCCTTTACCCTCCATCCAAATGCTCTTTGAATATCCGATCAAATGCGCGGCATAGTTCTAAAATAGTATACAACTGAGCCTGACACAAATAAGAGGTGTAAGTAATTAACTTGAAACGATTCTTTTTCTATTCACTGGAAAAGTTATTAAAAAATAAAATCTCACCCCCGCATCAAGTGCAATGGGCCTTCCAATGTGGTTCATCTCTGATTCAAGTTCATCAATGGTTTTGTTGATCAAAGATGTGATGGTTGGTATGTGTGCCCTAATAACAGACTCCAATTGCTGAAACAATGGTAAAATCATTAAAAAAAAGTTATGGAATTTCCTAACATCCAAACAAGTAAAATTAATGAATGAGTTGATAGAGTCGTGTACATTAGAGAGCAGCTTTGCCAGATATTCAGAACCCATTTTACTTGCCAAGTGTCCATAATCAGGACTAGAAGTAAAATAATCTCTCTCCCTTCTCCTAGCAGCAATCATGTCAACATTCTTATTAATATCAGCTTGAGAACGATTCACAACTCCAACCCAAGGATGTTGCAGCCGATATGATCTTCCTTCAAGAACCTTGTAAAAGAAAGAATAAAGAAATAGATAACTCGAATGAAGAAAAAATAAATTGTCAGAAGACTCGCAACTCTAGTAGGCAGAAAATTGTATCAGCATGTCGTGTAGTCACTGTAAAAGTGCCATTGGATTTAGATTTGCACACCACAAAACTTGAGACTCATCCACAAGGACCACAACTATGTGAGACATATAATCAGACCAAAGCATACAGGCTAACAATTCAACTATGTGGATAAAGTATATCGCAAACACACTTGTGAGATTATAAATACCAACCAAATAGCCCCTAAATAGATGGTTGAAAAGTAATGGTCAATGATCCCAATTCAGACACAAAATGAGATGGTTAGAATCATGCAATTAGTAGATATATAGTGATATGCCCCTCCAAAAGAAAAACCAAAAGCCAGACACCGCAGTGTTGTTTTCATATTGACATTTATGTGGTGGATCAAAAAGTTCTCTGGTGCGAAGCCTCACATCAGATTCTACATCCAGAACAATGTACAGAAAGCATTACACTATGATGCCCGGATACGGCATGGATACGATAGGGACACGGCATGGATATGGAAGGGACGTGGACTTTACTCATAAAAAGTGAAGTATCAGATACGATACGACACGATACATTGCCCATTTTGAAGTATCCCTACATCATAACATACATGTATATTTTCAGTCCAAAGTCCCTACCCATGGTATCCAGTTTCGATGGGGTCTAGGTCTAGTTACAATCAAAGTGGTTCGTTACACAAGATCTAGGGTTTTATTATTAAGTGGATAAGAAACCCTAAGAGGAGAGAGAAGAATACAGAGAGGAAGAAGAATTGTAAAGAAAGGGATACATGGATGTGTTCCCTAGGGTTAAATGACCACATCCATATATAATACATTAAATTTCATGCAAAAAAAAATACCAACCCTAAGCCGCCTCAAATTATATAGAATCCCCTGAGTTTTATTTGCATATGAATAAGACCTACTCTTAACTCATAACACTCCCCCCAAGCTGGTGCATACATGTTCACTATGTCCAGCTTGGACAAAACATTATTCGACTATTTGCTCGTACTGCTTTTGTAAGAAAGTCAGCAATTTAATCACATGCATATGCAAGCATCACATTTTTTCCCTTCAGCTTCTTCTAAGCTGGTCATGGCTCGATATCAACTTCAACGCTTGATTTTGAAACTACTACTTGTATTTTACTTGTCCATGAAAAGATTTCCACCAACCATAGTACAATACTATGTGGTAGAATCTTCTGACTTTTGGATTCTGTCCAATCAGCATCAATATATGCTTCTGCTGTCACATGCCTATGAGATTTTTATAAGATAAATTTCCCCAGCGTTCCTTTTAAGTATTTGAGTATTTTAGAATTCTGTGAACAGCAGCCAAATGATCAGTAAATCAGTTTTCCCACTAGTTTTCAGTATGATCTT
Organism: Umbellularia californica; assembly: GCA_028538565.1. NCBI lineage: Eukaryota > Viridiplantae > Streptophyta > Magnoliopsida > Laurales > Lauraceae > Umbellularia > Umbellularia californica. Next base: position 71,999,630 of record JAPQWN010000005.1, read on the forward strand.
TGATCACAAAGTAATTCAAGAGTGCAACCCATGGTTTTGCTCAATTGTAGTGCCAACTGGTTTGGCCCCTAGTTTCTTGCTTCTTTGAGGAGATATAGAGTATACTTCTGATATGAGATGAAAATCTCATTATTGGATCGGGCAACCAGAATTCCAAGAAAGTATTTGAGTGTTCCAAGTAGGTCTGGCAAAGGGTTGGGCCCTGGCCTGGCTGAGGTCTACCCTTACCATACCATCACATATCTGGGCCAGGCCAAAGCCCTCGACAGGCCTGAACTAGCTGCCCTTACCCTCAAGGGCTAGTGACAAAAGATCTTTTTTAAAAAAGAAAAAAAAAACATTTTTTCTTTATTTTTCTCAACACCACCATCGACTGTCTGCCTCATGGTAAACAATGGAATATATTGCTGGTATTTCCACATAGTATAAAACCATGGTACCTTTGGAGCTTTGGACTAGGAGCCCCATTGAAAAGGGTCAAATGTGTAAATGAGTAAGGATGCTTATGGAATAAGTTGTTTGTACAACTTAATGTCTGTATAAGAAAGAATTTTCATTTTGGGTTGTTTGCTTGCACCCATTTTCTCATGTAAATGTTACACGTGTTACATTTATGCATGTGCATGTTTGTTTGCACTTATTTACATATGTAAATTCACATGTGGAAATTTTGGTGTAAAATTGACGACCCTCTTTTGTGTTGGAAATTTTACACCTAAGACCATAATAAAATTATTTACTTATGCTATTCATTACACATCCCTTTGGGTGCCAAAGACGTGTAAAGCACATCCATCTCCCACGTAAGGAAGTTTGCAATAGCTTTTTTTACATTTTTATTATCTATGCCTTCAACTAGGCCTTATCAAATGGGCTGGTTCGTTTCCACGGAATGGGAACCTATGTTTTCAAACGGGCCTGTTAGTTTGCATGGAATTGGAATACATGGAAATTTATTGTCGAGTGAGTATGTTCGTTTGCATGAAATTGGAGTACATAAGAATTCATTGATGGAATGAGCGTGTGTTCACATGAAATTGGAATGCATAGGAAGTAATTGATTTGAATGGGCTATTTGGCATGGAAATAGAATTCATAGGAAATAATAATTCAGACATGCCTATTTGTTTGCATGGAATTGGAATATGCTTAGGAATTCATTGCCAAATGGGCCTGATTGTTTCACATGAAATTGGAATACATAGGATGCAATTGACTTAAATGGGTCCACTTGTTTGCATGGAATTGTACATAGGAAGCAGCTGATTCAAATGGGCCTGTTTGTTTGCATGAAATTAAATATAAATGTAGATGAAAAATTATCTATTTGTATTACAAAAATTAATTGCATGCATTTACAAACACACATACACATGTATATGTCACATAGATAATGGACAAAAGGCATAAGCACACATTTACATTTATATATTACATATATGGACAAAGGGCCAGGCCAGGTTTGGTATTGCCCTAGCCCAGCCCTCAAGGTGGCAGGCAGCTTTTCAAAATTGGGCCCAACCCTACCTTCATGCTATAGGACAATAACACCCGTTCAAAATTGGGCCCAACCACCACCACCCCCAACACCCCCCCCACCCCCCCCCAAACAAAAAAAAACACCCGTTCCTCTTCATGAGAGGGCTGGATTGGCAAGCCTAGTTCCAAAGGTTCTTGATTTTATCTGTTCCTAAATAGGCCTTTAGTTTCTTAATTTTTCCATTATCATTGTTGTTAACTATGCTATCAGCATTCAGCAACAAACACAAACAGCATTACCACTCACATTTTTCCTTTTTACACAGTATGACCTACATGATGTATCCTGTATCCATATTTTATCACTGCCTTACTGAACCTATCAAGCCAACCTCAAGGTGAGCTTATTAAAGGACAACTATCAACAACCTATCAAAGGACAACCAGCCGACCTGTATTTTTCTGTTCTTTTTAAGAGGTGCATGTCCAAAATGTCAATGCCATAGCAAAAAAATTTCTACAGTTATTGCAGACTGCAAAACTCTTGACTCCTTAATTCTTAGCTCAAGAATATAAAGACTACTGTTCTCACAACCACCACCAATCATCAGCCCCGTCCTTAGATCTAGAAAAACACAGTGAGAAGGGGGGAAAATGTAGCATGACAACAATGGGTCTTTTAGTAGGACATAGATGGATCCTTCCCCAAGTACTTGTGTTAAGGTACCATTTGCAATTTTTACACTCCACGAATGAACAATGTATAGAACTGAAACTAAGAGCACATATCCATCATGTGATTTGTGGTACCTAAATCAATAGCCCAGGTGGAAGTCAACAATGAATAGGCGAATGAAGCTGGATTATGAGGAGAAGAATGACACCAAATATAGATGACTGATTCACTCCTATTGAAGCATGCCTTTGACAAAGAATCATATAACTTCATCTTTCCAGTTTTGTAGCTCATTGTTTACAGTTTCCTCTTGATCATTTGTGTTGCTTGATTTATCTGATTTGGCTAGCAATGCACGTGCATTGAAAGTTCTGCCCACTAAATCCCAGCAAGTCTAACGAATATGTCCATACCTTCCACAATGAGTACAGTAAAGCTTATCTCGATCAACTCCACCACGACCACATCCACATGTGGATCCACCACAATTACCACTGCGGCCACTGCAGCCTATACCACCACCCGTATTATTTGCACCATTGTATGGATTGCTATCACCACTGCCTGTGTTATTACTTGCAAACACAAAGTGGTCAGGTGGAATTCCCTTGATTGACACAAGTCTCCTTCAACTATCTTCTCCTTATATTAGAGCAAACATTGTTCAAAACAGAGGTAGTGATTCTAGGCTAGTCACTTGTGCACAGATGGCTTTGCACAGCAGTCTCCAATAGATATGTCTTCTTGTTTATATCCTGCAACTTTCCTTTTTAAGTAATGTTTTTTTTTTCTTTTGGGCATAGGCTACTCCAATGGCATCCCACAATTCCTTTATATCACTATACCTAAAACTTGCAATGACTCTCACTTCCATTATGTTGAGGATCCAATTCATGACAAATACATTTTCAGATACACAATCAGAATATATTGTATCCTTCTTTCTTGGTACTGCAATACTTGAGTTCATGTATCCCAGCCTCGGGGCTCCTCCAATTGCTTTCGTAGCTGAGTAGACACAATTTTTATAACTATTACCACCAAAGAGACTTGATGTGATCCTAGTATTTGGGTTCACAACCTTAGGGCCTGTTTGTTTGCATTAGGGGAGGAATAGAAGAGTAGTATGCCACATTAGAATAAAGTTAAAGAGTATTGGGTTGAAATAAATAGTAGATGAATTACTTTTGATGCATTTGGATGGTTGGTGTAAAGTAAAAGGGTTTAAATTTGCATTTGGTTAGATAAAGAGAATGGGGAATGAGTTACTCTACCCCACTTTATTGTGGTATCTCCAAGTAACTGTGGGAGAGAAAAAGTAGAGTTGGAGTAACTACCAACTGCGCGGACCTATTTACTTTACTTGTTTGCGCTAATGCAAACAAACACCTCATAGGGTAAAGAATCCAACCGTTGGGGTTTATTTCAACCCTCCTTCACTTTACTCATTTGCAAACAAACAGGCCTGTGTAACTTTCTCAGTTGGAACAATCACAAATATTATGATTTGAACGCAAACTAGCAAAATCAGAATGAATCTAGCTAGGTGTAAATAGATTCACCCACGTACCATTGAGGATTGGCCAAAATTATGCTAGAACATCCACCACACATAAAAGAACTTCAAATCTTCAAGAAATAGGATCTATTCATCCTTTATTGGTTGTAGAGATGCTGCTGCTGACGTCGGCCCTAGACAGTAGCTTTGATCACAAAAGAAATCATGGAACTCTGTATTGGTCTGGTACATTCGGCATTGAGTTTTATTTAAAAAAACACCAAAAAAGCCTCAAACCAGAAGTTCCGTACAGAAGTGACCCCTGATGACTTCCTTATATGCTTTGGTTGTGGTTAGATTTTCAAAACTTCAACCCTTTTTGTTGATATGCTCCTTTAGGGCTCATTCTTCTCTTCTAATTTGAGTCATGCTAAGTTAAAGTGGTTGGTTACTCAGGATCTAGGGTTTTATGCATGAGAAACCCAAGGATGAGAAAGAGAGAAAAATAGAGAAGAGGAAGAAGAATTGAGAAGGGAATATATGGATGCGTTCCCTGGGGCTAGACAACCACATCCACATATAATACATTAAATTTCGTGAAATTACGAAGGGAAAAAAAAAAAACTAAGTCTCTTTAAATTACATAAAAACCCGGACAGTTGTTTATTTATAAATAAGTCCTACTCTTAAACGACAACAGTTACAAAGACTAGTTTGATGATTCTAGCTGTTGTGTATTGGACAATTCTTAATTAAATTAGGACCATTGACCTCTTTTTTCCCCTTTAGCTGTCTGTGTGGTTTACCACAAATCACACAGTACAAATCATTCTGGATTCAGTCATTAATGTGATAATGGATTCAAGATTAGCCCACAAAGTCATCTCTCTTTGCAGTGCATAACACTATCTTACTAGCATTTCATTTTAATGAAAGCCTTTCTTGAGAGAAGAAAACTTGTTTAAAGGAATAAAAAGAAGGAATTTCTGAAACTTACATCAAGTGCATTTGTGCCCTTGTCCATCAAATCTAGCTTTGTTAACACCCCAAATGTCCTCTCACCTAAGCACAGTTCAATAAATCCACTTTAATAAAATGACACCAGAATAACAATAACAAAAAATGAATAGGTTGGGTAACAAATTACCTGATGGATCGACTTCTCTTGAAAGCTTGATAGCATCTGATGTGGCAATGTCTTGATTGGCAGGAGATATAGCTAATATGATGCAGTTCGGCTGCCACCCAAAAATAAAATAAAATAAAGATAGAAAAATGCAGCTATTTGTTCATGGAAGAACATAAGTGTGGCAGAAAAACCATCAGAAGGTACAGCAAAACCAATGTAGAAACAAAATATTGAAAGAAATCCTAATCATTCCAAAGAATACTACTAGAAACAAGAAGAGATTAACAGAATAACAACAAAGAATGTTCCACTAAATAGTTTCACTATATCTCTACAGCCAACTCCACAAAAATCCCATTGTCACAGAAAACATGTAATCCGAAGGCCTCGATGAGTTGATGCACTTCTTTACAAAACAATGTGTTTACAGCAGCTGTAATAGTCTAGTGGACACACAAGTTTTTAAAATGGCAGAAAATGTCATCAAAACACATTCTGAATGTTGAGCATGCACACAAACAACTAGATTTTTAACAACCATATATGACCACATTGCCACCAAAGATAAGTTTTCTTACATTTTCAACATAAGAGCGGACCATATTTTCAATGTCATGAACGATACTTTCTGGCTGTCCCTCTGCACAAAAAACACTTGATTACTTTAGAAAACTAAAAGCATGATACTTATCATCATAAAATATATTGGAAAGAGCAGTCAAGATAAAGAGGGACATACCCACAGCGACTTTTGTTAATCCAGGTAAATCAATCAATGTTAAGTTGACAACTGCAAAATGAAGTAAAACATTGAATGATATCAATTTAAAAGAAGCCAAATGACAAATCCTTACAACATCAAAATTAACACTCAAAAGTAAGAGAGAGTATTGTTTGAACACACGACGCCACCAAATGGTACTGAGTAGTAAAAATTATCTGACGCGTATATTGTTATAGTCGACTGCATATTTGTCAAGGTGTTTTACCTTCAAAGGTCATTATCTTAAAAACAAATTTCAGTATCCAAACTGCAAACACATCTTACAGTATGCTGAAAAACATAGAAATTCAAGTATAAATCCATGAAATTCACTAGAAACTAGGAACAATTCACTCCAAGTTTGTCACCAAGCACCTGTTACCACTCAAGTTGACTATATATAACCAGAACAAAGAAAAAAGCAAGTGAATAGATAGAGATGTACGCACCATTTGGGGAGTAAATACTAAGCTGAATAGGAACAGGGGATATCTGTTTGCTCCTCCCAGTCATTCTATCTGTCTCATCCTGAATTTCCTTGCGCACCATGGCTACATCACCAGAAGGAAAAGTACAACAATATCATAGAATCTCAGTTCTCTATCCAAGAAAATATAAAATCTAAGCATAAATGCAATGGTGCAATTGTCGCGAGCAGAATTCTGAAGAACAAAGCATAACAACAAACAGCAGTAACCACTACAGAGTTCTTAGAACCGCCACAATAAACAAGACAGCATCATATCATGATCACTGAGAAATTCCTAAACAGTTTATACCCTGATCTAACTCATGCTAGAAAAAACCTGGCTAGATCTAATTTTGACACAAAATTTGGACCAAACAAGCAAAAAGCGTATCAACAGAAATATATCTTCATGAAAACAAAATCTCTAGTAGATAGATCTGATGCAAAAACCACATAAAACATACAGAAATCTGTAAATCTCCTCTTCGGCAGATGAAGAAACTCCGCAAAATCCGCCTGACCTCCCTCTGTCTTGTGCAGCTGCAAAACCAGAGGCCGCCTCGTTACGATCCCTGCAAAAACCACCCAAAACACCGAACCGATCGTCAAATTGTAAAGAATCAAGGCAAAGCAAAGCAAAGCAAAAACAAAGCATCAAAAGCTCAGAAAAACCCGAACCAGATCCCCTTGGAAGAAAATCGCGACCGACGATGCTCTCAAGAACCGAAGACTTTCCAGAACTCTGCAAAAACCAATCACATCAAACACGCAATCGACGAAATCGAACAAAATGAAGAAACAGATGATGGTGTTGATCGAGAGATCGACCTGTCCTCCAACGACGGCGACGGACGGAAGGGCTTCCCAGAGAGTCGGCAGGGCGTTGTCACCGCCGTGGTCGCCGAGGACCGTACAGGCCCTTTGGATTCGGTTGACGAGGCCGATCAGGCTCTCCATGGTCGACATCTTCGAAGAAAAAACCCAAACTTTAGATCCGATCTGTGGTTCTGCAAACCCTAGAATTCGAGAGAGATCGAGCGAAATGGAAAATCAAAAAGGTATTGACTTGCTTGGAGTGGTTGGAAAGTTCGTCTTTCGGGTTTCTCTTTGCTTTCGTTTCTCCTCTCTTGGTCGTCTTGGTGTGTGCACGCCGAATGGCGAATGGGAATAGTGCTAGACGCGTGTGCACCGCTAATTCCCTCCGACCCGATACCCGAACTTCTTCGACTTCCAATTTTGTTTCAAACTTAAAATTGGCACTATCTCTCTAGTATTGTGACTTGGGAAGGTGGAAACGTGTAGGATCCGATTTTTTGACCACATCCAAAGATAGATTTGGGCTCTAGGCTCTAGGGGTATCAAGCTGGTTGGATCTGGTCAAAATTGGTAGGGTCAAGAGATTTGGTCCGCGGGGTGAAGCCCCCAGGTCTTGACATGTACAATGGCTCGTGCCATTTCATCACGGCCAACCCATGCCTTCGTCCGTGCCGTGCCAGTAGCTAACAGGGTCTAACCCAGATCGGCCCATAGACCGGGCCCATTTGGCACTTTACTAATACAGTAGAAGTCAAGTAAAGTCCCCATTTTCCAAAAAAGATGTCACATCAAATGCGCTTTATTCAACACTACCTCATCTTTTTCATACAAAAAGTCAAAAAGCAACTACCTTTATTCACTTAAATACAAAAAATATTCACTTTCTCATAAAAAAAAAGTCAAAAAGATTCCATAACAAATAACTAAAAACAAAATACCATCATAACTCGCTTATATTTTATTGTTTCGTCAAAATCAACTTTACTTAATTTAACTCAATTAGTAGTGTCACCAAACTGGTCCAAGTCTTAATTGAGACCTTGCATATGGGACTCGGCAATGGTATTTATTGTTGACAATTAAGAACATACATGCCTACATTAATGAATTGGATTCTTTTTGGGAAATTTTTAAATAAGGCCTTAGGTTTTTGCCTAATTTCAAAAAAAAAAGACACAAGTTTTAAAAATTTTCAAATTAGTCCTTAAGTTTTCCATGAAGCTTTTAATTAAAAACATTTGGTCATTTAAAGGTATTTTTTATGGCATTCTCTCAATTTTTTAAAAATACCCAGAGTACCTTCATTTAAAGCCATAACAAGGTTCTGACAGCTAGAACATGGTTCTGACTGCCACTATATTTAGTTGAAGTACCTAGTTTTCCTCGATCACTATAAGGCTGCTAGTGAAAAAAAGAAGAAAATATAGAGGAAATGAAGGAGTGTTTTATTTTATTGAAGGATAATTTGGGTAGTTTAAGAAAATTGAAGAAAAAAGTTGCCGGAAAATAACTTTAAATTGATGAATGTCCTTAATTGAAAACTTCATAGAAAATTTAGAAACTAATTTGAAAAGTTTAAAAACTTGTATCCTTTTTTTAAATAAGGCAAAAACTTAAGGACTTATTTGAAAATTTTCCTACCTTTTTAAAAAAGAGAACGAGTGAAAAAAAAAAAAGCATTAAACGAGGCTTATGAAAATGGTATGTTGGGAAAGTGAAGATGGTAACTCGGAAAAGTGGTGATAAAAATGATGGACATGTCTTTGGATTCATGGGCCTCATGGGGCGTGTTTAGTGCCAAGGCCGACTCGCGCTAAGCACCAGGCCTTGCCACGGGTCTCGGCCCCTTGGCTCAACACGGCCCATGGCTCAGATGGGCTCGGCCCTGGGCACGGCCCAATTTACATCTCTAAGCCTAGCCCGCGTTTGACTCATTTTTCAAAGGGGTTATATCCCCAACCTACACCTAATACCGGTAACCCGAACCTCATTAATCAGCAACTAAAGTGGGTCAAGCGAGACTGACCCGCATAACCCGCAAGATGTGTGGGTCAACCCCACTTGACCTAACCCAACTTGTAAGGCTCAAAGTGAAGCCTAATTCATTACATAGGTTTCAGGCTGTTAAAAGTTGGGCTGAGGTCGTCCTTTAATGTTTGTTTTAGTCCGTGCTTTGAATCAATCCATCTAATTTATGGCCCATTTGTACATGCTTAGCCCAAGCTCAACTTCATTATAATAACTCATATGAATTTTTTTTTAAAATAAAAAAAAAATTGAAGTTCAAATATTGGTTAGAGGGTTAAGCAAGTTAACCCTAACCTGACCCATTTTTATGCAGATTAGAAAAAACTGACCCCATGATTTACGAGTGTCATATGCAAATCGGGTTGGGTCAAATACAAGTGGATTAGATTCAGGTTAGCAGGTTGGGTCATTTTTGCCTCCCTAGGGTCAGGTCCAATAAAAACTGGATCCACTAATAAAGGGTGTTTATTGATTGAAAGGTAGCCTGTGTCTAACCTGCTTGAAAAATGGGTTAATCCAACCTAATCCACAAACCTGGAACCAATTGGGTTCAACTTGTTTAATGCAACTCAGTCCAACCCAACCTATAGAAGCTTGACCCAAGCCCAATCATTTCAAGTATTAACTTCACACACAAAAATAAAATAAAATAAGACCTGCTCAAAGGTCGACCTATAAACATAAATAGGGGCTATGGACGGTTGAACCCTAGATATGTTTGGGAACTTCACTAGTAGAGTGAAGTGAAGTAAAGCCTTCAATTTTCAAACAAATGGTGCACTAGAGAGCCCAACCTTTAGCCTATTTCTTCACTAAAATTCCATGAATTCATGTCTATGGAAATTTCAAATTATCCAAAAGTTATCCCCTTCGAGGTGAAGATCCAAATCCCTCCTCATGAAATAGCATTTGAAATTCCAACAAAATGCACAGGGAGTGGAATTTCATAAGCTTCAAAAGGTTACTTGACACCTTTTGGGTGTTTGAAAATTAGAATTCTAGTAAAAGAAACCTGGCATTCCCAATGTCAAGTGACAAGCCATCACATCATAAATTAATTTCATAAATTTTAGTACAAATCCTTAATTATTGTCATAAATTCCGGTAGAGGAACAGGCAACACAATATGATGACTTGTCCCATGTATTTGAAATGCCTTGTTTTTTCACTGGAACTTCAAATTTCGATTACCTAAAAAATCTCAAATAACCTTCGGAATTCGTGCTTTTGGTTGGAATTTCAAATGCTCCACTAAGTAGAGGGATTTGGAATTCCACCTCAAGGAAACAACTTTTGAAAGATTTGAAATTCTCCGGATATGAATTCTTGGAATCTGATAAAAAAACTAGGAGTAATTAAAAAAGTGTGAATATTTAAACCAAAACCACCACTGTAGTACTAACAGCATTATTTTGCCCAAAGTCAGGCTAGGCCTAAATATCAAACAATTGGGCCTATCACCATGTTTCTATTGTTGTACTTGTGCTGGTGTGAATCCTTTCCATCCCTATGCAGTAATCGAGTCCAGTATCAGGCCCAAATCGAATCCACAGGCTAAAGGTTGAGCCTGGACCAGCTGGATGCTGAAATATTGGGACTACATGTAAAAGGTTTTGAGCTGGTTTGCTCACATGCTGGACCCTTTGGTGTCATTAGGGGTATCAACCCTTCCTAGCTATTGGTCTAGAAAACCAACCCAAGGACAAGGTCAGCCATGTCCAACCCAAGTAGAGCTTTGTGCAGTGGTCCCTAAACTTCCAAGCACAACAATATGCAGGTTAATGGGTTGACCTAACCCGACCCAATAATTATGGGTCAGGTTTTCTTGCCTGCCCGACCCATATACATTGCCGGTTTGGTAAGTAGGCTGGATCATATTCGCCTCCCTTACTCTAGTGCCATAACTGGGATTTAAATCAGCATGATATTATAAATGACTCAAATTTGAAAAATCAACAACATGTATAGTATATACTCACTTTTTATTGAAACCCAATGTTCAAAATTTCTAATTTCTCGTTATCGTTCCCTCTTTGGCAAGTTACGGGGATCTTAGGCTTAGCGTTTTTTTTCATAAAGCGATAAGACATTATAAGGGTATTATTGTCCTTTCAAGTATATGAGACGGAGGGATGGACCATGGACCGACCTTTGCCTCCTACGAAATTAATTCGTGAATGTTTGCAATAAAAATCAATATTAAAGGACCTCCGGCTAAACGCTCCTATATTACATACCCTAAACATTCTATAATAATAATAATAATATATAACGTGAGATATAATATAGAATAATTTGATAGGGCTTTGACTAAGAATACGAGTCAGGTTTGAGTCCTATTGGGTCCATTGAAGTGGATCGGGCTGAGTCTACCCTAATGGGTGGAGGTCCAGGGGACCTGGATCCTATATGTTTACATCAGTAAACAACTAAACAAGAGCCCCCAATTCTCATCTGATTCAAATCTGGATGAGATTTACAATTTTGGGCAACAATAATTAAGAAACACTTTACTAGAAAAAACAAGACAAACCAAATTCCAAGCACAAGGACCACAAAATCATGGTGCCCCTAACCAATCATAAACCAGTGTCTATATTGGAATCTGCATATAATACATCGAAGTGCTCCGATAACTTTTATGCTATCAATGATTCAAAATGCCCAGGACAATTTGGTGGCTCAAAAAAGGACAAGACACTAGGAGTTGGTGCTTATTTGCATCCAATGAAATGATGAATAATACTGGGGGTTCCATTCCATAGCAGTGAACTTTCTAAAAAAATAGCCTCATAAAACATAATCAATTTTTGCTTAATGTTACCAATATTTGGACTGGAGCCAGGCTAGGCAAAATTTTGAACATGCAATGTATGTCTGAAGTCATTTGATAAAGTGAGTGCCCTCACAGATAAGGGTTTTTCTTTTTCTTTTTTTTTTCTCATAAGGTTTCCACCTAAAGAAGAAATTCTCCCTCTGCCTATGATTACTAATATTGATCATTCCATGCCGTTGAATTTTTAGTGATCACATAGGTTCGAGCGTTGAGATTGGATTTTTAGTGACTAATTCCTCTGTGCCTAGAGGAAAGCCGGATAAAACACTCATTTGGCCCCAAGGTTGTAGTACTAGTGTACTCAACCTTCAATTCCTAAAGAAGTGGGAACGCGGGGTCGATACCAAGACCTTTAACTTTTTAAGAGGGAAGAACCGTAGTCCTGACGACTCAGCCAACCCTAATGTGATCTTTATCAATCATAAGATACCACAAGTGCACGGGTGTCTAGATGAGATAGTGGCAAGAATGGGTCAAACCCACAGGGAACTAATTAAAGAAACTTTTGGATTAAGAAAACTAATTAACTAACAATTAATGAAAGTTTTGATTATTTAAAAATAAAAGAAAGCAACCAATCTAGAAATATGAAATTTACCAATTAATGATGATTAGAGCATAGCAATAAGCATCCACCAATTATTTATCACGTAACCCTAACTTATTTCAATTTTTACTTCAAATCAAAGACAAATCAATGTTTTTGACTTGGAAAAACTAACTTTAAAATCAATTTTTAATCATAAAAATCCAAAACTCAAGACTTCTTTCATCTCATAAAAGAATAAAAATAATTTAATAATTACCCATCAAAAGTAAGTATATAAACCATCAAAAGATCTAAATCCTAAGCATGGCCTATCAAACCTAAGCATGAATAGTCAAAAATTAATTTTCATTTTTAAAAATAAAAATAGAGATTTGCCTATAGCACGAAGACAAGCCCATTAATCATTAAGCACATAATCATAGAACACAAATTAGAACTACTAAATAAATAAAAAGGTGATTTACTTACAGTCATCCATAGCTCTAATCTAGAAAATTAGCTCGTCATTGCAAAGAATGCTTCTTGATTTGTCATTAAAACTTGCATCTTTACAACTTCTCCTTCACAGAAATTCTCCTTCAAAACAAATCCTCGGACATAGCCCAAGACTACCAAAATAAAATAAATAAATAAAAATTAATGGAAAACAAGAAAGGAAGAAAAGAAAGAAAGGAATTTGAGAGAGGGAGTGCTACACGTGAGATGCCTCTCCATCCCTCTTTTGGGTTGGTTTTATAGTTGTTAATGCCTCATTTTTAGCAGCTCCTCTCTTTTATGACTTGTTTCCTTATTTGTAGAGATTTTTTGCTTAGGACTTGTTTCCTTTTTAGCCGAGAATCTCCTCTCTTTTAGAACTTATTTCCTTATTTGTAGAGATTTCTTGCTTAGGACTCAAAATAGGCTTCACACTTGGAAAGAATTTGAATTGGAGAAGATTTGTTACTAAGTGTGGTCTTTTAGGCTCCAAGTCGCTAAATACTCCTCAAACATCTCTCTTGTTGCCAATTTTGAAAACTTTTTGCAATTCCCGCATTGAATTATAATAGCCAAATTCCTGAGGTCATATCTCCCTCAATATAGCCCCAATTTATACAATTTTGGGCTCCGCAGATATCTACTCGAAAAGATCTTTCCAGCGATACGTAGATTGCACTAATTCAACACTCGGGTTAAAAGTTATGACTATTTCAAGTTACTGCCCCCTGAAAATTTCGAGAATAATGGTGCAATTAAAGGACCTTCCATGTTAGTATGTTATGGGGTGAGTGGGACCCATATTGGACGTCCAAGGCATGTTTGGACTCTTGCTTTGCTTTCTTATTTGATTCTCTTCCCATATTCGGCATGCTTCCTCACTTGTAACTTTGACTAGTAAACTCCCCTTGCAAAGTTTTTGTTTTCTCTCTTTCTTGATTTTGGTTTTCAAATTTATTAAGTCAATACTATCTTTCCAATTATGAGTTTCTTCTTTCCTTTTTTAGAATTTTTAATCTTCCAAATCCACCAAGATGTCAAAATATGTGGGCCCACCATGAAAGGTGTCTCGCCTGTGATCTCTCTCAAGTTTCACTAATGCAAGTCCCACTCTTGATTTCTCCTACATAAATAAAATTAAATAATATAAATAATAATCAAGTGTGAGGAATCTAAATGGACTATGCATGGGACCCTATGTGCCTACTTAATGCACCAAAAATACTCAACTTTCCAAAAATAACACATCATGTCAAAATTAACAAGTATGCATTAGTGAAGCTAAAAAGATGACTTTTGGGTGATTAATGAGATGAAAATCCCTAATTTCACTGAAGTCATGCAATGTAATGATTTTTAACCAAATTTGACTAAGATTTCAACTTTGATGCTCAAATGCATGAAATCATGAAATTAAGTGTAATTCTATGCAATTAACCTAATTAAGTCCACAAATGCATATAAAATGATGAATGAAAGCTATAATTTTGTGGACTTATCAAACCCCCTAGGGTTGTCTTAGTTGTATTAGTAATACATAATTACACATCCACGTTTGAAGGAGGCATTGCCCCAATGCTCTTCTAATAACTTGATTTACATGCCTCCTTATGCCCCATTTCTTATTTTCTATGGAGAATGATAAACTGATCACAAGTTGGGATTTAGTAGTGTAGCTCACCTATTAAAAACTCCATCACGATTGTTAAAGCCTTGTTTCAACTATGTCAGGTTAGCTAATTTCTATTTCTCCATTTTAGTCTATTATGGGTCAAGTCTTCCTATAGATTAGAGTTCTTTACTTTTATCCTTGCTACTTACATCCCTTCCTTTTTTTTCGAGGGACCATCAACCTAGATAGGAGTTAATCTTATTGTTGAATATATCTGATTCATACGTTTTATATATGCTCAATTTTATTATGAAATTAACTATTGGATTAAAATATGACCATAACTAATATAAGAGGTAGGTATTTTTTGAGTGATTTATATTTTTAATAGGTGAGGGCCAATTTGGCAACTCTACTAATAGAGTCAATTGAAGTAAAGTTGATTTTGAAGAAAGAATAAAATATAAATGAGTTATGATGGTATTTTATATTTAGTTGTTTGTTATGGAATCTTTTTGACTTTTTGTATAGGAAAGTTTATTTTATTTTATTTTATTTTTGTATTTTAGTAAGGTGGTTGATTTTTAACTTTTTTTTTAACATGGGGAGAGTTTTGAATTAAAGTGCTTTTGATGTAACACATTGTTTGAAAAATGGAAGGTTTACTTAACTTTTACTATGTTAGTAAAGTGCCAAACTAGCCCTCTTATGTCACTTTGTGCATTTGGTAGTAGGAGACGTCAAGAGAATCTCATTAATAAATGTTTTCATCTTACACGATAGCACACTTTTTCCAATAGAGCCTTGGCAAAATAAATACAACTATGGCACATTTATAATATCTATATGCCTCAACTTAGATGACCTTTATGGGCCTTTTTTTTTTTTTTTTTAGTAGAGTTTAGGAAATTAGTGTCAAGAGAATTCATGAATACTCCAAAAGTTATTCATGGTTAGAGAATTTGGAAATGCCAAAGATGGTGACATTTTGAGAATTTCAAACATCATTTGACTTTCTAGATGGTTGAAATTAAGAATCCTAACAAAAAAAGATGCGGCATTTACAAAGTGCTTGTCAAATTTCAACCAAGACTTGAGTGCCCTATCAAATGGGTCATGCACAAAGATCCGCAACTAAAATAAAATTGACAACTAGAGGATTAAAATGGGTAACACTCCTACCCAATTGAACCTTGAGCATGCGCATGTTAGGGATAAATTTAAAGTGTTTCATGGATTTATACTAGTAAACGCGTCCTTCTCTAACATCGGTTTTAAAAATCAGCAAAATATGCTTTAATGCATCTCACCTAGTCAAGTATTAAGGGTTACAGACCCTACTTTCACCCTATTTTTTTCTCTCATTTTCTACTTTTGTCCATTTCTTCTTATTTTTATGCTATAAAAGGGTTGTACCATTATTTTTTTTTCCCAAACACCATTTTTAATATGGGTTTTGACATATTAATCCTCTTTAAATCCTTTTTTTTTCAATTTCATGACCAAAGTTCAGATAATGTCACCAGAGGCGCTTGACTTTGGTAAATATTTTTTTAAAATATTTTTTACCCCGGATCCATCGGCGGTCCTAAGTGTTACCACGCGGGTGCGGTTGCACCCGTGAGATTTGAGAAACCTCTTATATGATATATTAAAAAATTCAATTTTGTTATTTAACTTCTTCACTTGATTATTGCCTAGACCACCCGAATGAAAATCCGGGGCTCACAATCGCCAGAACTCCATCATATCATGAGAATAATATATGTCACAGAAATTGATTAATCCCAGTCCCATGATGTCATGGTCATGACTTTTATGCAATATTTTAGAAATTCTTCTTCAAAATGATAGAACCTGTGAAATGGTGGTCACATGTGTATTTACTTTTCACAAAATACCATTTTTCATATTTTATATAAAAAAAATGAACTTGTTTGCTGGTTGTAGAAAACATATGATACAAAAATCGATAAATTCCGTGATATCACGGTATATGGTGCAAAATAGTTGAAAAAATAATGTTGGCAAGAGTGAAATGGACTCCGGTGATATTATCTGAATTCGGATCATGAAATTGAAAAAATCAAATTTGAAGAGGATTAATATGTCAAAACCCATTAATAAATCAAGGTATCCTCTGTAAAAAATTGTTTGAAAATTCAAAAAAAAAAAAAAAATACAATATAAAACTCACCATTCCTGGTCTTCAATCAATCAAGATTCAGGTTGTGTTGGTTATGCATTAGCATCCAAAAGCTGAAATGTTTACTATCATTTCTTTCCTTTTCACCTCCATTTCACAATCTTCCCTTCTCTCCATCATCCAAGGAAGACGCCACCCTGTCAACATCATGGACATTTCCGTCACACAGACACAGATAAATAGAGCAGGCGAAGACGAAGGCCATTAGCCAATACGCGTGTTTCGAAATAAATACCTCTGCTTCTTCTTCTTCTTCTTCTTCTTCAGTCCTTTTAACTCCTCCTCCCTCCAAAATTTACACAGAGATCGAATCACAAAACCCCCCCAAAACCCCAAAAACCCAAAGATCCCAAGCTCTGCAGACGAGGCCTTCTTCTTCTTCTACTCAGGTGATCGCGTCGGAGAAGATGACCGTCGACTCCGGATCTCGGTGAAGAAGGATGAGGACAGGCGGATACACCGGAATGAGGTGCAAGCTCCACCCGCTCGAGCCCGGAAGCGTCGGGGTATGCGCCTCCTGCCTCCGAGAAAGACTCCTCGATCTGCTCGCCGCTCAGGCGAGAGAGGCAGGCTCCGGCGACGATCGCCGGAAGTCTGATCCACCACCGCCGCCGCTGATCTTCCCCCGCTCAGTCTCCCCCTACATAAACCGCCGGTCCGTCCACGACCAGCACCACCTCCTCTTCTACAGCACGCCGCAGGTCGGCTCGACCTTCTCCGGAGAGGGGAACGTCAAGAAGAAGCACGGCCGGTTCTCTCTCTTCAGATCTCTTTTCAGATCTTCCACCAGATCTGGAGAGATGGAAGGAGATCTTAGGGTTTTCGGAGCTCGGACCGAATTCTCGCCGTCGAATTCCTCTCCTTCGTGGTTCTCTACTCTTCTCTCTCGCAGCCGGAAGAAGAAGTCGCGGCTTTTCTCTCTCGACGATGAATTCTCCGGCGCCGGATGCCGGAGATCGTGCCCGGCAGTCGATCGAGGGATGTCACCGTCGGCGGAGAGAAAAGGATACGGAGGAGGAGACGAGTCTCCGATCGGTAGCGGATACTCGTCGGAATCTTCGACGGGAAGGCGGAAGCCGGCGACGCCGCATAGAAAGCGAGGGGCAGGAGCGCAACACAGCCGTAACGTGTCGGGTTTCGCGTTTTGCTTGAGTCCGTTGGTGAGCCATCACCACCGACCCGAGTCGGGTCCGTCGGGTGAGTTTCGTGGCGCGAACCGGCACCATTTGTCGAGCGCTGCTTCTCTCTCCAGTAACAGATCGAGGAAGCTCGTTGATTTCGGAAGGTACCCTTGAAATCGAGATTCCATGGAATTTTTTTTCCTTCGTTTGCCTTTTCCCCGTTACAGGATCTTTGTTACGGTTCAGACAGGGAGTAAAGTAAAGTAAAGTAAAGTAAAGTAAATTAAAAGGCTGTGTGTATAGATGTGGTGAGAAGTGAATATGAATGAACAGAGATATGGAATTCCTGGTAAATTTAAACATACTTTTCAATAAATGTGTCCGTTTGGATGTTTAAAAACCAAAAGTAGGAAAACTGTCAAAAGTACATATTTTTTTTTTTTTTTTGAGTCCGTTGGTTTTGCTCGTGTTCAGTTAAGAACAGTTTGCTCACTTCTTGACTATTCAAAATTTTATTCTGTGAGAACTATTCAAGTTTCAAACACCACCCAACTCTTAACCATCTCAAATGAACATCAAACATCAGAAAATTCAATGGCGGGGTTCTCCACCTTGGTTTTTTTTTTTCTTTTTGCTTCCTGTATCTTTTCTCAATGGGGAATGCTTTATCTTAAAATGGTTGTTAGTTGTTACACCATGAGTTCATCCTTAGATTAGATTAGGATTTGAGTTGATTGGATTTATGATGTAATTTTATTGATGATGAATGACATCGGATTAATTAGAATCCTGGAGGGTCTATTTGTTTCATGTAATTGAATACTTAGAATTGTATTTATATGATTGTTTAAAATTTGAAGAACCAAAGGTTAATGTCTAAAAATAACTCTCAAATAATCTCTCTTTTAATGGAAATTGAATCGATGGTAGATGAAAAAAAAAAAAATCCAACCATCTCCCTAGTAATTCAATACTAGGGGAAGTTAAGGTCTCTTTCCTTCACCTCTTACCCGTTTAATAGTCCTTATGTGGAGCTCACTTGGTTATGAATTCCTATGTATTTTATGGGACTAACGCTCTATACTCAACTGGAGTGATTTTGCCAATCTAACTGTTGACATCAACAGAAAATGCATCTCCATTTGTTATCCATGATAGGGCACCAGCCAAATGATCGCAATCACATATACATCATGTCAACTGTTTAGAACCTGCTCTAAAACTTGAAAGAGCTGATTACAATGTTTATGAACTGTCCCTTCAAGCGACAGCCCAATTCTAGTTATTTCTTTTGGTTGAAGCTTTTACTAATTTCCGTTATCTCCTTTCATCCAATGCATATGTTGCCTTGTAACTTTTCTAATTATATTGCAATCCCAAAATCTTGGGGCCTATTAATGGAGGTTGAAAAGTCCATCCAGTGAGACAAATTGTGATGTTTCAACTGTGGCGTGCCGGTGGGTCTGTCATAAATGTAGAGAGACTAATTGAGTTGTCCACAAATTGTTGCTTGTTTAAAAGTAGCCCACAAAATAAATGATGTAGATAATACAGGTATGCGTCTGTAAGGCCCCGTCCCGAGTTAATCGAGATTAACTCTAATTAATTGAAATTAGAGCTAGTTAATCATATTTAACTAGATTAATGATAATTAATGCCTAAACTCAAGGAGATTAGTCTCAAGTGATCGAATTAAGCCTAATGAAATGGTAATGAAGAAATTAAATGAATTGAATGAGAGTTAGGCTTAAACTAAGAGAATAAGGACTTTTTCGTAAATACGGATTTATACGTATTTTTGTCGAATACGGAAACTCGTGATACCAACGCGTGTATCTCGACGAGTACGTCAACTTTAGTAATAGACTCGGAGTCGTTTGACGAGAATCCGGTCAAATGACCCTTCATTTGACTTGATTCGAAAATAGGCGAGAAGTGAAGGACTAAAGTGCAAAAGGGGACTTGTATATAAAAGGAATGAACTCCTTGGAGTTCATTCTACTCCCATCCGTTGAAGACAAACCCTAGACACCTCTCATTCTCCCTTTTTCCTTCTTCTTTCTTCCGTTTCAACTCCATCAAGTATGAGAATGGGATTTGAAGTGGTTCAAGTGTAGTGAGACTACACATTCTCCACCTTCTTCACTTCTTCTGGGACTTTCTTGGAGTTCTCTTGAGGGAAAGACACTCAAATTAAGAAGTTCCTTCACAAGCCCAAGCAAAACAAGGAGTCCTATCAGTTAATCTTCACAAGAGGCAAGTGTAATTACATATCTATGATTCAAATGCTAGTTTATCAACTTTCTTGAACTATAGTGAATGAGTTCTCAAACCCTTCTTTGTGGTAGAATGAGTTTTATTAGGGATTGAATGGGAATGGTGAATGATTACTCCAAGAGTATGTTTTCTTGGATTTTATAGCTTGTTAGAGAGACTGGAGTTGAGAAACTCAGTTTCTAGGAAGTGCTTCAGAAGTTCTGGAGCTCGAAAGAGTCATTCTGGGCTAATTGCGGCTAGCCGCGAGGCTAACCGTGAAGCCAAACGTCAATTTCTGTGAAAATGGCGAGCTTCTGGAAAGCTAACCGCAAATTTTCGGTTAGCCGAAATTTGAATTTCGGCTAGCCGTGAGGTAACCGTGAGGTGACCGAAAAACCGAGACAGAAAATGTCAGCTTCTGGAAAGCTGACCGTGAGCTAACCGCGAAATGGCGGTTAGCCGAAATTGAAATTTCGGTTAGCCGCCAGTTACATTCCGGCTAGCCGCCGACTGCATTTCGGCTAGCCGCGGGTCAAGTTCCGGCTAACCGCCAGCGACATGGTGCTGGCCAAATATTAATTGTGAGTGGAAATTTAGCCAATCGATCGGACCTAACGGTCCGATCGATCGGGGGACTCAGATTGAGTCCAGTGGATTTTGAAATCGTGGGGAAAAATTTTGGGAACTAAATGCACACCTTGAACATATAAATGTGATGTCCATCGATAATAACACGTGCATTTGGTAACCAATATTCTCACCTAATTAGTTGTCAAATGTGAAAGAAAGTCCAGTAGAAACGGACATAGATAGGGAGTTCTAACCCGTATGTGACATTGTTGACTAAATGCAACGTAATGATTACTCGTATAATGAATTAATGAACAGTTACTAAAAGTAACAATGCAATGAATAACTCCTGCTGCAGCAGATGATTGGGGTGTTCCGGAGCTCCGTGGTGATGCCAGTGATCTCTGATCAAGACACTGGTAGATCCCACACTTAGACTGAAAAGTCAATGAATTGATAAGCCATGTAATGAAAAGTGAACTACATTGGACTGAAGAGTCCTATAAGCCACTTAATGAATGAAACGAACGAAATGAATGAAATATAGGAAATGAACGAAACGAATGAAATGAATGAACATTGAATGAAATGAACTGAATAACACCTCCTCTGGGGAGGAACTGTATTGAGTAATGATAGTACTACTATTGTAGTTGAAATTAGTCATTGCTTATTGGTTATCTGCACTGTACAGTATTTTGTACTGTTCTAGATTTAATTCTAGAGTTATTGCATTGAGAAGTGAACATACGTAGCATGATTTATCATAGATTGTTTATGCATTGCTGAACCGTCGTGTTCATAGTGTTATTGATGGCATTGCAGGCCCAGTTGCCCGTGCCAGTCCTACCGAGGCCGCGCCGCCTGCGGAGGAGGCCCATCCGATACCTCCAGGAGGTTTAGCGGAGTGGGCATAGTTTGGAAGATAATCGAACCTGAATATTTTGATAAATATTTTTGTAATAGTTAGTTTTGAGTTGTGTGTATTGATGCCACATGCATTGTATTTTAAATGTGCAGTGGTGGACTTTATTAAACTGTCATTTTGTATATGTGAACTTTACTTTTGATGTAAAGTTAATTGTTGTCAATGTATGTATGTATATTCCGCAAATTGTACATTGGCAGGTGTTGTGATTTGATATCCCTTGTGAGTCTCGTCTTGACTTCGGTTAATTCAGGATTCACGGGAGTAAGTATGATCTCGCGACTCGGGTCTGTCCGAAGTAATCAGATCTCGGGCCCGGGTCGTGACAGCGTCCCTTGCTATTAATAACAATCAATAACAAACAAGCTCTTGATTAAGCAAGCCCTCATGCTATTTTTTTTCATTAAAGGGGACGCTCCTCATTATTGATTTGAAAATTTCAAACTTCCTCCCAGAAGTCTCTCCCAAATGTGGAAGCTTTCAATATTATTGAACATTTGAACATCATCAAAAAGGCACACTAAGCTTCCTGAGATTTTTTTTTTCAACGGAGTCAAGAGGGGGCATCCTGCATTAAAGGAGGAGGCCTATTTTCCTGCACTGGACCTGACCTATGCATGGCTCCCTCAAACCCTTCCACACTGGAATGAATGCCAGTAGATGGGGAGAGACATTTGCTTTAAACTATCAAAGCCATCTGTGGAACAAAAAAATCAAGTCGGACAGTGTTTTTATTTGTAATGGGGACCCCTGACCATCAACATTTTCGGCTATTTATAGGGGTCGTTCGATTGCGGGCAGTTACATATGTGAATCATGTTGTCGTACTTGTTTCTGCTTGTGATAGATGAATGAGGTGTCAAAACGCCCTATAAAAATAGGGCTATTTACACAACCTAACAAGTGTGGAAGGGATTCAAATTCTTCTTGTAAGAAATGGCGCAAATACACTTCTTACAGGGTCTTTGCATTTCTTGTGGGGCCATCAACTACCTTTATCTTTTATCATTTCTATAGGCCCTATGTTTGCAATTCAAATGTTTTACGTTGCTTATTTAAACTAATAAATCCCAAGATAACGAAGAAGTCCCTAATTTATAGATTTAATTTTCTACAGTTTTGTGGGCCTCTAATTCATGATTCAAACCATTCAATATATTTGTATTACTAGTAAATATTAGGGCGTGTAGTTTTATATCTTTTTTTTATAACCTAGGGTACCACCCCCCCACCCCCCAAAGGAGACTTTGGCCTTGTCTGAGGGACACTCAATTCGAGACAGCTAAAAACTAATTCCTATGGCACGTGTACCGGCTCTAATATGTGGAAAATATCCAAATAAATCTAAAATTCTTTGATGTATTCATTTGTTTATTTGAAAATTGTGACATTGATAAACATGATGATGAAGTTCGCATGTGTAACATTTATATATACAATATTTTCATATATGTCAATGACATTTTCCTATCACATGTATAAAAGTCATACGGCCCTTTAAGATTATATAATGATTGTTGGCCCTGTCATATAAATCTAAATTTATTGTTTTGGGATTGAATAGTAGGCAAGTCAAATAAGTTTATTTTTATGCATATGGTTAAACCCAAAAGTCTGTACACGAGGTAGTGGCACGACAAGCTTTGCATGTCTTCCTTGAAATTTATCGTGAGTGGATTGGTGCTTTGTGTTTGAGGTTCGACCCAAGAATGAGTAGTGGTCAACAGGAGCCAACTTGCGCCTGGTCCTTATGATAGGTAAGGGAGGCATAGTGACTTTCAAAGGTTTATGTTTATCAAAAGTTGTCTTAAGTGGGCCGTAATGAGGTGCAGGACACTTTATAGTCCACTTGTAAAAGAAATTTCTCCTTGTTCTCTAATAGTGTTGTTAAAATAAAACGGGTGGAGGAGTTTGTGGGAACTACTGATCTTATTAGATATAAAAGGGCTTTTGAATCTAACGATCTACAAAATACTGGCTTTATTAGATATTGTTAGATGTTCACTTTGAAGGCCTTAGTTAGAAGGTTATCGATGGGCTTAGGTCCACCTAGATACAGTTCAGTTAATATGTGAAAAATGACTTTTGAATCTGTCATCTATAAAATATGAGATTCATTGGACATTGCTAGATGTCTTCTTTCAATGGCCCATGTTTGACTAAGGTCCAGCCTAAATATTATTTTATCTACTAGATATAAGATGGCTTTTGGATTTATTCGTTTGTAAAATATCAGGTTTATTAGACATTCCTAGATGTCCTCTTTTAAGACCTTAGATCTAGGTTATCAAATCTGCCTATGGTCCAACCTAGATCTAAGTTTGTTTACACTATCTTGAAATGCATCTGAATCTCATGAATGGGTATGATGGGTTAGACCTGTTCCCATGTTTAGGGTTCCAAAACCCTTGATGGGACAGATTTAGGCTTAGAGTCACAAGCCCATAGGACTTATATATACAAATGCATGCCCATATTATGTAGATCAACATACAACCTGAATATGACATTAAAAAAAAAAAGGATTTTCACCAAATTCTCATTTTTTTTTATAACAAATTCATACTTGTTTTTTTTATGTGCGCTCCCGAGTCTGAATGTACAAATGGCCTTTAAATGAGAAGCTCTATTTACCATAAAAAAAATAAAAAAATAGAGAAGCTCAAGCCTGCCCATTTTTTTGAGCTCTATGGTTTGCTTTGGACTTGGACCTGAACTTGGATTGTTTAATAATAAACTTATTTGGGCCTAAATGGAGGTAAGTCCAACTCGACTCGTGTCCATTGACAGCCTTGCATAGATAAAACAACTAGAGAGATCAATTGCCAGCCGTTTATTTCATGATCTTAAATGTGACAGCTAAAAAACATTAAATCTAACTTACTTAAATCAACTAGAAATGTGACAGCTAAAAAACATTAAATATAACTTACTTAAATCAACTAGATGTTAAGAGAAACATGTTCATCTCATATTTGCCAAGATTAGCAGTTCCATGTGTATATATATATATTTTTAGCCCGGCCAAGAGGGCTGGGTCCTATAAGATAGCCCGTACCGTACACACGGAAAAGGTGACATATCTAGTATTCAAACCCTGAATAGCCAAGTGAAAAATGACGCAGGTTGGTTAGGGGTTGTGGCATAGGATTCAATTTCTTTTCTTATGAAGTTGAAAGCCTTACAAAGGCATTATCCTTTATTCTAAAATATTGATAAGTTAGCCTATTCCAAAAATATTACAAATAGCAATAAGGTGCACCATCCCATTCCACCACAAACGGCATGTCCTCTAATCAGGAGCCAACAAATGTGTCCCCCGAAATCATTAACAGAAGATACTCAAGTCCACCGACCCAATAACACCATTTATAGTGGTCAAATGACTACCTCCTCCATGTGAGTGAGAATGAGAATTAGATTTGTCAAAAGGCCAAACAAAGTGGAGATTGTCTCAAAGGCACCATTGAAAGTGGGTGGGTAGTATTGCTTCTAATATGGGGGGGTATGTGGATGGTTGGAGGTGGGTGGGCTATTCAAAGCCCTTATAATTATTGTGTGTGAAGAAGAAGAGAGTAGGTGTTTGTGTGTGGAGGTGATGAGAAAGAATCCCCCTACTACGGCAAGGTCAATGTCAAATTTTCAATTTCAATATAATGCCTGCAGTATCATTTTCTAAGCGAAGGTCTGCTTGTGCTCTGTCTCCATCATGTGGAACATGAAATATGATCTACTACCAGTAACACTGCATCTTTTACTTTTTCCCCTTTGGAAAGCATGAACCCTTTTTCTTATTTGGAGCAAATGTTGACATTGGCATGTGCTCTGCACTTGGGAATATTGAGAGTTAGGTTGGAGGTTGGAAATTTCTTTCATTAACCATCATCTCATCATATTATGCTTGCATTTAAGGGCCAAACAACAGTGCAGGGACACTGTACTTTATAGAAGTATAATTCAAAAGCTGTAATGTACTCCTTGGAAGTTTGCAAGTGAAGTAAAATTTCTTGAACTCTAAAATCTAAATCACCTGAATGGATAATGAACTTATAATTCTCTTACAATTTGTATTTTGGGTAGGATCAAGCATGATATGAAATCTTGAGATCAACTTCGAAAACATTCGGAACCTCGATCTGTTCGAATTAGAGTCAACTTATATTTATTTGAAACTATTTCAAATAGAATATTTTACAAATAGACAATGAAAAAGCAAACTTGTCCTATAATTAGAGTTATATGAGCAAATTTGTAATGTATTACAACATACTTATCATATAGTTAATTTTATAAGGCCAAACTTGTAAAAGAAAGAAAAAATTTAAAAAATCAAAAGTTGCATTGATGTATGATTGATTTATCTTTTATCTTTTATTACTTTATGGCACATTATGCAATGGAGCGGAAAACCGAGTCCGCGAACTACTTTTTTCCGTATTGCGTAAAAAACCACACTATCGATATTGTTTTTCTCCAAATTGTGAAAAACTTGGTTCATTTTTCACTTTTCCACCAAACATGAAATCTTTTTCACTGCGGAAAACATCTTCACTAGAAAAGCAGCTATATGATCGTGTCCTATGCATGAAAATGGCCTTAACACTAATCCAAAGGAAATAGACTTTCCCAATCATTTTAAAGTACTATAATATCAAGTATTGGATAAATTTTAAGTCATATGGACCCTATTTAATTTTAGACTTGCAAAATGGCACCTTGGCCCATGTCATCATCTCTCATGGTCTGAGCCCTGAGGGCTGATATGAGCACCTTTTATCATTAAACACAGTAATGAATGACTAGGATCCTTTGGAGGAGTCTCAGATAATTTTCCATTTTGCCTTTTTGGATGGAAGCACAATTGATTAGGTGTGTGATGGCCATGTTTTGAGTCCCTTTACATTGCATTGCGTTGGATTCTCTCAAAGGTCAGAATCTTCCAGTGGGCAACTTTTTATCATGTCTTCATGCCAATTATGGATAAACAGGGCTATATGCAATTATGCAAAGAGCTAATTAATTAGGCAAGTGAATGGCACCATTGGGCCCACCGATGTGATGTGGCTATATGTGGGCCCCACCTCAATGTGTTCAAATGTAAAATAGGCGAGCAGACTCTATTCACTTCTCTCAATCTTAAAATATTAAGAGTGTAAAACACATGGTCAATCTAATAATGGACTCTGCGGCAACACACTTAAAAATTGTGTTATAAAGCCAGGACAAGGGGTTTTAGAGCTTGCCAGCAGTAAGGAATTTCGAAAAGGCGGCCCCACTCATGAATTTGGCCCCACTCATGAATTTGGTGAGCGAAAATAATTCTTTAACAAAAATCACTAGTAATAAGGTACTTAACAACCCACTAGTCTTCTCTTAAAAGTTAACCACTTACTTATGCACTCATGAGCATGATAGTAGTGACATTCCTTCTCACAAATGACAATGATTTTGAAAGATGATCACCCTAGTCACATACCCACCTAAAGTAATATTGCTAATTAATATATTCTCTGAAAAGAACAAAGAGAGGAGTAAATGAAAGTATAGATATAAATACCAGTTGTGATATATAAGAAAAATCAAGATCATCCATTTGTGGGGGCCATGATTGCAATGGCTTGGATTGAGATGTCATTTGTCATATGGGTTAGCAAGGAAAGTATTAGTTGTTAAATAACATCTCTCATTTTCATTCTATCAACCTAGCAATGTCTACCTTTCAATTAAGATTATGAAAGAGATTGTTGATGATTATAAATTAGAAATCTTGTTGAATTGGATAAAGATTTTTCCTTTTTTTTTGTTTGGGGTGGGGGAGTATGATGCATTTCCTAAATGTTAAAGGTGCAACATGTCATGACTCTATGGAATATCTGAAATGAATAAATGTATCAATCAAGGAGATAAGTTTTCAATAACATCATGTACTGGAGATAATTAATGAAAGGAAGCACAACCAATTTTTCAGATATGGATTCTGTCTCTAACAGAAATTGATGATTTGGAAAATCTTTCAGATAGTTCACATTAAACATAATGATGGGCTGGCTCTAACGAGTTTTGGGGTTAAGCCCTATAGTGGTCTCCATCTTTTCCATCGCTTAGAATTTACATGTGGGGCACAGCCATCTTCATGGAAAAAGCTGCAACTAGATTCAAAAGATTCAAATCTGACCATATAAGGGGAAAATGATGATGGCGATGGTGATTATGAAGATGATGATAGTGATGATGAGTTCAACTAAAGCTTACAAATGTCCATTGGAGCTGATTTTGGAAGAAACATCAAAGCATGGGAAGGCCATATTTTTTCTAGCTTATCAGTAACATAAAACTTTGCCATTAAAAACTGAGATGAGACGTTCAAACGCCAGAAAAGCACCAAGACAAAGAGGGTACAAGAACATTATACCCCACAGGTTGGGCATCCACTGTTTTGGAACAATGCATCCGATGGCTCACAATATGTGAGACATGACCCAATGATAGTTGCTATCATTTCATTGTCTCACTTGTATTTGCAAGCTAGGATACACTATTTTAAAACTATGTCTATTGGCAGCTTTCCAATCAATCAAATGTCTTCTCTTTGGTGTCATTTGGATGAAGAGAGATAAGAGAAGAATTTTCTTCCCTCCTGGCAATCATTTTTTTTTTTTCTGTTTAGGTCTTTGTTTAGAGGTAAAAAAGTAATTCTCATCTTAACTAACTACTGCCAAAAATATAGAAATGAGTCTCTCTTTGAACCACATTAGTAATGTGCCATCCACTCTTTTCACTTCTCTCAATCTTGCAGAAAAACTAAGAATGAAGTCTGTTACGTGTGAAACACATGATCAATCTATCAATGAACTCTACAGTAGGAAGTCAAGAAAAGGACTTTATAGCTTGTATGTGGTAAGGAATTTTTAAAAAGGTGGCGCCAATCAATGAATTTGGTGAGTGAAAGTAATTTCTTAACAAAGTCGCTTGTTATAATGTACTTAGCGACCAACCATTCTTCTCTTAAAAGTTATCCACTACCTTATGCACTCATAGCATGAAAGTGGTGACATACCTTCCCACAAATGACATTGATTTTGAAAGGTGTTCATGTTCACCCTAGTGACATGGCCACCTAAAGTAATCATGCTAATTAATAGATTAATTAGAAAAGAAAAGAAAAAAAAAGAGCAAATGGAAGCATAGAGATAGAAAGGAGAACATGTTTTCATGGATGGTTATAAAATTCAATGATTCATATAACCACCATATGTCATATAAATATATATGATAAACTCAAGATCATCCATTAGTGGGGCCTATGATTGTGACGGCTTGGATTGGGATGTCATTTCCAATATGGGTTAGCAATCAGAGGATAAATTATTAATATGATCTCTCATTTTCATTTTCTCAACCTAGCAATGTGTAACTCTCAATAAAGATTATGAAAGAGATTGTCTAGGATGATTACAAATTAGAAATCTTGTTGAATTGGATAAAGATCTTTCCTGTTTCCTTTTCCCTTTTTTCTTTGTCCCGGGCGTATGATGATTAAAGGTGAAACGTGTCACTCTATGAATCGAATCTCTTAAATGAATAAATGTATCAATCAATTTTTATTCCTCCCCCAATCTTTCTATTATTTCAATATGGATGAGCTTCCACTTTTATTTATATCCCTATGATATTAAAATCATTTCCAAGAATTTAGTGACCACAAAACTCTTACATGCATACAAGTTATAGGGTGTTGGCTATATCTTGTATTCCAGGTTAATCGGATGGTTGATTAGGTTAGCTAATGTTTGTATCTAGGATTCAAGGGTTTTTTCGTCTTTGTGCCAAGTTATTATAAATTGTAATGTAACGTATAACCCAAATCCTAAGAGGAACAAAAGAAGACGAATAGAAAAATGTTACTTTAAGCGGACGTAGGCAGGATTGCCGAACCACGCGTATTATTGTGTGATTGCTTGTTTTTTGTGTGTTGTGGTTGTTTGTCAATCACAGATTTATTCCATGCACCGTAACAAAAGAAAGGTATAGAAAGCTATTTAGGTGACCCGGAGTGTTCATAGAAAGGGCATCTAAGCCCTTCGTTTAAGGACTTCAAAGTCAATGAAAAATAAAAACTAATCTTTGATATAGTCCTCTTTTTTATCGTCGTTGTTGTCCGGTAAGATGAATCCAATCAAGAGTAAAAATTGGATGATGAAGTATCAAACCAGGGCAAGTCAAATTCATGCAATATTGTAAATTGTGGGAAATCTATTGGCACAGATGGGCTCAACCGGGTCCCATATAACAGGCCACCAATTCCATAGTAGAGCCTTAGCCCTCTCGAATAATCTCTGTTTGTTTCTCTACTGCCCAATAATCACTCAACCAGGCTAAGGGATTCACATTTAAGAGATTAAAAAAAAAAAAAGGATCCTACTATATAAAAATGAACTGGAATAGAACACAGTAGGATTCATTCAGTGTGGATGCTCTCTCTAAACAGAAAATGTTGATTTGGAAAAATCTCTTCAACAGTTCACATTAGATATAATGTTTCTTCCACCTTTTCCAAGGCTACATGTGGCATAGGTGTTCTTTATTGGCACATTAATCTTCATGCAAAATTTACACTTTGATTCAAAAGATCCAAATTTGGGGTAAAAAATGATGGTGGTGGTGGTGGTGGTGGTGAAGATAATGAGGACAACAACTATCATAAGTTTAACTACAGCTGGCAAATGTTCATGGAATCTGATTTTGATAGAAGTGACCAAAGATGGGAAGGCCATTCAAGGAAGCTGATTTTGATAGAAGTGACAAAAGATGGGAAGGCCATTCAAAGAATCAGAGCACTGCATCTGATGGTCCACAACATGTGAGACATGACCCAATGATTAGCTGCTATTATTTCATTGTTTCACTAGATTTGCAAACTAGGATAAAATATGTTAAAAGTAGGTCCATTGGCTTCTTTCCAATCGAATGTTCACTTCGGTGTCATTTGGATGAGAGAGAATTTTTTTTTTTTTTTTCTGTCCGGCAATCATCTTTTTTCTTCTGTTTTAATCTTTCTTATAAGATGTTATGAGAATTAAGTATTTCATTATTTTTATTGTACTTATCCTTCGAAGCAAACAAACAAAAAGAAGATTTTTTTTTTGGTAAAGAACAAAAAAGAAGAATTGATTCTCATCTTAGCTAACTTTTGCCAATATATATATATATATATATTTGCATTTAAGTTTGTGAGAGTGGATATGGAAGTGAGGGCCCCCACCCATTTCTCATAAAGTTAATGAGAGTGTCTCTCATAGGAGTACTTCCCTATATATATATTTATATAAAGTGATGAGTTTCTCTTTAAAAGGGTGGAAAAAACCTTTTTTTTTTTCTCTGGTGAAACATTTTTTTTATCATGAATAAATAAGAACAAATATTATAAACAACATAAAAGTCTTCAAAATATACTGGGGTTTTCGGAAATTTTCTGGGGCTCCATTTTAACCCTGAATATTATAAACACTGCCACAAAGGTGCAAATCACTAGTCACTAGCCAACATACCCACAGTTGAGTGGTGTCGACATAGTAGTTTCGCATAAATATTCAAGGATCAGTTTCTCGATTCCCATATTGATATATTACATGAGCTGAACGACTGACCCGATTTAGAAGAAAGGAAAACGAAAACACCAGTAGCTAGTAAAGGAAAATGGAGAATCTACCTACACAACGAATTCTACACCCTTAGATTTCCTTTTTCTACTCCTATTGGGGAACAAATTTCTGATTTTTCTTGTCGAAGATTTTAGAATAAAAAAAAGGGAAAGCACAAGGTGAAGAAAATTGTCCTACAAAGTTTTTTACACATTTATGTTCATCAAAAAGACCCCTTACATGTGTGTCACAACTGAAGAATGGTCTAGGTAGGAAGGACCCGACACAGCATAGGTCTAGATTATAGACTTGTTGGTACGTGGTAGGCACACCTTTTTTTTTTTTTTTTGCTATCGGAGGGTTCCCAGCCCTTTGGGCTGGACTAATCCCTCCGGGCCCAGAGGGAAGCTGGGTAAATTCCCTTATAGCTCCAGTGTGGTAGTGCAGTTTCGAACCCACAACCTCCGGGTGCAAACCGTGGTCCTAGGCCAACTGAACTACCCTTTGGGGTTTAGGCACACCTCAATAAGTAAAAAACAGTGGAAAAATTATACATGTTAGGCTTGAATGTGAATTAGGTGAATAGATGGGTTGGTGAGTATTAAGCTACGAAATAGTTGTGGGATTTAGACATGTGCTAAATGGAACGTATTTAGTTCTTGGCTATCCATGATTTGAGTGTCTCTGAAGTTCAGGACCAAAGGCTCCTAAACTGAGTGGGAGATACCATGAGTTATAAAAATATATATATATATTTATTTTGGGTTTCAATAAATGATAACATCGCTTGTTGTAACCATTGCCATAAATATCATTTTTTGACAATTATAAAACCTTAGGAAAGTGTTGGGGTTTTTCTTGGGACAGGCAAAAATGTCATGGAGACTAATTATCATCATCATCATAGCCTTGTCATGGAGACTAATCTAATTTCTAAATAATTAAAAATATAAATATAAACAGTGAAAAGCTATTTTAAAGAATTTTCCAGATTTCATAACTTTTATTCCAAATTTTCGGGATTTTGTCCGAACATTTCCATTTTAGTAATATTTTTAAAATGCATGATATCATTGGGAAGGGGAGCCCCTCAGTTGAGTGTCAGCTCTCACACTATTGTGAGCACCAGCTCTTTTGGGGCCCACCTTGGACCCCAACTGGGGATGGCCCCCGCCCCCATGGAGTGGGGGCAAATCCTGACCGGCCCCACTTAATCTATGGCATACAAGTTTTCACCGTCCAAAACAAGTGCACAGTCGATCCAATGGTGTGGTGCATTTGGATGGGTAGCAAACCCTCACATGTGTGAGAACTTGCACATGCGAGGAGTAGCCGGGGTCGAGGGTGAAAGAGGCAGGCAGGGTTGCTAACCAGCAGAGCAACCCCTCGTTTTCACAAATGATGCCCAGGTGGAATTTCATTACTGGAGCAGGTATTGGGGGTTTTAATAATCTTCTAAATGCACAAATCAATTTCACAAGAAGGGTTCATGAAAAAGATCAGAAGATTATAATTGAAAAATGAGAGGAAGTTTATGATAATCGATGAGGGAGAGAGAAATTCAGACCTTCTTCCTCATTGGCCTGGGCCACGGACGCTCGACAATGGATGCCACATTGGATAGGAACCAATTTCTCACTGTTGCAGATACCCAGTGACCTATATGAAACCACCCTTACCAAGAAGGGGAAAAAATCTATGTATTTCATATAACAGCCTAAGCTATCTGTGTACTTGAAATCTGAATACAAACAACATGAATATATACTGAAAGGCTGACGCCCTGTAACTAATATGAAACTGGCCTTACCAAAAGAGGAAAAAGTACTGTGTATATCATTTAACTTCCTAAAGGTATCTATGTATGTTCTTGAAATCTGAATACAAATAACAGGAATATATACTAAAAGACCCAACTTAGCCGCCACAATCTATGCTAGATTCTCTAATTCAGTTGTTCTACCATAGTTTTTGAAGTTACATCCATGACAAGATTTGCTATGCTAAGACGAATGAAACAGAGACCCTATACAAACGAGCAAAAGCAAATGGCACACAGAATGACAAAGGCGAGCAAGCAATAAGAGGTTAAATAGGCATTAACAAGCACAACCCCCTGATTGTTGCTGTGACTGAGATGAGTTTGCGTTGGTGGACTTCAGATTCACATCAACCATGTCTTCTTGCTTTGTTGAAGAAAGTGTCTCCATCCCAGGCAGCGCAGCAGCAATCTTCCGAAACAGGGCCTGAACAAGGAATTTATACTTAACATTTTACTTCCCTTTTAAACCCAAATCACTATTCTTACTCAGATCTAACAAAGATTAATGTGTAGAAGAAGATAACGAGGCCCACCTTAATGTTGAAGCCAGCTTTGGCGCTCGTCTCAATAAACATGACACTAAGATCACGGCCTTTGGCCTCTCCTTCCTCTATTGAGACTTGCCTGGCATGTCATCAAAGTAGACAATAATACTAACCAACCAGAAAGTATAATAGCTAGACACTGAATATCAAATTGGAAGGCTATTTACTATCACTAAGAACTAGAGAAGATTTTACTTGAAAATGTTTTGACTACAGGAACTTAAAAATGTTCTCAAACATTGATTTTGTTTTCAATATATAGGGTCCTCAAAAAGAGAACATGCGTTCCTGGAGATCCATCAATATTTTGAATCAAAGTGGCAATCTCATCAAGAGTGTCAATATTACCGTTTTTCCACAAGGTCTGTTTTGTTCCCAACAAGGACAATAATAACATCACTTCCGCGTTCTGTGCGGACCTCTTCAATCCACTTTGAAGTATTCAGGAAAGATTGCCGGCCTACACCACAAAAAGAGGGTAAAGTAGTCAGACAAACTTCCTCAAGCATGAAAATGTAACGTATGTCCAAACACTTGTGGTTGCAACAATGAGCACCATCCAACTAGCTAAGGGTCTTCTCAAAAAAGATGATACCCAATTGATAAAGTGATGATTTACAAAATGATTAAAAGAGACTTCCTGAGATGAGATGAAAATGGAGTTCCATGCTTTAGTCGACCTTTTGTTTGTTCCATTTTCTATAAATAAATCTCTTTTATTCTTTCTATGATATACAAGAGATTAAAACAGGCAGTGGCATGCGTGCAGTGTTAGAAGCACTAGAGAACAGATAAAAACATCCTACACTTAATGGACGCTCTCAACTATTTTTTTTAATAGCTATGGAATCTCTCAACTAAACCCTGATTTATGCAAGTGTGAAGCCCAAACATGTTTCCATTGTTTCGATCAATTAACAGAGACTGAAACATGGATATGTTGATGGATTTAAATAATATCAGACCTGATTTAAGATGAGAGCCCATGGCACATTGGAAGGGGCTCGCTTTTGCAACTGTGAGGTTGCGGGTTCAAGTCAAGTTACAAATAAAAAAATGGACTTCATTTACCTAATCTTTCTTGAATTTTTTCAGACAAGAAAAGCTCTTAAAACACTAAAGATTCAATTGGATGAGCAATAAGAATGAGGTGGATAAAAGGTTAGATTTTTCCGCACGGAAACAAAAGATTACTTACTTGCGACATCATATACGATGACTGCAACAGAGGAGTCTCTAATATAGCTTGGTATAAGGCTCCTGAATCTCTCCTGTCCAGCTGTATCCCTGACAAAAATTACAAATAAAATATGGAATAAGATTGCTCTTTAGGAAAAAAAATATCTTTACAAAATAAATTATCTATGCACGATGGCTTCCCACCAGTTCAATCACATGACCTTATGAGTTATGTTTCACTTTTTGATAGGTAAATCAAAATACGGTAACCATGCGCAGATAAAAAGAAGGTACACTAGCATCCCTTTTGGTAATTCATGGCTCAGCCTTTCTACACTATAGATTAGCATCATGACAAGAGTAAATAAATGTGCAGGTACATAAAAAGAAAACTGTCTAAAACGTTAGTGTTCCGGTTGGAATTTGTATTCACATCATGTCATAGCCCAACCCAACTTAGCATGATATTGTTCACTATGGCCGACTTGCACGCGAGAGCACTTCCTAGGCGGTCACCATGACAACTTTACAACGCGTCATGTTGAGTTAAGACGGGGTTTGACTCAGGACTTGAATATTTCTGATGTGAGACTTCGAGAAAGCCTCACGGTTCTAACCAAAGCACAAGTTCCCAATTGGTCACCCATCCTGGCACTGCTCCTACTCAAGCACGCTTAAATTCAGAGTTCTTATGGGATTCGGGGTCACACGGCTTTAAAAAGCGTCATGTTGTGTTAAAACGGGGTTTGACTTATAAGCCCAGGGTCAAGACTTAAATATTTCCGATGTGGGACTTGGAAAAGGCCGCATGGTGCTAACGGAAACACTCCACCCTTACCTCTACAGTTTCCCCTTTCTTGGATCACAAGATCACTTGACCTGATCTTTGCCTAAATTGATATAAAAGGGCATGATGTCAGTGCTTGAAAGATTGATACTCCATTTACCTTAAACCCCTCTTCTTGAAGTGGCCAAGGCCTATAAAAGCTGCTAAAATTTCTAATTTCTATCCTGGCTAAAAAGTAAAAGTGGCAGCATCAAGGCTCTGTATGCCTTTTCCAAAAATATTAGTTATATAGGTATTCTCTATTTATTTAAAAAAAAAAAAAGAGTAATACCAGATTCCGGTTGATATCAATAGATACAACCATGACCAAGATCTTTTGTATTATAGGTTAGCATCATAACGATAAGTGTCATATAGATGCATGCTTCTACATAGAACAGATAACTATGTTTAAAACAAATTTGGCATTCTGGATGGAAATTTCGGTCTTATCATCTGTTCCAATTTAATAGATAGTGTGAAATGTTTCAGTGATTTCACTGTAACAAAATGTGAGACAGAAAACGATGATTTCAGAGCTCCGAAGATTGAGAATAACTCCATGTATGTAGAATCCCCATTCTTCTAGTGGCCAAGCCTACAAAAGGTAAATTTTCCATCTATACCACCATTAGATAAGAAGTACATTTCGAATTATTTAAGATTCTATATTCCTTCTTGGTTTTTCCATATCACAACATTCCCCCCTTTTTTCATCTTTTCGTATAGTTTGATATGTAAAGTGGGTTGAAACCTGCAGTGTTACAGTTA
This sequence comes from Umbellularia californica, assembly GCA_028538565.1. Lineage (NCBI taxonomy): Eukaryota > Viridiplantae > Streptophyta > Magnoliopsida > Laurales > Lauraceae > Umbellularia > Umbellularia californica. Next base: position 72,035,825 of record JAPQWN010000005.1, read on the forward strand.
TGACAAGGTGCCATGTTCAGGCTCAAGAGACCTACATGTTCTCTGAGTAACTTAAAGGACAACTAGGGGCATCTTTTAATTCTTGAGAATTAAGATAGCAGCATCCTAAATAATGACATCACATAGGCAATTCTACATTTCTCAGAAGTGAATTGGCAGAGTATTTGCTTTCATGTAAAGTTTTTGGAGAAACATAATGTATCTTTTATACATTCTAATGCGTTCAGATTGGATAAATGATTAGGTTCCAATTGCAAGACGAAAAATAATTGAAGATGCATCTGACTCCATGTATGCTTGATTTGGCTAGAGGGGGATATAGCAATATAGGTCAGTAGGTAGAGCTCTGCACTTGCAATTGGGTTGTTGCAATATGAATTGGATCTCCAATTGTCCAAGAGATAATTATAGTATCATGTACCTAAACCGATGGAGAAAAAGATCAATGATGCCTGAAATACCCAAAACTATCCCTGATAAAACTTATTTGGCTTACCTGATGAATACAGGGAAAAGAAGACCCATATGACTATGATTTTATACAGAAAAACGGGACTCATATGACTCTGATTTTATCAAATCATATGGAAAAATCCCAACTTGAATCTTTTCTTTCATGAGCCCTTTCTATCCCATCTCAGTGGATAGAAAGGAAAACATTTGTATCTTAGATAAGATTTATTCATAATTATGGGGCTGTTATGTTGAGGAGTTCATGGAAAGGGGAAGATTCACAGGGGCAATATGGTTGAAGGTATTTCCCTTGTTTGAAGTTTCTTGTGTAATGCAAACCGCTTTGGATTCAGCTTTTATAGCATGGGGGTTGGGACCATTTCAAAAGCGAGGAAAAGATTCACAGCATATTGTATTTCAAGCTATGATGCCCAGATACGGCATTGATACGGAATGGACACAGATTTTATACATAAAAAGTGAAGTATCAGGTACGATACGATATGATACTTTGCCCATTTTGAAGTATCCGTGCATCATAGATTTCAAGTAGTTCTTTGCCCATTTGAAAGGAAAGAAATCAAATAGCTCTTTGTCAAAAAGTGAGGCATATGAAGGAGGTCTTCAAATTTATCAAAGCGAGATGACTTATTAAGCAGTAGAGAAAACAAAATTTAAATGAAAAATATTGACAGAGATTATGAGGTATGGAAAGGGTATGTGATCGGTGGGATGAAAAGAGACATAATAAGACTTCTTGGAGCCCACCAAGATTCGACTAGCTGAAATTTACAGTTGATGGAGCAGATATAGGCAAACCGCCCACAATTTATAGGACGTGTGTCAATGAATCATGTTGATGAAACTCTTTTGTCATTTTCAGGTTCAGTGGGGTAGAAAGAGTGAGATGAGGCAGAGATTATTGCAAACGATGAAGAAAGGTTTACAGGCAATGTAACACTGATTGAAACTCAAAGAATGCATTTAGATGGGCAAAGAAGGGAAGGGCCATGGAGGTTAGCATCAGTATAGGGAGGCGATTTAGCCACTTCTATGACAATGGAGTTTGTGCACATATATAAGGAAGCAAATCAATGGGCTGATTCTTTGGCAAAGCAGGGGAGGTTTGGATTCTAAATGTGTAAAACGGATTGCTGAGAAGTGTAGTAATGTTTTACTGTATGTTGTTGTTTGTTGGATACAGTATATATCTCTTGTACTGTATCTCAATATTTTTTATTGTACTAGTTTTCACTTTAGTTAATTACTATTTTCTAACAAAATAATAAATAAAATGATACTTAGAAGTTGGAAGGAACAGATTGTTGGTTTTACAAAGTTTCTGGATGATATAATGAGCTCATGTCGTGAGCTTGTGCAAGTTTAGATTTTCATTACAACCAGTTTCCAATTTCCATACATGGGGAACACATGGGCTGTAGGAATCCAAATAATGGTATGAGTTAGGACTATGAGTTTATTTTGAAAAAGGACAGCGGGTGTGAAATAGTCATTTTGCACATGATCTTACCACAAGCTAACTGCAAAGAAAGGTTTGTATACAGTCAGCCCTTGAGTATAATAACTGAAACACTGTTAGACCTACTTGCATTTTTCAACCTTCTCTCTTCCAAATCTTCCATTCAGGAAATTTATGTTTCTCATGTCTATAGCTTCAACAAGTTCATATTTACAACTGGTATCCTACATGGAGAACACAAGGGATATGACTTATACGAATGTGATTCACAGCATGAGTTAGGACAATGAGCTTATTTCAAAAAAGGACAAGGGTGTAAAGTACTTTGCACATCGATCTTACCATAAACTAACTGGAAAGAAATGCCTTTATACGATCGGTCCTTGAGTTTCATATCTAAAACAGTATTAGATCTACTTGCATATTTTAACCTCCTCTCTCCCAAATCCTTCCTTCAGGAAATTTAGGTTGCTCATGTTTCTATCTTGTGCAAGTATAGATCACTGTTTTTAAAAATGCATAGGAACTCAAATCTGAGGCATGATTTGTCTTGGAGTTACATCTGATTGTAAAAGGGATATTTGAGGCATAAGCCCCATGCAAACCATGCGTTTCAGTAGCGCCCTTTAATGAAGGGAGTATGCCCCATTAACACAACTTGTTTTTAGGTTAAATAAAGTTAGGCTTTAGCCATAGTGGGAAAGGAAAAAAGGGAGAAAAAAGAAGCCAAATAAAGTTTCAAATAGCAATTTGATGCACCATTAAGTTGAGAATCTCACCAGAGCTGCAATCGAACTGTACGATCTTCAAGATACATTGTCTTTGATAAAAAATCAATGCCAATAGTAGCCTGCCCATCAAATGTAGCAATGGATATGAATGAGAAAATAAATTATAACAACAACAGCAGCAAGTCTACAGCAAACGAATCGCATTTAGCTGAGACAAAATGGCACACATGGTCCATGTTTTCACAATGCGGTAAGAAACACGCACACCCATAATTTTATTGGAGCTGAGAAGAGTTCTTAATTCGGATGAGGAAAGAAGGCACTATTGTAACCCTATTATGGTGATCCAGACCATCTCTTTTTCTTTTCCTTTCACTTCTTTTAATCCTATTAATTTATTGAAAGATAAACCCCATGAAGTGGTCATGCCTTCATGCCCAAAAGGTTATTCCCAGCCAAGAAAATTAACAGTGCAGTAATGGTATCTATGAATTCAGTAAAGACCCCTGAAGAAACCATTCATTTTCAGGCTACCTATGAAGACATTAAGTAATGACTTTTTCAGCATGATCCATCCATCTGGACCAACAAAAGATGAACAGTCTGATTAATGGAAGGTGAGCCTCTCCTGTTGAGTTGTACAGTGAAGCAAATTCACTGTTTCTTCAAATTGAAGACTTTCCTCCATTCTTCAATAGATCTCCATCCCATCTTCTCATCTCCACTATCTGCAACTAAAACTAGTGCCAGAAAGAACCAACGTAACTTCATTTCCAACAAACATTTGATTCATTCAATTCATGAACACTACTGATAAGCAGCACACGGTGTAAACCATCAAATCACTCGGCTCACAAAAGAACATCTACACATAAGCATCCTATTCATGGAAGAGATCAGATCCAAACACCGAAAAGAACAATAGAACACTTCCAACTTCCAAAAACTCTAAAACAAACGAGATTTCGAATTAGGCGAGTGCCAACAATTCAAGATCCGGCTCCTAGAAGCACTAAATCAAACATCCAATGCGCAAATCATCGATTCAATCAAAACCAGCAGATCTAAACCCTAAATCGTAAGAGCAAACCGAATCCGTTACACATATAACCAGATCTCATATTCAAAACTCAAACAGAATCGAAAAAAAAAAAAATTTTCAATAGAGCGATGATAGATCTTGAATCTGGTTTGGATGAGTACCTGATATGTGTTGTCGAACTTGTCGTACATGAATCTAGTGATGATGCTCGTTTTGCCGACGGATTGATCGCCCAAGAACACGAGCTTGTACTTGGCGAGAGCAGAAACAGGAGCCATTTCAGAGATCGAGATCGAGATCTCTGGATTCTGGAGTTCGTGAGTTGTGATTGGTAATCTGAAGGTGTAGAGACGAACGAGGATTCGGTGTGGAAACGAAACGGAAATTGTAGCTCAGCTTTCCACACTGCCTTTATATATGCGTGGAAAATGAGTTTTCCGTTTCGGACGTTATTTTGAACTTTCGTCCGATCTATTTCAACTTTTCAACATTCTAAACGTCAAATTATAGATACGATTGGAAATGGACTTTATCTAAATGAATCAAATTAACCTAAGAGGTATAGTAAAGTTGGCTATGAACTATTGGGAAAGTCCGACATTGTACATTGCCAAAAAATGAGTTTGACATGATTTCATATACCTGTTGGAACTTTTACCCACTCAAAAGTTTAAAGGGTCATTTGTACAGCATCACGAAAGAGGAAACCCGTGACGATTGAAATCTTACCATATAAGATTGGAAAACCAAGCCCTTCTTCCACGGAAACCAAGCTCCCAACAACGTCGCCTGAAAATCCGAAGGAGGGAATCCTCATTACATCCAAACACATGGGGATGACGCCGGAAAATCAGGCGCCCTGTCGCCGCCTGTTTCTACAGAAAAGGCCCCCTGCACAAACATACCCTAAGTTTTAGAATTAGTGGTTGTCTATATGGTATCAAAGTGGGTCTCGATTTCGTCGTTCATGTGTAGCCCACGTGCGAAGCTTGTCCACGAAATCTATTGGGCCACCCAAGTAATGGGTTTGACGTGGGTTCATATACCTGCTTCAACGTATCACCTTGAGCCTTTTGGGTTGGTCTATGATATCTTACAGGTTTAAAATAAAGAATTAGTAAATGACTAAAAAGTCTTAAAATTATAAAAGAGTAGAGTTATAGAAAGTTCTTATAAATATGCTACTAGTAATTATATAATTTAACTTTTGAGTAGCAAAAACTCAACTGATTACAATGCTAGGTTTATTTTAACATCTCATTGTATTGTAGGACATGTCCTCATACGAGCAAACTGCATACTGCCCATATGCAACCCAGCTTGTGGGGCCCACATAGATGCTTTCATATGAGTGGGAGAGGGGTATATGAAAGGTCTATTTATTGGATAAGGCTTAAAAAAAATCAGTCTCGTCAAACTATCTTAGCCCTTGATTTATCAACCTTAAATTTTAGCGGTCTTTTAACTAAAGGTTCATTTGAGATTCAATCCAACGGTGAATGGAGGTTTGATGAGAGAAAGATTTGGCAGGGCGCTAGATCAGGGGGGATTTGAGTGTGAAAGGGCGTGCACTGATTAAAGGTGGCCCCCAGTGGCCCCATAGAATTAGATTGCATGTGTTATTTTATTGCTCATAGGATAACATTTCTCTAAATATCATGTGAAAATATAATCTTTACGCCAAACACATCCATGGATGAGTGGTATCGGCACCTCGGTATCATACATATGCCCAGGGTTTGATCCCTTGATCTTAAGCTGATAGCATCACTCATGGTACTAACCTAAATAAATAGAGCAATGGTCCTTTTGACGATACAATGAAGAAAATAGGAATGAGAATGCGAACAATGAATATTTGTAGAGACCTAAAAAGGCTTGGTGAGGGTTCTTTCAAATGTTGGTTCTGATCTTTTTGCTATTATATATAAAAAAGAAAGAAATAGTTATGGTCGAACAAAGTCTTCAAATGGTAAGCGAAGCATTTTTTTTCAAAAAAATTAAAGAAAAAAATTTGCACATCTTACACTCACAAATCACAATAGATGATTATCGAGTTGGCATTGTTATATGTTAAATGACATCACAAGTATAGTATCTTAAATGTCACATATTGCATCCTATAATTAAAATGCTAATTAAGCACCTAACCAAGAGGAAAGTAAAAGAGGTCCTTTTTAATCCTTATGGCCTTGAGGCCATATTTGAGATTTTTTCCCTTGTTTAATGACTCAACCATGGCTTAGTAGAGGGAAATTTTATGTTGCAAGATCTAATGGATGGATGCCGCGAAATTAAGGAAGGTCCAGGTATTTGGTTGGGCCCATGGGAGAATATTTTGCACTGGCAAGGATGGATCTAAGCAAACAAAATCTTTTGGTTGGGCCCAAGGGAGAATATTTTGCACTGGTAAGGATGGATCTAATCAAACAAAATCTTCTTGTTTAGCTGAGAGAAAAAGAGGTAAAGTAAAAGACAAAAATAATTTTTGTTTAGTCGGGTAAAATAAAAGATTAAAATAAAAATTAAATGGAGATGCGGGGTATCGATCCCCGTACCTCTCGCATGCTAAGCGAGCGCTCTACCATCTGAGCTACATCCCCTATATATGAATTTGCCTTTACAATACATATAAAATAACAAATTTATAATAGTAATAAAAAAGTAATTGCATCAGCCAGTCAATATCTTCTGATATTATAAGCCACACTGGATATCAAGTCGACCACAATAAGTACTTTTTTCCTGAAAGATTAATTTTCTTAAAAAGGTATTTTTTGTTGGGAAAATAAATAAATAAATAAATATATAGTAAAGTGAGAGATGCTCTCATAGAAGCGAGCATCTCTCGGCCCGGGACAAGCGGCGGACAAACGTTAGAGGGATGCACGCTTCTCAAGACAGACACATGCTTCTCAAGGCACCAAAACCACAGTGACTGTCCGCCGCTTGTCCCGGGGCGTCTGTCCCTGGGATTTCTCTATATATATATATATATGAAAATATTTCACATTAAATACTTATTAGCAATATTAGGGGAGCGAACCAATATCACACTCCCACCCTTTCAATGGATCTTAATTAGTCAAAAGAGTACATATGAGCAAAGGAAATCATCCAAAGAGTGAAGTTTCCTCCATCAATATAAAATCAATTTTATCTTAGAGTACTATTAAGGTAATGAAGCCTCTTTTCAAAGACAAGGAACGAACCAAAATAATAGGTGCTTGTATTCTTCTTTCCCGAGTTAAGATCGAGAGATGTTTTTTTAGACTAAATTTGAAAGTGCCCATTTCTTTTTTTTATTGTTTTACCAAATCTATCCTCCCTTTTTTTCTTCTTTCAATCTCTTCCCAATTGACTTTCTACATGTGGGATACACATCAAAACTCTTAAGAGTTCAAATGAACATCCTATGAGATCTTGGCAAAATCTTACTTAATTAGGCTGCCTAGGTGGAAGGCGACCCTTATCCGAAGATCTGCTAATAGGATAGCAGACAACCTTGCCAAGCTGGGACCACTGATGGAAATGGCTTTCACTATGGACTCCTTACCAATCCACATATGAACTACTTACTCTATGGAGATTCATGTGCAGGACATGCATAAAGGGAGTAATGCACATCATCTTCAGGAAGACCACATTTTGGAGCAGCACCAACAACAATGAACCTCTCTTTCCTTTGTCTTAATGTTTTCTCTATTTTGGACACAATGGTTGGGATCTTTTGTAACTCCAGATTGTCCCTTGGTTTTAAGTCTCGTTTAATATAAAGTCCCAATTCTTGCAATAAAAAAAAAAAATTTCGGTGGATCATAGATTTTTAGGGATTGACAAGTCACTGCCAAATATAAGTAAATTTTTTTTTTATAAAAAAGCTACTCTTATACTTTCAATTAAAAAACATGCGAGAAATTTCTCTTAAACCACCATTCATCCCTACAAATTAAACAACTTTTTTGTTGCTTTTTGGTTACTGTTAGGTGAATGCAATAGGCCCTAATTCCAACCTAATATTCAAAGTTGATTTTTACTTAAAACAAAGCTTGATTCATTCAAATTCAAACCTATTTCTTTTAAAATACAGAACTCAAATTAAAATGGGTCAAAATATTTGAGAAAAAAATAATTTTATCAATTTTCATAGTTATTCTTTGATCACATTTATGTCTGAGAAAGTGGAAACTATATATATGAAAGATTTTTTTTTTTTTTTTTTGGGATATTTTTATGTGTTTCATAGACTTAATTGCAAAATGGGGCCAACTCCTGATGGAACAAAATGTCTCTCATCTCATAAAAGAAGAGGACATGAATTAGTGGGTCCACGCTAAGTAGATTTGGAAAGAGAGTGATAAGAAATAGCACTACTACTTGCTTTAGCAAGAAAAAAGCCAGTGCTCCACTTACTGAAATATGAACAGCTCAAAATAAAAGTACCCTAACATTTACCCCAATAAGAGTTGGTCCTACCATAGGGTTGACCATTTGGAATTGGTGAGGCCCACTTTATAGTCCCAATCCATCTCTACTCAAGATTTCACCAAGTCAAAAACCTCAAAAGGATGAGCCTCATAACTACAAATATTACTGGCAGGTAAGCTTATCAGAACCTTTGCTGTTTGGCTGATTCCACTCTGTTGCAAGTAGTCCCCATACCATCTAAAATAGCAGCCCAGAACGATCCAGAAAGCATGACAAGTACATTAATCACCAACCAAGGCTGATAGAATGCATGGAAAGTGATGCATCATCCCCAACTAAGTTGGAACCAACAAAATGACCGTTTGGGTACCCATGAAGGATTCAAATTGTAAACTTCCAAGACAATTGCAAAAAAAAAGTCCCTGTTATTAGAAAACACAGGTTGATAATCTCCCCCTCATTCTGCTCCACGTCTACTCGACCACAGCTAGCAGATCACCCTGGCGACAAAAGCAGTGCTTTGCATCCGTTCCCAAATCCACCTAACAATACCACCACACAGCCAGTCAGAGAACTGTTTTTAAGTCAAATGATCAGATGCTTGGGCATGTTTGAAAAACCTTAAGCTGCAGCAACACCCCACTTACCTCATAAGCATTAATATCCGAGAAGAGAACCTGCGCAATTAAAGGAGTATTAGTCCATAAAAAGTTATTACATACACACAATGCTAATCCAAATTTCACAATATTAGCTAAAAGAGATGCATTACCTTCTTCCCAGCCCCCAGTCCACTGACTTCAGAACCAACTGAAAGGACCTGTTGACAAGTATGCCGTCTGATTAAGATTTCGAGCTCCACATTCATCAACGATGTAAATTTATTATCTACTCACCTCACCCATCAAGTACCGCTCATATTTCACAGCTGATTTTGGCAACAGTACACCACCAGCTGATTTCTGCACAACAATACTTCCACCATCAGTCGGTTTCCTCAGATCTAAGCATAGAATGCTCATACTCATCAGAATAGAGTAGAACCCGTCATGATGTAAGCCGTGAAACCTTGTTTTAAAGAAATTCTGCATCTTTAGTTACTTAAACATAAAATTTGGCCAAGTACGTGACCCCATGTGTAGTAAATTTATCATCTCCCAATTTTAAGAGTATTATATACCAATTTTATGAGTATAAAAGGGTTTATGCCATGTATGACTGGGTGTCTTTCTGAAGACTATGAATCTTGGTGATCTCTTAATTTTCTACTGAAAGAAAAATCTCAATCTTGTATTCTTATTAATGGAATATAAACTAATGTTCAAACAATAAAAGAAGGCCTCATGCAATCAAAGGAGTGAACACAAAAAGAAAGAAAAGAACAACTCATTTACTATCCTGAACATGACCTACTAACTTTAATGAGTCTGGATCCCCTGTTTTGTAGAAAAAAGGAGATACTGTTTCGTCCAATCCACATTCGCCAACTGTGTAAAATCTTATGCCAGCTAATGCACCCTCTCAATTGCTTTCTTGGAATGAAAAAAATCAACGAAGAGATTTTACACAGTTGGCGAATGTGGATTCGACGAAACAGTATTTGGATCTGAATTCTGAACTCAACTTTAATACTATTTCCTGGCTAAATGCCTATAAATCTAACAATCGCAAAGGATACAAAAGTCCTTGTGTAACTAGCCCCACTATACTACAAAATTGTGAGGGTTACAAGGAAATAACCTAAAATAAAAAAAATAAATGAAGTTATGGTCCTATCACACTAATAAGAGGCCATTCAATGGATGGTTAAAATTGTTTAGCTTTCATAAGCTTTGTGATACAATATTTAGTGAGTCTAAGCCACTTAGTTTTCATTAAAAAGTTAAAGTGGATCTTTTGTTTAGTGCTACAATGGTTAAGGAGGAGTTGAGTCCATTTCCTAATGTCTTCAAATTTGTGTTAGAACTCTCACATCCTCATAGGTTCAAACAAATGCAAGCTGGAACCAAAATGAGTTAACCAAAAGCATGCCCTCACACCCAAATGCAACTATAACATGCAAATGGGGGAAGTGTGAATCATGCTCAATAAGGGCTTGACACACATGAAGCTTGCTTTTGACCAAAATCTTTTGGAAATTATTGTCTTTTAAATATTAATCTTATGGCCATTTAAGCTTCCTTATGCGCCAAGTAATTGTCACACCAAATGAACTACCACAAGTGATATTGTGATAGGGTCCTCTGTTCTAATGTAAGTGTTATCAGAGAGAGAGAGAGAGAGAGAGAGAGAGAGAGAGAGAGAGAGAGAGAGAGTCCTATTGGAAGATGGCTTTGATATAACTTTGTTGGACAATGTGAGAAACACACTAGCTACAGCTTAATTACAAAATATAAATTATACTAGGAACCCACTTTTTAAATTTTACACAAAGACACTATTATAGTGCTTACAAGTTACACACACTTTAAGCCTACACTCTTCCAACAAAGAGAGTCACTCACTCCACTTCAAGGAACACTCACTCCACTTCTCACTACACACTGCACTCACACTTCTGTGTGTCACTCACTTGACTTGAGCTATGTATCTCACTTGACTTGAGTTGCAAATGAGTCAAGGCCTCATATTTATAGGTGTGGCCAGGTCAGTGGAAGTGTTTCAAGTGGCTGGAAATAGTCCACGTGCCCAATGCAACATCACACACAAAGTCGGTTTGATTTCTCTAGAATGGGTTAAGTCGGTTGTGTGGGAAGGTGGTGTGGTTCATGAGGATTCTAGAAAGTCAAGAAAGAGAAATCTGGAGTGGATCTTTCCAGACATTGTGATGTCATAGTGTTGTCTAGAACACTCAGGAGTCTAGGAGAGATTTAATGAAGAAGTATCAAGAGTCAGTGTTTGACTAACATTACTCCCCCTCAAACAATGACATTTTTAATCTTTTAGATTGAAGCTATCTTCATGCCAAGCTTTTCTCTTAGTCTTGTGAACGTGTCGGTTGGCAAAGCCTTAGTGAAAATGTCTACCACTTGTTCTGTAGTGCTGCAGTACTCCAGCTTCACTGTCTTCTGCTTTACATGATCTCTTATGAAATGATACCTGATGTCAATATGCTTACTCTTTCCATGTTGTATAGGATTCTTAGTGAGTTCATCAGCAGACTTGTTATCCACATGTACAGTTGTGGATTCATCTTGTGCGTGATCAAATTCTTCCAAGAGGTTTCTTAGCCATATAGCTTCACAGATTACTGTTGATGCTGCTACGTATTCCGCTTCACATGTAGACAGTGCTACAATACTTTGCTTCTTAGAGACCCACGTGAAAGCCGTCGATCCAAGATAGAACACATACCCTGTAGTGCTCTTCCTTTCATCTTGATCACCTCCCCAGTCACTGTCCGAATACCCATATAACTTTGCTTCATTGCCATAGCCGTAGAAAAGACCAAGATCCATGGTACCTTTGATGTACCGTAAGACTCTTTTGGCTGCGACCTAGTGCGACTCCTTTGGCCTTTCCATATAGCGGCTCAAAAGTCCGACACCATAGACAATGTCTGACCTTATGATTGTAAGATACCTTAGGCTTCCAATCAGGCTTTTGAATAGTGTTGGATTAATGTCTCTTCCTTCTCCTCCTTTCGTCAGTCTCATGCTTCTTGCTACAGGCGTGCTTACAGGATTACAATTGCTCATTCTGAATTTTTCAAAGAGTTCTTTAGCATTTTTTTTTTTTTTTTTTTTTTTTGAAATGGAAATGCCATCATGTTGCTGCTTGACCTCTATACCAAGGAAGGAGGACATTAGTCCGTAGTCGATCATATCAAACTCCTTGAACATAGCATACTTAAATTCTTCGAACATCTGAGGGCTGTTCCTAGTGAATAGTAAGTCATCAACGTAAGGGCATGCTATGAGCATTTCTCCATGAGCATTTCTCTTTATGTAGACCGAATACTCATATGGGCATTTGGAGAACCCATTTTCCTCTAGATAGCTGTCTATATACAAGCTTTCCATGCTTGTGGGGCATTTAGCCCATATAACGCTTTCTTTAAGCGGTATACCTTTTGCTCCTCTCCTTATACTATAAAGCCTTCTGATTGTTCTACATATACTTCTTCATCAAGTAAACCATTTAGGAATGCTGACTTAACATCTAGTTGGTAATTTTTCCAACTATGATGTGCTGCAAGAGAGATTAGCATTCTTACCGTATCAAGTCGGGCGACAGGTGCAAACACTTCTTAGTAATCCACACTGTATTGCTGTTTGTAGCCTTTATCTATGACCTTCGCCTTGTATCGATCAATCTCTCCATCGACCGTGTGCTTGATCTTATATATCCAATTGACACCAATAGCTTTCTGGCCTAAAGGGAGTGTAGTAAGCTCCCAAGTGTCATTTTTCTCGATGGCGTGAATCTCTTCTTCCATGGCTCTTCTCCAACAGTCTTCTCTCACTGCTTTTTGGAAGGTAAGAGGCTCATGGCCAGCATAATGGCGAGCATAAAGACATAAGAGATTCATCTCTTCCGTTTCTTCATAGATATCCCTTAAACTTCTCATCTTGATTGGAGTTATGGATGAGGAAGAGCTTCGAGATGGTGAACTGCTTGATGATGATCCATCTCATCCTTCAGGACTTCTTCGAAGCGATGAAGCTGTACACGGAGATGTTGCATCATCTTGCCGCTGGCCTTCATTATTTTGAGGATGTGTCTCTTGTTGTTCTATTTCAAGAGGCTTTTCTTGGGATGTGTTTTCTTCATTCCACCTCCATGCCTCTTCTTCATTAAAGACTACACCTTTTTAGTTAGTGGGTTGTAGAGTTTATAGGCTTTAGACTCCTCACTATATCCAATGAACATACATTTTTCCCACGATCATCAAGTTTTTTTCCTCTTTGCCTCCCGTACTTGGGCATATGCAACACACAACAAATATTTTTAGATGGGCCACACTTTCTTTGTGACCGCTCCATGCCTCTTGCGGTGTCATATTCCTGACACTTTTCGTAGGGCATCTGTTGAGTAAGTAGGCCATACACGTAGTTGCTTTTGCCCAATATTCTTCCGGCAAACTTTTTTCTTTAAGCATGGTCCTCATCATATCGAGGATGGTGCGGTTTTTCCTTTCCACTATTCCATTTTGTTGCAGTGTATAGGTAGTTGATGCCCCACTGTCTGCAGTACTCTTGAAATTCTTTCGAGGTGTACTCTCCACCTCTGTCGGATCTAAGTGTCTTAATCTTACAACCACTTTCTACTTCTACACAGGCTTTGAAATTCATGAAGGTAGTGAAGGCTGCAGGCTTCTCTTTGATAAAGAATACCCAGAGCTTTCTACCGAAGTCGTCGATAAAAGTGATGACGAATTTATTACCTCCAAGAGAAGGAGTCTCCAATGGTCCACAAATATCTGTGCGAACCAACTGCAATGGTGCTTTTGCTCTCCATGATTTCCTTGCTGAAAATGAGTTTCTTTGTTGCTTGCCAAGTGTGCATGCCTCACACACATGCTTGGACTTTTCGATAGTAGGCAAGCCATGCACCATGTTCGCAGTGGATAATAGCTTAAGCCCATTGAAGTGAAGATGCCCATATCTAAGATGCCACTTCCATGACTCATTATCTATAAGTCCATGGAAGCACTTCTCTAGCTTTGTGTTAACCTAGAGTGGGAACATGCGATTCTTCGCCATTTTGACTTGAGCTATATGCCTCTCATGTACATCTCTCAATGTCAAAGAGAGATTCTCCATGTGTATTACATACCCCTTCTCCAGGAGTTGCCCAAGACTAAGGATGTACTTTTCATGTTGGGCAAGTAATACACATTTGAAATATATGCTGGCACACCATCTTTCTGATAAATCTTAATATTTCCCTTACTTCGTACGAGAAGCTTTGATGAGTCTCCGAGACTTACTTTTCCGTTGACATCTTTTGCAAGCTCTTCAAAGAGTTCCTTCTTCCCGCACATGTGGTTGCTTGCGCCAGAATCCAGGTACCAGACATTTTCTTGGCCATACCCTTCCTCTTGTGCTAGGAGAACTGTGGATACTTCTTTTTCTTCATCTCTTGTTTCTGCGAAGTTAGATCGCTCCTCCCATTCCGCGGGTTTGCTCCAGCACTCCGAGGCAAAGTGTCCAAACTTGTTGCAGTTGTAGCATTGGACACTTGTTGAATTACCACGACCACGAGTGAATCCACCTCAGCCAGCTCCTCTTCCGCGATTGTTGGAACTCCTTGATTGAAATTGCCCTTGGCTTTGAGTATTTGCTCCCCCTCTACCTCTACCATGATTGTTGTTTGTGCTACTGCCCTGCTTCAAACTTTTGCAACCGGGCTTTTGCTCACTTAGAGTCAATTTTGACTTTAGTGCTTGTTCCAAGACCATGGAGCCACTATTCTTTTGCATATGTTGCTCATGGACTTGGAGTGATTCCATTAATTCTTCTATTGAGAGAATCTCTAAATCTTTGGACTCCTCAATAGCCACAACCACATGCTCGAATTTGGTTGTGAGGGATCTCAATGCTTTTTCTACAACTCGAATATCTTCTATCTCTACACCATTTCTCTTCATTTGATTTACTATTACCAGCAGTCGTGAGAAATAATCAAAAATATTCTCACATTCTTTCATGTGGGTAGATTCAAACTATGCTCGGAGGGTTTGCAAACGGACCTTCTTGACCCGATCAACTCCTTTGAAGATAGTGTTAAGAGTCTCGCACGCCTTCTTGCTCGATGTCTCTCTCTCCCTTGTTGACTTTTCTAGAAATCACATGCATCAACAGTTCTTAGCTTTTCCAATTTTCTAGAAATAACCACTAAAAGAGTTATATAGAAGAATCCATCAAAACGGACTTACCATTCTAGAAAGTTGAAACCGACTTTATATGTGAAGAAGCATAGGGCCACGTGGACCATCTCCCATCCACATGTGGTCTCTTCATCGACCTTACACATCTCTCTCTCTCTCTCTATATATATATATATATATATATATATGAGGACCTTGCCTCATATATATACACAACTCAAGCGATGATCTGAAGACACACAGAAGTGTGAAGTCAAGTGCAGTAAGTGAAGTGTGAGAGCAGTGTGTAGTGAGAAAGTTTAGTAAATGTTCCATTTGTAGTAAGTGAGTATATTGAGAGAAAGTGTAGTGAGAGTCTCTTTCTTGTAAGTGTGTAAACTTAAAAGTGTGTTTCTTTGTAATAGTTTATTTGTGTAAGATTTATAAAGTGGGTTCTTAGCATAATTTGTATTTTTTAATTGAGTTGTAGCCATTGTGTTTCTCCCATTGCCCAAGGTATCAAAGCCATCTTCCAACAAAGTGGTTGTAAGCACTGTAATAGTGTCTTTGTGTAAAATTTATAAAGTGGGTTCTTAGTATAATTTGTATTTTGTAATTAAGCTGTAGATAGTGTGTTTCTCCCATTGTCCAACAAAGTTGTATCAAAGCCATCTTCCAACAAGTCCTCTGTTCTAATGTAAATGTTATCACGGAGAGAGAGAGAGAGAGAGAGAGAGAGAGAGAGAGAGAGAGCATAACAAGGAAAAAGGATCTCAACATGATTCATCTTGCTCTAGATCCTCTCTCTCTCTCTCTCATATCATAACAATTTCATCAGAAGAGGAAAAAAACTGTTCACGTGTTATTTTTGTTTGAAAAATATGGATCAATTTATGAGAGAACCAATGCCAATAGCAAATAACAAAGGTCCATTTATTGAAGGATACATTTCCAATTGAGCTGAAACATGGAATACTTTCCATGGTTTTCGCTGTGTGTGGGGCATACATAGAAAGGTGTGCTTTATGTTTGCAACAGAATACCAACTTCGTATTTGTATTTATTTATTTAGGGCCCGTTTGTTTCATTTAATTAAATTCCAAAGGTAAATATCCAAAAATGACCATTAAATAACCTCCCATTTAATGAAATTAAATCAAGAGAAGATGAGAAATGAATATCCAACCATCACCCTAGTACTTCAAATTCTAAGAAACTCAACATAGCTACCTTATATCCTTCACCCCACCTCTTTAATAATCCCTGGTGGAGCTCATTTGACCATGAGCTCCTATTTATTTACTTCATATGTATTGTACACAAACAAACAAGCCCTGAGAAGCAATATGGAAAACCATATGCTTCTTATGAATTCATCACCCAATTTTTAACCATACTTTGTAAAGCATCATGATTTGGGGATTTTTCCCTTGAAGTCAGTTAAAATGTTTTACCGACCAATTCAAAATCACAGGTTAGTATCCATAAAGCACAGTAGCTGTGCGCACACCCCATTAACAATAGATTTAGAACTATTGATGATCTAGCAAATTTCCCCTTGAAATCAGCCCAACAACATTGCAACACAAAATATACCACAACATTCAGAAGAAATTTAACACCAAACCAAGCAAAATTTCTGCTTTATATCTCCAGAGCAATGAACATGCTACTAATTGAAAAAATGCAGAAATTCTACAACTTGGGTTTCTCCAACAGCAATGTAAACTACGCAAACCATGTAAAACTCAACTCAATCGTTAAAAGACAAGAGAGATGCACACCTGAGGCAACTCTTCCAGGCGAATCAACACTCTATCAGCTTGAGGCAGCACCTGAAAAACAAAAAAAACCCAAGAGTGCATGGATAATTCGACCCAAGAGCATAAAAATGCAAAACCCAGAAAGGGAAAACATAGAAACCTTGATGGGTTCCCATTTCTGCGCAACCGCGTTGATTCTCAATCCATTTTTACGCAAACCTGTACAAGACCCAAAGCAAGAAACTTTCAGAGATGCAACAGAGATAGAGAGAAATAGATAGAAAGACTTAAGTTTTGAAAATGGATACCTGGGAATCTGTGGAAGGAGGATAGAGAGATGGTGCTTTTCAGAAGACGAGAGGGATTAGGCGGAGAGCGATTGAAGGAGGAGGGCTTTGTCGCAGTGAGAAAGGAAGAAGATGAAGCGGCCATGGATAACGAGAAGGAGAAGAAGAATCTAGAAAACGCCCAAGCTGAGTCCAATGTAAGGGTTTTAGGATGCGATGGAGGGCTGAGATTTTATACCACGAGGAGGAATAGATGTGTAGATGATGATAATTTCTTTGTTGGGTTTCTAGATTGTTCGGTTTGATTTGGGGCCATTTTTGGCACTGAGTCCGGATCCACTGAGAGCTTAATTTGACTTAGAAGAAGAGAAACCCTGTCTTAATTAAAGTGGAATTGTCAAAACACATGTGTCCAAGTTTTACCTCAATCAGAGTTGGATTTAACACAAGGCATTCCAATTTAAATAAGTCCAATTTCAATTGAGGTAAAAGTTATTAAGATGTTTTATAGAACCGAGAATATTTATTTTAAACGGTTCAGATTTTAATAAGTAAGTCCCACCGTAGAATTCCACTCCTTTTAAATTAAACTCTAATGATGTCAAAAATATTCAGTTCAGTCATTCGAATGTAATTCGGTTGAATTGAGGGTGATTTAGGGCATGTTTGTGTAACTATAACTAAAAGCTAGCTCTAACTCTTTGACATGGAAATTAAATTCTTTTTCTAGAATTAAAAGAAATCACTTCAATTTCTATTTTTATTTAGTAGATAAGCCATGACAACAACTTCAAAAAAGTGGTGCCTAAGAAATATAGATGTATTGAAGCCTGTTATTGGCACCAAGCAATTATCAACCGCCAATATGGGGATTTGGCTACAAAATCAGCTTATAGAAGCGATTCCCCTTCTTCAAAAGATATTATTATTTGGGTGGAAATTTCTAAGGCGGGTTCTCCCGGTTGGATCCCTTCTAAAGGCAAGATTAGGTGTGTCTAATTTTTCTTTTTTATGTTCTTTATGTGAAAATAAAGAGAACTTTAGAACAAATTTTCTTTCAATGTGACTTCACTCGCGCGGTTTGGTTTGAATCATGTTTCAGGGCTTTAACACATAAATTCTCATGGTATTTTAGATTGGTGGACGCAATGGACTACTACCGATAATGCAAATTACTAATCTTTTTCAGATCCCTTGCTAGAAGTATGATATTTCATTCTAAAATATTTTTACCACATACTAAACCACTCCTTCCAACCCTTGTGCATGGGATGAGAATCAAAATCTGGAAAATATTTTTATCCTATGTTTTGATGTAGTTTTTAATGCCTCCAATGGTAAGTTAGCATTGGCTTTGCCATGTTCATGGAAAACTCTATTGTGCTTGCAGGTGCTGCCATAGGGCTCTAAAACAATCCCCGCTAAAGAGGCTGAAGCGAGGTCGGCCCTTTGGGTGCAAGACGTCGTCAAATGGCATGAATTGTCAAGAATCATTTTGTGCTTAGATGCATTAGAAGTTGTCCAAGCTATTTAAGAGCGAACCTGGCTGGCAAACTTATCTATTTATTCGTGAAATTCTAGTATGTGGTGATGGTTTTGATCTTTTCAGGGCTATCCATATTCCCATAGAGGTAAATTTTGTGGCTCACTCGTGTGCAAACTGGGGACAGGCAGGGTTTGACCTTTTGTGGTCCAAGGATGGTTAATCTTTCTTGTGGGCTGTTTTGGTGGTGACCTTTGTCGGTGTTGGTTAATTTTAATTCTTGGTTGGAAGGAACTTATGTTCGCTAAAAATGAAAAAAAAAGAAAAAAAACACTACCAATAGGTTTA
The DNA here is from genome assembly GCA_028538565.1 of Umbellularia californica. Classification (NCBI taxonomy): domain Eukaryota; kingdom Viridiplantae; phylum Streptophyta; class Magnoliopsida; order Laurales; family Lauraceae; genus Umbellularia; species Umbellularia californica. The sequence continues at coordinate 72,054,651 of JAPQWN010000005.1, forward strand.
CATTGAGTTCATTTTTTTGTATTGTAGTTTATATAAATAAGAGGGCCAACCTCTCTCAATCCCCGACCTTGGTTGGAAAACTCTATAAGTTAACTTTTAACTCTCCCCGGGTCATCTTATTTTGATGAAGCACCTAGTAAAAAATAGGGAAAACCTGGCCGATTCATCTCATTTTAAGAAGTTGTTTGCATATTGAACCATTTAATAGACCATTTAATTTTAAATAATCAAAATTTATTTATAAGTAATTATGTGTGAGATTTGAAGCCAACAATTTAAAGCTGATGACTAGAATGGAACTTGAAACTTGTATTTGATCTTTTACATTTGATATTTGAACTAGCAAATTATATAATATGCAATATTTTTTCTTCTATATTTCTTATTGTGGTACTCTTCTTGCATATATAAGTTTATTAATTTGAATCGATTATCATGAATGTGTGTTAATAAATATATATATATATATTTATATTTTACAAGTAATGGATTCATTGTTATATATTTTTGAGATTATTTTTAGAAAAGTGTGACTCTTCCGAATCTCCACGTTGACTCTATCCGAATAACAAAATTTACTTGGATGAGTTGAGTCTGAGTTACAAGTTTTACAACCTTATCGTCCGCAAGCACTTCACATTTGAATGAAACTTTAAAAAGAAACTTAAAAAGAAACTGTGCGAGATGGTGCTCATTTAAGGATCTTCCTTTGTAAAAAATGTTTGAGGCAGAAGATATATATTATGGAGACAAATTCTAAGATATGTGGCCATTTTTCTCTACTAACAAGAAAACATTCCAAATGCAACATTCCAAATGCCCATAATGGGGCAAAAATATCAGATGATGATGATGATAGAAGGAGGAGGAAGAGGAAGCTGCAAAGAAAAAACGAGGAGGAGAAATAAATACAGAAGAATAAGATGTATTGATACACCAACTCTTACCCACAAACACACAAAAAATAAGAAGAAGATGAAATGCGTTTGGTGCAACATCCATCATAGTATTGAAACTCTTCAATCTGCATCATGAATGAATCACACCAGCTATATTCTATACTGTCTAACCAAAAAGGTTAATACTTACTTGGACACTCTGTTTTCCTTGTATCTATTCTGTCCTTACTATATCTTATTTACAATGGAAACTTTGTGCATGGCTTCTTTTGATTTGAATGACTTCTAATGTTTCAGATTTCTTCCATCTCCACTGAATGAAATTCAAAGGTCAAAAAGATAGAAAAAAATCCACCTTACAAAAAACTCCCTCATCTTCAAAACAGTTTCGTTTCATCGAATGTGCATCCTCTTAATTGACAGTAAGCTGTCACTCTCCCTATCATCAATCCTTGAGTGCGTACACTGAGGTGAATCAAATGCCTTCCAGAAGCGAAGGGTCTCATCTGTTCCCGCTGACACCACAGTAGCTCCATCTGGACTCTGCAGAAAGCAATGCAAAATGGGGGGAAAAAGAAACAAATGTCATTTCCATTTTCATCACTCCCCTCTCTTCTAGTATGATTGTTTCAGCCATAAGCTTCTACTATATTGTCCAAACCTGTGAAAGGTTGAGTACTCTGGATGTATGGCCCTGAAGCTCGCCAATTTTCGACATAGAAGGATATCTCCATAAGCATAGTGATCTTTGGCCGTATCCATGACCACTTAAAATCTCCTTTTGATGCTTGTTCCATACCAATGCAGAAACCTGAAGAGGTACACAGAAAGATGTCATGTCAGATCAAATGTATGAGCACCCCACAAATTCATACCGTCTATGGTAAGTAGTTACTCAGTTTACACATAATCTTCAATTTTAAATAATTAAAGATAATCATACCTGTGCTTTGGTATCTAGACTGCTGAGACATTGACCAGTCTTTGCATCCCAGATCTTAATACATCGATCGTTTTTGCCCCCGCCAGAAGCTAGGATGGAAGACTGATAAGGGCACCAAGCAAGCGCCTTTATCGCTGCGCAATGTTCATGAAGCCGGTGTAAGTATTTCGATGATGCCATGTTTGTAGCTTCCCAAATGTGAACTAGATTGTCGTCGCCACCACTTGCCAGAAGCTTGCCATTGGGAGACCATCTTAGACCACACACCTCTCCGGAATGCCCTCGTAAACAGGATGACGGATAGGAGGCTGCTCTAACTGATCAAACATAGAAGGGAAATTATCTAAGTTGATATGTAATATTTATGCTAAATCAGGGGAGAGCTTTGGATCCCTTAAACAGCAAGCAGGTATGTGCAGTCTTAAGGAATTGAGATGATACATTGTATGTCTGAGTACGTACCATCATGATTGATAATTAAGGCATCGCGGCTCCCCGATGATAAAAGGTGACCATTCCATGAGAGGCTGTCAACTGTAGCCTTATGCCCTCTTAAACTCCTCAACTGAAAATAACAGAAAGCTTATCAGATATGATTCAAGGTTTATACCAGTGTGCGATTAAAGCTTTTGGTTACGCTTATTCCTCATTGTTGTTGGAATGTATTTGGAGCATGAGCTGAAAAGGATCCTCAACTTCTCATGTTAAACATACAATGCAATTTAGATTTTAGAAAGGGAACTGTTTATTCTGACCTTGCTTGAAGAGGTGGCATCCCAAAGCTGGAGTTTGGAGTTGTTGTGCCCAACTGCCAATGTTCTCCCATCTTCGAACCATGCAACGCTTGTTACATAATCGTTTGCATCTGTTTGCATGAGTTTCTGGACTACTCCAGTTGCAACATTAAAGAGATACAAATCAAGCCCCAAGGCAACTGCGAGGATATTGTTCTGCCCCCAGTCAATGAGGTTCAAATAATAGTTGTCCACAAGGTTGGGTGCATCCAAAATCTTTTCAGGCGCCTGTTTGCAAATCATCAGTGACAGAAAGAAAAAGAGAGAACAATCAGTTCTTGAACTCTAAAGCAAAAGCACCATTTCATTGTCTTGATTTTTAAAGAAGAAAAATTTAGACCCAAATCTCAATTCATTTAGTTCTCTGTTTTCAGTGTCAAAAGACTCAAAATCTGCAAAAATGTCCTACTATATTTGGATATACCAAATTCATAAAATTCTCTTTCTTCTCTAAAACTCCAATAGTATCGAATAACTACGAAAAATGGGAAGAAAAGAAGGAACTTAAATTCATACCTTGGGCAGGCATCGGAGCATCCTTGTCCCATTAGATTGGCCCTGCTCCTCTTGCATCATCTCATCCAATACACGCAACCGCCCTCGATGACATTTCGGGTTCCCCTTGAACACAAGCATCTTGAATGGCTTTCCTTCAGAATCCATAGTCAGATTCTCCTCCAACCTTCTCCGATACTCTTCCTGTGACAACCCAAAAGCATCCCCAGAACAACAAAAAGATAAAAAAAAAAAAAAAGAAGGCAACACCATTTCTCAAAATTCAAGACTAGAATTCATGAACCTTAGCTGTCAGAATTGCAGGAAAATCCAATGCCCCAGTGCTGCTTCTCGGATTCTTTCTTCTTCTCAATGGGAATTGGGCCATGTCAAGATTCATCAAACTCCTTGTGGGTATGAACCTATCTCCCTTAAAACCCAAGAAGAAGAAAAAGAATGTGAGTCAAAAGAACAAACGGGGTTTTAAGATCATCAAGAACCGCGCTAAATGAAGCAATTACAATGCTAGAATTGGGAGAGATGGGGTACCTGTTGGGCGAATTGGGTAGAACTAGATGAAGAAAGAGATGGGACATATGAATATGCATTGGGGCAGGAGCTCATGATAATTCTCGTTTCTGGGCTTCGATTGGAAAGTGAAGAGAAATGGCCGTCCGGAAACACTCACAAGAGGAAGAAAGAAAGAACTAATTCTTGGATTCGTGAGAGATTTAAAGGGTTTGAAAAGGAGGGAAGAATAACGGTTTGTGGCAGGCTACAGTCGCGACCGTTTTCTGTTTTGGCTTCCCGCCTTTTGAATCAATTTCTCGAGCTCAGATCCTCTCTGAGGCCAAGACTCAGAGAATTCACTGAGTCAGTTGCTATAGACTCATATTTTTGGGCTGGGATTTATAATCCAAACTGTTGAAAGATAAGTTTGGCACCTTTAATTAATCCTATGATAGATTTCAGTTAAATCTAGGATGGGTCATGGTCAGATTATCGTGTTGAACATGGATTAAGTACATAATCCGTTTGACATATTGACTAACTTCAATTGGAGTGAAATTTGAGCCGGAGTAAATATAAGAGTGGACAATTGTTTTGAGTGTGTTTTAATTTCAGATGTTAGCCCCACCCATGGATTTATAGGTACGGGCTCATTGGATACACCATGCTTTGTTGCCAATTCAGATAATTAATAAAAAATATACTATAAAAAACAGGGCTGAAACTAATTAGACCAGATCCAGTGCCTTATTGGTTGGGCCCATATCGGGTCCAGGACTCGACCATGAAATCAGGAGTATGGCCTGTTAAGAGATTGCAGTGGGTCGGGTTATAAATGGGCGACCCACCCCGACGTGCCTCTCTTATTTGGGGTAGTTTTTTTTAACCAGCTAAGGAGGCTGGAAGCCAAGAGAGGGCCCGCACACATACGGAAAGATCGCCTGCACAAGCAGGAATAAGGCCTATACAAGTGGGAAAGAAGTCCGCAAAACACTAGCGGGAACAAAGCCCACGTAAGTGATAAAATATGACATACCCAGGATTTGAACCCTGGGCAGCCAAGTGAGAATTGCCCCCACTTACCAATGAGGTAAATAGCTGTTCTCGAATAGTTTGCTCTGTTGTTGTCGTGTGGTGCGGCTTTCTATTTTTGTTTGTTTTGGTTGAGGCTATTTTTCTCTCCTTTTAAATAAAATTTTACTTGTTATAGATAAAAATAATTTGCTAGTGGTTTTGTCAGGTTTGAAATGGATAGGGGTTACATATTTTTGACTAAGGTTTTGGGTGGGTTAGGGTTTGGCTGCTCCATTTTTCACTAATTTACATATTTCTTAATAAATTATGATTCACAAAGTTGCTATACTATAGTTGGTAGCAGGTAATTGAAAATATAGGAGTATTAGGTTGTAAGTTTGGGAGCTATGTGGCCAACATGTATGGCATTTTTTTCGTACTTTAATACAATTTTAAATTAAAAAAAATAGAAATAACAGCATCAAACCTGTACCTGTTATGGGCTGGTTCAGCATCACGAATCATAAACTTACCATTGAGTGCGGTGGGTTTGGGTTTAGCTTGACCATTCCAATCCCAACTCGTTGCCATTTCTAAGCCTGATTTCATTTAGGGGCTATGCTACACCGATACTTCATAAAGGGCAAGGTATCGTGTTATATCGTATTCCATACTTGATTTTTTATGTGTAAAACCCATATCCCTATCATATCCATGTCATTTCCCTACCGTATCCATTACATATCTAGGCATCATAGGTTAGCGGTGTTAATGGTTGGGGTCAGTCTAGGCCAGAGCTTTTCAAGCCCAAGCCCAAGCCATGGCCTATAAAGTAAGGCCCAGCTCGCACCTGTTAGCCATAAACAAAGTATAAACACCTTGTGTTAAATGTGTCTCAGGCCAGACCAAGCCGTCAAGAATTTTATAATCAGGCCAAGGCCTGGCTACAGCCCACAGGCTTAACAATAGAGTCCAGATCCAGCCCTTTTTAGCCAGGCTTGGATCAGGCTTTGGCAGGCCCAGTCTATGAGCACCCCTAATCTCAGCTTTGGTCTGTTGGAAGATATTGTCAAACATGGGCATGAGCATTGAGAATGCCTATTTTCACAAGGGTCTGAAAATTAGCACAACCTCTATTTGTAACCTAAGGGCTAGTTTGGTGCTTTAGTAGCATAGTAAAAGTCAAGTAAAGCTTCAATTTTTTCAGATAAGATGTTACATCAAAAGCATTTTAATTTAAAACTCCCTCAATCTTTTTCAAAAAAAGTAAAAAAGGAACCACATTTATCCACTAAAATAAAAAAAAAACTCCACTTTTCCATTCAAAAAGTCAAAAAAATTCCATAACAAACAACTAAAAGCAAAATACCATCACAACCCACTTATATTTTATTCTTTCTTCAAAGTAAATAAGCCCAGGTCTGGCTGTGGTAATTTGGCCCATTGATGACCCATCTTCCTTGAGATTGATCTGGACAATCAATTTGTTGTTTATTCTACATGTCTTTGAACATAATCTGTTGGATGGATCTAACAAATTGGGGTGGCACTGGGCCGACTTCCGGTTGAATTGATCACTATGGGTAACATGTGTAGACTGGGCCCAAATCTAACCCATTAATTGATTGAGTAGGACAGGTCAGTCCATACCCTGCCTGCCAGTTAAAAGGCTAACACTGAATTATCAGGTTGGGTTGACATGTCAATCCAAACCCAGCCAGTTAAAAGGCTAACACTGAATTATAAGGTTGGGTTGACATGTCAATCCAAACCCAACCAGGAATTTAAAAGGTTTACACTGAATTATTTGGTTGCCTCTAGCCGTCTCGGTTACCATCGCGATAAATTCTACTTAAAAAAAAGTGGTCTTTTTCATCACCAGAATTCTAAAGCCTTGTGGTAAATCCCCAAATTACCCATTGTCCACCTCCTTATCCATCTCATCTCCAACGCACAATAGGACCACTGTCGTGCCCTCCGCTGCCTCCCCCTATCTCCGTCACAACTCTCCCCTCTCTCTCTCTCCCCCCCCCCCCCCCCTCTCCCCCTCAGGCAGTGCCGCCGGAGGGGCGACCCTCTCCCCCTCCCCATCAGGCAGTGCCACCGGAGGGGCGAGGGTGGACTTTAAGGTGAGGTTAGTTTAGGTATTTGGGGCTGCACAAAGAAAATGTTAAAATTTTCAAAATTTAATGGCGGGTGTAGAGAGAAAGAGTGTGTGAAAACAAAGAGGATCCATTTAGAAGCCCTCTTCTGTAAAAGTTGTCCCCTTGAGGTGAAATTCCAAATCCTTACTGTTGGTAGAACATTTGAAATTCTATCAAAATACATGGAAGGTGGAATTCTGAAAATACCAAAAGGTCATTTCAGACCTTCTAGTAGATGAAATTTGGAATTCTGGTAAAACAAGCATGTCATTTCAAATGTCAATAATGTCCAAGAAACCAGAAAATTCTCCCAATGTTAGGCCAATATTATCCATGATTTCTTTAAATACCACAGTCAAACTTGAGTGGTCAAAATGCCCGTCCTTCATGTTTGACAGTTTCTTGGTAGATGTTTCAAGGTTTGACATGAAAAGAGCAAATAGAATGGTCAAAAAAGTCTCCAGCACATTGGGTCAGCATTCAACGGCCATCCAAGAGGCTTAGGAGCAGCCCAAGGTCCCACTCCCACCCATTATTCTAAGCTCATTTTCTATTCATCCCATTATAAAGCTGACCATTTTTTAATTAATTCGTAATCACCACCAATAATATCATTAATGTGATATTGATTCACATTTGTATTGCCAATACAAACATATATATATATATATATATATATAAATAGTTGATACTTCTCTTTCTGTTTCTAAAACCTATATCCATTGAGTTTTGGCATTAATTTTGATCGTCGGTTGGGATTTTGACATTAAGTTATTCTTTTTTCAAATCTTCTCCCACCACTTATGCAACTACATATTTTATCCCATTGTCAAAACCATTCGTAACCAGTCCCTACTTCTCTTTTTTTGTAAAATAATCCGTTTCTATCCAAATTCTACCATTCCATTTTTACTCCAATTCTCTTCTTTCCTTTCTATGCCCCTGGCTCTTGTATTACATAAATAGGTACTCTCATAACTTTTCGTTCCGTTATTTTCTTCTAAAGTTTATGAGTTTGTTTAATGCATGAATATCTAAATTGCAATGTTAGCTATATTCGTGCTGAGCACGTGTTATTATACTAGTGTCATATTAATGCCATGTTGCATCATAGGTGGTAAATGGTGACTTTTTTAATGAACTATGCAAATGGATGTAAATTTCTTAATGCTATCTACCTATCTAATCTATCTTATCTAACACATTTTCACCTCAAGGAGTCTTTTGTCTTTTACGCATTAGATATAAAATTCGGATTTGCATATAGGAATTCTACATTGGTAAAACTTACACATGCCGAACATAATACCATATTTGTTTGGCAATACCATTTTCACATAAGTAAATGCTGAACAATTCATATTTTATGTATAATATTTATGCCTTGAAATCTATAATTGTCTTAGATCTCACCTGAATGCCTTGGCTTGAGAACAAAGGAGTCAGCAATTCTCATTAGGAAGTTCAGGCTTCAAACCTGGCCTCCCCATTGTTGGGTTTTTAGTTGTTTCAAAATTTTCAAAGGTGTTTTGACTTGAAAAGATGTTTTTTCCTCTTGCTTTATATGGGTAGTATAGGCTACTTGAGAACATGGCATCCCACATAGCTCAAGTTCACTTCTTGAGAAGGCTTTAAATACTTTTTTCTTTCCTATACACTTTAGAACATTGAAGCCTTTTACCATGAGCCGTATATGAGCACGCGAGTCCGGCTCGACCCAGGATTTTAGGTCCTGAGGGGGGTGCAAATCTAGCCCATCCTACCCTGGAGGGACCCATATTTCGATATAGAAATGGCTCATTTTTGCAAAATTTTTCAATATCTTTTTTCTTCTAAAAATCGTGTTTTTATTATTAATGGTTGTTTTATTACTGTTTTATTATCAACGTTCAAACAGATTTAACGTTGTAGAAATTTCAAACTTAAAACAGTTTCAAAATTTAATTTCAAAACTGCGTTTTAATTGTTTTTAATGCCGCCTTAATGTTGTGATTAATTGCTGGTTTAAAAGCCCAACGACAATATTTTGGGATATAAAATAGCTTGTCTGGGTACAAAAAAGATTACAGAAATAACTACTCAGTTTTTCCCGTTTTCCTTATCTCGTGTGAGCATTCTATGGTTCCTGGAGCTAGATCTGGACTTGGTGTGCGGCAAAGCCTGATCATTTGTGAAGGCCGTTGTATCCTGGGGACAGTTCCTGCTGAGATCCTTTTTCGCATTTGGGTTTGTCCTAGAGGGTCGGAACTTGTCCCAAAGAAAGCAACGTCAGACGTGCCTCGGCCCCAATCTCACTCGATTTCTGCCTATACAGCGCTCTCCAAAAACTGCAGATCGGTACCATTGTTTCAATTTCAGTTTTTCATTTCAGTACTGTAGCCTTATTTATCAACACCCACTCCTTGCATGTATGATTTGTGTCTCCTTATATGTGTGAAAATTTTCATAAAAATCACTTCCATTTGCACCCAGAAGATGTGGATTTGAAACTGTATTACCACACTGGGGTTAGAGGAGAATTTTACCTAGCTTTCTCTCCTGAGCCTGTAGGAATTATTTTGGCCCAAAGAGCTACGACACCCAACTTTATAAATAAAAAATAAAAAAATTACACATATGATTTGTAGATTAGTGCAAACAAAACATGTGCAATATTTAAGTGCAAATAAACCACCCTTGGGAGGAAAATCTGTTCCCGGGTGTCTTTTTTTTTTTTTGGTAGAAGATTTTTTTTTTTTTTTTTTTTAAATGGGCAGAAGCTGTTCCCGGGTTGGAAGTTGGAACCATGCTAGCAGTCCTTTTCTGGGAGGAAACTGTCATCCACTTGAAAGCCCATCAAAAAGCTGGTACAGAGTACTGTTCAGACATATGGTGGTTGTTGAACTGGTTCCTTTTTATGCCTAAAATCAAGCATGATTATGTTATCCAAGTACGGTAGTACCATAAATGGTGTCTATGTTATGGCCCTTCTATCGTTTCTTTCACATGGGTTGCACCATGGGCTTCCAACATTTCAAGTCAATAATATGATACGATGCGTAAATGACCATGTCAAGGTTGTGCTGTATGAACCCATCAAGGACAACCCACCACCATCATCTAGACAGGCCACATGAATAACACAAATTTGATATGTACTGTGTAATATATCTAACATGGTCCCTAGTGCCTAGAAGGATATGCACACTACTTTTTGAATTTGTCCACTGCTCCCCTCTGTCCTTTCTAAAACTTCCAATTATAGTAACATAATCTCCAATCCTGTTTAAGGGTTTTGAATGATTAAAAGGATTCAGAGGACCTGATGAGTGGGTTTCAATGCTAATTAGGTCCAGTTAAATGAAGCAGATACACTTGAGCTGATGCAAATATCATTGAATTTCAAAGACCCTAGGGATTTCTGATGTGACCTGACATCTAACTTAAACTTAACCTGATAGTTCTAGGTTTAGATTCACATTTTTTACCCATTCAATAAATAGATCAGGTAAGGATTGAATCCATATTTGTTATTCAACATGCCATTTGGGGTTTGCCCCTACCCAAAAACAACCTGGTTTTTGTGCTTTGATCCACCAAAGCAATCCCCAGATCCAATCTGAGGTGTAAAAGGTCCATGAAGTGGATATTTCAAACCTTGGGCTGGCTACATACACCTTATCTTTAATGGTAAAAACATGATCTGACCCGACCTGACCCATTGCCTCTGCTCTTTGAGAGGAACAATATTAAGGATGTTGTCCCTGTAGGGGTAGCCAAACTTGACCCAATCCGCTAACTCGACCGTAACCAGACCGATATTTGACTCGCCACTGGTGAGGTTTCTCTGACCAGCATAAAAATGGGTTGGGTCAGGCTTAACCCACTTGACTCACGTGACTGATATTTGACTCGCAGAAAAAGATTTATTCATATAGTTCTTGAAATGAAGTTGTAATTGGGCCAAGCATTTACAAATGGGCCAAAAGTTGGATGGATTGGTTCAAGGCACCCAGTCGGATTGACCCGCCCCGGATGAAGGATGGGGATATCTGACCCGTTTTAAAATAGAGGTCAAATATGGGTCGAGCTCCAACCATGGACCTCACCTGAGAACCCAACCCATTTTGGTCTGACCTGTTAGCCACCCCTTATTGAATGACCGGTCAACAGGCGACTAACTGGCTGAAACAAATATGCATGTTTGATAAATACTTGTATTGTAATCAAATCTTACTTTATGAGAGGGAGACCATTTCAGTACATTTGATGTTGTTGTACCCATACTTGATTCTTTTTTCCTATATGGGTAGTGATCAGTTAAAAAATCATAGAAATGGGTGGTAAAGTAGGTGGATTATGGTTGAGATTTCTCTTAAATTTCCATAACACAACCATGGGGGAATCTGTCTTTAATGATAATCTAATGTGTTTAGATGGTGTTACGGGTTATTTTGGCTTAAAATTAACCCATGCATAGGCAAAGCACTACAAAGGGACTTTAGTTAGATTTGACATAGAGAGATACATGCATTCAATGTGTTGTCAGGGCAATAATACCAAGCACAAGACTTGGAGTTCTTCCTTCAATAATCGATCATCTAGGAAGACAAACCAATACGTGGCAACATATCTGTTTAAAGTTGCAGTAGATGAAAGAGAAGGACATGTTATTTAAAGTTATGCAGTAGAAGAAAAGAGAAGGAAGAAAGATAAGTTCACATGAAAGCAAACATGACCAACCCAACTATATAGTTCATCTTCTCTACTCCTGAACTAACATAGAAATGAGAGGGGGTAAAGGGTCCCTCCTTCACTAGCTTTAGAACCAAGAAATCCTTTCTATAGTAATCTTTTCTTCCATTCCATGACTGATTTAATTAAGACAAGTTCTAATATTCCACCTTGACAATCATTTAAGAAAGGTGTTGGTGACTGGTGAGTGTGTATTTCAAAACAAACAATAAATCAGTTTCATTTCAAACCCTGTGTTCTTAATCACAAGTGAAAGTGAAAGTGGAAAAGTGCCTTTTCTTTAATTTCATCTTAGATTTGATGCATAACTTGAAAGGGTTATATGAACTCCTTTGTTTTTTTATGTTTCGAGATATTATTGCTTTTTGGTATTGACATTATGCTTGCACGCACTTATAGCCATGCTTTTATTTCTTCATGGATCTCCATCTCGGATCTGCCATCTGTCGGGGCTTGACAAAGACATGATGAACAGTTTTAAGGCCTGCCTGTGTTATGTAATTGAATTCCAAAGAAATATAAGGCTGGATACTTCTATATAAGTGGTTAAGAATGAGAAATTCAAAGTGGAAATTCATGAAATGGTCCTCATATAATCTCTCCTTTAATTGAAATTAAATAAGAAGAAAGATGATGAGAAATGAATACCTACTGATCACCTTATTAATTTAAATCTTTAGAAAATGAAGGTCCCATGTACATCGCTATCATATATCACTCACCCATCACCTCTTTAAATTTAATAATTTTTTGCTGAATCTCATATAACCATAAATTCCTATGTATTCTGTAAAGATTTTTAGCTAGCTAATTCCTAGGTTTATGGACAAAATCGGGGTTTCCTAAAATTGTATTTTGATTAGAAAATGACTGCTTAAGATCTTTCGCTAAAAAAAATAGAAAGCCTGGAAACCTGCAGAGTTCACTCAAGCGAAACAGAGGATACTTCGCTCGACCCATCTATCCGTCCGCTCGAGCCATCACAGTTCTGCGCTGATCATCTGAAGATAGAGAGCAGTTCGCTCGAGTGAACTCAATGACAGCTCGAGCGAACCCTTCACAGAAAGTGATCGCTCAACTGCCCTTTTGTCCGCTTGATCCAAGAAGGTTCTGCGCTGAACGTCTGCAAACAATGAGCAGTTTTCTCGAGCGAACCCCATGTCCGCTCGAGCGAACCTGGGAATTCTAGTTTCAGCCGAATTCCACTTTCAATATTCTTTCCAAGCCAAATTTTCATTCTTAAGGCTTGAGACACGAAGTTAGACATATAAAAAGCCTTTATCTCTCTCTTCCACGAACACCTCTGATCAAGAATACATCCCTGGAAAGAATTTGAGACATCCATTCAGTTCTCCCCAAGGCATCAAGTTCTGTTGCGCTGAAGATCAAGTTTTAGGATTGATCTCATCCTGTTTTCTTGAAGGCGGTTCTACTCAAGCACAGTGAAGATTCATGACGGATTGTCAACAAGATCAGAAGCAGTCCTTACGTTGAGTTAACAACTGGGAAAGGGTTGTAAGTAATCTTGTAATCTTCGTTTTTCATATAGTGCTTGGTTGTCTGTTGGCCTAGACAGTAAGGCTCGTGGTTTTTTCCTGAGTAGGGTTTTCCACGTAAAAATCGATTGTCTTTTTCTCTTTGTGGTTTGATTGATTTTTTAATTAGAATTAGGATTAATCATTAGTTTAAACACGAGAGTTTGATATTTAATAGAGATCTGGTAATTGGGACCTCTGCCTGTGTTAAGGTAGGAATATTTTCATATTCTATTGTAACAAATATGCCCTTAATGATTTTTTTTTCTTACTAGTGTATTGAGGTTCAAATTTCTGACCTGTTATGCCGAGCAAGCCTGAAGCCAACATAAAGATTCAGGGTTTGGGTTGTCCTAATTTGCTTCAAAGGTGAGGTTTATTTTTCTTGGTATGCTTTAAAGTTGAGGCCAGGGTTGATATTTCCAACCTAAAACAACCAAGTTGGGTTAGGGTTGGTGCCATAATTGCTATAGGTTCAGCCAACACAATTCAAACCCAACCAAATCCAACTCATAATGCTGTGACCTACCAGCTCAACCTCAAGCTGAGTTGGTAATTGAGGGTTCCAGATAACCCTCTTAACTATCAGGTTGGATTCATGTTGACATTATTAACTTAATTAATAAATAGGTCAGATCTAGATTTAGCCCATATATGTTATGTTATCCAGAGCGATCAACCCAACCCGTTAGTACCACATCTAACAAATGCCAATTAGTACCATCAGTTTGGTGGGTAATGGTCTCCTACGAGCGGGCTACATATTGATTACATGCAATTAAGTGAGTGTTGGTGGGTTAGATGGAAATGTCTCCTTATGGATAAGAGTCAAGAAAAAACCAACCCTCTCAGATCGTTCAATAGGCTTAATGTTCAGTGGTCTTTTAACAATAGATTTTTTTTGAAATTTAATCTAATGGAAGATAAAGGTTTGACGACAGTGAAATTGGTCATTGTGTCAAATGATCATAGGGAGATGAGTGTGTGAAAGGGCCTAGGGGAGATGAGTGTGTGAAAGGGCCCGCACTTATCAGGCCCAATAGAATTGGACTGCATATGCTGTATCTTGTAGGAGACAATTTCTTGGTTTGGTCCCTGACATATGGGAGAAATGCAAAGGCCCAGAAATACACGTAGGGTGGTGCACCAGAAAAATTTTGTTACTGAAGACTCAAACAGGAGTTGAGTCCTTGGGAAGTGAATGGATGGGACCACCCACAACGGTGTGAAGTAGCATCGAAGCCAGGAAGATGTGCAGACAAGGAGAAGAAGGCCAAGGATAGATGAACCTTCCTTATTTCTTTCCCAAAGTACTCTCATCCGTTCAAATTTCAAAAGCAAATAAAGAGAGAACTCAAGAAGCATGTGATGGGTTGTTGGACTATGGACAGAGAGGGTAAAAACAAAAAAAAAAAAAAAAAGATTGCAAGTCCATGGAAGCATGGTCCTTCTTCCTGACATTGGCAAGAAGTGATGGGACCCTCTTCAAAATGACTCCACCCATCCTTATTTCTTTTTGTGGGTCCAAACTCCAAAGGTTAGAAACCCGTGAACCCAATTGTAATAATAAATAAATTTATGTAGCCAAGGGAAAGAGATCTGTCATCTGAAATCTCACTCAAATGGGGGTGAAATGTGTAATTATTTGAAGGAAGATGTGAGGAAAGAGCATGGTAGCATCAATAGAGACCAACACCAAACAGGCAAAAGAACGTGGAGGCAAAGGAAAGAGAGATCCTGACTGACACCATTGCTTGGTCATTGTACTCAGGGACTTTTGATCTCTTCTTAATCATGTTAGTTGGGAGGTGAGAGATGGGAGTGAATTGACACATCCCACCATAGTGGCAATGAGAGCTAAAAAGAAATTCACACACATAGTCTACATTGGATTATATTCCCCTGCTTTATTCAACAACTATCTTTGCCTTCTTTTTTTTTCCCTCCATACTAGATTGCTGGAATCTCTGTGATGTTTGATGGAAAGCAGTAGAAATTGGGTCACCTCCCATTTCAACTTTTTTCCCAAGACAATGGAGTAGATGCTGAATGAAAAGTCTGTGAAGCCTAGTGTGTAGTCATTCTTTAAAAAACATGAGAGGGGAATCCTATCTGATGTAGTACCATCAAGATGTGTTCCATGATTCCATCTAGATTATATTATGATGCACCAACTTGAATGGTAAACAGTGGAAATGGTCCACATCAAAACTTCATTTACTAAATGTTTAGTTTGTCTCACAAACTCCATTATTGTCATTAGAGTAATGGTGACTTTGGATTTCGAGGAAAGTGAGAGAATTTTATTTTATTTTCTAGAGAAACATCTTTTCCTATGTCTGGATTCCTTATTGGAGAAGGGTAATTATCTTTCCATGCACCAACTTTTCTCATGTTTTCTCATAGGTAGGAGAAATGGTTTTCTTCTCAACAAAGTGCCTAAAAATATCATTTTCTCTAGTGAAATTAATTCTTTATTACTAAAAAGTGACATTTAACCTTTTAGTAGTTATTATTTATAGTCAATCCACTTGTAGCTCAAGTGGTGGGGCATCTCCCCGTCCTTGATCCTTGGATCCGCTGGGTAAGAGCTTCGGTCGTATGAGTGTATGGGGTGTGTGGGTGTATGTACGCAAAGCAAAATAATAATAATAATAATAAAAGTAATAATTTATGTAAGTAAAAAAATTAAAATCATTTTCTCCAATATAGCTTTTCCTTTCTAAACTAGAGAAATAATATTAGAGAAAAGTAGTCATTTTCCACGAGAAAATTCCATACCTCTACACTTTTTTCCCCTCATTAATCAGTGTGGTGTAGATTCTTCCCGAGTCATTTTCTCCTAATCTATATTGGCCAAACATGATTCAAAAGAAAATCAATGAAATTCATGAAAATGAAACCAATCCCTTACCGTAGGCATCCCAATCTCTCAAATGCTCAGAGACTTTTACCATTAGTATAAATGATGATCTCTTCCACTCCTTTTTCCTTTGATTTGCTCCTTTTCTATTGGAATGTAAATGAGTCATGTGAGTCAAAATTAGCCCATGTAAAGTTTTTAGTTGGCTAATTCATAGGGTAATGGACAAAATTTGGGGTTTTCTAATTTTGTATTTCCATTAGAAAAAGGAATGCACAATATCTGCTCCAGAAAATAAAAAGAATTCCGGATCATAAAGATTTACAGAAGTCGCTCGAGCGAACTTCATAGTGCTGCCTTCGTTCGACCCATTCTCCAGTCCGCTCTAGCTATCAAGTTTTTGGATTGATTATTTGAAGACAGAATGCAGTCCGCTCGAGCAAAACCATGTGAACGCTCGAGCGAACCCCTCATAGAAAGAAGTTCGCTCGACGCAAGCAAGTTCTGTGCTAAACGTTTACATCTAGTAAGCAGTTTGCTCGAGCAAACTTCCTTGTCTGCTCGAGCGAACCTGCGGAATTCTATTTTGAGCCGAACTCCACTTTCTAAGTTCTTTCAAGGCAACCTTCTATTCCTTAAGCTATTGAAACACGAATTGAAGATTATAAAAGGCTTTGTCCCTCTTTTGTTAAGATATACTGATCAAGAATACATTCTGGAGAAGATTTGAGAGATCCATCAAGTTCCCCCCCAAGACTTCTAGTCCTACTGTTGTGAAGTTCAAGTTTTGGGTTTGTTTCCATCCTTCTTGAAGGCGGTTCTATTCAAGTACGGTGAAGATTTATGAAGAATTGTCAACAAGATCTGAAGCAGTCCTTAAGTTGAGTCAACAAGTGCGTAAAGGGTTGTAAGTGTTCTTGTAATCTTCATTTTTCATATAGTCCTTAGGTTGAAGGCGGTTCTGTTCAAGCACGATGAAGATTTATGACGAATTGTCAACAAGATCTGAAGCAGTCCTTAGGTTGATTCAACAAGTGCGTAAAGGGTTGTAAGTGTTCTTATAATCTTCGTTTTTCATATAGTGCTTAGTTGTCTGTTGGCCTAAACGGTAAGGCCTGTGGTTTTTTCCCGAGCAAGGTTTTCCACATATAAATTGCTTGTCCTTCTCTCTTTGTGGTTTGATTGATTTTTAAACTGGAATTAGGGTTAATTACTAGTTAATCATGTATGATTGATATTCAATTGAGATTTAATTATTGGGACCTCTGCCTGTGTTAAGGTAGAAGTATTTTCAGCTTAACTTGAGCTTCGCTTGTACATTAAAGAAACCACCTTGAGCTAAAGCAAAACCGCGCTTAGCATAACTTGAGCTTCACTTGAATTTAGTCAAGTCATGCATAATAATACCAAGTCAGGCTTGAGCTTAGGCTTAATTAAAACTCAAGCATAACTCAAACATAAACCTAATCAAGCTCAACTCGAACATTATTCAAGATCCTTGGCACCACATGTATAAACACAATTGGCGCGCCACTATAAGTGGATGAGAAATAGCCTAGAAACAACTGAATTTGACATCAAGAGATAAAAGTTTTCAAGGAATTAAAGATTGAAAGTGAAAGAGGGAGCTCCACGCAACAAATCTTTTCTTGACTTGGGGTCTATACAAAACAAATCACTTCTTGACTTTGTGTCTTCAGTTCTCAGCTTAAATATATTGCAAAATGAGAAAAGAGATGTGGCTTCTATTTTCCCTACAAAAGGTGCCGGTCTCCTTACCAAACTGACCCAGCAAGTGAGAGAGAGCAAAAAAATATCTAGTTTTCTAAATTCCACCCCATTATTCACGACATCTTTGCTGCATACCCCACACATCCTACCCCTCTGCCTGTTTATTAATTGGGTTGAAAATGCCAACTCTAACAAAGAATAATTTTTTTGGGGCAACCCAGTTGGGACCCAAGAGAGAGCCCGCACACACATCAGAAGACATCCCATATAAGTGAGAAAGAAGCACGCTCAAGCGGGAAGAAAGCCTATAAAAGTGGAAAGAGGCAGGCTGTATCCAGAGGTCGAACCCTGGACCAGGTGAGAACCACCGCCACTTACCATTGCCTTTGAGTAGGTGTTGTTTGGCGAGTCTAACATTCATGTCAAGTTAACTTCAAACTTATTGAAACAAATCGCTAAGTGTTTTAGACCGTTTGGTAAAATTTGTGGATATCTCAATCTATAGCTTTAAGACCTTTCGCATCTTTTCTAAAATGTAACCAAAGGCAACTTTTTCAAATGGACATTAATAGTTAAAGTAGCAGCGACACGTTTTTGCTGCTACTGCTTCTTTTACTTTTCTTTTTTTACATGTTTGTCGGTGTGACTTTTTTAATTGATAAGTTTGCTTATACTACCTTTACGTAATGAAAAATTTGCCTATGGTTCTTTTAGATGATGATGAGTTTGCTTTTTTAATTGAATTGGACATGTCAAATAGTCTATTTATAAAAAGATCTAATGAATAACTATTTTCAAACAGAGTATTTGAACCAACTCTATTTTAAGCAGGTAAGACTTGCCAAATTGGCCCTAAGTCAGGTTGGCTTGGTCTTAAGCCTAAATGCTGAATTGGAAGATAAGTAGCAAATTTCAGCCTAACCAAAATCTAACCATTGTGGGTCAAGTTAAACATGTGAACCCAAGTTCATAATACAGGAGTCTTTTATTGTTTTTCTGGTAAAGAACATGATACAGTGATTAGATTCAAATTGGGTCAAGATTTGCTTCCTTTAATTTGAGGGTGGTCTATTTTATGAGGACAGAGATCTTAGACAAATTGTGGTAATCATGGTTTCAAAACAAACACAGTTTAAAAGACTATATCGGGTAAAGCCAAGCACTTGTTTTGTCGATTTGACAATAATTTTGACTCGCTGTTTATCAGTTGCCTGATTTGATTTGAGTCTGATGACTATCTAGAATATTGATTTTGATTGAAGGCTATAATACAATTCTGTTACCTCAATGTACAAACCTGTTAATATCAGATGAAACCTAAATGTTCTAGGTCGGTTGATTGACTTTGAAATTTTAATTTGACAATGAAGGTGTATGGTGAGATACAAAAAAAATTATGAGTAACTAACATAAATTTCATATGAAGTGTAACTATGATTCTTAATTCTAAATATTTTTATCTTTGCTGTCCGTCGGTAATCAGTATTTGCATTTCTAGTTTTAGTATGCCCAAGAATTGGCTAGTCTAGGGCGAGTCACCTAAATTGTGAGCCAATCAATCTTGACCCAAACTTGTCTAATCAAGTTTAATGTGACTCTATCAGCAAGTATGTGATTGAGTTGAATTTGTTGTGACATTGAGTTTAACAATTAAAGCAAGTAGGTTTCATGTAATTTTAATACATGATTGTATTTCCACATGTGGTTAAAAATGAAGAACTAAATATAAATATCCGAAAACGACTATCAAATAACCTCTTTTTAATAGATTTTGAATTGTGGGGAGGTGGAAAATAAATACCTAGCCATCATTCTACTAATTCAATACCTAGGAGAATCTCCACCTTATATCGTATTTGCCTTGTATCCTTTACTCCCTACCTCTTTAATAACCCTTAAACGGAGCTCATTTAACCGTAAATTCTTATGTATGTATTTAATTCCTGTAATTTATGCAAACAAACAAGCTCTTAATGTTGTTCCCTTGATATGTTGGTGCCTCTTCTAATCAGTGTATCTCACCCCTTATCCTAACAAATCAAAATCTAACCACCCACCTTTTTATTTCCCTGATTCACTAGTTTCGGCTAGCCATTCAAAGTGTTCTACAAATTTTGAAGAACGGTTTTCCGCAGAAAACCCTACGTAATGAATTTTATATCTCTAAATAAAAGAGCTAATAGTCCCTAATCCATCAACCATATTTATATCTAGTATAAGGGGAAAAACAGAGAGTCCCCTTTACGAAATCTAATCATTCGTGGCTTAATCCTAGCCATCAAATATAATGAACATTTAATTTCCTATTTAAAGTTCTAATCTTCTTCGATGAGATAATGGAAAACGGAATTGTCGTCCCTTGCTTGGGGACAATTAGATGAGTGAAACTGTAAATCACATGTGGTCCCACTTAAATTTCTGCTTTTTACTGTCGCACTACACCCTGGGCATCTGTTTGCCCCTAGTTCAACTTTTTTTTTTTTTTACCCCAACAAGAGAGCCAGGACCTAAGAGAGCACACACATTGGAAAAGGAAGCCCACGTGCACGCCGTGCAAAGGAGAGCCCACACATGCAGGACACAAGTGAGAAAGAGAGCCCACATGTGCGGGAAGAAAAGCCCACACAACTGAGCAGGAGAGTCACACACATTGGAAGAGTGACATACTTAGGAATTGATTCCTGAGTAGATGGATAAGATATAGGGTTGCCAACAAGTAACCTTTGGGGCTTGTCTATTTGCATTAAAATATAGAGGGTAGTTATTTGATTAAAGGTGAATTTTAAAAAATGAACATCAAATAACATTTTCTTCAAGAGAAATAGAATCAAAAGAAGATATTATTTGATGCTGTTTTTTGAAATTCACATTTATTTTTCATTTTTAATCACCCCATATATTTTAATAAAAACAAAAAAAAAAGGACTCCAGTGTCAGTTCTAGCCCCTGTTGAAAAAAGTAAGGAAGAAAAAATAAAACAAACATGACAATATGGCATCCATTTTACAAACAAAATTTGAATGTGTATGATTGGGGTGAAAGATGTTTCATTGGGGCCTCTTGAAATGACTTTTTTTTGGGGTTATTAAGATATCTCAATTTGTACTAGAAGTTTAACATATTAGAAATTTTTACCATCTAATCAAGTTGGTATCAAGGGTAATTACTCACCCTACTTAAAAATAAATAAATAAATAAAAGTTGAGGCTTTTATACATTGACAAATCATGGAAGTAGCCAAAGTTCAAAGTCATTGAATCTGGATATCGATATAATCGAACCCCAGATCAAGGTAGCTTGGATTGTTTTCAATTTTCAACAGAAGATTTATCACTGAGCCCTATGATCATTTCCAGCAGAATCTCCTTATTAGGTGCTGCTGCTATTTTGTCAGTTGGCTTAAACACATCCATCATCTTCTTCTGGCTTTTGTTTATTTATCCATGTCCCGAGATAGATACATAGATATAAGCAAGTTAGAGAGACAGATGCCAACAAGCTCATCAGCCTCATCCCCTTCTGAGTTCTGAAATTACAATGAATAGATTCTTACCCTGCCTGCTGGCCATGGCCACCTACTACGCCTGCACTCATGTCAATGAAATGCAAAACCATTTAGCAAAGTGTCAACTTGGGTTTATGGCAATTTCTAGCAAAAAGTCTTACTCCTCTCTTAATCCATTAGTAGGGCCCACATATGAAATTCTGACTATTCATGAGGCCCACCCAGATGCATGCCACTAAAAAATCAAAGGAGGTAGGAAGGTCTTGTCATGAATAAGAGTCGGGCAAAATATCAACCTCATCTGATTATCCGAAACCCTTACCAAATCAATCAGGCACTTTTTACTCTTTTTTTAAATAAATTTGCCTATATAACTTTTATAACATGATGAGCTTTTTTTACTACCGATACTTTTATGACAAATTTTCCTGTACTACTCTTAGTATTGGCCAATTGTACCATATAACTTTTTTAGTATGAAAATTAGATATATCAAACAGTCTAACCGTAAAACATGTCCAATTGAAATAGCTCTATCTCAAACAGATATATTTCAATCAGCTCCGTCTGAAATAAATAAGACTTGCTGAGCATCTCTTTTTTTTTTCTGACCAACATCTCAACCATTTTTGAGAGCAAGTGAGATCTATGGTTCCCATATATGGCTCCAATATCACATACACACACGAAGTAGAGAACCAGTTTTATAAGAAGATATTAGATATGAATATTACAAATCTTATATGTAAGTAAGTGGGTTGCAACCCCAAGGGGTAGCTCAGTTGGCCTAAGATTACGGTTTGTTGTCGGAAGTTGTGAGTTCGAAATTGCACTACCACACTGGGGCTACATGGGAATTTACCCGGCTTTCCTCTGGACCCGGAGGGACTAGTTCAGCCCAAAAAGTTGGAAACTCTCCTAAAAATAATGTAAGTGGGTTGCACCTATAAAGCAAACCGGTTCCCAACCCGAAGTACGTAGTTGGTGAAGTGTAGTCAAATGGATAGTGATGGAGTTGATAAATGAGGGTGGTGCCCTCCCTGTGAGCAAGGAAACCCCCTAAATGAGGGAGAAGTAGGGGCCTTGATGAAATAGCCTAAAGAAATCCCAAGAAAAAGTGGGATGGGTCATGGGTGCGTCTACAATGCAATACAAGAAACTGAGCCATTTGACCCAAAATTTGTTGGAAATGGTGATGGCTGAAACTAAAATTGGGCTACTTCAATCAAATCCTTACATAAAAAAAAGATACTTCTTATTCTTTTATTTTTATTTTTGAATTAGGAAAGATTTCAATTTGATTTAATAGGATGCATTTTGCTCTTTTGAATGTAAAATAATTAAATTGTTCATAAGACTTATTATCGAAATTTATCGATGTCTTTCAAAATAATAATAATAATAATAATAATAATAACAAATGGTCTAGCTGGATGCTCCTAGTTTTTTTTAACATAAAGCCCTAAAAATATAACAATCATTTAACTACATACAAAAGGATACATGGGTGTCAAATTCGTCATATATAGTGCCAAGTCATGGAGAGATGATGAGACAGTACTGATGAAAGATTGGTCCAAGTGGGTCCCATAGAGTTGTATATGAAGAATTTGTGGGGTTTACTGTCCTAACAAATACAATATGACATATGTACACACAAATCGCCATTATGTGCAATTCATCTATTTCATGAGTTACTTGGTCTATATCTATATTCAAGTTGCTCTTCTCATCAACCCTAAGGGGTAGCTTAGTTGGCATAAGACTACGGTTTGCATCCTGAGGTCATAGGTTCAAAATTGTATTACTATATTAGGGTTATAGGGGAGTTTACCAGGCTTCCCTCTGAGCTCAGAGATATTAGTCTAGTCCAAAGGATTGGGAACCCTTCGATAGCACTAAAATAAAAAATTACTCCTCTCATCCTCACACACACAAACCTCCCATTTCTCTGAATTGCCATCAATCCAAAATTTCAACACTACGGTACTTAATGGGGTTGAAATTTTGCAAAATCTCTATTTCTTTCTATCCACTAGCACCCCATCATTACCACTGCCCCAGGTGGGCCATATAGCCGAGTTTGTATAAGAGTGAATATATCTATAATTTTTGTCCCAAACTTCTCAAGCAAAAATTGTACTACACCAAATCATATCTTCATACAAATTCTTTCCACAATCTTTAATGGCAAACAGACTATAGAATAATTATTATCACTCTAATAACAGCTTAAGCACATACAATGATTCCAAAGACTAATATGGTAAACCAAAATCACATAAAACCCCAAGAAGAATCTAGAGAGATTTTGTCATTGTGGCATTGGAAAAACAAATAAGAAAGACAAAATGGGTTGTGGCATGTGGCATGATCTCCATGGCATATTGACATAGATATAACATGGATCTCCAAACACCACTAGTGCTGATAAAAAGGAGAAAAAAGACATGGGAAAGTTGGGAGAGGGGTGAAAGTGCCAAAGCAAGTTAATGTGGGAATTAATTGAAGAAGCCGCCCTCGTGGGTCCCTACCAAAGAAAAACAGAGAATGCGTGATGCCTTTGGCCCATATCAAATTTCTTTTGTGGGGAAGATCACCAGGAAGCCTCCTAGCTAGAAATTAGAAATTCTATTCTAACAGATTGACCTCATAATAATGCTTGTTGAGATGACAAAACCATACCTGTTCTGACACTAATCTACTGAAGAAAATGACATAAACAAACGTTTGCCATGATGCAGCATGTTTTACTTGGTCCTCTAGAGATCCACTTTTATCAAACTCTGTCATGTTCTAGAGCCCTTGTGCTCTGCTAGAAGAAATCCTAATGACAGTGGTTTACATTTTATAAGTTTGAATTGATGGATCTTTAGGGTTATGTTTGTGAAAACGACTTTGAAGAATTTTGATCAAAGCCTCATTCTAATTGTGTTGGGTTTGCTACATGAATTTTGTTTCTCCATTCCAATCTATTCTAACCCAGATCCCTATGTTTGAAAATTCTCAAATACCCTTGAGTCAAATTTTATTATGAAATCCTTGAGCAATCTAAAGTATTTCAAAACCCAAAATCTAAAGTCTTCCTAAATGTTAAAGACCGTTTAAGAGAGTTATTGAAAATCTAGAATCTGAAATACTCGATGAAATTAAATATATTTTCAAACGTGGGTAAAATTGAAGAAGCAAATGTGAAGATCCACAAATGACCATTAAACAATTTTATATTTATAGAAATGATCAAGGGAAGATGGAAGATGAATACTCAAATATCACTCAAAGAAATCAAATCATAGAAAAGTAAGGATCCTATCAAACCACAGGGTGTAGAGGGGTTGTGCGTGCGCCTGGGGGATTAATGGTCATGTTGGGTCAAATACATGGGGATGCCCTTGTCAGCAGAAAAAAGGGAAAAGAAAGGTCTTATCTACATCTATGCCTTTATATCCTTTACCCATGACCTCTTTAATAATTCTCCATGTGAGAACCTATTTTACTACGAACTCCTAAAACTTCAATTATTATAAAATCACTGTTCAATCAACAGAGGCCAAATTTGATGCCACACCAAATCTGAGGCGCCCGTGCCTCTAAAACTCATTGAGCACCCTATTGGTCATGGCCCAAATGTGCATACAACTTGATGCTGGCTAAGTTTTAACATCATCATTATAACTCTCTGTTTTCATTTGGATTAAAGCGCATTGATCTTTCCTTTTTCTTTTGTTCCACTCAATAACTCATTAGGGAGGTCAGCCTTTCAAAACCCAACCATTCATTATGTGACACACCTTTCAATGATCCATATTTATCCACATTAGTGGAGAATAACTCCATCCATCATTTGCCTAAGACCATTGTGATCATTCATAATGGGAGCCATCTGATGAACAGTGTGGATTTATCTAAAGTTGCTTACTGTCTCTAGATGTAAAAAAAAAAAAAAAAAAGAACCCCACATTTGTTGAAAAGAAAAGGGATTCCATCCATAACTGCAAGGGCTAAAAAAAGGGTCATAACAAATCCAAACAAAGATGGTATGATAGTAGTTCTCCTATAAAGTTGGTTAGGAAGAACCTAAATTACACAAGCTAGCAATCAGGTTGGAGAGGAGCGGTTCATCTCCCTTTCTTTCTCTCTACTACCCATCTCAAGCAAAGAAACAAAGGAAGGAAAAGGGCATGTGAGAGAAACATGCTCTTGAAGGTTCAAACCTTCAAAACCAAGAAAATTCTTTGGTGGGAGACTTCTCCTATCGTAAGGTGCAAAATGCCCTTCTGAAAAGGAGAAAATCCCTATAATCAAGAGGAAAATGTGCGTAATCATCCTAACAATGACCTTGCTCTGATCCCATCCAATGGGAATTGGCATTAGCAGATTTCTACTGAATAACTGTGGGACTAATTTGGATCATATCTTGTTTTCGCAATTAGAAAGAGGTTGTGGGGTCCAAAGGTCTATCAAATTAAGAGGGGCTGAGAGGATTACATTCTAGGAAAAACACAAAATTAGAGTCATTGATGTAGCTTTAACCATCCATTTCACTGCCTTAATTTAGGAAAACGGCAAAAAATGACGATATTTATTAGTATCATTCCTTATTGATAGGGGTGTTCTCAAAGTACTCTTCATCTAAGTATTGTCGATGGATCCTACAAATCTTGCCACTTGTTTTATTCTAAAAAATAAATTAATTACAAATGTGTTGCACAACCAACAGGGCTCTTGGATCAAGAAAGAACTATATCAAACAATACTTTCAATTGTCCAAATCACTCTTTTCTTTGATAGATCGCCACAAAAATAAATAGTTCTTCATCAAAGCTTTATCTTGATTACAATGGAGTATATGAGATTTGTTTGATTTATAATTTTTGTTTAAATTATTATGAAAGTTTTACGCCAGTTGCCAACCTACTTAGCACGTAAAAAAAAAAAAACTTAAATAATCCATTCCACATGTAAAAACCCAAACCCAACTCTGATCAAATGGGGAGTGACTTTTACCACAGTGGGCCCCACATTATACACAATGTGGGTGCCACCTATAGGGAGATTCTGTCGTGCATTGCATTGCATTGCATTTCTCCACACAAACAAGAAGCACAGCGGCAGACCTGCACAACCCCAACAACTACCAACACAAATACAAATACAACCACAACCGCATTCACATTCCCATTCTCTCTCTCTCTCTCTCTCTCTCTCTCTCTCTCTCTAATTATCACCATTACTTTAATTACAAGTGAGATTAGAGATTAGCATTTGCCAATGGTCATTGGGTTAATATTAATCACTCTAATAATCCCATAAAAACAAACCTCGATCCCCCCCCTTGCAAAAAGAACAACCCACCCAAGCCCGTTTTGGACTGATTCCTTTCCATCTCTTTCTCTAAATAAGTAGCAGAAGATGTCCGGGAATGGGTTCTTAGAAAGAGAAGAAGAAACCAAGCACGTGGTGGTGAAAACAAGAGGTGGTTAGAGAATTCATAGAAATCCTTTTTTCTCTGTTTGGAATCTGGATTTTGTTTTCCTCTTTCCTTCGCCGAATCCGCCCTCTCATCATTTGTTATTAACCCCCTCCACAGCATATCTAGTCTCTCTATCCTTCCATTCAAATCCTCTCTTATCTTTCTTCTTCTTCTTCTTCTTCTTCTTCTATTTCTTGTCGTTCAATGGCAGTCCAAGCTCAATATCCTTCTAATGTCTTGCTTCTAAACAGGTTTCAATCTATCTATCATTATTATCCATCTTGTTTTGTTTTCATCCATTTCTCTTCATTGGGTTTTCATCTGTGTGTCTTTGAATGATTGCAGAAATGGTCAGGAGCTTCAATTACAAGCAGAGGACATTCTCAATCAATCCCAAGTGCTGTATAGCAATGGAGCTGAGATGGGTATCTTTCTCTTTCCTTCCTCCTTTCATTTCTCTTCTTCTTCTTCTTCTTCTTCTTCTTCTTCTTCTTCTTGTTTTAAGCGAAAATGGGCCGGCAGATTCTGATATGGGTCTCTGTTATTTTCGTTTCTTCAGACTTGAATCCTCGTAAAAGGATGAGAGAGATTGCAGAGACGCCTGTCAGTCTCTTTCAGCTGCAATCTCAGCCTCCACCTCCCACGCTCATCGACCTTGCCCAGCTCCATAACCCGCCGCCGGCTATGGTTTCTACCGGCCTCCGATTGGCCTTCGAAGACCAGCAGCAACACCAACAGCAAATGGGTCTCTTCTTTCCTTCTTCTACTGCTCACTCTTCCTTCTTATCTGAAGATCTCGTCGCCCAAATCAAACATCAGAGAGACGAAATCGACCAAATCCTTAAAGCCCAGGTATCAATTCCCAATTCCACGTTCTGGGTCTTTCATTTCTTCGCATTTGTTGCTCTTTCCTGATCTGAATCGAGAAAATCCGGTTCGTGGGGGCAGGGCGAGCAGCTCCGGCGCACGTTAGCAGAGGGGCGGCGGAGGCACCACCGCCTGCTGCTGTCAGCAGCGGAGGAATCGGCCGCGCGGAGGCTGAGGGAGAAGGCGGTCGAGGTGGAGAAAGCGGCGCGCCGCCGAGCCGAGCTGGAGGAGCGTGTGGCGCTGCTGAAGGCGGAGGCGGATGCCTGGGAGGCGCGGGCGCGGGCGCAGGAGGCGGCTGCGACGGCTCTGCAATTGCAGCTCCGGCAGGCGATGGTGGCGGCAGGAGGTGGCGCGCAGGATAAGGAGGGGGATGAGCTCGGATGCACCGGGGAAGCAGAGGACGCCGAGTCTGCACACGTCGACCCGGGCCGAGTCGTGTCGGCCGCGCCTCCGTGTCGGGTGTGTCGGTATCGTGGCGTATCGGTTCTGTTGCTTCCGTGTCGGCATCTGTGCGTGTGTAACGCATGCGAGACGGTTGTGGATGCATGCCCCATCTGCCACTGTTTGAGAAGCGCCAGCGTGGAAGTCTATTTCTCGTAGATGCCCGAAACGATCCGACTTTTAAATAAAATCTTCTGCTACACATATAGATGCCGATACCGTCACGACACTCTGCATCGAAACTGATACAACTACGAGTGGGTTTTAGAGGTAATGTACATGAGTGCTGTTGAGTTTTCTTTCTTCTTCATCTTGTTCTTTTTTTAAATTTTAGTCTTTGTTGAAGATTTTAGAAATTCAATTGATACATAAAATTCTTTTATTTCGTATTATAAGCCTTCTCAAGTATCAATTTCTATTGGGTTCATTTTTAGCTTTTTTTTTTTTTATATATATATTTTTACGGTCGCCATTAGCCATGGAAATTCATGTTTGGTTGAGAAAATTAGAAAAATTTGTTGCTTGTTTTGCACCCCTATCATTGGTTAGGATGGATGAAAAAAATCTCCTTCACAATTAGGGTCATGAAAAAAAAAAAATCAACCTTGATTTAACAGCTATAAAACCTATCTTTTAACCAAAAAATATTTTAAAGAAAGGTTGATGATTATAAAATTGGGCATTGTGCATGGTCACATGGGTAATAGTTTGAAAGGACCTGACCTAAGGTGGGCCCAAGTGGGCCCCCTAGTATTGGATTGAAGGAGAAAATTCTCTTTATTTATAATCTCATATATATTAATAATTGTTGTTCATCGTATCGTATCGTCAATCTTACGGTAGGGCCTACTCTTATTTAAGTAAATTTGAGGACATTTCATACACACAGACAGACATTGTCTATATGTCTAGAGTCTCTTTCTTATGTAAATAAATGTTAAACATAACGGCCATTGTAAGGACATAATGGTGGCATTAGCTTTGTTTGTAATGGACTAAAACCTTATGCAACGGGACTAATTTTCAAGGTTGTACCGACTAAACCCTCGCAAATTCACACCGGATAACTTTGGGGTGGGTTTTGACTTTTAAATGAGTCATCACCTGTAAGATTGTGGTTAATAGGTCTTCAAAAATATAGGTGAAACAACCCAGCAATCACAGCCAGCGTTGGTGTGGTCAAGGCCATTTGCAGTTAGAAAATCTTGATCCTGTCATGTCATTGGGGCCACTAGATGGACATCACTCAGTCGTCAAGGTCAGTCCAATGGTTACTTTTGGCCATTACGCCCATGTGGTATTGATTAAAATCTTCAATAATAATAGCAACTTCTAATAAGAGTAAGAGTAGGAGCAATAGCAACCATTTATTTGGAACTTGCTTGAACATCCTTTCCTCAGGGGTCATTTGCCTTTTGTTTAATTGAATTAGATTAAATAATATTAAAAGAGAATTCAAAATTGTGGGGATAGTCAAAATCAATTGGAGCTTATTTCAATTTGAAATCAGTCTCTTTCATATATATCTGAAATCAGTCTCTTTCATATATAATATAATATAATAATGAGAATATTGAACGATTCAAATTATGAATTAGGAGCCTACAAAGTGCAAAAATTAAATCTATTAAATTGTGATAATTTGGACATTTTCACAAATTATTCAAAATCTATGAAGATAGAAGATAATTAGCTTGAAGGTCTTGGGATTTATTAGTTCAATAAACAAATTGAATAATTTCGATTACAAATATAGGGCCAGCAAGGATGAAAAAAAAAAAAAAAAAAAAAACAAAAGTGTTTTGACATGATTTGATCTCGTGACTAATTGCATAACCAAAATGCAATCACTGCGAAAAGTATGCACCGATCCCTGGTGCTTTTTTGCAAGTGGGTGATACGAGAGTTTTCACACTTAATAGTGTGAAAGTTTTGGTGCAAAAATGACCTTATTTACCCATCATTTTCATACCTAATTTAGGAATCAAATGCGGAATGTGCATAAACAAGCAGGATATTGTTTAATCATTATGCATGTAAATAATTTATATGAGTAAATAAGTGCAATCAAATGAAGGCCTTTTTGTTTGCATTAAGATACATAAGAATTGAATACATGAGAATTCAAAATCAAATGTGCTCCTTGGCATGATAATTAAATAGGCGAAGTGTGAATGCTAGAGATGATGGGTAAATGATATAAGGTGGAGATGTAGATGGGACCTTAACTTTTCTAGTTTTTGAATTACTAGGGTGATAATTGGGTATTCATCTAATGTTTTCCCTCGATTCACTTTTCATTATAGGGGAGATTATTTTATCATTATTTTTGTATAATCACCTAGGACATTTATTTTTAACCATTTTGGGGGTCATTTGACTTTTACACGTGATGTGTAAATGAGATGACATGGTACCATATTTGTCAAAGTCACCATTGTTACGTGAGTAAATGAGTACATCTAACAGCTTTATATGTATTTGAATTTTTTTTTATGTTTTTCATAAATTTCTTGAAATTCTTGAAGAATCAAAATATGAGAATAAACATCCTAATATTTACCATTAATACAAGATTTACCATTAATACAAGAATATTAAATGTTCTAGATCATGAATTGGGGCTCCACAGGAGTGTAGAAGATTAGGCTAAAGGTTGAGACTATCACAAATTACTCAAAAACCTATGAAAATTTAAATAATCAGCTTCATAGTCTTGGGGTTTATTAGTTCAATAAAAAAAAAATTAATGGTTTGAGTTACAAATATGGGGATCATAGGAATTAAAAAAAATAAAGGGCGCCTTTTGCAAGAAAGGTGTGTAAATGATTTTACTATCTTTTCATGAGTGTAAATGTTAATCTTTTCAGGAGTGTAAATGGTCTTATTTACATATCATTTACACACCACATATATTAAAAGAGAACAAACAAAAATGATGATGCATAATGTAACTATTAATCACTAGCATAATAACTCGTGCTAAGCATGGACATGACCTCAAGTGGTTAGGTTAAGTATTTTAAAAAATGAGAAGTCACGAGGTGAAATCTCACAAGTGGCATATTTTTTTTAGCATTTTACCAAGGTTCAATACAAAAAGGTCAAAATTGAAAGTAATTTGGTAAAAATTAAATAAAAAAATGCTTGACTTTAATATATTATAATTGAAGACAACAAACTCCAATTGTAAGCATCTTAAAATCCTGGACTCTATCAAACAGTGCTTACAAGTGGGGTTGGGCACATTAACAAAGAAGAAGAAAAAGAAGAAGAAAAGAGGGGTTGGACACTATGATATATCATGGTGTCATGGTCCAAAAATAGCTGGTCCACTTACTGAATTGGCCACATGTAGGTTTGGCACCTGTAACTTATTACTTGGTTTCACACGTCAGGAATGACCTGATATTGGCAAGGTTGTCAAAGGGAATGACTGGGCTAATCTTGTTTGAGGCCCATATATAATAGAATAGGCCAGGCCCAGCTCATCCATCCTTTTTATTATTATTATTATAAATTTGTTTCAGCCAGTCAAGCTTTCATTTCATAATTAAGCATGGGCCCACCTCATTGACAGACCAAAAATAAACTGTACCAGATTTGTCACAGGCACAACCATAAACTAAGTCAAGTCTTAGCTGAGTCTCCAAATTGACTCACCCCGTGCCTTTCTACCACCCACTGTTCCCTTCTCGAGATGAAAAGGGAAACCCCAAAACCCATATGTCATCTCCTGCCCCAAGGAGTAGTTCAGTTGGCGTAGGACCATGGTTTGCATTCGAAGATTATAAGTTCGAAACTGCACTACTACACCGAGGCTATATGGGAGTTTACCCGGCTTTCCCCTGGGCCAGAGAGATTAATCCAGCCCAAAGGGTCGGAAACCTTCCGATAGAAAAAAATAAATAAATAAATAAAAAAGAAGATTAAGGAAAATAGCTTGTTTTCACCCCCAAAAGATTACAATGAGAAAGAATCTACATTTATTACATCACAACAATTGAAATTGACACCTAACTAGATGAAGAAGGCTCACAATCTATTCTCTTCTCTTGAAGACCACCACCACCCACTATCTTCTGACCTCTCCTGTTGCTATTAACGTCACAGTACAAAATCAAAAGTCAGGAGACAGGACCAAAATGCTTGGAAAAACCTTCAATGGTCACGACCCATGTGATGTGCTGTGACATGCTGACCAGGGCACACTCCTAAATTTCTAACAAGACCACAAAAAACAAAAAAAGAAAAAAAGAAGAAGAAGAAGAAGAGGTGTGCATGTCATAACCGTCTGATCAATTCAATTCAATATGCAATTATTGTGTCCACAGTTGACAGTCCAAATTGGAGGCATCATCTTGGATAGAATGAAAGTCATATATGCAAACACTATTGGATAATATTTAGCCTAATCCAATTGGTGACTGTCATCAAATAGCGACCATCAGATTAGTGTTATTGCATATTATGTTTCATGCAGTACAAAAATGGACGGCCTGGATTGGCATCTATGTCTCTCTCCCCAGATGGACAAGGACCACTCAACTACTAAATTGGCACTCTGGCCGAAAGATTTGGAGCCTTTTCAGATTGTGATTCTGGCAATAATGGAACAATTTTGTCAAAAGAGCAAGTGAAATGTATTGGGTAAAAAATCAAAGGACTTGGTAGTTTGTACTCAGACCTGCCCCCCACCAAAATATCCCAATACCAAAACATTTGTGCTGAAGGTGGTGTTTCTATACTTGTTAATGGATTATTTCACAGCCCAGTTCTGTTAACAAATATGCAATAATCCCAATCAGTTTCCAACAACCTCTAGACCCACTAAAGCAATTTCTTATCCCTTCTCAAAGTCTTGCCTTCCTCCCATTAAAGTGGGATTGTTTTTTTGCAAGCAATCATGAATCAGTCAAGGTGATTCTTATGGTGTAAAACAACAACAGTAAAAGCAGGTGGATGCCTTACATGCACCCTACAATCAACAGTATCTGATAATTCATCATTTATTATCAATGTTTTTATTCAACCTCAAGGCAAAGTGGTGGAGTGGAGGTTTCAGGCCAACCTAATTTGACCTTCCAGTTTAACCTTACTAAACAATGATGACACAAACAATAAAAAAAAAAAAAAAAACAGACAACATAGTAATTAATGACAGGTCCAACCAGATCAACATCTGGTTTTTTTACTTGATTTGATCAGTTTTTGCTAGGTTAAACCACCACCACAACCAACACCCCCCCACGCGCGTGCGCACGCACCCTTTTTCTTTTTTTCTCTTTTTTCACCAATACTCTGATTTTTACTCAACCAGACTGGTTAAGGTAATGGTTCTAATCAAACCCAGTTCAACGAGCCAATCTGGTCCGGTTTTTAGAACACTGCAAAAATCAGATTAAATTTTGTTGTTGATGATAGTGATGAGGATAATGATGTGCTTTGGGTAACTACTCAAAAATATTATCAAAGTACAAAACAATAGAAAAAGGAAAGAGAATCATCCAATGCATAAGACATATGGAGTGTAAAGGTAGGAATAGCATATACAGTGGGATATTCCTTTTTTCTACCTTTTCTCATAGTGGGACTTGTTTTTTTTTTTTTTTTTTCTCAAGAACACTAAGCAATCGTTCGGTTGGCTTCATCAGGCACTGAATTGATGTGGATTCCCAACATTCAAACTCACTTAGATAATTCAAAATAAAATTGTTTGTCAATGAGCATTGATGTGAAAATTGAAGAGCAAAATAAATCCCTTTCTCTCGTTGAAATTACTTCACATGGATGATGTCAAGTTGGCACTTTTATGTGAAGATCTTGTTAAAACCGCGCTGGAAGGAAAAGGGACCAAATAACTTAAAAGAATTTCTAACGGGAATTCCATGTGTTGGAAATTTCCGATGGTAGTATTAGTTGTCATCTGTGAAGAACTTTGTTTGATTGGTGAAATTACAAAAAATCAGCCTTTTGAAGTGTCACTTTCAACTTTTGGAATTTTCTAAATTTCAGCTTCATGACAGCTAGATTGCACTCGAGCATTAAAGAAGTTGTATTCTACCCAAAAGAAAATCTCAAAAATCTTGCAAACAAATAAGCCTTACAAAATTTCAAGATCTTATGTTCGCATTAAAATACATGGGAATTGAATACATTAGGCAGCTAGAAATGAAGATCAAAGGTGGATATTCAAAAATGAACATCTAATAGCATCTCCTTTTGATTCTACTTCCCTAAAAGAAAATGTTATTTGACGTACACTTTTGAAAATTTACCTTTAATAATCATTTTTAACCACCATTTGTATTCAATTCCTACGTATTCTAATGCAAACAAACAGGCCCACAAGCGCCAGTATTGTAAAAAGTCAGAGCACATTAAGGAGTGTTGGAAACTCGAAGTTTTAGGAAATTCATAAAACTACACGCATTTTTTTATATGTGACCCTCCCAAGATTTTTCTTTTTTAACATAGCAGCCCCACAAGGAAGAATTCCAGGGTCTGGCCCAGCTGAGAAGACTCTTCGAATGATTGCAATGGTGCCATTTTGTTGGGGTTCAAGAGATGATCACTCATGTGACACTCGTGTTCTTGATTTTGGACACTCCTATCATGTATCAGAACAAGGATTATTTCAGAACTTATTTAATGGTAGGATGGACCTTACAAGAAAAGTAAGTGTGACTTACAAAAACTGTTAGAATTGGAGACAGAATTTCTTTTTGTAGTAGAGAAAACTTTTTATTAAGCAAGCAGAAGGAATCCATTACACCAGAATACACTATCCATCAGCCAACTAAGAAAGTCATCATACCACATACAGTCTGTGTTACTATATAAAACAAATTTAGCTAACCTATGAGCAGCTTCATTAATCTTCCTAGGAACAAAACTGAAACTAATCAAATCAACACGCTTAGAAATCTCATGAACATCCAAAAGAACTGACTCAATTGTCCAGTTTTCACCACCCCTAATTGCATTGATCACTTCTAGAGCATTAGAAAAAACATGCACTTTAAAAACCCTCTCTCCCTAATCTTCATTAACGCAAATAGGATAGCTCCTGTTTCAGCTTCTTTGGAGAAGTAAAAATTAAGTTGCATGATGGCAGGTCAGTCAGAACTTCGACAGATGTGCCTCCTGTTACAAATCTGAAGAGGAACCTCATTTCTTTGACCAAACTTAAATGGCTGTAAGTTTACAGAGGAAGGTGAAAACATGAAGGTTTCCAAGGGTGCC
This sequence comes from Umbellularia californica, assembly GCA_028538565.1. Taxonomy (NCBI): domain Eukaryota; kingdom Viridiplantae; phylum Streptophyta; class Magnoliopsida; order Laurales; family Lauraceae; genus Umbellularia; species Umbellularia californica. Next base: position 72,089,844 of record JAPQWN010000005.1, read on the forward strand.
ATGGTCGTGAAGAAAGGAAAGATAGTTCCGTAACTTGTATGAGCTTTTGAGGATTATAATTTCAGGAGGAGCAGCTATTACGGCTTCAGACAATGCCAATTAGAGACCCTTTTATGGTGTATATGCAATTTAGACACTCGAGAATTTGGTTTGTAAGCATTGCATCAGAGGAAACTACTCAAAGATTTTAAGTCCTGCAAAGTGGACTTTTTGTGAACACTGTGTTTGGAGTACCTAGATAATTATAAATCCACACAGAACCTAAACAATTACAAGAAAGAGAATTTAAGTAACAAGACAAATTGTAAACTCAAATAATTTGTACATATTATTGTTTTCCATCATCAAGAGTAGTTATTGAGTAAAAAATGAAGTTCTGGACAGCCTACAATAATTTCAGGAGGCAACATCAGAGAGGAGGCAGCTACAATGTGCATCAAAATTAACTCGATAAAACTTCCCACTGACATGGTTGGGTTAGTGAAAAAAATTTAAGCCTGCAGTATGCATGTGGAACCAAAACTTAAGCCAAGGTGGAGATTAATGAGTTGATGTCATGTACTCCGGGTTAACTAGATTGGTCCATGGAGTTAGATAGGGACTAGATTTTGAGTCTACAAGTATTTTGGTGACTCTACCAGGGCTTTCTTAGGGCTTAAGAAAGAAGTTTTATATATATAATGTATCTTGTAAACCTTAGAGGCATATAGACACACAGCCAAACCACGTAAATCCCTTGTGTGATTTCTCCCTTATGTGTTTGCTTTGTGTGTTCGCTGGTGGGTTTGTCGATTGGAGGTTTTATTTTCTCACGCATGCAACATTATCATTTGAAAATGATCACAACTGAGACAGGCAATAAAGCAGATGGGTGTCCTTTTCTTCTCAGTAATGATGTTACAATGAAAATGAAAAGGGGCAATAAATGAAGTTCATATACACTTAAGTTCAATGAAGAACTGAGTGATTGGATGTAGTGGTGGTAGTGTGCTCATACAAATTTGAGGATTTGACAATAATGAGTTACTGATGAGGACCAAATTGTTCAATAAATAGATGAGACACCTACCCAATGGCATGAAAGAAGCTCCAGTAACTATGCCCATATTCTTTTCTTTGGGACAAGGTCAGATGTTTTGATCTCATCAATTTTGGCAGCCACAATGAAGTCGTTCATGCTTAGACCACCTGAAATGTGGAAATTCCAAGTGGTTTTTATTTTGGTAAATAATAAAAGCCTGGTATGGTAAACTCAATTAGGACAAGTCAATATATGCTGAAAATAAATCTGGAAACTAATCATAAAGCTGACCCCAAATTAATTGGTTGACGTATTCCTGATAATGAAACTAAAAACCAAAGCATTCTCCCAAATATTCAAGAATGAATAATACGAGGATTCTTCTTGGTTTTGCAAGATAAATAAGATTAGGAAGATTTCCAAAAATGAGAAAGAACGTTATTAAACAACAGAAACCATTTTTGAAATGAAGTCAAATTAATGCTAATACATTTTAAAAGATATCTATTTTAGTTATGCAGTATTGTGGATAATGAGCAGACATGCGAGGGAGGTGGACGTGAAGATTATCAGCATGAACAGAAAGACTTCTAAGGTTCTGCACTGCAGCCATGTAATAAGAACCATGAGTTCATTGTATGATGTTCAAACCATTGATGTGATAGGAGGACCATTGTGGATTGATGGACGTCACAAAATTCCGCTCAAGATGGAAGAACCTAATTCTTCAACCTCATACAAAATGGAAGATTACGAAAATAATACTAGGAACAGTCCAGAATGAAGGCAAACAAATGCATGGCTAAGATATCCAATCTTAAAGATTCATATTTCATCGTCCATCAACTGTGTATGCATCATATCAACAGTCAAAATCCTAGGACCATGGCTCCTGCACGGAGACTTAATGGAGACCAAAAATAAAATAAAATCTGCAGCTGTCTCAATTTACAGGCAACATTTTACTCTCCTAACAGATTGATTGTGCCTCATATTTGGAACTGTAGATTAAAAAACCTCACTTGAGAATAAATACTCATATGACAATGAAACATACAAGGACAATGAAGTAGACCACCATCAGGCCTCTATCTTTAGTAAGATTAGCACATTGTGTTTGCAGTGAATTGACAGACAACAGTTAAATAGAAAGGTCATTGTCATTGACGTGGGTTTCAAACAAGGAGAGGGGGTAAGCAGTATTCTGCTTTCACTCCATAAATTAATTTATTACTAGTTACAGTAAGGAAACCATTTTCTTCGTTAGAAAATTGAATAATGTGGTTTTGCATATTGAAGTGGGGCTATAGATAAGAAAGGAACAGGAATGATCAATGGATGCACTAACTTTCTAAAATTTCTTAAATCAAAGTTAATATGAGTTCTTTTTATTTGAGAAATGATACTATTCTGACAATTCAACCATATTGTTTACCTAATTTGACCATTTGAGGCCCACCTTTGCTCCATTCATAATACATGTAGCACCTGCCCATCCACATACGGCATACCCACATACAGAAAATGTATAGACACTTGCCCAAATGAAGACCACAGCGATCCATACTGTTGGATTGATCATGTAGATAAACAAACAGTTGCAGATTTTACACATGATCATCCATCATTGCTTACTAGTCCAATTGGAATGAAATCTAGGCCATTGCATACACATGGGCGTTTGGATAAAATAGACGTTAGGAAGGAAGGTCAGTATGGTTTGGTTGTAAGGACTATATTATTTCTCTTTTACTTGTCTTCACTTATAGCTTCATGTGATTTTTTGTGAACCCTCATGCTTTCTCTTTTTGTCCCTACTGCGTTATTGCACTGGGGATTTCCTGTTTAAGTGTGTGTGTGTGTTTTATTTTTATTTTTTATTTTATGTATGCCACTTCAGATGCTGCTAAGTATATTTGTGACTTAAGTCTAACAAACATTAGCCACAAACAGGACGAGTTGAAAAGAACTCACAAAACTGACCCCCAAATATATGGATGAGGCCAGAGGCAGATTTTTTTTTTTTTTCGCCTCTTTATGTTTTTTTAATTGAACCCCGAAAAGTCTGCTACTAACAAATGGCTATGAATTGTATATGCATCCTTACCTGGGGCAAATATCAATCCAAAACGAAACCAAATCCCGGAGTAAGATAATCAAGCTAGCAAGAAGTGGAATAAAAACAAGGGAACTAATACATGAGCTTTCCTCACACACGTTCCACTTACCAATGGAAGCAGTCCACAACTCCGCGCGAACTTGATTGGGCTGTTCCAAGTGCAGATTTGGGTAATGTCCGGCAGCTTCAACAACTTTATAAATCCTACTGATGAGTTCAACCCCACAACCAAAGTCTCTCAACCTCCAGAGACACTGAATTCTCAGCCCACCCTCCTCATCAATGAGCCTCCAACCAACTATCTACAAGTAAATAATGACATGTACTCAGCAAAACTGGATAGTTCAATTTCCAACAGATGATAAAACTAAAGAAATGAAATTGTAGATTGTACTTCACAAAATCTACATCAAAGAAAAATGAAAGGAGATCTTCTATTTTTTGACAACAATAAAATATTATTAAAGAAAGAAAAAATGCAAAGAGAGGAAATAAAACAGCCCATATCCCTATAGACAGATGCTAAACCCATCCCATTCACCTATACCACTCTTAAACAATTCCTCACTACAAGCAACTTAGGTCTGTCAATCGACTCAACTCCTAAATATTCCTTCCTTAGGCCCCGTTTGTTTGCGTCAAAATGCATATGAATTGAATACATAGGACATAGGTTGGTTAAAAATGAAGATCAAAGGTGAATATCCAAAAAATGGGAGTCAAATAGCATCTTCTTTTGATTCTATTTCCCTAAAAGAAAATGTTATTTGATGTTCATTTTTGAAATTTCAACTTTAGTCTTCATTTTAACCACCCTATGTATTCAATTCTCATATATTCTAATGCAAACAAACAGTCCTAGTGAAACCATATGTGACTTCATTGACTGCCTTATCCATATGCCTAAATTCAAACCAATAGCAGCTTAGAGGAATCAAATCTCTCTAAGAACGAATTCCAAACACAATGGAGCCCCTGTCTCCTTGGAACACACCTTATAGTACTTATGGAATCACTTCCTAAAACCAACTTTCCTGTAAACTTATTCTTGAAAAAACTCAAAGCTTCTCTTATCACCATAACTTCAGACTCATTTAAAACTCTGCTTACACTAATCAATTCTTCTAATTGATTATGAAAGAAACAAAAAAATGAAAATGGGTGGGGAAGATTTGCCTCTTTTAAATGGATTTTGAGCGAAAACATGAAAAGGGTATTACAACTATGCACCATATAATCAAGTCTAAGTCTAAACTCGACAAGGGTCATCTAATTTTCCCTTTCCTAACAGTTCTATAGATGAAAACTGAAGATGGGTACCATAAATTAACCTCCTTTCCACCACAATTGAACTAAAAACAGAAAAGGGTATTCGAATATTGCCTTTCTCAAAAGCCTCTGAGCGTCCTCATTTGTCATGGGAAGTTGAGAAGCAGGAGCTGGGCTGCAGCTTTGCTGGGCGAGAGAGATAGCAGACAGATTGGGGATGAGGATTCGATGCTCTGTGTCGACGTTGCCCACAACCTTTTCTGCGAAACCGCTCTCGATTTCTGCAGGAAAAGGGTCTCTGGCGCCAAAATCACCCAACAGGTCTCCACCCGAAGCAGGAGGAGATTGAATACGTCGAGTCCGAGAGGGGGTGATGAAAAGGAGAGATGGGTTTGAAGGGTATGAAAGGGAGGTGGTGAGATTGAAGGAGGAGAAGGATGAACGGTTTTGAAGTGAAGAGGAGGGAAGAAGAAGAAGGGAGGAGGAGAAGCAGAGATGAGAAGTGGTGGCCATGGAAGGAGGAGAAGATGAAGAAGAAGATATTGAAGAGAGTGTGTGGTACTGTTACACTGTTACACACCCTCTTCACAGCATTATGTCACATGCATGTGTGGGGCCCAGTTGTAGGGTTTTTGGACAGTTGATGGAGAGGCATTGATGGTGGGGCCCAGCTGGTGCAAGCTTCACTGTAAGTTAATGGGCCCCAGAAAATGTATGTGTTTTACTTTTAAGAAAAAAGTCTTTTAATATTTAAAGCCTTTTGAACAAATTAAAAAAAATCAACATTACACATGAAACAAGGAGGTGTGGCCCATTGGGTCATGATCATATGAAAGTAGTGAATGGTTAATTGAACGTCTACCAATTGTTAAAAGGTTAATCCTCCATATCCAATCTATATGTTATGGATTCATTATTAATTCACCTTTTATGCTTGTCAAGGGCATGTTTCTTTAGTAGGATCCAGAGAATGTTTGTCTTGGATAATTTTTAAATTCGCTAAATAACGTTTCCACGTGAAATCTCAAAAGGTTAAAGAAGCATTTATAAATACAAAGAAAGTTGAAATTTCGAGATTTCAAAAGAGTATTTACAATTTACTCGAATTTAAAACTTTAATAACTTTTTTTTTATATATCAAATAGACAACCGTACTTCTCATGTTAGAACAAATTCTAGTAACGAATTCCGTTAAAGAAATAGGCGCTAATGCAATTCATTGCCCTAGTCCAGCTCTTGTCCTGCTTGTAGTTGAGTGTTTTTTTTTTTTTTTTTTTTTTTTTTTTTTTTTTTTTTTTTGCTTGAAGTAATTGAGATAGTTTTAGAATGCACAGTGGTCTCACAGGAACTAAATCCATATTTATGGTCCAAGAACACTAATGGGTTGGTTTCTGGCCTCACAAGCCTGTTGGACTCTTATTATGTCTCTTTTATATAATTTTGTATATTATTGTTTGATATACAATTTACATACCCTATAAAATTAATTTATTATAGTATGTGCATACCTAAAAAATAACATCAATATACCTAAAAAGATTTATATGGACAAAGTTATCATGTTGGAAAAATAATATGTGCGAGTTTATCATAAAATAAAAATAGTATAGGCAAACATATCATATTATAAATTTTATATGGGTGAACTTGTTAAAAAAAAGTGTTTCTTGCGTAATTGCTTTAGACATTCATGTCTATTTGTAAGCTAGCATTGGGGTTTTATTTATTTATTTTAAAAAAGTAAAAGGTTTTAAAACTAATTAAATCATTCATCCATATGAACAGCTTTCAAACTTTTATTTAAATAAGCTTTAAGTGGGATAGATACTAAAGTTAGGCAAGGTAAACAACACTTCACTTATGCATAGCCTTATTACCACTAACCAACCATCTATGTCTTTTGAGTGAGAAGAACTCAAATTTTTAGAGCACGTTTGTGCATAAACCAAACCAAGCCTTTTCCCACTAGGTGAGGTCGGCTATTTGGATTTGACGATGCCAATCAAATCTTTTTAGAGCCATGTTCTCCATTAGATCCATGTAAGCAAGGTTATGTTTGTGCATACTCAACAAAAAACTAATTCTGTGTAAAATTTTCCCTTTTGCAAATTCTTTTTTCCTACAATCCACCATAAGAATTTATTTTCCGATAATTTGCAGAAAACTAGTTATTATTATTGAATATATATTTTACCGGCTGTGTAGAATTTAATTTTCACAATCCCTACTTTTTTCATGAAGAACTGGCTACACAAATGTTCCCTCGATGCTTCCTACGTGAGTTAATGTCCTTTCCACCACAATTGGGGTAGGGCCGCCATATGTCCTCTATTCAACAACCATGATTAAAATTAACTACAAAAGATTTCCACCACAATTAGGGTAGGGCCACCATATGTCCTCTATTCAACAACCATGATTAAAATTAACTACAAAAGATTAGCAATTTCATTAAGGCTCATAGGATTTGAAAACTTGATAGGATTTTGGAATCTATATTCTTACAAAATGTTCAAAATTTCGAAACCAGTTATCTTTTTGAATCGAGCAATCAAACCATGATGACAGTTGTCATGATGGTCTTGTTTTGGCACTGATTCCCCCCACCTTTGATCACTAATCAAATCGCCAGACAAAAATATAAAAAATAAAATGGAGATTCGAAAATCCTTACTGATAAAATATTATGTGTTTTTAAAGTATCAATTATGCGTGTGTGGATACTTGTCCAAAAAAAAATCTTTGATTTCTAAATTTTTTGGTTTGAATACCCTCTGTGACTTCGTCTTTTGCAAGGTTGGCCTACTGCTCGTAGTATTAGGAATGCGAAGACCTAGATATCAATCCTCGAAAATATGTGAGACTGAGGTGTCAATACCACTCAACCATATCGGATATATGTGAGACCGAGATGCCAACACTAGTCAACCAGAAATGTGATGTGGCTTCTATTGTGAATTTATATTATTATATCTATTACTTGTTTGACCTATTATTTAATTTGATGCTTCACATTATATTTTTTTCTACACCCAAACTCAGGCCCAGAACAGTTCGAAGCTTCCAGCACAACCCTAATTGTAGAGGTATAAAAGAAAATCGAAAAACCGTCTAATCGAACCGAACCGCGGTTAATAATCTTGTTTTACGGTTCGGTTGCCATTATGGTTATTGGAATCGGAAAACCGTGCTTTACAGTTCAGTTACGGTTTTTGTCTTGACTCACGGTAATTAATCGAACTAAACCGTTAACTGTGGTTTTGTTAATTGTGTTCTCAAAACACACAGTTAATTGAACCGTTTCGCTAATAAAAAAAAACTTAAGGGCTTAAATGAAAATTTTTTTTTTACAGTAACATATTATACCATTCTCCAACTATTTTTTTTTCACATTAAGTTTGCTTGGTAAGTCGAAATTTTTTTAAGTGACAATTAATCGTAACCGAACCGTTAACCGTAGTTTGGTTTTTAATGATTTTTCACGGTTTGGTTACGGTTACGGTTTTTAAAAGCCAAAAACCATGAAACACGGTTCGATTAACGGTTTTCTCAAAAACCACAGTTAATTGAACCATTACACCTGGACCCAATTATTCTGATTGTACCATCTTTACCTAGAAACTATAGTTACTCTCAATTCTCACATGTGAACTAATATAATGGTTGATATTCTACTAATTAAAGTTAAATTTGGACCACTTCTTATACAATGGGGTCAATAATTTGCTCTATAAAAAATACTCACACAGCCACACACTTTTCCTAGGGGACTCGATGGAGCCACAACCAGTGACCCAAAGAACGCGAGTTTCAATGCCCTTCTCTTTGTTCTCTTTTTTTTTTTTTTTGCAAAATGGAGTTTTCATCAAGTGCCTCTTTCTTTACTAGGAATGATAGAATTATTGTCCGGAGCATTTTAAAATCATGAATGTTCCCTTGTATTTGAGTGTTCTGAAATTTAACTAAAAAGTAAAGGGGTTGGGATTTCTAAAATTCTAAAGGTCATTTGAGACCTTATAGGTGGATGAAATTTTAAAATCTTTGTGAAGAAACGTGACATTTGCAAATGTGGGGGACAAGATTTGTTATATCATGTCTAAAAAAACTCCAACATGGCAAATTCTTATAAGAAATTCTAATAAAGAAACCCGCCCAAAAGGAAAAATAAAAAGCAAAAGTAGAAACCAAAATACAAAGGATAAACGAAATAAAGCTGGACCATTATAATTAGCTTAAGCATGTAAAATGGGCGCAGCATGTTGACTAGCCTGGCATAGCCCAACCTATCCTAGGTACGAGCAATGCTGGGCTAGGGGGTCGTGGCCCGTGGCACAGCACAATACAATCTGTCCGAGCTAGACCCTATGGCCCCAACAATGGGGTTATGATTGGGATGAGATTGTGAGAATAATCTTTCCCAAGATGGTATTAATTTATATGGTTATTAACTTATGCGTATTAGTATTAATTCATATGAATGTGTATTATCTTTCCCAATATGGTGATCAATTTCATTAAATTTGCTTAAATGGGTGTTATTTTTATTATTTTTTTTGTAAAAAAAAAAAAAAAAACCCCTATTCTCAATGGAAAGCTACTCTTTCATCCAATGCAATGAAATTATTACTTACCAATAAAGGTGGAGCACTGGGATGATACTCTTTCTAATCCACATGTACAACATTGAATATACGTTTGGACATTAAAGAAAAAGGAAAAAAGGCATGCGGGCCAGCATGGCCTAGACCGGCCTGGCCCGTAGAGGGCACAACCCAACATGGCATGACCCAGCTCGTGCCTTTGGGCCATGCTAGGCCGGGCCTTCGCCAACTTGGGTTGGCAGGCACAGCCCAAGCACGGCTGGGCCGAACTCCAGATGGGCCGCGCCGGGCTGTTTTTACATCTCTAGTTCTAGCTACATATTTTCTCCATTGAGGTACTTATATTCTAAAGCCAAATCAACTTTTATGTACCAAGGTCATGATCTGGCCCTATCTTTTTTATGGCAGCCCATACAAGGGTATCTACTTTATGGTTAATGGTTGGGTTGAAAGGGCCATATTTGTTACTATAATGAGTAAGTGGGACTGTGGGAGGGTATTTTCTTTTCTGTCCTCACACGTTTCAACTTTCAGAGACCAGGATTCCTACCTAACAAAGCTAGCTCTTAAAATAATAAAAGAGAAAAGCAAGAGAAAGAAAAGACAGTCGAACAACCCTAGTAAATTTGGATGAGTTTTTTTTTTTTTTTCTCTTTTAATGCATCTCTCATGAGAATTATGGATTTTATGGATTTCAAATGTCGGTATCCAATCATGTTCCCTGAGTATTTCAAATGCTTTGTTTGATTGCTTGAATTCTGAAAATTGCTATCTTGAAAAGTCACTTTTTAAGCTTTTGAATATTCAGCGTATTAACTTACTTTCTTAAAGCTCAATTGTGTTTGAGCATTTGAAGTTTCACTTGGAAATAGCATTTGGAGCGGACAAAATTCTTAATGTACTAGCAAATAAGCCCAAGATAAAATCTCTTAAAATAAGAGCATTCCATGGGACAACTATACCCAACAAAGCTCTTAATATAAACAAGAGGAAAGCAAGAGAAAGAAAAAGGGAAGTTAAGAAGCCTGGGAATTTGGATGCCACCTTGAGGAGCTACAAAAAGAGGTGGGGAGGAGGATAGATGCTCTTGAACCAAGAGAGAAAGGAATTTATATTACTTTGGGCATGAAAGAAAGTGAAAAGGCCAAAGGGGATGTGGGCCGTTTGAGGACATGATTGCATCTGAGGAGACAAATGCAAAGAGCAGGGGTGCTTTTACTTGTGGATCCCAAGTGCAGTGCATGGACCAAATTATGAGTTTGCGATGGGTATTCATTTCCCACCTCCTCAGCATTTGTTTCTTCAATTTAATCAATTCTAAACATAGTATGTCAAGTTCATTCCTAGAAAGTAAATGCATCAGGTAACTGATTTTCTTAATTTCTGCCAAGTGTGCCATATGGTATTGTCCCAAGAATGAAAACTATAAATGATCAGCAGGTTTAGATGCCCAATCACGGCTTTGCTAAAATATAAGGCGATCAAATGTTCTTAGCCCTCATTTTTTGGTTTTAAAATTTTAATGATATGCAAAACGAAAATTCTAATATGATAAACCAAAAGGTAAGTAATGCCCGAGTAGGGAACGGTCGGTGTTGTGCATAGTATACCCGCTCCCACAACTCTTCCCAAAAATTGATCCTTGGGTGTGTAGGTTTCCTTAATCTCCCACGGCCACTAGGGCAATTAGGAAAAAAAAAATACTTAAGACTAATTGAGAAATTAGCTCCAGTGCCATCTCAATTCTCAAGTGGGTTATGTGCTTGTGCTAAGGAAATTGATTTCTTAATAACTGATATAGGGGGCAAAAAGGGTATCAACGAACAGAGCATGGAAATTTTGATTTACATCACGCCACTAGGTTTAGGGATGACAATAGGCTTTTATGATCTACAAATCTTTCTTGCTAATTGGGTTTAAATTTTAGTCTATTCAATTCCATGCCAAAATATAGATTAATAAATACTCTCTTAATAATCTTCTCGTGATAATTAACTCATTATTTATCCTCATCTTGTCATGTTTAACAATCAAATCATAGAGAATTCCTCATAGACTTTTCACAATGTTGGTGAAAAACTTGAAAATTATATATCCTTGAGGATTTTATTCATTGAAACTCCTTAGTTTGAGGTCCTTTTTTAGGCCCAACACCTTCCTATAGGATTTGAAAATACTCACCTATTAGCAAATGTGCGCTAAAAGTCATCAATTTTTATTTTTGGCTACTTACGTTTTGGTAAATTGAATCGGCGGTACAAATTGGTAAACCTACCCACCCGTGCTAGGTGAGACACCCCTTTCCACTTGGGTGTTTTGCGTCTCTTAATTTTTGAATATGTAAATTATAAAAAATCTTTATAGAACTTTTGAATATGAAGTTGGGCCAGATTGGGCTTAATTCCACATAAAACCTTTAGAATTCAAGTATTTAACCTATTTGCTAGGGGTGTAACGGTTCAGTTAACCATTCATTTTGGGAGAACCGTTAACCGAATCGTGAATTACGGTTTTTTATCTTAAAATCGTAATTGTAACTATATCTGGAAAAATTATTAAAATCCGAACCACGGTTAACTATTAAAAACTGTAACCAAATTGTATCTGTAAAAACTCTTAAAAATCTATTTGACAAGTTAAAAATCGTGAAAAAAATCATATACTTAAGTTAAGAATTATATGCATATTTCATTTAGGCCCTTTATATATATTTTAAATTAGTATAACTGCACTTCACGATTCGATTCGATTAATAATCGTGAGTAATTACTGAAAACTATAATCTAACGTGAAATGTGATTTTTTGATTTTAATAAACGTAATTCTAATCGAACCATGAAATATGGATATTAATCGCGGTTGGGTTCACCGGTTAGACACTTATTAATTGCAGTTGGGTTCACTTCAATTAGACGGTTTTCGATTGTTTTCTTAACACCCCTAAGAAAACACCCCTACTACTCCGCACCAAGGGGCCTTTTTTTTATTTTTTCTTTTTCCACCCTACATTGGGCACTAGGGCATATTGCATGGCATGTGTCAAACAATGATAGAAGTGTCTTTGGTTACGGTAGAATAGACTTTATTAAAGTGCAGCTAGGGTCGTTATGGTTGAACCCAACCCCTCATATATGACTTTACTCTTTATAGAAATGGAAGCACAATATTCCCTGCGGACCACGTAGCAGGAAAAACAAAGCCACGAGTCGCCAGATGGCCTTGGCGGGCATCTAGCCATCTACTCACGGTGGCGAAGTTTAAAGGGGCATTTGGGCGGAGGTCCCTCAACTGTGATTTTTATTGCAAGCGGTCCACAATACTTTATCATACGGACAGCAGTCCTCTTGTAACTGAAAAGGACAAAAACGCCCTTGTACATGTCAACAAAAGCAAAACTCAAACAAATTTATCTGAGTTTTCAAAACTCAGATAAAACTCAGATAAATTTATCAGTCTTCTAAGGTAGTCTTTTCACTATTTAAACCATGGTTATGATCAGATATGTAGCCTGTGGACTGTGGTCCTGGACCATCATTTCACATGTTAAAACCACTTACAGATTGACTGACTTGGGCTTTCTTGAAATTAGGACACAGGATACCTTGTGAATACAACAACCAGAACATGTTTGGTTTCTCCCATAATTCCCTGCTCCTGCTCCTTCTCCTTCTGTCTGCTGGTAGAGAAAGAAAAAGCGAATCGTAAATCACAACCACTGCAATAAGAAAGGAGAGATGGATGTGGGTCGTCAGATGGCACCACTTCACATAACTATTTGTTTGAAACTCAAAAAGGTTCTTCAAAACTCAAATAAATTTGTCTGAGTTCTGCCAGAAACTCAGATAAATTTATCTGAGTTGTGCCAGAAACTCAGATAAATTTGCCAAAACTCAGATAAATTTGGCAAATTTATCTGAGTTCTGCCAGAAACTCAGATAAATTTATCTGAGTTTCTGGCAGAACTTCGACAAATTTATCTGAGTTTCTGTCCAGTTTATCATAGATTTTAGGGAAATTTATCTGAGCTCGGCGACACCAAAAGTTAGAATACGGAAAATCAGATTCTAATAAAAATCGAAATCCAAAACAAAAACACTTGATGACCACAATCCAATCGAGAAAAGAGAGGGAGGAAACAAGAAAAAATGCAAAATGCTCTCTTTCAAATCAGTTGTAGAGAGAAAAAGAGATTTGGAAGAGACTTCAAATGAACGAGCAAGATAAAGTAAAACTGTGTTTATCTTTGAAGAAATGAAAGAGAGAGAATCGGAAGTCATGGTGGCGACGGAAGATGCTCTGCAACGATATTCTGCAACTATAGAAAGGAATGGAAAATGGAAAATGAGAGAAGAAGAAGGAAGGAGTTTTCTGGCACAGTTGAATGGGCAAAGTAGTCATGAAAATACATGACGTGGCATATTAGGGACCTCTCACTAAAGTATCTCCAGCTGTCTGGACTATAGACATTAGAGAAAAAGTAGTTGTCCTTGATGCCTTAGAAGACCGTGCTCAAGGACTTTTGGCTAATTTACCCAAGTTTTTTAAAACCAAGACTTGGGAACTTGAGCCCGTCACCGAGTGGTGTGGCCCACAAATCAAGCAAGGAACCTACCGGCGATCGTGAGTAACCCCCGTCACCGTACCATGCAGTGACCGGCTGACCCGGTAACTGCGACGCAAGGGTGATGTGATAGTGGGTGCATGAATGGGCCATGTTCCAGAAGTTCTTGGATCTACACAGTCTAGGGTCTGTGGGAGTTTTGGCTCCTTGTGAGCCCAGATCCACTGCTTGTCATACTCACTCTTTCAATCAGGGGTGGGACTTCATCTTCAAGTGGGGCCCATCTAATTGAAAACACCAACCGTTCAAACTGAGCATCAGATATCAATGTATATTTATCTCAAAATGATCTCATCCCACCAAAAGATTGAAATACACAACATAGCCCACTAGCACTTTCCATCCGATAACAACCAAAACTGATCGACCTCCCAACCGCTCCAACAATTTTAGTGTAGCTAATAATTTAAATGTTTCACATTAGTAGATGAATCTGGATTGTGAGTGGGTCTACACACGATGACCATGAGTGGTCCACTCAGGGTCTGCCGTGTTATCACGGGCAACTCCCAGTTGGGGATTCTTAACTTACTGTATTTTTGTTGTATGAAGAGGGAGTATTGTGAAATGTAGAATTCCAGAAACTTCATTAGAAGTTTCTTGTCTTTTTTTTTTTTAAACATACTAAGAATAGAGGACTGGCTCTAAAAGGAAATTCCCTTGTCTTTTCTTTCTTATTGTTTTCTATTGTTTCTTTGCTTGTCTTTTTTTGTCTGGTAGGACAAAGAGATACAGGACCAATTAAGCATGTTATGAGCTCAACAAAAAGGTCTCCCTTCATCTATCCATGTATCATGAAATGGATGGTGTGATTCAAGCTTCCATCTGTTGAGTCCTATTGTGGTTTGTCAGTTACATGTGGTAGGATGGTCCACCCATTATAGAGGTTTGATTTAGGCATGTCCTTACAAGGTCTGACAATTACACCAGAAAAAACAAAAAACAAAATGGCAGCATAAAAAGACCCCTCTGAATCTAGCCTATTGTTTCACTGCTGACACTCATCTCCATTTGCAACTGTCTTGGTGGGGCTCATGTGATGTGTACAATCAACCATTTAGGGAGGGAACTTAATCAGTCCCTTAGAAATAAGTTAGAAAGTCCTTCATGCAGGAAGGGTGGCCAATTCACACCGTCACCTGTTTGTTTGATAGGGAATTGAGATCCTAGGAACTCTATTTCAGCAATACAACTCTGTCAGACACGCTAATATGGAACGATTAAGAGTCAGTTTGCACCTTCTTTGCACCTTCCTTTCACAGTAACAGCCAGGGATCAATCTCTATTCATCACCGCACCTTTAATTTGGTGCAGCATCAGATTAATATATTAATGTTCATGTGACCAAGGCAGTGGAGGCGCCTCACCAATGTCAACCCAGCCATTGGAGGAGTACAAACACCTCACTAACTTCTTAATCAGCGTAACTATTTCCACGGTTGTAATGAATGCTATATCACATGCACAGACGTCTAAAACTCCATTCTTGGTAAGTCCAAGATGTTAAATATCACGACCTTAACAATTAATGTCCAGGCAAGTTGTTCGTGTCCTATGCTTTGACCAAATGAAAGTCAAATAGACATTTTAGCTTGTGACAAATAACCAGCAAGCAAATCTTCAAATAGACATTTTAGGTAAAATTTGTATTTTGAACATCCTTTGATATGATACCCCTCGGATTCGCAGTTGAATAACATATAATAGTATTGAAATTCTAAAACTTAACTTTTTTTTTATAAGTTGGACATTGATTTTTAAGAAGATACAGATTCAATAAAAAAGAAAAAAAAAAAAAAAAACGCTTGTAAGGATCCAATTTTGAGGGGAGAAAAAGGTTTTTATGGAATTCATCATTCTTAATTGTAGTTGTTAAAAGGAGAATAACTCCTTACTTTGACGGTTTTCATTGGAAAGTCCAGGCTTCGAATGTGGCGGCCTCTCTCCTCCTTGCATATACGAGTTGCTATTATCTCACATGTGTACGTGTGAGTTGTGTCTTCTCACATGTGGGAGTTTCCATCACCTTTTATATACGAGTCTCAGGTCCCAGCCCTTTAACTGGGATAAATAAAAAAAAACCACGCAAGTTAGAATTTTTGGTATTGCAATTTGCTTGAAGCTAAGCTATACGATTCTACAACTACACTATATTTATATTGTGAAAAACTAGAAAAAATTGTGAGAAAATGGTGCGATTTGAATTCCTTATTTTGCACTGACAAGACCTCAAGAGAATGGCAAAGTTTAAAAAGGACATCAAAGTTTAGATAAACAGAAAGTTCTTATACACTCAAACTTGTGGGGCTCACTTTGAAAGTTCTCTTTCTTGATAAGGATCATGCAAAAATTAGCTCCATTAGATTATCCTTACCCTTAATTTAACAACATTAAAAAATATATAATGATATTTAATATTTTATTTTTGAGATTCAATCTAATGGTCAATAAACATTTTACGAGCATAAAACTAGGTATGATGTGAAGTCAACTGGGAGAAAAGAGTGTGAAAGGAGCTACACTAGTCAAAGATGGGTCTAACCGGGCCCCTTGGAGAAAATTTTCTTTAAACGAAGTGAAAAAGTTTAAAACCGTTGATCGTGTTTAACACCCTTAAATGATGGTTACAAATCTGAGTGGGTATTGTGGGTTATCTTATGCAGTGCATATGAAAAGGTCCACCTTCTCTTGCATGCTCTCTTTATGCAAATCCCTTGTGCGGCCAACTTTGGGCCATAGCTATTCTGGGTTAGGTGGGGATCAAAAGATCACATTGAGAGTTAATGTGCAGAATTCCAAACACTGTTGGACCTTCCTAATCTCTTAATTTTTTTTTTCTCAAATTTAATGGGTTTAGATGATATTTTTTTAATACATACTAGCATAAAGGCCTGTGCGTTGCACAGGTTAATATTTAATCCAACTTTAAAAAGAAAATATATATAAAAATACAATCGTTTCCCTCTATCGTCTCTCTCTTTAACCCTATTTTTATGCTTTTCTCTTTATGGGTACCTTCCTTTTTTATATTTTTTTGGGTTTTTTCTTCTCTTTCCCTCTTTACCCCTTTGATTTTCTTCCCCATTTCTTCCTTATTTTCTGCTTTGCTCTTTCTGGGTATTTCCCTCTTTGATATTTTTCTTTATTTTAAAACTTGGATGTCTCTTCTCTTCTCTATACACTCCTTTGATTGTCTTCATCGTCATCCCTTCAATTGTGAGAACCACGCATACAGAGTCCCTCCCAAGTTCCACCTCTCCCTTTCTTCTCTATGTCTTGCCAAATCCAATATCCCCTCATTGAGTTTTAAAGAAAATGAAGAGAAAGGGCATTTGAAAAGGGGAAAGGGCGTATCCTCTAAAAGAACCGTTTCAAAGAGAAGAAGAGGAAGATGTATGTAAGACATGGATGGAGATGCTGACGTGGCTTAATAAGGGTGAGAATAAGGGCTTTTTTTGTGAACTGCTCACCAACCGTTTTCTATCTTAAGGGCTTAATATGAATCTCAATTTCCTCACATCACTCACCCATACAAGAAGAGGCAGAAAAAAAACTCACGACTCCCATGGATCAAAAGTCTTTTCTTTCCCTATTGATTTAAACCACTAAAACCAACAGATAAATGGTTCCAACCTGCTAAGTGAAGCAGGAACCCGACTTTCGGACTCCGGATGCAGGTTCAAATAAATGGCCGGTCTCAACTGAACCAGGTGAGACTTTGACATTTGAGAAATTGATTCAGAGGTTAGTTATCAAGTAGCCCAGATTCTAAAAGATTTGAACAACATCTCCTCTTCAATGGGGCCCACTTACTAATGGACCCTTTTGGGGGCATTCAGTTTTTAGTGGGTTTAGATTGTTATAGTCACAACTTACATATAGGAGAGAGGCAAACGGGTTGGGTCGCCCTGAACCCAAACCAGACCTGAGCCGACCCATTACCATCCGTGCGTGGAGATCAGTGTCGGCAAAAGTATTAGTCCTGATCCACAAGTTTGGATCAAATAGGGGAATCCTATTTGGACGAATGAGAGGCCGATACATGGATTCGGATCCAAAAGTAACTCCTCTCCGCACTCCCGAATTACAGAAATTGCCATTGTTATCTGTAATAGCAGTTAGATGTCTTCAGCTGTCCACATCATTATTGACAAATAGACGATGCAGATCCATCCAACCCAACTCCTATTTAACCCCTCCCTTATCCTATTCCAACCACTTCAGTTAATACCACATCAAAGCTGATCACACACCCACACCCGAACGACAATTATCATATACACACACTCTATTTAACTTAATCAAAACGCTCTTTTGATTGATCTAAGCCATCCAAATCACACAACTCTTTTGATTTCACGACAATTGAAAGGTCATCCACTATCAAAGTTTATCTTTTCTTATATTTTCTAATATATATGAATTCAACTGTATATATTACTTGAATTGAAATGAAATTGCAGCTTTACGTGCATTCAATCTAAATTTTGGGTGATCGGGCCCCATGTAAAACCAATGATAGTCTTCCACCCAATAAGAAAGTTACAGTCTGATTGTAATCAATGCATGCAGCATATGATCATAAATCATCTCATTCGTCAACTTCCACGATCCCATCACATATATATCTCTTCCTATTTGTTTCCATTCTCTCTCTTCTGATCTCTAGTCGTCTAAAGCAGAAGAAAAAGGAAGAAGAAGAAGAAGAAGAAGAAGAAGAAGATGATGCAGGGTCTGATCAAGGACTTGATCGATATCACTATCGGCGGCAACAACAACAACAACGAAGAAGAAGAAGAAGAGGACAATCGCGGAGAGCGCTCCAGATCCACCTGGGCGCAGGTTAGCACTACCCCAGTTTTCATCAATTCAACTATCTTATATGCTTATGGCAATGATCTGATATCGATCTCTCAAATGCAGGTTGTTTCAGGGGATGATGATGTTGATGATCGTCGAAAGACCCAATACTCCGATCAGCACAATTACAATTCAAAGGTTTGTTTTTGGGATCTGTTTTGGACGTTTAGATTCGAAGAAACCCTAGAAAAAGATGGATTCTTTTGTGTTGAATTTAGATGCATTTCATTACAGGGAGAGGAGTATGGTAGAAATGAAGGTTGGGAGACTTCTGGGCGTAGGCATCCTCAAAGGAGACACGAAAAGGTTGGTTTTTTTTAATCAAATTGAGGACTTGTTATCTACTTTTCTTTGTTTTTCTTATGCAATGGGAAGGAATTGAGCTTATACATTTTACAATAGTGTCTTGTTACAGACAGATGTTATAGCATTTTCATTGGAAATCTTTCTGCTGTGAGTAAATGCTTTGCTAGAAAAACCCTAAATTTGAGAAGATGACACAGAATTGTTGCAGAAAAAACCCAAGAGTAAGGAAATCTGAAAAAAAAAAAAAACCCAGCACAAGAGAAATCTGTAATTAGGAAGAAAGACCCCCAAAATTAAACAAGTGTAAAGAAAGGAAGCTATAAAACACCTAACAAGAGAAATCTGCGATTAGAGAAAAGAAACCTAAAATTAAACAAGTGTAAAGAAAGGAAGTTGTAGAACACCCAACAAGAGAAATCTGTAATTAGGGAAAGATACCCAAAATTAAACAAGTGTAAGGAAAAAAGAAATTCATGAAAAAACAAGAGAAATCTGTAATTAGGAAAGAAACCCAAAGTTAAACAAGTGTAAAGAAAGAAAGTTAAAAAAAAATACCCAACAAGAGAAATCTGGGTATATCTTTAGCGAATATCGCTTTTGGATGTTTCTCTTTTAATGCTTAAATGAAATTCCCCATTAAACTATCTTATGCTTATGCCCATGATCTGATCTCGATCTCTCAAATGCAGGTTGTTTCAGGGGATGATGATGGTGATGATTGTCGAAAGACCCAATACTCCGATTATCACAATTACAATTCAAAGGTTTATTTTGGGGTCTGTTTTGTACGTTTTGATTTGAAGAAACCCTAAAAAAAGATGGGTTCTTATGTTGAATATAGATATATTTCATTACAGGGAGAGGAGGGTGGTAGAAATGAAGGTTGGGAGACTGCCGGGCGTAGGCCTCCTCAAAGGAGACACGAGAAGGTTGTTTTTTTTTTTTTTTAATCAAATTGAGGACTTGTTATCTACTTTTCTTTGTTTTTCTTATGCAATGGGAAGGAATTGAGCTTATACATTTTACAATAATGTCTTGTTATAGACAGGTGTTATAAGTTATAACATTTTCATAGGAAAATCTTCTGCTGTGGGTAAATGCTTTGCTAGAAAAATCCTAAATTTGAGAAGATGACACAGTATTGTTGCAGAAAAAACCCAAAATTAAACAAGTGTGAAGGGAAAGGAAATCTTAAAAAAAGGCCCAACACGAGAAATCTGTAATTAGGAAAAAAGACCCCAAAATTAAACAAGTGTAAGGAAAGGAAGCTATAAAACACTTAACAAGAGAAATCTGTAATTAGAGAAAAGAAACCCAAAATTAAACAAGTATAAATAAAGGAAGTTGTAAAACACCCAACAAGAGAAATTCTGTAATTAGGGAAAAGATACCCAAAATTAAACAAGTGTAAGGGAAAAAGGAATTCCAAAAAAAAAAAAAACAAAAAAAAACAAGAGAAATCTGTAATTAGCAAAGAAACCCAAAATTAAACAAGTGTAAAGAAAGAAAGTTAAAAAAATACCCAACAAGAGAAATCTGGGTATATATTTAGCGAATATTGCTTTTGGATGTAACGCTTTTAATGCTTAAATGAAATTCCCCCATTAACCAAGAAAAAAAGAAAAAGTAAAATCTGAAATTAGGAAAGGAAGCAGTTTCTGAGAATTGTAGTCCTTCCACTGCCAGTGGGAGAATGGTTTCATCTTCAATTGGGTGGGAGGGGTTGAAAGTGAAAACAACAACTGAAACAGGTTTTTTTCCCCCCTTTATCTTTTTGGTAATTCTCGTACAATCCTATGAGATAACAATGGTCTCTAATAAACAGGTGTCAATGGATCACTGGAATGGTTATAAACGGCCTCCGAGCGAGCAGGAATACTCAAATGAATTTGATTTTGGTACTGACATGGAACCCTCAGAAGACGAGCTTACTGATCTTTCAAGAGCTTGTAACAGGCTCTGGGAACTTGATGTGAATCGTTTGGTGCCTGGCAAGGACTATGAGATTGATTGTGCAGAAGGGAAGAAGGCTTACCAAAAAGAAGATATGGCACAGGGGAGCTTATTCTCCTGGTTGAGTGATGATGTATTCAGGCGACCTACTTATTCTCGATTCTGTTCTCTTTTAGACAATTACAATCCAAATCAAGGGTCTAAGGAAAATGTTACCTCGCAAGAGATGCAAGAGCAAGCTGCATTCATAGAGGAGATCAGTAGGACGGCACCTATCAAATATCTTCACAAGTATCTTGCTTGCAAGGGAATAGCACCGCAACGTTATGAAGATTTTAAGAGAATGATGACAGATCTATGGTTTGAGCTTTATGGCAGAGGTGGTTCATCCAGTTCTTCTTCTGCATTTGAGCATGTTTTTGTAGGTGAAATCAAGCAACGCGGAGAGCATGAAGTTTCTGGCTTCCATAACTGGATTCAGGTACGTCTGTTAATCAGAATTATGTGAATTCCTTTATCATCTTAGAGGTTACATACAATGCATGGTCCTAGTATATGTATGCTTGGTTTTGTACAAATCAGGTCAATGATTCAGTTGCCAAATCACTGATATTATGGGACATACAGTGCACTAAAAATGTATCAGATTGGAATAATAAGTTTCATTTGGTTTGCACTTTTGAGTATGGCCTATGTTCAGCAGGAAATCAAAATATTATTGGAAGGCCAGGCTCCTCCAATAGAGACACCATGCACGTGGGCCATCCATGATGAGGGATTTAGATCACTGGAGCATGCCACACCTGTACAAAATGAACTTCCACGTCTTGCAAAGTATTAGTATTAGTGGGAAAGCCATTTGATTTATCATCTTATTTTGAACACTTGTACTTAAAATTTAGTAGCATGGCTACTTAGTTGGGAGTTTAAACAGACCGTAATACTGGACCCAAGAATTACTAATCCAAATCAGAATCACACCACATGCACACATTCTAATCAGATCACTACTCTCTCACAGATGCACACATTCTCATCGGATCACTACTCTCTCTCTCTCTCTCTCTTTCTCCAAGTGTGTGTGTGGGCTGGGGCGTGCATGTAAATCTTCTAGCTAGACCAATCCAATTTCACCAAAAAAAAAAAAAAGGGATACAATGAGGTCCCTATGATCAGTCCAACCAGCTCACACTCTACCTTCCTATGAATTGCCACTCACCCCAAATTCTCACATCTATCTTTTACCCACTGTTGGGTTGATTCACAAAAAGTGCAGTTAATCTAAATGTCAAAACATGTCAGATTTGGGGCCCTTAAATCAAGGATTAGTGATCTGTTGGGGAACATTTTTGGCCCACTCAGACCACACCATGACCTTTCCACTGAGGTGAGTTGTACAGAGCACTTGCAAGACGGGATCTGCTAGAGCAGCTTTTTGGAGCTTATATTGGTGTGCAGTAATCATGAGGATAGTTCATGATTCGGCAGGTAGCATTGAAGCCAATTCTACTGGCAGCATAAGATTAATCCTAACTGTGCAATACTTTTGTGGGGCCCATCTGTATTCCAACACCCACACACTGGCCCGTGGTTTCCAACTGGCCCAAATTTGATGCAACTTTGAGTTATATTCATTGTCAGATTATTTGAACCACACTAAGTTTACACCATTAAATCTTTGTTGCCCGTATATTAATAGCTTTCATCAGACAAGGATGATTTTTAACCGACACGCATCCATGATGAAACCTTTTTGATTATTTGAACCACCCTAAGTTTACACCATTAAATCTTTGTAGCCCGTATATTAATAGCTTTCATCAGACAAGGATGATTTTTAACAGACACTCATCCATGATGAAACCTTTCCATCTCACCTTGCACCTTGATTAGTGCAGGTTTCAGGTGGAGCCAACTGAGGCTTGCACCTTATTACAGTGTAGGCAGCTTGTGTCACATTAGTCTTGATGAGATCCTCTTACACACACATATACATACATTTTGTGACTTAGAGTCATGTATAGGGGTTGATCTTATCTTTCTTTCTTTCCATTTTTTTTTTGGTTGCAGTTTTACCTGGAAGAAGCAAAAGGCAGAGTAGACTATCAAGGTTATATTTTCCCTAGAAGGCGCGGCCAGAATGTAAGTATATTAAATTTCAATTACTTCTGCTGATCAAATGTGAAAGTAGCATGTGTCATTCTTCCAAAGCTAGTTTATAATGTTTTCATGGGTTAGAACTAATGGTCTGAATTTAAATGATTGATTTGTCCTTGGTATTCTGGAGGAGTTAGACCTTCAACTGATTCCTGTTCTCGACATAATAGACCTAGGTTAGTCGACAGGTTAAAAAGTTGAAAATTCTAATCCATATAAGTGTTCTAGGCCTAACCTATTTCTACAAGGTCAACTTTAGGATGCTATGTTACTCGTTTTAGGTTTTAGTATTCTAGGCTTATCCTATTTCTACAAGGTCAAACTGGAAGATGCCGAAAGATGAACCGGAATGGTAGTCCGAGTAAGATCAGTTCAATTTATCTTAGAATCAGTCAGACTTTGGATCCTTTTGTGTCCTGGTACTCTAAAGTGAGGCTCCAGTCCACGGAACTTGAAGAGCCTCTATCCTGGAATGGAATTCCTGCTGTTAGAGTTCTCTACTGATTGGCTGGCAGTGGAGAGTTTCTGAGAACTCTTTTTAAGATTTTTGGAATGATTGATTTCTAACAAGAGCCTGAAGCATAGTTGGAAGGTGCTCTAGTTCCAACTGGTTTATGTTACCAACCAAAGAAGAAAAAGGAAAAAGGACGAACAAAGTTCCATATTTTTTTGCAGGACAGGAGACTAACCTTGATGTGGGATTGCAAATTCCGAGGGGTTTTTTTTTTTTTTTTTTTTTTTGCAGCTGTGTTCACCTATTGAAACCCAGTAACTCTGGTGAAACTTTTTGGTTCCATTGCATCCCCGATTCCTTCATCGAGTTTCAGGGACCCGGATAGACCCCAAGTGTATTCTTTTTGGAAATAAAATCCCTTATATCTCAGCTACTATTTTGAAGATTGAATCTTTCAACGGGGGATCTGGGACATTGATTATATTTATGATTTTGACATTTTGGCTTATACATGTATGTGGTGGCCGCTTAGATGCTGTACTAATTTATATGATTTTGACAATTTGGATTATACAATGATACATCAGGGTGAGCATAGATGCTGTACTAATTTTTATGATTTTGACATTTTGGCTTATACATGTATGTGGTGGCCGCTTAGATGCTGTACTAATTTATATGATTTTGACATTTTGGATTATACAATGATACATCAGGGTGAGCATAGATGCTGTACTAATTTTTATGATTTTGACATTTTGGCTTATACATGTATGTGGTGGCCGCTTATAAAGACCATGTTCACTGGATATAAAAAGGGAATCTATCTAGTAATTGTATGCTTAAATAAAAATCATACAGTGACGTATCTGTTCTGTATATGCTGATTGTGACTTTAGACTCTTCAGAATCATAATTCATAATTACAATTCAAACCACACCAAGAAAACCGTTCTCAGTAAAGAACTCCTACATTTATTACATCTGATAGTAAGAATCGATTGTGAACTTCTGGGTTAATACAAAATTATGCACTTATTAGAATGAGATGTTCCCCATCTTTTTCTTGGATCATTTCCTGCATTCGTTGCTTTGTAAACTATGGTACAGCCTTCTTCACAAAGTTACCTTACCCATCAACTAAAATTAGGCACGCACTTAGTGGCCCACATGCTCTGTCTTCAATGTCAGCATGTTGAAAAGAATGCAGAATTTCTTTCTTTTATGAAATGCTAGCTTTCTGTGTATTGATTCTACCTGTGTTGGTAATTTTCAGCCGGACTCTGAGACACAGCTGCTTACAGTTCAGTTTGAATGGAATGGTGTTCTTAAATCCCTTTCTAGCACTTTGATTGGAGTGAGCCCAGAGTTTGAGATTGCCCTTTATACACTTTGTTTCTATTTAGGTGAAGAGGATAACCACATTCAACTGGGCCCATACCCTGTAAATATAAAATGTTATCGCATGGGGAGGGACAAGATCGGCTCTGTGTTTCCGATCGCAGAAAGTTGAATTTGGTGTGCATGAAATGACTGCAGGAAGACATTACTGTGTGTTGCAGAAATCAATATCATCATTTTTCATAAATTGTTGCATATTCTATTAACAAGTTATATAGTGAAACTTGTAATCTTCAAGGCATATAATTGCCCCAACTAATGGTTATATTAAACCTTTGTTTTTTTTAATATCAGTGCACTAAGGTAAAATTCCTTAAGAAAGATATGAATTCAAATGGGTACTATACCCATTTGAATTCATATCTTTCTTAAGTTTCTCATATTTATTTCCTGTTGTCCAACTAGGCAATCTTAGCACCTGCATCCTATTTTTATTGGAATATTATAAAGATTTTTGAAAAAAAAGTCTTTACTGGAATATTATAAAACATAAACTATTCGCTTGCATTATGAAAATCCCAAAATATTTATGCATCATACTGCTTTTTATTTATATCTCACTGAGATACAACAATATTTTCAAAATATCTTCAATCCTGCTTTTATTAGTTAGGATTTCAAAATATCTTCCATTATGTTTAGTGGTTAGGAGTCTTATGTATGCCTTACTGAGATGCCACAATTTTTGCAAAATATTGTCAATCCTTTTATTAGTTAGGATTTCAAAAATCTTCAATCCTGCTTTTATTAGTTGGGATTTCAAAAATCTTCAATCCTGCTTTTATTAGTTGGGATTTCAAAATATCTTCAATCCTGCTTTCTCTTTTTTTTTTTTTTTTTGATCCCCACATAGGAATCAGGCAAAACCTATTGTAACTGATAACACATTTAAGTGAATTGTCCATAAAAAGTTGATGGGACCACTTGCTTCTAACAATCTCGATTGCAAGTTCTCCATCTCATCAAAATTCCCTTCGGTGTCTCTATTGCAAATTGCCATTGATATTTCATTATAGGGGAAGATGTTAAGGAAGAATTTTAGAGCTTGATATGCCTTTGGTGCTTCTTATATGAAAGTAGTAACACAAGGAAGCATGTGCCTTCCACTTCAAGTAGGTATGTGCAGTGAGCAGTTTTTTTCTCCCCGGTGGGTGGGGTTTTGGC
The DNA here is from genome assembly GCA_028538565.1 of Umbellularia californica. Lineage (NCBI taxonomy): Eukaryota > Viridiplantae > Streptophyta > Magnoliopsida > Laurales > Lauraceae > Umbellularia > Umbellularia californica. Next base: position 72,115,770 of record JAPQWN010000005.1, read on the forward strand.
AATTCTCCTTCATCATCTTCGCCGAAGTCTTTTACTCAACTATATTGGGGTCAGCTATATGAATCTTGGTTCACCATTCCTGTATTTTGGCAAATATAAAAATTCAACTAGGAAGGATGGAAAATTGATTGGTAGTGTTGTGATGATGACCGCACATTCTTATACAGCACATGTGATAAGTAGGTGAGGTCCACTACTCTCAGTGTATTAGATAGGGTATTGGTTGAGGGAAATGATCATTTATGCTATTGTCTTTTGGGGAGTTCCCACTTCCCATTCCCATTCGGAGGAGTTGGTTTGACCTAAGTGGGTCATGAATTTGCTTGATCCAACTCATTCTTACTACATACTCTCCCTTGAATATGAATCCAGCTAAATTTCACTTTATTTAGAGTGATGTGCATCGTGGGTTGATTTTGATGTAAAAATGAGGACTAAGATCAATGGTTAATCTTGCTTTTCACATCGATCCTTCGAACTGTTGATATTTCCCTGCTTAAAGTGAAATTTGGGGTCATAAACTGAGTGTGTTAAGGGCTTGTTTGGCATTTCAAACTTAACCTTTCTTACTGCTCGTTATCTCATTTATTAGGTTGTGAGTCCAGAGCTCCGGATGTTCTTAGGCTCTCTTCAGAAATTCAAATAGATGACAACTCAGTTGCATAATGACTACGTGGGATCGTTTCAATCTTAACCCTTCTTATGATAGAAATCCTATGCGGAAGAGTGCAACTATACAGTGGAGTGCACCTATTGAAAACCAAGTTGTTCAAAATAAAAACCATCCTAAATGCATGGGCATCCCAAATTTTACCTCAATAAGAGTTTGTCTTACTATAAGATTGATCATTGATAGAAAAACATGATAAGCACAATTTAAGCATTATTCACTATTAGTGAAAATTTCACCTATAGGAATGCCTAAGCATCCCGGTTCTCACCCTAACAAATGCAGGCATCCAAATGCAGGACGTCCTAGCACGAGAAAACTCGCCTTCATTATCATGTTTTTCCGCTGTCAAATGGTCCCACACCTATTGAAGTAAAATATGGGGACACCCCATATAATAGGAGGGATTTTTATTTTTTTTTTGGGTCACTTGGATTCTCAATTATTGCTGGGGTCATATTATTTGGGAGTGAAATCTGGTGATAAATAACATGAGGAACCACCTAACTTTAATGGTTCAAATTGTAATTTGCCTCGGTCGAGTCGACTTGGCCTGGGTCTCATCGGGTTCAAAACAATCTAGTTCAATCCTATGTCATGTGCACTAGCAGAGCCATGATATTCTTTCGGGAGGGCCAAGCAATAGTTGACTAAGAATAGATACAATAAATTTTTTTTTAATATAGGCGATCGATAATATTTTTTAGATTTATTGTTTTTAACTTATCATTTAAAAATAATTCTTTTACAGGATTTTATACTTATATCTAAAAAAATCATAGATTTAAAAACACCCCAATATTTAAAAATATAATTATTCAAAACTTTGAAGACAATTAACATATCAAAATAATAGGACTATCGTAATGAATACAAATTGCTCAAAATAACCCTTTAATCCTTGTTTTAGAAGTGAGAGTTGTATCACTCTAATCAAAGTAGGACTTATATCGGATTGATGAAGTGTAAACCAATCTACTCATAATTAGTTTATAAAAATCTGTAGTTAATTGGTTGCTCATGATCATTTAATGGGCCATTAACGAATGCTATTAAAAGGTAAACAATCAACTATTTATGCTACTTAGAATAAATGTCATCTTCTTAAGTGGACTTTCCCCAAATTTTATTCTAATAGAAGTTGGTCCCACCATAAGATTGAGCGTATTACAATTTAAAATATAAATACAGTTGGACCAACTCCTATTTAATCCAAAGGATACCCAATAAGCCAAAATCCAATTAGTTTTAAAGAAATGATTATCTTAAAGTGTCCACATATAAACCACCCATTTGGAGAGAGAGAAAAATTCTCCTTAAAACATGGAGATGATTTACTTGTATTTTTGTAAGCAAGCAAAGGACAAAAGTAGCCTCAAAGATCTTTTAAATTCTCCCTTTTTATAAAGAAGCAAGATAACGAGGAGGGACAGAATTATGAAAAACCAATAGGCCTTCAGACTTTGCTCCTATATTTTAGAGAAATAACGAAATCCAGGAGGGGCAATTGCCCCCCTCCCTCCGCCACTTGTCATGTGTTTGCTAATGGGGTTCCTACAACGTACGTTGCCAAACAAACTCTTGCTCAGTACCATCCACTATCAGGATAAAAATATTTTCAACACAGAATGGTGACAAATGGGGCCCTAATCACTCACATGAGAGTTTCCATGCAGACATCAATACAGAACCAGTTCTCTTTAGTCGTCTAGTTACCATCTCAATCCCCATTGCTAGCTACATAAAACAGTGAAAGGTCCACCGTCCACACTGGTTATCTAATATCTATGGTTCACTTTTACAAAAGATCAGAGAAAATATCCTACTGTCTCTGCTATAAAGAAAAAGAAGAAAAAAATGTCCATGAAATATCATGCGTGTCGTAGAGGGGCAACAAAGAGAACTTTCCACCCAATTTCATGTGAAATATCTATCTATCTACTTTTCCACAAAGAGAGCCAGTCAGTGATAAGACCACACCCCACTAAGGAGAGGAGAGAAAGGATGTCCACACGGTGAATGGGGGTGATTGATAGATAATGGGAAGTGGGCAAGGAGCAAACACGTTACTCAAAGAGAACTTTCCTTTCCTTGACAGCAAGTCACAAATACGAAACTGGAGAAACTTGAGATAACCCAGTTGCAAGAACTTCTTATCTTCATACAGCCGCCCAGGATGTGAACCCAATGGCAAGAACATCTTATCTTCATACAGCTGCCCAGGATGTCTCACACCTTGTGTTTGTGTATATCACTCCACTCATCCATCAAGCAAAATAAATAAAATAAAATCACAAATACAACTGTATAGTGTCTAAATAGTTTGTTTCTGTAACTGTCAATTTTTTTTGTATGAGCACTACACCAAGCTAAAATATGTTTGTGTGAGAAAAATGAGAGCATCCTGATAAGAGAACTTAGATATTAGGCCAACTTAGCCTAAGTTAGGAGTATTAATGCTATAAAACCAATGGAGAGAAATACAATAGTTGTGGCATGTAAATGTGGTCTGGCCAAATTGGGGACACACCCTCTTCTTCATTTAAAAACAAAAAGTTAAAAAAGATAGTGAGAGTACAAGATAAATGGAAAAGGTGAAACTGCCTTTTCACTCTACTTTTACTGTTTTCCATGTTACAGTAACATAAGGTTTTTTTTTTTTTTTTTTTTTTTTTTTTTTTTTTTTTTAATGTGGTCTGGCCAAATTGGGGACACACCCTCTTCTTCATTTAAAAACAAAAAGGAAAAAAAGATAGTGAGAGCACAAAATAAATGAAAAAGGTGAAACTACCTTTTCACTCTACTTTTACCGTTTTCCATGTAACAATAACAGAGTTATGACTTATGAAACAACAACAGTAATAATAATAATAGAAGTGATTTTTTTTTGGTCATTTCACATGTAACACTTATCCTTCGGCCGATTTGTAAAAATCCCCAACCTAATAATTGTCATTAACTTCTACCTCTTTGTGAAATGTTCAATATCTTCTCTTGAGGACTAAACTTTTTACAACACATGAGTCTCTTCTTAACAAAAAGAAACTAATACCCTCACTGGATCAGAGCCAAAAAATTTATTGATAATAATGTATCACTTCAACATTTACAGGTATCGAGTGGTCAAAATTTGTTGGAAAAACTTCCACCAACAGCTCTGATGATTCTTGAAGATTTCTTGAGAATTTTTGAACATTTCTTAGAGGCACATTTCTTCTATCACCTTTCCAACCTATTTAGCCCGATTGAAAAGGGCTTTTCCTCGTAAAATCAAGCTGTATTTTATGAAAAAGTATTTGCGCCAACGATAAAAAAAACTTAAAAGAAAAATATCTCACTTTTCCTTTTCGTTTATGTGGAAAAGTGAATGCACAGAGGTGCCCTACAGAATAATCAAAACACAAATATTTTCTTAATAGGCCAAATGGTTGGGTATACACGGAATCCTATTAAAAAATATCACGGTATCTGATAGAAAGGATAATCCCCCTAATTTAATACATAGCTTATTTATTGTCATATGGTGCGATACCTTTTTCACAAGAAAAAGAAAAAAATAAATTGATTTTTACTGCTAAAAAGAATTTTGATTTCCTATGAAAGAAATAAGGTTAGAAAAACAACGTGCGCGAGGCTAGAAGACAGGGTTCCCACTTTAGACTCATATTCCACCGAATATAAATGAAAACCGCAAAATGCGGTGACGATGCTTTTACTTCAAAAAATAAATAAATAAATAAATAACAAACCTGCTAGGTCACCCACTTAAATTTGAATTTCTCCCGTACAAAGCCTTCTTTCTTTTGAGAATGAGGGTGAAGACAATTGAAGGGATAAGGTCACATTATCATCCACGCAGGAATATTGGTAATGGTAATACAATTGCCAACAGCTAAGCCTCGGAAAGCCACACCTTACAACAAGACAAAAGCCTTTGATTTTGAATGATAAAGAATGCTATTTTGTCATCCCTTCATCTTCTCCTTAACCCTAATTTCCTTTCCCTCCTATCCTCTTCATTCTATCATTCAAAACTCCATCAAAAAGGCCCCACCGCCGACCAGATTTCAAAACAAAATATCGAAATGGGATATTAGACACATTTTTATTTTTCTTTTTTATGTTTTTTTTTTTGGATCTTAAAAGGAATGGGAAAACGAAAAGAACAACCTCTTAGTTGCCATGGGATTAATATTGAGATATTAGAGGGGAAATTAAAAGGCCACACAAGTTAATATTTCATCAAAGTCAGTTTTTTCAATTGTTACCCAAAACCCAAACAGATCAAACTTCAGTAAGATATTCTAAAGCCATGATTATGAGCCCAAATTAAAGATATTCATGATATAGCATTAAAAAATACGCATAAATTGCTAACTATTCTTAACATCATCAGTGTCTACAGCTTTAAATCTCAGAGCTCCAACAAATTAATTCATAATACTTTTTTTTTTTTTTTGGGTAGGACAAATTCGTAAGACTTGCTGAGTCTCAACTTCATTATGAATAAGTTGATTTTAATTTGATTAATATCCAGAAAGCACGGGATCTTAAACATATAAAGGGTTGTGTGTGTGTGTGTGTGTGTGTGTGTGTGAGAGAGAGAGAGAGAGAGAGAGAGAGAGAGACCACAAGTTCTGGTGCCCTTTCTTATCAAAGGCAATCAAGGCCACATCGACAAATAAATAGAATAGTTCTGAGAAAATTTCAGACCACATGAAACATGAAAATTGTAGACCACATGAAACATGTAGGGCAGACTGGACACTGCATTGGAGGAAGGCTTGTGGGGTTGGCCTACGTGTATCCAGGTTAGCAAAGCTATTCATTATTTATCAAAAGATAGCCAAAAGGGGAATCCGAATCCCTCTTTGGACCAAAAGAGAAACCCTGTTTGGACCAATCAGGGGTGGCACATAAGCTTATTGAGTTTAAAAATCGGTGCCGTCTTTTAAGTACAAAACAAGTATAAAACAAATGTGTCACCCCTTATTGATCCAAACAGGGGATCCGGATCCCCAGAAGGGATGTCAATTGGACCTCCAATTACCAGGTTCAGGTTTGCAGAAAGACCCAAGTTGAAAAATGTGGGCATGAACCCTCCTTTAGAATTTGATGGATAATTTCCCTCCTTTAGAATTTGATTGATAATTTGGTTCAGGCCCAGGTCCAACTAGGTCCATACTTGAATACCAATTACCATGTTATACAAAATATATATTTAAGTACTACATTAATATTTTAGATGCAAAGTACCAAGTTTAAAAGTGCTTATGGTCAGGTGGTAACAGTGATTAAAGCCCCTGCAGCACCAATTGATGTATCTTTGAACATTTACAAGCAATTAATATGGGGAAAAAGAAGAGAGAATCATGAAATTCTTATCTAATCATACCAATCATCTACAAACTTCAAAAAAGAATAAAAAAAATTAAACTCACCTTTCAAATATCACAAGGATTAGGCCAAACCACCTTTGAATAAGCACATCTAATCATGTTTCTTTATTTGAATATAATACATTAAGCGGATTCCAAGATGGTGGGTTTATTTTAAAAAATGAAGATGGCTGGTGACTAAGTAAAGAGAAGCAACACCATCGATTTGTCAAACGGCAAAAACTTGTACAATAATAAAATACATGTTTCGATTTAGAGGGCATATAAAAGTCTTCCATTCTTTGTGAGCAGGGGGAAAAGGTCAGGTCCAAGAAGCGCGTATGGGAAACAAATCCAAAAGAGCAGCTGATTCATTTGTCTTCTAGCACTTTTCCACATTTCAGGGGAGCCCACCATTTTTGTCTCCTCCTAGAGACCAAGTGGGACACTTCTCTATATAAGTAGTTCCCTCTTGCCTCAAAACACATTCTCATATCATCTCCTACCTATTTCTCTCCTACAAAGAAATGACCTTAACACTACGTTCTTCATCTTCTTTAATCGATCTTAAAGACAAAAAGACCCATAAAACACCAGAAGACTTCACCAGCACAATTTCTTATGCACCACTCAGGCAGGCTTGTCGTCTTAGTGTGAAGAACTCTAGTCATGACAGCCAGCTCTTGCATGAGAAGGCAGCTTTGTTTTCTGATAGTGTAGAGTTTAAGGGTGAGACACTTCACGCCCTTTCAAGCAGTCTGACAATGGGTTCAAGCGTTCCAGTGTTTGTTATGCTGCCTCTGGACACAGTGTCCATGGGGGGAAGCCTGAACAAGCCACGAGCGTTGAACGCTAGCTTGATGGCGCTTAAAAGTGCTGGGGTGGAAGGCGTGATGGTAGATGCTTGGTGGGGTCTGGTAGAGAAGGATGGTCCCTTGAAGTATAATTGGGAAGGATATGCTGAGCTTGTTAGCATGGTGCAAAAGCATGGACTTAAGATTCAGGTTGTGATGTCTTTTCATCAGTGTGGAGGGAATGTTGGAGACTCGTGCAGGTAAGAAATGATTTATTGTTCTCTTTACGTCTTGGGTTCAAAACTTACCCATCTTGTTATTTATGAGGTTGTGATGAGTAAGGTAGTCAAAAGAATTTCATAGATTTTTTTTTCTCTTCTTTATTAGTAAAGAGTAAATTCAATTAATTTGAGATCTCTTACTAGGTGGTATATTAGTTCTGGGATTAGCAGATCTTGAGAGCCTTCTTTACTTATTTTCTTCTTTGATTGCGTTTTCATTGTTCTGGGATTAGCATCATTCATTGTTCCTGCTTCTGTTGTCCATAGTTCATAGGATTTCAAGGTTTGGTTACTTGACAAGAGACCCTGGCCCAGTAGAAGGTTGTGGGTTCAAGTTAAAAAATAAAAAGGAAAGGACAAAAAAACTTGGCTACTTGGGTGGATCAGTGATGTTTACAACAACCAGTCGCTTTTCATCAACAAGATTGTATAATAATAATTATTATTATTGGTACTTGAGCTGGTCTTTATTTTATCAATCCTGTTTCTTGATTAAAACCAACTTTTCCATTTGTTTAATTAACATGTTTTGCATATTTTAATCCCTAAGTATCGAGAGAAGTAGTTTTATATCAGTTTTTCTTTTCATGAACTTTCAGTATACCATTACCTCCATGGGTGCTTGAAGAAATCAGGAAGGACCCTGATCTTGTCTACACAGATAAATCAGGCAGAAGGAACCCTGAATACATATCTTTGGGTTGTGATTCATTGCCTGTGCTGAGAGGGAGAACACCCATACAAGTCTACTCAGATTACATGGCCAGCTTTCGCGAGAAGTTCAAAGATTATCTTGGGGGAGTCGTCGTGGTAAGTTATCTATGCCCTGGAAAAGTTTTGTAAGCATTACCATTGAAATTTACTCAAGAATCAATCTCACCAAATATTAAATAGAATTGATCTAATCAAATACTAATTAGAAAGCACAATTTTAAAAAAAATTTAAAAATGTAAACACCCTCCAGCAGAAAGGCTGGCTTAAGATGAGTTATAGTTGGGTCAGCCTTGAGCCAGACTGATTATAGGCCAACTCGAGCCTGAGAAGGGAAATATGTTCTGTGGGTTCAAGTTCAACCATTGGCAATTGGTCCGTCCCAAGTATATCACAATATCCAATGTTTATTAATATGTGAAACGTACTTCACAAATATCCCTTTCTCCCAAAAATAAATATAATCAAGATGCATATGAATAACATAGCATAATAAGTATCGTTAATATCACAGACAATCTGGCACAACCCAGCCTGTCTTTATCCTTAACACCTACAGAAAATTATAATGTTAAAATCTGCCTTTGAAATTTATTTCTAATTTTCTATAGCCATTGTGTGTGTGCGCGCTCGTGTGCTTGTATGTGTTATAGATCAAAACCCCATAATCTATTAATTTAATTAATCTAGGATTTTTACTGTGTTTTTAAAATCTATATAGAACCCCTTCTCTTCCCAGTTTCCATATATAAAATATCAAATATGGGATGTAAGACCGATCAACACATTCCTTTCAGTCATTTTCAAGTCTTTGAAAAGATCTTAAAGCTTAGACCACTTGTTCAAATTCATTTTGGCAGGAAATTCAAGTTGGCTTGGGCCCTTGTGGAGAGCTGAGATATCCTTCTTATCCAGAGAGCAATGGTACTTGGAGATTCCCTGGTATTGGAGAATTTCAGTGCTACGATAAGGTAAAAGATGCGAGGAAAAAAGAAAACGCTTGTTCTTTTTCAAGCTTACATAAAAAGCATAGTTTAAAAATTAGAAGTACAGTCATTGTAAACTTATTCAGCTTGCCCAACTTGGAGACTCACCGAGCTGAGCAACTAGGGCAATTTTTAGCAGTTCAGAACAAGTTTCTAAACTATGATAAAAAGCACTTTATCTGAGGAAACAGATCTGATCAGCCAGGCCCTGGAGAACTGTCAAAGCAATGATGCTCTAAAGGTTTGGAGAACAAAGCAGAACAAACCCACTGGACCTTGTTGCTATTGAACACAATAGAAACTTTTATGTTGAGTTCTAATCTTGAGGCGGTCTTTTGTGCAGTACATGAGAGCTTCTCTAAACGCTTCCGCCATAGTTAATGGAAAACACGAGTGGGGTGAAAGTGGACCTCACAATGCAGGCCAATACAACCAATTCCCCGAGGACACTGGCTTTTTCAAACGTGAAGGAACATGGAACACAGAGTATGGCAACTTCTTCTTGGATTGGTATTCTACTAAGCTACTAGAACATGGTGACCACATCCTAGCAGCTGCAGAGGGGATATTTCGCGGTACTGGTGCCAAGCTATCTGGCAAGGTTGCTGGAATTCACTGGCACTACAAAACAAGATCCCATCCTGCAGAATTAACTGCTGGCTACTACAATACCCGAAACAGAGATGGGTACCTACCTATAGCCCAAATGTTAGGCAGGAGAGGTGTTGTATTAAATTTCACATGCATGGAAATGAAAGATGAGCAACAGCCAGGGAGTGCAGGCTGCTCACCAGAATCACTTGTCAGACAGGTCAAGAGGGCAACCCAGATTTCCAGGACAGAGCTAGCTGGTGAGAATGCATTGGAGAGATGCGATGAGGCTGCATTTCAGCAGGTGCTGGCAACAAGTAGGGCCGATTCTGGCAATGGGCTGAGTGCATTTACATTTCTCAGGATGAATAAGAGGCTGTTCGAAGGGCAAAATTGGCGACACTTCGTTGATTTCGTGAAGAGCATGTCACATGGTGGCCGGAAGACCTGGCTTTCTGAATGTAATTCAGGCCACTCTGACCTATACGTCGGTTTTATTAATGACAAGAGTCAGAATAGCAAGGTTGCTGTAGTAGTGTAAAGATAAATGTATGCATAATGTAGAAAAGTATAATGTATATGATGTGTCCCCGGCTGTAGCTCAGCTGATAGTGACACCAAGACTCCTCTTGGGAAGTGAAAGTACAGAGGTTCGAGTCTAGGGTTCCATAGTCCATTAGGGACCAAACCAAAAGGAAGCAGAAAAAAATCATATTACGCTGTGAACCAAAGAAATGTGTATACTGTAATTTGTATTCAGTTCTATGGGCCTTCAACCTATTAATATTTTTTATCATGCTCAGTTTGGAGGCATTAATGAGAGGCATACTTACCACTTTCTGAGCCAATGTATTATTTATCAATGGGCTGTTTGTTAGATTTCTTTAATCTGAATCATTTATGACAATGAAGTGAGAATCGTCAACTCCTATAGAGGAAAAATAAACCCTGCTCTGAGATGAAAATATGTACTGAGATTTCCACAAAGTTTCAGGCTTCCATCCTACTTCTCAGGAATCCAACTGACTTTTCATAACAAGGCCAATAATTCAAATCTCCTCTCTTGCCGGCATGCAGTAAATCAACTTACAGAGGGTTTAAGCATTACAATCACAATCTAGGTCAGAGAAACACAAGCTATCAAATTCCAAAAATCTCTTTGGCCCTTATTGCTACTTAAAAATATTTTAGAATCAAAGATATTTTCGAAAAGCAAATTCAAGGTTATTTTAGTCAGAATGGTGATTGTTTTGAAGGACAGGTTTTCTAATACAACAATGGAGAGAAGGGGAATCAGATATAGACATATGATGCCCAGATACGGCAAGGAAACTGCATGGACACGCCATAGACATGGCAAGGATACGGATTTTATACATAAAAAGTGAAGTATCAGACACGATATGATACGATACCTTGCCCATTTTGAAGTATCCGTGCATAATAGATATAGACAGCGCAATATGTACCAGCAATAGATACCTAAAACTTCTCAGCATCAACCCCATTCACCTATAAAATTGATTAATAAGTTCTGTTTCCTGATATACATTAATTTCAAATATGTTAATTGAAAACAATATGACTCAGTAGGCACAAAAGCTAGGCCTACAGCCACCACAAATTTAGTTAAGGTAGAACTTCAATGGTCAAATACCAAGTTTGGCACAAACTTACTATGATAATTCATATAACTACAAAGTAAAAAAGGCTGTGTAATAGTTAATCCAAGTCTTTTGTTTCTTCAAATGAAAGAATATACAACAGTTGGCATACCAGACAAAAAAAAAAAAAAACATGGAACAGAATATATGCATAAACTGAGTTGAATTTAGTGATGAGCTGCTTACAAGTTACAATAACAAAGCAAGTCTTTACGTTACATGCCAAAATTTAAGAACCAAAGCCATGGAAACTGAAAACCAAATTAAATAAAAAAAAATGATATTGAGAGAACACTGTCTTAGAACTAATGTTGTAGCTGTGATAAAAATTTTAAGCCAGCCGTCAACCTACCTAATGATGTGCCAAGATAGACTGGAATGGCGAAATAGAATTCATATAGCTAAACCCAACATAGCTGGGACAAGTCTTTGATAATGATGATTGGAGAATACAGTGATGATAAAAATAAAAAATTAAAAAAATCACCCAGAAAAAATCTAAAAACTGTAAATAAGTTCATATAAAAAAAAATTGAACTTTTGACCTACAGTATACTAAAGAAGACTTAGTGCAAAGTACATTCATGTGATCTCAACTACATATGGTGGAAGTATTGACACCCTATCAGTCAATATATCAGCCCTGGAATGATAATCACTTTGGTCATGACCAAAACCTTTACATATAAGGCAAAACTACTCAATTCTAGAATCATGATCATGGAACTCTAATTCTCGAAAGATTTGATTTTTTTTTTTTTTTTTCCTTCTTTCAAATTCTGACTTGTTTGTTTCATTTTTTTTCTTCAAACCTCTCCACAAATATGTTAATTCTCTTGATAATAATGGGGTTCTGTCGGCGATCCTCCTCGATTCATGGACTTATTTCCGACCAATTACATGAGTTAAACTGTATAATTATACTTGCATATTGTGGTCCCAGCAACATTAGTAACACCACATAACTTTTGCAGGCACTGATGGGGAATTCAACTCAAATCAAAACCAATCTGGTGAGAAGTTTTGTAGGCACTGATATGGGGAATCCAATTCCATTTAGAACACGGCATTAGTGCATCTCAAGTGAATGATGGGTAACGACAAATGTTGTAAAATTGCAAAACATAATCACATGCAACAATCCAAGTAACCTATATCATACATAGAGAACTATTTCCACTTAAATCTAACAGGAAAGAGAAACTGAATCAATCGAGCAGAGGAATTACCAATCGCCCGAAGAACGAGTCAAGATCGCTCGGCGTTGGCGTCGCTGGGACAAGAGTTCTTCAATTAGATCTCCAAGCTCTGTACGAGCTGATTCCCTAAACCCTAAAACCCTAGACCCTAAACCCTAGATGGGGTTTTGCCAACAGCTGCAGCAATGGTTTGAAGGAGAAAAAAGCGGTCTGCATCGCTCCCCTTGAAATGAGAGGGAGTGATGCTTTTAAAATATGGATATGGATTGGGGTTTTGCAAATGTGGGGCCCACTTTTGATTTTGGTGATATGATTGGCCAAAAGATTGAGAAATCTCAGCCTTTGATGGATAGAATGGGTCCCAAAATAGCTCAGGTGGGAAGGTCTTAAATACTATCATGGGCCAGAGATAACCCGAGCCCAATCTAAACCCGGCCCGTATTAGGGCGGATGCGGGTTCTTTTTTTAGGCCTGTGGGCTGTAATGGAAAATAATTTTATGGGCCCATTATTAAGTGAGAGATTTCTTAAGTATTACATTTGGAAAGATAATCTAATCAATAAAATCATTACAACCAAGACCAGCTCTTTCCTACCTAGCCAATTTTGATGGGTACTACCAGCACACAACACATCATAAAACACATCTTTGATTTCTTGTAGATCATGTGTGATGTACACTTTTGATGTGGTGGGTCCACTTGCTGACAACATGTGTGTGTGTGGCCGCTCTTGCTGATGAGTGTTAGCAGCCCACTTTTCATTGGACGTGTGGTCTTCCTTATCATCCCCTCAAGCTTGAGTACAGGAGTTCATATGCTCTAAGGCAGTTCGTGTCGCAACCCATGGAAAAGTTTATGGAAGAGAGGCTTAGGGTCGACCAAGAGTCCCTTACAAGATGTGGGGTTCTGATCTGTGATCAGGCCCCCTGATGAGTCCTACAATTCATATCGACCTTCCGTCCTGTTTTCATCAAGTTACAGTGTCTGTTGTAAGAATCAAATAGATGGTGGCTACAACGGGGCCCAATCCCTATGTGACCAGTACCACCTTGGTCGCCCATGGGTCTCCTTCAGGATCCATGTATAGAGGTTACAAACTGAGTGATAGGGGAGCCACTAGCAACCTTTTCCCTTATAAAGAGATGGTCAATATCTATGTATTTTGTTCTGGCATGGAGGGCTGGATTTGCTGTAAAAGATATGGCACTAAGACTGTCACAAAAGCGAACTAGAAATTCAGAGTGATAGACTCCAATATCTATTAAAACATATGAAACCCACTTTAATTCAGCAGGTACAGATGCAAGTGTCAAATATTCTGCTTCTGCATTGGATTTGGCAATTGTTGTTTGCTTTTTCGCTATCCATGATTTACAGCTTGATCTGAGGTAAAACACAGTTGCTTTTTCGCTATCCATGATTTACAGCTTGATCCGAGGTAAAACACAGTATCCGATGGTAGACCTCCTTGTCTCTGGACATCCAGCACAATCCGCATATAAGTTAAGGGAAGACTCAGATGAAATTCTAAGCCCATAGTGAATAGTTCCTTTTAGGTACTGAAGAATCCTCTTAACACCTTGCCAATGCTTTTTGCTGGTCATTGCATGAACTGACATTCCTAATTTATTGAGGTCAACGTCCACCCTCGCTCCTGAACGGTTATAATTGTGGTCGAGCCCTCGCCCTCACTATAAAACCATTGTTGTGTCATTTCTTATCACCAATTGGTTTTGGGATAAGTGGTAACTCAATGGGGTGTAAGATCCTACAAGTGGTATCAAAGCCTGTTTGGATGGAACAACAAGACCTCCATCAGAATTGTGGGGACTTTGTGATGAATCACCTCTGTTGGATTCTGTGCCAGGAAGAACCCATTTAGTAAAATCTGAGATAGTCACCATAATTTTGATGCTTGTGGGAGCCCAGCACAATCCGACGCGGTGCTAGGCTTCCCAATCATTAGACAAAATAGTAGTGATTGGAAGCATTGTTGCATGCACTGTCACAAGAAGCATACTTTATAAAAACAAATGAAATGCTTATTCTAATGTAAACCCACTGACCAATCCGATCCCAGATACTACTTCCCACACCAAATTGTTTTTAGGCCTTCTTTTATCTTTCAATTTCTTTATTAAGCATAAAGAATGAATCCAACCACTAGGGAAAGGATGTATAAATGGATTGGAATTTCTTTTAGCACTTCCAAAAAGGGTATCAACTTTCTACCCAAGAAAGAAAGGGAGAGAGAATCTGCTGTGCAAATGGGAATGATTGATGGGTGATCTGGGTTTTGAGACTAAATGATTAAAGATCTTTAGACCCTTCATATTTTAAAGAAGCCAATACTTAGGGGTGGACTCACTTTTGACCCTTTACATATAAAATTAAATGGAGAATGATTTCAGGTGTACTTTTGATTGTCTCCTTAAGCATACAATCATGGATTAAAGAATTGATTAGCAAGTCTGAACTGCATATATTATGTGTACAAATGTGAGTTTGAGAAGGGTAAAGAGGAAAACAATGTCCACCGTGAAGGCACCTGTTCTGGCTGTGAGCTAGTGGGCCCCCAAATACAAGGCCAATCACATGGCTTACATTATATTCTTAATGGACTGATTCTGACTGACATCATCATTAGTCAAGAAATAAAGGACTTCATGCAGGAGGGGAAAAAGTGGAAGAGAAGAAAATCTTTCCTCTTGCTATTGATTCATTTGGCCAATGCCTTGATTTCCAATTTTACATCCAGAGGACAACAATGCCTAAATTCAATAAAGTAATGGATAAAATAAAGAAATAGAGATACAAGAACAAAGAAAGAACATTTTTAGGGGAAAAAGAGAGATATACATCACAAGATAACCACTAAGCCATTGGCGCTGTCTAACCTACATTGCTCGCCTTGTTGTTCATTTTACCTTTTTAATGGGTAATTTCATTAGTCATATATGCCACTTCGAACATCTAGCACTTGGCGCTTGTAGGATGATTAATCAGACCGAGTACCTGACCCAGTGTATGTCTTCTAAAGGGTAAGAGCCAGCTCATCATTTTTTCCCTCTAGTTTGAATCCCAAAGAAGTTTCCTAGTGAATGCAGGAGGTGCCAATCCAGGAACGTCCCGAATTTCACTATGACTTGGCTTCACAAGCTGAACAACATTCAAGAACCAATATTAATTGTTATGTACAGAAACTCAGATCTAACAAAAAGGGAGAATCCAATGTGAAAAGCTCCTTCTTCTTCTTCTTTAAATGATAGCCTAGTGCCAAAAGCTTAACGGTCGGGAAAAGTTAATTAATTCATTCAGTTCCTTGTTATCCCCCAGTTGATCAGATATTCATAATCATCCAACTCTGCAGTTCAGCATCTCTGAAGAACTTTTGCAACAGAAAAAAAATAATTATAAAAAACTATAGTTGGGATACTGAATGGAACCATATGTTAGAAACATAACCTTTTGTGACAAGGTTTGACTAAGATACAGACAAGATCAAAGTGCAATTGGGTTATAAGGCTGTAACAGAAATAAGTTTGCTTCAGGTATCAGCAAAGCATCTAGAAAGGTACAAGTTTGAAGAAAAAAGGAAAAAAAAAGCTACTGAGAAAGGCCTAAAATAATTACTGAACGTTGAATGACAATTTATACCGAGTTGGAAACTAAGGAGAGAAGGATTTCTAGCATTAAAATGATAAATCAATTGTTGAAAGATGAATAAAGATAGATTTGCATGCATTTAGATACCTGTTACAAAGTATGTAGGGAATGTAAAAATTCTGCCATAAAACAATTATGGGTGTTTCCCTTTAAGCAATGTATTTAGATACCTTTTACAAAGTATGTAGGGAATGTAAAAGTTCTGCCATAAAACAATTATGGGTGTTTCCCTTTAAGCACGTTTGTGCAATTGCTTTTCTATGGAAAAAGTGTAGAAAGTGAAAATGCCTTTTGCACTACTGGAGAATCCACTTTAGGTGGAAAAGGGCAAAATGAACTAACTTTTCTTCAGTTCCATAGAGGGAAAAATGAACTAACTTTTCCGCTGTTTCATAGAAAATCCTTTTTGATTTTTTATGGGGACCTGGTTTTCTGCAGCACTGCTAAAAGTTCAGAAAAAATAATAAAAAAGGAATTTAATCCAATGAGTAGTATCAGTTCAAGCAACAAAACCAGGTAAAATGGCTGGGAAGAAAAATCATTAGTGAAAGTATTAAAACCATAATGGAAATAATTGACAATTTAAAATAGATAGATAGTTAGATACAAACCTTCACAATGATGATTGCTACCACTCCAATGACCACGAGGAAAAGCATGGACATAATGCACTTGTCAGTTGCAATCTGACAAAAAAGGAAAATAGAAAAAAGAAACACATAATACATCATTCCCAGAGAGAGAGAAAGAGTACATTATGTGAGGCATGGGTTGTTTGGATCGTTAAAAATTCAAGTTCTGAGAACTGTACTTCAATGGAACTAGTGCTCTTCCATTTGGAATTGGAATCACCCAGACACTTGCTGGGGCGGACAGACATGTTAACCATCTGAGGCAACCGCCCCAGATAGAATTAAGAAATTCCCTAAATTTCTAATGGGCACCTGGCCATGCCCCACGTATTTCAAAACATCTGCCCCACCTATTGCAGTTTTGTAAGATGAATATGGAAGTCTTATATTGCAGTCTTGCCACATATTGGAGTCTTGATTGAGCAGTGTTGTGTTGCAGCCTTGCCACATATTGTAGTATTGTAGTATGGTTGAGCAGTCTTGTATTGCAATATTATAAGATGAGTAAAAAAGACACGTTGTAGAGAGAGAGAGAGAGAGAGTGTTGTGTCTGGGCTAGCCTCTGTTTTATTGGAGAAGTTGGAGATGAAATGTATAGAAATAAATTAAATAGGAATTGGGTGTGGAGTTATTTTATAAAGGGAATGAATAATATAGAAAGATATGAGAATTGGGGGATTGGAAAAGGAGATACTAATATTTGAAGGGAGATTGGTGTGTTTGTTTTTTAGGAGAGTGGTCTGTAGATTATTAAAATGTCACAAGGATATAGAATTCTTGTTTGCTTTGTATATGGTACGTGTGAGATTTAGGTTTTCTTTATTTGGTGAGACTGACCGAGTGAGCATTTTGAATGAATTGGAGTTTCCTTCAATTCTATAATCCATAGTGGTTGTGTGAAAGCATCACGTTATAGTCATTCCCAATACTTCAAATCTCTTTTATATGGAAGTTCGTCTCTCTTTCTTTCTATTTTTTTTTAAAGGAAAGTAGCTAGCAACAAAATTATAGAAATTGAGTTTAACCAACTTATTTCTTCTTCCTTTTTTTGGAATTTTTTTTTCTTGGACCATGATATGATGTTTATGATTATGCTAGAAAAAATTTTGCCCCACCTAAATGAAAATCTTTGGTCCGCCTTGCAGAATGTCAAGTTCTTTATTGGCAAGAGTTCCATCAACCAGGCTTCCTGTAAAAAAACTCTTAACGAGCCAAGCTTTCAAGTTCTAACTAAATGTGCCCTTATGCCCTCTCCCCACTCCTTCGTACACAACATTACTCAAGTGCCACCCCTTGTATAGATCCAAGCTCAGCAAAGGAAGCCAAGTTCTGAATGGCTGTAGGGGGCTGCATGGCCCAGCCAAGGCAGAAGTAACCAGTTTCAAAGAACTAGGACTCCAGGAACACAAGTTCCAAGAAATTTCAGTTCCGCCAGAAAATCAAGTTCCAAGAAATTTCAGTTCCGCCAGAAAATCAAGTTCCAAGGATCCAACAGCCATCCAAACAAACTGAAAAAGAAATAGATGTTTGGGAAAGACTGACCCCTCTGCCAAGTTCCTTGACCAGTTGAGCAGCTTTCTTGATTGAAAATTGGATGGAGTCCAGCTCATTTACAATCCGACTCATCTGTTCCGTCTGAAAATATAATATACAAAAGAAGATGAGTAAGTAAACAGTTTTGATTCAAAACCCTAAAAAAAAAAGAAATAATAACAATAAGTCAATCAAGTTGAAATGTAGATAAAACAAATTGTGATTCTTAAGTTTATTAGTATCAGATCACACACCTGTCCCTTGAGAGCAGCTGCTGTCTCTGTTCCAACAGTGATGGTGTCTTGAACAACCTACAATTCATATTAAGGGGAAAGAAATTGCTATGGAGAACCAAAACTGAATCTTGGAGATTTACTGGCTAGGAAACTGGCAGTTTGGACAATTTTTGTATTAAGTTATCTGGAGAAAGCAAAATCCATTTTCCATTTTAAACATAGTAATCATAAACAATACTGTCCAATGGGCTCCTGAAAACAAATGAATACCCCTCTAAGTAATAACCATTTTATCTCCTATCACATAGAAATGGCATAAAAAAACATCAATTAAAGCTATTTTTAATCACAACTCAGTTTTAAGAAAACTCTTTATGGTCCGAAAAAAGTCCGAAAGCACACTGGTATGCAGTATTTGTGGCTAGAAGGCATGCAATAGTTCAGTACAAAACCAATCTGTTACAGTAGTATAGGCTAAATACTAAAATTTACTTTATTTTCAAAATGAAGTTTTTCAATTTTTTTCCTTGTTCGTTTCAAAATGAAGTTCGAAAAGATGATTATTCAAACCCCAATAGTGGCAACCGTGCACCCCTTTATCCAGTGCTATACTAATCTTTGGGAGGAAATGTAAACCTTTTTTGACCGCTCGATAGATTGATCAGTCTCGTCCATCATCCGGTTTCCATGATCAATTAACTGTTGATTGCTCATAGCTGCAAGGTTAGCAATTACAGAAAAGAACATCATGCTCCATCATAATAGTTATGCAATATGCAACTAATAGAGAAGATATTTTCCTGATGCAAAAAATACAGTGTTAAGTTATATATACTCTCTATCAGTAATTGTGTTGAGTTACATTAATGTGAAGAAGATAAAGTCTCTGGCAATTATAACAACATCCGGAGTTCACAATTTTATTACTTTCTTCTAACAAATGGCAGAAATGTGTAAAACGAGTTCTTCCAACCATCATAATCATCTTCATCAACAACAATAACAACAAAAAGAGTCACCAGCAGAACCAGCGGTGCAAGGGGCAGCCATGGCCCCTCAAGATTTTACAAAAACCTCTCATCTTTTACAAATGCCCCCCCTGATCTTTTTATTCTTCATGTATTTTACATTGGCACCCCCAAGGAAAATTTCTTTAGCCTGCCATTGAGCAGAGTCTTATCTCATTGAAATTTCTAATGTCATATGATTTCTTCTATATGCTCTCATGGTAGATTTACAATTCATATGAATGAGTCAGCCATTACGATTTAAGGAAGCTGTATTTATCATTTTGTAGATAGAAGGGAATGAACTCCACAGGCTTTAGCTACTTGAAAATGGACTTTATGAGTTGAACCATACAAGAGATCTACTGTTAACTTCTACCTGCAGGGAAGATCCATCATTTCTCAATGAATTTGAAGTAAAGGGATAGTTTTAGTCACTTGTGGGTTCATTTGTTTGCAGTTATTTACATATGCATAACAGTCGAGCATCATTCATGAAGGGATAGTTTTAGTCACACGTGTAATGGTTAAGCATCAACACATTTGTTTACACTCATTTAAGCATCACATGCATAAATGAGGGTGAAAATGGTGTGTAAATAAGGCCATTTACACACCAAAATTTTCACACCTGTTTAGGTGTGAAAATTACTTTCACACCTTTCTTGCAAAAGGCACTAGTACACTTATTACATGATGATTGCATTCCTTGGGGCCCATCAAACACCTTTATATTTTTATTCCTGTGGGCCTCATATTTGCAATCCAAACCTTAAGCTTCATATATTTTGAGTAATTTGTAAAAAAAAATCCACAACCTTATAGATCTAATTTCTTGCACTTCTGTAGGCCCCCAATTCATGAACCGAATTGTTCAATATTCTTGTATTAGTTATAAATATCAGGAAGTATAGTTTCTTATCTTAATTCTTCATTGATTTTGAGAAAGTTGTGAAAAAATCCAAATAATTCTAAAACAGTTGAATGTAGTCATTTACTCATGTGAAAATTGTGATTTTGACAAACATGGGAATGTGTTTCACATTTGTAACATTTGCATATGCAATATTTGCATTTGTAACATTTACACATGTAAAACTCATTTTCCTATCACATGTGTAGAAGGCAAACGGCCCCTAAACTCTTGATAGCTTGCACTTAAGCACTAGATGAGACATAACATTTAAATGACAGGAACCAGAGTTAATGGCAGTAGTGACAAACAATCTGTGATGAGAAAAACAAAAGAAAAATGCTCATGAGTTAAAAGAAGGCATAAGCTTAATTACATGAAGCTAATAGAACATTCTCTTCACTTCCCGGTCCATCGAAGACATCAGCTCGCTTGGTTTCAAGAGTACTAGCATATCTGTAGCACCATACCCAAGCACAACATGAAATAATTATTAGAATAAAGGGATCAAAAGCATGATGTCAAGTTGATATTTAACATCAGATCCTGGCTGAAAGAAAAGTAGTAGTAAAATGTAATGTTCTCCTTTTCATTTTTCAAGTTAAAACAAATGGATAGTTTCATAAATGTAATACTTTATAAACCACATCAACAGAAAATAAAATGTCGCAATGAGTAGTGGATAGCTTACTGCTTTTTTAGAGCAACATACGAATTCAATTCTTTAATCTGTAGGACAACGATAAGCAACTCAATAGAAAGCACTCTTAACTAGTAGAAAGCAGTCTTTCTGTAATTGCCGAGCAAGAAGGTGCAATGAAATATAAAGTTTTAAATTTATATGGTATGAGTATAACCATTGATTGTTTTTTCTCTGTGAGCATTTTGTTGGCATCTGGCATATATCTACCCTCCTTTTCCTTAACTTCCCGTTCAAATTCTTTAAGAAGCCTGCAAGCATAGCAAAAAGTCTATAAAAATGCTGAAAGAAGAGATCCATTGATGACAAGCTGGAAATTTCCATGTATTGTTCATTTAAAAAGAACATACAGTATCTGCAATTGATAATGAAATGATACATATAAAATAAATAAAGTCACAATTATAAAAGATCTCATAGACAGGGTCCTTTTCTTTAGGAAATAGACTACCCAATTTCTTGCTCTTTTGAGGAAATTGGTATCATGCAAATTGATAATGGAATGATTAACAAAATAAGCATGCCCGTAAAACTTTTCTAAAGGGCACGATTATGGTATAATTTTCTACTCAAGTAAAAGCCTAAAGAAAGAGAGAGATTTATCTAACCTCTTGCAATCCCGCATCTTTCCTGTGAGTTCTTCAAGTTGCCTACTCTGCCTATTTGAGTCTTTGATTTTCTCCAGCTTCTGGAACCCATTTCTGTAACATAGAGATTCAATATTCAATTCCTGGATAAAACAAACACAGCCCTTCCAAATGATTGTACTCTTCAGAAAGAAGAAGAAGAAGAACAAACAAATCCAAAACTATGACAAGGACCATAATTCCTATGACAATTGCTACATTCTGGCATAAATTTTTTTAACCTACATCTATAAAAAAGACCTATCTGCCCAAAAGAAGATCCTTTTATAAACACACTACAAACAAGATAGATAGTTGGGTAAATCACTCAGCAATAAATTTTCACTATGTATGACTCTCATCACCGAATTAGGGTGATGGACGCAGCTTGCACCATACTTTTAGGAGGTTATGAGAACATGCATTGGCCACTTTTCATCACCATCTGATCAATCCGACTGAAATGAGACTCACCCAAGCTAAGTTTCAATCTTAGCATTAATTGTAAGAACCTACTCCCACAGTAACCAGACCAAAGATCCAAAATAAAAACAAACAAAATCAAACATCAACACTATATATCACTATAACCAAACAAAACAACAAAGACCCATAAAAAGAAGAAATCATTACGATAAAGCTCTCAAGACGTCGCTGATCTGTCCATCGAGTTTATCAAGGTCCGGACTGATCTCAGCTAAGGAGCCCATCTCACAAACCAAATCCTCCGCAGTTCACCTTTTTCTTCCTCCTACTCCCCCCAATCACGCCCTCAAAACAAACCCCAAAGAACAAAAGCCAAACCCATCAATCCGACCCAGAAAATGACGTGAAGGCACCCAATCCAACCAAGAACGTCAGACCATGAAACAGATCATCCAAACACTCGAATCCAAAGTTTCGAATTCACCCACGAAATATCATCAACCAATTCTCCCCAAAACGCTCCAAAAGAGGAGATTTCGTTCATAGGTTGCTTGTTCCAATCTTCTGCCGAATCATCGACACGACCAAACAGGTTCGGAATCGAACCAAACGTTGGATCAAAATGCAGATTGACAATGAGGACATGGAGATCGTTGAAACGGATCGAAAAACCAGAATCTAGGGTTTGGAGGTTCTCCAACTCTTCGGCGATTGAGAGCGAAAGAGTGAGATTGACGAGAGCTGTGTTTTTTTTGGCGAATCGGATCGCCTTTTTTGGCGGGTGTTACTTTTGTGGAAGAGGTTTGAAAAACTCACTTTGATTTTGTACAAATTACAAATAACCACTTGGGTTTTTATTTTTACAAGTGACCCCCCTATAGGCTATGATATGAATCTCTTCATTCAATCAGTGGTAGGTTTTTTGGGTGATTGCTGATAATCCACTGTAATAAGCTGTCCAAAAGGATATAAAAAGAAAATTCTCCTACATGTAGCTTCTTTTGAATTAAATTTAATTTGATATGACTTGGATGATTTTTTCTTCTAAACCTGAGTTGTGCGGTGATATTGCCGCTTAACATTGAAAAAGAAGAAAAAATGAGAGGGAATCGCCCTCCGTTAAACATAGAGCATAAGTTTTAGTTGCAAAAAAAATAAAAATGGGTAATGCGAGTCATGCGGGTTGACCCTAACCCGACCACATTTAAATGCGGGTCAGGAAAACTAAACCCGCGACCAACCCATATATCATGCGGGTTGGATTGTATAGGTCATATGTGGATCAGATCAAATTGACGGGTCGGGTGGGCTTTTGCTGGCTCTACGATTCTAATGTTTTTATCAAACTCCTTTACTTACAGAATAGATAACCATTGAGCATGCAAAGTTTTTAACATTAGTATGAATAATGGGACCCATCCGCAGGCAATATGATTTATATAAATTCAACAAATAGTATGAAGACCCTTCTAAGGGGGCCCACTATGTAGATTTTATGATTCAAAAATATCAATCTCTTTCACTTATGTGTTACCCCACAAAAGATTTAGGGAATTTAATAAATCTAACCCACGCACCATCTTAGTAAGACCACCTCATAGAACTTATCAACCTAACTCAAATATTAAATGGATTTGAATCTTTGTTGAACTGAGGTCTTCAAAGAGTTGTCATATATTTATAGTACTTTTTTATTGTGTGGTTTGAGCTAGGATGATCCTATGTGCACCTTGACTCAAAACCTTAGTCTGACCTCGGCCTTTAAGGGACGGTCTCAACCTACCCATATTTTTTTGAGCGGGCAGGCTCGAACTTAGTATCTAGGACCTGATATACACCTGAATTCAGGCCGTTCAATCCTATTGATAGTAGAAATGAGCCAGTCCGGAAACCGGCCCATTGAAATTCCTACAACAGGCCATTAATTTCATGGACTTCTAAATTATAAAACTTACTGCATATGCTTGCAATGAGGTTAGTTTTGATGCTTCAACATTCATGTAAAAACCAGAACCTCAACATTGATAAAAGCAATTAAATTGCTCCCTCTATTGTTATCTTACACCAGGTATAAATCCCATGCGAGGGACCTTTTTTCCTTGGATCTTATATATATATATATATATATATATATAAAATAAATAGAGGACATTGATGTAGAATGAAATGATTCTACACATCTCTCTCTCTCTTAAGTGTTTGGTTGGATGGGGATTTGATTTGTAGGTTCAAGCAGATCTGTTCTAATGATAAGTTGGCTCAAAACGAGTGGGTAGTGTTTTGGGACATTGGTGTGGGTCTCATCTTAGCCACACTCACACTCCACACGATGTACCTAACAGGCTAAGCCCCAGCCGAGTACTGATAGGAAAATGAATGCATTTGTTTTTTCTTTTCTCATTTTTTTCCTTCTTTGAATGGTATCATTTTTTCTTTTTGCTTTCATCAAGAGTTTTCTCTTTTTTAATAGGGACTTTCAACCCATGCATTTTTTCAATTTACAAAGATTCTAGAGGTGCGATATTACAAGATTCTCATTATTATTTTTCATGATAATTTCTTCCTTTTACCATAAAATCTTAAGATCTTTTTCCACTTTATTTTCTTCTAAAAATTCTTAAAAATAATAATAGTGGATTCTTCTTTTATAGTTTTAATTATTATAATAATTTACTATATCTTTATTTTGGGCACGGGCATTTGTTTTTATATAAATATGCATGAATATATGCTTATATGTTTATAATTAATTTTGATATCTTAGAAATTCAAAATGTAATATCTTACCTTTTGTCCTGGGCTAAGCACGGGGCGTTGTTGCTAGTATGATTTATATAAATTCAGCAAATAATCTCCTACCAGCGGGCTCATGGGCCCCTCTTGGATATATGTCTATCAATAGGAAGATGGTGGATGGAAAGGTCTTCTCACGGACAAAAAGGAGCAAAAAAATAAAAAATCAGTTCCACTAGATTATTCTAGCCTTTGATTTAACGGACTTAAAATTTAATGGCATCTTAACTGTAGACTTTGTTCGAAGTTCAATCCAACGGTGACTGAATGTTCAATGAGTGTAAAGTTGGTCCTAGTTCCGGATCATGGGATAATAAGAGCATCAAAGGGGCTGTGCACTGATTTATGGTTGGCCCAGGTGGGCCCATAGAGGTAGGAGAACGTTCTCCAACAAATAAGATGATTTTTTCTCTCTTTTTTTTTCAATGAAGGGATCTGAGATTCAGGCTCTCTCTCTCTCTCTCTCTATATATATATATATATATATATAAGATATTCAAGTGCATACATTCCTCACCATTTATGGTGAAGGACACCCCTTTTCGGAAAGTTTCAAGTACAAAAGAGAAGTGATGCACTTGAATATCCCCCCTATATATATATATATATATAGGGAAATATATATAGGGGGATATTCAAGTGAGAACTAATTCTCATATATTGTATGAGAACTTTTTTGCAGGGTCAAACTAGCAATCCATCCAAATCTAGCAACTAATAGAGAACCCCCTGATAGTCACTAATATCAAGGATTGGCACACATTCGAATGGACTGAACCGTTGGATCAATGGTTGAATATTTTTTTGAATATGAAGCCATTAAACTTTTGGGCCACGGATGAAGGGGTTAGAGGCATGGATTTAAGGTCAAACTTGATACTTGGGGTGGTCTCACATAGATCTTTCCATCTCCCCTGGCCTCATCCTTAAATGGGGCCCACAATTGGGCTCAATAAAAAAATTCTCATACAATATGTGAGAACTAGTTCTCACTTGAATATTACCCATATATATATATATATATATATATATATATATATAGAGAGAGAGAGAGAGAGAGAGAGGAGATTCTATGGAAGAGCATACGCCTGGCTACAATCAACGAAATCAAGAAAGCCACATCAGAGCTGGTACATGCCAAGGAAGGTACTATACAGTTCAAAAGCCTCTGGTTTTTACTGTAATAAAATTAATCATAAGCATACATCAAAATAGAAAGACACATAAAATCTCAAAATTCAATGAGTATTAAAAGCCAATATCCACAGTAAAATTATTGGAACCCAGTTTTTCCACATTTTTTCCAAGTTTAAAGCCTCTTATTAAATCATCATAGTCCACACCACCACTTAGCCTTGCCCTATCAATCTAGGGTTAGCTGAATAAAAGCATATAAAAAAAGGTTGGGCGGTTAGGTGATCCTTGCTTTGGAACTTCTAACAAATAAACACAAAAAAAAAAATTGGATGTGTGTGGTGTGGTGGGGAACCTTGCACTACGTTAAAAATTGACCAAATGGGAGTCATATTTGGCCAACTTAAATAGACGGTACAAGCCAACTGCACCATTGGTTAAGCATCTTCCTTCCCTTCTAAGTTTGAACTCATGGTCCAACAAAAAAAAAAAAAAAAGTTTGAGCTCATGGCCGAACAAAGAAGGGCACAAAGAAGGGCAGTATAAGCTTCAATAATGATGATAAAGAAAACAACTAGAGACCACCCAAAAAATAATAATAAAAAGTTTCTCAGAAAATGAATTGATGTACAGTCAACTTACAGATAATTTGCATGACTCTACTAGATTATTGT
Source organism: Umbellularia californica (assembly GCA_028538565.1). NCBI lineage: Eukaryota > Viridiplantae > Streptophyta > Magnoliopsida > Laurales > Lauraceae > Umbellularia > Umbellularia californica. The sequence continues at coordinate 72,142,386 of JAPQWN010000005.1, forward strand.
CGGATTCTGCATAACCACACTATCATATGAATCCATGAGGAAATAAAGACATTCAAAGCAATCTGAGGAGCAGCCTAAACATGTCTGCATAAGTCTAACAAAGAAGGTGGATAAAACATGGCACTAGTTTAATAAGTAGTCCAAACATAACTATGCACAAGCACAAAACGCAAATGTAGTAGTAAGAAACCCATAAAGAAGATAAAACAGATCATAGGATAAAAGGCTTTGAATAAACATCAAATGTCTCGCAGGCAGTTAATTGGGGCTCCTGCAACAACAAAAGAAACCACAGGATCAGTCATGAATATCATAAGAAATATATGTATAAGTATATATGTATATTTGTCATTCTTGTGAATGCTTTTCTGATAACAAAGATATGCAATAATAAAGTCAAGTCTCACTCCATAAAATTTTCACATATGCATTATACCACACACACAAAACAAGACTGAACCATTTCCCCATCTTGTAAGATTTAGAGGCTACTCCCCAGCTGGAGCAGTAATAAGGTTGCCCCCCATCACTGGGAATCATTGGGAAGACCAGGGTTTGAACATATGTTAAGGAAGAAAAGGCTTGCCATTGAAGCAAGTGGCAAGCCTAGGGATGATAAATGCATGATGTACACACACATTATGTTTGCTTATGCATAAGCTTTTACCATAACTTGTGCATTGATGCTTACATCTGGTAGATTTTCTTTAGAATGCATGCTTCATTAACAAATGTTGTTTTTTTATAAATATTAATGACTCAAAACTGCAACCTCATAGTTGCGATGACATGAACAGGCATGTTCATACCCATCCAAAGATTTATGCATAAGAGCAACTGAGCAAGCATGGATGCATGAATGCCTTGAGCTGTGTAACCGTGCCTGTAGATATGCTACTCTTCTCTGTGACAGTAAATACCTGTTTCAATCCGCCACCAAGCCCACCAACACTACCTCCAGTTAAAAGCATGGTGATGACCGATGTTACCGGACCACCACCAATATCACCACCACCAGTATTGCGGATGGTGTTCCGCATGGAACCCAGTATGCTCCCATATGTCTGTCCGTGCCCACGCTCAATGGCTTGGATGAAACAGAAAGTCATTGCTCCTGTTGAGGTGATCCTTGATAAGGCCTGCTCATATGAACCAGAAAGCATTAGGTTGGAGCCTGTGCTACCCTTTGGTTAGCTTACAACCTAACCATCTATCCTATACCTAGATCAAACTCTTATCTGGTGACTGTCATCATCTTCATTCATGCTTCATCTAAATAGCTTAGTTTCAATGTGACCCTTCTTCCAGTTTATAAACAAAATAAAAGACGATCAAATGGCCACATGGCAAGGAAAAAGGAAAGGACTTCCATACTCCAAAAAAGAATTGTGTTAAAGCAAAATTATAGATGGAAATCATATTTTAGCAACATGGTAAACTAGCCAGCCACTGGGCAGCTCTGAAACTGAAACTGCATGAGGCCCCCATCATTTACAGTATTTCCTACCTTTCACCCAAATCATTGTATGTCACGCTGTCAGTTTCAAGTCTTAACCGAAACATGTTTGGGTATTGATTTGGGAAAACAGAACCTTGCCACCTGTGCTGCTGAGGACTTCTACCTGTAAAAGCTGTTTTGTTTCTAAAGAGACGTATTTCTCATGTCCAGTAAGTATTGTCTGACTAGTTATTTTCATATTTTAGTTATTTATTTATTTTTGCTAGCTTGGTGCTACTGATTAGTGGGGCCGGATATCAACCTACCCGCTCAGGGATCGAACCCTAGCCGGTCATGTGAAGGGGTACCAATGCCATTGAGCTATCAGTGCATTGGCTATCAAAAACCATAAGTAATATAAAGGTCACCAAGACAGAACTGATGTTTCTGTTATCTACTTGTACAGCAATAAAAATGGAAGATGCTTATGTAGTGCGATTTGAAGTACAAACCCGTTGGAACAAGGCTTTGCTGGGTTTCTTTTTTCTTTTGAATGGTCAAAACCTTTTCCCCCCTTTACAAAGGAAAATTCAAAAGTGGTGATGATGATGTTAATGTAGTGAGATCTTACTGAGGTATCAGCGGAGGTTTGATCATCATCACAACCACTAAAAGAAATGGCCTCCCCGCCACTTGTTCCTTTCCATACACCTGATCGAGGGCGATGGTCCTCCCATACATACTGCCCACTCCTACATCCATAGTCAAGAATAAAAATATATAGTTTAATCCCTAAAGTTCTCCAGTTACTAGAGAACTCTGAATATAGATACATGAAATCAGTTAGCAAGCATCTAATCTATATGAATGTAGTAAGTAATGAAGTATAGCACCGCAGCACAATGTCTTTCCAAACACACTCCCCACTTCTCAAATCCATGAGACAGAACATGTAATCACAGCTAAAAGACCAAGGCACGTTGACAGGCTAAAACATTAATGATAAAGAACGAAATTATATGAGAAGTCCAGGATCACATCTTGATATTTATGTCTCGAACTTGCATGTATGTCATACATTTGCACATGACAGCTCACATGTACATAGAAGAGATTTTCTGCTCAGCAAGGCAATAAGGTCAAGAGCCCTGTGGGGCCATCAGAACTGTCCTCGGTGTTGGATCTCACCCCTTTCTTTTCAACTGTTGATTTTTTCAGACGTGGGGGGTACATTTTGATTATCTCAGATCCTTTGGATCAGAGATTTTGGTGGACCCACTGTCTAGGCATATCCTTTCCACCCTTCCTCCGAGGCGGACCCCAATGGGCTCTCACCCATGCATGACCTCAAAGTTCAACATTCACACAGATATATGAGTGTCTGCAAATGTGCATATGCATCTCAGTTAGCAACTTTCAGGTGTGTATGTGCAGTGTGGATCTATAATGCACAGATACTTCAAAATGGGCAACATATCGTGTCATGTCATATTCGATACTCCACTTTTTATGTGTAAAATCCTTGTCCCTACCTTGTCCATGGCGTATCCCTGCCATACCCATGCCGTATATGGGCATCATAGGTGTGGATACCACTACTTGCCTCAAATACTCCACTCAATTTTACAACCTTCTATAAATATGTAAATCATTGGCATATTTAAGATTTGTTGAAGTCTTTATGTAACAAAGTAAATATGATAGAAGTTCAAAGGCTAGGATGGTATTTTTCCAAATATTAACCATAACCAAAATGGCATTGAACTAGAAACGCTTAGAGACTTTCTTTTATCAGTAGAAACACTTGAGAATTAGTCCCAAGATTTCACCATGTTCCACATAAAGCCCTGTAACGTTCATCACAAGGGGCATACTAAAATGTTCAGTTTTCAGAGATCTTGCTTCAAAAAACCCTGAAGCAATCCAAAGTTTCATGTCTGAAGAGTATCTTCTCAGTAAAACAAAACAAGGTTGTCGCACACTTGAATGACAAAAAACAGAATTTATGATAGCAATGAAAACTAAAGGGGTTTGACATCACTTGATAGTACAATTTGTGAAAGGAACCCGCAACATGGTTGGATGGTGCATGGATCAAAATAGCGGCCGCTATGTATATTCTAGACCACTACGTAGCGGTCTACGCTAAATGGCATTTAGCGCCGTTCATATCCGTAGCGGACCGTAGTGTGAAATTTTCCTACTTTTCAAAAAATTCAAAATGTATAATGATACTTATTTCTTTTCTTTTTCTCTCCAAATAACATTTTTATGCAACTCTTCTACCCTTTTATGTTTAAAAGAACACCAAAAAGAACACGATCTTGCCGAATTATAGTGGATATGGAGAGTTTTTCTAAAGGTTTCACAGATATACATGACCTCATACAATAAGGGGACCGCTACGCTCCCTTACCTCAGTTGCTTTTGCAAAAAAAAAAGAACATTTTCTCCCATTTTCCAATATTCTAGATTTTCTACAAAAAATTTCAGATTTTTTTGATGATTTTTTCAAATCGCACCGCTATGCCGCTACGTAGCGCCCGTTACATAGCGTTTTGGCGGAGGGCCGACATGCACGCCGCTACCGCTATTTTCATCCTTGGGAAGGTGCTCATTGTTGCAACCAGTCAACCACGATACTGTGGGTTCAAGAAATGTTACCAAGCAAAATACCTCGTGGGAGAATTCCTGCTAAACATAATCTGCCAAAACCCAGGTAGGAAAAAGCACCAAACAAGACAAATGAGAGCTATGCCAGATTTGACGATATTTCCAAGTCCAATTGATGCATCCAAAACATTGATGAAATCATTAAATTAATGCATTGATGCAATAAACTAACTTAAGGAATAAGGAGCACATGAACCAAGTAGAAGCTTTATCTTCTAAAGCAAACATAACACATAATGTGGCTGTCATCTTGCCTAAAAAGTAAAAACCAACCAAGGGTAATAAATTGCTGACCTATTCATTCTGCAGAGAAATGGTAAATCTAGCACGGTGCCACTGTGGCAAGCATCTACAATTGCATGAAGCTTAACCCCACGAGGAAGAGGCCTGACAATGGCTGCATTTATTTCATCATCAACAATCATTCCCTGTGTTTCAAAATCCAAAGGGCAAAGTGTTTCATCATATCCATCAACTTCATCCCCTGTATAATTCCGCTGCCGCGAACCATGGCCAGAGTAGTGAAATACTAATGAATCTCCTGGTTGACAACCTTGAACGAGCCAAAACAAAGCCATCCGTAGGTTATGCTTAGTGGGTTTCTTATATGGATCAGTCTCTTCTTCTGCAAATCAACTTTCAGAAAAAAGGATTAGATTAGACCTGGTTAGGTAGAAACCACACAACAAAAAAAAAAATCTAAAATTTAAGTGAAACTTCTAAACCGAGTACTGACTGCGGAAGCCACCACTTTCACTCATCATATACAACAAAATGGAACTAGCTCAATCCCAACCTCTTATCCAAATATAATGCCCTTGACTGAAAAACAGAATAATTTTGAATCCTAGCTATAGTTTTCAATCATCTTGCCCAACACTGAAGCTAACCTTAAAAGGGTTTGGATGGAAGCTTTTATAATGTGCCAAAGCAAAGAAAAGACGTATAAAAAAAGACCCACAAAGAGGAATGAACCTTAATCCATGAAGGAAAACTTTGTTAATCTCCAATGTCAAAATAGGGTCCACACTCATAAAACGTGGATCTCAATCTTGTACTATTTTAGGCATAGAATTATCCTTGTAACATTTTAGGAATAGAATTATCCTTGTACAATTTTAGGCATAGAATTATTCTGTCATTCCTTGATTAAGGGATTTGAGATTGATTGTAATCACCCTAATTAATGGGTCAAATATACCATGTATAGAATTGAGAAATCTATTTAAGAGGATGAAATCTCACAATGAGACCATCCGATTGAATCAAAACTTGTTTAAATAATCTTAGAATTTTGTCTCGTGGAAGGAATGATATGGTACCAGAGCGACCATACGAAGATACTTCCTTGGCCTGGAGATCCATCAATCTTCTAGAGGGTTGTTCCTCAATCAGCACAAATATACTGAGGATATCATTAAACTAGCCAACCTTCAACATTCTACTCCAGCTGACACACCTCTTTAAGTCAATGTAAAATTAAGCAAAGATGAAGGTGATCTCCTCACAAATCTTACCTTCTATAGACGTTTTGTTGGAAGACTAATTTATGTAACCATCACACGACCGGACATATCTTATGTTGTCAACTTTATGAGTACCCATCTTCGCTTAGCGGTGGTAAAACGGATTATTCAATATCTTCTAGGCACAACCCATAGGGGTTTATATTTTCTACCATCTAATGATCTTAATCTTCATGCATACTCTGACGCTGATTGGGCCAGATGCCCTGACACGTGACGCTCCACCATTGGCTGGTGCATGTATCTTGGCAATGCATTAATTTCTTAAAAATTTAACAAGCAAGATCGGGTATCTAAATCTTCAATAGAGGCCAAGTATTGTGCTACGTCCTCAACTTGCTCTGAGATTCTTTAGCTTCGAGGACTTCTGGCTGATCTAGGCTTTGATCATGGATGAAAATAGCTGCCGCTACATATCGGCCGTAGCGGCCGCCACCGCTACGCTAGCGTCCGCTACGGGGTGAGAAAAATTCCTACTTTTTAAATTTTTTTAAAATGCATAATAAGACTTATTTCTTTTCTTTTTCTCTCCAAATAACATTTCTACACAACTTTTCTACCCTTTTATGTTTAAAAGAACACCAAAAAGCACATGATCTCGCCAAATTACGGTCGATACAGAGAGTTCTTCTCAATGATTCTTCTCTAAGTACATCCTATTAGACACCCCCTTTGGTAGATGTATTTTTTTGTCTAGGTACTCTTAAGTCTTGACTTCATGACATAGTTTTTTCTTTTATAAGCATTTCATTAGTTTCTAAGTTAGCATAACTAAACAATATGAACACATGTAAAAAAAAATGATCATTACTATTATTTTCTATTTATACAGCGATACAGAACCTCATACAGTGAGGAGACCGCTACGCCCCCTTACCTTAGTTACTTTTTCAAAAAAAAAATACATTTTCTCTCATTTTCCAATATTCTAGATTTTCTATAATTTTTTCATATTTTTTTGACAATTTTTCCAAATCACACCGCTACGCCGCTACATAGCGTTTTGGCGGCAGGCCGCTACGCTCGCCGCTACCGCTATTTTCATCATTGGCTTTGATCAAGCACTTCCTACACTATTGAATATGGATAATACTAGTGATGAAAAATTGCAGAGAATCCAATATGAGCGGACAAAACACGTCGAAGTTGATTGTCATTTCATTTGGGATGAATGAGTGCAAGGTCATCAGCCTCCCTCATGTCTCTACAAACCTTCAATATGCAGATATCATTACAAAAGGGTTGCCTCGACCTCCACATCAATTTCTTGTGTCCAAATTGATGGCATTTGATTCCCCTACATCAATTTGAAAGAAAGGGGGGGGGGGGGGGGGAAATGGGGAATAGGGTCCACACTCATAAACGTGGATCTTAATTGTACTATTTTAGGCATAGAATTATCCTTGTAACATTTTAGGCATAGAATTATTTGTATTCCTTGATTAACAATGCTCATATATATATATATATATATATATATATATATAGGGAAATGTTCATATGCATCTATCCCTCACCAAAAATGGTGAGGGACACCCCAAAAGGGAAATTTCCAAGTACAAAAGTGAGGAAGTACAAAGGTGTACTTCCTCACTTTTGTACTTGGAAATTCCCCTTTTGGGGTGTCCCTCACCAAAAATGGTGAGGGATGGATGCATATGAATACCCCCCATATATATATATATATATATATATATATACATACATATAGGAAAACAAACCCTATAATCTAAGACTCCTAATGTAACTAGGAAATTAATCAAAGACTCCTAAAAGGAATTAGAAAGCTAATCCTAGTTACAATTCATCAAGAAATTAAATAAATAACAGAAGTCTACGAAAACAAGGATTGGCTTTGACCGGCTAGTCACGAGTCCCCCTCTTTTGGGCCCTATACTTAAGCCTTAGGCCTAGGTGGGTTGGCCCACATAATTTGCATCTAACACCATGTCCTAGAAGACTACAATACCACTGTAACAAATGATCAAGTACTTCTATTCGATTAGCTGGCCAAAAAACAGCCAACTTAGTATTGCCATACAAAAAAAGACAACACAATTGTTTCAAAATATTAGCTTTTATATTTTAAATCGTAAAACAACTAAATCAATGATAGGATTAGGAAAGAGTATGCAAGAGTGGACCAAATGATGTTGTGGGGGGGGGGGCGCACCCGGATCATCTATGATGGGTGGTGTTTTGCAAGATGACAAGGGTGCAAGGAGAACTTCCATTTTGAGCACAATGAGTACAATGATTTAAACATAGCTGAAATATAAGTAATCCAATAAGCATTTGAGTTCTTTCTTCACGTTTTTCAGCCTCCTTGGTTGCAAATGGGGATTCAAAAAATGCAATCATGTAAATGAATAAGTCATAACCAACCCTAGAGAACTGTTGCATATCTTTAGGAAAGTAGAGGAATAATGTAAGTCTCCCTGCATTTCTTCCTAGCGCACACAAGTAAAGACTTAGATTCATCAGCCAATCAAGGGGTTGACAAGGAATATTTTGATTTTTTCCCCCATGTAATTCACTCTTGGGTACTTAATAGTTTTAGGGCACTAATTCTAATTCTAGGGCACCATGCATAGAGTTCCAAATCACAACCAAAATTTTTTTTTTTTCATTTCTTCCCTTTTGAATACAATGTTAGATTCACCTAAAAAATCAACAAATGATCTAAATCAAGGTCGACAAGGAATATTTCAAATTTTCTCATGTAATCCACTCTGGGGTACTTAATTGTTTTTGGGCACTAATGATGGGCTACCATGAACAGAGTTCCAAATCACAAACATTTTTGTTTCCACCCTTTTGAACACCCATTTCACCACTAGATCCTTGAACCATAAAACAAAAACTACAATGTCCCATTCGCATCAAAGACCACCCAAATGATCTAAATCACAAAACCCACAGCGTCCCTACCCACCCACAAAAAATTAGAGAGATGAAGGGATCATATACCAGTGAGCATGATGATGGAAGACTCTGGGAAGTGAAACCGATTGATGAGGAGATATTTCATGCACTTGGCGTCATTGATGCAGCCCTTGAGCTCGTGTCGGGAGAACCGGTACGAGATGCCGCAGATCACGGCCTTCTTCCGTCCATGCGGCGACAGAGGAGGCCCCGGCGTCGCCGGAATAGGTGCCGGCGGCAAGCCGCGTGGATCGGCGATGTGGGTGATGGCCTGGCAGATGGCGCATCTTATCGATTTGGCGCCGTGCGGGAGCTGCAGAGGGGTGTGGCAGGTCGTGCAATTCACCAGCATCATATGCATATTCATCTTTGGATTCGGATTCGGAATCGGAATCGGAATCGGAATCGGAATCGTAGGGGGCGAAAATGCCAAAAAAGAGGGGCTCAAATGTCAAAAACGACTGACAAGTCTGGTTTTGCAGAGAGAGAGCTTGCATTGTATTTATATTGATTTTTCGAGAGTTGCAGTTGGGAACAGAAAGGGACTATCGTAAGTTGTAGAAACTTGTTCCGTGTGCGTCTTCCACAAATTGGAGGTTTCAGTAGTGGTGTTCGTCGTGGATAACGCGGGGAACATTGAACTGATCGAGCTCCCACCATCAGATGTCGGCTTTGGATGACTCCCTGACCCACCCGACTGAAACCAACGGCGTCGATTCTTGGATCTCACTTTTTCTTTTTCCTTCAAGTCAACCAATTGATGATCACCATAAATTCTCTTCTTTGGGATTATGAGTGGGCCCCACATGATTAAGATTTGAGTATGGTAATGGTCTGTTTGATGACACCGGAAATTAAGCGTGGATTTGGTTTAGTTTGTTAAAAGTGTGTGATGGGCTTTTGGGCTTAGGAAGAAAGGGCACAAAAATTTGTGTTGTTATTTGTGTTTGGATGTACGTTTTTTTTTTTTTGAACACAGGGTTCCCAGCCCTTTGGGCCAGAATAATCCCTACGAGCCCAGAAGAGAAAGCCGGGTAAATTTTCCCTGTAGCTCCAGTGTGGTAGTGCAGTTTCGAACCCACAACTTCCGGATGCAAACCGTGGTCCTAGGCCAACTAAACTACCCCTCGGGGTTTTATTTGGATGTACGTTGAATTGAAGTAAAGTTAAGTGAATGATCAAATTAAAAGAGAATAAAATATAGACCATTATGTTGGTCTTATATTTTTAATTGTTTGATAGTGAATTTTTTTACTTTTATATAAAAAGATGATAATTTTTTGTCATTTAGTGAAGAAATGAGGTTGTTTTTCGACTTTTTTTTTTAAAATAAGGAGGGAATTTTGAATTTGTATACTTTTAATATTATCCCTTGTCTTTGCTTGTATAGATAATGGAGGCTTTACTTCACTTTTAACTTTATTAGTAAATTGTCAAACACTCCCTAATAAAAGTTTATTACAAATTTAAACACTAAATTCCACTAATGTAAGGACCTTTGCTCAAAATTTGTGATACCCTATACATTGGGAGGGAGCGCATTTATTATGAGCTACTAGTCAGATTTTTAATAGATAGACCCATTGTGGAGTTTCACTCCTTCAATTGAGGATTTTCTTTGGGCTATTTGAAACTTTGGGTGCAAGCATTTGGGGCTATGCTGTACAGAACATTTGGAGAATACTAAATTCCATAATGATAAACGCGAAAGAGAATTTTGGACTTTCAGCTAGCCAAGAGTGACTTTTCAGTTAGCTAGCTCCGGAAACTTCAACCACCTGCACCCAATCAAATATGAATTCTTAGAGGGACAACCCAGTATTTTGAGAAAAAAAAATTATCAACAAGAGGAACCCCTATAAAAAATACTCTCAACCAAAATGGCCCTAAGTAAAAGCCTTTAAAAATATGAATGGATGGTGTCATGAATCATGTAGGTAAATTTAGGGCTTGTTCTATCATTAGAATTGTTGACAAAAAATTGTAATGTTTTTTTTTTTTTTTTCGCCATCGAGGGTTCCCAACGCTTTGGGTTGGACTAATTCCTCCGGGCCTAAATGAAAGCCGGGTAGCTGTGGTAGTGCAGTTTTGAACTTACAACCTTCGAATGCAAACCATTTTTAGGCGAACTGAGATACTGTTAATTTGTCATGTTGGATATTCATGTAATGGCTTGCCATCAATCTCTCTCTCAGTCAAATATGTGGCCTCGGGATGTATGCGGCTGAAACAAATGACATTGTAATTTTATGATCTCTCTGATTTCATGTGAACCAGTTGAGAGTCATGTTAGCGTCAATTTCGATTTAATGCCAACTCAAAGGAGAAATGATTGATGAAGTCTTAAATTGTTCGTGATGGGCAAGGTAAGCATCACCAGGACAACTATCAAAGGAGTTAGGCAGGTCGGTACGTGTTTGCCTTATCCTATCCTCATATATGTATATGCGGGCTAAGCTTAGGTCAAGTTAAAGTCCTCGGCAAACCTGCATTACCTAAGAATTTACTACCCTCAATGACTATGCATGCCACACTAGAAAATTGTGAATTTTAAAGGAATACGACTCACAACATCAAGAACATAAAATATGATAAACAAGAAATGACAAAAATATTTCATTTCATTTCTCAAATTTATATACATGGGATCAAATGCTCTGGCCTTTGATCCATGTGGCCGCATATTCCAAAATGAAGTGCTGAAAAAACTTGCCTTCCCTATCCCTCCATCGAAAATATTTGAGGAGGATGAGCCTTTCTCCTCAACCCCAGGTAGACTATAAAATAACGTTTACAGAAGGACTCATCCTATTATGCTGGTCCTATAGGTGTAAAACGGGTTAGGATATCACGGGCTGTGCCGTACCATGCCCTGGTTGGCAAGGGCTAGTCCCAGCACGACCCACATGCATGAGTTGGGCAATGCCGTACTGGCCCATAGGCCTTTTTTTTTTTTTCAATAAGTTTAAATGGACCGACTCATGTATCGACTCCAGGACCGATCCTATGTGGCAACTTGAACTTCCATTTTCATTATTTCCTTTGTTCCGGCGGAGTTGAAAAGTTTGAAAACATGAATCGATCGGTCCTGGAGTCGGTCCATGTGGCATGGTTGTTTTTTTTTTTTAAGTTAAACATGGATTAGAAAGAGTGTCTTTTCAATGCTTTACCTTTAATGGTATGTTGTAATTCTATTGGGTGGGAGGAAAAAGGTAACTTGCCAACAATGCTATACCCATTTAAGTAAGGGCAATGACATTGATTACCATTTTGGAAAAGATAATTTACATCCATTATCCATATGAATTAATATTAATGCCCATAAGTTAATATTCCTATGAAAATAATACCATACTAGCACAATAGCCCGTACTGAGCTTGGATACGTCCATACAGTGCGATTCAAATATTCACTCATACAACGCAAATAAAACATTCATGCATAGGAATAAATTTTTAGAAAGAGAAAAAAATGACTGTACCTATTTTTATAATTGAAAGTAGGGAGAGTAGAAAAGGAATATGAGAAGTGAGGAAAAAAAAGGTATATGTAAAAATGGAATAGGAGATGCGGGCAAAAAGGAAATTTTGCATAAATTAGAAAAAAGAAAAGAAAAGGTAATTTGTAGTTATAAGAAGTGGGCAGTTATTATAAGAAGTGAGAAATTATATTTCAGTTACGGTCAAGTGGTCAAAATTATCTAAAAGGCCTCTAACTCAATATATAATAATTGAAAAAGATAATTCCCATAATCCCATCATACCCTAGTCTAATGCCCATAACCTATTGACCGGGCCACTGTGTTGTGCCCCGACATGCCAAGCTATGGGCACGACCCCTTGGCTCAGGATATCCCGTGCTTGGGATGGGCCGGGCCATGCCGGGCTGGTCAACGTGCTTGGCCACCTCTATGCCGGCCTCAGAAAAGAAATCCCTGATGATATATATATATACATATACACACACACGTAAAACTTTAGTTGAGCTCGTGCACAAATAGATATAATGCTCACAACCAACTTGAGAATTTCTCATATATATATATATATATATATATATATATCAAATGAGACACACATTTCAAGAAGTCAGATCAAGGGTTAGGATGATCAGATGGATTTGAAATGTGGGTCACATCCAGATCTTTTTCGCTACCACCTTCGTAAGAATTGAATAGGCCCTTGCAGGACACTGTGTGCGCACCTCGTATCGACGTATCATATGCACTACTAACTGGCACAAAAGAACAGACGGTGCAACCCACCCTCACTACCTGGCACACTGATTACGCAGCTTCCTTCTCGAAGGATGCCATTTGCATAATCTTGTCGTTACAAGAATTGGTATACAGTCAACTTAGATATCATATGCATAACTCAAGAGGATACCGTCAGAGACAACTAGCATTCATTGCAAGTCAAGCAGTAAGAAACCTCATTGTCCCAAATACAAAAGTTGTAAAAACCTTTTAACAGAATATAAATCATAAGGTAAAGAGCTTTGAATTAACATCAAATTGGCCGCAGGCAGATACTAGAGGTTCATGCAACAACATCAGAAATCAAAGGATCAGTTTACAGATTCTAAATTCTACATCTTCACCTATCTACGGTATCAAATCTTCCCAACCCCTGATATATGGCCCTCAAGTTTTATGGTTTAACAAGTATCGATTTTTTTTTTTAATTTCAGTCCTAGAGCAATGGTTGGATGAGTGTTAAACCCTGGGCTTGTGGCAATTCAACAAGGTGTGCGTGGGTGAGTGTGTTATATTGATCATAGGTGAGCCAGTGGGATAGCCTCAAGAATAAGCCAACCCCACAGGTCTTATGTAATGTATGGATGGTTCTCACCTGGATATTTGTGTTTGTGTGCGCGATTCCTGTGATTGCCTTTTCTGGCAACAAAGATCCGCAGTAATGAAGTTGACTGGCGTGCAAGTCAATTTCCACTAAAATTTTCACAAATGCAGGTACACAAAATTGTGCATTGATGCTTACAGTTAGTAGATTTTCTTTTGTGCATGCTTAATTACAGCTTGTTCTTTTTATGGGAATCAACAACTCAAAACTGCAACCTTTTGGTTGCAACAAAGATATGAGCAGGTATATCTGTTCTGAGTTCTTACATTATGCTTGGCCTCCTATCAACTAACATTGTAATTAACTAAACTAATTACACACCTGGAGTTCTGAGGCTTTACAACATACCTGTCTCAAATTGCCACCAGTTTCGATGATGGTGTTCTGCATGGAATCCAGTATGCTCCAGTACGTTTGTTTGTGCCCATCCTTAATGGCTTTGATGAAACAGGAAGTCATTGAACCTGTTGAGGTGGTCTTTGACAATAACTACTCATATGAACTAGAAAGGCATTAGCTTGGGGTCGGCGTCACCCTTGGTTACCTTGCCAAATCAATCACCCAACCCCCTGCCTAGATAAAGCTCATCCGGCAATTGTCGTCTTCCTTATTCATGTCTCATCTAAATTCTAAGTACTAATTTAATTAAATGCGACCGTTTTTTCAAGTTCATGAACAAAATAAAAGACAATCAAATGGTTGTTGTATAACAAGGTAAAATGAAAGGGATTTCCATACCCCAAAAGGGTAATGTTTGGATAAACCAAAGTCATAAATGGAAATTATATTGTAGCAATAAGGTGTACTATGCATCCACTGGGCAGCTCAGAAACTGAAACTGCGTGATGCCATTTACAGTATATTTCTGGCTTTTCAACCCAAATCAATATAAATTCAGTTTCATGTCTTACCTGAAACATGTTGGGTATTGATTAGGGCAAAATAGCAACTTACAGCTATCAGGACCCCTGAATGTACCTATAAAATATGATTTCTCATGTCTGGTGAACACTGTTTGACTTGTGATATTTAGATTAATACCATCAGGTAAATAAAGGTTGCTGAGACAAAATTGATGCTTCTGTATCTACTTGTACATCAATAAAAGTAGAAGATGCTTATGTCGTGAGATCTTACTGGGGTATCAACAGAGGTTCGGACCTCAACAGAACCACTGAAAGAAATGGCATCCCAACAACTTGTTCCTTTAAAAACACCTGATTGAGGGCTATGGTCCTCCCATTCATACTACCCACTCCTACATCCATAGTCAAGAATCAAAATATATAGTTGTAGGGGGTCGCCCCCACAGGAGATAGGCGGGGCCCAGAGCCCCGGGCCTATTGTATACACTTCAGGAGACGGGCTCCCTAATCATGCATTTGTCCCTGGCTCGTCACCAGGGGGCCTCCCCAGGACTCGAACCCGGAACCTCTCCCTTAAGAGAGGTTGGGTGAGTCTCCCCCAAGTGGTACCAGGAGACTCACCCAACCTCTCTTAAGGGAGAGGTTCCGGGTTCCAGTCCTGGGGAGGCCCCCTGGTGACGAGCCAGGGACAAATGCATGATTAGGGAGCCCGTCTCCTGAAGTGTATACAATAGGCCCGGGGCTCTGAGCCCCGCCTATCTCCTGTGGGGGCGACCCCCCTACAAAAAGGCCGTAGCTCAAGTGGTACCAGGAGACTCACCCAACCTCTCTTAAGGGAGAGGTTCCGGGTTCGAGTCCTGGGGAGGCCCCCTGGTGACGAGCCAGGGACAAATGCATGATTAGGGAGCCCGTCTCCTGAAGTGTATACAATAGGTCCGGGGCTCTGGGCCCCGCCTATCTCCTGTGGGGGCGACCCCCTACAATAGTGTAACCCGTAAAGTTCTCCAATCACTAGACATTTAGAATGTCCATATAAATATATCATTAGTAAGTACATAATCACCATGAGTGCAGTCAACAAATTTGTGTTGCACTGCAGCATATTGTCAATTAATACATGTTATCACAGTTGATAGACTGGGCAAATGGACGGGAAAAACCATTAATGAAAAAACTATAAAATTGTATGAGAAATTCAGAATTACATATCATATTATGATATATATATATATATATATATATATATATGGGAAATATTCAAGTGCATCCATCCCTCACCATAGGGTGAGGGACACTTCCATAAATGGGAAATTTCAAGTATAAAAGTGAATTTTCAAGTACATAGGGTGAGGTACACTTCCTTGTCTTCATGTGAAAAAAGGAAAAGTGCCATCACCCTATGGTGAGGGATAGATGCACATGAATGTCCCCCTATATATATATATATGAGGCCAGCTCTCCTAAACTGAAGCTTAGTTTATCCTAAGTTAAAACGGTGCTAGCCTCACAAATCAAAGTCAATTATCGTTGTTTATTTCATGATGATCTTCTCCAAAATCAAGATAAATCCAATCAGAACTTGATTTTTCAACTCTATCATGCAAAAAATAGATATAATCAAATTTGATTCGTGGGACCAGCATTATTCCAACCTAGGAGAGCCCTGCTATATATATATATATATATCTCTATGGGGGACATTCATCTGCATCCATCCATCACCATAGGGTGAGGGACACTTACATGGCTTTCCCCCTTTGCACATAAATACTCATTTTCTTGACCAAATTAGGGTCCTGAACTGTTCATTCTTAATTCGGTTCATTAACTCTGGTTCGTACACGAACATTGCTGCCATCACCACCGAGGCACTAAGCAATCGGACCTCTACATCTAGTTCCTCGAAAGCATCAAACTTGCACCATTATGTGTCCATAGCCATAAATAATGACGACTTCCTACTCAAAGCATCAGCCACAACATTTCATTTTCATGGAATGTATTTGATTGGGAAATCATAGTCCTATATAAATTCTAGCCACTGCCTCTGCCTCGTGTTGAGATCTTGTTGGGAGAATAGATATTGTAAACTACGGTGATCTGAGTGCACTTCAAATTGTTCTCCATATAAATAATGTCTCCAAAGCTTCAGTGCAAACACGATAGCGGCTAACTCAAGATCGTGTGTGGCATAATTCCTCTCATGGTTCTTCCACTGTCTTGACCCATAGGCTATAACTTTTCCACTATGCATAAGAACACACCCCAAACCAACACTCGATGCATCCGAATAAATCACAAAACCTCCTATACCTTCAGGTAAAGACAAGATTGGAGCGGTTGTCAACTTCTCTTTTAGGGTCTTGAAACTGGACTCACATTCTTCAGTCCAAATAAAGGGGACATCCTTCCTGGTCAATTTTTTCAATGGGCCTGAGATCCTGGCAAAATCCTTGACAAATCTATGGTAGTACCCTGCAAGGCCTAGAAAACTCCGAATCTCTGCTACTGTCGTCGGACTCTGCCAATTTATAACAGCTTCTACCTTCGTTGGATCCACTCTTAGGCCATCTCAAGAAATAATATGCCCCAGAAAGGCTACTTGTTCAAGCCAAAAACCACACTTCTCAAGCTTAGCGTACAACTGATGCATCCTTAAAAGCTGAAGTGATGGTCTGAGATGATCTGCGTGCTCTTCCATAGACTTGGAGTATACCAAAATGTCATCAATAAAAACTACGACAAATTGATCCTGATAAGGAGTGAAGATCTTATTCATTAACGCCATATATACTGCTGGTGTGTTGGTTAAGCCAAAGGACATCACAAGAAATTCATAGTGACCGTATCTCATCCTGAACGCTGTCTTCTCATTGTCTTGCTCTTGATCTCTTAGCTGGTGGTATTCAGATCTAAGATGGATCTTCGAAAAGTAAGCTGTTCCCTGAAGTTGATCAAACAATTCGTTAATTCGAGGCAAAGGGTACTTGTTCTTTATCGTCACTTGGTTGATCTGCCTGTAGTCTATGCACATGCAAAGATAACCATCCTTCTTCCTAACGAACAATACCGGTGCTCCCAATGGTGATACACTAGGACGTATGAGTCCCTTATCCAACAAGTCTTGTAATTACTCCTTTAATTCTCTGAGTTCCGCTGGAACCATTCTGTATGGTGCCTTCGAAATCAGAGTGGTGCCCGGTACTAAATCAATAAAAAAGTCCATTTCCCTAGGCGGAGGCAATTCTGGAACTTCGTCCGGAAATACATCTAGGAATTCACAGGCCATAGGGATATCTTCTAGCTTCACAAGCAGTTTCTTCTCGGAGATAAAAGCAAAGTAGCCTTCACAGCCACTCCCTAGAAGCTTCACAGCGTCCAACGCTGACACGAGTCTGAACTTAGATCTCTCTCTACGCACATCCTCGAATATCACATTCGACTCGGGCTCCTCCACCTTAAAGGTGATGGTCTTAAGGAAATAATCCACACAAGCTCGATATCTCGTGAGCTAATCCATCAACAGGATGATGTCAAAGTCTTGCATTATCAAGATGATCAAATCTGCTGGCATCAGTAAATCCCCGATCTGAACACTACAGTTGGGGTAATAGCTATCACAAGTTACTTGTTTACCCACCGAGGTAGTCACCATCAACAAGAAAGGAAGCAACTCGAGTGGTTGCTAAAAACCATTAGCAAAATGAGGTGCCACAAATGAATGTGTGGACCCCGAATCGAACAACGTCCTTGCATCTCTTGTACATATTAGAACATTATCTTCTACTACATTGCCAGTTGCTTCTGCCTGCTCAAGATTCGTTGGAAAAAGTCTCCCTGCTTGTTGTGGCAGTTGTCGAGCCTGTTGACGCTGTTGTCCTGGCCTCCTTTGCTGTTGTCGTTGTTGCTGCTGCTGGGGTCTTGGGGGTGGTGTTGATAGGGCCAACCGCTAAGGTGAGGCAGGAAGTGTGGGCCGGCTGGCTGTTGAGGAGGTTGCTGCTGAGGTGTTATGTGACCACCTCTGTCTCTGGGACAGGCTGCTGCGCAGTGCTCCATGGATCCACATATAATACACACTCTGGTGTTCCTCTAGCATCTCTCGGTGGGATGCCCCTTTCCACAAGTCCTACACTTTGGTGCGTTAGTGCCAATCACTACACCCTTCTACCTCTTGTTTTGAAAACTCTTCCCAGAGTGATACACATTTCACTTAGGATCAGCATTTCTCTTCTTAATGGTCATTTCTTCTGCGGTGTAAGCTTGATCTACTGCATCTTGAAAAGTCTCAGGCCTTTTGTACATCACTACATGTTCTTCGTACATTGGGTGAAGCCCTCCAACGAATCTCTTTACTTTCTTCTCTTTTGAATCGACTAGATCCTTGGGAAACTTGGACTTGGACAATTGGAGGAAGGTATGTACATATGTTGCCACTGTCATCTGATTCTGTTTAAGGGAGATGAATTCTTCTTCCTTCTTCCGGTACATGTGATCCGATATAAATTTTCGGTGGAATTGTTCTTGAAAAGTCTCCCAAATAGTGGTGTTGGGCATGACCTTGTAAACATCTCTGACACTCTTCCACCAATCCTTGGCGACGTCTCTAAACATCGAAGTAGTAAGAACCACACGTTGCTTGTTGTCGCATATCACCGTCTCGAACACAGTACTTATGTGCTCTATCCATTCATCAGCTTGTATTGCATCTTCCTTACTAAGACTATAACCTCTATCGATTCTATCGCGTCCTCACAATGATTCCAAATGGTTTCTAAGTCCTTTAAGAAGACTTACAGGGCTCTGATATCATACTTACGTATGTCACATCCCGGTCCCGAATCACCCTAGCCTAGGATCATCCCCGAGGTGAGACACACGTAGTCCCGTAATGTTGTACCTGTCTTGAGCCAAATACAACACACGAATGAGAGAAAAACAACTTCTCCACGCGTGAGTTAAACTCACTAGAACATATCAATAACAATTAAATCATAGCGGAAGCTGTAATTCATTCACGTGAGGGAATCAATTCCCATTCAGTTCAATTAATATTTCAAGTTTAATACAAAAGAATTACACAACTATATACATTGTTTTACAAAAGAGGGTGTATAAAAGAAGTCTAAACAAATACTACCAAAAGTATAAACAAAAGAATAACTACACATCTAAGTGTGGCCCACGCAAAAAAAGGGGGCTAGCCACACATGAAGGAAGCTCCCAAAAGATCATCACGCACTCCGAGGAAGGCAACTAAGTAGCCCCGCTCTAGCCACTCTTCTAATCCTGGAGGTACCGCTTGGGTAACCTCCTCTCCCGCCAAGGCCTTTTCAGGGTTGGGAGCTGCACTTGCAACTGTGACACCAATAGTAGTATCTCAATACAACGATCTAGCAAGTATAAGCAATAATAAGGAAGTACATAATGCTTCAAATTGAATTAAAGATAAATAAATTAATAGATGTCAATGATAAGTATTAACTAAGTCAATTGTGCTTACATCGAATAATTTATGCTTGTGAATCAAATAAAATGAAAACATACTATTTTGATACTACATTGAGCTTATCCTCTCGAAGAGAGTGAATCTAGTTGGGATGTCACCAGCGGCCCAGCCAAATACTAGTTGGCTATCCAAGTCTGGAGTTCTGGTGCTCTATATGACTTACTGCAGTAGTCTCGAGTAACTAAACCAAGTTCAACCCCGTCGGGTATCACAGGGTCAAAGCTCAGTAGTGCCTACTCAATCGAATCAAATAACAATCGAATAATAATCGGATTTGAGTAAGTTTGTATTCACTTGTTCATAATCAAATCGAATAGTAATCACATATATTCGAATACTTACTCAATCCTCGTTTTCAACGAATACTGAATCGGGTATGCAATAATAAAGTCACAATTTGAATTTAGACAATTAAACCACAATGAATACTAAAACTGCAAACAATACACTAGTTAGGATTTGATATCAATAACGAAATTAGACTCCAATATGAAATGTAAGACTTTTAAGGAATCAAAACATTTTTATGAACCAATACTAGACTATTGTCTTTAGTTTTTCACTGTCCAATACAAAGTAGGTTGAGAAGGTCAATATATTACTACCTTATTAGGTGTCACTATTTACGAGAATTATGTTGAATTTCCAAACTGACTTTCATGGTGTAGTGTTAGACTAATGATTATCCATTAGACCGATTAATAATATTAACGGTTCCACTTTAAGGTCATAAAGTCTCAAAGATTCCTAAATTCCTATGGAAGTAAGGGTGAACACCATAATTATCTATTAAAGAGGATTATGGTGGTTTATAATAGGTTAAGGGCGGTAATTCACCCTAAAATTGGGTTAGAAAAAGACCCAGGTTTCATAGGAAATCTTTGGTCCCTACATTTGCTAGTATTATCATAGGGAGTCAAACAAGGGTCCACTAACTCAATGGTTGGTCAAATGAAGTGAAGTCTAATACGAAAACCGGCATACTCGTCGAAATACACGCGATGACGGCAAGATGACGTACAAATGATGCAAAATGTGAAAATCAATAGTTATGAAAATACCCTTGATTCTACCCAACTGAGTCAAATAGGTTCCAACTCACCTCTCCAAGGCTAAAGACTCAACAAACTCAAACTATAGAGGCTAATGAACACTAATTACGATAATTAGCAACTGAGCACAATTAATTAAGCTAAATCACGTTTAATTAGCACTAATCAGGGTTAAACTAGGTCCAAGAGGAAAAATAGGAAATCTTAGATGCGATGAAGTTTTGATGGTGATGACAATGATGATTTGCCAATATAGAATATATATTGTTTTGGTAGAAGCTAAATTAGAATTTGAAAGATAGGTTATAAGACCATTTCCAACTTTATTACTTCAATCCTCTTCCTTTATTTGTGTCTTGGATTTTCACATCTTACTCTGGTTCTTTGTTTTTATTGCAAGTCCCAAGTCCGGTTAAGGATGAATGTGCTTGGTAGGTGATGGTCAGCGTAAAACTTGTCACAACTTTAATAAAACTTCTGAAATGGAAAAATATAATTCATGTAGCCAACCCCAATATAGTTGCCACAAGGCTCTAATAATGATGATGATGATGAATGAATTTGGTTCTTACAATCTACATGTAGTGTCTTTAGAAACCAATAAAGAAACACATTTTCAGTGGTTGAAATCCAAAAGGAATATGGTTGTGAATAGCTTTAGGTTTTCCTTTTTTATGAAATGGATGGATTTATAACCCCAATCTCAATCTTTCTTTTAATCATGTTCTAGTTCCATGGCCACCGTGATAGACTCGTTCAGAAACTCACTTTGTTGGAACAATAGGTCCTTTCGTATGTGATTTTATAGTCATTTTGCAACTAAATACATGTGATTTATGCATACTTCTATAATTGACTTATCACTGTTACAACATCTAGGAACTTCAAATTGATTTTGTTAGCTACAATCAACTTCAAAAAGGCAAAAACTCAAATTGGTGTATTGACAGTTGAAGCTCAGGTAAGATAAGAAATCATTTTCATTTTTGCATCTTCAAGAAGCAAGTTACTGCTTTATTTGAAATTGCAAATTGATATGTTTAAGTAAATAAAAATCAACTAAATAGGACGTACATTTCCTTTATTAGTACCAAAATGCATATATATATGTATATATTTGCCCTTACCATACAAATATATATATATATATATATATATATATTACCCCTTGATTTAGTAACCTAAAGTTAATGACGTCTTAACTATATCTCTTTTTTAAATTCAATCCAACGGTGGGTGAAGGTTCAATAATTGTAAAATTAGGCCTAATGTATGGGATGACCTGAGTATCCAAGTGGCTGCACGGATCAAAGATGGGCCTTAGTGGGACCCATAAAACTAGACTGCACATGTAGTATGCTCATGGGAGAATATTTTCAATGATCCATAATCCAGGGCATTTGAATTAATACTTTTTGTTTCAAAAAAAAAAAAAATGAATCGGGAAGCCTACATTGCATAGAGTTTATTCCGTTTTTGTCTTTTTAAATAAAGCTTTAATTAATGTTTAAGTTCATTTTGGTTATGTAAGAATTCTTGTTTTTACAGTTTGTTTTTTCGTACTAATTGAATAAGACATTCTTTTATGTCATTTTAATCTTCTACATTAAATGGAAAGTGGTAATGAAAGAGGAGGAAGTTTTAGTTATGGTAAAATAGATACCAACATAGGAAAAATATTTTTTTGTAAAAATTATTGTTGAACAAGTTAAGAAAGGAAACAGGCCAACACAACCTTCTCAAAAAAAGGCATGCATTAAAATAATTTCAAGTCTTCTACAAAAGGACATGCAATAGAACAAATTGAATAGATTGAGAATAGTTTATAGAGGGTTTAAGATACTCTATGATATCCCTAGACCTTTCTTACCGATAAAAAGAATATACAATGCATGATTCCCATGAAAGACCACTCTCAGACTCAATATTCGAAATCAAGACTTTCCGACTTGGATTTTGATCCTGTCCTACACCACCGCCGTTATGATCTGATTCACAAAACCCAAAATCGAGAGGGGGGGGGGGGGGGGGGGGGGGGGGGCGCGGGGAGGTCAAACCAGGGAGCATGATGATGGCAGATTCTGAGAAGTGGAAGAGCGTTTGATGACGAGGTCTTTCATGCACTTGGCGTCGTTGATGCTGCCCTTGAGCTCGTGGGAGGACTTTTGGTACGAGATGGCACAGATCACGGCCTGCTTGGGGCTGTGCGGCCATGGCAGGGCACTGTGGGGGTCGTGATCCAGGACGCGGGTGATGGTTTTGCAGACGTCGCAGCTAATCCATTTGGCGCCTGGTTGGAGTGGCTGAACGATGTGGCACTTCCAACACATCATCACCAACATCACTGGCGTATTCATGTTAGTGTTACACCCCGACCCAATCTAACCTTGATTAGTGCTAATTAAGTGTGTTTTAGTTAAATTAATTATACTTAGTTATTAATTATGGTAATTAGTGTTAATTAGCTTCTATAGACTGAGTTTGTTAGGCCTTGAGCCCTAGATGGGTGAGTTAAAACCGAATTGACTTGGTTGGGTAGAGTCAATGGCTTTTTCGTAATTATCGATTTTCTCATTTTGCATCATTTACACGACATGTTGGCGTCATCACGTATATTTTGACGAGCACATCGATTTTTGTATTAGACTCTACTTCATTTGACCAGCCGTTGAATAAATGGACCTCCATTTGACTCAAAATGGAAATATATAGTTGGAGTGGACTTTATTGCAAAAAGGGTATCCTTATCCCTTAAATACAACTCTTCATTCCTTTTTATTTCCATTCTCTTCTCTTCTTCTTCATTTCTCTTCTTCTCTCTTCCTTCAATCACCACAAGGAGTGAGTGCATGTGCCTTGGGAGCTAGGGTTGATCTCATCATCATCTCCTTCATCTTCCTTTCTTTCTTGTTGGCAAAAAATCACCTCTACCATCTCCCATCTTCTCCAAATTCGAAATCCTTGCAAGAGGTAGGCTTCAAACTCCTTTGGTTAGTTTCTTTGAATTGAAATAGAGTCAAGAGACTCATGATTGTGCATACATGCATGTTCATTCCATTTTTCCTTGTGTATTTGGCATTAGGTTTTGGTATTTGGGGTTTCTTGGGTATTTGAGTTGGAAAAGAATTGGAGAAGCTCTATTAGAGGCAAGTATAAGGGTAAATTTTGGATTTATATTTTGTTTAATTCCATTTGACTCAATGAGACTCTTTCTCAAGGATTTTACTCTCTTAAGGAATGAATGGGTTGGATTGTTTTATGGTTTTTTTTTATGATGAACTTGGATGGTGTGTATGTGGTGAATGGGAGCATGGAGGCTCCATTCCATTATGCAGGTTATGTAGTAGAAGGAAGAAGGAAGAGGAGAAATGAATGAGGAAGGAAAACAAGAGAATTCCGAAATCAGGAATTCTGGAGCATTCGTTCGAGCAAACTTCTTCCTGAAGCACTCAGTCGAGCGATCAAAAGGATCGCCTGAGCGACCAGCTCTCTGGAAAGAGTCCGCTCGAGTGATCATCCTTCTGAAACCATAGCTCAAGCGATCAATAGAGGTCGCCCGAGCGATAAAGCCTCTGGATGGTGTCCGCTCAAGCGAACCTGAAATTGTAGACCAGACTTCTTTTGACCCAAATTAGGTGATTTGCCACCCGTAACCTATAATGACCCACCCTAATCACCTTCAATAAGAAATTAGGGTGCACACCCTTGTTCTATAGGGAGTGGGATCCTCAGGACCCGTATGACCTTATGATTGGAACCATTAGCCTCTTTAATTGGTCCACTGGGCATTTATCAGTCTAGCACTATGCCATGAGGGCTAGTTTGGAAATTCAATGTATTCCTCATAAACAGTGACACCTAACAAAGTAGTAGTACGCTAACCTTCCTAACCTACCTGGTATTGGACTGTGAGAGACTAAAAGTAATAGTTTAGTATTGGTTAGTAAAAATTGTCTTGATTCTTTTAAATTATTACATTTCATATTGAAGTATAATTTCGTTATTGATATCATATCCTAATTAGTAGATTAGTTGCATTATTAGTATCCATTGTGGTTCGATTGTCCCAATTTAAATTCGTGGCTTAATTATTGTATAACCGCTTCGATATTCGTTGAAAATGTGGACTGAGTAAGTATTCAAGTATATGTGATTACTATTCGATTCGATTATGAATAAGTGAATACAAACTTACTCAAATTCGATTATTATTTGATTCGATCGAGTCGGCACTACTCAGCTTCGACCTTGTGATACCCGACGATGTTGAACTTGGTTTAGTTATTCGTAACTACTACAGTAAGTCATCTGGAGCACCAAAACTCCAGACTATGGTAGCCAGCTAGTTTATGGGCGGGCCACTAGTGACATTCCAACTAGATTCACTCTCTTTTGAGATGATGAGTTTAATGTAGTAGCCAATTAATATGTTTTCATTTTACCTTGATTCACAAGCGTAAATTATTCGATTTTCGCACAATTTGTTTAGTTAATACTTATCATGACATCTATTAATTTAATCGTCTTTTAATTCAATTTGTAGCATTATGTATTTCTTTATTATTGCATATACTTGCTGAATCGTCGTAATGAGATACTACTCTTGATGTCACAGTCGCAGATGCAGCTTCCGGCCTTGAAGAGGCGTAGGAGGGAGAAGAGGTTACCCAAAAGGTTCCTCCTGGCTGGAGCGAGGGCCGGCGTAGATCTTTTTTCCCTCGGAGCGCGTGGATGTACTTTTGAGAGCTTCTATAGTGTGTGGCTAACTCCTTTTTGCGCGGGTCACACTTAGATGTATAGTTATTCTTTGATTATTTTTTTGGTAGTGATGTATAGGGTTCTTTTATATACCTTCTTTTGTAAAACAATGTATATACTTATATAATTCATTTGTACTAAACTTGAAAAGTTAATTGGACTGAATGGGAAATGATACTCCTTGTGTATGAATTATAGCTTCCGCTATGATTAATTGCTATTGATATGTTCTAGTGAGCTCGACTCATGTGTAAAAGAAGTTGTTTTCTCTCATTCGTATGTTATATTTGGCTCGAGACAGGTACAGCATCACGGGAGTACGTGTGTCTCACCTTGAGGATTACCCTAGTCCAGGGTGATTCGGGACCGGGATGTGACATACGTAAGTATGGTATCAAAGCCTTGAAAGTCTTTCTAAAAGACTTAGTAACCAATTAGTTTTGCATTATACCTGTCCCTTAGCTCGAATAAAGGAAGGTTAGCATTGTGGTAAAGATAAATGATTATATAATAATATAAAAAAAAATTATTGTTTTTGGACTGATCCTTCAAGGTACAGCAAGGACTTTGGTATCATAGGCCCATCGAGGGCTCCAAAGGACTTTGGTTCGATTTGGGCACAACCTGCGTACAAGAAGGTAGGGTAAGGGCTTGCCCCGGCCTAGCCCGAGCCGAGCCCTTTGACAACCCTACTTACATGCCTCCATGCTATGTGGCCCACCTGAGCCCCCACCAATCAAAGGGGGGATCGAAAGATCTTGATGGGCCCTGCCTCTATATAAAACTTAAGGCACTACCTAAAAAAAGGGTTTATTGGACATTCCTCTTTGAGTGGGCTATGGGTCCCACTTAGTGGAACATGTAGAGCCAATACAGAGTGGTGCTTGGATGGGTTAACCCTACATGTCCAATATGGGCTTGGTTTGGACTCAATTGGATTTGCCTCAGGTCCACATCAAAATTATAATTTTAATTTCTAATTTGAAACTAAAACTAAGTCCATTCAAATTATGATTTAAGCCCTTATACTTGATTGGGCTTCGATTGAGATGGGTCAATAATCCATTCAACCGATCGAAGTGACCCAAATAATCAAGGGCCTAATCAATCAAATGATCTACAAAATCTTGATCATCTGCTCCTGCATACATAGTGGGCCACCAAAGATTGGGTTAGGGTTTGGCCAGACCAAGTGGCGGCCCACTGAATTTTCCCAGCGGGCTATATATATCCATGCAATAGCAGCAACCCCAGAGAGATATCTAGGGTTTTGGATTTCTTTTCCGCAGAGCAAGTGGAGGCTGCTAGGGTGGTCTAGGGTTTCCAATTCCGCGAAAATGGTAAGCGTTTGCATCTTAATCCAAACACGACCATGTATCTGATTCCTCCTATTTTGCTTTGATCTCTCCTTGTTTTGTTTGCATTTGCATTCTTCTTACAAATGGAAGTAAATGCATATGGGAGTGAGGCCGACATCATATATGTGTTTTTGTCTGCGTTTGGATGCACCCCAAATCGCAATGGGCTATGTAGGTCATGGATCCCGAACTAAACTTGAAAAACCCTAAAGAATTGCTTGTCTGTAGAAGGTGGATCCCCCAATTTAGTCTCGTGTGTGCTGCTCTTCTTGTATTTTTTTTTTCCTAAAGTTTTCATTAGTATAATGCAGAAGCGAACCGCAAGTGTGCACAAACAGTTCTTCTTCATGCAATTTTGTTTCCTCGGTGATTCGCAGCTTCTACGGAAAATGAAAATCGAAGAATTTTGTTTTCCACTGAAAATGCTCTGTACAAAGACACACTAAGTTGGATACGGATTTTATTTGCAATGCGTGTATCATTTGCTAGGGTCTAGAATAATCAGATGTGGTTTGGAAAGAATAAGCTATCAGTCATAGTTTTCGATTTTGTTTTGTGGCACGGTTCTATGCGCGTTGTGTGTGTCTATGCGTGTCTATATCTATGGAGAAAAAGAATTCATATAGCGGAACCAGCATAGTTAGGACAAGGCTTTGATGATGATGATGTATCACATGACTTTAATTTATTTAACTAAATCATCTATACAATGTGTATTTCCACATGCAGTAAAAAACTCACAACTCATGTTTGTGTGACATTATGAAATTATGGCATCCATTCTCATCCCTTGTTTCCATTATTAATATTACAGCCTACAATAAAATAAGATAAACCCTAGTATGGAAATAAAATGAAAAGATTTGTTAGTTAGTGCACGATTCCGGGTTCCCAAAACTTTACTGAAACTTCCAAAGAAGCCCTGTCTTTTATTTGGAACAGGGCTGTTCAGTCTGAGCAGTTTCGGTGTGTTTGGTCTAAACAAGCTGAAATTGACTGCTAAGCTATCAGCACAGATAAGTTGTCTAAATTGGAGAACCTTTACCTGTGTAATGGATTGACATGCCAATCAGAACATTTAGGCAACCATGGTTTGATAGGTGTATCTAGTACAAGAGCTTCTCAATTGTGGTTAATCTTGGTGATTCATGCAAAAAAAAAAAAAAAAAGAAGATATAAGCTGCGTGGAAACTTGGTCATGTAATTTTGAATGGATGAAAAATAATGATATACATTTCAACAGCTGACCAACAAATAATAGCATCAGGACCTTGATCTATATGGTTTAAGGCTCATGTCTTTGTTTGAAGCAGATAACTGCCTCCATTCAATATGGATATGGGTTGCTGGACACGGCAATTTCAAGGAGTCTGATTTGCCAACGAGTCCTGAACTGCACCTAGTTCTTTTCTAATATTAAAAGAGATGTGATTTAACAATATATTGCAATTATTTAGTTGTATTAAATGTGTGTACATGGATGGTGATATGCTGTAGCCATATGCATAGTGCGTGAATGCTTCTAAAAGGTAAGAACTAATGATAGCTTACTGCTTTTGTTACCCACTTGGGAGTTGGAGTGGCATAAGGAATGGGTTTGCTCTCCCCCCTTCTTGTGTTCGAAACTGTCACAGATTTGCCTAGTGTGAGTTTGCGTGGGTTTAGCAGGCTCCACCCATGGGATTAGGCCTCTTGGGTCAAAGACCTCAGGGATACCCACGTCATCAAATAAAAAAAATTATTGTTTTCAATTTTTTTGGGAAGTGTTGGTATCTACTATTTTGCATACTTGGACTAGATGTGTATTAGACATGGACATTTCTGAGAAATGGAATTGCCTTATCTTGTTACAACTTATGATGTTATTGTTTGCACAAACTTTTTAGTTTTATATTTTTCAATGGTATGTAAGACTAAGATCATGATTATTTATTTGTCCATTTATTATCAGAATTTTTGAACCTTTGTTGTTTTAGGCATTTCAATCTTGATTGTTGTATGTGACCAAAATATTTAGGTAAAGAAAGCTATTTATTATATGGCTTTTCTTCTTTCTTTAACAATGCATTTGGGTACTTTAAAATTTTGAAACTGCACTTGGTATTAGTAATTTCCAGCACTTTGTATTGGTTTTCTTTTATTATTTGGCCTTTTTTCGGTTTGGAGAAGTTGCAAAAACAGTGGTTACCTGCATGTCATGTGGTGATAGCCATAACAATAATGGATATGGTTTTTGTTCTTGCAGACTAAGCGCACAAAGAAGGCTGGAATTGTTGGGAAATATGGTAAGTGTTGTAGTTGGTGTTGCCGTTTTGCAATGAGTATGCAACAAAGCTGAGCTGCTTTGATGTTTCAGGCACAAGATATGGTGCTAGTTTGAGGAAACAAATCAAGAAGATGGAAGTAAGCCAGCATGCAAAGTACTTCTGTGAGTTTTGTGGGAAGGTACTTGATCTGCCTTTTATCTATCCTCTCATTCAATGTATGCTGATGCAACTACTCTGCTACTGATGCCAAATACATGGATTATAATGCAGTATGCAGTTAAGAGGAAGTCTGTTGGCATCTGGGGTTGCAAAGACTGTGGTAAAGTTAAAGCTGGTGGAGCTTACACTTTGAAGTAAGATTTTTCTCCGTTGTTTTCCTTTGTTCTTATTTCTGTTAATTCATCTATCTCAATGCACTCAACACATAATGTAATGTTGTTTCTCAGCACTGCAAGTGCCGTCACTGTCCGGAGCACCATCCGAAGGTTGAGGGAACAAATAGAGGGTTGATGAAGTCTGCATTATGCAGAGCATCTAGATTTCTCTATTGTTATTGATGTTTGTGGTATTTGCTAAATTTAGAGTTTCTTGAAGCTGCACTGTGCAGAGCATCCAGATTTCTTGCATGTTATTGATGTTTGGGCATGTTATTGATGTTTGGGTATTTGCTAAATTTAGAGTTTCTTGAAAAGCTGTTTTCAGTTAGAAAATTTTGGTGATTGGATTTCAATATATGGTAATTTACATGGCTTGACTTGGAACACCTGTAACTGTTTACAATACATTTCTTGGTTGGATTCTTAAGGTGTGAACATCATCAAAAGGGTTTCATCCTTTTTTTTTTTTGGCATGTTGGGAATTGAGTTGTAGGAACCTGCCAATAGAAACCGTGATTTACCTCATGCTATCAGCTTGAATTAGAGCCGGCAAGGACCCAGGGGCGAACATATTGTCAAATGTTGACTATTGTTTATGCCGGTTGCTAGAATTTAATTCAATTGTGGGATATTAAGACTCTGCACTTGGTTTCTAGTTAGCTGCCATCCTGTTATTGGTTTATGTCAAAGAATTAAATGATTAATGGGTAATTAAGTTTATCCAAACGCGTGTGTGCTCTTATTTACATGTAAAATTAGCTGCTGCCTGAACTTGGTTTGAAAGATAACCAACAAGCAGGGCTTACCTTTTTCATGCGTTTGGTGTGGTAGTTTCTCGCAAAATTATTTTTTCGCCACGTTAACTTTTCCTTCTTAGGCCTAGAAATAAACTTCATATGGTGGGTATGGGAAGTTCATTTTTACATAAAACTGATCCCCCCATTTCCTCACTCCACCTGGTCACCACCCCCACCCACCCAACCAGCCAACATGCATATTGACCCACCCGCCCACACTAGGTCGTAGTTTTCACTAAGAAATCCGCAGCTGCACCAGACAACATTAGCACCGATTTATTGAGGAAAAACTTTTGGCACCAAACATGGATTTCTAATTTTCTCATAAAACATTTTCCGAAGTATTTAAAAATCATAAAATTTACTAATGTAGTAATTTCATCTTTCCATGGAAGTTGCCTATATACAAATGTGCCCTTATTGGTGGTTGTCTTGGGGTGTTTGTTTCCCAATTAGATTTTATGCTGCTTGAAACTTTGCCCCGCCAAAGGAAATAACGGATGAGCTGGGAGGCTTCCCTTACACAGATGGTGCCCCCAGTGTTGGGCTTTTTCTCAATTGGTATCCCAGATTTTCTGATGATGGCGTGGTTGTAGTTGAAAATTGTCCAGGTAGAAAAAGGCACAGAGGTGATCTTTCTCATTTGTAGCTGGTGAAGAAGCTTATTATTTGCGATTGCTGTAAATCTAAGAGGAACATTCGAATGCTGAAAGATTGCAATATCCCATTGGACTGCCCATCAGCAGGATCCAGCACTAAGTCAGAGCTTCAGTGTCATTTCCCTTTCCGAAGTTCGAATATTTTCCTACAGCTACAAACTAGATTTAAATAATAGCAGAATAAAATATTTTAATATTATGATATTGTAATATTGTTGTTGTTTGGCATTTTTCATGATATTCAATAGCTTTTGAACTAAACTATTTGGCAATTATCATATATTATAATATACGCTAAATTCAAGATTGACCTTAATTTTACATCAAAGAAATCTCCAATTATGAGTTTGTTTCAATATTTTTTTAAATGATAAGACAATGACAAGATTTCCTAGGAACTAAATTCCAAGAAAACAAAAAAACCTCCAGTTATATTTTCAATATAAGGATTCATGGTAAAGTGGGTTTTTTTATTTTTCAATAATTCTATTCATGCAAATAAATATGTTATAAGTTTTCAAAATAAGGGATTCATGGTAAAATAGTTCCTTCGAATTTGTAGGAATTAAATTTCATGTGAACAATAAGTCCCATCTTTCATGGCATAATGGGTTCTTTTAAATTGTTAGAAACTCGGATCTATACTAAGAGGTTGGCTAAATCATATTTTAAAAATAATGAATTCATTTCTTTAAATCTTCAAGACATCAACTCTATGCAAATAAACAAGCCCTGCTTTATGTTCAAGATAAGAAATTATTAAAAAAGTGGTTCCTTATAATTCCTAGAAATTATTTTCATGCAATCAAATCGACCCTACCGAGATAGACAACTAAAATTCCTTGAGTCTTTCATTCTTACTATCTATCAATCAATGTGGTTTTTGGTGTTAGGACTTAGAAAATTTATATTTTCTTATCATGGAAAAAAGACAAATTTTTATTAAATTATTAAAAAAATTTTAAAAATGGAGAATAATTAATTTATCTCTTTGGAGGCCCACCTGTTATTGTTAAAGTTGATCATATGAACAATCACTCCCAATATTTTCATTATATTAAGTTTTACTTTAATATATATAAAGGTGGATTGTACACAGAGGCAGACCACACGGGTTGCAATGACCAAAAAAAAAGAAAGTTTGTACAGGTTTTTTTGGGAAGGAGGTGGAAGAGTCGTCTCTAAAGGTAAGCTACAAGGAAAAACCTCAAAATAAAAATATAACTCTTTTGCCATCAGCTTAATATAAAGTTAAGACTAAGAACGACCCCTCTGGATTTAAGATGCAAACCTCACTGATGAATATGTATAAGCCTGGCTCAGCTTAATCCTATGAGTGTTCTTATTAGAGTTCAATTCAAAACCAGTTTTTTAAGGGTTGATGCATATGATGCCAAGCCCAATAGGTCAGTACTACTGAAATATCAGTCTGCTAGGCTAAGCTCTAATCTAAAGCTTAGCTTTTGATCACCTTATCTCCTAACAAAGACTTATTTAACATGGTTTTAGACTTCGATATACCAGTGCTTACAACTCTTCACCAGGAAGCACCAAAGAAAAGAAACATCAGTGCCACCCTCCACATAACATGGCTCGTTTTGATGTACATACACATGAAGCAAAGGGGATGCCAACCTGCTCCCCAGTCAGCATCTTTTTCATCAGCTGAAAGCAGTTCCAAGCAGGCATCCATGTTTGCATCATCTCAAAAGGGGTAAAATGAAAATTCCTCGAAGAAGGAAAAAAAAAAAAACCTTCAGTAGATAGGAACCAAAAACTTTCATTAGGTTTGCCCTTTGTTTTCTATTGCTCCCATCACACATGACATGATAATCATGCGAGAGAGAGGTTCCGACTGATGGGAATGGGTATGTCACCATTGTTGTTGTTGCTCGTTTGCTTTTGAACAGCTTTCACTGCTGCAACTCTAGCTGCATTGGCTGCTTTGTTGGCTGCTGCCACTGCTTTGTTCACCCTCTCATCCACCCTTGGTACATCATATGCTTTCTCTGCAGCTCGCCGGGCTTCCTGATTTAAGAGATGATAAAAGATAAATCATATCAACACTCCACAACTTCTGTTTTAAAATTGTCAGATGGATACACAAAGCATCCTCCAGAACGCAGCATATTGGCATATTGGTGATTCAACCACACCCAAAAGATTAGCTTAGAAATGGGCGGTTAACAAAGAAATAAAATGGTCCACATCTATAGGATTCAGCTTTAAAGTTTACTATATGTTAGAATTCATTCGGCTTAATGACAAACCATATTCAATTGCAAAATGACCAGTGTGGATAGCTGGGATTTTCCAAATAGAGCATGGCAAATCCATAGTGCATCTGTTAAATTAATGATGTTCTACACAAGATCCAAGCATAGAATGCTAGAATGCAACCCCACATACCACTTAGAATGAATCTTACCTGGACTGCATTAAGTACTTTAGAATGGTTGACAGCAATAGGAGATCCTGGCATAGTGTTCTGGGTGCTCAAAGTATCAAGGACACCATTTTGCCAGTGACCTGACTGCGTCTCCCCATTTCTAAACGTGTACATCCCAAGTCCCTGCCTCCTTCCCTCATGCCAGGCACCTTCGTATCGATGCCCATTTGCAAAACGATAAACACCAAATCCGTGCATCTTGTCTGCAAAATATTCTCCAGCATAGGTATCGCCATTTCTGCACATGGTATGAGAACCAGTGTTAAAAGCCTGGACGTATTTTATTTTGATTCTCATTTTTCTACATTAACACATGTATCAACTACCAACACAACATGAAAAGGCAGATCTTTAATGCTAATAATATAATTGGTCAAATGAGAATTTGATTTTTTCTCTTAATTCGGCACAAGAACTCAATATTAATTTCAACGCAATTCAATATTAATTAATTGTTAACAAATCATTTTAAAAAATAATTGCAGGACATCTAAGCCAAGCGATGTGAGACCAAAACTATTTTTGTAATTGTACAAAGTTTGGATGTTTGACTACTATGTAGTAGGTAACAAAACATGGCAAAAAAGAAAAAATGACCAGGGGTTTCCTCCCTGCTTAAGAGAAGGTTAGGACCCCATGAAGATGCCTGTTGATAAAACCCCTGCCCTCATCATCAGCCCTCTTTCACTTCTATCATCATCATCTTAGCCTTATCTCATCAACCTCACACATGTATCTATCTATAATATAGCCAAATGTAAAGTGAAGGGAAACAACTAAGTTACCCCTAGATACCCTAAATTTCGACCCCTAAATAGACTACCCGAACATAATATAAGTTGCACAACAAGATAAAACTCCACGTAAACCATATTCTCTTTTTTTCATTAAAAAAACTTAAAGACTCATTTACATCAAGAAATAGCATGGTTAACTGAAAACTGCAGCCAACAGTTTGCCCAATAGTGAAAAAGATTGTGATCGTTTGAAGATTTTCATGGTTCTATTCACAAGTGTATTTACAATTGCAATGAAACCACTACTACTTTGGATTGATTCATATCCTTGGCAGTACAAGCAAGTTGGAATGCAACCATCACTATCTATAAATTATAATAGGTAACAAGCATTTTTACAAGGAAGACAAATTCAGAAAAACCTGAAAATCAGGGCACAAAGATTTCTCAAAGCATGGGTGCCCATATCTATACTAATCAGTTTTATGCTTCCATGAGTGGACATGAAATCCAAATGTTGAACTTTCTTCTAGACCAGTAAAATATTTACTTCTTTATATAGAATAAGATTTTCCAAATAGTTTTTTTATGAAGCTGTTTTTAACTATTATTTTAATCTAGAATAAACAAAAGAGGAAA
Source organism: Umbellularia californica (assembly GCA_028538565.1). Lineage (NCBI taxonomy): Eukaryota > Viridiplantae > Streptophyta > Magnoliopsida > Laurales > Lauraceae > Umbellularia > Umbellularia californica. The sequence continues at coordinate 72,177,276 of JAPQWN010000005.1, forward strand.
TTACTGGAAAAATCACCTTAGATATCCGGTGCACCAAAAAGGCCCCCATATTTCCTCCATAACAGTAAAGGCCCTCCAGCCAATTTTCCCCTTTTTGAGTGACAATATTGCCGTAGGTCTCTTCTTCTTCCTCTTCTCCCTCCCCTTTCTCCATCTCCCCACATCCATCCCAGCCAAAACTGAGTTATAACCTTCAAACCCACCTTCTCTTCCATTTCTTGTTCCTTTTCTTTTCTCGTATCTTTTTCTTTTCCTGCATGTTTTCTTCCCCAGCTGTCACACACTTTTCTTCTTTTATTTTATTTCTTTTTATCCATCTTGGTTCTACTATTCCTCCAACCAAACATCCATCCACATCCTTGTGCTCATGGCGAAAAACACTCGAACCCACTCAACCTCCCTCCTTAGATCTCTCTAATCTCCAGTTCTTATAGCCCACCTGTGAAGCCCTGTACACAACTGCCACAACACCCATATCCCAACCCATCTTCGATCCATATCATCAACACCCAAACCAACCATGTTGCCCTCCATCATCACTTGCGACCCCATCTTCCTCATCCGCTATTGCCTCCTCTATTTCTCATTTTCACCTCTGCCAAATACAAAACAAAACCCAGTCAAAGAAACCCATCTTTGCCAAACACTTCAATACACCCAAGACTCATCACACCTTCCTCTGTTCATCATCTTCACCAAGACAAACAGAGCCTAAACCTCTTCATACAGTGGGGAGATAGAGAAAGAGGCAGAAATAAGAGGAAGAAGAAGAAATGAGTGACAACTGACAATATCGTTAGTCAACTGAAAGCGACAAAAGGGGAAAATTGGCAGGAGGACCTTTAATGTTACAAAGGAACTATGGGGGCCTTTTTGGTGCACTGGACATCTTAGGTGATTTTTTTGATAATTTCCTCTAAACATAAATTTAAATTTAGTCAAGAATTATGTTGCATCCACAAATCCTTCATTTTGGGTTTGATCAAGTTGGACACCTCGTACAGGTGTCAGATTCCTACACACGAAACTGTACTTATGCAACCTAGATTTACATTTGTGCTTCAAAAAACACTTAGTGCAATGTGATAATGTAATAAATCAAAAAAAATATTTTTTTTTTTCAAAAAACTCGAATAACTAGAGTACTATGCTCAACCAATTTCTCAACCAGTTACCACTAGACAGGGTTCAAATTAAAATATCAATATTCCACATAATCTGATTTTACAGGACAAATAATATGATTTTACAGAACAAATCCGTTGCTCTCAAACTGTCCCTAATTTTGATTTGTTACTGATTTAAGACTGCTAGCAGATTTTCTAGCTAATGAATATTCAACTAGAAGTTGTAGGTATTAAATTTCCGTTGCTAACCATTCGGTCCATTCCTACCAAAACCTCGAGGTATTAGTAGAGGCAACATAAATACTTTTCAATACTCCTCCTCGGGTGGAACCCACTCCTCGACACTCCCCCTCGGGTGAAACCCAGTCGGCGCACTTTTGGCGATACGCATATTTTTTTTCGAACCGAGTCATTCCTCCTGGGATTTGAACTCATGACGGGTTGGCTCTGATACCATATTAAATTTCTTTAGCTAATCATCCTACCAAAACCTCGAGACTTTAAGAGAGGCAGCATAAAAACTTTTCAATACTCCCCCTCGGGTGGAGCCCACTCCTCAACACTCCTCCTTAGGTGGAACCCAGTCGACGCACTTTTGGTGACACGCCTTTTTTGTTTTTCGCCGAGTCGTTCCTCCTGGGATTCGAATTTGACCTCCCGTTGCCATTCCTTTGCCAACCATTCCTACCAAAACCTCGTGGTGTTAGTACAGACAACATAAATACTTTTCAATATTCCCCCTCAGGTGTAGCCCACTCCTCGACATTAGTAAGTATTAACTTAGAACTCTAGATTGTTGTATCAACCTAATAAAAAATTTTGAAAATTGAATCAGTCTGATGATGAAACGCACAGCAATAACAATACGATAGATTCCACTTGCAGCAGACAAGAACTCCGTATAGCACAAGAAGCTGGATCACACAACAAAAAAGATAATAGGCATTGAAGGCCTCATGCCAAGTATTCGCATTAAATACGGAAAATTAGTTTAACACAAACTTTCCAGAAAATATCATTAACGTAATTAAATCTTCCAACCTTCAATGCCTTACGTTGGTAGTTAAGGTGAATTCAAGAAATAAATATTAACGTCTTCTAATTTTATGTCTAAATTTAGAAAGCTTTAATCCACTTTTTTCTAATTTTAAAAAATCCAAAGCGCCTGTTTGTTAGCATTAAATTCAATTCATTGGTATTCTACTAAATGCATTTGTAAAGATGCCCAAAATTAGAGAATAAAGGTGAATGTCAATAAATGGCTGTCAAATAATCTCTCCGTTAACCAGTGAGTGGCAGCTCAGTTGGCCAAGGACTCTGAGCTAAAGGTGGCCAAAATTAAAGAATAAAAGTGAATGTCAATAAATGGCTGTCAAATAATCTCTCCGTTAACCAATGAGTGGTAGCTCAATTGGCCAAGGACTCTGCGCTGAAGGTGGCCAAAATTAGAGAATAAAGGCGAATGTCAATAAATGGCTGTCAAATAATCTCTTCGTAACCAACGAGTGGCAGCTCAGTTGGCCAAGGAATCTGCGCTAAAGGTGGCCAAAATTAGAGAATAAAGGCAATGTCAATAAATGGCTGTCAAATAATCTCTCCGTTAACCAACGAGTGGTAGCTCAGTTGGCCAAGGACTCTGCGTCTCATGAAGCGGAGAGGTCTTGTGTTTGACACCTACTTTCGTTGGCCACCTCCCATAGTTTTACCCGGTGCATGTAAATAGGAGGGTTCGCATATGCCCTACGGATTAGTTATCGACTGTCCAGAATCAAGTGTCCCTCAAGCTCAGGGCCAAAGGCTTCGGGGTTGGGCTCGGCAGGGGGGATACCCTGGGTTATCAAAAATATATATTAATCTCTCCATTAATGGAAAATGGATTAAGGGGAAACAAAAAAACAAATACCCAACCAGCACCCTGGTAAATCATTTTCTGTCTCCCCTTTATTCATATTTCATTAAAGGGAAGATTATCAAATAGGCATCTAGAGATATTCACCTTTTTTCTTCAATTTTAGCCACTTTTGAAATACATTTTTTTGGCGTTCCTATGAATACAGTTCCATCAAACAAACAGGCCCCTAGATAAAAATATAAAGAAAGGGGAAATTAAGTCCCTAGATAAAAAAGAAAGAAAGCTGAAATTAAGTCCCCCGATAAAAATATAAAGAAAGAGGAAATTAAGTCCTAAATAATAAGTAACCATTAAAGAGCCATAACGATTTAGGAAACTCCAAGAAATCCAGCCAAATGTTAGATTTTTCTTTCTACTTCTCCCTATGCATTACATGTACATCAATGATTGACATATACAGCTCCGTTTCAAAAAATATATATTGACATATACAGCCAAATAGACAGACATTGCAAAAGGCATGATTGGGTTTATTTAAACTTTTTGAAAAGCTCCATGATAGAGTTCTGTTCCAAGTATATGCCAACAGCAAAATGAAGAAAATATGTCAATAAGAAAGGAAAGGAAAAGTTCCATATGATCACTAACAGTTATTATTATTATTATTATTATTATTGGAAATCAAAATCAGGTTTTAAGGGCGCTACTTTTTTCATGATAACACATACGTAAGTTTGGATTGGTTGACCCAACCTGTAAAAGTAGAAAGTGAATGATTTAGTGGTGCCTGCAAAAAAGGAGTTGTTAGTGGACCTGGCATCATGCACCATTGTAGGTGCTGTCAATTACCACCCCAAAAGCAGTGGTGAATTTGTCCACCACTCCAAAGTCTAGCACTCTGCAACAATTTTTAGGAGCACAAATAACTTTGGCAATGATTTGAAGTGTAAACCACACCACAACAATTTCCAACAAAATGGAAGTTCAAGACCTGTCCATCCTAGACTAGAGCAGATGAAATTCCATAAACGACCAACAACAATGAATCAAAAGAGCTATGAGTAAAGACCTAGACTGTGGTGCCCAATGATTTCAATTTACAAGATACCACCTAAAAGTAACTCCACTGAATACAGTATTGGATATTTGACTGGATATAGTATCAGATGAACCTATCATAACAACTGAGTTATTCGAAACGCTCAAACAGCAACCAATCAGTCAAACAATTTTCACTGGGCTCTAATGCTTCAACTAATCAGATACAACCTCTCCAAATAACTAATCAAGTGAGAAAACAGCAAATACTGGTGAGACTTTTGAACTATCACATCAAATAGGTACTAGAGACCAATTTCCATTTTCAAAAGAGAGAGAAACAAAAAGGGTAACAAATTCTGCAACTAAGCACATAGAGAATGACAAGGTAAGGAATCTACAACTAGATATGTTCAAACAGATAAAGAGGAAGTGATACTTTTGTACATTACATTAGACTCATCTTTGTTTCTATCAGATTCAATGGTTACAATCAGAAAACATGTACAAATCAAAAGTTGAAGGGAAATAATACAACGGTTGGAACTCGGAATTCAAATAAATAAATAAATAAATAAACAGATAACATAGGGTCCTATACTTCTAACATCCACAACACTAAACATTGAATAACCAAATAGCTTCAATCCAATAGAATCCATATTGAAGCACCCAATAAACACAACTCCAAAACTCATCAACACCTGAAATCCAATTCACCCAAATGCCAAACCTCAAAACAAAAAACATTCAAATCGGAATTCAATGACCTTAAATCAAAATCCCCCAGAATCAGTTACAAAATCACTGCACCCCAAATAGCAGAAACTAAAATTCAGATGGATTCAAGTATCATAAAGTCGAAACAACCAACAAATCCAAAGACCCAGAAGATATCAGATTGAAATACCTGAAATGGTAGTGGCCAAGACCATGCTTAACACCCCACTTGAACTCTCCAACATATCGACTCCCATCCTCACAGGTATGAACTCCACTCCCATGGCTCTGCCCGCTCGACCATTCTCCGGCGTAGACGTCTCCGGTGTAGAACCTGTAGACCCCATATCCATGCCGGAGACCCTGCCGATACTGGCCGCGATACCGGCTTCCTCTCGCCCACGTCTCCACCCCATAACCATCATACTTCTCATCGACCCAATCACCCTCATACCTCCCACTCATGTAGTAGTAATACACGCCGCTGCCGGAGCACTTTCCGTTGTGGAATTCGCCCTCGTAGACATCTCCATTGCTGTAGACACGCACCCAGGAGCCAGAATTCGGCCGTTTCTCAGACTTGGGCTTGGAGCCAATGGACCAGAAGACTGGGGCAGAGGAGCGGCGGGCGGCCGGGGAGGAGGAGGAGGAGGAGGGGAAGAGATTGAGAGAGAAGGAGCGGCGGAGGGCGAGATTGAGGGAAAGGAGGAGGGCGGCGGAAAAGGCGAGTGCGGAGAGGAGATCAAGGAAGAAGGAGTGGGGGTTGAAGAGGAAGAAATAGAGAGAAGGGAGAGAGAGGAGGAGGAGGCGGAGGTGGGGGAATTGGAGGCGGAAGGCGGGTTTTGTGGGGTGATTGGAGGTGGATGAGTGGAGGAGTGGAGAGTTGGAGGTTGAAGATGATGATGATGATGAAGGGTGGGAGGCGGTGGAGTTCATGAGAGGTCTCTTGTGGGGTGTGGAGAGGAAGGTGGGTGTTTCATTCTTTTGGATTTGGAGATTTGGGTTTTCTTGGATTTGGGGTATTTGAATCTGGGGTACTTCGATTTGGATTTGGATGCTGTTGGGTTCCTGGGAATTGAGAAGAGGAGGAGGTTTGGGATTGAAATCGGAAGAGATGCCTCTGCTTTCTGTTCCGATCTGGAGGTTGGTTTTCTTCTGATGCATTTACATATAGAAAAAGGCCTCCCTCTCTCTCTCTCTCTCTCTCTCTCTCTCTAAAGAAGATCTTCTTCTCTCTGAGAAAGACTTTCAGATCTTCTTCTTGTTCTTGTTCTTCCTCTTCTTTTTCTTCTTCTTGTTTGGATTTAGGAGGTGCAATTGAACTTAGAAGACATGTGTCTCTTTTCTATCTCTTTCTTTTTCTTTTTTCGTATTGAAATTATGATCTATGGAGAGGTTTTGTAGTAGATAGAAAGCATTGTTTTGAGTTTTGAATTTCTTTCTTGCTTTCTTTCTTCCCCCTTTTGTCTACCTCTCTATTTTCACACTTTCTGATCTTTTTTTAATGGGATCTTCGGTCTCTTTTGCAGAGAGATGTGAGGTATCAACTCTAATGTCTCTCTAATTGAGACATGCCCTAGTATTTGTTTTAAACTACTTAAATGCCATTCCTCCCTGGCTCATTTTTCCTCTTATCATTTTCACGAACATCAATCTCGAGAGTACAATAGTTTAGAGAATTTTACCTAAAAATAAATCGTAGGTGGCCGTTATACGAAAAAGGAAAAAATTATTTCGGGCATTATAAACCGGTCAGTCGTCCCGATATGTTTTTTTTTTTTTTAACTTTGCTTCGCTCCTCATCATACACGTATGCAAGGGAGAACACTTAGGCTTCTTTAGGCTCATGTTTCTAAGCAATATGAACAGATAGAGTAATAGAGATGAGGTCGTTCCTTCCTTCTTAGGCAATGTTACTGTGGCTCCGGCGACAACATTTTTTTCTCCGGCGGTGTGACCACTGCAAGCCTACCCATCTACGATCAAGACTGTCTCCACTTATTCCATAAATTGACAAAACCCAGACCCACCCCAAAATTGAACATGAATAGGTCAACTTGAGTGTGGTGTGCATGTCCTAGATTTAAAGATTTCTCCAAAAGATGGGATTTTGGGAGGTGGGGTTAATAGATTGGAACGGAAGAAGATGATTGAAGAACTAGGTCTTTGTGATGTCACATCTATTTTCATCTGCCCCATCTCTCTAGAGCCTATGCAAGACATTGTAACTCTCTGCGCTGTCTAGGCTTATGAAAGATCAAACGTCCTAAAATGGTTCTCACTGGATCATCTCACATGCCCTACCACAATGCAAGAACTCTGGGACGATTCTACCAGATTCTATTTGCTTGGGGGATGGATTACTACGATGAGTGGTGATTGAACTGAGACAACCCGGCATCCTACTTCCTCAGTTCCGGCCAAGCAGAACCCAAAGAGACTGTCCATAGCCCTATTCTTCTCTATAACAGGGGACGATGAGTGACGCTAGTGTAGCTCCTGTCAAAAAAATGAGCGACGATAGCGTCACTGCTCTTAAAGTTCTTTAAAAAAATAAAAATGTGTAGACGTACCTTTTTTTTTTGTACCGTCTGAATTACAATTTCCTTTTTCATGCAACATCCACCTATAGTGCATTTTCCAATAAAATCCTCTAATAGGGACATGCCCTGGTATTTGTTTTAAACTACTTAAATGCCATCCCTCTCTCTTTCCTTTTTCCTCTAATCATTTTCACAAACATTAATCTTGAGAGTACAATAATTTATTAGTTTTCCTTGGATATTATTTGGAAAATATTGTTAAAACTAAGGGTATTTAGCTTCCATTTGTCCCTTTCCCTCTACAGTACCTTCCTTTACCTCTATTTACCTCTGTTTTAATTATTCTAGGATTTTTTTTCTTACCTCAATTAAGGGGGATAGGACCCAACAGACCGCATTAAAGTGGGAAGGAGAGTCCAAACAAGTAGGAAGAGGAAGCCCATGAAATAAATTTTCCATCGAATATGTTGGGTCTTTTTTTTTTTTGCATCCAATTCCTTTTATGGTTTTTAGTGCAAAGGAATTCATGAAACCATACAACACCTATACAACTTATTAATTATATTTTTCTTCCAAAATTCTTCTCATAGAGACAGTTACATAAGTTATTTTGTTTGTGTATCCTAAAGCTTACTTTAAAACAGAATATAAATTAAGTCTTCTTCACCCCTGCGATATCGTTCTATATTATCAATAAAAACATAGTCCTATAAATATTAAAAATTGTTTTTTACCACATCACATGCACTCAGAATTTCACATCATCTCCATTCACAATTACAAGATTTCATCTTCGGTCAATAAACATTCACAACCTTCTAAAAGGAAAGGGATAACCACAAGGAAGATGAAGATGAAGTGCAGTCAGGCCAAACAAGGATAAGAAAACAAATGAAAAATAAATAAAGAGACTCAAAGGCCATGATCCTCAAACCCCTAAAGAGGAAGAAACTAAATAGTGGGAAGAACGAAAATAAAATATAAGAAAGAAAGGAGTTTTTTGCTAAGGATTTATGTCCAATATCTAGCAACATCGTCTAATAAATGCAAAACATTCAAAAAAAAAAAAAAGGGAAAACCAGCATGAGTCCCTCACATGTTAATATGAAGTGCTTGGCCCCTCCACCATTGTATACAAGTATAAGGAGATTTTTTCTGTAAAAACCCCCTAAAATTTAAATTAACTTTTATATGACTAAAGTGGCTAATAAATAGAAAAGATATATTAGATACCTATAAAAATATTTTATAGATAGTCCTTTTCCCCTAATTTAGTAAAAAAAAAATATTATACCATTTTCTCAAAATATTGTATACGTCATAGACATTGAACAAATTAGTAATGACAAGAAAAAAAGAAAGTTTTCACTCATAAAAAAATTACTTTATTTGAGCACATGAATCCCGAATTACACATAAACTTGGATCCCTACACTTGGTTTATCAATAACCAAATAAGCCCATATATAGCTAGCAGGAGTTTCCCTTTGAAAAATATCTGTGTCAGAAGCCAAATCACTATTCTCTTTTCTTCTTCTTCTTCTTCTTCTTTTTTTTTTTACATTTTTTTTTCATTAATCCGTATAAATGCTATACAAAAATGTTGAAGAATAAGTCAATTATGAGAGTTTTTCTCCTACGAATGTAAGCACCAAATGGTATGTGTGAAAATCAATCATTGTGTTGAGTGCTGAAGTTCCTATTTAGCATTATCAGGTTCTATTGGTTTTCATGCATGCCGTTGGTGTGGACGTCCTCGGGAGAAATTTTTGTAGTCAATTAGTTTATTTAATTTCGTTCTTTAAAGTACATTTGTCAACCACTTTCTTTTGGGAGATATTCATGTGCATCTTTCCCTCATTATATGGTGAGGGACGAACTTAATGGGGCCCACTTAGGGACCCATTAATCATGGAACTTGTGGAGGATGGAAAGAGACATTTTGGATGGGACCATATATCAAGTTTGGGGTCAATCCCACGTCTCTAACCGCTTTATCCATGGCGCACTAATTTAACGACTTAATCGTAAAGAAAAAAATTTGCCCTTGATCCAACGGTCTAATTCATTCAAATTGGTGAAACCCAACGAGTCTAGTGCACCTAAAGGGGTCCCATGTGTGTGGATGATTCAGATGGATAAAAAGGTTGGCTCCATTATGTTGTCCCTCACCACAATATGATGAGGGATGGATGCACATGAATGCTTTCCCTTTTTAAATATTATATATATAGAAAGTGGAAATGCTTTTTCGTAATGAAAGAGTTTCATGTTTGGTGTGACCACTTTCCGTGGCCAGGAGTGGGGGGCGCGGGGCGACGTCCAAATGGGTTTGTTGAGGAATGAACTTGGAACTTATTTTCCGTAGCACTCTACTAACATGCCCTTCCAAGAGGATTGAACTCACACTCAGCACACCACCAATTACCGCCCATACCTCCCAAGATTATCCTTTACACTCATTTGTTGCAAATTTTGGCTTGGTACTTCCTGGTACCTCCCAAGATTAGCTTGGTCGCATGAAAGAAATTAAATTTAAGTGCAAACATAGCTCCTTTTCTTCTTCTTTTTTCTCTTTTCCTACATTAGAACATTGATTTAAGAGGGTTTCTTCCAATAAGTTATAAGGCGTCTTGCTAGTGATGCTATTAAGCTATAGTGCAAACTTAGCTCCTTTGATACAGTTTATTTTGTTGGTTTTTCTGTATATTTGACATTTCTTTCAATATATATCTTTCAAGCAAATGGATCTACCAAACTATCTTCAGTAGCTCTAATATCATTATGTGACTTCCTGGAGCCACTATCCACGTGATATTGTCTACTTTGACAAGAGTTTAACAGCTTTAAAACATGGCATGTGAGATTAAGGCTAAGCTGCGCGTAGATGCACCGGGTCGGGATTTTGATGTTTTCGATATAAGACAAATGGAGTCTCTTATACCGTGAGTGCTCTTTGGCGGGAGATGAGTACATTGGAGGTCAACCGGATCTGTCACCTTAGCTTAAGCCCATCGAATCTTACACGAGATCTACCAATCTCTGCTACACAATTGATTTTCACACATGTAAATAGGCCCCCCATCCAAAAAAAAATATCCACAACTCATCTACTTAGGATCCTAAAGTCACTAATAAGTCTACGAAGGTTTCTAACTCAACCACATAGATTAGATTCTAAGTAGAAAATATCTTCTCATGGCGTTAAGCTAGAACCCAAACAATATGTAAAAATAGGAAGAAAAAAAATAGGGGCCCGAATGATTTAATTGGACGCCATACCATGGCATTTAGGACCAGCCAATAAAACATGTCATATTTTTCTCGATATGGCTATTACAGGTAGTTTTTCTTTTTTTTTTTTCTTTTTTCTTTTTTCTTAATTGTTCTTTCCTACAATTTGTATTAGGAAAATCTCCCCATTTGGACCTCCCCTTCTCTGTTTAATTACTTGGGCTTGTTTGGAAAATCTTATCAGTATGAAAGAGATCTATATAATATAGATCTGTTTCAAATGGGGCGATTTGAAATAGATGTTTAAAAAATAGCCTGTTTGGCTAGACCAAAACTGTTTGAAATTGAAATATAATGGTTCAAAATTTTTTATTAATTTCTCAAGGTCTACAATGAATCAAGGCCTGGAATTCATATCCACGGTTTTTTTTCAGCATTCCAGAGAGGATCAATCGTTAAGATCATGATTATGTGACAAACATGACTTCATAAATGCAAATCTATGGTGCTGTGTTTTTCGCAAATATCTAGAGATTTGCAAATGATCAACGGCTCAAATTTAAGGATAATGTTGTGTCTGATCAGGTGAAGAGTTTCAATGATTCAGATCATCATTTAATCTCCCATAAGTTAAAAAAGAAAAATAAAAATGGACTGTAAAAGGTCACTTGGAATGCAAGTTTTTTAACCTAACCAAATCCAACGACTCAAAAGTGTTTTGTATTTTTCTCAAGATATACACCTAATCACTAGTTGAATTTTGGACCCTTAGCCGTTTTCACTATTTCAAAGAGGATCAACGGTTATGATCATGATTATGGGTCCCACAAAAGCCCAAAAATGTGAATCTATGGTTTTGTGGTTTTATGCAAATATCTCAAGATTTAAGAAAGATCAACGTTCATATTTGGACATATGACCGTATTTGGTCTTATTAAGATTTCTAATGGTTCGGATTCTTATGTAGGGTCTCATAATTTAAAAAGAAAAAGAAAAATCGGTGATGAAAAAATAACGCCCAATGCACTGTAACCGCGCATCTCTATGCGCTTCAGTCATGAGGTCTATATGAAACAACGTGGTGCTTTTTGCTCCTTTCCCAAAAAAACATTTTATGTCTTCTTCCGTTTACAAATGGACGGCACTTTCATGTTCCCAAATGGTCTATTCACGTTTGAAAATGGCATTAAAACAAAAGGAGGTGCAAATGAGACCCGTGGTAAATCTGGAATATGAGGACTTGGAAATCAGATTATACTAGTAATTGAAGGGCAGTCATTACTCACTTTTTCTTTAAAAATGGAAAAAGAATTGATCATTTCTTGTAGAGCCCACCTGAATGCGTGACTATCAAAGGAGGTAGGGAGATAGTTAGGTTTTTACATAGATTAGGGGTATATATAATATAAGGCTAGTTTTAATGATTATACATTTGGGCTAGTTTTAATGATTATACATTTGGCAAACTTAATGTAATGAATTTCATGTTGAGTAATGCCTATATTAATGTCAAATTAGGTTAAGTATCGATTCATAGGATAAAGGTGTGTGCGTGCATGAAAGAATTGGGTTGTTCACCATTGCCCCTTAAAAGAAGAAAAAAACCCAATAAAGGGTGAATTTGACATTGAAGCCTTTGCTATTTTAGATAAAGGTGTGTGCGTGCATGAAACATTGACAAAAAAGCCCCAAAAAGCCCCAATAGAATAAAGGTGTGTGCGTGCATGAAAGAATTGGATTGATCACCATTGTCCCTTAAAAAGAAGAAAAAAGCCCCAATAAAGGGCGAATTTGACATTGATGCCTTTGCTATTTTAGATCCCCTGTAGACTTTCAACTTTCCAAAAGGGTATTTACTTAGTACCTAAGTCTTGGCCCTATCTGCTACCCAAGTATGCAATGTTTAGAGCAGCTCACATGCCAACTGGTCTTTGGTTGCTTTTAAATATTAATTGTTTGTTGAATATGCAGGGACTCATTTCATTAACACATCCAATCAAATCTCTGTTGTTTCATGTCAGTGTAGGCACAATCTCAATTCTCATGCCAAAAAGGTAAAAAATTGGGAAAAAAGGACCTGTATGCTCAAAGAAAGTTAGTGAATATGGAATTTTTAATATTTCTAAATATCCATTTGAAAAAAAAAAAACCCTCATTTATCCATGAAAGAGGAAATATTTATGACGTTGATCTTTATGTTCTTTTCTTTTTATCACACCAGTGACCTTGTCAATCAAAGGTAAACATCTTCTGAAATTCTACGAAAGAAACATCTCTCATCATGTCAGCACTTTTTCATTAATCCCCATCACATGTTATGGGCCCTTTAATGTAAAAGCCTTACCTCAATGATCACAAAATACCTTTAAAATCTTGAATTTAGATAAACTAAAGATACAAGCAAAAATTTTGAGCTTTTTTTGGGTACCTTAGCTAATTAGGAGGCTGAGACCCAAGAGAGCCCACACAAACAAGAAGAGTAAGTCCACGCTATAGGAAGAAAAGGCCACACAAATGAAAAGAGTCCCCTAGAAAGTCGGAAAAGAAGCCCACTCACATGAGAAGAGTGGCATACCTAGGAATCGATTCTCGCAGTCGGGTGACATGTTGGGCCACCAACCAACTGAGCGACCACTTGATGTTAAAGATTTTGATCATTTGATCTATCTAATTATGACTAAAGTATAAACAAACACCAGAGATGCGATGGAAGAGGTTTAACTTTAACCCTAAGATCATGTTCGTAATTCAACGTTTTTGGATCAATCGAAAGAACTATACAATAAAATTTTCTCTAAGTTACATCCATATAGGCCGAGTATTTTCCACACAAGCATGACTCATCATCATAACCACTTTGAATACATAAAATGTAAGAGAATTTTGATTTCTACAGCAGCATAAATATCTAATGTACCCCTCCACATTTATTTGGTCTTAAACATTGGTACTACAGGAAAGAGTACAACATCAAGGATCCTACTTAATTATCACCAAATTTATGTGTGTTGCTTTCAAATTTCAAATGCAATTTACCCTCATAAATATTGTGATGCATGCCCAAGGCATGCCTTGGCCAAGGGCAGGAGGATGGTGACTTTGAAGTAACAGGTTTGGCTCCTTCTTTGCTAAAAATATATAACATACGCCAGTAGTTGCAGATTGGACATTGACATTGCATTTCATCCTTCTTACCAAATTAATTAAAGAGGTGACACTCCTTTCAGATGAGATAGAGACATGGTTTAGTTTTTGTCTACTTTTTTTTTTTAATGGTGTATAGTGATATGAAAAAAATGTTGTAGTCCTCAGACTACTGAAATGGTTTTGTATTACAGAGGGTGGGCCTCATGCAACGGCACAACACCCACTTTAGTGGGTAGGCCCCTTTGTGGTGATGGGCCATGAAGAACAGTCCCTTTCTCTAGTTATGTTAGGCTATCCCACTGTCACAAATATCACATTTAAAATTGTGTTTCATGTTATTTACATTGCTCTTGGAAAAAAAAAACAGAAAAGAAAGAAAGAATGAAGCTGGGATAAATGAGAATAATGGTACAAGTAAGATTATTGTTTAAATTTGTATAAAGTTATAAAATGGGAATAAGGAAATCTTTCTAAGAGATTATGTGATGTCAAGTGGTGAGATTTACTTAACATATTTTAGATTTACATTTTTATTTTTAAAATAAATGTTTAATTTCCATTAGAGAAATAAGTATCTAAATACTTTTCATTTCTTATTAATTATATTTTGACAATATTTACTGTTACTGTAGGTGTATATGTTTGAATGGAACTAAGTTTCTTGGAATTCTAGGTGAAGTGGGTTACGGTGAAAAAATATCTAGAGGTGAGCGGCACCAAAAAAAAAAAGCCATGAGAGGTAAAGGTGATGACCTTTTAATCATTTTCCACCCCAGGGCTATCATTAGATGGTCATTTGGGGAACAACACTTTTATTTCTTGAATTTTAGCCACTCAGATAAAAAGACATTTCCGAGAATTCACAGGAATTAAATTCTATGCAAACAAAGGGGCTCATGAAGATATATCTAAACAACAGATTTTCTAATTATAATTAAATAATAAACTCAATATCGAACAAATATTTACAATTCTTACTCTTTCATTTTCTAATTCCTGCATTAGTTTCACACTTCACTCATCTTTTTATTGGTTTGCAACAGCTGGTTTTAGTTTTTTAATTAATAGTGGAACGATAAAAGGATCTTCAATACTTAGGTTTAATTAGTTCATGGCAATCTCTTGTGGGACATAAACATACACCTTAGGACACTTCATATTGGTTAGCGATAGCCTCCTAATCGATGGAAGAAGGCTATGATGTTGATGATGATGATTACGATGAGAACAAGTTAAGAGCCTATTAGATTATCTCACATAATACTAAACTCAGGTTCATAAGAACATAGGATAATTTATCTTATTCCATCTTACATATTCTATAGTCTTGTTCATTTCAATAATTACAATAAGAAAAGTACTTAGTCTAGTGCAAAATTAAATAATAAGAAGCATCGATGTATACAATCAGGGTCTTTGACCACATCCTTAAGATTAATTAGTGATATAATTAAATATATTAGTAATAGATACTGCCATTTCTAAATCGAGCCGGTTGCTGGGCCCAACTTCTAATGTGAGTTTGACCTTCCAATGACCTTTTTCTTATGTAATACTTTTTCCAATTTTTGATTTATTGGCCGGTACTTGAAACTCATCCCATCTCAATGGTTTGATAGTTGTAACATGGTCCACCTAGGTCATAATGTGGAGGGCTTTTTCCAAAATTTATGGTGGAGGCCATTGGTCCCTTTTCTTCCCAACTCCACGTTCAAGGATTAAGAATGTGTCATTCGTACTATGAGAATGAAGGTAAGGATAATGATATGAGAGTGGCTACTACACACTGTAAAAATCCCTCCACACATTGTAATTTAAAAAAAATAAATAAAAATAAGAAAATCCATAAACTACCCCTCTCCCCTTCTTCCTCTCCCTATCTCTCTCCCCCCGCCACCAGCAGCCCCCGCCCACCCTCTCCTTCTCCCTTTCACCATTTCCCCATTTCCGGCAACACCATCCCTCTCCCTATCTCCCCCTTTCTCTCCCTCGCTCTTCCTCTCTCCCCCTCTCCCCTCGCTCATCACCAGCCTCTGCCCGAAATCCCTCCTTCCTCTGCTTCTCCCTCTCCCGCTCTCCCTCCTCGGGCAGCCCCCCCTCCCCATCTCCCTCTCCTTGCCCTTCCCCCGCCCTCATCACTCTCCCCTTTCCTAGCCCAACCTTCCTTTCTCCCTCCTTCTCTTCCCTCCTATCTCTCTCCCTCTCCCTCCTTTTCTCTCACTCCGCTTCGGCAGCACTGAAGGGATGGTGGGGGTGGGGGTGGGGGTGGGCTGGGGCTGGGGATGGGGATGTGGGCGGGTGGGTGCAGAAAGACCTGGAAGCAAGGATGGGGAGAGAGGGAAGGAGAGGGAGATGGGTTGGCGCAGGGTGGCGGTCGGTGGGGTCACCGGAGCAGGTAGAGGGAGAGAGAGGGAAGGAGGAGGAGAGGGGTAGTTTAGGGTTTTTTTTTAAATTTTTTTTATATAAAATTTACAGTGTATGGAGAGAATTTTGCAGTATGCAGGTAGTAGCACTCTAATATACTTGCTTGGGTACAAAGGAAGCTTTGGTCAACCAATACAAGATGGAAGTTTTGCTTTGTGCATGTTATTTTTTTTAGGACGAAGAGTAAAGGTAGACAAAGTAGACGGTAATGATACTATCTAAATGGATAATTTCTCTTGCGCCCTGCGGTCCATTTTGGATTTTGTTTCGATTGTCACGGGGGAGCTGATGCAGTTAAGTGGTGCTCCTCCTTTGGAGATGGTCCGTAAAAGCAGAGCTATTTCTAAGGTAGAAGAATATTGCAATGGAGTGCTTTACTTCTTTTCAATCTAGTAAAAGTTTTGTACTTTTTTATGAAAGAGATGGAGGATTTCACCGGAAAAGCTGTCATGGCATGTGCAGAGTCTTTGATTCGCATATGCTCAAACAAACTATAGAAAAAAAATAAATAAATTAGATGAATCCAAGCAATTTGTTGTAAGATGATACTAATTTTTGTCCATAATCATATTTATCCATGCACATGACAATTTGTGTATGTCAAAAATCTCAAACTAGGGGTGAACTTTCTTCAATGGGAACTGCTAACAGTCAATTTGTGTTCAGTAATTGTAGATGCAACAAAACATCATTTTGAACAAAGTGGTATTGACGTAACGAGGGAATGATTTGATCTTAACGACTGAATTCTCAATTGGACACCATCATGGTGACATGTTCAAGCCGCAACAATTTCCACCATGTGACCCCATCTTATTGAAATTGGATCTTGTTTAGATGGTAGCAAAATTTGTGAGGCTTTACTGTTGCTCACTTATTGAAAATCTAAACTTCTCAAAATTAAGTTTGGCCAGACCTTATTTGATGTGAGCCAAGCCCACCGTCAGTAGAATAACATGTCACAAAACAAAATCATTTGATTTATAGTGATTAATCGTACAATAGTCCCAACTCACATTTGAGGGAATTTTGCTAGTGACTTTTATATTTAGAAGTTTTTATAAAAATGCCTCGATATTTGAGGGAACATCTCTCTCCCCTTGCTTGTGTAAAGAGACAAAGGCTCGGATGGTGATCCTAACCACTTAATGAAAGGCCAACAAGTTTTCATAATCCAAATTAATAGCTGCAAAGTTGATCCAACAATCCAATCCATTCGGATGGTTGCCAAGCCCTGAGAATTGGGACTAGTGACTATTTGGGGCGTGGCAGGTTGTCAGTATTTTATAGTCCACTCGGGTGGATCATAAGATGGGCCACACAAGGTGTTCTACATGTTGAGCTTGACATAAGATTTCTCTTATTTAATATGTTTACAAAAATTTAATTCATGCATTTATATATACAGTTAAAACACAACCAATAAAATAAATTTTAAAAATAAAAGTGTGAAAATGGGGCTCATAAACGAACATAATAAAATGAATTACATGCGTTAAACTCATGTAATTCCATTTTCATATCCTATGTGCAAAAGACAAACAACTCCTTTAAACAAACATTACTTTACAAATTATTAATAACTAAATCATAGATAGATATATATATATATATGTTGTATGTATAATAGACAATTAGCATACACACGTAACACACATGTACCTATATCATTCATATTAATGGACAAGGAACCGAGCCAGGAGACATCTTACCCTAGTTCATCATCATCAGTCCATACAAGTGAGCTTTTCAGAATCACAACCCTGAACCCTATCCAACCCTCGGGCGTAGGACAAGAGAAAAAGAAGCCTTATTTGTTTTCGAACTTCAATGGGCTGGGCCCATTCCATCCAATAGGCTCATTGGAGAGGCAATTTACCAAAGGCTTGATTGAGCCTTGAAAATAAATGCACATGGCTCATAATAATAATCAACTTTATAATGGCCAAATTTAAAAAGTAACTCAGTTGACTTAGAATCACAATTTATATATGAAAATTATAAATTCGAAACTACACTATCTTACTTAAACGTATATAAGAATTTATCCGGACTTTTCCTAAACCCGAAGCAGTCAAGAAGAAGTTGAAAAGGCCTCCGATGGCACAACAACTTGGGAATGGCCAAATTTGTAATGTAGCGAAGGGACATTTTCTTTAAATGAAGTGAGCTCCTGGATTTGAAAAATGGGCCACATAGACACTTGAGGAGCTACACGAATTGACAATTTGAAAAAATAGTACCCGGACATGATTCATCTCATTAGTCACATCATTTAGGTGGAAGTGGAAACGATCGTTCCGAGCACTAGCCAACCCGTACTTTACACGTGGAAGAAAGCGATACTACACGTGTCATCTAGACTCTTCACAACCACCAAAGAGAGCGGACACTGGAACAATAAAGGGACAGCTTTGTCTTCAATATTACAGAACATGCCACCCTCCTTGATATAAGCTATTGATATTGGTTGTTTCCTGCTCATGGGCCTCAATATAGGTGGGTATACTATTTGCATGGGATCTTTGTATAAGAGAGTATTTTTTGTTGGCATGGTGCCTCATATGTGATACATTTAACCTATCGACCTTGCGCTCAATCTATAAATATATGTGTGAAATCAAGATGTCAATACTGTCCAACATTGTGTATAATTTCATTCGAACGAGCGGTGGTGCCTACATTGGAGGAGAGGGTTGATCCCTTGTAGCGTGGACTTTCATTAGAGGAAAAGTGATATATTTTTTAGACCATGGCTAACCAATTAGAAGAGGATTTGATCTCGATCGGAAATTAGATTCGATCCACATTAACGGTGAGGATGTCAACAAGTTGGGCCAAAAGCAGTGGTGAAACCAGATAATTTTCCTTGAGATTTGAGCCATTGTGTGAAAAAGAAAAATCTTAGACAAGTATAAGATTTAAAGGTTGTCCAATGGCTACACGATTAAAAGCTGCTCAAGCTTGTTATCGATAGAGAAGTTTAGCTTAAGCTTAACCCAGTTTTATTTATAATGAGATTGGGCTCAAACTTGACTCAAGCTCGATTAAATTCCATAGAGATGGGTTTTGCTTGCCTCATTTACAACCTCTTCATTGGTGGCAGCAATCCAAAAGGTCAGACTAAATTCCCTTCCTTTGCTTGAAAGCTCATAATTGGCTTTTAGATATGACAACAATCCACCTGTTTTTTCAAAGAAAATCTAAGCCAATGAACCCAAAAATGTAAATGAGTTGGAAGGAACATGGTAGAGTTTGAACCATACCCAAGTGGAGCTTTGATGACCTGTTGCAGGTATAGTGGATAATGCCTGGCTGGACTTGAGTTCAAATTCCAGACCAACCCAAAATCCAAGTATATTATAAATAACAATATTAATCAAACATATTGCTGACTCTTATCATTTAATAATTTATGCATATTACATGCAATGTATGATGTATTTCTGTATTATTTTAGTATAGAATCAAGTACATGGGTAACTCAGCTGGATTTGGAACCAGACCGGGTTATTAATGGGACCCAACATTATATTGTTAAGTAGAAAGGGCTATACTCGGAAGTTATCATAAAATCATTTATCATCTTACCCTTATCCCATTAATTTGGATTCAGCTGAAAAGCCCACTGATTATCAGTTATGATCAACTTTTGCGACGCAAGATCGGTGGAATGCTACTTCGTTTAGAAATAGACTCAAAACTTGGTTCTATACCTTTTTTTAAGCCAACTGCTTGTTCAAAACTAGCCCCTATTTTTTATATCTTTTTTCCCAGATCAAAGACACAACATGAGGTGCAGGAATGAGTTCCGAAGAATCTAATAACAAAACTTTGGACATGAAGCCCACCCAGGACTTTAAATTATAGTTTACAAGAAAGAATGACATAAGAATTCAGAAAGTAAGATCAGTAGCCTGAACCCATTTTCAAAATCTTACATCACTTGGTACCAATTCAATTGGATAGTCATTTTGTGGCCTGAGATTATCCTGACCCACCTCACCATTTCGGGCCTTCTAGAAGTCTAGAACTGATGCAAGCTGGGACAAGCACGTCTGCACACCCAAGGCCCAATAACGATGGCTCGAGTCCTTGCTACCACTGTTTCCAGCAGGCCTAGCCACGAGCCGAAACTGATTACCCATCCGAACCTAAACTAACCCTTCGGTCTAGCCCATGGGCTTCAATCTTACATACCTGAATTCCAAAAGGTACTGGATCGAGTCAGTATTGAAATGGGCTAGCCCAACCCACTTGCATATCCCATTTGATGCAAAAATCATTCAATGGATGGAGACATGTCCAATTACAATGAAACGCCTGTTGGCATTATTCCCTTCTTATCTCATCCACTTATGCTTCTGTGTCCCTGTCAAAACCTTCCATCATCCTCACCCCTGTGTCCTTGTTATTCCTTTGAAGCTACCAATAATGATAGCAATAG
This sequence comes from Umbellularia californica, assembly GCA_028538565.1. NCBI lineage: Eukaryota > Viridiplantae > Streptophyta > Magnoliopsida > Laurales > Lauraceae > Umbellularia > Umbellularia californica. The sequence continues at coordinate 72,197,808 of JAPQWN010000005.1, forward strand.
TATTGTCCTTGGATAAGCAAGAAGGAAGGTTTCTAGAAAGTATAGGACAATCAAACAGTGCAAAGCTACCAAGTCAACCTTAGTAGAGCTTTGGATCTGGGCTGGGGGAATCCAAAAGGTTTAAACTTTTGATCCTATCTCATATTATTTGACTGAGGTTATGACATATAACTCAGGTATGGTTAGCTGAGTTGCATTGTAAAGAATAAAACTCGAAATATGGTTTGACAAGTTTTTCTAATGGGTCCATCTCTTCTCTCATACAAGCTACTTATGCTGAAACATAAAAAAGGAGACCAAATTGGTTTCTCTATTTAAGAAATCTCTAATGTTACATGTTCTTGGTCAAAACTTTTATTGCAATATACGAGCACGTGTGCAGGAGTTGGATAGAAAGAAATCGAGTTGGATACGTTGAAATTCTTGGTTAGATGGACTCTAACAAAGGATTATTAAAGAAGTGGGTCAAAGAATATAAGGTGGATATGTAGATGTGCCATAACTATATATCCTAGGGTGTGGGTGATGGATATTTGGTAATGACTTTCCCCTTGTTACATTTTTCATTAGAGGGGACAATATTATTTGATGGTCGTTTAGGAAATTCGCCTTTATTTGATGGTCGTTTAGGGAATTCACCTTCGTGTCTTTGATTTTAACCACCTTGAGAAATAAAAGGCTATCATTCAAGAATTCAATTACATGAAAAAAATTGGCTCTTAGACTGATTTTCAAGGGGGGACAAATTTTGAGGATCTTATAATTTATTTATTTATTTTTTACATAGGGGCCAATTTATAAATTTTTTAACATAATGGTCCCCTCAAGGAAGAAGCTTTTCCCACTTTCATTGTTGGCATTAATTTGGTTATGTTTCCTTCCCCTTTCTTCCAAAATAGAAATATTCGAAATGAATAAAAAACATTAATAAGTGAAAAAAAAAAAAAAAAAGGCTTCATTTATAGCTGAGTTTAAGGTGTATAGATCTAGACAAAAAGAAAAAAGGAATGACCGGCTGTCCAGGGAATATTGATCCTAGATATGATACGCTTTCTGTGTGTGTGGGGGCTCTCTTTTCCACGCATCTAAACGGCCTCTTCTCATTTGCATGGGCTCTTTTGCTGTGTGTGCGGGTGCTCTCTTGGGTCCTTCCTCTTTTGTTTGGTTTTTTTTATTATAAGAAACTTCTACTTAATAAGAAACTAGCTTCGGCCGAATTCTAAAAGAAGGGCCTGTAGTGGTGGAGCCATCAAAAGTGGGCACATGTTCTGACATTGGAGGATGCAGTCCATGGACTGCAATGATTAATTGAATGGACAATGATCATAAAACAACAGAAATTATAAAGAGGACATGAGAGTAAAGCCAAAAGATTCAAACCATCTCCACTCCCTTATCCTCTAACCTTTCTGGAACATCCCTTCTGTACTGCCCTTTTCAATTCAAACTGTAACACTTGGTACTTCCATACTCGGTAGGGTTGTTGGGCCAGATATACAATTATCAGATGGACAGTCTGTAAAGTTTATATTTTAATCATAAGCCGTCCATCTTATGGCTTTATATCAACGGTTAGTAACGTCAAGTTTAGTCTAGTAACCTAAAAAGCCTCGTCACAGGCCATTGGCTCCTAAAAATTTGCTGCGTGTCCTACATTTTTTTTTTTTTTTCTAAGAACAATGTTAGCCCGTAAGTTTTGAGAAGGAGGGGTTGCTTACTTGGTTGGCAAACCCGCCTCTCACTTGACTCGGGGAATGACCCTGGTTTTTACACTCCTTTTATGTATGAGTTCTTAGTCTCCACATATATAGGTTTTCTCTCTTTGCATGTGCGACTCCCCTAGTGTGGGGGTTCTCTTGTCTGTGCGCAGGTCTTTTGAGGTCTGAAGTGGTGAATAAAATCAGTAAAGAGTCAAGACTCATTTTGTATGTGTGAGTTTTGGTCTCCTTGTTCGAGTCTCTTGGGGTCTTAAACCCCTTAGCTTGGATAGCAAAAGAAAAGGTGGTGAATAAAATAAGAAAGAAGTCAATATTCATTTGTTTGCCACGTCATCAATCAAAATCATAAGCTAGTTCTAGTAGAATTTTACTTGAAGCTAAGTCGACGTGGGAAAATAGTTTTAGAGGTTAGGGCTTTAATGGAGACCCCACAAATGGATTTATGAAATTGTGCTGAAAGAATCTCCAGACATCAGCTTTAGAGAATCCCAACTCCTCTGTTAATGGGTTTACTACATATTTCATGGTTTTCTGGTGTTTACCGAAAAAGCCTAGGAAATTGAACCCAAGAGAGCCCACACAAGTCGAAAGAAGAAGCTCACACTATTGCAAAGGAGAGTCCACACACATAAAAAGAGTGGTATATCCAATGATCAATCCCTAGTAGTAGATGACATGCAAAATTGTCAACTAATTGCAAACCTCTTGTTGTCAAGTGATTACCTTTTAAGTTCTTAAATTGCCATTGATGGAAGGGGCTGATGGAGAGATGGGTCACTGCTCAAGGGTTTGGCATTTGACTTACATTTCTGCCTTCATATTACACACATGCCCGGGGATCAATTCCTGGGTCTTAAAGTTCAAATTAGTAGCATCCCCAACCAGTAGCCAAGAAGGAGAAAATGTTATGGATTGTTCTAGCGGTTTTGGATAAGAAAAATCCTATATATTTCAATGGTACTTTGCACTTTATGTCCCTCGGTTGTAGGTCAGCTAATCAGACATGGGGGTGTGAATGTGTGATTACACATAAGTGCCACTAAATACCTCTAGTATTTCAAGAACTAGGGGTTGCTCTGTTATATAGCAACTCGGTCAGTTGCTCCGGGTTCAATCCCTCATTATGCTTCTCTCTTCTCACGTGTGTAGGCTCTCTTTCGGCATGTGCAGGCTCTCTATAAGCTCTCTCATAGGTCCCAGCCCCGTGGCCGGGGGGATATAGGGGAAAAAACAAACCCCTGGTATTTCTACCAAGAAAAACTACCGCCGGTGATTTCTTGCTTGCTTCCACGATCCAGACCATCAATGCAGGCCTATTCGGTGCATGGTTGTAAGGTAACAAAATGAAAAGGGAATTGAAAGAATAACCCATATCACATCACTGAGAAGTGAAGGCAAAATTTTAGTCATGCTTAAAGGGATGCCCACGGGATAAATCAAAATACTTTCAGTTGTTCCATGTAAATATTTTATAAAGGAATTCCCTCTGCCAAGCACCAGTGCTCAGGAGAAACTAGGAGGTGGAGAAAAGAAGCCCCAGGCCAAGAAGATCACCACCCTTGGTCCAGGGTGTCACAGTAATATAGGGTGGGGGCCTGACCCTAACTGGTGGTTGGACACAGCCATCAGTGGGTGAAAAGATCTAGACAGGCCACGGTACTAGGATCCCTTGGAACAACCATGCACCTATCTATCTAATCACCATGAAGGTCCTCAATGCAATTGATTTAAAATCCTAACACCAATCACATGCACACACACAAACAATGTTGAGGGCATTGTTATGGTACTAATGAGAAAAAAAAGGGAAAGCACCCTCACATGAGAGAAGTATCATCATAGCCACTGGCTGGCCAAACTTTGTTTCCAGAATGACGATGAGGCCAAATGGTCTGAGAACTTTGCAGGCTGTTTGTCTGATTTGGCCTAGCCTGTGTAGTTTTGGCTGCTTGTGTTGGCTTTTGTTTCCTTTTCTTAATATGTTTTTCCCTACCAAAATATATATATATCATAACCAGTTTGTCTAATCAGTGGAGACCGCATGCACAACCATCACATTTCACCATAAGTCAGCCCTTATATTCAGCATCAAGCAGTAAGGCACATGAATGTGAGTCACATCTAAAGCCTACCCAACTATAACAAAATAAACAAATCTTCAATGTCGATACACATATATGCAGCGAACTTTACTACATGTAAAATATGGGCAACCACTAAATTCCCAAACCCAACATGAGTACCATTGAGTACAATTGATGATGTTTGGCGCATGAAACGAGATGCTAATCACATGAGAAACAGAGATAACTGACACAAGCCAGCAATGCAAAATATTTCAATTCTCAACCATGAGAGAAAATAGAAAGGACAATATGCTCAAAATGAGCAAGTTCAGAAAGAAATTACAGCTTGATAGAACAACAGATGCATTGCATCAATGCAAGGTCAATTCGCTTTTTAAACATTTCCTTCATATATGAAAGCAACAATGGTGGTCTTTGGAGCTCCTCTGCCTCTTAAGAGAATCCATGTGAGAAGGAATCTGTTCCGTGTTGAATAAGCAGGCATTATACATTCACAAAAACGTGTGATTTCTTACCCCAACACTTAGAAGACAACATTCTCACGGCTTGTGTAACTTGAAGCCGAATATTCTTGGAACGTAGCTTTGTGAGGCCTTTTGTGGCTTGAGGTGCCCATAAGTCATCATAAACAGATGAGGAAATGTAGTCCCAAAATAAGCTCCGTCGATGTCTAGGACACATTCAAGAAAATTTCCCAGTAGACAGTAGAATGCATGAAACAAAAGGGTGGCATCCAGCTTTTGCATGTATGAGCGTTTGAATAATATCTATCATGAATGCACCTAAACAATTTTCTTTTGTTTTATTTCGGTTTTCATGGAGTTACTGAAACCACAGAGAAAACTTTAAGGGAGTTATACTAAACCTTAATAATATGCTGCTGGTCATGCAACTTGACCGCTTGCTCTTTCCCACTCTTCCATAATCTATACTCATCACCTGGGCCCACCTGGCCCAATATCAACCAAAGGGATGTGGAAAAGGGAAGGTCCACACATAGATAATGGAAGCCCAAAAATCAGCATCATGCACCCACTTAGGTTTGGATTTTAAATTCTAAAGTCAATGGTGAAAAAAGCATGGTCTAATATCCACGTAGGGTGTTTCAGTCGAACAGTGAGTAAAACTCCGATCAGGACTTGGGCCACTGCTGATTTGCAGGGGTGGTGTGATGATACTTGCATGAGTAGGGTTGTGGATGAATTCAGAATAACCCATGTCCATCCCCACACGAGATGCTCACACTACTGTGAGCAGTCCTAGTGTGAGCAGTTCTGTGGAGAAACGGTCCCGTCAATGACACTGAAAGAAAAATGTAGCCACGTCCAGATTAAACATCATTCATCACCTTTGAAAACGTGAATGCTAAATCAGATTTTCATGGGTAACATTAACAATACATGCACATAAGCTAGTGCATGCGACTTTTCTTTCCAAAAACATCTAAGCCATGCAAAATGCACATATGCCTTAATTTAGGATGCAGGTTATAGAAAGGATTGTCGAAGCGCTTTAGAAAAAAAATACACAAAAGGATACTGCCTTGATACTTGGACCTTGGATAATAGATGTCTTCACACTTGGGACAGTAGATTTTCACAGTACTAGATCGAGGAATGTCTGATTGGCCAACTGGAAGACAAGGCTGACCACAGCAATAGACTCTTGGGCACCTACCAAAGTCGTAGTTCTTATATTTGTCTAGCTGCAGAAGTTTCCAAATGAGTAACTCAGTCGAAAACAGAAACTTCTACCCAAGCATGATAAAGAAAGATTTATGCAACAACTTACCATTGCAGCCATCCCTTTGCTGGTTAATATGTATCGAACATGAATCAGACCATATAGCATCTCTGCCGCTGATTCAACCAGCTCATTTTGTTCCTCAGTAAACATATCACCTGTGCATGTCAGTTAATGATTCATACAAAAATTAGTGTTGCCAGGCATTTCTCTATAAGGAAAGAAGTGAAAGACTAGAAACATGGAAAGAACTTGCATGCTGCGTAATCATAACAACCATCTCTTCAAAGATTAATGCTGCATCATATTTTCCCAACATGTTGGATTGACCATCTTCAAACAGTTAACAGGCTGAATCGACCAAGCGAGTTGGTGGGTCAACAAACCAGGCGGTTCTGCAACTTAGCTTTTACCATACGTAGAAACATTTGCCCAACACAGTTGGGACAAGTCCTTGATGATGATGGCGGCAGCGGCAGCGGACCGGTGGTGGTTATAAATACAAACATTTATAATAACTAAAGCATAGAAAAAGTAAGCACAATTTAAAAAAAAAAAAAAAAAACCTTAAAATGAACATGAATTTGGTATGAATTGTAGTTTCAATTTTTAGTTATTATTAAAGTATATGTTAATAATTAAAAATGAACATGAATTTGGTATGAACTATAGTTTCAATTTTTAGTTATCATTTAAGTATATTTTAATTTCTGCCATGCTCTACTATTGTAAAGCCTATATACTATGGAAATGCCTTTGATGATCTGATTGACTCAGCCAGACTCATACAAATCAAGCCAAGAAATGAGCCAACCAGACAGGTCGACTGGGTTATAGCCAGTACTTGCCCAATCCCAGTTCAGCCCTATCCAGATGGTCAACTCAGCTGAGTTCCTACTTCCTAGTAGACCCACTGACAATTTTTTAAGATTATAGTAAGACATTGAATGATGGGGAATCCGCAGATTATTTGTTGTTAAAAGGGTGGCTCAAGGCTTATGGGCCTAGGTGTTAGGGTGGTTTGGCTGTAGTTGGGTTCTACCAAACAAATTGTATCTCCTGATTCAGACTTGGAGATTGGGAGTGGGGTTGGCTAGAGCAGAGTTATGTGGAAGGTCTCACGCTTCACTCCCTCCCCAGATGGTGGCCTCCTCCATCAGGCTTCTATAAGCTAACTTTCGATGGAAACACTAATGGAAATCTAGGCTTCACAGGTATAGGGGATCGTTAGGGGCGGCGATAAAGTGCTCATCTTTCCCTTTCAGGATATCAAAAAAAAAAAAAAAAAATCTTTCCCTTTCAGGTCCAGTGGGCATTTGCTCCATTATTATGTTGGAAATAGGATCCATGAAGATCGGTCTTCACGAAGCCAGGTAGTTGGACCTTCATAAAATTCTGTGCAAGGAGATTCTCTTTGTGCCTCTACCAACTGCCATCCTTACTTCAACTTCTGTGCTTCTCGAAAGAGAACTTCCAGAAATCATCTTCCTCCATACCCACCATCCTTAAATCCGCTATCGCTGCCACTATCGGACAAGGTTTGAAACAGCTATGGAAGAAGAACTCTGGGGTGATTCTGGTTTGTTGTCATGCTTAGGTATTAAAGGTTGGGAATTGGCTCTGGAGGTAATGATAGCTAGGAGTGGTGACTGGTGAGACACCTCTCATAGTTTCCTTTTTTTGGGGGCTCCTCTCCATTCTATAATGCTTGAAAACTAAACTGAAAACTAGAGACTCAACAAGACCGTGGTGGAGTTGGGGCCAAATCTGGGTTTTCAAACCCTGAATTAAGCTGAAGAAGGAGAAGAAGAGTTAAGCTTTTTGATAGTGTGCTTTAGAAGGAAAGGTACTTATGATGGATGTTCTTAGGGAGGAGGAGAGGCATTGCTCAAGATAATGCTTCTCCATTTGTGCTATTTGCAAGTTTGTGGAGGAATTGATTACATGCCTTCATATAGGTTACCAAGAGTCACTAGGTACAGCTTGTTAGATCTATTTAGGGTCTGTTAAGTGAGAGTGGCTTCCCCAGAGATGTCATCATCTCATAGATGTAGATCAGTTTTTATAAAGGATGATTTATTGGTTAAGCACGTTCGTGTGGGTTACCAAGAGTCATTTGGTGCAGTTTGTTAGATCTATTTTGGTATTGTTAAGTGGAAGCAGCTTCACTGGATGATTGCACCATCTCAGAGTGAGGTGGACCTTCCCAAATAATAGGATCAATTTTTAAGGAGGATGGTTTCCTGGGTAGTGTTGTGGTCATAATGGAAATAAATAAAGGGATTCTTGAGGGCAAGTGATGAAAGAAGATAGTGTTATGGAATTCATTGAGGAAAGAATAGCACAATGGGTAATTGCAAGAAAGGAATTTCAGGATTTCACAAGATCAAATTTCATGAGGAATTGGGAAGTTGTCACAATGGGTAGGGGAGGAAGAAAGAAAATTCAGAGGTTAAAACCTAATTTCTGATAGGTCAAGCTCAATGTACGCAGGGCAGAAAGAGAAAAAAGGGGCGCATGCACACTAATGTTCACCATTTTTTATGGAGTGCTATGGAATGATAAAGGAGACTCTTTGCTCCTTGGGTCTGATAGGCATCAAGGAAAATGAACCCAAAGTATTGGCGATAAAGGAAGAATTAAAGTTGTTTAGAGATCACCTTTCTGGCAACCTAATCATTTGAAGTGACCCGAAGAACACAATCAAGCAGGTTCTCAAAAAGAGGCGATGTAATGAGGGATATTTGGTTTCTGTGATCTTTTGCATGTGAATTCAAATGTACTCTTAGTCTGGCAAAGAGGAAATTTATAGAACCGTGATGCATTTAGTGGTGAATTGATGTATTTTGGGGGATTACTGTACAAAAGTGTGTAGTAATTGCACTCACGGTAATTTTTATTATATTGTCATATGCATGCTTTTTTGAACTTTTATGTATCTTTTCCTTTCTTTTTCATAAATTTATTAATTTACATTACTGATAAAAAAAAAACAGATTTCTTGAATTGAGCACATTGTTGGATCCATTCTTCTTCCTCCTTTAATGAAGACTTCATTAAAGACACCTTCGGTGAAGAGTCCATCAGAAGTCAAATTGAAGATTGTCTACGCACTCATGTCTTCTGCAACGCTCCTCGTCAGAAAATAAGAACAAGATTAAAGAAGAAATCAAAGTGACTGTTGCAGTTTTTTCCATAGCAACCAAGTAACTTCACAGAAATCCCAAACTACATTTTAAAAGTAACAGCCTGCAACATAGATCAATTTGTTTTCAGGGACGGCCAGATCCTTACTAAGCTAGGAACAGTCGAGTCTAAGCCTACTAGAAAACAGTTCATTTAAGCACATAAGGAGCGAAAAGGAACTTACCATGAGAGGATTCAACATCCAAAATCAGGTCAAGGGCATAGTCATAATAAGGCACTTGACTGCTTAGTCCGCAAAGATTAAAATCATCCTGGATGTACTCATCATCAACTTCACAAAAGAACTCATTTCCTCTCAGATTACAAAACCATGAGATCCAAGACGTATCATCCCCATCTGAACCGCTGACATCCGATTCTTCGCTGTCTGTTTCAGATTCTTCTGCCATTACACCAGAACGTAAAAACCATCAGTCATCCATGAATACGGCATTGGACTTACACATAAAATATAATCAATTTAAGACATGAAACAATTGAAAAACATAAACAGCCCAAAACGGTAAACAGTAAACGGTTTAAAAAATATATATATAAATAGCCGAATATTGGAAATTTTGATCTTTTAGTAGGTTCATATCAATGTCCATGTCTCATCCAATTCATCTGGGGTCAGCTTGTTATGTTCTATTCAAATTAAGATACAAGCTAAAGATCCTAATTTATAAATCTTATAGTTCTAACATTTGTTCTTTAACAGACTCTGGTGATATTAAGAGGAAATAAATGAAATGGGTTACATCCATTAGCCAATAACAAACACTACTACACCACAGGAAAAAGAAATCATACATGTAGCCAGAAAAGGAAAACCAGAACTTCAGAATCAGTGCATTTCTTGATGCAAACATACCAATAAGATCAAAAATCCAACAAGGGTTTCATCAATTACCCAAAATCAAACACAACCCACAAAAGAAAAAGAGTGAATTAAAACAGATTAGATATATATATATATATCTAGAGAGAGAGAGAGACTAACCATCTGAGCATTTGTTCTTGGAGAGAGAAATGGAGCATGTGTCCCTGTGATCCGGCGGCAGCTTCCCGGAGGAGGTGGACGGCACGGACAACCTCTCCTTATCATTGGCGTTCAATCCTTTAGAAATCGGCGTCGAAGATTTCTCGAGGTGCTTATCCAAGGCCTCGTTTATACGTTTTCGATCGATGTGACCGATCTCCTGCTTCGACCCAACGACACCTCGATCTCTGTACATGGTCGATTCTCCGCCCTTTTGTCTCTCACCAGATATCAATCTACTCGCCCAAACATGCTTCAATGTGATCAGGAAACCACTAACAAGAAGGAGGAGAAGAACTAGGGTTTGCAGAGGAAGAGAGCCTTAGATTTTGAGGAAGATGGTTGGGAGAAGAAAGAGAAATTAGAGTTTTTGATGGTGAGATTTGAAGGTATAGAAGAAGAAGAAGAAGAGGAGGAGGAGGAGAGAAGAAAGAGGGAGACCCTCCTCTCTGTTTCGATTCTCGCTCGCGCTTCGAAGAGAACGAAAAAGGAGAGGGGAAGAGCCGAAGAGGTGAGAGACTGGTTGTTAGCTTCTCTTGTGAGTCTCCCACAAAACAAAACTTCATGCAACAATCAACATTGCCTTGGCAAAATATCGGGATGAAAATGGGTACTCGATTCTCTGATTACCTAGAGGTCTCAACCTATTAAAAATTGGGTCTGAGTCCTTATTTAGGCCTCGATAAGTAGATGTGTCCAGGTCTGGTTCTACCTTGGTTTGGACCCGTGGACCCGAGACCCGATATATTACCTCAATTTTTGAAAATCTCTTCTAAAAACCATTTTTTTTTAATATTATTCTCTACTTTAATTTGGACCCGGATCCAGACCCGTCCCATATATGGTTTCGGTTCCGGTTCTAGTTCCAGAGCCAAGAAACCAGTTCCAAAAAGGTTTCGGGTCTAGATTTTGTTCCACCTTCTCCTTAACGGTTTCGGTTCCGGGTCCACCATGGACCCGGACCGGAACCGACCCGTTTACAACCTTAGCAAAATGGGATATCATGAGAACTTTAACATTACATTTGGTAATGGACAAAGAATCTACGTAGGCATATGAGGATTTCTTTTTGCCTTTTGCTGTTCGAAAAGAGATTCCTTATTAATTATTATACAGACTAGGATTTTAGGGAATGGCGTATATGAAAATTCTCTACAATGAAGATTTCATTGGTTCAGATCTTTGGGGATTCACAATTGCTAACACATGGGTTTTTCACGACCGTAGAGGTGAGGATTTGCTTGCAAAAAATAAACACTTACGCAAAACTCAAGGCCAATTTGTTTGCATGCAATTGGATTCTCATTAATTCATGATAAAATGGGTTAAATAAAGTATTGTTGAATAGGCTGGTGATGGATGAATGCTCCAAGATATAGGTGGGAAAATTTTAATTTATGAAGGTGATGGTTGGGCATTCATTTCCATCTATATATATATATATATATTTTTTTTTTTATATCAATGTTAGCTATCATTGAATGTTCTCCTTTATTTTTTTAAATTTTAACATCTTTCAAAAATATATTTATTGAAGTTCATATGAATTCAATTGTATGCAAACAAATGGACGCTAAAATGCTATAATATCAAACAGTGGTTATTTTGAACCTTACATCACCATCATAATGTTCTTAGATACGTATAGAGTCCTTCTTTTCCTTCTTAAGCAAATTATATCACATGCTTTCCTTTTTCCTTTTTAAGCAAATTATTTCACATGCTTTCCCCTGCAATGGATACCAACCCCACCCCCCCACAAAAAAAAAAAAAAAAAAAAAAAATAGAAGTAGTAATTGCCTTGAGATTGATTCATATTAGAAGATATGAGATTAGCTATTGATCCAGTCTACACATGTGGATATTCAGCCGCAAGGTTATGTCATGAATGACTTACATCGAGTAATTGTATAGCCCATTATATTCTATTAAAGCCACGGGTTTTGAAGGTAATTTTGTCCATAACTTTTGATTTTGACCGGGAGTTATATTCATTCTCTACAATTTACCCACCTTCTCCTCCTACTTCCAACTTGTAACCACCCAAGTCTTCTTTCCGCTTTTCACTCTTCTACAACAACTTTATTTCTATCACAAATCTCATATACCATTTCTTCTTACCCCATTAATCCTAACTCATTTTTACTCTACGGACTCTTAGACCGAGAAAAGAGTTACTACGATAAACTTCTCTTCTTTTATTCTATTTTTAGAAGTTTATGCGCTATCTCTATCAAATCATTGTCGGTAAGTACTTGAGGATGATTTTACATGATTTGAATTTCTTTTTAATAGATCATTAGACATAGTGTTGTACTTGTGCTAGTTTGTATGAAAGTAAATTGTTACATGTGAGTTTCCATGTGAGTGATAATGCATTATCATTTCTCGATTTTCGTTTATACATATGATAAAATAAAAACTCTAGATAGGTAGAGTAAAGTAAAGACGGCATCGATAATAATAAGTTCATTGATGGAGAAATAACATGTAGTGTGGTAAGATTAACTACATATGAATACACTCTTCACAGGGGCTACCTAGTGTGTGTGTGTATATATTTTTTATAATTTAGGGATGACAACATAGAATTAACTTTATCAATGAGCACTTTGGATGCACCTTCTAATGTTTCAAACCATTTAAATGATACAACCACCTATATTTTACCAATATTGCTCTAAGTTTCAATTCCGACACCAATGGCTTCATAGGTGGTCAAAGAAAGTGATTGAATACCAAATTACATGATTGCTTTTTGACAATTTGAACCTTTTGCACAATTGAGGAATACCTTGTGTGCATCCAAACCATCCATTCAAATTGTCAACCTTTTATTAATGGATGCCCATCTACTCCATTCTGAGATATAGTAACTATTTGTTTGAACGCCTTTGAAAAAAAGCAATCAAAATATGATTGTCCAATCCAATGATGAATTTTATCCCAAGTTGAAATATAACTTTCATATGATGATCGATGAAACAATACATTAGTTTGGGTTCCTAAAAGTGGCCCCATTGTGTCAAAACTGCGACTTTTTAAAAATATAATATTTTCCTAGTGGTTCCGCCATAGTTTTCTCAATCTAACAATGAATGTGACCTTGATGAAAGCATGTCACTAGGGTAGAAGTGAATTGAAGTATCTCGTGAATGGTTTGGATTTTAAAATGTGCCCCAAGTATTTCATGAATGGTTTGGATTTTAAAATGTAACCCAATTATCTCCTGAATGGTCTGGATTTTAAAAGGTGGTCAACATGCATAGATTTAGTTCAAGTCACTTGAGCTTAAAATGATAAGATGAACCTTTTGTTATTACTACCCTTATTTTATAGGTTAAGTTTTACTTAGGTTCGTTGCTCAATAGAGACCTCATTTCCATGCTTCATGCATGGATGACTTGAGGTGGCAATGACAATGACAATGATTGATTCACATAAAAGAAATGTCAAAGAAAGCAACTTTCTTCTCATGTTTCTTATTTATTTGTGAATATGCATTCAATTGTCCTTATTACATGTCCCAACACTAATCGAATGATTTATTGTGTATGAATGGACAGTGCCAGTGTGGTATGAGGGTGAAGGAGGATGGGCAAACCATGCATGGGGCATTCACATGATTATATGATTATTAGATCCCTTAATACATGGGTCCTGCATTTATCTTAACAGATTTAGGGTCTATTTCTTTTGTGGACTGTAAGAAATTTACCATGTTGGAAATTTGTGAACACGATGTGACATCTCGTCCCCTAAAATCTCCAAATGCTATGCTTATTTCCTAATATTTCTGAATCTCAGTCACATGAAAGGTCCCAAATGACCTTTGAGAATTCAAATATTCCACCCTCTTTGCATTTTTGTGGAATTCAGGAATCCGAGAATTTCACTATGTCTGGAAAAATTCAATGAATTCCTCATATAAGTTTTTGTTGAATTTCAGAAAAGAAACAGGCCCTCAAACCTCACCTGGAGACCTGGAGTGATTATGTAACTTCTTGATTTTTTTGACTTGAGATAAATTTATCTCTAGATAAACCTTCTTGGATGTGCTCAGAGCCAAGAATCCAAATCCAAATTCATCAAGACTCCAACCATCAACCATATATTACAAGATATATTGGAAATAACTTAAACCACATATGCATTTGGCGGCAAGTTGATCGCACCCATTGGCCATTGCACCTCACCAGTGCATAAAAGTTGTTTATCAGTGGAAGACTAACAAAGAGCCCGAAGTCAGTGTTCTTATATAGATACGTATTCGCTCGAGCTTCAGAGGGTTCGTTGTGGGGTTTTGTATTTGGGTCGCTGGCGCCAATGGATTCAACCGCTTCAGCATCTGCACCGTATCCTGGTGTTGCAAGACTTTCAGATTCTTCATGCTATCCTCAGTACTCTGCTTCTCTTAAATGTAAATCCCCCATATCCTTCTTCTTCAATTCCTTTCATAAATACATATGTAAATGTCTTGTTTTAGGGGCCTGTTGATGCCCATTCACAGAAAGCATCTATTTTTCTGTCATGATTTCAGTTACCCACTTCTTAGTTTTGAACTTTTTTTTTTATATGGGGTTGAAATTTTCCAGCAGATGATGTGATTTCTGCAGCTCTGCATGTGGGGTATTTTGATTGTTTTCAATGTCAGGCTTATTTGATTTCAATTCAATGGTTTGGGTTTGGTGTGAGATCAGTAGTGGGTATTGCTGTGTGAAATCTGAAGTAGATTGTTGGAGGTGAAATTTGGGATGTAAACTGACTGAATGAATGACCCATTCCTTGAAATGGGTCAGTGTTCCTTGTTGGTTATGTTAGTCTGGAGCATAAAATGTATGGCAAGGATGGGCTTAGGGTATGTTTGTCTTGTCTGGATCATCAAATGGTTTCCGTGTGAATATTTATCACTTTGTGCTGCATTTTTTTTTTAATGGAAACCAGATTTGGTTTAAACGTAGAGGACAGGTTAAATTATTGGGCATTGGGCTCCATACTGGCTGGGTAAAAACTGATAGGTACTTGCAGTATCGCTGATGTTTTATTTTAACTGATAAATAAATAATAATTGCCTGTATCTGCTTGTATAAGATGTCCATCTAGTCATATTGGCATTACTGTTGTGAATTGAGTGCCGCAATGATGCTTGGTATCAGTTTTTACACATGGTACATGGTGTTTGATATTTAAAACCATGGCCCAGAACCATTTTCTATAGTTTGACACGAGGTAGAAACACATTTCACTGAAGAAATGTTTAGCTGCACCAAACAAGAGAACTTGAAACCACAGATTGAAGTCTCCGGTCTTCTTTTTCCTCGAAGAATAAAATCACTATGGAAATGAAATATCGCGGGAACATGTTATGCACAAACACACCCACAGGATAGGTCCTAGTACCAAAAGGCTGGCTGCAGAAAGCTATGTTTCCTTACCCAAATCAACATTCCAAGTTTTGAAGTTATCTGGATGTTGATTTGGGAAAATTCCTTCATATCCAATCCCTAGTACATGAGACCACTGTTTCCACATTCTGCACATTATTATTATTATTATTATTTGCCTTCTAAGCAACGGTACTTTGGCTTGAATTAAACACCATAAATTTGCATTCCCTTGCTGTTGGCAATTGCAACCCTTTAGTGCTGAACTGCCGATGCTATTTCAACTTCAGAGTTGTCCAGTCCACTGGGTATGTTTTAAGCTTGGATCTGCATGCTGCATCTGCTAATGAGATATATATGAATGCACTGAACAGCATCGGATGAGCTTTGGCATCCAGAGCCCAAGCTGAGGACCAAGAGCCTTTACTTTAAATGCTAATTCAGTAGGTAATACCGTAATAGAATTAAGTCATCTTAGAAGATAGAAGAGAATGGTTTTGATTTAGTTAGTAGTAGAATTTTAATTGACTAGGTGGTTTGGCTTTGGGTAAAAGTAGGGATGGCCCAGCCCGGCCCGGCCCGCCAGGGAAAAACCCTGCCCGTGGCGGGCCGTGCCGTGCCAGGCTAGCGGGCCAGGCGGGCCTGCTCCTTTTTTTCCCTTTTTTTTAATTTTTTTTTCAGTATTAAAAAAAAAAAGGAATAGAACACAAAGAGTCAAAGACACAGTTAGTGTAAGAGAGAACCATTTGGATTTAAGTGAAAATTTTATTCATCTAGTTTTTCTAATAAGTAAAAACTTTGGTGTAAATTCAATTAATAAGTCAAAGACACAGTGTCTTACACAATCACCAACTTCATCTAGTTTTTCTCCACAATCCAAATGGTTTAATTAATTCATAACTGCTTGTGTATGATTGTGTAAGACAATTAGTGTCTTACACAGTTAGTGTCTTACACAATCACCAACTTCATCTAGTTTTTCTCCACAGAGTGTCTTACACAATCACCAACTTCATACACAGTTATGATTGTGTAAGACACAATTAAAGAAAAAGTCTCTTACACAATCACACAATCCAAATGGTTCTCTCCAAACAGTTTTTCTAATAAGTACATTCATCTAGTTTATTAATTGAATTATCAAATAAGTAAAAAATTTTAACATCACAGAATCACGGAGAATGACAAAGATATTTAAGTGGTTCGGTCAAACTCGACCTACTCCACTGAGAAGAGAGAACCATTTGGATCTTAACTTCTTGAAGGTTTCTTAATAGGATTACCCTCAAAACCTTACAAACTTTTTAGAAACTAAAAATAAAAAAGAATGAAAAACTTATAAATTTAAAAATTACAATGAAGGAAAAAGTAAAAAATCAGATGTGTAGTCCACTAATGTATTCTGCTGGATCATAATCTTCCATTGATGTCAACTCTTGCTTCCTCTTATCTGCCAAATACCAGTCTCATAGGCAAACACAACACTCCACCGTTTCTTCAGTCAGATTGGTTCTTTTGTCATCCACCACACGTCCATCTGCGCTAAAAGCCTGTTCTGATGCTACAGAAGATATTGGAATCGTCAATAGATCACGAGCCATGGCGGCCAACACCGGATAAACGCTTTCTTGTTGCTTCCACCAAGCTAAAAGGTCAAAACTAGATGCATCCTGCACCAGTATTACACCGACGTCAAGATATGATGATAACTCCGTCACAGTGTTACTTAAGCTTGAGCTGGATGCTATGCCTGTAGACAGGGAAGAATACCACACATCCCACTCACCAACACCTGTTTGCTGGACTTCTGAATGGCCCATACTAAGCCCAGTTGTACCCATTTGCTCACAATAAAATTGAAAGAGGGCTTGTAAATTTGCCCTAATATTTGAAAAAACATTTAAATCTATATAATTCATGTTTTTATTTATTCCATCAATAAAAAACTGTACACCACTTAATTTTAACCTAGGATCAAATACGGCAGCTAAAGAAAATGTCATTGGAGCCTCTTTCCAATATTCATTAAAATTTTCTTCCATGTTTTTAATAGTGCTACTAAGTAAAAAATGATTTCTAAATCTACTGAATTGTAAAGTAATTTTAAAAAGCTTCATTTGATATGGGATAATATATCCCGGAAAAAAATAATGTTGAAGTATAAAAACCTTCTAATAAATCTCTTATTTGGGCACATAACTCCCAATGTTCATCACTAATCATCAAATTTTGTGCATGAAAAGCACAAAATTCATTCAAAACAGTTTTCTGATCAAGTACCTTGTTTAACAAATCACACATAGAATTCCATCTATGTTCTACCTCCTTAGGCAATTTAATAGCTGATACGCTTTGCCTCGCACATATTCCAGCATACAATTGTCTTCTCTGTGCGGAGGTGAAAATAAATATAGCAATGTCTTTAATAGCATCTGTGTAACTTACAATATGCTTTAAACTAATCTTTGCAATGAGATTTAAGATGTGACATACACATCTATTTTGAAAGATAGAGCTATCTATCAGAGTTGCAAGTGACATCTGCATTCTTATTAATTCAATAACCACTGTATTATTACTGGCATTATCTAAAGTTATAGATAAAACTTTTTCTTTAATATTATATTCATCTAGTTTTTCCAAAATAAATGTACTTATTCTAGTGTCATTGTGTGGTCATTCAAGACTGCTAAAACTAATTATACGTTTATTAATAATCCATTTTGAATCTATGTTATGTGCAGTAATACAAAGAAAATTGTCATCCCCTTTAGATGTCCACATGTCTGTAGTTAGGGCTATTCTACCAGGAATTTCTGCAAGGTAATTTTTTATATTTGTTTTCTCTTCCTGCCAGAGTCTAATAGCATCATTTCTGGCTGTATTTCTTGAAATATTTTGAAATTGTGGTTGATAGTATTTCTGGACCCATTCTTCAAAAAACTCATTTTCAACAAAACAAAATGGTAATTCGGATAACACAATCATTTTAACAAGATTTTGTCTTCAACTTTGTGCATTAAAAGAAAAAAGACCCAAACTGCTACTACTGCTACCACCACCAGTATTAGAAATTTGGGTCTGTAATCCAGGCCTCCCTGTCCCTGCATCCGTTGGCTTTTTTTTAAGGCTGGACATTTTTGCATATGCCTTGCCAAATGGCCGGTACCCATTTTTGACTGGGCACCGTAAATCTTACTATAAAATTTGCATTTTGCCTTTTCAACTGTTTTTCCATTTTCAACAACCTCAAATCTTGTAAATATTTCCTAAACTGGTAAAGTTCTATTCCTCTTGGTTGGTTTACGGGAACTCTGAGGAAAGGGGGGTGGTAAATCACCTACTTTATCTTCTAATTCAATAAAATTTTCTTTTTCCCCTAAATTAACTGAAGATGATTTTGTGGAAAATCTTCTAGCCATATTTCAAAAAATAAAGTTTATAAGAAATAATAGTAATAGGCTCTAATAGCCTTCTTTTGTGATAATTAATATAAGAAAGGGGAGAAAATGAGAGTTAATATAATATAATATAAACTGATATATATGGAATCTCAAATTTAAATAATATAAATACCTCTAAATCTTTGAAGGCCCCTTTAATCTTGTCTCTTGATGACTTGATCTTTGGCCCTCCAAAAACTTATTAGAGAGAGTGAAAGAGTTGAATGCTTTGAGAGAGAGAGTTAGAGAATATATAAAGAGAATGAGAGAGTTGTGTAAATTGGTGAGGAATGAGAATGGGAGGGTTAGGGTATTTATAGACTTTGTAAAATGGAAAATGACACAAAATACCCCTTATATGACTGTTTTATAGCTGTTTTATTTTTGGGGGGGGGGGGGGGGGGGGTAAAATGGACTTTTTTTTCGAAAAAAAGTGTTATGGACGTTGGGCGGGCTGACGGGCTGATCCCAGCGGGCTGCTGCCCCAGCCACCTCGGCCCAGCCTGGCCCGTGTGACGGGCCGTGCTGTTGACCGGGCCGGGCCGGGCCACGGGCCGTTGATGGGTGGGCTGGAGTGGCCCGGCCCGGCCCATTTGACATCCCTAGGTAAAAGCTTTATTATGATCCCTACCATTGTCATGTTTAAGCTATTAATACAAAACTGGGCACTGTAACTTGGACACAATGATCAATATCACGAGAGAGAGTGTGTAATTTCATTAAAAAAGGGGAAAAAATGGCATTCTGTGGTTAATATTCAAAATTGTCATTTGCATGTGGAAAACATGTTTAAGAGATTTTTTTTTTTTTGGTAAAGATCCCATATTTTCTCAAGATTTCTTTATTGGTCATTCATTTTTAAATGTATAACTTTTGTGCTTTTTCTTCTTCTTCTTCTTCCTATTTTTATAATTGTTGTTGTTATTATTGTTAAGTGCAACCATAGTGACTATCTATACTACTAAGACTGCTTTACTGCAACTAATTGACCACGCTACTACTTCTAATGATGACAATGATGCACGGTGATGATCTGATTAACATATTCTACAAATGGGAATTAACATTATTTCCCCCATTTTTTGTTTGAAATGTATTTGTACAAAGAGGATTAATGCATTTCTTTCTTCTGTTTTTTTTTTTTTTTTTAAAATTTTTTTAATATATATTATTATTGAATGTTAAGCTGACTTGAACACGCAATGCTATGGTTGTGCCACTGAGCAACCTCACAGTTCTAATGATTTTACTGCCTCTTTTCAATTAATCCATAATTATTGTAAATGAAAGGTCACTATTTAATGAAAAAAATATGAACGATAGGTTCTTTCTTGATTAAGATAATTAACTGTGTGTTGGATGTAAGGTAGATTCTAATTTACCACTAGTGGAAGATATTATCATGAATTTCAGAAGGTAAGGATTCTATTGAAGGGTGTATCACATTAGTTTAGGAAACTCAGATTTAATTAGTACTCTATGTTATCAAACATTGATCAAGGTGGCTACGATTATCTTACACAAACTCATTTGAAAATTGAAACCTCTGTTGATGTGGACGATGTTGGATTAAATATCTTGGTGTTAAAGTTTAAAGCTCTAGCCGAGGAATTATTTTGCCTATAACTTTGTATAATCCAGTTAAAATTCAGTGATATTATCTTGTTTGGGATAATTAACATGACAATTTGGCAGTACCGATTTTTTGAGGTAGGATCAGTGGAAAATTGGTTTGCTTTTCCATTGAACTATTCTTGAGGGGTTGTTGAGGATAGCTATTGTTTCTTCCATGTCTTTATCAGTAGATGTTGGACATATCACATATCTAATCATGGAGTAACTTGGAGGATATTGATGTTTGGATGCTTAGTTTGGTTACTGCACTGATTTTTGCTACTAGCAATCAATGGGCCAATTCTTTTCAAAGAATAGAGTTCTAGTACTGCCCCAAACACGTAAGAGGTTTTGGATTCTATAAATCTATATTGTGACCTATGCCCCACTCAATGATCTGGAGCCAGCACAAGGCATACTTTTTGTTCCTTGCATTGAGCGTAGTGCCCTGGACCCTGAATGATCTCGTTATATGGATGATTTTTGGAAGTTCAATCAGTTCAATTTATATAAAGGCAGAGGACTATATTTTACAAGCATAGAAACAAAGATGACGGGGATGTTTTATACCAGTACAATATCTGCTGTTGCCATGTCATTTAGAACTTGCATTCCTCAACATATTGGTTCTAATTAAAAACTGAACTATATTTAGGGCCTGTTTGAAACTCTGATCTGTTTGAAATAGAGCTGATTCAGTTAGATCCATTTGAAATAGAGCTGCTTAAACCCGAATCTTATGAGGGTTTAGGTCTTGGCAATTTGGAATATAAGAATTGGGCATTGTTGGCGAAATGTCGATGGGCATTTGGAGAGGAAAATGAGGCTTTTTGGCGGAGGTTGATTGCTAGTAAATATGGTGAGGATAAATGAGGTTGGTGGCCTAAGCTTGGTCCTATTTGCTGTAGATTTGGCGTTTGAACTTTGAAGGGATATTATTTATGTTGGGGATGAGTCCAATATGCGGGGGAAAGCATTGCACTAAGGGGTGGGCTTTATAGTAGGGGATGGTGCAGTTGTGAAATTTTGGTTGGATGATTGGGTGGCGATGGCACCCTTGTGTGAATTGTTTCCAAAGCTATTTAGATTAGCAGTCAATAAGGAGTCTCCTGTAAGTGACCGTTTCAAGGTGAGGAGTGGCTGCATGGCGTAAGAGGTGTCTTTTAGGTGGAGCCTAAGGCAGATGGAGGGGTTTATCTACCAGGAGATGTTGAGTGTTTTTGCTAACATGTTCTTTTGCAGGGATTACAATGACTCTCGGATTTGGACGCCTTCCACCTCTAGAGAGTTCTCGGCTAAAGCTTTCTACTCGGCCTTGGAGGGTACTCATCCTCATAGGACCCCTTCTTCCCTCGTGTGGTTGGGTTTGGCTCCACCCCGGGTTGAGGCTTTTTGTTGGTAAGCAGTTGCAGGTAAAGTCTTCGCAGTGGATAATCTGAGGAGAAGAGGGTTAGCTTCCAACAATATCTCAGACACTTGTGTGATGTGTGGCAAGGAGGAGTTGGCCATCCATCTGTTTCTTCACTGTGAGTTGGTCGTTGGCATTTGGAGCAACTTTGTTGGGAGGAGTGGTCTTGCTTGGTGTTGCCCAAAGCATATAGCAGATATGGTGGCGTATTGGCAGGGTGGGTGCTTTGTGGGGTGTGGCCGAGTCTTATGGAGGATGATTCCTTTTGCTATCTTATGGACAATTTGGAAGGAAATGAATGATATGATTTTTAGGGGCTTTTGTACTTTAGATCGGACTTGATTTCTAAAGTTACTAAAAGGATTGCGAAATGGACTTTGGCCAAAAAGGAGTTCTCTAATTTTAATTTGAATGATATTCTTTCTTATTGGGGAGCTTGTATGGAGTGTGGTCCTGTTAAGGAGAAGAGATCCATCCTTTGGTTTTCCCCTCATTATGGGGTCTTAAAGTTTAATGTGGATGGAGCTTCTAGGGGCAAACTAGGCCTAGCAAGGATTGGAGGAGTTCTTCGTAATAGTAGGGGGGAGGTATTGCTTATGTTCTCCAAATATGTTGGTGTGTGCGATGCAAATGAAGTGGAGGTGCAAGCTAGCTTGGAAGGCCTCAGATTGTTCTCTAGAGGATATGGTGGTCCGCTTGTATTGGAGAGCGATTTTTCTAATGCGATTGCTTGGGTCTCTAAGCACAAGGCTAACCAATGGAAACTTCAATTCCACTTCAATGAAATTTGAGAGCTAGCAGCTAGTATCGAGGTCTCCTTCCATCATGAGATTAGATTTGCCAACTCCATAGCGGATGGGGTTGATTGGCTTCTTCCTTGGATTGGAGTGATTATGTAATTGGGTATCTTGATTTTTGAGCTTGGGTATGTTGCATCTCTCTTGCACCTTTCCCCTTCCTCCTTTTTGTGTTCTTTCTGTACTCCTTACTTGTTGCATCTATTTTAATGAAATCTTTCGTTACAGTTTCAATTAGAGTATATTATAAATAGCCTGCTTGGTAAGATATGTGGTATGTCTGATTCATAATTTTTTTTTTTTTGGCAAAAAGTATGTCTGATTCAATTGAAACATAAAACTTGTTATAGTAGTAAAAATTATGGGCAAACTTGTTAGGCATAAAAGCACTACATGCAAACTTGTCATATAGTAAAAGCTTTACAAGCAAACTTGTAAAATAGAAAAGAAAAAAAAAATCTGAAAGAAAAGAACAGAAATTGTGTGATTGCTTTAGACATTGATGTCTGGTTGGATCTCTTCCCTTTTGTTACGTTTTGAAAAAGAGGGAAATGGTTTTGATGTTGATTCAATTAGAGAGGATAAATAGACTTTTGAAAACAGTATAAAGCACTCAAACATTTGTTTGAATTAGTTTTAGGTCAAATAAACCCATTTTTAGACTTGCCAAATATCACCTTATCTATTTGTATTTTCAAACTTGGTGATCTTCTTTTGTTTCTATGTGAGTTGATCCACATGCCCAGCAATTGATTGCAATTTGTATCTTTTGGAGGTGTTTTGTTTGAATAGATTATAAGAGTGGGTGTGTTTGAACTTTTAATGGATTTGGTTCCTCTTACTAACCAGCAGAAGACTAAACTTTTATCTGTCAACACTTACTAATTTGAATGCTGTCAATCCTGTTTTTCTTTTGTCCTTCTTTTTTTAATTTTAATTTATTTTTTTTATCTGTATACAATGGGCAGATCTCAATTGGCTAGGGGATCACATTTAAATATGCAGAGATTCAAGTTTTTTGTTTATCAACATTTTTTTTATCTATTGTCAACAATCTCCATAACTAAGTTGTCCGATTAAGATTTGGTGCACTTTCTTCCTTGGTGGACTTATATGAATTCTCATCTTATCCAGATCACTTTTCTTCAAACATGGAAGATCTAGAAACTAGCTGGCTTATGACAATTTCTTGAGATTAAATATAATTGTGCACTTTGGGAAACAGCTACTGGCTATTTGTTTATTGTCCGCCCCAAGTATTTGCATGGTATTCTCTATCATTGAGTTGTTGCATGTGTAGCCCATGGTTTGGCTATCAACAGTTTAACACTATCGATTTGATAGCCCAGTGCGTACAGGCTGTAAAATAAGTCAGATCCAAAGACTAATCTCTAGCAGTTAAATGTTAAATATTTAGCCTTAGTTCTGTTTTATTTATTTATTTATTTTTATCAGTAACAAGCTAATTCATTAAAAAGAGAAAACAATACAAAGAGGAAAAACAAGAAAGAATAACAAGGTACAAGAGCATTGTACCCCTTCTCATACCTCAATTACAAAACCATGCCCTCCCAAGGAGAAGTCCTATCAATTCCCTGTTTGGCAAGCGCATCTGCCATGTGGTTAGCCGATCTAAGCTCATGATGAAAGACCACATTAATGGAAGAGGATAGAGCTTGAATTTCAATGAAGAGGAATTGGAATTTCCATGGATTTGCTTTCCGATTAGACACCCAAGCAATGGCGTTGGAAGAGTCACTCTCTACAATAAGGCTGCCACAAAACATTCTTGAAAAACACTACAGAGCTTCTAAAATAGC
This sequence comes from Umbellularia californica, assembly GCA_028538565.1. Lineage (NCBI taxonomy): Eukaryota > Viridiplantae > Streptophyta > Magnoliopsida > Laurales > Lauraceae > Umbellularia > Umbellularia californica. Next base: position 72,222,050 of record JAPQWN010000005.1, read on the forward strand.
TAACACTTCTTCTTCATTAGAATAACGAATCCCAACATGCTTAGAAAACATTAACAAAACCTCACCTTTACTGTTATGAAGGACACCTTCAATCCCTGCTAGCCCTGGCTTACCCCTTGCAGCACCATCAGCGTTGAACTTTAAGACATTTGGGGGGGGGGACCAAAAAACAGATCTACTTCCCTTTTTAGTGCCGCAACCCATACAACTTTCCCAATTTACAAGGGTATCTGTAAGAAAAAAATTAGAGAACTCCTTAGTTCTGTTTGATGTGGACAGTTCATTAAGAATCTATTTGGGGATGTTAGTAAAAATGTTATCCAATGGTCAAAATTGCATAATTCTTATTTTCTTATTTGTACTCCTGATTCCTGGGCGTTGTCAAAAAAAGTGCTGGTATTTTGAAAGTATAATTATATCTTAAAACATTTTGTGAAGTGATATTTTCCTAACAATATTGTGAGATTTGAAATAACCTGCAAAGTATAATGTTGTGAGGATAATGCAATTTATTCGGATAAAAGGATAGAAGTTGAAAATTATGTAAATCTCTTTTGTACCATCCATACATCCACTTTCTATATTTTTATGTTTTCTTAATGTTTAAAACTATTTTTTTTTCTACAATATCATCTAAGAGAACCCCCAAATTTTGGAAATACCTGATATGAGATGCTAAAATTCTTAGAAACCGATTTGGGACATTGTGATGCCCTTTTAATTTTAGCATGCTTTTTTTCTTCTTTTATCTTGATTTGTGGTTTTGGTGGATAATTTTGTAGGTCTTGAGGAATTCAACCCTGATAAGAGCAAGTGTCAACACCACTTTGATGTTTACAAGGAATGCAAAAAGAAGGAGGTATGACATCCTCTTCTTAGTTTTGTGCAAGGTGCATTTCTCTAATAACTCCAAAAGACCTTGTTAGCATAAAAATTTGAAACTCTTTTCCCTATTTTACAACGGGGCCCACCTATCCATAGTCCAAACCATCTCCACCCATTCTCAGGTTTGGCTGGCACTCACTCTAATTTGGTACTGATCCATATATTACCATAGTTAAATTGTACCACGAAGAAAACTGCACTCATAAAACCATTGAGCTTTGGGCCACTCATCACAGGTTAGGATGTACGAATTGGGTATTTTTGGACACCCCTTTCCTCTCTCCCCAATAGCATCTATCCTGTTGGCACTTGGCACTATATACTGTATACGGCAATTTACCTAGTATTGTAAACAGGGGTTACTTGAGTGCTTCCTTGTTGTTCAACCCTTGAAAATAGTGTCAACTGATGAACAAGGAAAAAGAATGGATAATGTGTGGCTTCCCACTGGTCCAAATCTCTTCCGTATACATCTAGGCTCATCTAGGTTCAGAGAGGTAGATATCTTTGTAAATTTCAGGATCTGCACTGGGGGTGTTGGCGCTCCTAATCTTTCTCATATCTTTCTTACATTGTTGTCCATAAAACTTTCAGGATCTCAAATTAAGAATTGTTGTCATATGATTGTAGTGATATTCGGGCCACGCCTTTCTTACATTGCTCTAATCTTTTTCTACCCTATGATCCATACATCCAAGTGGGCCTCATGACATACCGAATACAGAACTTGTGTGAGAGAGAGGGTTGGCTATTGCATGTGAGTGGGTTGGATTGATCGGTAGGGGCTCCACTTTGTGGGGGGGGGGGGGGGGGGGAAGCTGATTTTAACCTTTTTTTTTTTTCCCGAATGGCGAGCTGATTTTAAACTTGAAATTGTTATTAGGCGCTGTTAATGATATTCATTGTAGGGTTGAACTATGGTGAGGCATGAATTAACTCTCGTTCGTTTGGTCTTTAGGATTTAATTACACCTGGTGGTGGATCAGGTTCAGTTCAACAGTGACACTCCACCTGTCATTGGTGGAGGTTGAGATCCAACACTTGTTCAGAATGAGAACTGGCACAGTATGTATCAGAGACATCTTACCATGAAAATAGAAATATATAGGATCAAACTAAGGCTGTGTAACAACTAAGGGTGTCAATGGGTCTGATCTGGAGTATGTTGAGGTTGCCCTAAATCTGACCGGATCACCTGTACATTGTACTCAAAATATGCCTGAGTGGGTCGCTGTACCCAACCCGTCCCGACTGGGTAAAACATGAACCCATACCTGAACTTACTTTCTTTTGCAAAACAAACTCGGCACTCATGTACATATTTCTGTTGTTCAGCAATGAGTTCACTTTTATGTAATCCAATTGCATAAATGGATACTCAATTCTCTCCCCCTGGTCTGTATAAACTAGGGATGTGGATGGTTTCTTAGACTAGGCAATTGTATCAAATCCTTGGTTCAGGTCTAGGCGTGGGTTGAGTCATTCTGAACCTGCTTTGATTACAAGATGGGTCTTGATGACCTGACCAGGCCCAATCTAACAGCTCATGAGCTTTGTACCAGATCTGGGCAAAGCCAGGCTGGTGAGTTAGCGGGCATCAACTCCCCTACGTTTCCATGTGTGGCTCTTTTTCCATATTGGGGGCATTTCAGGGTTTTTTTTTTCTCTGTACCATGCTCCTTACTGCACCAGCCATCTATTGTGGATCCCGCCAGATGAATGATCTTGGTGAGTGGTGAATGAGCACCATGAGCATAGAGTGCTTTGTGCATAGAATCTTTCATTCACTTGAACAAAGGATTAAATGTTCCATTTAAATGAACAAGAGGTGTTTGTAAACTAGATTTTTTTTAGGTAGCTCATTTCTGTTGCAAATAATCTTTCTGGATGTTCATTGCAACCAGCCTGTCACATGCTTCAGTTTTTTTGTTTATTAGATCATTTGATCTGCTCCAATGCTTTTCTGCTTCAATCTGTTTGGTCTTCACACCATTTATCTTTTGACAGAGGGAAGCTCGACTGGAGCGAAACAAAAAGAGATCTTTGTTTGGGTAAAATTCAGAGCGACTGATAGTCCTGTAATAAGGTGAAGGATCTTTGCAAAGTCCTTTCTCAATGTAGAAAAATGGGAAGAATCTCACATAGATGCAAGACTTGTTATGGGTGATTTACCGTTGCGACACAAATACACAATAACAAGATGGGTATCAACCCTAAAACCAAAACTTTTAGAGGGTTAAAACTCAAAGGCCTGGGGAAATTGCATAGAGGAACCATTTATGTGCTTCTATAGATATATTGATCAACCACTTGGAAAGGGAGTTTTTTTGTATTCATGTTTTATTATCCAACTTTTAGGCCCATCATTACCCTCTGACCATCCCTTCAAGTCCCTCTTAAAATTAAAATCCTCCTTATCTTTATATAAACAGAATATGGGTGCTTGCAATCATGACTGGAAGTTGATGGGTCGGCCATCCCTTTCTTGTGTATCCACTCTACACATGGCACATGACTGGGTGGTTGAATTATTAATTCGTTGGACTACTACTAGTCCAAAAAATTACTGCAATTCATCTTCATGTTATCGATCTCATAAAGGGAAGCTGTTCTCCAGCGAACAATGTGATGTGGGAAAAATGGATTGGTGCCTTCTTTGGGGTCCATTCTTGAAATTTAGGGGGGTCCTGGTACTTAATGAAATTGGCATTTGAAGGTGGGTTGGTGAATTTGACAGATCATGGTGGAAAAAGGAGTAAAAGGTGGAATGATTATCCCCTTTAACAGAGTTTAGGGTATCAACCAATGTGAGATTGCATAAAAATAAATAAAGAAATGAATAAAGTAATGGATTGCTTGCACTGCACAACCTTAATTAAATTTGTTAAACACTTTATGGAATGAGAAGGGATGTGAGCCATAATGTCTTTCACAACTTTCGGTGTATAACAGTTGCAATTGTCCAAGTTAAAAAGTAGTATACTGTGTTCATAAGTGGACTTTTGATTTGTTAACTTTTGTATCGATGTGTTAATCTAAAAGCTAATCATATGGATCACTAGATTTACTCATTGGGCATTCATGGCATGATTTAATCAACTCAGTGATACTGTTGTTACTGTTAGAGATCATAACTTCAGCTTTAGAAAGCTTTTGATATGTTTTCTAGTCTATACTAGTTGCAGCATTAGTAAAAACCTTTATCTGAAAAAGAGAGTCCCTTGTTTCCTTCCCCAATCCTTCGCTCATTATCAGTTAATCTAAATTCAGTGCAAATGATTGATGGTCCAGATTGATAAAGGCATCAATGCACTCAATTTGAGCTGCTCATTTAAACAACAATGATTAGCAGTACACGACCAAATGTATTCCTGGGCATGCCATTACAGGTGATCTGATGCAGAGCCCTTGCTGATTTTTTTTTTTTTTTTTTGGGGGAGGGGGGGACTCAAGAAAGCAACCTTACAGAAGCTGCTAATGTCCCAAACAAACCGTCAACCCATTTATTTGCACTTATTTTTTGGTACCCTAGGGAAGGGGAGGGACTCAAGAAAGCAACCTTACACCGGGGGAGAGAGAGACCTCATGTGGGAATAACATTGTATTTAGGAATCGATCCTTGGGTTGTTGGGTGAGAGGTCACCAACCAAGTGAGTCCTAGGAGCTGAAAGGTGAAGGTCCTGTACAATGCTTGTTATAATCTTGGGTTTCTTCCTACTATCTTATCTGAGACGTTTATGACCCACTAGCATTAGACTATCAGCATCTAGCGGTGCTAATGATGATTTAACCAGTAATAACAGTAATAATGGCATCTACTCTAAAGAACAAAAAGGAGGCTGCAACAAGAAAGAAGAAAGAAGGTGAGGAACAAATCAAGTGCTTAGGTTTGAAATATAAGAAATATAGTGTGGAGTTGTTGGGTAGGGCCAGTCAACCTGCTCTCTTATCATTTAATAGAAGGGTGCTCCACCCTATTAAATATGTCCTGCAACGTCTCTTTCTCTACCATTCCTCATTGGTTGGATGGTGATAAGGTTCACCCTCCTATTGGTTGTTTTCAATTCAATTTTACCCCAACATTATGAAATTTTCCCTCTAGTAATAATGGAGAATAGATCTTAACCAAAGGGGAATAGGGAACATAAAGGTGTATGTGTTTAATGATGCTCATTGTGAAGGACTACTTTTCCTCTCACATGGACATCCATATAAAGGGTCCAAGCATTTTTTGACTCCTTGTCTTGGTCACTGGTCTCAAACTAAAGGCACTGCCCACATCCATCACAATGCCTGGTGGGCTCGAATTGGGCACGAGATGGCATGGGCCATGACTATACCAATCAAAGAAAAAGGCAATTTTTGTGTTTCATCCAACTACTCGCTGAGTGAGTATTTTGTGATGACCCGCACCATTCTACTTCTGGGTCCATTAAATTGGACATGCCTTAAATTTTTTTTTTTAAATTATTTTTCCGGTGGGTATTTAAAATGTTTGATTGGGTGCTTGAAAGTGAAAAGTTGAATGTAAGCTCAAATGGGATATGAAGCTTTTTTTTTTTTCTTTTCTTACATAGGGTTCCCTATTCTTTGGGTTGGATTAATCCCTCCGGGCCCAGAGAGAAGCTGGGTAAAACCCCTGTGGCCCCTAGGTGGTAGCATAAGTGGACTCTCAACCTTTGGTTCCTGAAGAAGGGGAAACCAGGGTCGATACCAAGACCTCTAGCTCTGGAAGAGGGAGGAACCGTGGTCCTGATCATTGAGTCAACTCCTTGAGGAAAACATGACCAGGTTGCAAACCCAACTCACCTAATCTGAACTGCAGCATTATTGGGTTAGTGATAGGTTGGGAAATCCTGATCGGCAGTTGAACAGATCAGACATGGGTTCACCCAATTAGCTCTATAACCACCCCCACCTTCCTCCCTAATAATTAGATGGATTTGTGTGTGTGTGTGTGTGTAAAAGGTGGGTTTACTTGAGAGAACAAGGGTCAGACGGGTCAGCTTGAGCTAACCTGCCTTGGGTGTGGGAAGGGAGTATCTGAGCCGTTTGATATAAATGGATCCAAATGCAGGCTGGGCCCTAACTGTCAGACTTTCCCCCTTCTCAAATCTCAATCCAACCTGTTTCTCTTTCGACACCGGCCAACAAAATTCAAGCTGACCATCCTTGGAAGGACTTTTTTTAGTTCAAGGAATTATAAGGCTCTTTTGAAAACAATAAAAAAAAAAAAAAAACTGGGCCCAATTTGAAATTGTCGCTAACAAATATAGCGTCTTATGTACATTTCCATATTAAATGGTCTTCCTGTATAGCGAGCACCCATTTTCATAAAGTATCCGGCATTGGACCCACAAGATAGATTTTTATTTTTTGTGCTATCGAAGGGTTCCCAACCCTATGGGCTGGACTAATCCCTCCGGGCCCAGAGGGAAGCAGGGTAAACACCCTTGTGGCCCTAAGGTCGTAGCACTAGTGGGCTCAACCTTGGATTCCTGAAGAAGGGGGAACTTGGGTCAATACCAAGATCTCTGGCTCCGGAAGAGGGAGGAACCGTGGTTCTGACCACTTGGCCAACTCTACCTACAAGATAGACTACACAACCTGTTTGGACAAATGATCTGTCCATCCTTGGGCCTCATATTGATCTTTGCATCCACTGTATTGGTCCAATAGTTTTCTAACCTAAAATCAATGCCCTTCACTTCATTTTTGCCCAAAACACTTTCCAGCTGTATTATATGTATCTGTTCCTCTCAACAAACTCAATAACTAAATAGTACCACTGAAGGACAGGGCTGCCTTATGAATAAGGGTGTTCAATCCCTAAAACTTTAGGACTAAGATGTACTCATGGCCCACTTCATTGATGGCCCTATGCGCTCAATCTGAGATCCGAGACAGGTGATCTACTGCATTTCTCCGGATCACTGTTTTTACTTTTTAGGCTTCACCCTGTTCCACTGATGGATGTTTAATTTTGAATTTTCTTCCAATCAATGGGTTCTAGAACATGGGCCATCCAGTCATTTATCTAGGACCGGGTTAGGTTGGGTGGGGTTCCATCACTTGATTTTTTTGGCAACATGTGTGGGTTTCACTTGGAATAGGTTACTAATTATTAGTGTTGAAACATTCAATTTAAACTCAATCTAAAAATTAAAATGGTCAACCTGAAACTTAATAGTCATTAAAAATCAAGTTAGCGGGTCAAAAACCAAAATGTGATGAGTATCAATCCAATTTGAACTTGACTCCTTAATGGTTGAAATGTAAACCTTACCTAATCTAAAGTAAAAGGGTTAACCTGAATCTTGAATTATTAGGTCAAGTATAGGTTGGGTTGGAAGGTCCAGTCAGGAACTATCCACATGGGATACAAGTGCATCAATCTAAACCATCAAAATTGTGGCCTGAACTGTGAATCAAGAATATGTTATATCCTCCACAAATAGATTGATCGGATGGTCCAAGCCTCTAATTTCATTGAGTTTGAGCACAACATTCTTCTCAGCATTTAGTGTGTTCTTTCAGGTTGGATTGACCCAGAGATTTTCAACTGTGAATCACAAAACACCATGTGGTCACGACATGCATGGTGATCATCAACTTCTGCTGGCATCATGTATCTTGATTGATTACACAGGGACATTATTCAGTAGTCCGCGGAACACCAAAGTATACTTCTACTGCCAGATTGCACACATTGGTCTTAGCAGATAAGAGCCGTTCAATTGATGGGTCCCACCTAAAAAGGGTTATATAAGAAAAAAAGAGCCCAATTGGTGGGCCCACCTAAAACAAGATCATAGAAGAAAATAAGATTTCTCATTGCAAACAATCTTAGCCACACGATCGCATTCTAGTGAAACCAAAGTTCATCCAACGGTTTTATATTTCATTGAGAAGGTTTTTTGCGTAAAAAACATGGAAAGCGGAAAACACTATATATCATTGTTGCAGCTGATTTTTTTACGAGAAAAATAAAATAAATTAAACTGAAATTTCCATGATTCTTGAAAAACCAATTCCTATTGACGGGTTTCGGACTTTAAGCGGATTCCATAGTCCTAGACAAACATGCTTTTTCTCGATTTTTCTCCACTTGAGGGGAAAATTTGGGGTTCAGATTAAATCATTGGTGGTCCCACCTCCGGGGCTGATGGGTCACAGACTAACAACTAGTCGTTATGATTCAAAATGGGGCCAAATTTGCCCGTTATCTTCGGAAAGGAGAGAGGGAGACAGATAATCACAGTTAATGACTTGGGTTTCTTTACTTTCCTGGTTTGATGACAGCCTAAAAACAAGAGTCATTGCAGACAGCTTTCCTGTCTAAAGCTACTTTGCTTGACTGCTCCGGTGCTCCCTCCTCCTCCTCTCTCTCTCTCTTCCCCTGTAACTTCTCAGACATTGAAGAAGGGAGTCTCCTTTTCAAGGATTTATTCTATCTTTAGCCATCTTTGTTGGGTTTCTTTTCTCTTTTTTTTTTTTTTGGGGTCTGATGAGATGAGCACATCCAAATTCATCAAGTGTGTAACAGTTGGGGATGGAGCTGTTGGGAAGACATGTCTCCTCATCTCCTACACAAGCAACACTTTCCCAACTGTACTTTCTCTGCCTCTCTTTCTGTTTGCAGCAGTTGAAATGAAGATGTTCAGTCTTTTGGTTGATGGGTTCTTTTTGTTTTGACAGGATTATGTTCCAACGGTGTTTGATAACTTCAGTGCAAATGTTGTGGTTGATGGGCAGACTGTGAATCTGGGGCTCTGGGATACAGCAGGTTGATTTTTTCTTTAACTTCTATCATATTCCAATCTATGATCTTAATTTTTTTCTCAATTTTATTTTCTCTGATGTTTCTTTTGTGATTGGGGGATTCTTTGTTTTGTGTCTAATTGGGAGGTTATTTCAAACCGTATCGAATCTGTGGAAACTTATTCTCGTTTGAGAATTTGATGGGTGGTTTCAGAAGTCAAAAGATCTCTGAAAAGTTGCTCTACTTCCATTTTGCAAAGAAGAAAAAGTTGTTGTTAATGCAATTGGAAAACCAAAACATCCAAATTTCTGATTTTGGATTTTATGGATTGCTTGGTAAATTGAGATTTTTTGCAAAATACAGGGAAGTTTGTTCCTCCGAAAATAATGAGCATGTTTTTGAGAAATGTTGCATCTGAATTTCTGGTTTTCTTATTCTTTTAGATGTTTCAAGAAAGTAAGATTCCTTGCAGGTCAAGAAGATTATAACAGGCTTAGGCCTCTCAGTTACAGAGGGGCTGATGTCTTTCTCCTTGCGTTTTCTCTAATTAGCAGGCCTAGCTTTGAGAACATATCCAAGAAGGTATGCTGACTCTACCACTTGTCTGTTTTCTAGTGTCCAACTTACATAGGCAAAAAGGATTAGGAATGGTGTTTAATTCTTGAAGTATGATTCTCTGAGTTTTTCTCTTTCTCCTTTTGCAAATTGCATTTCATTGCGTGAGAGAAGTGGGTCCCAGAGCTGAGACATTATGCCCCATCAGTGCCCATTGTGCTTGTGGGCACCAAATTAGGTGCTGTACACCTTCCTCTTCTTGCGCACTTTATCAACTTCTAATGAAGTTATTTGCAAATTGCCCTTTTTTCTCATGAAATATCCAACTTTCTCTAAAGAGTAGGCTATACATTTCATGTTATCTTCTCACAATATATGAAGAAAATTCAGCTTGGAAACAAATAAAAATTGCCAATAATATCCATGTATTGTAACATATATTTCTCTTTCGTGTCATCGGTTGTGAGAACTTTTTTTTTTTTTTTTTTTTTTTTCGTTTTTCATTTTTGCTTGTGTGTGTTGGGGGTGGTGGGTGGCTCTTAATTTTATCCTGGTAGTAAACCGGAGCATCAGCTCTGTATGTACTCTATGGTAGAGTGTATAACCAAGTAACCAACACACCATGGTCACCATGTTTTTGACAAAAGCTTGAACTCTCTACCTGCTCTATGGAGGAGTGTATAACCAGCAGAACCGCACATTGACACTTCTTGTTACTTCCACGCATCAATTCATATTGAGATGAAATTTGATTTCAAGACTAGAGCTCGAACTCTGTACTTACTCTACTTTAATGTTTCTGTTCTAATGTCTTTTTGGGCTTTTGAAAGTATCAAGAGCAGAATGGGTGGTGGGCAACACATTTTGGCATCTTTGGTTGTTATATCCTCACTTAGAAACTGAGTATTTGGACTGGAGATAATTAAAAAAAATAAATAAACAACCAGACGTGAGTTGATAGTCTGTAACATTATGTGAAAGATGTTAAGGCTTGAAATACGTAGTACAAATAAACAGAAGCTTGAATAGGTTAATAATGAAGAGAGCTCGCACAACATAGGCATGTGGTCTGCCTGTCATTCGGGGAAAATTTATTTCTTAATCTTTCCTTAGGGCCTGTTTCTTTACCAGAATTTCAAGAATTTATGTCTGGGGGAATTTCAAATTCTCCAAAAGCTGTCGCCTCAGGTGGAATTCCAAATTTCTCCTCTCGATGGAGCATTTGAAATTCCAACAAGGGTGGAATTCCCATAATTCCAAAAGGTCATTTGAGACCTTTTAGGTGGCTAGAATTTAAAATTCTAGTGAAAGAAACATAACATTTCAAATGCCGGGAGACAAGAAGTCACATCACGTCCAAAAAACCCCAACATAGCAAATTCTTGTCAGGAGTTCTTGTAAAGAGCCTGTTTATTTCATGTAATTGAATTCCTAGGAATTCCAAGATTTTGTATTCATTAAAAAATTCATCCTAGTAATTTAAATCCTAGGAAAGTCAAGGTCCCATCTATAATTCTACATCGTTACCTTATATCCTTCACCCATCACCTCTTAGTGGAGCTCATTTAACCATGAATTCTTATGTATTCATTTGCTATGTATTCTATGCAAACAAATAGGACCTTAGAATTATATATGCAATACTCATAAACTGCTATTGTACATTCTCTTATCTTTCTAGACACATTTTTCTCAATCTAATATCAGCAAATATATGGAGCTGTCAATTTGTGGGTATTCAAGAGACATCATGTGATAGCAACACACATTCTTTTTTTTTCTTTTGATGGGACAACACACACATTCATTTGAAAATTACATAGAAATATCCTGTGTACACATACTTGTAGGTGAAGAGACTTCTGCTTTAGATGCTGCAAGTCAGTTCTCTTGAATTTTTGTTCTGGCTCCTTTATGTGGTGTTAGAGCGCCGCCTCTCCCCCCCTACCCCCACCCCCCTCCCTCCTTTTTTTGGAAAGATAAAGTATAGGATTTATTAAGAAAGGGAAAACCTCCTAATAGTACAACAGCATAAGATCAAAAAGACCAAAACCCATATCCCAGGCATCAGGAAAAATCATAAGCCCAATATCCTGGACATCAAGAAAAACAAGAGCAGGATGCAAATAAAAAAACTAACAATCCTATATCCTGGGCATCTAGATATTCAAATATTAACATAAGTGTTCATAAAACATGCTTAAACTAACAATCCTTCTAACTCTACAGCAGAAAAATGCATTGGCCCAATGCTCACTCCCTTCATTTTCTTATGAAGCCGAATAGCCACTCATGAAAGAGAATGAATTGGAGCCATCGGATAATGCCTAAACACTGCTTCCATCTCCCTAATAGTAAAGCAATCTCTCCATGGGGACTTTTGATAGATTTACCATAACTGATCGAATAGGGCCATCAACTTCAAACACAGAAATATGAACGTGCATTGGGATCAAACCCAAGAGAGAATGAGCTGCATGATAATAATCACAACTGGAAACAGTAGCTCCAAACTGAGGGTCTCCTGTATCAGCCCACAATACACCAATCATGAAAGGAAAATAATGAGTAATAGAAAATCTCCAACCCTCCTTAGGTGCCAAATCTGCTATTTGTAGTCGGACTTGAGGAGTAAAGGTCGAAAACTCCACCTACTCAATATTACTCGGGACATGTAAACCCAAGTACATACATCTGGCATATACCGAAGATATAATATCTCGGCTCACCTTATCAGCTGGACGACTAGAATTCCTAAAAATTCTTTCCCCACAAATGTGCCAAATATATGATGTAAAGAATAGTTTACAAAGTGTTACCAATCCCTTTGAATTCTGATCCACTCTAGACCAAGTAGAATCAATAAGCTCAAAAAGAGATACACACTGAACTCTGGTTGCGAGAAAACCATATGGAGTAAACCATTCCACACCTGCATAGAATAAGTACAGTAGAGAAATAAGTGATCCTGAGATTCCCAAGTAGATGGGCATAGCACACAGTTTGAATCACAGGCAACATTCCTTGAGAGGAGGAAGCTTTTTGTCTTGAAGCTGGCTAAGAATCCCATCCAAGCGCAAATGGATACTTTCTTTATGCAGACCTTAAACCACACATAATCCCTTCAAGGAATGGGCGTACGAGAGTCACGATTAAGCACCATAGAATATGCATACTTCAAAGTAGAGTCACCATGCTCTTCCAAAACCTAAACAATCTCATCAGGAAATAAAGGCTCCGGCCAAATTTCATTTTGGATCTTATCCCATAAAGAAATGAAATCTTCAGAATTTGGTGGAAGAAGCTGTCAGCCATTAGGAGAAATGAATTAATGAGCCCGTAAGCATTCCCCCAAACCAAGATCATGAATAATATGAGTTGGAAAAATATCTCATGTATGGCCATCTTTCAACCAAGGATCCGGCCAACAATTAGTAACTCTACCATCTCCAATCAAATGCCGGATATTAAGGAGGACCACAGACCTCAAAGACAAGATACCTTGCCAACCCCATGAAGCCTAAATAGAAGAGGAAACATACCAAAATGTTTTGAGGCAGATAATTAGCTTGAAACCACAAATTCCAACAAGTTGGGAAATTGTGGATAACATTCCATATCTGCCACATCATGGCAGCCTGATTTATTCCATGAATAGCCATAATGACAAGCCCTCCAAGATGACGAGGAAGACAAATAGAATCCCAAGCTTGGTAATGCTTAAAAAGTAGTACACATGATTTAATGCAAGACTAGCATTCTTTGAAAGAAGGGCAATTTGGAAAATAAATAATATTAGGAGTTAACAAGATTTTTAGTATTTTCCAGCTTTGTTAATTAGACTCTTTGGGCTGACAGATTTAAGAGAAGACAAGCAGTTCTTCATGGATCATCCTGGAGCATGTACTATTTCAACAGCACAGGTATTTTGTAATGTTAATACCTGCTTTCATGCATGTGTATATATTGTAGAGGTGGCAAAATATTTACAGAATCTCCAAGAAATGGAAAATATTTTTCTGAGTTTTCAAAAAATGCAAAAACCTTATTGTACACAAAGTATTTAATTTTCATTAGAGTGACGTCAGGAGTCATGGCTGGCCCCTGAAGAATTAAAGCTCTCACTTGGACAATCAATGAGAAGTGCATTTGGGTTTGATATTGGGGAAGCCAGAAGCCAATATCTTCTTCCAATCTTTCAGATTCTGTTCTTTATAACAGGTCTTGTTACAGCTTCTGTCCATGCCACTCATGATGAAAAGTTTGTTCGTCTTTTCCGCCGTTTGATTGTAACCTTTGAGGTTATTGTTGACCAGTATATTCCTACTGATTCAATAAAATCGAAGCATTGAAATGATTTCAAATCTATTAAAAACTGCTACTTGAGCATTACAGGTTGTCTTTCGCAAGAATAGCTAGGAGGTACTACTAGTGATTTAAATGAGCTGTGCTAAGCAGAGCATAGCTTAGCTTGAGCTTGGCTTGAACATTAAACAAGCCACCTTAAACTCGAGCTAAGTCTAGTGTGCCTCAGGTTGAGCTTGGCTTGATAGAACTAAATCAAGCTCAAGCTTGATAAAAAAAAAGCCCAACCAAGCATATCAAGCTTGAGCTTGAGCTTTAAGGCTACATCAGAAATCAAGCCCAACTAAGCAAATCTTAAGCTTGGTTTCACAGTGCATGTCTAGTTTGAGCTTGAGTCATGCTCGACTCAAATATTATCAAATATAGGGAAGTTTTTCCTTGACACCACTAGTTATCAAAAAAGCAAGAGGAACCAAGGGATAGAAGGCCTATGCACAGAACAAGAATCAACCTAAAACCAATTTGATTGGATCTTAGACTTGTAGAGTAGGTATATACTTAAAGGCCTTAAAGATCAATAGTGAAAGAAATGCTAAAAGTATTATATATTTTGGTTTCTTTGTGAGGATATGATCACTTCTGGTGTTATGGTAATGAGATATTTCTCAAAAAATTGTAAAGAAAATAGGTATAATGCATTTTATTTTGTAATGTTCCCCAATTCATTTGACTTTAAGGGTTTTAAATTAATTATATTATGCATCATCCAAACAATTATATTTTGCACTGATTATACACTTAAATATGCATACAAAGAGCTAGATCGATCCTCTTAACAATTCAAGCTTGAGCTGAACCTAGTTGAGCCTCTCAACAACCCAAGCTAACCCTAGCTTGAGCTTGGCCTCGGCTTGATGACATCCATTTACTAGACAGTTCCATTCAAAAACCTCAAGTTGTTATGTATGTTGTGAGGTCCGTCCAATGGGATCTTGATTTTGTAAGACATCACAGGCCAGTATTCCAAAAATGATAGCCTGGCCAAAATAACCATGCCATTTTGTGAATGGATAATGGCAATGTTGCCCTCCTTTAATTTTAAATGGGTCCAATAGTTGCACTGTTGCAATTCTGCAGGTGCTTCAATCCTTAAAAAACTTATTCTCTACCTAGTTTCCACTCCACATGCTTCCAAATATTGACCTCTTGTTACTGTTGAAAACTGAAGGAATTAGTTCACCACTAATAAATGATAGCTCAGCTGGTTTTTTCAGTTTTTATGTTCCTTGTGGTGAATGAGTCTCAACGGGTACGATACCTCGTCGATACAAAATATTCATGTACTGCTTGCTACTTTTTTCGGACTTTTGATTTCATGAAATATCTAATCTGCTTTATTATAATAAAATTTGTTAAATGTTTTACAAATGGGATGAGGCTATGGTGATATTAAAGTTTATACCATAGTTGAATACTATACTGATAGGAAGTGTTATATAAACACTGAGTTTTACATTGATATATTTTTTTTTACCACTATTGGGAGGGTGCTCATTGATCCTTATTCCTTATCTTTGCATTTGAAGATCCTTGTTGTCAGACTTTCCTATAAAAACTCATTATTTCATTCTTAGCATGATCTCAATTTCTACTGTGTATTTTTTACTTCAGGGTGAAGAGCTCAGGAAGCAAATAGGTGCATTGGCATATGTAGAGTGCAGTGCTAAGACTCAGCAGGTTTGCCATGAGTTGAATTTCAAATAGAACATCAGTAGATAGGTCCTACATCACCAACATTCATTGATCCTTTTTAAGACCCCACTATGCTTGGGTCTCTCATCAAGATACAACCTATAGTCTACACTAATGTTTTTAAAAGGCTCGAGCATGAGATGATGCATTCCAGTTGGTCAAAGTGTGAGGCGCAACCTCAGTCCAAAAGGCAGAACCTCATGAGCACTTCTCTTTTAATAAATGAATAATTTCATCATGTAGAAGTAAATATGAATAAATATAGTTGCAGGCTGACTGTTTTAAGGCTTCTATTGAATTAACTGGGGATGACTTAGTTGTTCCTGGTAACGGCAGTCTTGAATTATTAAAAGCAGTTGCCTTGCGGCATAAGCCCCAAATTCTTCTAAAAGCACTGGTCTACTCTCTACAATGCCTCTATAAAATATATTTACTACACGGAAAAAAAAAAAAGGATACATCTTGAAGAATTTATGGGAGCTTAACTTTCTGAGAGATGATATTACGATCCGAGGACATACGCATTTGGGGCCATGATTTGGTTATCAATATCATAATCGCTTTGTTGGGCTTCATCATTAATGAACCATGCCCCAAGATCAAATCAAAATTAAGAACCTAGCATCGCATATTTGGCCTTTCATTTGTTGACTGCTGCTGGGATTCTCTATTAATCATATAAACAATTGACTGAAGAATTAGGATTGTTCAGTCTAGGACTCTATGCCGAAGCACGTGTCAAAGACACCTCATATTATCTCCGCAGAGATTTCTAACACGAGAAAAACCTCTCCAAGGGAAAAATCCCAATTTTACTTAATTCCAAATATGAGATTATCATCTCTACAATGCGCAATATAAATAGGGAAAGTAAACTTAGGGCCTAAGACAATCTAATCTAATAATAGAAACTATCCTAATCAAACTAGGAAACCAAATAAATCAGAATGCTAATCCTAGTTACAATAAAATTAGGAAGCTACTAAAAAATAAATATCCTTAAAACTATGTTGAGTGGGACCAGTGGTGGAGTGGTAGCCCGTTCTGCATCACTCTAGGTACGGGAATAGCATTTAGAGTATTGCTTCTCTTGCGAGTTGTCATTTTTTTGCAAATTTCCATTTTAAATTCATGACTTAAGCGCTGGCAATCTACTGTTAGTCACCTATGCTTGGAGTTCTGGAGTAATAAGATTTGCACTTTTGGATGCAGAATGTGAAAGCTGTTTTTGATGCCGCAATCAAAGTAGTACTTCAGCCACCAAAGCCCAAGAAACAGAAGAAAAAGAAGAAGGCCTGTTACATTCTTTAGTCAAGGTCATGGAGGTGCTCAGTGTTCAGTTAATAGTTAATGGCGTTTGTTTCTCTCATAAGGTTTCTAATCGTTTTTTTCTGATTTTCGGTGGTTCTTTCTTTTTCTTCTTAAGGGTGATGTGGTATCTTCACTTTTTCATTGTACTCATTTGAGATTTAACAAGGTTGAAGTTGAACCATGCATCTACTGCTACTGCAATAACTTCTCTTGTTCTTTGAACTGATTGTAAAAAAAAAAAAAGTAACTGAAATTTTAGAGTCATGAAATCAACATTCCTTGAGTGCTTTGAGATCAGTTGCAAGACAAGTTTTCAGATGTTGATGAGAATAAGCATGAGAAGAGAAATGATGGCGTCTGCATCATGATTCATGGCCTTGTTCATATACTCTACTCAATGGAATCAGTGGCCAGGATTACATGTGGGTCTCACTTTCATGCCAAGATTATTTAATTGGAGGTATATAAGCACAGTATCCTGATGCGGCCATTTCTTTATCTTATAGTGGTGGTATATTTTTTTGTGATACAGACCATTCTTATGATGATGAGCCTGAACTTTGGAGGGGATGCACCCCATCAGATGGTTTTTTATTTCTTCTGATAGAAAAATCATACAAAAATCTAGAGACCCCTTTTTTTTTTTTTTTTTTTATAATCTTGGGACCATCCTAAGATGAGCCCAAGTGGATGTGGTAATTGCCCCTACCTAGTGCACGATGGGTCCCACTTTTGAGAATTCATATATGGGACCCATTATGTGAATTATTTTACTCATACACTCGTGTAATCATGTGTGGGACCCAATAGATGAAGATCCTATGGACCTTAGCTTACCTAGAATTAGAGCCAGTTAATGCTGGCCCTGCAGTGCCGTGCCCAGGTCAGCTGGGGCTGAGCCCAACAGGGCCCAAGGAATGGATTTTTCCGTGCTGCCTGGCCCGCCCACATGCCTCTTCTAATTTTCTTTTAATTTTTTTTTAAATTTCTTTATATAACTTGAAAGAGATTTTATGGACTTTTAGGAGGTTCTTAACTTGAAATAAAGTTAAAACTATTAAAATAAATGCACAAACAATGATGCTAATTTACGAATGAATAATAAATCTTCAATTATTTTAACATTTATTTTTATAAAAATAAAAAAACCAAACTTTTTCTATATATGGGTTGTGCCCCGTGCCTCAGCTCAGGCCTGGCACGGCTAAAGACCTGGGCCATGCCGACGGCCTGAGGCTCCTTTGCCCAGCACAACCCATCTTTTGGGTCGTGCAATGCTAGGCCAGCCCAATCAACACAGTCAACGGGCAGCGCACGGCCCAAGCACCCTTTTTTTGGGTCGTGCCGTCCCAGTTTTCACCTCCACCCAGAATACACAATGACCGACCCATTAACCAATTCTTGCCCTTCATAGGAGCTTTTGCGGGCCCATGTTTAACACCTGTGCTATTTTTTTTTCTTTTTTTAACGTCCAGCCAAGGAGGCTGGACAAAAGAAGCACCTACAAAAAATGATAGCAGTGATATATACCGTTGGATTGATTAAAATCAAAAGCATGCGACGCCTAAAACTGTATGGAAAATAGTTGCGTTTTCATCCAATGGTGAATGTGTCCAAAGGACTAACGAGGGTTCTGAAAAAATCAAGCACAATTAAGGGCCTATATGTGGGCCCACAGCTCACTGGATTTGACCAGGAGTCCCAAGAAGGCACTGTTTTGTTAAAACAGTCCACAACAGCATATAGAATCATAAGCGATAACTCACAGGCTACTAGAGGAGTTTCTGGAGTAGGCTAGATTGGGGTGCAAGTCCGGTTATAACCTCTAGATGACCTGAAACTTGCTGAAATTTCCAGATAGCCCCTTCTATTTCGTGCATTATCAAAACAATCCCTGTCTTAGAAATTATAGTGAGTAAATATGAGATGTTCTTGAGTACACAAATTTGCCTGACCTCATACAAGCCACATAAAGGTCCTCCAAACTCGTTCATAAGCGTCCAAAAATTGCATTGCATATGTCAGACTTGCTAGATGAAGTATCCAATTTTGAACCCATCATAACCATCCACATGGGATCCACATATGTTGCATGGAACCTCTAACATATCTATATCCATCTCAATTTAGTTACATGGGTCTGTTGAGGTCAACATCCACCATCGCTCCTAAGCGGTCATAATTGTGGTCGAGCCATCGTCCTCACCATAAAACTATTGTTGTGCCATTTCCTAACACCAATTGGTTTTGGGATAAGTGGTGGTTCAATGGGGTATAAGATCCTACAAGTGGTATCAGAGCCTGGTAGGTCGGGTGTTCGAGTCACGAGATACGTTGACCACCCTCGCTCAGGCTCTGTAAGATCCTACAGGGTCCTTTTATTTAAACTATCCATTTAATTACCAGGGACCCATTTGATGAAAGAGCAACCATTTATTTATCATGTGGAACTAACTATTAGAGGAAAAACTTGGCAAAAGGACTGATATCGTATCTATCCAAATGAGGGCAAAAGGATGCAGATAAGGGTAGAAATTTCTTATTTTGGAAGATTTGTGATTTTTAAACTTACTTCTCAGTAGAAAATCAAAATCAGGCACACACAAAATAGGCAGATTCATTAATGACTATTAAGATCCAGTTTTGAATCTTTTCAACTCTGCTATTGCTTCATTGCAAAACTATCAAAAATAAATTAGAACTGAACACCTTTTCATGCTATCAACCTGCATACAAGCAATCCACATTCTTCCTAGTAACCCTTCTGTTCATAAAAGAAAACAATATCCACATTCTTTATTGTTGGACTCTTTACAAGGAAGAGGTGAGGTTTTTTCTACATATGCTTCTCTTCTGCTTCTTGTTGACATAAACCTGGTATGGATCTCAGAAATGTACATTTGGGTTCATGGGTTCTACTTTCCTTGTTCCTACTTGAGCTTATTTGGTCTCCATCTATTTGGACATCTTTTTACACATTCCCACTGCAGCACAATGCTTCATCTTCATCCAACATGGTACCATTGATTCCTCTTCTTTCTTTTTATATTTCTTCCATTTATGTAGTATGTATTGCGTTCAATATTAGAAGATTTAGTAGTGTAAATTTCTGTTTTGAATGATCACAAGAGGCAAAAAGTTCAAGAATGTTTTTTATGTTGTTTCAATGTTCCCTTGCATTGGATGACTTACTGGAGCTGATGGTATGGTCACTCTACCAGTGGTTTGGATAAAAAAAGCTAAAATAATAGAAATAAAAGTACAATAAGGATGAAAATTGAAGTGGACTTTTATTTATATTATTTTAGTCTTTTATTCTTAATTAAAAAGGGAGGATGTGAGCTATAATATCAGTTTTTTCTAAGGGTGCACATGGGTGGGTTCGGAACGGTTTAGAAGGGAAACCATCAACCAAACCAAAGTCATCAGTTTTCTATTTTTCAAACCAAACTGAACCACTCATGTGCTCGAATGGAACTAGTTCGGTTCGGTTCGATTATGGTCTTTAATTTTTTTTCCACCAAAAAAATGGCAGTTCAATTGGTGGTGAGAGATATTGGACTTCAAGTAACAAAGTGAGGGTTCGAATCTGCTTAAAGTAGTTCTTCATATTCCTTTATATATTTTATTAGTGCAGCAGGCCTGCGTGATAAAAAAAATAATTAAAGTTTTAATTAATTAAAAATGTTTATAAGTATTTAAAATGATTTGAGATATTCTGAGATTTTAAAAGGCTGAAAGATTTTAGGGAAATAATAAGTAAATAGTAGATATTCTAGGATATTGATTTGATTTTATTTGTGCTTAAGCATAAATTGATTGTCGCTTTCAAAACTAAATGTGAATTTTGAAACCAATCGGCTTCCGTGATGGGCCCCACAAATTACTCATACCGAATATTGAAAGGAGAATAAGGAGAAAAATAGTAGTAAATATAGACTATGAAAGTGCCCCCTTTAATTGTGAGTTTGGAAAGAGAAAAATCGGCTTTCGCAATAGGGCCTTTAGATTTATTTAGTTAATTTAGTAAATATAATTATGATAATAAAAAAATTCTAATAAAGATGGAAACTCATGAGATTTTAGGGGAATATCAAGTAAATAGGGGAATGAAGCATCTGATTGGGAGGGAAATTTATAGAAGGAAACAGAGCGGCCATGCTACCAGTTTGCATCCAATTATCATACCAGAGATCAACCTGGCTTGCCATCTCCAACTTTCCACTTACTGCCGGAATGGATGTGATGAGCCAAATTCTTGATTTTCCGCAAATACAGGACCCAGATTTGGAGTTGGAAGAGTTCCAGATGGAGGAGTTGGGAAAATATCTACCGACCATCCAGATGGCCCAGAGAGAGTTTGAAGACATAGCTGTCTAGCCCAATTTGATAAAAGAGGCTTCATTTTGCTCACCGACACGCCTGATGCCCAGGCCTCCTTCTTTGGTGGGGAGAGTGACTGTGGCCTAGCTGATTTGATTCCTTTTTTGCTTGATAGCCATAGTTGTTAATATCGTTTCGGACCTCATTTCGCTCTGGCCTGCAAAATGAAAAGTTTCGGCCGATTCGGAATTTCGGCGAAACTTTTCGAAATTATATTTCGGGGAAATTATAACAAAATATATATACATATATAAATAAAAAAATAGAAAAAGTAATAAATATAGATTTAATCCATTATAGTAATTTTTTTTGGAATTATATTTTGTGAAAATATTAGAAATACAAAATATATGGGTAAAAAAAGTAAAAAAAAATTAATTTTGTAAAATTCCATTTCGACCGAAAAGTTATATTTCGGCTGAAATCCCGAGTTTCGGCCGAGATTGACCGAAATTCAAACCGAAATTTCGGCCACTTGACCGAAACGAAAAACTTCGGCCATTTCGGCTGAAACGAAACGAAATTAATAACTATGTTGATAGCCCCCCCGACCAAAGGAAATTATTCATGATAGTCTCCATGTGGTTGGATACAGACTTAGGAATTGGAAGAATCAGGGCTATGTGAATAGGCAGACTACTTAGCACATGCCTTACCAAAATCCTGCGACCAGTAAAAGAAAGGAGCTTCGATTTCCAACCTGAGAGTTTACGAAGAAATTTGTCAAGCAGGGTGGTGAAGTGCTGCCTTTTTGGGGTACCAATATTGAGAGGAGCTCCAAGGTAGAAAGAATTGGGAGGTCTCTCCTTAATGTTAGTGATGTCCAAGATCTGTCTTCTCTTACTGGGATTGCAATTGCCTAAGAAAAGTTTGCTCTTCTCCAAATTGATGTACTGCCAAGCACTGGATTGGTAACTAGAGATCACCTCCTTCAAAGCTAAGAGGCTGTTTTTCTGGGCTTTGAGGACCAGAAGAATATCATCAGCATATAATAAATGGCAAGGGGTATTGGGGGCAGATGAGAGAGGGGATATGGTACTATTGGAGACCAAGCTTTGGATGTTGAGGCTTAACATTTCTTCAGCGAGGAAAAAGAGGTAAGGGGATAGGGGATCCCCTTGCCTTTCTTGTAAGGCCTCTAGTATAACAACTTTTTCTCTAGTGCCTATAGTTCGCACAGCTGGACATATATTGGCGAGAGGTCCCTAAATATGTCACATCAGATATTTTCATGACGGATTTGTCCTTTTAACTGTTTAGGCATAAATTTTGAATTTAAAAATTTCAAATCTTCCATTCTCCCTCATTTCTAGGTCGAGGTTCTCTCTCATTCTCTATTGTCCCGGAGAACCAACCATCACAAATCTTCTTCGTTTCTTTTCTCTTCTCTGATAATAAGCGACAGTGGCATGGCTGCACGACGATGCTCCTCCGGCAACAACAGCAGCGATCGGCTTATTCTTGTCGCCTTCTCCGGCAACAATCGCAATCAATACCAGTCCTTAGATCTTAGTATAGCATTTGGATTCTCCCATCCATCGCAACTTCGAAAGTTGAAATCCTCTACTATGGATTTCTGTAATAGGGACGATGCCGGATCATCTGTCTTTGCAACCACCCCGAACCCTTTTTTTCCGATCGAACAGACCAGATCTTCTCCGGGTGGGCACCCTCTGATTTCTTAGATTAGTGACAACCCCCCTGCGTCCATCCCTGAGTTTTTGCAATCTGCAACTCGAGATTCATGTGGCCCTACCAGAGATCAACTCGATCTCTTTCTCTGATCTTCCGCAATAGTTCTGCAACTCAGAAACTCCAGTTTCAGCAACGCCCAATGGACCTTGAGGTCTCCTCTGATCTGAGCCAAGCACCTGGATCTCTGCCTCCGATTCCTCTATTTTGCAATCCTTGATAAAAAAAATCAACTTGTTTTGCGTGGCCCATCTTCGATCAGATCAGATCCAATCTTTAAAAGATCAAACAGAGTCCGATCGACTCTACCTCTCTCTGACTCAGGCGGGCAGAAGAACCGCAACGGTTATGTGGTGATCCATTTAGAAAATTTATTTGAGTGGTTGACAAATTTATCTGAGTTTTTGACAAATTTATATGAATTCTTGGCTAATTTATCTGAGTTCTTGGCAAATTTATTTGAGTTTTGGGAAAATTTATTTGAGTTTCTGACAAATTTATCTCCATTTTGGAAAATTTAGCAGAATTTTTGAACAAATCTTTTTGTGTTTTTGGCAAATTTATCTAAGTTTTTGGAAAATCTACCTAAGTTTTTTGGAAAATTTATTTGCGTTTCTTGAAATCTATCTGTTTTTTTTAAATTTTATTTGTGTCTTTTGAAATTTATTTGCCTTTTTTCAAATTTATTTGCTTTTTTTGAAATAAATTTAACTGAGTTTTGGCAAATATACTTGAGGTTTTGGCAAAATTTTCTAAAATTTAGAAAATTGGCTTATCTTAGTTTTGAAAATTGTATTTGTATTTTATGAAATTTATTTGTAATTTGTAATTTTATTTATGTCTTTTGAAATTTATTTACATTTTTTTAATTTTATTTGGATGTTTTGAAATTTATTTACATTTTTTGAATGTTATTTGTGTTTTTTGAAATTATTGAGTTTTTTAAAATTTATTTGCATTCTTTTGAAATTTATTTTCATTTTTTGAATCTTTTTTGTGTTTTGTTAGAATTTATTTCAAAATCTCATTAATGGGATTTCATTAACCGTTGTCAATTAAATGGTAGTTTACAATTATTACTGGCATATTCCATTAATCTTGGGATATAATTTTGAATAAATGATAAATTAGACATTTTAGGTCTTCAAATTTGAAAAAATGACCTATCATACTATGAAAAAAGATTGTGGATCTAAGACAATAATGTGAAATGTTTAGGAACCCGTCACCGAATACCAATTTTTTTTTTTATTAACCCCAGCCAAGGGGGTCTGGACCCAAGAGAGCACCGAACAAGGAGAGAGGAGAGCCCACAGACTTGGGGACAGGATGCGGATGAGTATAGAAATTTCTTATTTTGGAAGATTTGAGATTTTTAAAACCACTTCTCAATAAATAAACTCAAAATCAGGCACACCACCAATAGGCATATTCATTAACGACTAAGATCTGGTGTCGGATTTTTTCAACTCTGCTATTGCTTCGTTGCAAAACCATCAAAATAAATTAGAACTCAAGTTCTTTTCCTGCTATCAAACCGCATACAAACAATCCACCTTCTTCTTCTGGTATGGATCTCAGAAAGGTACATTTGGGTTCATGGGTTCTACTTTCTCTGCTGCTACTTGAGCTTATATGGTCTCTATCTATTTGGACATATTCTTTTTTCACGTTCCCTCAGCAGCACAATGCTTCGTCTTCATCCAACATGGTACCATTGATTCCTCGTCTTTCTTTTTATATTTCTTTCAATTTGAGTAGTATATATTCCCATCAATCTTAGAAGGATTTGCACTGTAAATTTCTAGTAGAGATCTCTTTGCGTCCGGATTCCCCATTTCGTTAAAACATGGAAATATTGTTTCATCTTATCAAAATTTGCACGTCCGGATACCCTGTTTTCCCCTGTTTTGTTGAAATAGGGAGATGTTTCATTCTATCAAAATTTCCCAACAGTATAAAATGTCATGCACAGTATCTCCCTATTTCGCTACCCAGCTCCCTTTGTATGTAAGATATTCAACTGAGAACAAGTTCTCACCGTGCTTCCATGAGAACTATTGGTGGGGCTCACCTAGCAATCAATCCAAACCGTAAACAAACATAGACCCCCTTGATACTCAGTAATCTTGAGGCTTGGTTTCCATCTAAATGGATTGGACCGTTGGATGGAGAGTTAATTTTTTTTTTAATATGAAGCCATTAAATTCATGGGTCATTGATGAGGGGTTATGGGCATGGGATTGGGTCAAACTTGATATTTGGGGTGGTCCAACAAAGATCTTTCTATCCCCTTTGGTCCCAACCCTAAGTGGGCCCCACAAAAAGTTCTCACAGTAACTCCGTGAGAACATTTCTCACTAGAACAAAGCCCTTCTTGTATATACCCTCATAGGGTTTATAGAATTTGTAAATAGGCCCCTATGGTTTCAGTATTTTGCATATTCCCGCCTGCTTTTTCATTTTAATACCTTCCATGTCCCCAAAACCACTAGTCATAATGAGAAAAGATGACCAACAAAAGATTTGTATTGAACTTTTATAAAAAAAAATGGCGACTTTACCCTTAAATTCATTAAACAAAGATAAGTATGTCGTTATTTATAAAAATGCGATTATATTATCCTAAGTCCCAATAGTCTCTCTCAAATTCTCCCATCACTTGATGCCTAATTATGTATTGAAAGTCTCATCAATCTAATAGGTACTTGAGCATTGATTGGTCCAATTATAACCAATTATAAGTACAAGTGTTGGTTGTCATTGTGATCGATTTAGATTTAATGAAATAGGCACCGTATTAATTAAAATGGATTTATGTAGGGTTACTCTCTCCCACTAATGTACTATAATATTTGTTAATGATACAAACTTTAAAGAAAAATAAATTCAAGCTTTTGAAATTATGCATATATGGGTAAAGAGTTGGGTAAAAGTGTCATTGTATTCTAAAAACTTGTGGTGGTTGTAAGGCTATTAATTTTGGGACATGAAAGGTATTAAAATGAAAGGCAGAATGTATATACAAATATTGAAACTGTAAGGGGTTATTTACAAATACCACAAAACTTACGGGGGTGTATACAAAAAACTCTTTCTAATTATTATATATGAAAGTGAATGATTTCAATTGAGAAATCAGGCCCAATTGATTTTGACTGGGCAATTAATTTTGACCCCTCAAGGTAGTTTTCTAACTTTGCCATATTTTAAAACATTTCCACGCGTACATGGAATGGTCGTAGGTTGGATAAGAGAGGGGTCCAAAAAATTTATATAGATACAAATCTCGATGCATGGGTAGGGACTTATAGGGTAGAAGATGCTACACTTAAAAAATGCATTCAATTAGAGGGTCTACTTTTTTGTACCCTCAACCTAGGAGGCTTGGACCTAAAAGAACCCACACAAGTGGGAAGAGGAAGCCCATCAAAATGGGAAAGATGTCACACACACATTCACTCACTCACTGGGGGAAGAGAAGCTCACAAAGTTGGAAGAGTGCCATGCTCAGGGATCGATCTTGGGCAGCCAGGTGACATGAGGAGTTACCAACCAATTAAGCAAACCCTTGTTGATTGGATTGCCTAGTTGGATGATCCTATTTTGATTGTTATTTGTTAATGAGTATGAAGAATTAGATTGATCATATGAATGGCGTAAATGGGCCATATTGCAAGGCGGATTTTTTGTAAAATCTGCATGTACATATATGTACATGTCTATGTGCAAAGAGATAATTATATAATCATGATCAGTAACCTTGAGAAAAAGTAAAAGAAAATGAAAAAAAAAGAAGTTCATTCATATCCTACAATGGTGACCAATTCATTGTGCAGTTGTGTGCCAATGGTTGATTTATCAACCTACATATTATTATACCTAATACTAAAAGGGGCCAACGTTTAAACTTCAAGAATTTCATCCTATGCCTCATAGTTTACAATGCATGGCATGTTGTGGTTACATCAAACTCTCCTTCCTGTACCAATTTGTTAAATATTATCATCATTATCAAAGCCTTGACCCAACTAAGTTGGGATCGACTTCTCCATTCCGATGTATCTTGAGACCAATTTGTTAAATATATAAACTAATTATCTTTCATTGGCTTTCAGACATTAACAGTCCCTAAAGATGAGCTAGAAGCAGCCCTAGAGGGAGCTTCAATGGAGAATAAGACCCTCATAATCGCAGTCGTAAACAAAGCTTATACAGAAGAGGGGAGCTTGTTGGATCTCTTGTTGCAAAGCTTTCAAGTTGGTGAAGGTACTCAGTTATTGCGCAATCACCTTCTCCTCGCAGCCATCGACCAGACGGCTTTTGAACAGTGCAGTCTTAAGGGACTACATTGCTATAAATTTACGACTGATGGTCATGTTGACTATTCCGGGGAGAAGATATTTATGTCTCGTGACTATCGTGACATAACATGGATGAAAAATCTCTTTCAAGCTAATGTACTTAGACGCGGATACAACTTCATTTTTACAGTGAGTTCCAAGATAGAAGATCTCATACAATTGGTTTTTCCTAAATCACGTAATTACTTCGCTGTCTATATTTTGCTATACCACCACATAAAAAAAGAAAAAAAAAAAGGAAGAGAGAGAGGAAAAAATTGTCTTCTGCGGTGGTGTTTTTCTGCCACCAAAAGTAGTTTTTTTTTTTTTTTTTTTTCCAGCCAAAGTGTTTTCCCGCCACTAAACCTGCCATAGTGGTATCTTAGTAGACCATCTTCATTATTATGGCGGGTTTAATCGCCGCTAAAGGCAGTTTTTTCTGCTACTAAAAGTATATATATTTTAGTGTATATTACATGATGGAAGTATTTTTGTGGACAACTTGCCAGTAAGGGAGGGATTTGGTGCAACGACCTACTTCCTCCGATGGCTGTATGCCACTTTAGCATTCCTCGTATAATAGATAAGAACTAATTCTCACTTCAATATTTTCTATATATATATATATATAAGAATATTCATGTGCATCCATCTCTCACCATTGTGGTGAGGGACATCACCTTTTTGGGAAGTTTCAAGTACAAAAGAGAGGTGTACTTCTCTTTTGTATTTAAAACTTCCCAAAAAGGGGGTGTCCCTCACCACAATGATGAGGGATGGATGCACTTGAATTTCCCCAATATATATATATCTATATAATAAGGGAGAGCAGTATTTGAATCCCTGGACATTTTGGACCCTTGGATTTATGTACATATTTTTGTACATAAATCCTAGGGTTGAGAAGGGATTCAAGAGCTTGGTAATTTTGTAATTATTTGAAAACAAATGGGCAGTAACTTTTTATTAAGGACAAGAGGATACGGGAGTGCCATTGCTTTTCTGTGAAATTACGAAACCTGCCATTATATTTTCCCAAAGGATATGGGAGTGTCCTTGGTTTTCTGTGAAATTACGAGACGTGCCATTATCTTTTCAAAACTTCCTTGCAAATAATGATATGATTAAATACACGGCTATGATTGCAATTGAGTGATTGAACGGTGTGGAATTTGGGCCCACAACTTACCAGTTTGCCCATTCACACATATATATATATATATATGCTGTTTTTCACGGATTGTGGAATCTGGGCTAACTTGGATTGTTTTGGTAGCAGATGCAAACGTGGCTTGCATGCAATTAAACTAGACTACTTATAGTAGTGGGCCACTTCTGGTATTCAATGGTGGTTAAACAAGGGTCCAATTGGCTGGGCTGTTTTACCTAAAAAAATAAAATCCGGCTGGGCTTGATTTGAAGCTGATTGATCCAATGGGCCACATAGAAAATTTGAGTTAAATTTGTTAAATTACGGGCGGTGTTAGTTGTTAGGTGGTCAAAAGAAGAGTAATTAGATTTAGTTGTGCTCAGAGCGTGGTGCGCTGTGGCTTCAGGCACGGGCAATGACTAGTATATATATATATATATATATATATATAGGAAGGAGCATCTCTCACCTTACTATGAGAGATAGTATGAGGGCTCTCATAGTAAGGTGAGAGATGCTCTCATATGGGAGATGCTCCTATGAGAGCATCTCTCACCTTACTATGTGAGATAGTATGGGAGCCCTCACATTCATATGTATATCTCTCATGGTAAGGTAAGAGATGTATATACAGGGAAATGCTTCTATGAGAGTATCTCTCACCTTACTATGTGAGATAGTATGGATATATACTCTCTCACCTTACTATGTGAAATAGCGTGGATATATATATACAAACACACACACACACATACACACTCAATCAAAATGAACAAGACTATCTCAATAAAATCTCTCAAATCCTGCGATCAATTAAGCAAGATTGACTCAATCAACAAAAAAAAAAAAATCTCAGGTTTTTTTTTTATGGTAAAACGAAATTCATTCATTAGAAAAGGAGGAACAAAACAATAAGGAAAATCAAGAACAAGAACTAGAACACCAAAAAATAACTAAACAACAAGAAAGACAATAAGAGACCAAACTAAAGAAGAACACACCAAAACTACGAAGTTAGAGACTGATAACATCAAGACCTACAAATAACATACTTTCACCAAAATATGGGCCACCTCGTTAAGCCATCTAGGGATGAAAGCAAAGACGACTTATTCGAATTCCAAAGATAGATTCAGAATGTCCAAAATAATAGCATTAATAGACAATCACTGTAATCATTCAAAGCCATCACCACATCCTTCGAATCAGAAAAAATATAGACCCTTGCCAAATTCATATCTTTAGCTCTCATAAAAGCATGTTGGATTGCCCGCACTTGGGCTACTTTGGTGGAGAAGACCTTGGGTCCACAGATGGCTCCTGCATGAAGAAAATAATTATTCAGCTAATAGCAAAACCAAAAGTGGCACTACCATTTGAAGCCTTAATAACAGTGTCTACTAAAACAATAGCTTCATATGTCGTGGACATCACTCTAAAAGTAGAAAGTGGATTAATATTACCAGATTTTATGGGACCAATATAATTTGGAAGATTCCCCATATATATAAGTATTAATAGTTGTCAGAATTGGAATTGAGGAGCGATTTATTTTGAGATTTCTAAAAATGGAATCATTTCTTGCCTTCCAAATCACCCACCAAGATAGTAGAATCCTCATCTTAGAGTGATCGTTGGCGCTCATAGGGGATGAAGAAGCATCATTTTCACAATACTTTAACCACCAATCTCTCAAGCTTTGATCCTGGAAATTATGAGATAAAAACCTGAAATAGGATCCAAACCAACATGCCCTTGCATGATCATAAAGAAATAGGGCATGAATGGTCATTTCCATCCCTTTAGCACAAATGGGATAATTTTGGGAAAAAGAACTGATTTCGAAATTTGTGAAAAACTCTCCAATTTGGTTGGTTTTGATTGTTAGGGGCACTATTGTCCAATAAGAGCTTATAAGCCGACTTAGTAATGAGCCGACCATTTTTAGTCCATGACCAAATCCTTTTATCACCCTGATTAACATTAGGGATGTAGATCTTACCAACATCTTCCACATCCTTTTTATTATCAAAACAAATCCTTAGTTTATTTACACCCCAATTCATACTCGGGCTTAGAAGCTCACACACTGAAAGATTAGGGTCCCCAATTGATGAAAGGGCTATACATTGAAAGATTAGGATCTCCCTAATTGATGAAAAGGCTTTCCTAAATCCCTCTTTACATAGAGTTCAATTACATTGCAAGCGTTAATACTATCCCCACTTCCTATAACAAATCCAACATTTTCTTTACGAATTATGCCCCTTCAACAAAACCTTTCTAGAACCAAGAATTTCCCCTTTTAACTCTTGGTTCCTATAAAGATTTATTGGGGCAATATTTAGCCTTTAAAATTTTGAAGCATAAAAAGTGATCATTGCTAAGGTATCTCCAACAAGTTTTAGTTAAGAGAGCCATATTATTAGATTTAGTATCCCTAATCCCTAAAGCCCCTTGATTAATTTGTTGGAAATTGTGTGGCCTGAATGCCATGGGTCTCACGTTAGATCAAGCATGGAAGTGGCCAATACAGAGATTAGTACCCCCACTATAAACAAAATACTTGATATGTACTCACAAATAAGACTCCCAACCGGATTACTATGGATGTGGGTTTCTGGCGAAGAAGTCTTCATGAAGCGTGGCTCTTTGGGACTGGCCTATAAAGAGATATGGGAGCCCTAGGGTTGTTGTTCAGTTGTATTCTATTACATCCCTTAGGTAGAGGCAGAGGTGAAGAGATTTACGAAGCATCTTAATCCCCTGAACGCAACTAGATCTTCGGCTGCTTGTCTGAGTCTCACACATCCAGATCCATCACAATGGGTTTACAAATTTCCTTCCTTTTGATCGCATGCATTTGCTTTTTTTCTTCCACATCCCCCCCACTAGAACCTTCTCTGGATTTTTTCAATAGAATCGGTAGTTTTAGGACTGACATATTATAAATAGGGATTATAGAAGAGACAAATTTTATCAGTGTGCTTCTCTTTGCTTGAGATAAGATAGGAGTTTGCCAAGACCCAATTCTATTTTGGATTTTATTAATTAGGAACTCAAAACTTAGATTTTTATTTTTTTTAATATTAAAGGATTCTCAAGGTACTTCTCTTCATTTCCCATCAGCCTCATACAAAGGATTTGGGCTATAGCCCTAAATCATCTTTGACAAGCACATTTTCTAAAATAAACAGCTAGTTTATGATAATTAATAAGATGACCAGACATTTCACAATAGTCCTCAAGAAGATCTTTGACTTCCCTGGCCTCAGTCAGGCAAGCTCTAAAAAGATAAAGCTATCATCTTCGAAAAGAAGATTGGTAATGCTTGAGGCTCCTTTGGCAGTCTTAGTACCATGTAAAAAGCCTTCCCTTTCAGTTTTGACAAGGACACGTGAGAAAACTTTAACCCCTAAAATAAATTAATAAGAAGATAAGGGTTTCCTTGATGAAGGCCTCTGGAAGGAATATTCTTTCCAAAGGGGGAACCCGAAACCATTCAACAAAAGAGAAAAGGAAACATAGGAAAGACATTCTTTAATGAGATTGTTGAATCTTTCATGGAAACCAAAAGCTCTAAGGGTTTGCTTCAACGAGATCCCATTCCATCCTATCATAAGCCTTAGCCATGTCAAGCTTTAAACTCATATTCTTGTCCTTTCGTTTGAACTTAAAAGAGTGTCTCATCTCATGGGCCTTGATGTAATTATCTGAAATTTGCCTTCCCTTTAGAAAAGCATTGTAACAGGGGCCATTAATTTCTTGAAGAATCAATTTCAGTCTATCAGCAATCACTTTAGAGATGATCTTATAAACGACATTGCTTAAGCTAATGGGTCTAAAGTCATTAGCATTGGAGGCTCTTGACTTTCTTGGGATAAAAACTCTCTATTGAATTCCCAAGATTTGTTAGATGCTTAGCATTGCTATTGATAATGATAGTGAATCCTATCTGTAGGAAGCTAGAGAGGGGAATAGGAAAATGTACGGTCTATATGAGAAATTAAATCCAAATAACTTTATACTGTACTTTCTAAAATATATATATTTTTACGAAATGCATGGTGACAATGGAGCTCTTTTGTAAACCATGTGAGTCGATTTGCTTATGATATGTATGTATATGAACTCATGTCTGGATTAATACGAGAATTGTTTTAAGAACAACACTATTTTATGTGATTTGGTACAATGGTATAAGTCTTGGGTGTCATGCCTAATGACTCAGGTTCGAAACCTGCAAGCAAGAACTTTGTGGAAAATTTTCAAAGGTTAAGTCTATCTCCAGTTTGGACCTTCCAAGGACCGTACTTTGTTGGGACCGCAGTGGGTGATTACCCTTTTTTTTTTTTTTTTTTTTATAACTATTTCATGTGGTTTAGACATATTTAAGATTGACCAATCTACCCTTTTGGGCTCTACATCTACTAAAATCTAGTACCCCAAAAAAGAAAAAAGAACAATTACTAAAGTCTTTGAATTTGGATAACTTGAAGCCCGACAGCATTTTGTCTCCCATGCGAGAAATAAGCAAAGAAAAGTAACATTCTTTTAAAGAAAATTATATATTCAAGAAAAAGTAATTTTCATAAAAACAATGGAAATTACGATCAGAAAAAGATTAAGACGCATAAATTAAATCCTCACATATAAAATTTTATTTAATATGCTAAATCTGAGAAATTGTTACTAAAACTAAAAAGAAAGGACACGCATGCACACACATTATGCATATATCCTAAATTGCGATTATTGAACTTTCAAAGAAAATATTTTCCATTTTCATGGCCTTGTATTATGAAATCTTTGATCCTAATTCAATGATCATCATCATCATTATCATCACAGTATTGTCTCAAATACATTGAGGTCAGCGACTTTAATTCTATTCTCTCTTCATGCTATTTTCATCCACTCACCTCACCTCAATAAGTTGTATGTATTTGCTCCTCTCCACATGCTATTTTCATCAATGTACGTCCTCTTACCCCTAATTTATATTAATATGTGTCAAAACTCAAAAGGCTAACTATATATTCTGTTATGTAAAACAGGATATGGATGTGATATGGCTGAGGAACCCATTTGAGAGATTGATCCATTGTCACGACCCGGGCCCGAGACCGGACTAATCGGGGCCTAATCCCCGGGTCGCGAATCCAACATACTTACTCCCGTAAATCTCGAATTAACCAAAGTTAAGACGAAGACTCACAAGGGATCTAACATACATACCTGTCAAATGTACATTTTTGCGGAAATATATATATACATTGACAATAGTTGACTTTACATTACAAGTAAAGTTCACATATACAAAAATATAATTCAATGAAGTCCACCACTGCATATTCACAATACAATGCAGGGGACATCTAATTACATTTCAAAATGATATACAAAAGTATCTATCAATGAATTCCCAAAATAATCTCAAAACATTAAAATCAACGCCCTCCGAGCTACGCCCACTCGGCTAAACCTCCTGGAGGTATCGGATGGGCCTCCTCCGCACGCGGCGCGGCCTCTGCAAGACCGGGAGGGGCAACTGGGCCTGTAATGCCATCAATAACACTATGAACACGACGGTTCAACAATGTATAAACACATTTATGATAACACATGCTAAACTTGTCCATTATCAATATAACAACTCTAGACGATTACATCTAGGTTAATGCAATATCATGTACAGTGTAGCCCATTGATACTCAATGGCTAAATTTTCAATTACAATAGTGTTATTATCATTCAGTTCAATGTCTTTCCAAAAGAAGCATTATTCAATTCATTTCATTTATTTCGTGTCATTTCGCTTCATTTCGTGTCTTCCAACGGAAGAAACTTAAGCACGAGGCGGAAGGGCAAACCGTTCATAGCCTGGCTTTATTTCACTTTCGTTTAATCAATTTAATTAAGCACAAGGCGGAAGGGCGAACCATTCATGGCCGAGGCTTCAATATTGTTTCAGTTGTCCTTACATGGCTTATCAATTCATTGACTTTTCAGTCTATATGTGGGATCTACCAGTGTCTTGATCAGAGATCACTGGCATCACCACAGAGCTCTGGAACACCCCAATCATCTGCTGCAGCAGGATTAATCATTATTCATTGCATTTATTCATTGTTCAGTGGTTCAGTGTATTCATTCATTGTTCGGTGGTTCAGTGTATTCATTCATTGTTCGGTGGTTCAGTGTATTCAGTCATTATAGACTCAAGGGGATTAGATGAATCATTAATTACTCACGGTCCTACTTGTCTCTATCCCAATTTAGACAAATTCTGGGTGTAATTATTAGTTACTAAATGCACGTGTTATTTTCGATGGACATCACATTTACATTTAATATGTGCATTTAGCCCCCAAAAATTTTTCACCCACAATATCAAAATCCACTGGACTCAAACTGAGTCCCACAATCGATCGGACCGTTAGGTCCGATCGATTGGACAAATTTTTGCTTACAATTTCATGTTTGGGCCAGTATCAGGTTCGCTCGAGCGGATCCCA
Organism: Umbellularia californica; assembly: GCA_028538565.1. Taxonomy (NCBI): domain Eukaryota; kingdom Viridiplantae; phylum Streptophyta; class Magnoliopsida; order Laurales; family Lauraceae; genus Umbellularia; species Umbellularia californica. The sequence goes on from JAPQWN010000005.1 coordinate 72,256,706, forward strand.
GTTCGCTCGAGCGGACCCAAACAGAACATTCATCGCACGAGCGCACCTAAAGTTCGCTCGTGCGGACACTTTTTCGCGTCAGACAGTAACTGGTTCGCTCGAGCGAACTGTCAAGTTCGCTCGAGCGAACTGTCCAGAACTCCATTTCTGGAACTCCGAACTTCACTCCTTCATTCATTCCTTTCAACCACCCTTTGCATACACATTTAAGGATCTTCAATCCTCCCCTCATTCATCATTTAATACACATTTAGCACTTCTATTCCATCATTAACACATCATAAAACCATACAAATCACATTCAACCTAATCTCCATTTCATAAGAAAGAAAAGGGGTTTTGAGAACCCATCTCTAATAACTCAAGGAAACTTATAGATTAGCATTTGAATCATAAATGAACATTTATACTTGCCTTTAAAGCCTATTAGCAAGAAACCCCTTTGCTAGCTTGACTTTAAGACGAGAAATCCCCAAATCCAAACCCTATTTCCATAAAACATCAAAAACACAAGTCCTATGAGCTAATTGGCTAGAAACCATGTCTAACCCACTCATCATAACTTGGAAAAATCCTTGAAAGTCCTAAGTACTTACTTGTGATGTGAGTAGGGAGCTCTTGAGCTTCTCTTTCAAGTTCCAAGCACTCCAAAGAATAAGACTAGTTGAAGAAGAAGATGAGGAAAGAGGAAACCTCTTTACAACCACTTGACAAGCCTTCAATCTCCACTCTAGATGAAGAAGAAGGAAGAAGGAGAAATGGGGGAAGGGAGGTGCCTAGGGTCTCTAATACAATGGAAATGAAGTGGAAATGAACCCAAGGGTTCATTTCAATGTTTATAAGGGCATTTTGCAACTAGACCCTCTCTTTCCTTCTTATTTTCAATTCGAGTCAAATGGAGGCTCACTTGAGTCAATACTCGTCGGATGACTTCGAGCCTATTATGAAAGTTAACGTACTCGTCGAGATATACGTGTGGGTATCAAGAGTTTCCGTATTCGACAAAATACGTATAAATCCGTATTTACGGGAAAAGGCTTTATTCTCTTAGTTTGAGTCTAAAATCTCATTAAATCCATTCAATCCCCTTCATTATCATTTCATTAAGCTTAATTCAATCATTTGAGACTAATCTCATCGAGCTTAGTCATTAGCCATCATTAGCCTCATTAAACGTGATTAATTAGTATTAACTTCAATTAATTAGAGTTAATCTTGATTAACTCGGGGTGGGGTCTTACATCCATCAAGGAGTGGACCTCCAAATCAGCTGTGACCACTACAATGGCCGTCCAACGGGCAACTACATCAACACTGGCTTCTACTTTGTGGTCTCCAACAACAAGACTAAATCTATGTTCGACAAATGGTACGCAGCTAGAAATGATCATTCCTTTCGTTTTGATGATCAAGTTGTGCTCCAACGCTTGATAGAAAAGGGCTTAATCCAACAGTTGGATCTGAGGGTGAGGTTCCTGAACCCCCTTTACTTTGGAGGGTTTTGTATGAGTGGCAGAAATTATGGGAAGGTGGTGACCATGCATGCCAGTTGCTGCCAAACCATCAGTGCAAAGATCAAGGACTTGAGGGCGATCCTCGATGGTTGGATCAAGTTCAAAGGACAATCCAATGCTACATCCACCGTCCAGTGGCCCAACCACAATAACTGCATCAGATCCTATTCTTATAATCAGGCATTGACTGCCTCTAATCATACTTCTTCTCTTTAGAACTCTCGAGTCTGGAAATTGCGAATCCTCTAATTCTGGACATTGACTACCTCTAATTCTGTGGGGCTGACCTTGTTGCATATCAATTATAGGTCTAGGACTGGGTACAAAACTCAAGAGCCCCATATTTTAGCAACATTAATAGACTTTAAGGGCTCTTAAATAGACTGTTACAATCATCAGATCTTACAGTTTAATAGACAAATTATCCTCTATATGTGTATCCATTAATTGAGTTCTATTTTTCAAAAAATCATTTTATACTGTTTTGACAGTGTACTATTGGCGGATAGGTTACCCAAAAAAAGGATTCCTGTATTGGCTTTCCATTAATTGTTTAAGATGTTCAGCATATTTTTTGTTATTTAATAGCATAATCACTTTTCCTTATTAATTATAATAGAATGATAGATTTTGAGCGGATTAGATGTGGATGTGGGCCCAATGTTAGTCTTTAAAAATTATATGGTACCTACCTCTATGAACTGCAACCGGGGGCCATGTTTATAGGAATTAAAAGGTGGGCCACCTTTCTATATATGTGAATATGGGTCCGACGGTAAAAAAAAATTATAACATTAATCCACATTTAGAAATTATAACGTTGCCTTCATTTTAAGAAATTTTTTTTTTCTTTTTTTGTGGGGGGCGGGGGGGGGCACCTTTATATTACAAGTTAAAAGTTCAAGTTCTAAAGGGCAGTATTGAAATGAGTTTTGTAAAGAAACTAACAAGGATAATTTTGGAAGAAATTTGATATAATTAAATGAGCTGGTTTGAAGAAAAGTTGAAAAATAAGGTTCTCAATTTTATCCCTCCAGGCTGAGTTGGGGGTAGTACTATTTGAGAGTGCAAGACGCTGCGTTATATTACTTTCCAGTAGTCGCTCCCTTTCAGGGGTAATGGAACCACGTAGCAACAGTGGCAGCACAATCCCTTGGTTCAGGTTCACTAGCAGACTCACTAAAATAGCCGCCTTGAACCAAACAGCCCAAAGACTAGTGAGCTTCACAACCAAGCACGTCAGAAATTCACCCAGCCAAACACACTACAAACATGCTGAGTCCACCTAAATAAACAGCCAAAATTCCCTAAACAAACAGCCCATATATTCGCTGCGAATGGGTAGAAGATTTAATTCAAGTTATGGCTCTAAATTGGTCAGGAGACGACCCAAATATTGGCTGCTGAAAGTGGGTTGAAAATCCCAGCCCAAATTATGCACCTAAGTGGCCGGGTTAGAAACTCGACCAAAGTTTTGGCCTAAATGGGTGGTAAATACAGCCCATATAGATATAGTGGCTGGAATTGGGCTGAAGTATCACCTAATAGTGGCGGAAATTGGGTTTCAAATGGCACAAACAACAACGAGCCCACAAATAATACAACAAATAGAGGACCCATTTCATGAGATTCTCCTATGTATGAACTCATTTATTTCATGAAATTTTCCAATGTTTGAACCCATTTCATGAAATTACCTCCATGTATGTGTGAATTCTCTTTAAGAAAGGAACTCATTTCAAGAACCCACTCCATAAAAATGAATCCAGGTCTTAACCCATTTTTGGAAATAAATTTTGGTCTGAATAATAAGTAAATGGGTTTAAATTGGCATTAGACATGGGTTGCAAATGTCCCAAACAGTGGCCTGTTATGAGCATGTATATGGACCGCTACTGTAGGCCACTTAGGTTCCTTTTAAATATGGACACGACATGTGGGCTATTGTTTTTATGAACTAGACATGCGAGTTGCGCCAGGGTTGGCATAATGGCTACAAGTTGGCCTATTCAAGTGGTGGTGGTCATGACCCCGACATATAAGCCAATGTGAACTCGACATGCTATGAGTTTGACATGTGGGCTGCATTGGGCCACACATATGACGTGTGGGTTGCCTTTAAAATAAATATAGGTCTGATTAGTGAGTTGTGTGACGCACTTGGGACGTGGGACCTAAATAGCCCACCATGACCTTCCATGAGTTGAGCTGCCCACCAGAATCCTTTATCATATTTGTTGATGAATTATGTGTATTCATTAACTCACTAGTGCCCTTTTGGTAGAGCCAATATTAAATTCATGCCAGGTTGCATTTACATGTTCAGTGAACGCTTCCTGTCATGATATGCATCAATGATGAGAAATATATAGATCATCAGTCTAATAGTGTAACCATCACAAATCATCGATCCAATGATAGAAGACATGGATTTCTGACCATATGGAGAAAACACCTTGGATTATTCATCCACTGTTAAAAATATGTGGACATATAGCCAACCGCATAATGGAAATGGTGGAGATACCGATTCCCAACCTACCTATGAAAGCATCACATAAGTTGACCCAATGATATTGTCGATCCAATGATGAAAGACGTGAAGATTACCAACCAATTGATGAAAACATCACATATGATTACCAAACAAATGGTGAAAGCACTCTTCAATAGTACAAAACAAGTGAATCATTGATCCAAAGCCCAAATAACGTTAAGCCCTATGACATTGAAAGCTCCAGGAAGCAGATTGGCCATTTATGTGGTTCATTTTATTTTACTTGTAAAGAAAGGAGTAGGACTAGAAGCATGCTCTTTCTTGGATTAGGACATTGTACTTCTAGTTTTGAGCGTCCTAATCCACCATCAATAAAAAGAAAAAGAGAGTTTTCTTGTGATATTGATTTAATGATATTCAATGCAAGAGTTTGTCTTTATTTGGGAAAATTTCAAAACAAGGCCTAAGTGTTTTTCAGATTTCAAAATAGGACAAAATCAGATTGTGATTTCAAAACAGGACTTAAGTTTTCCAAAACCAATTCAATTGAGGATATCCGGTGAATTTTAAGATGTTCCGGCCGTTTATTCCCCACTTTTTTTCAAAACCCCAAAAATGCCCTTTAGGGCTTAAGTTAAAGAGAGAACGTCCCTCTTTTTCCTATTCCCCCTCTTTCCATTCCATTATTCTCTGTTCCTTCACCATTTCAAAACCGGCGAGCATCTTCTCTTCTCCGACGAGCACCAGCGAGGAGTGATCGTCCATGAGACTGCAGGCCAATGTATTTTCTCATTCCTTTCTTCCTTCCTTTTCCCCTTTCCATTTTCCCTCTTTTTCACTCATGGGAAACGAATAGCCCTAAATGGCGAATATGAATTGAAATTTGATTTTCCATTTTCCATGGCGAATATGACGAGGTAACAAGAACAGAAGGAGCTCCAAGACGTCCACCTCTCCCTCAAACACATGGGACGTCTCACTCATGGGAGGCAACAGTCCATGAACGTCTCACTCATGGGACGTCTTGGAGCTCATTCTTTCCGTTTTTATTCTCAATAGATATTGACTAAACTTTGTTTATGTTGTAGATGGAATCCATTGGGAAAATCTCTCAAGTGGAGTGCATCAAACACTTCCGTTTGGTGTGAAGGAAAACAAGAACGTTGCATCAAACACTTCCCCTACCCATGTCTCAAACATGGTCATTTATATATGATAAGAAGATAAAATTAGTTGAGAGTATATCTCCAATTATAATGATATTGATGTTAATTTCAGTTTAATAAATAGGTGATTCTTATCCATGGTAAGCAATCATGTACGAGTAAGTGTACAATTTAAGAATTAATTTTTTTTATTTGTTAACGGTCCATCAAGGTTTAGGTTGTTTATGGGATTTATAATGTGATTGTTTTAATTTATAGGCAGGTCAAATTCATCTCGTGTTCGATGTTTGCATTGGGCTCCAAAATGCACTTGTTGGGCTCCAAAATGCACTTGTGGGCGTGGATATATGATTTTAAAGACTTCCCATACCCCATCTAACCCTGGTAGAAAGTTTTGGAAATGCCCAGACTTTCTACCATTTCCATTCCAATCTGGGCAATCATAAAATCAAATAAAATCAATACACAAAATCAAAAGTAGGAAAGGCAATAAGCTAGCCTATGCCATTCCCAAACCCAAAACACACCAACCCTAGCTTAAGGAGAGAGAAAGGCTTACCAAGAGAGAGAGAATGCGAGAGATGGCTTGAAAAAGAGATGATGGAGCTTCGGTGGTCCATTGACAAGGAGGGAAGAAGAAAGAAAAAAAACCAAATAAACAGAGAAGGTGAAAGAAAAGAGAGAGAGAGAGAGAGAGAGAGAGAGAGAGAAATGAAAGTGAAATGCTTGTTGGGGAGGGGATTCACGTGGATAAAACGTGGGATTTATAAAGCAGTCTTAAATGGCTTCGGGTCAGGCCTAGAGTTAGAGAGGTTTCGAAGGTTCCGGTCTAAGTGACGTAGAAGGGAGATGCTCATGAAATTAGGTGAGCTATCCAACAGTGCCAAAATCTCGGAACTATGAAATAACGAAAAAGCCTTTGAAATTTTGAGAAAATTGTGACACACACCCTATTGTGCTCAAACGGGCTTGGATCTCAACCCAACTTAGCATACGCGATCCTAACAATTATTCGGACTTGTTTGGCTTCTAAATGAGTTTAGTTAGCTAAAAGTATAATTAATTAGGCTAATTACATCCATGGAAATTTGAGACCTTACATCCTTTTTCCCTTAGAACATTTGGTCGTCCAAATGACTAAACCTACCTTGGGTAAATGATTTGGGTACTCTTGCTAAACTCGGTTTCTGAAGTCTGAGGGTGATAATCTGCGGTGAAACTCAAGGCAGTGCCCATTGCTACTTACAAAATGACCCAAAATCTGCTCACAGCCTCATAGCTCTGTCTGACATTATTGAGACCGGCGTACCTTGCAATCCGATCCCTTGTCAATATACTTCTGAGCCAAACATCCATAGGAGTTCTCATCATCGTCGGTATGAAGCGTGCCCAGGGGTTCAAACCATGGGTAGGCCGCCTTTTCCCACGTGTACGAGCTTCCCTTCCCACCTATGTCGGCTTTCTTCCCACGAATGAGGGATCATTTCCCACTTGAGTGGGCTTTCTTCTCATATGTATTTGGACTTTCACTTGGGTCCCGACTCCCTGGTGTATTAACAGGAAAAAAAAAAAAAAAAGTCATCTTCGATTAAAGGTGATTATGTGGACACCAGGTGTGGCATAAATAACATAAACCCTTTATTAAATAGGAAGTCTCTTTTCAATCATTTCTGATCTTTATAAACTTAAGCAACAATACAACATCTAATAACACGTTCTTCTCATTTGATATGAGGACCAAATTGATCCTTGCAAGTATCAGCATCTGGGCAATGTGGGGCCATCCACGTTGTTTTCTGGGAGTCATGAGGGTGCAATAATAATATATAAGGTTGACCGTTTGGTATATGTTAAGAGTAAAGTAAGAGGTACAACTTTGAAAGATCTCAATAGTTTAAGTTGTGGCCCCACTTTCTTTACCTATAGATGGCTTAATTGACCTATTCTGGGGAAAAATGATATTAACCATTAAATTAACTGAGAAAAAAACATAAGTAAAACACTGATTAGTACGAGTTTGGAATCATCATAGCCTACTTATTTGTTTTGTTAACTTACTTTTTGAATCTTTAGTATTTGAAACTTAGTCCCATATTTCGCTTTAGCTGAAGTAAAGCCACTTGCAACACCAAAGAGTAGCTTGATTGGTCTAAGACCACGGTTTAATATGGGAGGTTGAGGTTGGGGGTTTGAAACTATGCTACTGCACTGGGGCCGCATGGAATTTACCTAGCTTTCCCTCGGCCCGTAGAGATTATTCCGACTCAAAGGGCGGGGACACCATCCGTTATAAAAAAAGTAAAATAAAGATTGAAATTGGGAAAAAAGTAATTAAAAAAAAACATTACCATTACAAAGGTGGACCTTCTCAAGTCGGGTAATGGCCATTTTGAGAGGTTTTATTTTGTGAGGGCAATGAAATTGGTGGGGGTTCCCTCAACAAGGATAAGACAATCTAATGGAGTCGATTTTTGCATAAGTTTATATGGTGATGAGATCTTTTCATCACCTGATGACTTATACAGGTTGGTAGACTGAGAGGTGTTCATGGCCTCGTTTTCACAAGCTTACAACATAACAAGCTTGAATCGTGATCCTCTGGGTGAGTCTACGCATGGTGACTGTGAGTGGACCATGCAGACATCATGGTCCCGCATGGTCCACTCACAGTCACCATGGGCATCCCTTGCCTAAATGCATGGTAAGCTGTCCGAGTTGACATGATGGACCCCGAATGGTCCCCTCATAGTCACCATGGATTTTTACGTTCACCAAATCCGGGCTCCAGCAAACTTTAATAAGCTGTTCAAGAAACCAGGAAATGGATGGGACCATATAACGTGTGTTGTCTAGACTCACCCAAAAATTTAAAGAAAATGACGTAAAATGAAATAGCACATTTGGCAATATACCTCCTCAAAGCACGTACCCTTAGACTCTCTCTATATTAACCTAAACACTCAATTCGTCAAAAATAACTGTAAATTGCTTTTCATCATGACTCACCATCGACCAAAAATGAGGCCAGTCAAGCTATAAAGCGAAGGGTGAAAATAAAAACCTTATTGGCCGTCAGTTTAATACATTTAGGTCAAATTTGGCAACAATATCTTAATTTCGAGACTTTTAACATATTTTTCTTAAGTCACGTTTGGTAATCAAGTCTTTAATGAATCGTCATCAATTTTTAGGGAGGATTTGAGAATTATATATTTTACAGATATAAATTATAGATTAGGGTTAATGAAAATTCTCATTTTTTAGGATTTTTAGATCGATCCCCTTGCATACGAATTGAAAATCCTCAATTTTGCAAATTACGTTTTGATACCAGTTTTTCTAAGCTATGCACACAGATACGATCCAATATCTATGTGAATTCCTCGGCTATATAAATCCTCACTTAGAAATTCTCAAATCTAAATTAGTATGGAATTCTTAAACTTGCAACTACCTTGCCTATTACCAAACATGCCCTAAAAATTTTAAAAAAGCACAGCTAACAATTGTAAATTCTTAAGGATTTTTTGGGAATAGAAATCCTCAATTTTTTTAGTGTTTTCAGGTCCAATCCTCTCCATAGGATTTGGAAATATTCATTTTTATGATTTTCACATCAATATCAAGTTTTCTCAACTATATGTACCAACACAGTGCGTACCGTTATCAATATGAAATCATTAACTGTATAAATCCTCAATGTGGAATCTTCAAAATTTTCACGATTCTATCTTCTTTCCTAGTGTTTTTTCCAACATTTTTACTTGACCTTGTGAGTTGCATGATTTTCACTTTTGCTAGATCGTTCCAAAACTTGAAAGACTTGGAAACCACCTTTGATTTTTCTTAACCAAAGACTCAGCCCAAATGGTAAGGCTCCAAAGTCCAAATCCCACGGCTACAATCCTCGGACCTTTTCCTAACTCTAATTGGCTTTATGCATGCAAAATAAAACAAAAATCATGTTGAAGGGTAGTCGCAAACTATACACCCACGTGGTCTCCACTAACCCATCAGTCATACTGTTCAGAAAACCAAAACAAGATCCAAACCCTCCAGTAGTACGTCACAAGTCATGATATATGGCCCCCACTTCCTGCCGGATAAGCTTAAAAACCATATATACAAGAGTGGACCACAAGCAATGTTGATTACATTAGCAACTTTTTTTTTATAAAATTATGTGAGATAGAGATGATTGATATCAATCTATTCAGAAAATAGTACATTCAAGCTGTATATATAGGTGGTGAAGAGGTTAGTATTTATGGAAAAGGGTGAATTCGAATTCTGAACGCATCCATTTTCCTGATAATAGAGTTTTCTCTTTGTTTGTTTGGGTCTGGACTCTTTACAAGAGGAGATAAGGCTGTAAACCTGGTATGGATTCCACAAAGATCTATCTGGGTTTGTGGTTTGGGTTAGCCTCTCTGATGGTGCTTGATTTGCTGTGTTCTGGTGTGTGGAATCGACCTGATTGGACATCTATCTCCTCATTTGCTCAACAATACAAGGTAATGATCAAAAGATACAAAAATTGAAGAATATTCTGGTGTTTTTTTATTGCTCCCGCTGTATTGGATGTCTTGGGGCGGGCCATGGTGGATAGTGTGACCCAGTTTAAAAATGGGAGAATGTGGATTGGATGAAACAGTATCTTCCTGTTTCGTAATTAGTGGTAGCCCTAACGTTACTTTTAAGTTCAATCACATCACCATTTAAGGTCTCAAAATTAAATTAATGATTTTACAAGGGCATATTTATCATGGTTCAATTAATTGATGGACAATTGCCAAAGTGCCAATTCATGGGGCAAATGTGTGTGAGGGTTCGGATTAATCATAGGTTGGATTCACCATATGTAATAATAATAAGAGTATGCTTTTTTACTTCAGTTTTATTCTTATGTCTCATAGATACAATGGCATTCATATTGTTGGCACAACAAATTCTCTCCTAGAACAATTGGTTACATCAACGGATTGGATTGCTGATCTCATTCATATTTTATTGACTTTTAGACATCTACATATTTGTAGTGAATTGAAGAAGAATGAGAGCGATCGATCTTCGCTTCCTTAAAAAATCGAGCTGCTTTTCTTATTCACCTGATCCGAAACCCTAATTCCGGGAATCTGCCGTATATCCCCTTTAAGAAACTCTCAAATCCTTGGAATTCTTCATGTTTAGAGAAAAAAAAAAAAAAATCAAGAAATCGATCTGTTCGAATGCCCTACACACGCGTTTGAAGCGATGTTTGTCGAGAGAATCTCGGTTTTATGCGATGATCAGCAGTTCCTATTGAAATCTCGTTGATGTTTGTTTGTTCTTGGTGATTTTAGTGCATTTCTAGCTACTGGAGTTTGAATTAGGGTTTTAGTGATGAAGATCGAGTTCCCCTGGAAGCTTGGATCGGGAATGTAGGTTTTGATCTTCCGCATCCGCTAGATTGCAGGTCGTTATGTACTTCTTGTGTGTGTTTTGTTGCTGAAGTGGTTCGTGTTCAATTTTCCTTTTTGTTATGCATTTGAAGCTATTTGACTCAAGCCATGGCTTGATTGCAGCCGTGAATTTCGATGATTTGAATTGTTGTATGATTTCCTTGTCGCTGACCCGGTCTTTGACCCGGCCAACTCAGCGTCGTTCGTCGGCGTGTCCTGCCAATCGTCCATCTCGTATGAGGTGTCCTACAGTGATGGGTCCTATACCAAGGGCAGGCCCTTGAGACCCACACCTTTGGTGACACCGCGGTCCACAATGTAGCCATTGGTTGCGGCCACAAGAACCATGGGCTTTTTGTTGGGGCTGCTGGGCTGTTGGGCCTCGGCGGAGGGTCCATGTCCTTCATCGGCCAGTTGGGTGGCCAGATGGGGGGCATTCAGCTACTGCCTCGTGAGCCGAGGAACCGAGTCAAATGGGTCATTGGTTTTTGGCCGTGATGCTATGCCGGTTGGGGCGACGTGGGCCCCGCTCTTGCAGAATCCAAAGGCCCCGAGTTTCTACTACATTGGGCTTGCGGGCCTGTGTGTTGAGATATCCACACAATTGTCATTCATCTATTGATCTTCCATTCGTTTACACAACCTGTTATTTACGTATTTCATTGCTGAAAAAAGGTCTTTTTATCGTCGTAGTCACTACTGGTAAAATTAACGCCAATTTTAGAAGCAAATAAACCAATTGATGTACTATATCATTTTCTCTCCGCTAATTTTCTAACAATGTCATTAAATCCTTTAAGTTCAAAAAACTCGTTGCTAGAGTGCATATCAGCAATGTGGGCCTATTAATTTTTTTTATTTTATTTTGGTAGACAGTTGGCCCATTAATTCTTTCTACCGTCGCAGTCGCTACTCAGTTGACGTTCCTAACTTAGTGAGCAAATGAGTGTCAAGTTGGTACCTCTTAAAATTGAAAGGGAACGAAATGCGAGAGAATCCATGTTACTTTTCCTTGTCATAGTCAAATCATGCATGCCAAAGACTAGCTTCCTTCTTGAGAGTTCAAGTTTGAGTGCTCAGCAAACCATACCCATGTGCTACATGCATGTCATTGTTAGAATTTTGAACTTGAGATCTTTGTTACATTACTAGGGGAGACTTTTGCGAGAGTTACTCTCACGATACTTTTAAAGTAAGGGTGCCGCCTTTCCCTCACATTATATATATATATATATATGTATATAGGGAAGTGCTCCTATGAGAGACACTCTCACCAACTTGGTGAGAGATGGTTGGTGGCCTTCACTTCCATATCCACTCTCACCAACTTAAATGCAGGGACCCCCAACTTAAATGTGAGGGCCCTCACCCATCTCTCACGAAGTTGGTAAGAGTGTCTCTCATAAGAGCACTTCCCATATATATATATATGTATGTATATATACATTAAAACAAGAGCCTCTTCACGAGAGAGTGACAAGTGGTGTTACCTCTTCGGATTTTGCGGTGACATGTGGCATACCTTGTTATAGAGAACCCTTAATTATCTCCCTCTTGCCTCCATCAAGTTTTAAACTTTAATTGACCAATCTATATATAACCCTATTATCTCTCAATCTCTACCATCCTTTTTAAAATTTTTGAATAAGAGGCTTTTTTTGGTAATTTTTTATATATTCACCTTGGATTTTCATTTTAAACACTTTTGGCATGAATCCATATACATTGATTCCTATGTATTCTATGCAAACAATCACACATTATTATGAATGACAAAAGGCTGTGTATGGTAAGGCCAGGGTGAATGGGGCATTTGGACGGTGGTTGAGGTGGGACCCACCTTTAATATTCACCCGTGGCCAATGCGATGTATGGTTCTCATGTCCCAGTAGAATGTTTTCCACATTTAGATGACCGTATCATTATTTACACTATCTACTAAGTAATAACTATGCCAATAGATGATGTATCATATGAACCCTGCCCATTCAGCACATGGAATCATTGTGATAGGGCCCACTCTTAAACCTTTTGAAGATTATTCATATTAATCGGTTATCATATTAATTAACAATGGCAGTCACGTGTAGTGTTCCAAGTATACTTTTATATTCTAAAATATATGACAATTATTCATTATAAGAGATCTAATATAATCTGTTTGATTATATATGTAAACTTTGATGATGATGGTCATGATGATGATGATGACAGTGCAAATCACTTGCTTCCATTTCCAAAGCTGGAGTATGCTTCACTGATCATAGTTTGTATACTTATATATGTTGGCTTTGATGATGATTCTCATGTTGATGATGGTTCAAATAACTTGCTTCCATTTCTCGAGGTAGAGTAATTAAAAATGAAGTTAACATTTAAATTTCATATCTCTACTAATTATTTGAACACAGTTGGGTTCGTGTGCTGGGTTAGCTTTTTTGCCAACACCAAATTTTAGATCAATTAACTAAATAGCGCGGTTCAATCAAGTGTTTGTGTTATATTTTTGGCACATTCCCTTATTTATAATCTGGCACACACTCAAGTAATGATCCGTGGCCGTATAGCATGAATTGACAAATATACTACTTGCTCAATATAAGCCCACTCCCTTATTTATGATCCGACATCAATCGAGTAATGATCCGTGGCCTCAAAGTATGAAATAAACGCGATATTAGGTGCAATTTAAATTATTGTTGATATTAACATATTAATATTTTTAATTTAATCTTTACTTAATATACTATTAATATTAGAATTAGAATTAAAATAATATTAGATTTTGTAGTTTTTTTTTTTACTAACAGAGGGTTTCCAACCCTTTGGGCTGGACTATTCTCTCCGGGCCTAGAGAGAAACCAGGTAAAACCCCTGTGTCCCCTAAGTGGTAGCACAAGTGGACTCGACCTTCGGTAAAATAAACTTAACACTAAAACTATAACATTAAAATAAATTAGTAGTTAAATATACTAATTTATTTTAATGTTATAGTTTTAGTGTTATTATCTTATATTTTTAATTACAATAATTTTGGTATTGATTGGTATGGTCTCCGCCATTATTTTGACTTTAATTAAATTAATATCTTAACCTAAATTTGTATAGCATAGTGGTGTTAATTTATTTAAATCCCAACCACCAAGAAGCATTATATCATTATGGGCCCACCTAATCAATTCAAATCTTTATCATTCCCTTACTCCTTTCCCCATCTTGCTTCCTCTATAAATATTTTTTATTCGTATTTCAATATTTTTGGTTTATGTTTTCTTTGATATGTATAGATGTTACTTTTATTTTGGAATATTTTTTTTCTTTTTTTTTTTAGCCTGGGTTGGGCACAGGCTTCTCATACTAGTTATATAATAAAAGACAGCAGCCTTTGCAGGATGGAGCGTCAACAGTTATATAATAAAGCACAGGCCTCTCATACTTATTCCATTGCAGGATGGAGCATCAACAACAGCCTCCTCTTTGACTGCATCCCAAGATATATTATATAGCAGAGACAACTCTAACATCGTCGCCACTCATACTATAAGGGAAACGGTAAGTTTGACTCGAACATGATTCGATTTTTTGCTTCTGACGATTGATTTAAATTTATATATAAGATTCCTTAAAAATATTTGCCTTTATAAAAAAATCATGCCTCCCATAAGCATTTGACCAACAATTACTTCCTATTTATATTTTAATTTACTTTCAACTAACCCCTCTCTCTCTCTCTCTCTCTCTCTCTCTCTAAATATATATATCAAATATCCACGCCCCATGAATGGGAAGGCAAAAGGTATATGGCGTTTTGCAAAATATGGTGACCAATCTTGAATTTTCTATATAATTGTATTAAATGTAGTTTGTTTATTTATCCATGTTTGATAATAGTGCTTATCCATGTTTGTATGAGTCTTAGATTTATGGATTCCATACCCATACCTATTTCTGTTCTCGTGTTTACATCCATTTTACTGTATGTATGTGTATAACATAGGTCACACTGTCTCTTCCAGTTTAAACTTTTCGATTTATGTTTTTTCCAAAACCTTGGGGCAACGTTATGAACAGCAATTTCTTAGTGACATGTATTTATTCATCTATTTATTTATTTAATCACAGGGAGTGTTCAGAATATGAGAATACTAGATGAGGCGTTGATTGTTTATTTTTTTTAATTTCCATATCTGCTATCCTTTGTTGTATCTTAATTACTCATGTATATTTTTAAAACTTTCAATTCATGCTTATGTTTAAGAAATATTAAAATTTCTTTTTTGGACTCCAATTTTGAAAAAAAAAACTATTATTACCGCTGAAAAAAAATCTATTGGTTTGCATGGTGTATGGAAGTAGAGATTTTACTTATTCCATTGTAGGATGAAGTGTCAACAGCAGCCTTCTCTCCGACTACATCCCATGATATATTGCATAGCAGAGACAGCTCTAATATCGTCGCCACTCATACTATAAAGAACACGGTAAGTTTGACTGGAACATGATTCGATTTTTTGCTTTTGACGATTGATTTAGATTTATATAATAAATTCTCTAAAAATATTTGCCGTTATAAAAAAATCATGCGTCCCATAGGCATTTGACCAACAATTACTTCCTATTTATATTTTAATTTACTTTCAACTCACCTCTGTCTCTCTCTCTCTCTCTCTCTCTCTCTCTCTGTTTGTCAAATATCCACGCCTCATGAATGGGAAGGCAAAAGGTATATGGGGTTTCCTAAAATATGGTGACCGATCTTGAATTTCCTCTATAATTGTATTAAATGTAGTTTGTTTGTTTATCCATTTTTGATAATAGTTAGTGCTTATCCATGTTTGTATGAGTCTTAGATTTATGGATTCCATACCCATACCTATTTCTGTTCTTGTGTCTACATCCATTTTACTGTATATGTATAACATAAGACACAGTGTCTCTTCCGGTGTAAACTTTTCTATTTAAGTTTTCTCCAAAACCTTGGAGCTGCGTTATGAACAACAGTTTCATGGTGAAATGTATTTATTCATCTATTTATTTATTTATTCACAGGGAGTGTTCAGAATATTAGAATACTAGATGAGGCGTTAATTGTTTTTTTTTTTTTAATTTCCATATCTGCTATCCTTTGTTGTATCTTAATTGCTGTATATTTTTAAAACTTTCAATTCATGCTTATGTTTAAGAAATATAAAATTTTCCTTGATGGACTCCAATTTTGACAAAAATCTATTATTACCGCTGAAAAAAAAAATTGGTTGGTCTGCATGGTGTATGGAAGTAGAAATTTTACTTATTCCATTGTAGGATGGCGCGTTAACAGCAGCCTTCTCTTCGACTGCATCCCATGATATAGTGCATAGCAAAGACAACTCTAACATTGTCGCCACTCATACTATAAAGAACACGGTAAGTTTGACTCGAACATGATTCAATTTTTTGCTTTTGACGATTGATTTAGATTTACATAAAAGATTCTTTAAAAATATTCGCCTTTGTAAAAAAAATCATGCTTCCCAAAGGCATTTGACCAGCAATTACTTCCTATTTATATTTTAATTTACTTTCAACTCACCTCTCTCTCTCTCTCTCTCTCTCTCTCTCTCTCTCTCTCTCTATCTATATATATATATATGTATAAAATATCCACACCCAATGAATGGGAAGGCAAAAGGTATATGGGGTTTTCCAAAATATGGTGACCAATCTAGAATTTCCCCTATAATTGTATTAAATGTAGTTTGTTTGTTTATCCATATTTGATAATAGTTCTTATCCATGTTTGTATGAGTCTTAGATTTATGGATTCCATACCCATACCTATTTCTGTGCTCGTGTCTACATCCATTTTACTGTATGTATAACATAAGACACAGTGTCTCTTTCGGTGTACACTTTTCTATTTAAGTTTTCTCCAAAACCTTGGGGCTACGTTATGAACAGCAGTTTCTTGGTGACATGTATTTATTCTTCTATTTATTTATTTATTCACAGGGAGTGTTCAGAATATTAGAATACTAGATGAGGCGTTGATTGTTTAGTTTTTTAATTTCCATATCTGCTATCCTTTGTTGTATCTTAATTGCTCATGTATATTTTTAAAACTTTCAATTCATGCTTATGTTTAAGAAATATTAAAATTTCTTTTTCGGACTCCAATTTTGAAAAAAAAAAAAACTATTATTACCGCTGAAAAAAAATCGGTTGGTTTGCATGGTGTATGGAAGTAGAAATTTTACTTATTCCATTGCAGGATGGCGCGCCAACAGCAGCCTTCTCTCCGACTGCATCCCATGATATATTGCATAGCAGAGACAACTCTAACATCGTTGCCACTCATACTATAAAGAACACGGTAAGTTTGACTCGAACATGATTCGATTTTTTGCATTTGACGATTGATTTAGATTACATAAAAGATTCTTTAAAAATATTTACTTTTATAAAAAAATCATGCCTCCCATAGGCATTTGACCAACAATTACTTCCTATTTATATTTTAATTTACTTTCAACTCGCCTCTCTCTCTCTCTCTCTATATATATATATATATATATATATATATATATCAAATATCCACGCCCCATGAATGGGAAGGCAAAAGGTATATGGGGTTTTGCAAAATATGGTGACCAATCTTGAATTTCCTATATAATTGTATTAAATGTAGTTTGTTTGTTTATCCATGTTTGATAATAGTGCTTATCCATATTTGTATGAGTCTTAGATTTATGGATTCCATACCCATACCTATTTCTTTTCTCGTGTCTACATCCATTTTACTGTATGTATGTGTATTACATAAGACACAGTGTCTCTTCCGGTGTAAACTTTTCGATTTAAGTTTTATCCAAAACCTTGGGTCTACGTTATGAACAACAGTTTCTTGGAGACATGTATTTATTCATTCATTTATTTATTTATTCACATGGAGTGTTCAGAATATTAGAATACTAGATGAGGCGTTGATTGTGTATTTTTTTTTAATTTCCATATCTGCTATCCTTTGTTGTATCTTAATTACTGTATATTTTTAAAATTTTAATCTCATGTTTATGTTTAAGAAATATAAAATTTTCTTTTATGGACTCCAATTTTTGAAAAAAATCTATTATTACGGCTGAAAAAAAATTGGTTGGCCTACCTGGTATATGGAAGTAGAAATTTTACTTATTCCATTGTAGGATGGAGCGTCAACAACAGCCTCCTCTCCGACTGCATCCCATGAAATATTGTATAGTAGAGACAGCTCTAACATCGTCTTCACTCATACTATAAAGAACACGGTAAGTCCGACTTGAACATGATTTAATTTTTTGCTTTTGACGATTGAATGGATTAGAATTAGGAAGCTGAAAACTAACCAACCAACCTGTATATCTGATCTAAAGATAACGCTGTAATTTATTGAGTGTTTGTGATTATTTTGATTAGCATCTTTTTTAATCTTGTATAACATGGATGTGTGATTTATATTTTGATTAGCATATTTTTTAATCTTGTATATAGAGTTAAATTGAAGGTTGAGTTTAGTGGTTTTGACATATTAATCCTTCTAAAAGCTAAAATTTTCAATTTAATGACCGAAACTCAGTTAATGTCACCACAGTCGCTCGACTCTGGTCAACATTTTTTAAAAAACTGACAAATCCCATTGCATCATGGGATTTGGGGTAAAAAAGTTTTAAAAAAAATATTTTCCAGAGTCAAGTTGACTTTGGTGACATTATCTGAATTTCAGTCATGAAAAGAGGATTCATATGTCAAAATCCCTTGATTTTATTCTCCAAAACAATACCGACATATCATTACCAAACAAGTTCATGTGACCAAACAACTTGTCCACGGCTCAATCTCAATACAACATATTCTTTAATTTGCACAGCCCGATCTCAGCACAAAATTGGGAACAACAAAGGAACAATGCCAAATAGACTCTTATAGACTAAAAGATCTTACACATAAAAAGAATGCATTCAAAGGGTATACATTTTTGGTACCCCGACCTATGGGGTTGGGACCCAAGAGAGCCCCGCACAAGTGGGAAGAGAAAGCCCCTAAAATGGGAGGATATCTCACACAAACATTGGGGAAAAAGAAGCTCACAAAGTGGGAAGAGTGACAAACTCAATGATCAATCTTCGCAGCTGGGAGACATGCGGGGTTGCCAACCAATTGAACAAAACCCTTGTTGTTTAGAGGGTCTACTTGGATGATCATATTCTGGTTGTTGTTTATTAATGCTTGGTCACGGCAAACTCTCCCTCTTAGACCAATTGGTTAAATATATGAGCTTATTATCTTTCATTGGCTTTCAGACATCTACAATCCCTAAGGATGAGCTAGAAGCAGCTCTAGAGGGAGCTTCAATGGAGAATAAGACTCTTATAATCGCAGTCGCAAACAAAGCCTGTACAGAAGAGGGGAGCTTTCTAGATCTCTTGTTGCAAAGCTTCCAAGTTGGTGAAGGTACTCAGTTATTGCGCAATCATCTTCTCCTCGCAGCCATTGACCAGACAGCTTTTGAGCAGTGCAATCTTAGGAAGCTACATTGCTATAAACTTATGACTGGTAGTGTCGACTTTTCCGGGGAGAGACCATTTATGTCTTCTGACGATCTAAAAATAACATGGATGAAAACTCTCTTCCAAGCTGATGTACTAAGACGCGGATACAACTTCATTTTTACAGTGAGTTCCAAGATAGAAGATCTTACACAATAACTTTTTCCCAAATCTCTTAATTACTCTACTGTCTATATTTTGCTATAGACTATTACTATAAAAAAAGAGAGACATTTAGCTGTGGAAAAACAATTGTCTTTTGCGGTGGTTTTTTTCTGCCACCGAAAGTGGGTCTTTTTTTTTTTTTTTTTTTATTCCAGTGGAATTTTTTTTCCCACTAAACCTGCCGTAATGGTATCTTAATAGACCATCTTCACTATTTCGGCCGTTTTAACCGCCGCTAAAGGCAATTCTTTTCGTTGCTAAAAGTCTCATTTTTTTAGTGTATAGTACATGATACAATTGGTTTTGTGAACACGTTACTGGGAATGCAAATTTAAATTGTTGTTGTGTATTGAGATAACACATATTGCAATGATACAAGCATGACAGACACACACACACATATATATGGGACCAGCTCTCCTAAGCTGAAATTTATCTCATTCTAAGCTAAAACACTATTGGTCTAACAAACCAAATTTGATTATCCTTTTTTTTTTTTTTTTGCACGATGATTGTCTCCAAAACCAAGATAAATCCAATCAGAACTGGATTTTTCAGTTCCATCATGTAAAAAAATAAATTTAATCAACTTTAATTTGTAGGACCAGCACTAATCCAGCTTAGAATAATGTAAGCTTCAGCTTACGAGAGCCCTACTATATATATATATGGGCAAATGAACCAAACACACGACCCCCCTAATATATATATATATATATATATATATGAAATGCATGGTGACAATGGAACTCTTTTGTAAACCATGTGAGTTGATTTGCTTATGATATGCATGCATATGAATTCATGTCCTATTAATACGAGTATTGTTTAAAGAACATTACTATTTCATGTGGTTTAGACATATTCTGAGCTTGACCCATCTATCCTTTTGGGTTCAACATTGACTAAAATCTAGTACCAAGAAAGAAAGAAAGAAAAAACAGTTTCTAAAGTCTTTGAATTTGGATAATTTGAACCCCAAGCATTATGTCTCCCTGGCCAGAAACGATCAAAGAAAAGTAACATTTTTATTAAAAGAAAATTATATATTCAAGAAAAAGTAAGTGTCATAAAAACAACAGAAATTATGATCAGAAAAAGTTTAAGACACATAAACCCTCACATAGAAAATTTTATTTAATATGCTAAATCTGAGAAATTATTACTAAAAGAAAAAAGAAAAAGACACACGGGCACAAATTATGCGTATATCCTAAATTGCGATTATTGAACTTTCCAAAGAAAATATCTTCCATTTTTATGGCCTCACATTATGAAATCTTTGATCCCAATTCAATCATCATCATCACAGTCTCGTCTCAAATATGTTGAGGTTAGAGACTTTAATTCCTTTCTCTCTAGATGCTATATCCATCCACTCCAGGATGGTGGGAAACCTCAATTAGGTTTTATGTACTTCCTTTTATCCCTGCATGCTATTTTCAGCCATGTCCTATCACTCCTAATTTATATTTATATGCCAAAAGGCTAACCATTCTGCTTGTAAAACAGGATATGGATGTGATATGGCTGAGGAACCCATTTGAGAGACTGGTCCATCAAGGAGTGGACCTCCAAATCAGCTGCGACTTCTACAATGGCCGTCCATCAGACTTAGACGGCAAGGCCATCAACACTGGCTTTTACTTTGTGGTCTCCAACAACAAGACTATATCTATGTTCGACAAATGGTACGCGGGTAGAAATGATTCCATGCGCCTTCACGATCAACATGTGCTCCAAGCTTTGCTTAAAAATGGGCTGATCGAACGGTTGGATCTGAAGGTGAGGTTCCAGGACCCCCTTTACTTTGGCGGGTTTTGTTCCAGTGGCATAAATTATGGGAAGGTGGTAACAATGCATGCCAATTGCTGTACAAGCTTCAGTGCAAAGGTCAGGGGCTTAAGGGCAATCCTCGACGGATGGATCAAGTTCAAAGGACAATCCAATGCTACATCCACCAACCAGTGGCCCGCCCAAAATTACTGCATGTGATCCTGGAATATAGTTTACAACGGCACATCCTCTTCTTCTAATCAGACATTGACTACTTCTAATCATACTTCTTGATCTCTTTAGAACTAAGTCTGGAACGTGGGAATCCTTCTGTGAGGGTCAGCTTGTTGCATATCAATTATGGGACTAGAAGTGGGTATAAAACCCAATAGCCCCATATTTTAGCAACATCAATAATGTTGAACTTTATGGGCTCTTAAATAGACTCTTAAAATCATCAGATCTGACAGTTTAGTATCCTCTATGCATGTATGCAATAAATGATTTTTTGTTTTCGAAAAATCAGTGTACTATATGGGTGACCTTTTGGGCGGATAGGATTCCTGTATTTGCTTTCCGTTTGACTTTGGCTATACATGACTGCTCTGTACAATAGTGGGAACATCTGATCTACAACCATACATTAGTACTATTGTTAGGTCCATGGTACAACCTTTGTGTACACCCGTGGTGGAGTGATGCTCCAATGCCTTCACTATTAGAAAAAGGACTTTTAGCGGCCGCCAAAAGCCGTCGCTAAAAGTCCCCTGGCGGTCGCTAATATCCTTTAGCGACGGCACAGCGACCGCCAAAAAAGGGCCGCAACAAATTCGTCGCTAATACTATTAGCGACCGCAACGTGGCGGTCACTAATACTATTAGTGACGCTAGTGACCGCCGCAAATTATTTTTTTTTTAATTTTTTAAATTTTTTTAACGCTATTAGCGACCGCCATTAGCGGTCGCTAATACCTCATTTGCGGTCGCTAATAATTTTGCCTTTAATATTTTTTTAAAATCTTCCATTAGCCACCGCCAGTGTTATTTTTTTTAAAATATTTTTTTTAATTTTTTTTGCTAATTTTCTTGCTTTTTATACCTGTACATAAATATATTATATCAAACTACGAGAATCAATTAAAAATAGTAATACCAAAACAAAGTCTTATATTAATGATATTCAAAACATTACAAAAGTTCTAACAAATTAAATTCATTACAAAAGTTTCAACAAATTATATTCATTACAAAAATAAACAAATTGTCTGAGAAGGGTGTCGAGATCGATCCTATGCTCTCAAACTTGAAGAGAAAAAGTGAAATAAATATTAATAGTTAATTATAAAAACTGGCAACATACAGTAAATGTAAACAAAATGAAAAATTAAAATTAAAATTTTGAAAGCTAAACATACGTTTCAACTCTACGGGCAATCATGGAGTCGGAATCCCGAGCCGTCAGTTCCGATAGGTCAGGAATGACTATGGACCCGTGCCCGTCCAGTTTCACGGGCATCGGAGCCCGTTTGCCCGGT
Source organism: Umbellularia californica (assembly GCA_028538565.1). Taxonomy (NCBI): domain Eukaryota; kingdom Viridiplantae; phylum Streptophyta; class Magnoliopsida; order Laurales; family Lauraceae; genus Umbellularia; species Umbellularia californica. Next base: position 72,279,361 of record JAPQWN010000005.1, read on the forward strand.
CTGGGTGCTCGGAGGCCAATTTACTAATTTTTAACTTACACATACGTTTCGACACCACGGGCAATCCGGGAGTCGGAATCCCGAACCGTCAGTTCCAGCAAGTCATGAATGACTATGGGCTCGTGCTCATCCAGTTTCATGGGCACCCGAGCCCGTTTGCCGGTTTGGGCGCTCGAACGCCTATTTACTAAGTTTAAACTTAACGTTTTAACTTAAACCGCTATTTCGACATTACGGGCAATCCGGGAGTCGGAATCTCGAGTCGTCAGTTCCAGCAGGTTATGAATGACTATGGGCCCGTGTTCGTCCAGTCTCACGGGCACCGGAGCCCGTTTGCCCTGTTTGGGTGCTCGGAGGCCAATTTACTAAGTTTTAACTTAACGTTTTAACTTAAACCTACATTTCAACACTACGGGCAATCCGGGAGTCGGAATCCTGAGCCGTCAGTTCTAGCAGGTCATGAATGAGTATGGGTCTGTGCCCGTCCAGTTTCAAGGGCACCGGAGCCCGTTTACCAGGTTTGGGCGCTCGGAGGCTAATTTTCTAAGTTTTAACTTAACGTTTTAACTTAAACCTATGTTTCGACACTACGGGCGATCCGGGAGTCGGAATCCCGAGTCGTCAATTCCATTACGTCATGAATGACTATGGACCCGTGCCCATCCAGTTTCATGATCACCGAAGCTCGTTTGCTCGGTTTGGGCGCTCGGAGGCCCATTTACTAAGTTTTAACTTAACATTTTGACTTAAACCTACATTTCGACACTACGGGCAATCCGGGAGTCGAAATCTCGAGCTGTCAGTTCCAGCAGGTCATGAATGACTATGGACCCGTGCCCGTCCAGTTTCACTATCACCGGAGCCCGTTTGCCCGGTTCGGGCGCTCGGAGGCCAATTTACTAACTTTTAACTTAAACCTACGTTTCGACACTACGGGCAATCTGGGAGTCGGAATCCCGAGCCGTCAATTCCAGGAGGTCATGAATGACTATGGGCCCTTACTCGTCCAGTTTCACGGGCACCGGAGCCCGTTTGCCCAGTTTGGGAGCTCGGAGGCCCATTTACTAAGTTTTAACTTAAACCTACATTTCGACACTACGGGCAATCCGGGAGTCTGAATCCCGAGCTGTTAGTTCTAGCAGGTCATGAATGACTATGGGCCCGTGCCCGTCCAGTTTCACTGGCACCGGAGCTCGTTTGCCCGGTTTGGGCCCTCGGAGGCTGATTACTAAGTTTTAACTTAACGTTTTAACTTAAACCGCTATTTCGACACTACGGGCAATCCGGGAGTCGGAATCCTGAGCCGTCAATTTCAGCAGGTCATGAATGACTATGGGCCCATGCCCGTCTAGATTCACTGGCACCGAAGCCCGTTTGCCCTGTTTGGGCACTCGGATGCCCATTTACTAAGTTTTAACTTAACGTTTTAACTTAAACCTACATTTCGACACTACGGGCAATCCGGGAATCGAAATCCCGAGCTGTCAGTTCCAGCAGGTAATGAATGACTATGGGCCCATGGTCGTCCAGTGTCATTGGCACCGGAGCCCGTTTGCCTGGTTTGGGCGCTCGGAGGCAAATTTACTAACTTTTAACTTAAACCTACGTTTCGATACTATTGGCAATTCGAGAGTCGGAATCCCGAGCTGTCAGTTCCAGTAGGTCATGAATGACTATGGGCCCGTGCCCGTCCAGTTTCACGGGCACCGGAGCCCGTTTGCCCTGTTTGGGCGCTCGAAAATCAATTTACTAAGTTTTAACGTAACGTTTTAACTTAAACCTACATTTCGACACTACGGGCAATCCGGGAGTCTGAATCCCCAGCCGTCAGTTCCAGCAGGTCATGAATGACTATGGACCGGTGCCCGTCCAGTTTCATGGGCACCGGAGCCCGTTTGCCCGGTTTGGGTGCTCGGAGGCTGATTTACTATATTTTAACTTAACGTTTTAACTTAAACCTACATTTCGACACTACGGGCAATCCGGGTGTCGGAATCCCTGGCCGTCAGTTCCGGGAGTACTTTCTAAGTTTCTACATTTATAAGTTTCCAACTTTTTAAGTTTCAAAATCTATAAGTTTCTAAGACAACTTAAAAAATTTCTATACATGTTGAAATCTGGAATTAAAAAAATAATTATACCTGGTCAGGATCAGTCGAGGATGTTGGATCATGACTGCCCTCTCCAACCGAGTCATGTCTCGCCCTGTGGCCTCTGCCAGCGTCAGGTGCCTGTAATTATTTATTATACAGTTAAAAATAATTGAAAAAACATAAATATTGACACATGAATGACATAATTGACAATCTAAACGTAAAATTTTTTTCTTACTAACGTGAGTAGTGGGTGGCGGGTCTGATGCGAGCGGGCCGCGACTCTGTGATAGACGAGCCTCCAGCTCTGCCATCTCGAATCTCCATTTGGCCCTCATCTCTGCCCTGACCTCAGCCGTCACCTCCTCTCTGATCGCTGCCTTCATGGACTGCAGCAACTGCTCGACCTCCTCATTTGTACGGAGGTGCAAGCCCTGGGAGGAACTAGCACTGGATGACTCCACTCGCGTGATGTGCGAGCGTGGAATACCCGTCCCATACGTGAGCGTGTATCCGTGCCCGTCCCGGCCAATGACGGAATGGAATATCTCATCCCTCCTCGATGGTAAACCGCTTTCCTCCTCGGGCAAGTCCTCCAAATGTGACCGAAACAGGGCCTGCGTAGTTGATTCATTTAATATACTATCATGCATAACAAGACATAGTAATAGACAGATAATATAAGCGATTCAATATAAAAACTTACGATAATAGCTACAACCTCCGGGTGGTGAGGATCTCGAGAACGCATCCAGACAGACATCCTGTCGACCGGGCCGCCCTCGGTCCGCAACTGTTTGGTGGAGAGTTATATTATTAGTATAATATCATACAAAATGACAAAAATATAAATTACATGTACGATCTAACTTTTTACCTCGTGGCGGACCTGAGTGATGTGTCGAGTCCCTAACCTGTGTGCGGGACCCTGCATTGCGCGGTTCCGCGCATTCGTATCTACCTCTCTCTGTTTTCAACATTTATCAATTAATTTTTATTAGCTACGTTAGTCATTAGTAAATTGTTAAAATTAAAATAAAAAATTATAAGTTTCTCACCCGAGCCTCCTCGCTCGTCCAGTATCGGATGAGCTGAGTCCACTGATTCGAAAGAACGCCCCTCGGAACTCGCGTCAGTATGTCTGGGGCATCCTGGTGTGGCTTCAAGTGCTGCATCTTTATTTTATTTTTATTATCTTTCCACATTTTTCTACACTTCGACATGCACACTGGCCGGAAAAGTTCAGGAGATGCCTTCAAATTGTCCTGAAAAGGACAAATAATTTTTCATTAGGTTATGATTTAAATTGACACATCCGGTTGAGAAATGTTAACTTATTACCTTAACCTGCCGCCAGACACGGTCTAGTGTATCCACGGGGAATGCCTCCCAATCGAGTGTAGTCAAAGGGAATGCATATGGATCCCGGACCATATGTCCCAACTGGCTGATGAGCTGCCTAGCATGCGGACCCACCGGATGCCACGTCTCATCAAACTCCACATCAATGGGATTACCGGAATTCCATGTTCGGATCCCTCTGGCATGGCCTCTCCCCCTGCTGGAAGATGGGCTTGTGCTCATAGAATCTATTCAAATTAGAGATAATCTAATTGAATTGAAATAAATTAATTTGCTAGAATTTAAATGTTCAACTACATAAACGTGTACCGGTCTGTGAAGCTGATGGACTCGGCTGGGAGGTCGATGGCCTACTAGGTGGGGCCATCGAACTAGGCTGGGCAACACCCGGTGCAGGAGTAGGGTCCCCAGATGGCCCACTGGCCTGGGCCTGACGCAGCAGCTCCTCGATCGTCCGCAGACGATCTCTCCTCTTTTGTCCTGACATATCTGTTCAAATGTTTGTAAGATAAATTAATTTAACATTTAAAAAAAATTACACTGAAATTTAACATTGGTGAATTAGTTCCCAACTGTTTACTGGTCGTGTAAGTCAACTGTATCTCCTTCAATGGTTTCCCGAACCCAATTAATATCTTCATCATGTTGAAGAAGTGCACTCTGATCAAGAACTTGTTGGGCGAATGCATCAATATCTGGCTCATCACATTCAATTTGATACACTCCCCTCGACATTTTAACTGCAACCTGCCAGTTAGGTTCTTTCGGATCTCTGGCATAGTAAACTCGCTCCGCCATTGGGGACAGTATGTAGGGTTCGACACTTATTCGATCATCTCGGTGTAACAAATTGTTAAAATTTACTAATGTAAATTGGGAATTATCTGTTTTCACCCCTCGGATGGGATCCACCCAGTCAGACTTAAACAATAGAAATTTTAACCCATGACTATATACAACTTCAACAATATCCTTCAACCGGCCGTAGTAGTAACCAGCATCAACAAACGGACAACCGAGCCCACTATTTTGCATCGCTCGTTTCTTATCTACATCCTTGATGCGAAATCGAAAACCGTTGACGTCACAAGTTGTGTAACGTCGGGCCGTTATGAAGGGACCATCAGCTAACTGATTCATTTCATCGGTCAAATTAAGACTCGTTGGTTCTTCGTAAATTACACACCTGCGCAATGCATGTAATACCTGAATATCACTACATGAAAGTAATATGACAGGAACAAGTGAAATTTGTCCTAATGATTGAATATGTACGTGATTGTTGAACCATTCGTGAAATGACCGATAATGGGACTGATGAATTTCATGAGCTGTAGCACGAGGCATATCCCGTTTGAGCTCATCGATATGTGTCCTGCGATGCATAACACGTGTTAATGACAACTACGATAATTTAGGCAAGAAATTGACAAGTTACAGTTATGAATGAGTGATAACTTACTGAGTCAAAGCCACAACAGATGGGGTGTTGAACAACACCCACCGGTGAGCTTGAATCCACTCAATATTGTTGAGATCAAATGGCGTGCCCTCCCCAACTGGACCATCATTAATCCGCGAGGGCCTGGTTAACTTTGTTTCAATATTATCATTGAGATATGTTTCGCAGAAATTTGTGCACTCATTCATCAAATACCCCTTAGCTATGGATGCCTCTGGACGAGCTCTATTACGAACATACCTTTTCAATGTGTTCATGTACCTCTCGATCGGATACATCCATCTAAATTGGACGGGGCCGCCAAGCAGGGCTTCACTGGTTAAGTGTATGGTCAAGTGAACCATGACATCGAAAAATGCAGGTGGAAAGATTTTTTCTAGATGACACAATGTCACAGCAATCCTCTCTTGCAGACCATTCAACTCATCAATTCGGTGAACTCTAGAACAGAGTTGTCTGAAGAAGTTGCTAACTTCAATCAACGACGCTACAACATTCTTAGGCAAACAGTTCCTTATGGAGATGGGCAGTAACTGTTAAATGAGAATATGATTGTCATGACTCTTCAGACCCTGTAATGTTCTTTCTTTCATGTTCATACGCTTAGCGATATTCGAACAATACCCGTCAGGAACCTTGACACCCTTCAGAACAGACAGGAAGACATCTTTCTCATCTTTATTCATCGTGTACTGCGCAGGAGGAATGTCTGCCTTGTTGGACTCTCTCATCTGCAAGTGCAACGGTTTCTCAAGACCATTTCTTCCAAGTCACGACGTGCATTGACCCCATCCTTCGACTTCCCTTGAACACCGAGAATGGTCCACAATATATTATCACATACGTTCTTCTCGGTGCATAACATCTAAGTTGTGCCTGAGTAAGTTATCTTTCGAGTATGGTAGATCATAGAAAATACTTTTTTTTTCCAATTATGACTTCACATTCTATTTCCACCGGTAATAGAAGGAAGCGGGAGGGCCAATAAATCTTGAAAATCATACACGGTACATACTTGCTCCTGCTCGAGCTGTGACAACAAATCAACTCTCGTCATTGTTCGAGGTGCTGGAGCATATTCTCGAGTGCCGTCAAATGACACTCTGTCCCTCCTAAACCTGTGCAATGGAGGTAGAAAATATCTATGACCCGTGTATGCCCATTTTCTGCCATGCTTCAACCAAGTTGACTTCTTCTCTTGATTGCAGCAAGGACATGCAAACTCTCCCTTTGTGCTCCAACCCGACAAGTTAGCGTAAGCAGGGAAGTCGTTGATTGTCCACAATAATGCGGCGAGGAGTTTAAACATTTCATTGCCTTCGGCATCAAATGTCATCAGACCATCAGCCCATAATTCCTTCAATTCATCAATCAAAGGTTGCATATATACATCAATCTTGTCCCCTGGTCCTCGTGGTCCATCTATAAGTGTGGATAGGATCAGAAAAGGTTGCTTCATATACATCCATGGTGGGAGATTATAAGGCACCAAAACAACCGGTCACGTACTGTGATTTGCCCCAGTCATGAATCGGAATGGACTAAATCCATCTGCAGCCAAACCAAGATGCACATTGCGATAATCCAAGGCAAAGTCTGGGTTCCTCCGATCGAAGTCTTTCCACACTGGGGAATCTGCTGGATGGATTAACTTACCATCGTCCTTGCTATTCTCGGCATGCCATCTCATCAGTTTAGAAATATTTGATGACATAAAAAGCCGCTTCAGCTTGGGCTTAAGTGGGAAATATCTCACTTGCTTTGCTGCCACCTGTTTGCCACGATTGATAACACTTGTAGAACTATTCTGATGATTGTGACCAACCCCGTCCTCTTTCCATCTCGATGACTGACATACAATGCACATATCAAGATGGGCATTCTCATTCCTAAACAACATACAATTATTTGGACATACATCAAAAGTCTCATACGTGAAGCCTAAATTTTCAGTTAACTTGCGGGCCTGATAGTAGGACTCCGCAAGTTTTGCACCGGATGGGAGCACTCGATGCAACAACTGGAGGAGCATATCAAAGGACGTGTCAGACCACTGATTCAATGCCTTCAAATGCAACAACTCAACAATAAAGGACAATTTACTGAAGTCCTTGCATTCGGGATACAATTTTGTCTGTGCATCGTCTAGAATTTCAAAATATCTCATGGCTTCTTCATCGGCACCAGAGCGAGGATTACTCCCACCCGTGCCGTCAGTCTCACAGCTTGTGTATTCGGGTGCAAACCCGCATGCGATATCATTTAGTATCGCGATCATCAGATCTGTCTCTGACATATCATCCACCTCAATTTCATCTCTAACCCGTTTGCGACAGGAAACATACTCTTCTCCATGTCTTATCCAATTCTGTTACTCCTTCAAGAATCTGTTCAGAATCAGATGCTCTCGGACAAGCTCTCTTCTTTAATAATACAGATTCGTACATTTTCTACATGGACAACTGATGAACTCATTATCAAACCCATTGGTAAATTCCATGAACTGGTTAATCCCCTCCATGTATTCCCTGGACATCCTATTCGGTAAATCAATCTAGCTCTTGTCCATCTCGGTAACTATTTCTGTGGAAATCTAAAATGAGCAAGTACAATTAGCCCGAGGTACCGTGCATCATGCAAGTCACCTATCCATAAACTGCAAACTCCTTACTACAGGGTGGTTGGTCCTATCCCATTCGAGAATGCACGATCCAACTTGCACTCAACAACTCGAATGCATCGTCCCCTAGTCAGACAAAATTTCGGCAGCATGTCCGCATGGTTCTCCAAGTACACGACACAGATACAACATCAGTCGTACCTATGTATGTACCCAGAGAACAATGGGACATCAATGGAAACTCTATCTAACATCAGACTTGCATGAGCTATTGAGTATAAGATGGATAATTGCATTCCCAAACTGTGCGAACTGGACAATTCAAGAATCGCATACAACAAAGTTAGAATGTGCATCACAAGAACAACGAATCTAGTCAAAGACCTAATCCGTCGCGTCAAGGATTACCAAACAAATGTCGTACACAATTCTCGAATGGGTCTAAGTTTCACTAATGCATGCAAACGAAAAAAACCAATGGCTGCTATACATTTAGTTTACTTAAAAATCAAACAATTTAGAATAGCATTAATAAAAATTAACAATGGTGGATCCACACTCCGCAACCTAAAATGACAGAGAGAGATTATGCGAGTAGACTTTTCCTATGGCGGCCGTTTATATATTTGGTTTTCTGAGCAAAAAGCTAATATTCCATTCCACTGCGCATGTTTTATGGCGTTGAACATTCACATATGCTTTTGTTCCCATCTCCTTGAACTGACAGAAAGGGCTCAAAGATATGGAAGAGAACTGAAACTTCCTTTCTCTTTAATCTTCTGCCATGAATATGGTTGGGTAGCACATATACGGCAACTTTTGAACTTATAAAAAGAAAGTGAAAAAACAGAACTTTCTCAGGCTTATGTGCACCACTTCTTTCAGAACAGTAAACAAGTAACATTTCTTTTTTTTCTTCAACCATGCATTATTGATTGCAATCTTATTTATACTCTTTTTTTTTTATAGCAGGAGTATGCCATTCTTTAAGTAGTGATGAATATCATAAAAGAAAACCATGATAAAACTATCCTAACCCACTGTCCATTATCAATGATCATTCATCAAAAAAAAAAAAAAAAAAAAGGATGAGATAATTAATAATAACCACAGATCCAATACAAATTTTTGATAAAATGGAAGACCCAGTTCTCAATTTGATAAAAAGTTTTCAACCTCTATATTCTCGTTGCTCTTGCAATGTCTTGAGGGGTTTGTGTAGACGCCACATTAATTGTAATTTAAAATCCAAGAGGGAGTGCAAGTGCCCAATAAAACTTTGTGATTTTTTGGTATTGTTTGAGTATTTCTAATAGTGTTATATATCATTATAGTTAGCTTACATTTCAAAAAACAATTGATTTATTTACTGCATTACATGACTTCTAAAACTGATTCTCTCCAAAGTGTATGCCCGTTTTGGAGGTTTGATTTTAAGAAGCTTGGTCTTCCATTAAGGTCCCTTTTGTTTGATTGATATTGAATTCCTAAGAATCCTAAGCATTGCCTTCCAGTTTAATGGGGATAAAATTGAAGAGGTGAAGGTGAAGTTGTACAAATCGCCTTTCAAATCGTGTCCACTTTAGTAGGAAATAATTACCCAGTCATCATCCTAGGCAACAAGGGGGAAAATTATCAATCCAAGCAACAAACCTCACTACCAAATTTAAGAATTATCATAGCAAAGCTACAACCCCCATCCTACCTTTAAATCAACAATCTGGGTTTGGATAAAAGAGTTTCAATGTAGTTATCAACGGTCATTTTCATCAAGACACCCAAATCAAGAACACCAGTGCAATAGTGGGCCTCATCAAGTTGGTCACCTAGACAAAAATTATGTAGGCACCTTGCATCAGATGGATCAATCATACGCAGGTCCAAAAGCTTGTTTTGATCTTGATTAAACTGACAAGGTGAATGTCGTTTGGGAAATGTCTGATGATCATGTGATTATATGATTAGCTTGCCTTACAAATTCTTTAAATTCATTTTTACAAGTCCTGAGGTCATTATCAAGTTCCTAATTCGTGACACAAACAAAAACACCAAACGCAATTGATCAATACAATTGTCACTTTATGTCATGATTGCAGACAAAGCAAAATAATAAAATTGAAGGCTGCAACAGAAATGATAGAAAGTTAGCAAAGAATGATACTTAAACTTAACAATAAGGATAACAGCAACAATGAATACAAATTAGAAAACTTAAGATGTAATACTACATGGCCATGTAATTTGGGATCCAATGACAGTAAAGTGAACCAAAAGTAACTCTTGAGGCAAATATAAGGAATCAAAAGTATTTAAGGCCAAGTCAAGCAGCCTGCATCAACTCAATATCTTATTAAAAGAAACCAAAACTAACCCTTTCAAATGAGTACAGGGTAACTCGTTTAGTTTGGGCCATTTTGAAATCTTTAAGATATAGATAGTAGTTATAACTCAGGTTCAATATTTCTGCATAATAAATAGCAGACACAAACAAGTGTACAGCCCAGCCCATACATAATTTATATATATATATATATATATATGGAGGCCCTCAATGCTTGTGTCAATGGGTATGCATATAAACAGACTCTTAGAAATGATTGAGAATGAAGAATCTAACAGAGCCCGAGTCATTGCCATTGATGCCAAGATATGGCTTCAAATGGAAAGGGCATGCCATGGGTAAGGTAAGGGCATGGACTTTTCATATTAAATAAATAAATACACATAAATGAAGTACAAATAGGATTAACATTGATAAATTGCCTCTCTTTTAAGTATCCCAGTACAACCTTTGTTCAGGACCTGTTCGTGCAGCAGGACTTCCAAGACAGGAGAGCAGAAAATCAGTCCAAAAATCCACACACTCTTTTTCCCCGCCAAGGAAAGGCGCAAAAAAGTGTTGACTTTCTTAGACAGTGAGGATATATATTTCCCATGGGGGCAGTGAGAAAACCATTACCACCACGGGAACAGGTTCCACGGTGGCTGCATGGGAAAAATGAAAGCCATTACTCCAACAAGCCTGCTTTAACACCATGGGTGCACCTGCTTCACAACCTGCTCATCCCCCTTCACAAACATCAATTCTTCTCGCCTCCTGATTTCCCGTACCCTTTTTCACATTTGGGTAATTTCTACAAATAATCCACTCTTCCAACAAACACATTACCCACAAACACAATACCCAGATGCAGAGATTCCTTGTCAACAACTATGTCTTGTATGACACTCAAACACAGAATGGCTAACTCAGCCAATGCATCTTCATAATATAATCCTCAAGCAACAATCCAAAGTAGCTGACTGATCACATGAAAAGAATACAAATCAAAGCAATAGAACTCAACAAGCCCCTCATATGAAAAGTTTCAGATCAATGCGCAGGCAACAACAAGGCATGAATGATGCATCTAGGGCAAAGAAAACCTAGTAAGATCCACCCAAATCACATTTGTACCAACGCAAAAGAAAGCTCAATATCAGTATATTAAACATACCACAAACGTACTGCCAAAAAAAAAAAAAAAAGGCTACATAGAAATCCTAAACTCATCTGAGATTAAATCAATCATGGAACAACCAAATGGATCTAATGAAATCCAAATGAGGAAGAAAAACCCTAAACCCTAGAAATCAGAGAAATGAATGAGAGAGAGAGAGAGAGGGAGAGTTTGGGTGACCTCGACTTCATCGAAGGACCATATGCATATAAATCAAATGAAATGTATAGAAGAAAATTGGAGAAATACATAAATCAAATGAAAATAAAAAAAAATACATACCAACAGCTGTAGCAAGAGATTCGGCGATGGCAGCTCCGGCGCGCGGGGGGGGGGGGGGGGGGGGGTGGGCACAGTGCAGAGTGAGAACAGAGGGAGGGAGGGAGAGAGAGAGAAATAGAGAGAGGGAGAGCTAGAGGGAGAGGGAGGGGGAGAGAGAGAATCAGTGGCGGCTCTGGCGCAGGGAGGGAGAGAGACAACCGGTGGTGCGAGGGAGGGCACAGTGCAGAGCGAGAGGGAGAGGGAGGGAGGGAGGGAGAGAGAGAAATAGAGAGAGGCAAAGGGAAAGGGAGAGAACAGTTTCACTGCTCCGGCGCAGGCGGTCTGGCGAACGTCGCTGGTGCGGCGGGAATGCAGAGCGCGGGAGGGGAAAGGGAAAAGGGCGAAGGGGGAAGGGGGAAAAAAGTGGGTTTGGCGGGGGTAAAGTAGAAGAGCGTAGCGACCGCTTTAGTGACTGCCATTGGCAGTCGCCCGCCTTTTCAGCCGCGAAAGCCTAAATCTCTAGTAGTGCTTTCTAACACAACCAACAGACCATAAAATTATTGTTTTGCCGTTTCCCATCATGACCAATTGGTTTTGGGATAAGTGGTAGCTCAATGGAGTCTGAGATCTCATCAAAGCAATATCTAGGTTTTTCTTATCAAAGCAATATCTGGTAGTAAAATAGTGAATTTTGCTCCAATCAAATCAATATCTGAGCTTTTCTTCTCTTAGTATCTAAGCCTACCTTCTAATGTTCAAGCAGATTGCATGACATACCTGCACACTTAAACTATGACTTCATACAAAATAAGCCCTAGTCTGGTTAGTAGATTCAAATCATATGTCCATTTTTTTTTCCAAGGAGACGGTTACTCTCCTCTTCTGAGTTGTTTGAATTCTTCAAAAGAGACTGAAAGCAGCCAGTTTCCTGTTGGGAGGGGCCTCAAGTCTCCCTAAAATGAGCTCTAATGCGGAATGTGAAGAGAACAATTTGAGTAAGTTAGCGAAAGTTTCTTCAAAACAGTCTTGTAAGGCCTCCAGTCAACAACTTTTTCTCTAATGCCTATAGTCTACAAAGACATATTTTGGTGAGAGGTCCCTAGATACGCCACATCAGATATTTTCACGACTGATTTGCCTTTTTAACTGTTTAGGCATAAAATCTTGAATTTTAAAATTTCAAATATTCCATTCTCCCTCATTTCTATGGAAAAATTCTCTCTCATTCTTTATTTTCCCGGAGAACCAACCCATAACAGATCTTCTTCGTTTCTTTTCTCTTCTCCAACAATGAGCAACAACAGCGTGGCTGCACGACGATGCTCCTCCGGCAACAACAGCAGCGACCAGCGTCTTTTTGTCGCCTTCTTCGGCAACAATCGTAATCAATACCAGTCCTCATATCTTAGTATAGCATCTAGATTTTCCTACCCATCGCAACTTCAGAAGTTGAAATCCTCTACTTCGGATTTCCGTAATAGGGACGATGTCGGATCATCTGTCTTTGTAACCACCCCGAACCCTCTTTTTCCGATAAAAAAGACCAGATCTTCTCTGGGTGAGCACCCTCTGATTTTTCAGATTAGTGATAACCCCCTTGCATCCATCCCCGAGTTTATACAATCTGCAACTCGAGATTCTTGTGGCCCCACTAGAGATCAACTCGATCTCTTTCTTTGATCTTTCGTGACAATTCTGCAACTCAGAAACTCCAGTTCCAGCAATGCCCAGTGGACCTTGAGGTTTCCTCTGATCTGAGCCAAGCACTTAGATCTCTGCCTCCGATTCCTCTATTCTGCAATCCTTGATCACAAAATCAACCTATTATGTGTGGCACATCTTCGACCAGATCTGATCCAATCCTTAAAAGAGCAAACAGAGTCCGAATCGACTCTGCCTCTCTCTAATTCAGGCGGTCAGAAGAACCGCATCGGTTATGTGGTGATCCATTTTAGAAAATTTAACTGAGTTTCAGACAAGTTTATCTCAGTTTTTGACAAATTTATATGAATTCTTAGTCAATTTATCTGAGTTCTTGGCAAATTCATTTGAGTTCTTGGAAAATTTATTTGAGTTTCTGACAAATTTATCTCCATTTTGGAAAATTTAACCGAATCTTTGGACAAATCTTTTTGTGTTTTGGTAAAATTATATAAGTTTTTGGAAAATTTACTTGAGTTTTTTGGAAAATTTATTTGCGTTTCTTGAAATCTATCTGTGTTTTTGAATTTTATTTGTGTCTTTTGAAATTCATTTGCTTCTTTTCAAATTTATTTGCTTTTTTTGAAATAAATTTAACTGAGTTTTGGAAAAAATATTTGAGTTTTTGGCAATTTTTTTTGAAATTTGGAAAATTGGCTTATCTTCATTTTTAAAAATTGTATTTGCATTTTTTGAAATTTATTTGTATTTTATTTACTTCTTTTAAAATTTATTTACATTTTTTTAACTTTATTTGGATATTTGAAATGTATTTGCATCTTTTGAAATTTACTTACATTTTTTGAATGTTATTTGTGTTTTTTGAAATTATTGCGTTTTTCAAAATTTATTTGCATTCTTTTGAAATTTATTTTCTTTTTTGAAACTTATTTTTGTTTTTTTAGAATTTATTTCAAAATCTCATTAATGAGATTTAATTAATCGTGGTCAATTAAATGATAGATGACCATTATTAATGGTATATTCCACTAATCATGGGATATAATTTTGAAGAAATGGTAAATTAGACATTTTACTATTTTAGGTTTTAAAATTTGAGTAGTATATATTCCCATCTATCTGAGAAGGTTTTGCATCGTGAATTTCTAGTTGAGATCTCTTTGAGTCCGGATCCCATGTTTTGTTAAAACATGGAGATATTGTTTCATCCTATCAAAATTTGCCAATTGTATAAAATCTCATTCACACTATCTCCCTCTTTCGCTACTCAACTCCCTTTGTATGTAATATATTCAACTAAGAACAAGTTCTCACCGTGCTTCCATGAGAACTATTGGTGGGGCTTACCTAGTAACCAATCCAAACAGTAAATAAACATAGACCCCCTTGATCGTCACTAATCCTGAGGCTTGGCGTCCAATTCCATCCAAATGGACTAGACCGTTGGACGGAGGGTTGAATTTTTTTTTTAATATGAAGCCATATTCATGGGTCATGGATGAGGGGTTTTGGGCATGGGATTGGAGTCAAACTTGATATTTTGGGTCGTCCCACAAAGATCTTTCCATCCCCTCTGGTCCCAACCCTAAGTGGGCTCCACAAAAAGTTCTCACAGTGACTTCGTGAGAACATTTCTCACTAGAACAAAGCCCTTCTTGCATATACCCTCCTAGGGTTTATAGAATTTGTAAATAGGCACCTATGGTTTCAGTATTTACATATACCTGCCTGATTTTTCATTTTAATACATTCCATGTCCCCAAAGCCACTAGTCATAATGAGAAAAGATGACCAACAAAGGATTTGTATTGAATTTTATAAAAAATGACGACTTTACCCTTAAATTCATTAAACAAAGATAAGTATGTCGTTATTTATAAAAATGCAATTATATTATCCCAAGTCCCAATAGTCTCTCTCAAATTCTCCCATCACTTGAAGCCTAATCATGTATTTGAAAGTCTCACCAATCTAATAGGGGGTTGAGCATTGATTGGTTCAATTATAACCAATTGTAAGTACAAGTGTTAGTTGGCATTGTGATCAATTTAGATTTAATGAAATAGGCCCCGTATTGATTAAAATGGATTTATGTACGGTTACTCTCTCCCACAAATGTTCTATAATATTTGTTAATGATACAAACTTTAAAGAAAAATAAATCCAAGCTTTTGAAATTATGCATATATGGATAAAGAGGTGGGTAAAAGTGTCATTCTATTCTAAAAACTTATGGTGGCTGTAAGGCTACTAATTTTGGGACATGAAAGGTATTAAAATGAAAAGGCCGGGGGTATATATAAATATTGAAACTGCAAGGGGTTATTTGCAAATACTAGAAAACTTAAGGGGGTATATACAAAAAACTCTTTCAAATTATTATATATGAAAGTGAATGATTTCAATTGAGAAATCTGCCCAAATTGATTTTGAACGGGCAATTAATTTTGACCCTCAAGTTAGTTTTCTAACTTTCCTATATTTTAAAACATTTCCGCGAGTACGTGGAATGGTTGCAGGTTGGATAAGAGAGGGTCCAAAAAACTTACATTGATAAAAATCTCGATGGGTAGGGACTTAAAGAGGAAAAGATCCTACACTTAAAAAATGCATTCAATTAGAGGTCTACTTTTTTGTACCTCAACCTAGGAGGCTGAGACCCAAAAGAGCCCGCACAAGTGGGAAGAGGAAGCCCATCAAAATGGGAAGGATATCACACACACAGTCACTCACTCACTGGGGGAAGAGAAGCTCACAAAGTTGGAAGAGTGGAATGCTCTGGGATCGAGCTTGGGCAGCCAGGTGACATGAGGAGTTGCCAACCAATTGAGCAAACCCTTGTTGATTGGATTGCCTAGTTGGATGATCATATTTTGATTGTTGTTTGTTAATGAGTATGAAGAATTAGATTGATCATGTGACCGGCGTAAATGGGCCATATGGCAAGGCGGATTTTTTGTAAAATTTGCATATATGTCCTATACCAATTTGTTGAATACTATCATCATCATCAAAGCCTTGACCCAACTAAGTTGGGGTCGGCTACATGAATTATGTTTCTCCATTCCGATCCAATTTGTTAAATATATAAACTAATTATCTTTCATTGGCTTTCAGACATTAACAGTCCCTAAAGATGAGCTAGAAGCAGCCCTAGAGGGAGATTTAATGGAGAATAAGACCTTACAATCGCAGTCGTAAACAAAGCTTATACAGGAGAGGGGATCTTGTTGGATCTCTTGTTGCAAAGCTTTCAAGTTGGTGAAGGTACTCACTTATTGCGCAATCACCTTCTCCTCGCAGCCATCGACCAGGCGGCTTTTGAACAATATTGCAGTCTTAAGGAACTACATTGCTATAAATTCATGACTGATGGTCATGTTGACTATTCCGGGGAGAAGATATTTATGTCTCGTGACTATCGTGACATGACATGGATGAAAAATCTCTTTCAAGCTAATGTACTTAGACGTGGATACAACTTCATTTTTACAGTGAGTTCCAAGATAGAAGATCTCATACAATTGCTTTTTCCTAAATCTCTTAATTACTTTGCTGTATATATTTTGCTATACTATCACATAAAAAAAAAAAAAAAAAAAAAAGGAAAAAATCGTCTTTTGTGGCAGTGTTTTCCGCCACCAAAAGTAGTTTTTTTTTTTTCAGCTAAAGTGTTTTTCTGACACTAAACCTGCCATTGCTTGTCTCTCGCGTGAGAGTGGCACCAAGCAAAGGGGAAGCTGCTCGTCTCCAAGCTCGATTCTCCCCCAGCAAAGGGGATTTTTCTTCCCGAACTATCACTAGGTCCAGGTACTCCATGCTCTTGTCCTCACCGTCATTTTATGACAAGAGAGAGAGAGGAACACTGCAGGATTGAAGTTTTTTTTTTTTTTTTTTGGGATATTCCTATGATTCTTTATCTGCATTGTAGCTTGCTAATGAACTGTATTTGAATTCCATGCTATGTTGCGTATTTGCTCTGATAAATACCACACTCCCACCATTCACAAGTCCTTCATCATCTACTCTACAACTATAACTGGAAACTACAAATGAATTGCCTTCTTATCACAATGGGTTGTCGATAGCACGGACTGGGCCTGGACTAATTGGAGTTTCCAAGCCAGGAATATCTGTAACATGGGGTCCAAATATCTGATTGATTGTGGAAAATGAAACAAATAGAGTTTGCATCTGATGGTGGATATCTGTAACATGGGGTCCAAATATCTGATGCTCCCAAAATCTGAATTGTATCTATAAACAATAATTTCCAGAGAACATCACTGTGCGTGCCTAAATATTACGGACTTGATTTAGATGATGATGGGGATTTGGAAGATCTTGTTCAGCCTGATCGGGGAAATCTCCGACGGCCTGAATCCTGAAAGAAAGAAGAAAGGACAGTCAGGGCCCGAGGCTGCTGTCAGCCAAAGGCACTTTGACGCCTGAGTTAGTGCAGTCACTGAACTAGGGTGAAGTGGAGAAAAATGTGTTAACAGAATAACAGTGCAGGCTGTATATTACATGAACATGTTCATGGCTCTTCATGCAGGCATATATAGAGGAGAGTAGAAGATTCTATAGTGGAGGTAGGTGATGATACTTGTCCCATCAGCCCACACCTGGGATCCTTAGTGGGGGTAGGTGAGGATACTTGTCCCATCAGCCCACACCTGGGATCCTTAGTGGGGGTAGGTGAGGATACTTGTCCCATCAGATCTCCCCTCAAATCCCTCACATAAATGTGGATGTGATCTGTTGATAGGAACGAGCCCTTATCAATGGCCGGTGGCCACCCTACTTGTCAGAGACTCCCTATAAAGCACCTGTCCCATCTCATAATGGGAACTGGACGCCCAGTGTTCACCTCGGCCGAGGGGCCGAACTGGAGAAGGCACCGAGGTCAGTTATGCCTGAGATCGGACAAGGATGCCAGCGCGAGACTAAGCTCGGAAGGATGTGGTCGGTACTTCTACCGGGACCAGTCCCACCTTGACAATGGCTGAGATGCTGCTGCGCCAGAAAGGTGGGGGTTAAGGCCTTTTCTGATCGGTACCATTGCCGAGGCCGGGATAACATCGGTTTCGGTGGAAACAGTCCACACAATCACAAAACAGAAATCGATGTATATATTCATTCTTGGATTTGAGAGGGACAAAACAACAGGTGGTTTCATTTTCATATTAAAGGTTAGACAAAATAATGACCAATTTACAACTCAACACAAAGATAAACACACTATCTCAATCTTTAAGCTTAAACATGAGAAAAGGATTCAAACACATCTCAAATCATTGCCCTGTAGAATTTCAACTACTTCTCCTCCCAAGACTTGTTAGCCTGTATATAGTAAACAACAGATGGGTCTCATAGCAATCCACATATAGGCTCCTGTTAACTGAAAAGCTGCCTAGCTATTTGTCTCATGATACCATTTATCTACATAGAAAGCAATATTAATAATCGAACAAGAGGAACAAATTAAATTAAGCTACACAAAATTTGATTTCTAAAATATACTTGATTGCTTCCATGGCGGCTAGGTGATCCACCATCGTGGCCAGCTATCAAGGCAGGGCAGTCATCGTCCTCTTCTACCTCAATAATGGAAGGTGAAGTTTGGGAAAACAGAGCGGGGTGAAAAGAGGTGGGGTCGTCCATGGAAGATGGGGTTTTTATCAACTGTGATAAAGGCGAGAGGGACGATAGAGATAGATGATGTAGAGGTCGGCAAGAGAGATGAGGAAGTGATTGGAAACAGGAGCTCTGGTTTCTCTTTCCCGTTCCAGAATCAATTTGGAGAGAGACAAGACAAGGGTTTTTTCAACAGACCTCGTTCGGAAGATATGCAACGGAGAGCACGTTGACCGTTAGTAAGAAGAGAGACGAGGAAGCGGCGAAGAGAGGGACGAGATCGAGAAGAGAGAGAGAGACGAGCTTGCTGCCGGCGAATCGAGGTTGGAGATGAGGATTTAGGGAAAAAGAGATAGGTTCTAGCGGAGGAGAGGAGCAGGGGCGGCCCAACAAATCCGGAGGCCCTAGGCGAGAATATGAAAGTGGGCCCTATTAATAGGCAATAATTATTAAAATATATTCATTTAAATGATATTTTTCTAGCTTTTTGAGATGCAAAAATATTGATTAAATTTTTATATTCAAGTTTTGTTAATATATCTTTTTCAATGGATAATATAGCTAATCCATTTAATCTTTCTTGTGACATAGTTGATCGGAGATAAGATTTTATTAATTTAAGTTTCGGAAAACTTCTCTCCGCTGAAGCAACTGTTACTGCTATTGTTAACAATATTCTAAAAGCTATACATGCATTTGGAAAACAATCTAATCGTTTTATATAAGTTACGGTTTCAACTGGAGTATTAATTTCAAATTGTAGAACTTTTCTTAATACAGTCAATTCTTGAAATAAATCTAAACCATCAATATCAGAAAATAAGTCACGCTTCAAAAAAGTTTCAAGGTTAAGACAATAACTTTTCAAACTATCATCATCTAAGGATTTTAATGTTTTAAAACAATCATCAATATCAGACAATAACTTCTTGTTATTAGTCCCTATTTTAATGCTCTTCTATTTTAATGCTCTCACTCTTCTTGTTATTGGATAATATTCATATGCATCCATCCCTCACCATTTTTGGTAAGGGACACCCCTTTTGGGGAAGGTTTGAAGTACAAAAGTGTACTTTGTACCTCACATAAAGTACACTTTTGTACTTCAAACTTCTCCAAAAGGGGTGTCCCTCACCAAAAATAGTGAGGGATGGATGCATATGAAGATCCCCCCTTGTTATTAGTCCCTATTTTAATGCTCTCACTCTTCTTGTTATTAGTCCCTCCTTGAAAATTGAAACACACGCATCCATCTTTTGATCATGGCCCACTTGCTGTTAACCGCATCCATCTTTTGATCATGGCCCAATTTCTGCATTGCTTTTGGGTATGTTAGGATGCAACCCAAATTAGTGAAATCACTAGTTTACCTGACATTTTCATAGAAATAATTATCATCTGCTTCCTTGTACGTATGAATATGTACAGAACATGGGCCATCAATGTAACTGATTTTAATTTGAGTAAAGAGGCAAATTGCACACCACAAATTAGTATTGGTGCATGATCAGGGGGCCCCAAAAATCTCATATATACCCATAACTAAAATTCTTAATAGGGGGCCCCAAAAATTTACAAAAATTGGGGGCCCTAGGCAGCCAACTAAGTGGCCTAGGCCTAGGGCTGGCCCTGGAGACGAGATATGGCGGAGTAAAGCTCTGGGTTTGCCGAGGAAGTGATGGGAGGGAGAAGGGACGGGAGAGAATCGTTGCTATCTGCCGATTTCGATTTGGGCGAGGTCTGTTGTTGGGTTTCATTGTTGTTTCCCTCCATTCAATATATACCGCATGTGACGAGCGTCGGATGAGGCCCAAAATCCAACGGTGGGGATGAGTCTATAAAATAATGGTGAGGACGGTCTTTATAGGACCGCCTCCTCTTTTCAGTAGTATATATTACATGAGGGAAGTGTTTTTGTGAACACGTTGCTGGTAAGGGAGGGACTTGGGTGCAGTATCGCTGCACTACTTCCTCCAATGGTTGTTTTCCACTTTAGCCTTCCATGAAGGAACATGAAACGGCTCCCTAAAATCTCTCCCCGATAGCAATTGTAGTTAATAAACTATATTCACTTCCAATAATACCCTTCATAGCCTCTTTTCAAATTTTAGAATCTTATCTCTCATCTCTTTCTTTAAAAACTTCTACCAACCAACTAAAATGTATAATGTCCATTAGTGGATCAACATCTAAATTTAAAAAACTAAAATCACTATTATATATATATATATATGGGAGATGCTCCTATAAGAGCATCTCTCACCTTTCTACGAGAGATAAAGGTGGGAGCCCTCACATTTTAATTGATTTTAGTTTTTTTAAATTTAGATGTTGATCCACTAATGGACATCATAAGACTTGGTTGGTAGAAGTTTTTAAAAAAGAGATGAGAGATAAATTCTAAAATTTGAAAAGAGGCTATGAAGGGTATTATTGGAAGTGAAAAGATGGAAGATCAGAGCAGCATCTCCCTAATATATATATATATATATATATATTGGCCAAATTTCACTCCACTTGAAGTTAGGCCAACCATCAGATTGATGCATTAAGCATAGAATTAATCAATTAATTAATTAAAGAATATTGTATATTCTAAATGAATAATTAAGAAAATAAATATTTTAAAATATATTGATCGGTTATAAGAAATTAAGGGATATATATACAGATTATGCTATACACTTTATATGAATAATTAAGTGATTAAATAATAAATAAAATATGGCATGGACTTAAGTTTTATTCAAATTCAAGTATTTAGGTGAGGGCTTAGCTCTATTGCATTCTTTTTATAAGGAAGGCTCAAACCTAAGATCTAGAACTAATGTTGAATTTGAACGTAGCATGGATCCAACTAACCCCCCTCTTCAGCAACCTTAACCCCTCCTGAGTTAGAGTCTGCCCTCCCCCCCCCTCTTTGGCCTCCCTTGCCAACCCCCTCCAGGACTTCCCTTAATCTGCCCATCTGAACACTGAACCATCAGGCTGTGAAATCCCTGTTTCAACGACCATGGCTCCAGCCATACTCCAGAAGACCCTAGCCCCCTCCTTACCAGCCACAAACTGCCCCTCAATCCCCTCTCATGTTCCCTGCACTAACCTTGCCTCCAACTCCTGCCTTGATGATCCCCCCTAAGACTTAATGTTTGAAGCTCTGGAAAAAGTTCCAGCACCAATTCTCGATACTTCAAATTCGTTTTCCATCTTGGAAAACTATACCCTTATTAATCCTTTCTCCTTTTCTTTCTCAAACTCTAGGAATTCTGATATAGGTAGGGAATCTGCCCAGACCCCTGCTATCTCTCAGCACTCAAGCATTTCTTTGAAAGTGGACCTCACCGCTTTCTCTAAGAAAAAGAAAACCAAAACCAAAGGAAAATTTGTTGTCTCCAATTCCAGGCCAACAACAAGGAGCTCGAACGGTCCCCCCTCCCTTTTAACTAGTTCGAAATGATCCAAGCTCTCTACTGGAACTGCAGGGGAATATCTAATTCCCCAACCATCAGACCCCTCCACCACTTGGCTTCTTCAAAATCCGCCGACGTCATTCACATAGCTGAACCAATGCCTGTCTCCCCTCCTCCTTCCCTGCTTTCCTCCATGGGCTATGATGGCTTCTTCTCTAATAATCACCTTTCTTCGACCTCTATATGGTGCTTCTTAAAACAAACTCTAATCTCGGCATTACTCTCATTGATTTCTCTCCCCAATACCTGACCATCTCCCTCACCAACCCCTCTACTGCCACAAAATGCTTCCTCTCAGGGATCTATGCCTCTACAAATTATATCTAGAGAAGAGATCTGTGGAGTTACCTCTCTTCTCAGGCTAAAACTAACTGCCCCTGGTGTGTGTTGAGAGATTTCAACTCCGTCATTTCTACCTCTGAGAAATACAACCTAAACCTTTCTCGCCTCAATCTTGAATTCCAGCAGCTGATTCTCTCCTCAGGCTTGCTGGATATGGGTTTCTCAGGCAATAAATTTACTTGGTCCAACAACCATAGGGGGACTGGCTATGTTGCAGCTAGGCAGGACAGAGCTCTTTGCAATTATCTTTGGCTCTGTAGCTCCAATAACCCACTGCTCACCAACCTGCCCAAATTCTCCTTAAATCACTGTCCTTTGCTTCTCACTCACAACAGGCGACCCCAAGCTCCAATGGCTCCTTTTCATTTTGAAGCTATGTGGATCCACCACCCAGATTTTCTCAATCTTGTGGCAGACTCATGGAACCAAGACACCGCTGGAAACTACCAGCAGAAGTTGGCTATGAACCTGAAAAACTTGAAGCAGGTCCTTAAAGATTGGAATAAAAATGTGTTTTGCGACATCAAGCACAAGGTTGCAGTAGCAGAAAAGTTAGTTCTAGAGAATCAAGAACTCCTTGATGATAGCCCTACCCCTTTTCTTCATCATTCTCTTGCTGAAGCAAAGGCTTCCGTCCACAACTGTCTCCATCTTCAAGAAACTGGCGCAAGAAATCTAGAATTAGATGGTTGAAGGAGGGAGACAGGAACTAGGGGTGAAAGTGGGTCGGGCCGTCCGCGGGCCGCCCGTGGACGGCCCGATATAGGCTCGGCCCGAGCTCGGCTCGAAAGACAAAAGAGCCGAGCTAGGGCCTAGGAGGAGGCCCGTTTACTTAAAAGGGCCGAGCTCGGGCTTGATGAAGCCCGGCTCGTAAGCCCTAGGGCCTACATATATTAATACACATATTATATATATATATGTACACTATACAGTAGATAATACATATATGATATAACAAATCCATAAATCCTAAACCTTAGTTTTAATCCAATATAAATAATCCATAAACCCTAAACTTAAGCGCTAAACCTTAAACCCTAATTTGAATCCAATATAAATAATCCCTAAACCCTAAGTACTAAATAATCCATGAATCCTAAACCCTAAATCTATATTAACATTGACCTATATCATTATAAAACGGGTCAAGCTCACAACCGAGCCTAGGGCCTCAATCAAGCCGGGCTCGAGGGCCGGCCCTACTTAATAAGAGCCGAGCCCGAGCCATGATTTTTTAGGCCCTCTCAAGCTAGGGCCTACTAAAAAATACTAGGGCCGAGCCTAGGGCCTGTCAAAGCCCGGCTCAGCCCGACCCACTTTCATCCCTAACAGGAACACTGCTTTCTTCCATGCCTCTGCAAAATCCAGATGGGCAGTTAACCGCATCGATAAAATTCAATCAGATGGTTCTTGGGTGGACGACCAGAAAGTAATCCAGTCCTTTGCTGTGGACCACTTCTCCTTTATAGCTAACTCAACTCACTTAGACCCCTCTGACTTTATATTTGGCTTAGGCAGCAATAAAGTCACTGAGGACATGAATATCCTCCTTTCCATAACCCCGGATGCTGAAGAGATTAGGAGAGCAGTTTTTTATCTAAAAAAGACCGTTCTCCAGGCCCTGATGATTTCTCAGGTCATTTCTTCACTGCAGCCTGGCACATCATTGGCTCGTCAATGGTTAAAGCTTTGCAACAGTTCTTCATGTCAGGTAAGCTATACAGAGCCTTCAACACATATTTCCTAACTCTCATTCCCAAATCCAATCCCCCTACCACCTTTGCAGACTATAGGCTAATTAGCCTTCGCAACTTTACCTACAAAACCACTGCAAAAATCTTGGCTTCTAGACTTTCTAAGATCATTACCCATCTTGTATCTCTAAACCAGGCAGCTTTTGTCCAAGGCAGATCAATTCATCAACACATAGCCTTAGCCCACGAGTTGTTTCAAAAACTCCACTCCAAGCTGAAAGGTGGCACTCTGTGTATGCAATTGGATATTTCAAAGGCTTTTGATAAGCTTAGCTGGCCCTTCCTCTTCAAATCCCTCCACTTCTTTGGTTTCTCTACCAGATGGATCAATCGTATCCAAGAATGCGTCTGCACTGCTAAAGGGCCAGTCCTCATTAATAAAACTCCTTATGGTTTCTTCAACTCCTCCTGTGGCTTAAGGCAAGGGGATCCTCTATCCCGTTACCATTTTATCCTCACTAAAGAAATTTTACGCCTCAACATCCAAAGCTTGGTTTCCAACGGTACCATCTCTCCCCTTTCATCTGTTCCCAATACCCCTTGCCATTTACTGTATGCTGATGATATTTTACTATTCCTCAAAGCCCATAAAAGGAGCCTCTTAACTTTGAAGGAGGTAATCTCTAGTTACCAATCCAGTGTTGGCCAGTCCATTAATTTGGAGAAGAGCAAACTTTTCATAGGCAAATGCAATCCCAGTAAGAGAAGACAGATCTTGGACATCACTAACATTAAAGAAAGACCTCTCAATTCTTCCTACCTTGGAGCTCCTCTCACTATTGGTACCCCCAGAAGGCAGCATTTCACCCCCCTGCTTGACAGATTTCTTCGTAAACTCTCAGGTTGGAAATCGAAGCTCCCCTCTCTTGCTGGTCGCATGTGCTAAGTAGTCTGCCTATTCACATAGCCCTGATTCTTCCAATTCCTAAGTCTGTGTCCACCCGCTTGGAGGCTATCATGAGGAATTTCCTTTGGTCAAGGGGGGCAGTCAAGAAAAAAAAAGGAATCAGATTAGCTGGGCTACGGTCACTCTCCCCACCAAACAAGGAGGCTGGGCATCAAGCGTTTTAGTGAGCAAAATGAAGCCTCTTTCATCAAATTGGGTTGGATAGTTGTTCTGGGCCATTTGGATGGTCGGCAGGTACTTTCCCAACTCCTCTACCTGGCACTCTTCCACCTCCAAATCTAGGTCTTGTATTTGGCGAAAAACCAGGAAGTTGGCTCATCACATCCATTCCGGCAGTAAGTAGAAAGTTGGTGATGGAAAGCAGGTTGATTTCTGGTATGTTAATTGGAAGCAAGATGGTAGCATGGCCTCTCTGTATCCTTCTATAAATTTCCCTTCAAATCAGAAGCTCCATTCCCTCTAGGATGGAGCCCAATGGGTGACTCCTCCTGGTATTCCAAACGATGCTGTTGCTACCCTGTGGCAAGCAACTCAACGTCTCTCCTTGGACATGTCTTCAAAATATAGTCTCCTATGGAGCTCTCACCAGGATCAAGGCCTCTCTCTCCAGGAAGCTTGGCAAATCATCAGAACTCACAGACTTTCAGCAGACTGGTCAATTTGGGCTCCGCTGGTCTGGAACTACATTCAGTAGCCTAGGGTCTCCTTCTTTGCTTGGAGGCTGCTGCACGAAAAGACCCCTACTCAAGCTTGGGCTCAACATTCTGGAATCAGTCTTTCCTCAAGATGCAGCATGTGCTTCCAAGATCAAGATTCTACTCTGCATCTTCTTTTCCTCTGTTCTTTCTCCTCTGCAATTTGGAATTGGATCTTCTCCTCAACTGGCATGGTTGTTATTGGTCCTTTTCTTCCTTCACAGTGATAGCTTGGCCTGCAAAGGAGTTGCTGCCATTTTCTTCTCTACAGCTTATGCAATATGGAACTGCAGAAATGATACCATTTTTTTTTAACTCAAGAGCCTCCCAGATGAAGGTTATTTTATACTTGACTGAGCACCTTTCTGTCTCTCTCAAGTGTATTACCATGCCTTTTTTTGGTAGACCTCTTCAGACTTTTTGTAATTTTTTGTTCTATAATCCTTAATCCTGGCATGTGTGTCTTGGCCTTTGTTTTCTTGTTTCTCTTCTCCCCTTGTGCTGTGGCTCCTTGGGCTTCTTCTTTTGTGGGCTCCTTGCCTTTGTTGTCCTCCCCCCTTTCTCTTAATACAATTTCCCTTTTAGCAAAAAAAAAACCTAACTTGTTCAAATGAAAACTCCAACGGTAGAGTCCCCAACCATGAGACTGATCATGCTTTTTTAATATAATATTTAAATGAGAAAAATAGAAGTAGTCAACTTCTATTTTTACTCTTGATTACATTGAATAAAAAAAAAATCTTCCATTATGTGTGAATTGAAGAAATTCTATTATATATGTGGCACAATTCAATAAATAATCATTGAGTGGATTTTGTCTTATGGATGATAGAGAAAGAAAATCTTAATATATAATAGCTATACCATCTAACAATCTCACAAATGAGCGGATAATAACAATTTGATCAGACTTATAACTTGTCCCACTGAAATGTCCAATTGGAGTTTCTCTGACCATTAGATTGATAGTGCTATTTCAACACAAACATAAATATATGAAAATAAGACATGCAACATACTTTTTATCATTTTTTAATTATTACCTAATTACTTAATTGTTCATTTAAAATATACAACATATTTTATTTAAGTGATTCTTCTAAACGTGCAACATGCTTTTATTAACTAATCTATTAGTTATTCATTTGATTTGTATAACATATTTTTATTATTTAGTCACTTTATGAATCGCCTAATACTTCAAACTTGATGGTGGGGCCAGTTCAAAGCAAAGTGGAGAGTCTCCAACTGGCAAATCGATCATGCATTTAATCATAAATTATAATAAAAAGTAAAATATGAAAACTACTTTAATCATTTAATCTCTTAGTTATTATTTAAAATATTCTAAATATTTTTTATTATTCAATCTCTTAATAATTCATTTGAAATATAAACCCTTTTATTATTTAATCACTTAATTAGTCTCCTAATACCTCAAAGCCGATCATACGCCTGACTCAAGCACAATGGTGGTATTTGGCCTAAATTATAAAGAAGCGGATTTGGAAAGAAATTTGTAAGGATAATTTGAAAACAAATTGGGAAGGGTGTCACTGGAAGTCAATACAATATATTAAATATGTTTGCTTCGGGAGAGAGATTTTAGGGAGCTGTTTCAAATTCCTTAATGAAGGGCTGAAGTGGCATTTCGCCATTGGAGCAAGTAGGTTGCCTGCACCCAAGTCCCTCCCTGGCGAGTAAAGAAGATTTGAGTTGTTGTGTGTGTGTGTGTGGATTTTTTTTCTTTTGGATGAAAAGTTGAAATCATCTACTATTATATATGGGGATGGCTCTCCTGAGCTGCAGTTGAGGGTAATATCAGCTGGAGTGTGCAAGGGACTCGTGTGGCCGGAATTGCAAATGCAAATGCAATTGAAATTTTCGCTGGGCCCGCGTTTTCCCATTTTCTCCATTTCATTTCCCCCTTTCACCCTCGGCTGACCTAATCGAAACTCGTTGCTGTTTCTCTCTCTGCTCGTTGATATCTCTCTTTCTGCTACGCTCTGTCTCTCTCGCTGCTGCTGCACTAATGTCTCTCTCTAATGTTCTCCCTCTCTTGATTAGCTCTCCCTCTCGCGTTGTCTCTCCGCAGCAGCGCTGCATCGCTGTGTCTGCTCTGACTATTGCTCTCCCTCTCTTGTCCCAATCTGACTCCTAAGACACTGCGCCGACCTCAGTTTGCTGCCCTTACCGAAACTCGACGTCGGAAAATCCAGCAACTCTGGGTCTTCTTCCTCATGGATCTGGCGATAGAGCTGAAGCTTTTCTTCCATGTCCCAATACTTGATGTTGTTGTGGTCTCTGCACCAGACCCATTTAGCAGCCCCATTCAAGTGAGTGTCATCAGTTCCCCCTCTCCTGTCTCGCCAGAACATGCCCCCCACCCCCCCTCCTCTCCAACTTCCTCCCTCTAGTTGTGATGGCCCAAAACCCATGGAGCCTCCCCTGTATTTTATCGTTTTTTATGCTTATTAGTTGAAAGTAGTTGTCCACAATCAGGTCTTGTGCCCCGTTTTTTGTTAGAAATGCAGTTTGAATATATACAAGTTGTGTAATGAGCTTCATAGGATGGGTCTGATCTAAATATGCCTATAGTGAGAAAGAGCTTTCTTTCACCATTTTTTTTTTCAATTTTTCTCTCTAATATGAGACTCATATATTTAAGACAGGTGCTATTAGCCTTGAGAGGAAAGTGAAACTAGTCAGAATCTCCACATGATTGGTGGGTTTAAAACCATTGATACAAAGTTATAAGGTGGTATGATTCTTGATCCATCTTGTTTATTAATTAATGACAAATTCTAAGAAAATTCTAATGTATTTTATCTTCATATGTATTGTGCAGGATGTTGCGACCTCAATGCTGAATGTGTGGAATGGGCCTCAAGGTTGAATGCTTAGAATGGGTTACGTCAACATTGATATTAGTTTTTTTTTTTTTTATTGTTTTGAATGTTAATATTGGACGTGACTTTTTACATGGATTGGGTTGAATGTACTAATGTTTTTAACTTATTCAATGTCAAGTGGGTATTGAATGTATTGATGTTGGAATTGTATGAATTGTTTGGAAGATGGAATGGTATGAATGTTTGGATGCTGAGCATTGGACTAGGAGGTAATGTTGGAATGGTATGTATGCTAAGAACTGATATTGCAGGTATAAAAGACAGAGGAGAACAAGTGCCTGTTTGCTTCAGTACACTCTATCATATTGATGTTGGATTGACTGCAATTACTATAGTGATGCAGCTAACGTGCAATGAATGGATTGATATCATGATCCATCACTAAATGAGAAAGGTTCTTGCAATTGGTTATCCATGTTCTCCACTGCAGTAGGCGGTGTCATTTTAGGTTGTTCCTCTAGTGAGAACCCACTGCAGAATTCAACCCTTTATTCATTCCATTGAAGCAGACAGTGAATGGTCTGGGCATCTCCATGCACTGATAGCAAACAGGCATATAGTTGGGGCTTTTGGGCATCTCCAATCCATACACTGATAGCAAACAGGCATATAGTTTGGGCATCTCCAATCCATACACTGATAGCAAACAGGCATATAGTTTGGGCATCTCCAATCCATACACTGATAGCAAACTCAAATTGGTTTTGGGCATCTCCATACATTGATAGCAAACGTGATGTCATTGATCTTAATTGGGTTCAATCAAATAAGAAGGATTTCATTGATCTTAAATGGGTCCAATCATACCATATTCGATAAAGTTGTACATTGGAGTTGAAACACCCCCATTCACACTTGATTTAATATAAAAGCTACTATCAACATTAGAAAAGATGGCATAAACAATATTACACGGTGGTTTTGCACAAACACAAACTATTTAGACTTCCTAATTTCTTCTTCTCTTTTTTCCTCTTCAACTGTTGCATGCAACAATCTATTGTGCATCTCAATAGCAAGCTTCAGGTCTGTGATGAATATTGTCAAGTTCTGCAATTCTCCATTTAAATCATTTGTTTCACATGACATTGAACTTGATTCAGGAGCTTCTTCTCTATGGGCTTTGTCTTTCCACCTAAATTCCATCCTGCAAAAGTTTTCATAAGATTCTATCTTAAACATGTCTTGAATAAATTAAAAAATGGAAGTGGGCACGTTCAGCATGACATGTTAGCACACTGTCTCTTTGTGTTTCCTTTCCCCTTTACCTAACCATTCTGAGCAGAGGCTAAGGCCTCCACTCTATAAATCAAATTCAGTCTTGCAGGTTAAAAGGCCATGAAGTGAAATGGATTTTCCTGAATGTGGACTTTGGTTGGTTCACAAAGGGCTTCAGATCTACTTTGTTGAGATGGATTTTGGAAGAGATCCTGCCAACAATGTATATGTTCAAACTGCATTTCTAACAAAAAAAATGGGGCACAAGACCTGATTGTGGCCAACTACTTTCAACTAATAAGCATAAAAAACGATAAAATGCAGGGAGGGTCCATGGGGTTTTGGGCCATCACAACGAGAGGGAGAAAGGTGGAGAGGGGGGGCCTTGTTCTGGCGAGACAGGAGAGGGGGAACTGGGGTTTGGACGAGTGGGGCCAGGTTCGGAGAGACAGGGGAGGGGGAACTGGGGTTTGGGAGAGAGCATAGGCTGGAGAGAAGGGGAGGAGAGGAGAGGAGAGGGGAAGAGGGGAAGATCCAGGCCGGAAGAGGAAAAGGGGAAAATCATGACACTCACTTAAATGGGGCTGCTAAATGGGTCCGGTGCAGAGATAACGACATCATTAAGTATTGGGACATGGAGGGAAAGCTTCAGCTCCATCGTCGATCCATGAGGAAGAAGACCCAAAGTCATTGGGTTTTCCAGAGTCGAGTTTCAGTGAGGACAGCGAACTGCAGTCGGCGCAGTGTCTCACGAGTCGGGTTGAGATGAGAGAGGGAGAGCAGCAGTCAGAGTAGACACAGCGATGCAGCGCTGTTGCGGAGAGAACATTAGAGAGAGAGAGCGCTGCGGAGAGACGACACGAGAGGGAGAGCTAATCAAGAGAAGGAGAACATTAGAGAGAGAGATCGGCGCAGCAGAAGCGAGAGAGACAGAGCGCAGCAGAAAGAGAGATATTAGCGCAGGAGAGAGAGAAACAGCAGCGAGTTTCAATTAGGTCTGCTGAGGATGAAAGGGGGAAATGAAAAGGAGAAAATGGGAAAGCGCGGGCCCAGCGAAAATTTCAATTGCATTTGCATCTGCAGTTCCGGCCACACGAGTGCCTTGCACACTCTAGCTGATATTACCCTCAACTGCAGCTCAGGAGAGCCATCCCCATATATATATATATCTACTCTTATAAAAGAGGCAAAAGTTGTAATTTTTTTTCACTCAACCACTGTGGGGCACACCAAAATATTATAATAAAATATAATAATAATAATAATAATATAATATCTTTTTCACCCAACCATTATAGGGACCACCAAAATATTATAATAAAATATAATAATATATTATTATTATATCCTAATAACAATAATATAGTATCTTTTTCACCCAACCATTATGGGGCCCACCCAAAATATTATAATAAAATATAATAATATACTATTATATAATAATAATAATAATATAATATCTATACCCATATTATCTATCTATCTCATACACGCTTTTTCACTACACCATTGTGGGGCCCACCCCCAAATATTATAATATATTATTTGGAGAAATTGCAAACTTTTTCACTACACTTTTGTGGGGCCCACCCCAAAACATTATAATACAAACTTTTTCACTACACCATTGTGGGGCCTACCCCCAAATATCTACTATCTACTTCTACACCTTTGTGGGGCCCACCCCAAAATATGATAATGCAAACTTTTTCACTACTATCTACTATCTACTTCTACTATCTACTACTTATCTACTATTATAAAAGAGGCAATGTTGCATGTTGTTTTCACTACACCATTGTGGGGCCCACCAAAAATATTATTCTATCTCTATATCTACCCTTTTAAAATAGGCTAAGTTGCATGGTTGCTTTAGTACAACCATTGTAGGGCCCACCAAAAAATTTATATTTATAATAATCCTTATAAATGCTTTAGTACAACCACTGTGGGGCCCACCAAGAAATCTATATTTATATAATAATCTATGTATCTATGTACCCTTATAAAAGAGGCAAGATTGCAGGTTGCTTTAGTATAACCACTGTGGGGCCCACCAAAAAATTTATAATAATATATATAATAATATATTATATAATAATAATAATATAATATCTATACCCTTATTATCTATCTATCTCATACAAACTTTTTCACTACACCATTGTGGGGCCCACCCCCAAATATTATAATATCATATAATAATATATTATTTTAAGAAATTGCAAACTTTTTCACTACACCTTTGTAGAGCCCACCCCAAAATATTATAATGCAACCTTTTCACTACACTATTGTGGGGCCCACCCCCAAATATTTACTATTTGCTATCTACTACTATACCATCATAAAAGAGAGAAAGTTGCAAACTATTTTCACTACACCATTGTGGGGCCCGCCCCCAAATATTATAATATAATTTAATAATATATTATTATGAGAAATTACAAACTTTTTTACGATACCTTTGTGGGGCCCAACCCCAAATATTATAATGCAAACTTTTGCATTACACCATTGTGGGGCCCATCCCCCAAAAAGTATAATATAATATAATAATATATTATTATGAGAAATTGCAAACTTTTTTCACTATACCATTGTGAGGCCCACGCCAAATATTATAATATAATATAATAATATATTATTTTGAGAAATTGCAAACGTTTTCACTACAACTTTATGGGGCCCATCTCAAAATATTATAATGCAAACTTCTTCACTACACCATTGTGGGGCCAACCTCCAAATATCCACTATCTACTATCTATCTTCTACTCTTATAAAAGAGGCAATGTTACATGGTTTCTTTATTACAACCACTGTGGGGCCCACCAAAAATTTTATAATAATATATTATATAATAATAATAATAATATAATATCTATACCCTTATTATCTATTTATCTCACACAAACTTTTTCACTACACCTTTGTGGGACCCACACCAAAATATTATAATGCAAACTTTTTCACTACAACATTGTAGGGCCCACCCCCAAATATTTACTATCTACTATCTACTACTATACCATCATAAAAGAGGAAAAGTTGCATACTTTTTTCACTACACCATTGTGGGGCCCACCCCCAAATATTATAATATAATATAATAATATATTATTATGAGAAATTGTAAACTTTTTCAATATACCTTTGTGGGCCCAACCCCAAATATTTTAATGCAAACTTTTGCACTACACCATTGTGGGGCGCATCCCCCAAATAGTATAATATAATATAATAATATATTATTACGAGAAATTAAAAACTTTTTCACTACACCATTGTAGGGCCCACCCCAAATATTATAATATAATATAATAATATATTATTTCGAGAAATTGCAAACTTTTTCACTACACCTT
Organism: Umbellularia californica; assembly: GCA_028538565.1. NCBI lineage: Eukaryota > Viridiplantae > Streptophyta > Magnoliopsida > Laurales > Lauraceae > Umbellularia > Umbellularia californica. Next base: position 72,312,624 of record JAPQWN010000005.1, read on the forward strand.
TGTGGGGCCCACCCCAAAATATTATAATGCAAACTTTTTCACTACACCATTGTGGGGGCCCACCTCCAAATATCTACTATCTACTAACTACTACTATTATAAAAGAGAGAAAGTTGCAAATTGTTTTTCACTATACCATTGTGGGGCCCACCCCCAAATATTATAATATAATATAATAATATATTATTATGAGAAATTATAAACTTTTTCACAACACCTTTGTGCGGCCAGCCCAAATATTATAATGCAAACTTTTTCACTACACCATTGTGGGGCCCACCCCCAAATAGTATAATATAATATACTAATATATCTATCTACCCTTATAAAAGAGGCAAGAATGCATGTTGCTTTAGTACACCCACTGTGGGGCCCACCAAAAAATTTATAATAATATATATAATATATAATATAATATATATAATATATAATATACCTAATATCTATATATATAATCTACCCTTATAAAAAAAGGCAAGATTGCATGGTTGCTTTAGTACAACCACTGCGGGGCCCACCAAAAAATTTATAATAATACATATATAATAATATATTATATAATAGTAATAATATAATATCTATACCCTTATTATCTATCTATCTCATACAAACTTTTTCACTACACCATTGTGGGGCCTACCCCCAAATATTATAATATCATATAATAATATATTATTTTGAGAAATTGCAAACTTTTTCACTACACTTTTGTGGGGCCCATCCCAAAATATTATAATGCAAACTTTTTCACTACACCATTGTGGGGCCCACCCCCAAATATTTACTATCTGCTATCTACTACTATACCATCATAAAAGAGAGAAAGTTGCAAACTTTTTTTACTACACCATTGTGGGGCCCACCCCCAAATATTATAATATAATATAATAATATATTATTATGAGAAATTGCAAACTTTTTCACTATACCTTTGTGGGCCCAACCCCAAATATTATAATGTAAACTTTTGCACTACACCATTATGGGGCCCATCCCCCAAATAGTATAATATAATATAATAATATATTATTATGAGAAATTACAAACTTTTTCACTACACCATTGTAGGGCCCACCCCAAATATTATAATAATATATTATTTTGAGAAATTACAAACTTTTTCACTACACCTTTGTGGGGCCCACCCCAAAATATTATAATGCAAACTCTTTCACTACACCATTGTGGGGCCCACCTCCAAATATCTACTACCTACTATCTACTACTATTATAAAAGAGAGAAAGTTGCAAATTGTTTTTCACAACACCATTGTGGGGCCACCCCCAGATATTATAATATAATATAATAATATATTATTATGAGAAATTATAAACTATTTCACTACACCTTTGTGCTGTCAACCCAAATATTATAATGCAAACTTTTTCACTACACCATTGTGGGGCCCACCCTCAAATAGTATAATATAATATACTAATATATTATTATGAGAACTTACAAACTTTTTCACAACACCTTTGTGGGGCCCACCCCCAAATATTATATTATAATATAAGATAATCATATATTATTATTATATTATAATAATAATAATATAAAATTTATATCTATACCCTTATTATAAAAGAGAGGAGAAGTTGTATACTTTTTCACTACACCTTTGTGGGCCCCCCCCAAATATTATAATATAAGATAATATAATAATATATTCTTATTATATTATAATAATAATCATATAATATCTATGCCCTTATTATAAAAGAGAAAAAGTGTCATGCTTTTTCTCTCCACAACTATGGGCCCCACTTAGTATTATGATATTATATATATATATAATAAAAGAGAACTACACATATGTGGGCCCCAATAAAAGAGAAGAACTTGTCATGCTTTTTCTCTACACATCTGTGGGCCTCACTTAGTATTATTATATTATATTATGTATATATAAAATAAAAGATAACTATATATCTGTGGGCCCCACTTAGTAGAAGAACTTGTCATGCTTTTTCTCTACATCTAGACATCCGTGGGCCCCACTTAGTATTATTATATTATATATATATAAAATACAAGAGAACTACAAATCTGTGAGCCGCACTTCGTATTATTATATTATATATGTATGAAATAAAAGAAAATTACACATCTGCGGGCCCCACTTGGTAATATTATATTATACCACTTAGTAGAAGAACTTGTTATGTTTTTTTTCTACACATCTGTGGGCCCCACTTAGTATTATTATAATATCTGTATGCTTAACTTAGTATTATTATATTAGATATATATATATATGATAAAATGAGAACTACACATCTATGGGCCCCACTTAGTAGAAGAATTTGTCATATTTTTACTCTACATCTACACATTTGTAGGCCTCACTTAGTATTATTATATTATATTTTATATATGGAGAATATTCAAGTTCATCCATCCCTCACCACAAATGGTGAGGGACACCCCTTTTGGGGAAACTTCAAGTACAAAAGAGAGGTGTGCTTCTCTTTTGTACCTCTCTTTTGTGCTTGAAACTTCCCAAAAAGGGGAGTTCCTCACCACAAATGGTGAGGGATGAATGCACTTGAAGATCCCCCTTTATATATATAATCAAAGAGAACTACACATCTGTGGGCCCACTTAGTATTATTATATTTCGATGAAATGCTTAGCTTAAATGATCATGAAAAGGGTTGTGTTTAAAGAATTTGTTCATTCACTACAACAACTCAAATGAGAAATTTCAGTTGAGATTTTCATGCATAGAAAATTTCAACTTCAATCCCAATTCCTGTAAAGACACAATTTGCTTAGAATCTTTGTGATTTGTTGTTGATTCGTTTAAAGCTATGAGTTGTGTACTGTTTTAGTTAGTATTTTGTTTTATTGAATTTGGTATGTATTTGGCGCTAGGTTTTAGACAAATTTTAATGGAAAATGAGCCGGACTATCGATCTATATTGAAATTGGTGAGTGTTTTGCCTAATCATGTATGGCCAAAAAAGGTTGGTTTTCAACTTTTTTTAAAAATTAATTTCCTTCCATATATCTTGTTATCCCATCTTCTTTTTACTTTTTTCTATTGAAGCTTTTGCTAAATTTCATAAGAACAATGAGTGCTTGTAAATTACTTAATTTGCCAAAAAAATGACTTATATGTAAACTGGTCATTCTCCATTGGGATAGTTAATATTGAGTTTTTTAACGACTTTATTTTTTCAGATTATCATACTGAAAGAGTATGTTCCTTGCACATGCATTGCATGTGCATGGCTCCACTAGTTATTATGAGAGATTACAAACTTTTTCACAACACCTTTGTGGGGCCCACCCCCAAATAATATATTATAATATAATATAATCATATATTATTATTATATTATAATAATAATAATATAAAATCTATATCTATACCGTTATTATAAAAGAGAAGAGAAGTTGTATACTTTTTCACTACACCTTTGTGGGCCCCCCCCAAATATTATAATATAAGATAATATAATAATATATTCTTATTATATTATAATAATAATCATATAATATTTATGCCCTTATTATAAAAGAGAAAAAAGTGTCATGCTTTTTCTCTACACAACTGTGGGCCCCACTTAGTATTATAATATTATATATATAATAAAAGAGAACTACACATATGTGGGCCCCAATAAAAGAGAAGAACTTGTTATGCTTTTTCTCTACACATCTGTGGGCCTCACTTAGTATTATTATATTATATTATGTATATATAAAATAAAAGAGAACTACATGTCTGTGGGCCCCACTTAGTAGAAGAACTTGTCATACTTTTTCTCTACATCTAGACATCTGTGGGCCCCACTTAGTATTATTATATTGTATATATATAAAATACAAGAGAACTACACATCTGTGGGCTGGGCCCCACTTAGTATTATTATATTATATATATATATAAAATACAAGAGAACTACACATCTGTGGGCCGCACTTCGTATTATTATATTATATATGTATAAAATAAAATAAAACTACACATCTATGGGCCCCACTTGGTATTATTATATTATACCACTTAGTAGAAGAACTTGTTATGCTTTTTCTCTACACATCTGTGGGCCCCACTTAGTATTATTATAATATCTGTATGCTTAACTTAGTATTATTATATTAGATATATATATGATAAATTGAGAACTACACATCTATGGGTCCCACTTAGTAGAAGAACTTGTCATGCTCTTACTCTACATCTACACATTTGTAGGCCCCACTTAGTATTCTTATATTATATATAAAATAAAAGAGAACTACACATTTGTGGGACCCACTTAGCAGAAGAATTTGCATGTTTTTTCTTTACAAATCTGTGGGCCCCATTTAGTATTATTATATTATATTTTATATATGGAGAATATTTAAGTGCATCCATCCCTCACCATTTGTGGTGAGGGACACCCCTTTTGGGGAAATTTCAAGTACAAAAGAGAGGTGTACTTCTCTTTTGTACCGCTCTTTTGTACTTGAAACTTCCCCAAAAGGGGTGTCCCTCACCACAAATGGTGAGGGATGGATGCACTTGAAGATCCCCCTTTATATATATAATCAAAGAGAACTACACATCTGTGGGCCCACTTAATATTATTATATTTCGATGTAATGCTTAGCTTAAATGATCATGAAAAGGGTTGTGTTTGAAGAATTTGTTCATTCACTACAACAACTCAAATGAGAAATTTCAGTTGAGATTTTCATGTATGAAAAATTTCAACTTCAATCCCAGTGCCTGTAAAGACACAATTTGCTTGGAATCTTTGTGATTTGTTGTTGATTCATTTAAAGCTATTAGTTGTGTACTGTTTTGGTTGGTTAGTATTTTGTTTCATTGGATTTGGTATGTATTTGGCGCTAGGTTTTAGACAAATTTTAATGGAAAATGGCCGGACTATCGATCTATATTAAAATTTGTGAGTGTTTTGCCTAATCATATATGGCCAGAAAAGGTTGGTTTTCAACTTTTTTTTTTAAATTAGTTTCCTTCCATATATCTTGTTATCCCATCTTCTTTTTACTTTTTTCTATTTGAAGCTTTTACTAAATTTCATAAGAACAATGAGTGATTGTAAATTACTTAATTGCCAAAAAAAAATTAGTTATATGTAAACTGGTCATTCTCCATTGGGATAGTTAATATTGAGTTTTTTAATGACTTTATTTTTTCAGATTATTATACTGAAAGAGTATGTTCCTTGCACATGCATTGCATGTGCAGGGCTCCACTAGTCTATCTATCCTTATAAAAGAGGCAAAAATGCACTTGCTTTAGTACACCCACTGTGGGGCCCACCAAAAAATTATAATAATATATATATAATATAATATATACCTAATATCTATATATATATAATCTATCTATCCTTATAAAAGAGGGAAGATTACATGGTGCTTTAGTACAACCACTGTGGGGCCCACCAAAAAAATTATAATAATATATATAATAATAATATCGATATAATATCTATCTACCCTTATAAAAGAGGGAAGAATGCATTTTGCTTTAGTACACCCACTGTGGGGCCCACCAAAAAATTTATAATAATATATATAATATATAATATAATATATATAATACATAATATACCTAATATCTATATATAATATAATCTACCCTTATAAAAAAAGACAAAATTGCATGGTTGCTTTAGTACAACCACTGTGGGGCCCACAAAAAAATTTATAATAATACATATATAATAATATATTATATAATAATAATAAAAATAATATAATATCTATACCCTTATTATCTATCTATCTCATACAAACTTTTTCACTACACCATTGTGGGGCCTACCCCCAAATATTATAATATCATATCCTTATAAAAGAGGCAAGAATGCATGTTGCTTTAGTACACCCACTGTGGGGCCCACCAAAAAATTTATAATAATATATATAATATATAATATACCTAATGTCTATATATATATAAGCTACCCTTATAAAAAAGACAAGATTGCATGGTTGCTTTAGTACAACCACTGTGGGGCCCACCAAAAAATTTATAATAATACATATATAATAATATAATATATATACCCTTATTATCTATCTATTTCATACAAACTTTTTCACTACACCATTGTGGGGCCTACCCCCAACTATTATAATATCATATAATAATATATTATTTTAATAAATTGTAAACTTTTTCACTACACTTTTGTGGGGCCCATTCCAAAATATTATAATGCAAACTTTTTTACTACACCATTGTGGGACCCACCCCCAAATATTTACTATCTGCTATCTACTACTATACCATCATAAAAGAGAGAAAGTTGCAAACTTTTTTTACTGCACCATTGTGGGGCCCACTCCCAAATATTATAATATAATATAATAATATATTATTATGAGAAATTGCAAACTTTTTCACTATACCTTTGTGGGCCCAACCCCAAATATTATAATGCAAACTTTTGCACTACACCATTATGGGGGCCATCCCCCAAATAGTATAATATAATATAATAATATATTATTTTGAGAAATTGCAAACTTTTTCACTACACCTTTGTGGGGCCCACCCCAAAATATTATGATGCAAACTTTTTCACTACACCATTGTAGGGCCCACCTCCAAATATCTACTACCTACTATCTACTACTATTATAAAAGAGAGAAAGTTGCAAATTGTTTTTCACTACACCATTGTGGGGCCCACCCCCATATATTATAATATAATATAATAATATATTATTATGAGAAATTATAAACATTTTCACTACACCTTTGTGCTGTCAACCCAAATATTATAATGCAAACTTTTTCACTACACCATTGTGGGGCCCACCCCCAAATAGTATAATATAATATACTAATATATTATTATGATAACTTACAAACTTTTTCACAACACCTTTGTGGGGCCCACCCCCAAATATTATATTATAATATAAGATAATCATATATTATTATATTATAATAATAATAATATAAAATCTATATCTATACCCTTATTATAAAAGAGAAGAGAAGTTGTATACTTTTTCACTACACCTTTGTGGGGCCCCACCAAATATTATAATATAAGATAATATAATAATATATTCTTATTATATTATAATAATAATCATATAATATATATGCCCTTATTATAAAAGAGAAAAAAGTGTCATGCTTTTTCCCTACACAACTGTGGGCCCCACTTACTATTATGATATTATATATATATAATAAAAGAGAACTACACATATGTGGGCCCCAATAAAAGAGAAGAACTTGTCATGCTTTTTCTCTACACATCTGTGGGCCTCACTTAATATTATTATATTATATTATGTATATATAAAATAAAAGAAAACTACATGTCTGTGGGCCCCACTTAGTAGAAGAACTTGTCATGCTTGTTCTCTACATCTAGACATCTGTGGGCCCCACTTAGTATTATTATATTGTATATATATAAAATACAAGAGAACTACACATCTGTGAGCCGCACTTCATATTATTATATTATATATGTATAAAAGAAAAGAAAATTACACATCTGTGGGCCCCACTTGGTAATATTATATTATACCACTTAGTAGAAGAACTTGTTATGCTTTTTCTTTACACATCTGTGGGCCCCAATTAGTATTATTATAATATCTGTATGCTTAACTTAGCATTATTATATTAGATATATATATGATAAAATGAGAACTACACATCTATGGGCCCCACTTAGTAGAAGAACTTGTCATGTTTTTACTCTACATCTACACATTTGTAGGCCCCACTTAGTATTATTATATTATATATAAAATAAAAGAGAACTACACATTTAACATTTGTGGGACCCACTTAGCAGAAGAACTTGTCATGCTTTTTCTTTACAAATCTGTGGGCCCCACTTAGTATTATTATATTATATTTTATATATGGAGAATATTCAAGTGCATCCATCCCTCACCATTTGTGGTGAGGGACACCCCTTTTGGGGAAATTTCAAGTACAAAAGAGAGGTGTGCTTCTCTTTTGTACCTTTCTTTTGTGCTTGAAACTTCCCTAAAAGGGGAGTCCCTCACCACAAATGGTTAGGGATGAATGCACTTGAAGATCCCCCTTTATATATATAATCAAAGAGAACTACACATCTGTGGGCCCACTTAGTATTATTATATTTCGATGAAATGCTTAGCTCAAATGATCATGAAAAGGGTTGTGTTTGAAGAATTTGTTCATTCACTACAACAACTCAAATGAGAAATTTCAGTTGAGATTTTCATGTATAGAAATTTTCAACTTCAATCCCAATACCTGTAAAGACACAATTTGCTTGGAATCTTTGTGATTTGTTGTTGATTCGTTTAAAGCTATGAGTTGTGTACTGTTTTGGTTAGTATTTTGTTTCATTGAATTTGGTATGTATTTGGCGCTAGGTTCTAGACAAATTTTAATGGAAAATGGGCCGGACTATCGATCTATATTGAAATTGGTGAGTGTTTTGCCTAATTATGTATGGCAAAAAAAGGTTGGTTTTCAACTTTTTTTAAAAATTAGTTTCCTTCCATATTTCTTGTTATCCAATCTTCTTTTTACTTTTTTCTATTGAAGCTTTTGCTAAATTTCATAAGAACAATGAGTGATTGTAAATTACTTAATTTGCCAAAAAAATGACTTATATGTAAACCGGTCATTCTCCATTGGGATAGTTAATATTGAGTTTTTTAACGACTTTATTTTTTTAGATTATCATACTGAAAGAGTATGTTCTTTGAAAGAGTATGTTCCTTGCACATGCATTGCATGTGCAGGGCTCCACTAGTATTATAAAAGAGAAGAACTTACACAACTTTTTCACTACACCCTTTGAGGGGCCCACCTTTATTAAAATCATAAATCTACTATTATAATATATTATATTATATTATATTATATTTTATATATACTATATTATATTATACTATTATACTACTTACTACTTACTACACTACTATATTTCTACTCTTATAAAAGAGGCAAAGATGTAAAGTTTTTTCAACCAATCATTATGGGGCCCACCCAAAATATTATAATAAAATATAATAAGATATTACTATTATATTATAATAATAATAATATAATATCTTTTTCACCCTACCATTGTGGCGCCAACCCAAAATATTATAATAATAATATAATATCTTTTTCACCTAACCATTGTGGGGCCACCCAAAATATTATAATAAAATATAATAATATATTATATAATAATAATAATAATAATAATATAATATCTTTTTCACCCAACCATTGTGGGGCCCAACCAAAATATTATATCTATCTATCTCTCATACAAACTTTTTCACTACACCATTGTGGTGCCCGCCCCCAAATATTATAATATAATATATGAATATATTATTTTGAGAAATTGCAAAATTTTTCACTGCACCTTTGTGGGACTCATCCCAAAATATTATAATGCAAACTTTTTGACTACACCATTGTGGGGCCCACTTCCAAATATCTGTTATCTACTATCTACTACTATTATAAAAGAAGGAAAGTTGCAAACTTTTTTTACTACACCATTGTAGGGCCCACCCCTAAATATTATAATATAATATCATAATATATATTATTATCAGAAATTACAAACTTTTTTCACTCCACCTTTGTTGGGGCCAACCCCAAATATTATAATGCAAACCTTTTCAATACGCCATTGTGGGGCCCACCCCCAAATAATATCATATAATATAATAATATATTATTATGAGAAATTACAAATTTTTTTCACTACACCATTGTGGAGCCCACCCCCAAATATTATAATATAATATAATAATATATTATTTTGAGAAATTAGGAACTTTTTCACTACACATTTGTGGGGCCGACCCCAAATATTTATCTACTCTTATAAAAGAGGCAAAGTTGCAACTTTTTTTCAACCAACCATTGTGGGGCCCACCAAAAATATTATAATAAAATATAATAATATATTATATAATAATAATAATAATAATAATAATAATATAATATCTTTTTCACCCAACCATTGTGGGGCCCACCCAAAATATTATAATAAATTATAATAAAATATTATTATTATATTATATTAATAATAATATAATATCTTTTTCACCCAACCATTGTGGGCCCACCCAAAATATTATATCTATCTATCTATCTACTATTATAAAAGAGGCTATGTTGTATGGTTCTTTCACCACACTATTGTGGGGCCCACCCAAAATATTATAATAAAATATAATCATATATTATATAATAATAATAATAATAATATAATATCTATACCCTTATTATCTATCTATCTCATACAAACTTTTTCACTACACCATTGTCGGGCCTACCCCCAAATATTATAATATAATATAAAAATATATTATTTTGAGAAATTACAAGATTTTTCACTACACCTTTGTGGGGCTCACCCCAAAATATTATAATGCAAACTTTTTCACTACACCATTGTGGGGCCCACCTCCAAATATCTGTTATCTACTATCTACTACTATTATAAAAGAGGGAAAGTTGCAAACTATTTTCACTACACCATTGTGGGGCCCACCCCCAAATATTATAATATAATATCATAATATATTATTATGAGAACTTGCAAACTTTTTCACTACACCTTTGTTGGACCCAATCCCAAATATTATAATGCAAACTTTTTCACTACACCATTGTGGGGCCCACCACCAAATATTATAATATAATATAATAATATATTATTTTGAGAAATTACAAACTTTTTCACTACACCTTTGTGGGACCTACCCCAAAATATTATAATGTAAACTTTTTCACTACACCATTGTGGGGCCCACCTCCAATTATTTACTATCTACTATCTACTACTATTATAAAAGAGGGAAAGTTGCAAACTGTTTTTTACTACACCATTGTGGAGCCCACCCCCAAATATAATAATATATTATTATGAGAAATTGCAAACTTTTTCACTATACCTTTGTGGAGCCCAACCCCAAATATTATAATGCAAACTTTTTCACTACACCATTGTGGGGCCCACCCCAAATAGTATAATATAATAAAATATTATTATGAGAAATTACAAACTTTTTCACCATACCTTTATGGGGCCCACCCCCAAAATTTTATAATATAATATAATAATAATATATTCTTATTATATAATAATATAAAATCTATATCTATACCCTTATTATAAAAGAGGAGAAGTTACATACTTTTTCACTACACCCCTGTGGCCCCTCCCAAATATTATAATATAATATCATAATATATTCTTATTATATTATAATAATAATCATATAATATCTATGCCCTTATTATAAAACAAAAAAAAGTGTTATGGTTTTTCTCTACACATATGTGGGCCCCACTTAGTATTATGATATTATATATATTTATAATAAAAGAGAACCACACATATGTGGGCCCCAATAAAAGAGAAAAACTTGTCATACTTTTTCTCTATACATCTGTGGGCCTCACTTAGTATTATTATATTATATTATATATATATATATAATAAAAGAAAACTACACGTCTGTGGGCCCCACTTAGTAAAAGAACTTGTCATGCTTTTTCTCTACATTTAGACATCTGTGAGCCCAACTTAGTATTATTATATTATATATATAAAATACAAGAGAACTACACATATGTGGGCGGCCCCACTTCGTATTATTATATTATATATGTATAAAATGTAAGAACTCAAATGAGAAATTTCAGTTGAGATTCTCATGTGTAGAAAATTTCAACTGCAATTCCAATGCCGGTAAAGACACGATTTGCTTGTCAAAGGAAGAGATGAGAATGCCAAAGATTGCTTGAAATCCTTGTGATTTGTTATTGATTTGTTTAAAGCTATGAGTTGTGTATTATTTTGGTTGGTTAGTATTTTGTTTCATTGAATTTAGTATATATTTGGCGCTAAGTTTTAGACAAATTTTAATGGGAAATAGGCCGGACTATCGATCTATATTGAAATTAGTGAGTGTTTTGCCTAATCATGTATGGCCAGAAAATGTTATTTTTCAACTTTTTTTTTAATTAGTTTCCTTTCATATATCTTGTTATTCAATCTTCTTCTTACTTTTTTCTATTGAAGCTTTTACTAAATTTCATGAGAACAATTAGTGATTGTAAATTACTTAATTTGTTACATGGTCATTCTCCATTGGGATAGTTAATTTTGAGTTTTTCAATGACTTCATTTTTTTAGATTATCATACTAAAAAAGTATGTTCCTTGCACGTGCAATGCACGTGCAGGGCTCTACTAGTTTTATTAAAAGGTAGAAGTTACATCCACATTTAGGTGAACCATAATGAAGCTGGGAGGATCTTCAATCCAATATACTGGACTATCCCCTTCAGCCGCACTTATAGCAAGTAGATGAGGGACTATGTACCCTTCCCTCTCAGTATGTGAGATCTTTGAGCTCTAAAAAGATCGAAGTTAGGCCTTTACCTCTTCAATCAGATGCCCAATTGGAGATGGATTTGATGATAACATCTACAATGCTTGAATTACCCTCAAGCAATCACCTTGTTAAATAATATGCTCAATCCCTAACTCCTTAGCAAAACGAGTAGCAGTGACAGCCGAAAGTGCTTCAACCTCGTAAGATTCACTCACCAAGTGTTATCTACATTTCATTGCTGTTATAAAATTTCCCCGATCATGATAACCAGTCTTGGTTCTCACAAATTTCCCCGAGTTAAATTTAGTTTTGTAAAAGTTCTGCTCTGGAGCCTTCCACTTAGTCTGTTGTTCTCTTCGCCTTCCATACACTTCAGATACTTCTGCATAAAGGAGACAACTCTACCAACTGTCATGACCTGGGCCCGAGATCTGATTACTTCGGACAGCCCCCGAGTCGCGAGGTCATACTTACTCCCGTAAACTTCGAATTAACATAGCTGAAAACGAAATTCACAAGGGATATCAAATCACAAAACCCGTCAATGTACAATTTGCGGAATACATATATAAATTGACAACAAGTAACTTCACATTAACAGTAAAGTTCACATATACAAAATTATAGTCCAACAAGGACCAACACTGCACATTTAAAATACAATGCAGGTGGTATCTAACTATACTTCAAAATTAATTATTACAAAAGTATTTATCCAAAATAATTCACTTCCATCGCCCTTCGAACTACGCCCACTCCGCTAAACCTCCTGGAGGTATTGGATGGGCCTCCTCCGCAAGCGGCGTGGCCTTTGCAAGACCGGCACGGGCATTTGGGCCTGTGACATCATCAATAACATGTGAACACGACGGTTCAACAAGACATATGCATTTTCATGATTTTCCATGCTGTCTATCAATTCTATACGAGAATTTACCAATGCAAGAACTTAACAGTTCTATATAACCTCATTCAATTCATTTCTTTTCATTTCGTATCTTCCAACGGAATGAGTTTAATATAATCGTAAACACAAGTATTAGTCAATTATGCACAGTTAATTTCAGTCAATTTACTTAAGCACAAGGCGGAAGGGCAAACCATTCATGGTCTAAACTTCAAGATTGTTTCATTTTCTTTCAATTAATTTACTTAAGCACAAGGCGGAAGGGCAAACCATTCATGGCCTAGGCTTCAAGATTGTTTTAGTTTCCATTACATGACTTATCATATATGGTGGAAATTTATTAGTGCCTTGATCAGAGAGCACTAGCATTCCACGAGGCTCCGGAATGCCCCAACATCTACTGCAGTATGAATTAGTCATTTATTCACTTTACTATTACCTTTAGTGATTATTCATTTCATTACATTAATTCGATTCGTGCATTATGTCAGTGAAGTTCAACTCTGTGTTACTTCAAAGATTCTATTCAGTTCTACTCAATCCTATGCATACTTCTAAGCCAAACAAATGAGTGAAGCATTCGTTATCCAATGTACGTGTTATTTTCGATGAATATTACGTTATGCATTTGATTTGTACATTAGGATGACCTTAGCTAACACTTATGTAGGCTTAGACATTAACAAGAAACAGCCTGTACACTGTAGGTTTCATCCTAAAAATTCCCTCTGAGCTGTCGGTTGGCCTGTCGGCTGACCGACGATACCATATCGGTTAACCGACATATCGTCGGTCCGAATTCCAGAAGTTGGATGTTCAATCCATTTTCTGACATGTTTGTCGGTCCGAACTCGGTCAGTTGTCGGTTGACTGACAATACCATCTCGGTTGACCGACATCTCGTCAGTTCAAATTCCAGAGAGCTAGAATTCATTGAAACAGATTCTAGATCTGTCGGTTAGCTTGTTGGTTGACTTGTCGGTCGACCGACACTACTATGTCGGCTGACCGACCCAACGTCGGTCAGAATTCCAGAGAGCTAACATTCACCGTTCAGAACTCAGATCTGTGTCGGTCCACTCGTCGGTCAACCGACATATGCTGAGAAACTCAGTTCTGAGCTTCGGATTTTCTGAAGCAAAAACCCAAGAAATGAGCCAAATGAACTCCAACCTCTCTAAAACATACAATTCATAAGAATACATATGTACTTGCCTCTAGTGAAGATCAATGGATGAAAAACCCCTTTCTAGAGCTTGATTCCAAGAAGAAGACCTTGAGTCCAAACTTCACACTTCCACAAATTGAAAACAAAGTTGGGGAAGTTGAAGAGGAGGATGAATGCTCCTTGAAAACACTTGCAAACTCCTTGCTTGATACTTGATAGAGTGAGATTGAAAGGAAAGAAGAGAAAAGGAAGAGAAGGGGGTTGCCTAGGGTTTGAATGAGTTGGAGATGAGATGAATGGTGTCATCTCACTCTTATAAGCCCACTTTTTGCACCAAACCCCACTACATTAAGGCTATTTACATTTTGAGTCAAATGGAGGGTTATTTGACCAGATTCTCGTCAAACGACTTCGAGCGTATCACTAAAGTTGACGTACTCATCGAGATACACGCGTTGGTATCAAGAGTTTCCGTATTCGACGAAATACGTGAAAATTCGCATTTACATAAAGGTCCTTCGTTTCAATGTTTGAGTCTAAAACTTCGTTCAATTTGTCTAATCATTTCATTATCACTCCATTAAGCTTATTTGTGACTAGTCTCGTTGAGCTTAGTCATTAATTACCATAATCGGGTTAAATATGACTAACTAGCTTTAATTTCAATTAATTAGAGTTAATCGTGATTAACTCGGGACAGAGCCTTACACCAACAATGACCTTATGGCTTATACTACCCTCACCATATCTGAGCTTGTTTACATTAAACCTGAAGGTTTGAATCCAACCTTCTATTTAAGCCTTAACACAGGCTAAGGTCCTATCTTAGATTATTATATGCAATTAAAAAAGAAATTATGCTAAACAAATATAACCAATCACCACACAAAGAGAGACACAGAGATTTACGTGGAAAACCCCTTCGGGAAAAAACCACAGGTGGCAAAAACCACAGAAAGCAATGCACTATGAGAATGAAGATTACAAAGAACTCACAGGACCTGACCCAGTTGAAACTCAACCTAAAGGACCGTGAAGTAATCGCCGACGACTCGCCGTTCACCTTCCACGTGCTAGCTTGAAACCCTCCTTGAATGCCCCTTCAAGGAGATTGAGAGAAGAAGAATAAGAACCAGAACTTCATCGCAGACTTCCCTTCATGACTTGAGAGAAAGAATATATCTTGATGCACCCTTGGTGATAGCTCTCCAGTCCCTTTTATAGAGGATGCAAGGGGTTTTTGATTCGTATAGGATACTCATAGAAAGAATGAAGAACTTCTTAAAAAAGTAGGGAACATCAGCTTGACAGAGTCCTAAATAGATCTGGACACGATAGCTCACTATAGCGAGCAGGGACCTCGCTATAGTGAGCTCAGTCCCTGGAAGAGCCAGAAAAGTGGCTCGCTATAGCGATCCTCAGTCTCGCTATAGCGAGACTATGTTCTAGAAACAAACAGTTATATTTGCATAACATCTCCAGTAGAACTCTGCAGGGGATCTTCAAGTGCAAGAAGGAGTCTTTAAACTTGATCACACGAATCCAACAGAAGTCTTTCACACCAATGGAGTTCCTTCACAGTCCTTATCTAAAAGAAATAGAAAATACAACTCAAGTAGAACTGAAATAATGAGTTTTGTTCTAACTAAGAGAATTTGCCAACATAAAATAGCTAACAAAACCAAATGCAGCAGGCCACTAGAAAAACGAATTCCAGCTCATTTTCTTCATTTTCTTTCTTTGAATCTGTAACGTTAAATCATCATATTTATCATATTCTCCCATAGGTAAAGCACTTTCTCTCCATACTATCTTGGCAAAACTACAGTCCCATAAAGCATGCATTGTTGTGGACTATTTATTGATCATTAAACTTTTGGGCCCATATGAAGATGGTAGGAATCACTATTGGGGTTGATTTTTTGTAAAGAGGAAGATCCTAGAGATTCCTTGAAATCCCCCCGAACCCCATCCCCATATGGGTCACCAGGTTCTTTTTTCAGAGCTTATTGGATTTTTTTCAGGAAATGCTGCCTCTGTCCTTGCTCGGCTTTGGTAGAAGTGTAGCTTTGTGCTGTTGCCCTGCTGGTCTGCCTCTTCTGCTGGCTGGGTGCCTCAGTGCTTCAAGGGTGACTCATGTCGGGCCAATTTTTAGACCCGGAGCTGACATACAACAGTGCTTCAAGCTATTCTGCTCCCCGGAAGTGCAGTTGGATCTATGATGACCTGTGAAGACAGTGGTGCTCTTTCCTTCTTCCTCATTGTCGTCTTTTGTTCATCTTTTTTATGATGCAGTGGAGTCAGTCTCGTTCCTAGCTGGAATGCAGGGTAGCGCCTGATGGTTGTTCTTTAGTTGGATTGCAGGGTAGTGCTGATCTGGTTCGGTGGGCTTGCTGCTGAATTTTCTGGTTGTGCATGGTCTTTCAGTGCAGGCTGAATTTCAGTGATTTTTCTGTTCCTGGTGCCTTTCAGAGCAGGTTGTGCCTTGTCTTGTCCTGCTGCCTGGCTTTGGGGAGCTAGTTTGTTTTTCTTTTGGGTTTTTCTTGAGCTCCGATGTGCTTTGTCTTCTCTTCTTGTTCTTCTGTTCTGCGTCCATTTTTTTGGTTGGTTGCTGTTGTGGATTGGTGTCTTTTTGTAAGCCCTCCTAGCTGGTACCTTTTTGTATTTGGGGGCTTAAGCCCACTTCCCTCTTCTTCTTTAATTCAATTTACCATTAAGCAAATATATATATATATATATATGGGTCACCAGGTGGGCCCCACCACACACTTGAGCTTACCTTATCCTAAACTTGGACTTAGGAGAGCGTTGCTCTACATATAGAGCAAGGCTCTCCTAAGCTCAAACTTAGGATAAAATCTTGTAAGCTCACGCTTGTGGGCCCACCTTTGATCCAAACACATGACCCCTCTAAATTGAACATATCCACCAACTTTCAGTCAGATCCGAATTTACCGGACCATAGTCGATCCGAATGGACTATTGATCTTTTAACTTTTGGGCCCATATGAAGATGATAGAAATCACTATTGGAGTTGATTTTTATAGAGAGGAAGATCCCAGACAGTCCTTGAAATCCCCCAACCCCCATCCATATGTGGGTCACCAGGTGGGCCCCACCACACACTTGAGCTTACCTTATCCTAAGCTTGAGCTTAGAAAAGTGTTGCTCATATATATATATATATATATATATATATATATATATATATGGGAAGTGCTCCTATGAGAGACACTCTCACCAACTTGGCGAGAGATGGGTGGGGGCCCTCACATTTACGTTGGGGGTCCTTACATTTAAGTTGGTGATAGTGGATATGGAAGTGAGGGCCCCCACCCATCTCTCATAAAGTTAGTGAGAGTGTCTCTCATAGGAGCATTTCCCTATATATATATGTAGATAATATTCATGTGCATCCATCCCTCACGATAGGGTGAGAGACACTTACATAATTGGAAATATTCAAGTGCAAAAGAGGAAAAGTCATATACGGTCATATGCAGAAAAAGGATATTCATGTGCAAAGAGGGAAAGCCATGTAAGTATCCTTCACTCTATGGTGAGAGATGGATGCACATGAATGTCCCCCTATATATACAGTATATTTATACATATATATATGGAGGTGCTCTTGTGAGAGACACTCTCACCTTACTATGAGAGATAAATGTAGGGCCCTCACATTTAAGTTTTTGGCTTTGGATATGGATGTGAGGGCCCCACCTTATCTCTCATAATAAGGTGAGAGATATCTCTAATAGGAGCACCTCCCAAATATGTAGTAGTAGCAAATTACGAACGACATGATTATCAGAGTTACATTGCATATCGAATCATAATAAAAGACCTAACATAAACATCCAAGCAAAATAGGCAGTCCACATATGCTAATCAGCACGAGAAATTATTATAGCCCTCCAACTTGCACCGAGTCATGGTAGAGAGAATGCACATGAGAATAGTTTGGCTAGCACATTGATAGCATGGTACAAACAAACGAACTGCAAATCCCTATTATCTTTGGTATCCAAGGGTGTACATCCCTCCAAAACTACACAATCTGCAGTCGATCAGAAACAATCCTTTCACAGTGGTGCTCCAACTGTGTTGAATAGTACAATTGAGTGGTGTCTGACACAATAGCCCTAATCATAAAGCAGCGGGGGGCTACTGTGACGTTTTGGGTTATTTTATTAGATATATTATTTATTTTATTATTATTATTATATAATTGATTGTATTTTAATTAAATATGTGATTAGTCTAAGTGGGGACCATGTTAGGTTTATGTTTGCTGAGTTAGTCTTATTGGATATGTGTCTTACCCATAGTTAACCCGGCCCAGTTAGTGGGTATAATCCTTCTCCAATCCAAACTCCTATTTTTTTTAGAAACCAAACTCTATTTTTTTTTTTTAAATTTAAGTTAGATTACAACTCTTATTTTTATTCCCTATTTATACACCACCACACTCTTTTATTTTCACACACAACTCTCTCTCTCTCTTCCAACTTTTCTCTGGGTTAGAGCTTTGGGCTTTTGCAGTAGGAATTCTATATCGTCTCCCTCAACCGCGGACTTTAGGCAAGTACCTAATCATAATTTGTAAATTTAATGCTTGTGTTCTTCTTTGATTCGTATGTGGATGCATGTATAAACCCTTTTTATGCCCTGCATGTTTGATTTTCTCTTTTTGTGATGAGACCTTGAACATATATGGCCACCATCTTTTGATCCTAAATTTTAGGGCGTGAGTTACCTTAAAAATATTTTAATTGTAGTTAACCAGGTTGTGTGACCCACAGAACGATCCGATCATGGATCTGGTCCGGGCATCCAGTTGTCCGTGGTTGGGCGACAGTGTGGTGGAGTTAATCTAGGGTGGGGGCCACTATCCAAATACCCCTTGCAGCGTCTGACGTGAAGCCTTCTCATTCCAGGATGGGTTTATGGGTGGTGGTATTCAACTCGGACATGAATTGGGAATAAAAAAAAAAAAAAAACAGAGACTCCTACAGAACTTTGAGTCAACATGGAAGTGTTTCTTTGAATATAGTGCGGTAGGGCCAAGGGGAATGATCTGATGATGTCATCCCATGTGATGCCATCCCATGTGAGGTTAATACAGAACCTGATGTGTATGGAAATATTGGAGAGAGAATGGTGATGACTGATTAAGTCATCTCATGTGACCTTAGTAGTTTTTATAAATTAGAAA
Organism: Umbellularia californica; assembly: GCA_028538565.1. Lineage (NCBI taxonomy): Eukaryota > Viridiplantae > Streptophyta > Magnoliopsida > Laurales > Lauraceae > Umbellularia > Umbellularia californica. The sequence continues at coordinate 72,332,278 of JAPQWN010000005.1, forward strand.
TAAGGACCCCGGTGGTTTTATAAAACTAAATTAGACCTCTTGGCTTATTTTATAAGGAATTGAATTTAAAAAATATATTGGATGGGGTCCTCGTGTTTTTTAAAAATATAAATTAAGGATTGCTATTTCTTATTTTTATTTGCAAATTAATTTCAAATGATATCTTTGATTTTAATGTGTTAAATTTATATTTTTGAACTTTAATAATTGGATCTTTGGACTAATTAAATACCGTCCGGGCACGCGGTATCTTATCAACGTGGGGTTTAGTACTTCGTATGACCTCAGGGAAATCCTAGTGGAATCGAGATCAACCCATCTTTATTGGAAAACCCTTAATTGGATCTATGCACCATTGATTGAAAAGGGGTGCGTTGATCTTTTATCTATTAGAGATTCTTGTGATTGTCGGGTATGAGACCTTATGTTTAACCTTGGGAAAGGCTTGTGATTATTTCTTGACCTTCGGGTTTGCATACATGATGTTGGTCTATTAGTTACATACCCTGTGTTGATTGAATATGGACCGTGATGTGGCGTGGCAATCGATTTAGATATTGTAGAAGTTTATTAGAATGATTTGATCAGTATTAGATTATGGATTATGGTGCAGCCAACCCTTCACTTTGACTTAGGATTCTGTGTCAGAGCTTTACAAATCATTAGGCCTATTATACTATGATATGTATATATATATATGTATATTGATTGGGTCATATTCGAACGACTGCAGTTGTATTTGAACGGCTGATCACCGATGTGTACGGACACTGTAATATCCGAATTTCGAACTGGTTTATCCAGCCTACGATTTCGATTACGAACCGGTTTATGACCGCCGGCCTTCGAACGGGTTTTCCCGCTTTATTGTTAGGGCTGACCACCCAAAACAGTAGCAGTGCTCTGCGTGATTATTATATTGCTCTATTGTGTAGAATGGATATAGGTTGTACGTTCTTTTCGTCATTATTCCATTGTTAATATCTTATGAACTTTATATGTCATTACTCACATTGATCTTGTGTTTTATTTATGAAATGTTTTCGTACTTGCTGTTTACTTTGTTTACTGGTGCATAGGTACCGACCCCTACCCTACTGTAGAGACGGAGAATGGTCAAACGTTTCAAGCATTTGAACCAGTTGACGAACCTGAGTGGAGACCCGAGATGCCTACGAAGCCGTCTGAGACCGCACGGGAGTGATTTTCATCGTAGAAACTATTTTAGTAGCAATTCTTAATAATGGACATAAATTTAGTTAGTTGTTTTATTTGAGTTATTTTGGAAACTTTAAACCTTAATATTCAGTAGTTATATGTTGGTTTAATTTTGGATATTGATACCAATTGATTTAAATGCTACCGCAAATATTTTATTATGACTCATCATGTTTTGAAATTTTGTAGGTCCATATTTGGGAGCTTGTGTTGCATTAAACACAGGAAAATGAATATTTATTTTTATTTTTCACGTTATCCCATGGTTGTATTTTTTGGGACGTGACGGCTGCGCTTATCTTGTGTGAACAAGATTCATTAAAACAAAAGAGAGACTACTCCGCATCGAAATCAAATCAAACAAACGGACAAGTCTTCAAATCCTTACAATCAAAGCCACCTAGCCACAACACCTCGGCCAAATCCCATCAAACAAACGGAATACAAAGGTGATCCTAAGTCCAATCATATAAGTTTCATAATTGATCCTAACATAAACAATAGCAAAATGAAGCTAAGGAACATGTTCGACACATGCAGACATTGATACCCAAAGGTACAAATCGGAATCAAAGCAGATAAACAATCCAAACCTAAGTACATAGTTATTCTTGATCCATCAAACTTAGCTACATAGTCAATGGAGGGGATGGGGTCCACGATACTCTAACAAATCATCTCAGTGCATAGTGCAATGATGGTATCCCAATGCCGTGTACCATCCAAAACTGACATAGTCCGTATCCCGAAACTCTCCGATATAACAATGAGGGCAATGTCACTAAAAACATCCCTCGCACAAATTCCAAGTGAATCATCAAAGGGGGTAACCAAAGTCCCACCTAAGGTTCTAAAGTTTTTACGATATAAAAAACAACCGCGATTATCTCCGAAATCTTCGGAACAATGGGAGGATGTTTATATAATAATAAAGAAATGCAAAGTTATCGATTTGGAGAATAAAGAAATAATAAAATGCACACTTTCGATTTGTTTAATAGTTTTTCCATCCAAAGCCCTCTTAGTCTCCTGTACATACTCATGTTTACGGAGAGGCCTGAGGCCTCAGCCACGACATTACAGAAACCGAGCCTGGGTACACGGGGAATTTCCTCCCTCTTCCACGCACTTAATCATTAACATTTCATACGGGCCAAGCCCTCCCCAAAACCATGTAGACAACCTCCAATCAATCCATCTTAATTCTATTCAAACTATAACCTAACCTAGCATATTAATCTCCAATTTAACATAGGATCGGCACATCGATTTATAGAGCTACAATTAATTACTTGAATCATAAAGAAAACAACATATCATAGTATCCATTTGCCTTTGGCTGGAAAATATCCAAACCCATAAAATCTAACTCAAATGCCTAAAAATCCAAACGGAGTGTGTTTGAATGTATAGTGAATTGAAGTAAAGTGAGGTGAAGTATCAAATCTAAGAAAAAAATAAAATATAAGGGGGGCATGATGGTCTTTTCATTTTAGTTGTTTGAGAGGGAATTCTTTTTTTTTTTTTTTGGCACAAAAAGAGGAAAGATTTTTTATCATTTAGTGGAGAAAGGAGGCTGTACTTCACTTTAACTTTACTGGTTAATTGCGAGACACACAATCATGAAATCAAATCAAATCAATACAAAAAATCAAAAGTAGGAAAGGCTATAAGTTAGCCTATGCCATTCCTAAATCCAAAACACACCAACCCTAGCTTAAAGAGAGAGAGAATGCGAGAGATGGCTTGAAAAAGAAATGATGGAGCTTCGGTGGTCCATTGACATGAAAAAGAAATGATGGAGCTTCGGTGGTCCATTGACAAGGCGGTGGTCCTGGTGGTCCATTGACAAGGCGGGAGGAAGAAAGAATAAAAACCAAAGAAACAGAGAAGGAGAAAGAAGAGCGAGAGAGAAATGAAAGTGAAAAAATGCTTGTGGGGGAGGGGATTCACGTGGATAAAACGTGGGATTTGACTTTTGGAATTTATAAAACAGTCTTAAATGGGCTTCGGGTGAGGCCTAGATTTAGAGAGGTTTCGAAGGTGCCGGTCCAAATGACGTAGAAGGGAAATGTTCATGAAATTTGGTGAGCTATCCAACAGTGTCAAAATCTCGGAACTATGAAATAATGAAAAAGCCCTTGAAAATTTTAGAAAATTGCGACACACACCCCTACTGTGCTCAAACGGGCTTGGATCTCAACCCAACTTAGCATACGCGATCTTAACAATTATTCGGACCTGTTTAGCTTCTAAATGAGTTTAGTTAGCTAAAAGTTTAATTAAATAGGCTAATTACATCCTTAAAAATCTGGGACCTTACATCCCTTTTTCCTTAGAACATTTGGTCGTCCAAATGACTAAACTTACCTCGGATAAATGATTTGGGTACTCTTGCTGAACTCAGTTTCAAGTCTAAGGGTGATAATCTGCGGAGAAACTCAAGGTAGTGCCCATTGCTACTTACAAAATGACCCAAAATCTGCTCACAGCCTCATAGCTCTGTCTGACATTATCGAGACCGGCGTACCTTGCAATCTGATCCATTGTCAATATACTTCTGAGCCAAACAACCATAGGAGTTCTCATCATCGTCGGTACGAAGTGTGCCCAGGGTTCAAACCATGGGTATGCCACCTTTTCCGCATGTAGGGGCTTCCCTTCCCACTTATGTATGTCATCTTCGATTAAAGGTGATTATGTGGACACCAGGTATGGCATAAATAACATAAACCCTTTATTAAATGGGAAGTCTCTTTTCAATCATTTCTGATCTTTATAAACTTAAGCAAGAATACAACATCTAATAATACGTACTTCTCATTTGATATGAGGACCAAACTGATCCTTGCAAGTATCAACATCTGGCCACTGTGGGGCAATCCACGATGTTTTCTGGGAGTCATGAGGGTGCAATAATAATCTATAAGGTGGACCGTTTGGTATATGTTGGAGTAAAATAAGAGGTACAACTTTCAAAGATCTCAATAGTTGAAGTTGTTGCCCCACTTTCTTTACCTATAGATGGATTAATTGACCTATTCTGGGGAAAAATGATATTAACCATTAAATTAGGAAAAAAACATAAGTAAAACACTGCTTAGTAAGAGTTTGGAATCATCATATCCTACTTATTTGTTTTGTTTATTTACTTTTTCATTCTTTAGTATTTGAAACTTAGTCCCATACTTCGCTTTAGCTGAAGTAAAGCCAGTTGCAACTCCAAAAAGTAGCTCGATTGGTTTAAGACTGCGGTTTACTATGGGAGGTTGAGGTTGCGGGTTCAAAACTATGCTACCGCAATGGGGCAGTATGGAATTTACCTAGCTCTCCTTCGGCCCGTAGGGATTATTCCGGCCCAAAGGGCTGGGACACCATCCGTTATAAAAAAAAAAAGTCTAAAATAAATAATGAAATAGAAAAAAATTAATTAAAAAAAAAAAAAAAACATTACCATTACAATGGTGGACCTTCTTAAGTCGGGTAAAAGCCATTTTGAGTGGTTTGATGTTGTGAGGGCAATGAAATTGGTGTGGTTCCCTCAACAAGGATAAGACAATCTAATGGAGTTGATTTTTGCATAAGTTTTTATGGAGATGAGATCTTTTCATCACCTGATGACTCATACAGGTTGGTAGACTGAGAGGTGTTCATGGCCTCGTTTTCACAAGCTTACAACGTAACAAGCTTGAATCGTAATCCTCTGAGTGAGTCTATGCATGGTGACTGTGAGTGGACCACTCAGGGTCCATTACATCACCTCAAGCATCCCTTGCCTTAATGCATGGTAAGCCGTCCGAGTTGACATGATGGACCGTGAATGGTCCCATCACAGTCACCATGGATTTTACGTTCACCAAATCCGGGCTCCAGCAAACTTTAATAAACCGTTCAAGAAACCAGGAAATGGATGGGACCATATAACGTGTGTTGTCTAGACTCACCCAAAAATTTGAAGAAAATGACGTGCAATGAAATAACACATTTGGCAATAGGGTCAATTACCGTACGGGCAGTCTTAAAGCTGACAATTGCCCTAGAACGGTCCAAAAATGTATATTTACCGTAGAGCTGTTCGATTTGTAGGATATCGCAAGCTAGGGATGTAGGATATCCCACAATCACTTGAACAGTCCGTGTATTTTATTTTTTTCCTTGACTGTGGGACCACCAAACTACCATCCAAATCGTTGGATAGCTATATGGGTGTAAGAAATAATATCGTCCTAAATTTGAACCGTTGATCTATCACGGTTGTCAAGAAACTTGAAAAAAAAATGTGGCTTATAATTTGTTCTTATAATTTGAAAAATAATGTGACTTTCTTTCAAATTTCTCGATAACCGTGATAGATCAACGGTTCAAATTTGGTGCGATATTAGTTGTTACGCTCATACAACTATCTAATGGTTTGGATGGTAGTTTGGTGGTCCCACAGTCAAGGAAAAAAATGGAATGTTCAAGTCTTCCTGCTTCTGATTGTAGAATATATTACATCCCTAGGATATCGCAGCCTGCGATATCCTACGGATCGAACAGCTCTGTGGTAAATATATATTTTCTGGCAGTTCTAGGGCAATTGTCACCTTTAAGATCGTCCATACGGTAATTGTCCCTTGGCAATATACTTCCTCAAAGCACATACCCTTAGACTCTCTCTATATTAACCTAAACACTCAATTCGTCAAAAATAACTGTAAAATGCTTTTCATCATGACTCACCATCGACCAAAAATGAGGCCAGTCAAGCCATAAAATGAAGGGTCAAAATAAAAACTTTATTGGCCGTCAATTTAATACATGTAGGTCATGTTTGGCAACAATATCTTTCGAGACTTTTAACAGATTTTTCTTAAGTCATGTTTGGTAATCAAGTCTTTAATGAATCCTCATCAATTTTTTGGGAGGATTTGTGAATTCTATATTTTACAATTGTAAATCATAGATTAGGGTTAATGAAAATTCTCATTTTTTAGGATTTTTAGATCGACCCCCTTGCATATGAATTAAAAATCCTCAATTTTGCAAATTACGCATTGATACCAGTTTTTCTAAGCTATGCACACCGATACGATCCAATATCTATGTGGATTCCTCGGCTATATAAATCCTCACTTAGAAATTCTCAAATCTAAGTTGGAAAGGAATCCTTACACTTGCAAATCCTATTACCAAACTGTTAGATTGTATGGACTCAAACCATCAAATGATGTAATAAATTGATTAATTTCTTTATTTATCAATAAAATCATGCTCTCCTTTCATGAGATGAATGGTGTTATATTACTTAATGCACATGACCAATAAATATGACATGATGGTTCATGAGATGAACCGGATCCCATTAGCATATTAGATGTGATATATGTGTATGGATGAGATCCACATACGGGAGACATGTGTCACAAATAATATACTTAAATATCTTCACAACAAGTGATGAGACTGAGCATCTCATCTGATAGATTGCGGCGCTTTCATCACTATGAGATAGTGTGATTTGTCTCCATCATCAGAATGTAAGATTTTGGATCATAGTGCCGGTACATTAGATATATTGAAGGACCATGAGAAGCACCTTATGGAATTCTATCTCAATTTTAAGGTCTGCTCTCATAATTCCCTAGCAATAGGCTCTCAATTTGGAGACATTGATGAACTCAAGTCTTTATCTATTCATTTGCTTTGAGTCACCAATGAGTAAGGCCAATTGTAGGTCAACACCTCATTGTCTTGGGTACGTGGTAGAGGATTGTAGAAACATTCAATGGTCAAGATGGAATCTATCTATGTTATCCCCTTGTGCCAATTAATGGATTTGTCATTAGTAAGTACGCACCCATCTCAATTAAGATTTAATTGGATGATACTGATGATCATTGTGATTAATTAGGGCTTAAGGATAATAAGATGTGGATCTAAGATTGGAAGGGACATGTTTGATCTAATTGATCCATGAATATTGATAGAGGGGGGCCTACGTATGGTAATTGTTGTTGTGTATTGAGATAACACATATTACAATGATACAAGCAATGACACACACACACACACACACACACATATGGGGCCAGCTCTCCTGAGCAGAAACTTATTTTATCCTAAGCTAAAACACTGTTGGTCTCACAAATCAAATTCGATTATCGTTCAGCTTAGGAGAGCCCTACTATATATATATTTATGAAATGCATGGTGACAGTGGAACTCATCTTAAGCTTGTTTACATTAAACCAAATGCAGCAGGCCACCAGAAAAACGTATTCCAGCTCATTTTCTTCATTATCTTTCTTTGAATCTGTAATGTTAAATCAGCATATCTTGATTTTATCATATTCCCCCACAGGTAAAGGACTTTCTCTCCATACTATCTTGGCAAAACTACAGTCCCATAAAGCATGCATTGTTGTGGACTATTGATCATTAAACTTTTGGAAATCACTATTGGGGTTGATTTTTTGTAGAGAGGAAGATCCCAGAGAGTCCTTGAAATCCCCCCACTGCCCATCCCCATATGGGTCACCAGGCGGGCCCCACCACACACTTGAGCTTACCTTATCCTAAGCTTGAACTTAGGAGAGCGTTGCTCTACATATAGAGCAAGGCTCACCCAAGCTCAAACTTAGGAAAAAATCTCGTAAGCTCACGCTTGGGGGGCTCACCTTTGCTCCAAACTCATGACTACTCTAAATTGAACATGTCCACCAACTTTTGGTCAGATTCGAATTTACTGGACCACATAGTCAATCTGAATGGACTATTGATCATTTAACTTTTGGGCCCATATGAAGATGATAGAAATCACTATTGGGGTTGATTTTTATAGAGAGGAAGATCCCACAGAGTCCTTGAAATCCCCCCAACTCCCATCCCCATGTGGGTCACTAGGTGGGCCCCACCAGACACTTGAGGTTATCTTATCTTAACCTTGAGCTTAGGAGAGTGTTGCTCATATATATATATGTATATATATATATATATATATAATATACATGTGTATCCATCCCTCGCGATAGGGAGAGAGACACTTACATAATTGGAAAGATTCAAGTGCAAAAGAGGAAAAGTCATATATGCCATATGCAAAAAAAAAAAAAAAAAAAAAAAAAGGATATTCATGTGTAAAGAGGGAAAGCCATGTAAGTGTCCCTCACCCTATGATGAGGGATGGATGCACATGAATGTCCCCCTATATATACAGTATATGCATACATATATATAGGGAGGTGCTCTTATGAGAGACACTCTCACCTTACTATGAGAGATAAATGTGGGGCCCTCACATTTAAGTTGTGAGAGATATCTCTAATAGGAGCACCTCCCAAATATTCAGTAGTAGCAAAATTATGGACAACATGATTATCAGAGTTACATTGCATATCGAATCATAATAAAAGACCTAACATAAACATCCGAGCAAATATAGGTAGTCCACATATGCTAATCACCACGGGATATTATTATAGCCCTCCAACTTGTACCGAGTCATGGTAGAGAGAACGCACATGAGAATAGTTTGGCCAGAACATTGATAGCATGGTATTAACAAAAGAACCGCAAATCCCTATTATCTTTGGTATCCAAGGGTGTACATCCCCCCAAAACTACACAATCTGCAATCGATCAAAAACAATCCTATCATAGTGGTGCTCCAGCTGTGTCGAATAGTACAACTGAGTCGTGTCTGACACAATAGCCTTAATCATAAAGCAGCGGGGGGCTACGCTTATCTTGTGTGAATAAGAATTATCAAAACAAAAGAGAGACTACTCGGCATCGAAATCAAATCAAACAAACGGACAAATCATCAAATCCTTACAATCAAAGCCACATGGCCTCAATACCTCGGTCAAATCCCATCAAACAAATGGAATGCAAAGGTGATCCTAAGTCCAATCATATAAGTTTCATAATTGATCCTAACATAAACAATAGCAAAATGAAGCTAAGGAACATGTTTGAGACATGCAGACATTGATACCCAAAGGTACAATTCAGAATCAAAGCAGATAAACAATCCAAACCAAAGTACATAGTTATTCCTGACCCATCAAATTTAGCTACTCAATCAATGGAGGGGATGGGGTCCACGATACTCTAACAAATCATCTTAGTGCACAGTGCAATGATGGTATCTCAATGCCCTGTACTGTCCAAAATTGACATAGTCTAGTCTGTATCCCAAAACTGTCCGAAATAACAATGAGGGCAATGTCGCTAAAAACATCCCTCGCGCAGAGCCCAAGTGAATCATCAAAGGGGGTAACCAAAGTCCCAGCTAAGGTTCTAAAGTTTTTACGATATAAAATACAACTGCCGTTATCTCCGAAATCATCGGAACAATGGGTCACACAAAAGATTCAGTAAACATGAGGATGTATAGGCACTTGAATCGCACAACGAATGGACGGATTCTTATTTAATAATAAAGAAACGCAAAGTTATCGATTTGGAGAATAAAGAAATAATAAAAAGCACACTTTCGATTTGTTTAATAGTTTTTCCATCCAAAGCCCTCTCAGTCTCCTGTACATACTCATGTTTACCGTGAGGCCACAACCATGACATTACAGAAACCGAGCCTGGGTACACAGTGGGAGTTTCCTCCCTCTCCCATGCCAAGCCCTCTCCAAAACCATATAGACAATCTCCAATCAATCCAAAAGTGCCTAAATTGATACGGGTTTGATTAGATGGATATAAAACTTCTTGGAGATGACCAAATGCATGGAACCCAAAAGGGGAGAAGAGAGACAAAAGTCGGAAACCCTGACTGCACTCAGCCAAAGGCGCTTCGTTGCCTGAGTTAGTGCAGTCACTGAACAAAGGATCATCAGGCAGATGGAAAAGGCAGAAATTGGAGTATGTAGGTGTGTATGCCTAAGATTGCATATGTGTGCGCACCTCTTCTGAGTTGGTTCTTTGTATATATAGGCCAGGAGTCAACTCTTGTCCTGGTTTCTCTGAGGTAAGGTCCCGTCGGACCTTACCCTGGTTCCGTGGAGGTAGTTGGAGGTTGAGTCCCATCGGACCATACCTTAGGTAGAGTCCCATCAGACCTTACCCTGGTTTCCCGCTCTTTCGGGGATTACTGACGTAACCATCAGATAAAGATAACTCCTTGTCTCTATCTGGTATTCATCTTATCTGTGAGCACGTTCAGTAACGTGGTTGAACCTTTGCAGGAATGCAGTTGTAACTGACTGAGCGTCGGTACTCATCTCGGTTAGTCGAACCGAACTGAACATGATACTGAGGTCAGGTATGAGCGCACTCTGGCACTATTGTCGAGGCACAAGGCACTATTGCCGAGGTGTTAAAATCGAGATCAAGACATGGTTAGCTGGTACATTTACCGAACCTAAGATAATTTCGGTATTATGAGAATGTCCCACACACAGTCCATCTTAATTCTATTCAATTTATAACCTAACCTAGCATATTAATCTCCAATTTAACATAGAATCGGCCCATCTCGAGATTCTTCCAGAGAAATCTGCCTTTCTGGAAAGGGACTTAAGTGGATGTTCTGTAACGACCACTATAGTGTATGTTTGGAAGTAATGGGAAAGTTTGCGAGAAGCACTGACGAGTGCTAATGCAAGTTTCTCCAATGGTAAATACCTGGTCTCGGCATCAAGTAGGATCTTGCTTGTGTAATAAATAGGCTTCTATTGCCTATCTTTTTCCCTGATGAGTACCGAGCTCACGACATGATTCGAGACTGACAGGTATAAGTAGAGCACCTCTCCCTGTGTCGGTGTTGACAACAAGGGTGGTGAAGCTAAATAGGTTTTGAGCTCCTGGAAAGCTCGGTCGCACTCCGGAGTCCACTGAAACTTTGAACTTTTCTTCAAAAGTAGAAAGTAAGGTCGGCATTTGTCTGAAGCTCAGCTGATGAAATGGTTGAGCGCAGCCGCCATACCAGTGAGCCTCTGAACTTTTTTCGCCGTAATGGGACTCTGTATTCCTTGAATCGCTGAGATCTTGTCTGGGTTTGCTTCAATTCCCCTTCTTGTGATCAGGCTTCCCAGAAATTTGCCGAAGCCAACACCAAACGCACACTTGGAAGCATTTAGTTTAAGCTGAAACTTCTTGAGGATGTCGAACGTTTAACTTAGGTCTGCCAAGTGGTCCTATGACCTTTTAGACTTGACAACCATGTTGTCAATGTAGACCTCCATCATCTTTCCCAGCTGGGCCTGGAACATTTTCGTTACCAGCCTCTGGTAAGTTGCCCCTGCATTCTTTAACCCAAATGGCATCACCTTGTAACAATAGATGCCTCTAGGTGTGATGAATGTGTTTTTTCTTCATCAGGCCAGTACAGTGGAATCTGATGATAACCTCGGTAGGCATCGAGGAAACTCATCTGATCATGTCCAACAATCGCATCAATCATCTAATCGATCTTTCGAAGCAGGAAGTTGTCTTTGGGACAGGCTTTGTTGAGGTCGGTGAAGTCGACACAGACTCTCCATTTCCCACTCTTTTTCTTGACCACGATTGTATTGGACAACGAATCTGGATAATGGACCTCCCTGATTGCTTTGGCCTCTAGCAACTTTTCAACTTCCTCGATCACGGCTTCGGTCTGTGGAACTCCCGATCTCCGAGCCTTTTGAACTACTGGCTTGTGCTTTGGGTCCACGTTCAACTTGTGGCACATGACCTTGGGGTTGATACCAGGCATCTCATACGGAGTCCAGGCAAAAACTTCCCCGTTCAGTAACAAGAAGTTTAAAAGCTCGGACCGTTCAGCTTCAGCAAGTTGCTTCCCAAGCAGAAAGTACCTTTCAGGATCATTGGGATCGATCTTGATTTCAGCCAGATCTTTAATGCTATTTTGTTCCGAAGCTCGGCTGACGTCTTCAAGCTCGATTTCTCTGTCCAGCCCGGCCATATGTACTTTCTTCAGTTCTACCTCACCAGGTACTACAACCATCAAGCATTGTTTAGCCATATGCTGGTCACCTCTGACCGTGATCACCTCAATTCTGCCGCCCTTGTTCTCTAACGGGAACTTGAGTTGTTGGTGATGAGTGGAAGGCACTGCTTCCATATCATGCAGCCAAGTTCTCCCCATTATTGCATTTTATGGAGATGGTGCATCCACCACAAGAAAGTGGGGTAACATGCTGGCTCCCTCGACTTGAACTTTGTGGGTGATTTTCCCCTTGGGATACACTGGCTTTGAGCTGAAGCCCGCCAAGGGAGTGCGCACCTCCTGTAAATCCTCTTCTTTGAGACCTATCTTCTTAAAGCAGTCAAATTGGAGGATCTCTGATGAACTCCCAGGGTCCACAAGAATCCTTTGTACCTTGAAGTTCTTTAACCTCAATGTCACAATCAAAGGATCATTGTGGGGGAGCTGGACCCATTCTAGATCTCTATCTAAAAACAAGATTTTAGGCCTCTCCTTCCGAGCTTTCTTCGCGGCCGGTCCTAGCTCGACTGTCATCACCTACTTGCCATGTGAAGCCTTCTTGGCCTCGGCACGAGCCTGGTTGCTCCACTTTGTCGCGGGGCCAAGGTGAATGACATTAATAATGCCCTCGGGCTCATCGCTGTCCTGACCATAGTCATTTTGGCACTGATGAGCTCGGTTATTATTCATGCCTTCTTCTTTTATGTGGTCCCTCAAGTGTCTCTCCTTGACTAGCTTCTCGAGGTGGGACTTGAAGGTCATTTTGTTTGTGGTAAGCACTAAACTTATTTTGATCTCGGGTGGAAGGGTCACCCTTCATCGGCTAAGGCCATTTGAAGAATGGTTGTGACTTGATCCTCCCAAGGAGTTTGTAGATTGGCTCCTTGAAGATCGTGTTCACAACTTTATATGAAGCGGCAGCTAGCTTGGGCTTCTTTCCGCCCTCGGAGGTGGAGGCCGAAACCGATGCTGGGCTCAATGATGCCTTGCCTCGCTCTATCACCTCCCCGAGATGACTTCATCTCCTTCTTAGAGGGCCTATCTTCTTGCCAGAGGCCAAAGTTTTACCGAGCTTGGGCCTCATCTTCCTCCTGCTCGATGAACTGGTTCACACTGACCATCAGTGCTTTTACTGTGACCACGGGGAACCGAACCAAGTCCTTCCTAAGGTCATTGGCTGGCAGTATAGCTTGTTTGAAGGATTTGATGGCCACCCTGTCCGTGGCGTCTTTAACTTGGCTATAAATCGTCCAAAATCTCTTGGCAAACTGAGTGATGTTTTCTGTCCGCCTCATCCTGATGGCCATCAAGTCATCATCCATCTTGGGGATGACCAGGTGAGCCTGAAATTTTTCCACGAAGGAGTTTCGGAACTGCCGCCAACTCGAAACTGACCCCTCCGGAAATGCGCAGAACCACTTCAGGGGAAGGTCTCCTAAACTGGAAGGGAAAACTCTACAGTTCAAATTACCTATATCACCCCATACCGACATCCGCTAAGTGAAGTGTCAGAGATGCCCTGCCGGATCCGACGTCCCATCGTAAAGGACGAACCTCGGAACAGTAAACCTCTCAGGGAGAGAGAAGTTCCTTATCTCCTGAGAGAACGGAGATGTGCCGAGAACCTCAGTATAGTAGGCGTTCAGCCGATCTCGGGTGAAGCCAACACTTCCATGTTCCGCTAGACCGTCTGCTTGACTTGTTGGTTAAGCCACTCTCTCAGGTAGTCATTGTCCTCCAGTCTTGGTTTTGACCTCTTTGAGTCGTCATTTAAGTGGCTGCTACTCGAGCCTTCGTTGTAAGCTCGGTTGCGCCTCTTATTATTCAGGATTTGCCTCAAATCCTGTTCGACCGAAGGAGCTTGGTTGTGTCTAGGGGTGGGGCCTTTGCCTTCTCTCAGAGCTACTGTCAGAGCTGACGAATCAAATCTTCCTGCTCTTGGATAACATGGTTATGGACCTCGATATCCGCGAGGAGTGGATTGTTATCATCATCGCCATTAATCTGGTGATGGGATCGAAGTGACTTGGTCGGCATTGGTGTATCATCTTGTCGGGGTCGTTTCGCTAGAGGGACACTCCACCGGAGACGCTCCAGTAGAAGGTCATCTTGTTGGGGAGGTGCTGTCACCCCCTTTGAAGATAAGCATGATTGAGTCACAGGCCCCTCCACGCTCACCACACCAGATTTTGCCCCAGTTCTCCTCTGGCGAGGGGCCGGCAGCAACTGCCTTAGCAATACCGGTGGTGGTAATAGGGTTCTCGATTCCTCGCCCTTTCTAGTTTTCGGAGGCATGGTGTTTGTGAACCTAATCTGATCCTTTCCCACAGATGGTGCCAATTGTAAGTGCCTAAATTGATTTGGGCTTGATTAGATGGATATAAAACTTCTTGGAGAGGACTAAATGCTTGGAACCTGAAAGGGGAGAAGAAAAACAAAGGTCAGAGACCCTGGCTGCACTCAACCAAGGGCGCTCCGATGCCTTAGTTAGTACAGTCACTGTACAAAGGATCAGCAGGTAGAGGGAAAATGAAGAAATTGGAGTATGTGGGCGTGTATGCCTGAGATTGCGTATGTGTGCATACCTCTTCTGAGTTGGTTCTTTGTATATAGGCCAGGAGTCAACTCTTGTCATGGTTTCTCTAATGTAAAGACCCGTCGGACCTTACCCTGGTTTCGTGGAGGTAGTTGGAGGTAGAGTCCCATCGAACCATACCTTAGGTAGAGTCCCATCGGACCTTACCCTGGTTTCCCACTCTTCTGGGGATTGCTGACGTGACCATCGGATAAAGATAACTCCTTGTCTCTATCTGGTGTTCGTCTTATCTATGAGCATGTTCAGTAATGTGGTTGAACGTTTGCAGGAATGCAGTTGTAACGACTGAGCGTCGGTACTCATCTGGTTAGTCGAACCAAACTGAATATGATACCGAGGTTAGGTATGGTCACACTTTGGCACTATTGCCGAGGTGCAAGGCACTATTACTGAAGTGTGAGAATCGAGATCAAGACACGCTTAGCTGGTACATTTACCGAAACTAAGATAATTTCGGTATTATGAGAATGTCTCACACACAATCCATCTTAATTCTATTCAAATTATAACCTAACCTAGCATATTAATCTCCAATTTAACATAGAATCGGCACATTGATGTCTAGAGCTGAAATTAAATACTTGAATCATAAAGAAAAGCAACATGTCATAGTATCCATTTGCCTTTGGTTGGAAAATATCCAAACCCATAAAATCTAACTCAAACGCCTAAAAATCCAAACCAGGAGTGTTTGGATGTATGGTGAGGTGAAGCATCAAATCTAAGAAAAAAAATAAAATATAAGGGGTCATGACGATCTTTTCTTTTTAGCTGTTTGATAGGGATTTTTTTTCTCAAAAAGAGAATTGTTTTTTTGTCATTTAGTGGAGAAAGGAGGCTTTACTTCACTTTAACTTTACTCGTTAATTGCGAGACACGCAATCATAAAATCAAATCAAATCAATACAAAAAATCGAAAGTAGGAAAGGCTATAAGCTTGCCTATGCCATTCCTTAACCCAAAACACACCAACCCTAGCGTAAGGAGAGAGAAAGGCTTACCAAGAGAGAAAGAATGCGAGAGAACGCTTGAAAAAGAGATGATGCAGATTCGGTGGTCCATTGACAAGGAGGTGGTCCATTGACAAGGAGGGAGGAAGAAAGAGAAAAAAAAAAAAAAAAAAAACCGAAGAAACAGAGGAGAAAGGAAAGAGAGATCAGAGAAAAGAAAGTGAAATGCTTGTGGGGGAGGATTCACGTGGATAAAACGTGGGATTTGACTTTTAGAATTTATAAAACAGTCTTAAATGGGCTTCGGGTCAGGCCTAGATTTAGAGCGGTTTCCAAGTTGCCGGTCCAAATGACGTAGAAGGGAGATGTTCATGAAATTAGGTGAGCTATCCAAGAGCGCAAAAATCTCGGAACTATGAAATAACCAAAAAGCCCTTGAAATATTCAAAAAATAGCGACACACACCCCTAGTGTGCTCAAACGGGCTTGGATCTCAACCCAACTTAGCATACACGATCCTAACAATTATTCAGACCAGTTTGGCTTCTAAATGAGTTTAGTTAGCTAAAAGTATAATTAACTTGGCTAATTACATCCTTGAAAATATGAGACCTTACATCCCTTTTTCCTTAGAACATTTGGTTGTCCAAATGACTAAACCTACCTCGGGTAAATGATTTGGGTTCTCTTGCTAAACTCGGTTTATTAAGTCTGAGGGTGATAATCTGCGGTGAAATTCAAGGTAGTGCCCATTGCTACTTACAAAATGACCCAAAATCTGCTCACAGCCTCATAGCTCTATCTGACATTATCGAGACCGGCATACCTTGCAATCCAATCCCTTGTCAATATACTTCCGAGCCAAACATCCATAGGAGTTCTCATCATCGTTGGTATGAAGCGTGCCCAGGATTCAAACCATGGGCATGCCCGCCTTTTCCGCGTGTACGGGCTTCCCTTCCCACTTATGTGGGCTTTCTTCCCACATATGTAGACTCATTTTCCACTTGAGTGGGCTTTCTTCCCATATATGTTCGGACTTTCACTCGGATCCCAACTCCCATGGGTGGGTTAACAGGGAAAAAAAAAAAAAAGTCATCTTCGATTAAAGGTGATTATGTGGACACCAGGTGTGGCATAAATAACATAAACCCTTTATTAAATAGGAAGTCTCTTTTCAATCATTTCTGATCTTTATAAACTTAAGCAAGAATACAACATCTAATGGCACGTACTTCTCATTTGATATGAGGACCAAATTGATCCTTGCAAGCATCAACATCTGGCCAATGTGGGGCAATCCACGTTGTTTTCTGGGAGTCATGAGGGTGCAATAATAATATATAAGGTTGACCGTCTGGCATATGTTCGAGTAAAATAAGAGGTACAACTTTCAAAGATCTCAATAGTTGAATTAGTGGCCCCACTTTCTTTACCTATAGATGGCTTAATTGACCTATTCTGGGGAAAAATGATATTAACCATTAAATTAACTAAGAAAAAAACATAAGTAAAACACTGATTAGTAAGAGTTTGGAATCATCATTAACTTACTTTTTCAATCTTTAGTATTTGAAACGTAGTCCCATATTTCACTTTAGCTGAAGTAAAAGCCAGTTGCAACTCCAAAAAGTAGCTCGATTGGTCTAAGACTGCGGTTTACTATGGGAGGTTGAGGTTGAGGGTTCGAAACTATGCTACCGCAATGGGACCGCATGGAATTTACCTAGCTCTCCCTCGGCCCGTAGGGATTATTCCGGCCCAAAGGGCTGGGCCACCGTCCTTATAAAAAAAAAAAAAGGGTAAAATAAAGACTGAAACTGCAAAAAAATTAATTTAAAAAAAAAAAAAAAAAAAAAACATTACCATTACAATGATGGACCTTCTTAAGTAGGGTAAAAGCCATTTTGAGTGGTTTGATTTTGTGAGGGCGATGATATTGGTGGGGTTCCCTCAACAAGGATAAGACAATCTAATGGAGTCTATTTTTGCATAAGTTTTTATGGTGATGAGATCTTTTCATAACCTGATGACTCATACAGGTTGGTAGACTGAGAGGTGTTCGTGGCCTCGTTTTCGCAAGCTTACAACGTAACAAGCTTGAATCGTGATCCTCTGAGTGAGTCTACGTATGGTGGCTGCGAGTGGACACTCAGGGCCCATTACATCACCGCGAGCATCCCTTGCCTAAATGCATGGTAAGCTGTCCGAGTTGATATGATGGACCGTGAATGGTCCCCTCACAGTCACCATGGATTTTACGTTCACCAAATCCGGGCTCCAGCAAACTTTAATAAGCCGTTCAAGTAAGATATTACATTTTTAATTTTTGAGATTTTGAAACTATTTGTAAACATACAAGAATATAATCATACATATTTATATAAGAATAGTCAACACATCTTCAATCATAAATACAAGTGTCTTCTTCACATAGGCCAATGGTTGTTTCAATCCCTCCGCACAAATTTCTTCTCTACCCCTTTGAAGTAGCACCAATACCATTTTAGAATCGATCAAACCGATTTTAACCTCTAGATTTAAAAAAATGTATAAACATGTTAACTTTAAAAGCCATAAATTATGAGACTTTAAAACCACAGGCTAATGTTATTTGATCCCAGTAATAATTGGCCCACCTTGTATCAATGTATATATCTCTTAATTATAAGTCCATGTGGGCCCACAGAAGTGTAATTATGGTGGGGCAAACTTAGGGTCATTTGTCTATATAATCAGATCATTAAATGAAGCCTACAAGATTCAATAAAAAAAAAAAAAAAAACCTCCAACCTCAAAACATTTTTATCACAAGCCCATCGATGAGGTGGTCTACCAGAAGGTCGGGTCACAAGCCCATCTATGAGGTGGTCTACCAGAAGGTCGGGTTTGATTTTCGTTCTCGTGTGACAATCTATGATAGAGTAAAGATCTATTTGGAAACTAAAAGAAAATGCTATTTTTAATGAAAAATTTATCAGTGTTAATTGTTGAAAGGTGGGCCCCAAATATTTAAATAAAAAGATGACAATCTTGAGGGGATGGAAGATAGATGGTGTTGAGAGAAAGAGAATAATCCATAATCCATATTTACCTAGAAAACTAATATCTATGCATAATCCATGAGTGGGTCCCACTATAAAAATAAGTTAAATGTGCAAGGCCCACTAATTGATTTGCATCCATTAAGAAACCAAACAACGGCTAATAGGCTTGCCTCCCACCATCAGTGGGGCCCACTCTTAGAAAAAAGGGGTTAAGAGAATGCCATTGAGATTTCATCCAATACTGGAGTCCAATCTTGAAATATATTTAATACGAACTGGTGCCCACTACTGGATCCATCCATTTAGGGAAACAAACTAAAAGGAGAGTAAAGGAGCAACCGTTTGGATTTCATTCATATTTATCACAAGACCACAGAACATATTTAACATGGGACCCATTGATGATTGAGAATCTAAGGAAAAGAAAACAAACCAACTATAAAGATTTGCTTATAATTTGGATAATAGCAAGAAATAGGACTCAAATTCAAACGTTCATAAAAATCTCTTATTAGAGAGGTTTTAGGAGAGAAAAAGTAGCCCTCTTTGAAAAGAGAAACTTTTTAGGGATGATGTGGCACCCCTCACAGCCGAGAGAGACTTTTTAGGGATGAGGTGACACCCCTCACAGCCCACCTCGATGTGAGATAGAGATGGTTGATATCAATCTTTTCATAAAATAGTACATTCAAGTAGTATATATAGGTGGTGAAGAGGTTAGTATCAATGGAAAAGGGAGAATTCGAATTCTGAACGCATCCATTTTCCTGATATTACAGTTTTCTCTTTGTTTGTTTGGGTCTGGACTCTTTACAAGAGGAGGTAAGGCTGTAAACCTGGTATGGATTCCTCAAAGATCTATGTGGGTTTGTGGTATGGGTTAGCCTCTCTGATGGTGCTTGATTTGCTGTGTTCTGGTGTGTGGAATCGACCTGTTTGGACATCTATCTCTTCATTTACTCAACAATACAAGGTAATGATCAAAAGATACAAAAATTAAAGAATATTCTGGTGTTTTTTTAATGCTCCCACTGTATTGGATGACTTGGGGCGGGCCATGGTGGATAGTGTGACCCAGTTTAAAAATGGGAGAATGTGGATTGGATGAAACAGTATATTCCTGTTTTGTAATTAGTGGTAGCCCTAACGTTACTTTTAAGTTCAATCACATCACCATTTAAGGTCTCAAAATTAAATGATTTTACAAAGGCGTATTTATCATGGTTCAATTAATTGATGGACAATTGCCAAAGTGCCAATTCATGAGGCAAATGTGTGTGAGGGTTCGAATTAATCATAGGTTGGATTCACCATATGTAATAATAAAAAGAGTATGCTTTTTTACTTCAGTTTTATTCTTATGTCTCATAGATCCAATGGCATTCATATTGTTGGCACAACAAATTCTCTCCTAGAACAATTGGTTACATCAACGGATTGGATTGCTGATCTGATTCATATTTTATTGACTTTTAGACATCTACATATTTGCAGCGAATTGAAGAAGAATGAGAGCGATCGATCTTCGCTTCCTTAAAAAATCAAGCTGCTTTTCTTCAGCACCTTATACGAATTCTGGGAATCTGTCGTATATCCCCTTTAAGAAACTCTCAAATCCCTGGAATTCTTCATGTTTTGAGAAAAAAATTCAAGAAATCGATCTGTTCGACTACCCTAAACAGGCGTTTGAAGCGCCGTTTGTCGAAAGAATCTCAGTTTTATGCGATCATTAGAGATTCCTATTGAAATCTCGTTGATGTTTGTTTGTTCTTGGTGATTTTAGTGCATTTCTAGTTGCTCGAGTTTGAATTAGGGTTTTAGTGATGAAGATCGAGTTCGCCTGGATGCCTAGATTGGGAATGTAGGTTTTGATCTTCCGCATCCGCTAGATCGCAGGTCATTATGTAGTTCTTGTGCGTGTGTGTGTGTGTGTTTTTTTTTTCCTGTTGTTGCTGAAGTTGTTCGTGTTCAATTTTCCTTTATGCTATGTATTTGAAGCTATTTGACTCAAACCATAGCCTGGTTGCAGCCGTGAATTTCGATAATTTGAATTGTTGTATGATTTCCTTGTCGCTGACCCGGTCTTTGACCTGGCCAACTCAGCATCGTTCGCGGGCGTATCCTGCCAATCGTCCATCTGAGGCCGACTAGAGAATGCCGGCCGGTGCCGATATGAGGTGTCCTACAGTGATGGGTCCTATACCACGGGCACCCTGGCCCTTGAGACCCTCACCTTTGGTGACACCTCGGTACACAATGTAGCCATTGGTTACGGCCACAAGAACCATGGGCTTTTCTATGGGGTCGCTGGGCTGTTGGGCCTCGGCGGAGGGTCCATGTCCTTCATCGGCCAGTTGGGTGGCCAGCTGGGGGGTGCATTCAGCTACTGCCTCATGAGCCGAGGTACTAAGTCAGATGGGTCATTGGT
Source organism: Umbellularia californica (assembly GCA_028538565.1). Classification (NCBI taxonomy): domain Eukaryota; kingdom Viridiplantae; phylum Streptophyta; class Magnoliopsida; order Laurales; family Lauraceae; genus Umbellularia; species Umbellularia californica. The sequence goes on from JAPQWN010000005.1 coordinate 72,353,441, forward strand.
TTTTGGCCGTGATGCGGAATCCAAAGGCCTCGAGTTTCTACTACATTGGGCTTGCGGGCCTGTGTGTTGAGATATCCACATAACAGTCATTCATCCATTGATCTTCCATTCATTTACGCAACCTGTTAATTACGTATTTCATTGCTGAAAAGCTCTTTCTACCGTCATATTCGCTACTGGTAAAATCAACACCAATTTTAGAGGTAAATAAACCAATTGATATACTATATCATTTTGTCTCTGCTAATTTTCTAACAATGTCACCAATTCCTTTAAGTTCTAAAAACTCGTTGCTAGAGCACATATCAGCAATGTGGGCCCATTAATTTTTTTGTTTTATTTTGATAGACAGTTGGCCCATTAATTCTTTCTACCGTCGCAGTCGTTACTCAGTTGACGTTCCTAACTTAGTGAGCAAATGAGTGTCAAGTTGGTACCTCTTAAAATTGAAAAGGAACAAAATGCGAGAGAATCCGTGTCACTCTTCCTTGTCACAGTCAAATCATGCAGGCCAAAGACTAGCTTCCTTCTTGAGAGTTCAAGTTTGAGTGCTAAGCAAACCATATGCATGTGCTACATGCATGTCATTGTTTGAATTTTGAACTTGAGATCATTGTTACATTACTAGGGGAGACTCCCTTGCGAGAGTTACTCTCATGATACTTTTAAAGTAAGGGTGCCGCCTTTCCCTCACACTATTATATATATAAAGACAGCAGCCTTTTCGCGGGGGAGCGACATGTGGAAGGAGGGGCTTCCTGAGAGGATGACATATGGAAGTAGAAAATTAATTCCTTTGAATTACCCTAAAAAATCTCTCAATGAGATCCCTATTACTAACTCTCCATTTATTTTTCTAACGCATTGAGATAGTTTGGATTTATCCAATGCAAGCTTGCAAAAAAAAAAAGTCTTGGGATTTTTCCAACGCAAGCTGCTAAAAGGATTATTGGAATGTGAAAAAACTATATAAAAGAGGAAGTAATATTTTGCCACAGGCCTCCCACCAGTGGGGACCACTGATGGAATTGTTCTATCTAAGTCCAACACAATGACACATGATGGGAAAATAAGGACATGTAGAAATGACATAAATTATAAATAAAAAAAAAGTCCATCAGTCGGCCCACCCATCTGTGAAATCCAAAACAATAGCATTCAACACATGCATAAATTGAAGTCTTTCTAAACAAGGGAGTAATGCCCTAGAAAATGCATCCTAGGCCGTCCAATGGGTCCATCACCAAGATGGAAAGAAATTGATTTCCATTTTTAACAATTTCAATTATTGGAGTGATAAACGATATGGCTGGTGAAACACCAATGACTCTTATCTCCAAATTAGAGAGAAAGAAAGTCGACCTTCTTAGATCCTATTTTGTAGGATTTCTGAGCCAGAAGATAAGCAGTGTGTAGTGTCTTTGCATCAAAGGAGTCTTGGCTTTTAAAAAGGATGGTTGGAACGCATACAAGAAAGGATAAACAATCTTGATGGTTGCCCTCAATTTGATGTGAATTGTTGGTTTGAATTGAGAGGATCTCTAATCACTTATCAAATTATTTATATATATATATATATATATTAAAACAGCAGGTCTGGATCCACCCATCAATAGTGGGGCCCACTACGCATCACACACCACACAAACAAATTCATGGGCCTGCAATCAAACAGCTCAGACTAAAACACTTTGGTCTATATTTGAAGCCGTCCATGTATTCTGTGATTAGTGGGCCCATTAATGTTATTCTTTATCAATTTCAAGCCTCAAAAAATTCCTTACTGGGTCCACAAGAGGATGGGGGGTTTAATATAATATTGAGTAATTAGAGGATGTCTGGGTATGTCGGTGTGGGTTCCACATATCCGCTACTTACAATCATGTCGGTGTTCCGGCATTTCGTCTCAGTGTTTCATTTCAGACACGAGCTATAACGGGTTCTTGTGATTGACCACAAGGAAGCACCCCAATGCCTCACAAGCATCTACAAGTTTCCCAGCCTGGGCTGGGAGCTGGTCCAAATCAATTGTCATTGGAACTGCTTCTTCTTTGCTGTCCATCATAAATCACAACACTGTTGTTCTACCGGTCGATCACCACTCACCACTTTAAAGTTTTGGCCCCATATAATCAACACTAAGTGGGTAGTAAGTAAAAGCCAATTCGCGCAAAACAATTTTTAGGGCATATAATTTATTGAGGTGGACCCCATAAAAAACTTTTTAATGTCTTTAAATTAATAGAGAATCACATCAGTGGGTCACACTTTAGATCTTTAGGCTAAAAATAAAAAAGAATTAGGAATTGAATCCTATACCTATGATATATAATAATTTATAAGGGTGGAACAAACATAATTTTGGCAAGGTTGAAGCGATCATAAGGAAAATTAGAACAGAAATTGAGAATTCATTCAAGTTGAAAGACAAACTAGAAGAACTGTGGATAAAAAATCTAGACAACTTTACCTAAAGAAAGTGACAAAAATACAAAATCTTTCCATTGTAACACTATAAATACTAAATAGAAGGAAAAAGTAGTAGGACTGATAGGAAAAGAAATTAAAAAAGGGCACATCGTTGACAAGAAGGGTGGTTATTGGAAATGAAATATTCTAAAACCTTCTAAAATAAATCATAACATCAAATGGATATAGAGATTTAAGTATGGTCAAAGAACTCATAATTCCCATAATCTCCACCAGTTACTCGGAACCGTCTTTCAACTCCTGTAGAGGAAGTGAAGGAGGTGACTTTCAGCATCCCTAAAATCCCTCATTACGAATGGGTACCATACTGGAATCTATCCATGGATGTGAGATATAGTTGGATCTGTCGTCTGTAGGATAGTCCGAGATTTTTTTATTTTTTTTTCAAAAACTGCACCCCACTCACAAAATCAATAAGATCTGATCTAAAAGAATCCCATTCACAATCCACGAACGTCTTAAGGCCTATTAGTCTATGCAACACTAGACATAAAATTATTTCTAAAGTTGTGGCTGTTACGCTGAAAACAGTTGAGAAAATAATAAGTCCCTTCCAAAGTGCCTTTGTCAAAGGTACAAGTATTTTCTGGGTACACATAATCATAAGCACTAAAATGTGCCATTAAGATCCATTAGTTAATATTTTGATATTTGATGTTTGATGGAGACGTATAAACATTATTCATTTTTTATTTTAATACACTGGCTCTTCATATCATAGTTCTTTTATTTGCTTTTTTATATACTCATTCTATTCGTTAAATCTTTCAGATACCTGCTTTTAAATAATTTTATATCTTAATTATGCTCACCATTTTGCTTTATCTTTATCATTATTATAAGGTTCATATAGCATTCATGCATGGTATATGGAAGTAGAAATTTTAGTTATTCCATTACAGGTTGGAGCGTTAACATCAGCCTCCTCTCCGACTGCATTTGATGATATATTACATAGCAGAGACAGCTCTAACATCGTCGCCACTGATACCATAAAGAACACAGTAAGTTTGACTCGAACATGATTTGATTTTTTTCTTTTGATGATTGATTTAGATTTATATATAAGATTCTTTAAAAATATTTGCCTTCATAAAAATATAATAAATAAATAAATAAAAAACTCATGCATCCCAAATGCATTTGACCAACAATTACTTCCTATTTATATTTTAATTAACTTTCAACTAATCTCTCTCTCTCTCTCTATCAAATATCCACATCCCATGAATGGGAAGGCAAAAGGTATATGGGGTTCTGCAAAATATGGTGACCAATCTTGAATTTCTTATATAATCGTATTAAATGTAATTTCTTTTTACTTGGTGTCTACTTTCAATTTAAATCGGGTTTTCCTTCGATGAATTAAAGGCTCACGTTGGGCGTGGGCCCTGAAGCGCTAGTATATATATTAAAGCAAGAGCCTCTTCACGAGAGAACGACAAGTGGCATTACCTCTTCTAATTTTGCGGTGACATGTGGCATACCCTCTTATAGAGAACCCTCAATTATCTCCCTCTTGCCTCCATCAAGTTCTAAACTTTACTTGACCAATCTATATATAACCCTATTATCTCTCAATCGCTAACATCCTTTTTAAAATTTTTGACTAAGAGGTTTTTTATGCTAATTTTTTATATATTCACTTTGGATTTTCATTTTTAACCACTTTTGGCATAAATTCATATACATTGATTCCTATGTATTATATGCAAACAATCAGATCTTATTATTATGAATGACAAAAGGCTGTGTTTGGTAAGGCCAGGGTGAATGGGGCATTTGGACGGTGGTTGAGGTGGGACCCACCTTTGGAATTCACCCGCGGCCAATGCGATGTATGATTCTCATGTGCAACGTGTCCCAGTAGAATGTTTTCCACATTTAGATGACTGTATCATTATTTACACTATCTACTGAGTAATAACTATGCCAATAGATAATGGATCATATGAACCCTTCCCATTCAGCACATGGAATCATCGTGATAGGGCCCACTCTTAAACCTTTTGAAGATTATTCATATTAATTGGTTATCATATTAATTAACAATGCCAGTCACGTGTAGTGTTCCAAGTATATACTTTTATATTCTAAAATATATGACAATTATTCATTGTAAGAGATCTAATATATAATCTGTTTGATTATATATGTAAACTTTGATGATGATGGTCATGATGATGATGATGACGGCCCAAAGCTGGAGTATGCTTCACTGATCATAGTTTGTATATTTATATATGTTGGCTTTGATGATGATTCTCATGTTGATGATGGTTCAAATAACTTGCTTCGATTTCTCGAGGTAGAGTAATTAAAAATCAAGTTAACATTTAAATTTCATATCTCTACTAATTATTTGAACACAGTTGGGTTAGTGTGCTGGGTTAGCTTTTTTGCCAACACCAAATTTTAGATCAATTAACAAAATAGCGTCGTTCAATCAAGTGTTTGTGTTATATTTCTGGCACATTCCCATATTTCCGTGGCCGCATAACATGAATTGAGCAATATACTACTCGCTCAATATAAGCCCACTCCCTTATTTATGATCCGACATCAATCGACTAATGATCTATGGCCTCAAAGTACGAAATAAACGTGATATTAGGTGTAATGTAAATTATTGTTGATATTAACATATTAATATTTTTAAATTAATCTTTACTTAATATAACTATTAATATTATAATTATAATTAAAATAATATTAGATTTTGTAGTTAAATATAATAATTTATCTTAATGTTATAGTTTTAGTGTTATTATCTTAGATTTTCAATTACAATAATTTTGGTATTGATTGGTATGGTCTCCGCCATTATTTTGACTTTAATTAAATTAATATCTTAACCTAAATTTGTATAGCTTAGTGGTGTTAATTTTTTTAAAATCCCAACCACCAAGAAGCACTATATCGTTATGGGCCCACCTAATCAATTCAAATCTTTATCCTTCCCTTACTCCTTTCCCCATCTTGCTTCCTCTATAAATAGTTTTAATTCGTATTTCAATATTTCTGGTTTATGTTTTCTTTGATATGTATAGATGTTGCTTTTATTTTGGAATATTTTTTTCTTTGTTTTTTAAGCCCGGGTTGGGCACAAGCCTGTCACACTAGTTATATATATAAAAGCAGTAGCCTTTTCGCGGGGGAGCAACACGTGGCGCATCCTCATACTTGTGAATTTGTAGGGGAGCGACACATGGCACATCATCGGACTTTTTGCAATGCCACATTTTGAAATTGCCCTTCTCATTTAATCTCAACAAATCAGTATTATCTAATTTTCCTACAAAATAGGATCTTCATAATCTCCAAAAGCCAACTCTCTAATTAATTAATTTTCCTTCAATTGGTGAGGATTGAACCCACTTTGTGATGATGGGCCCTACCATCTTGTGAACCCACCAATCTTCCATGAAATTGAATAGCATTGTTGAATTGATTATTTACTAAAACTGAATTTAATTTACATTTATTGAATCCTATGCCATATTTGTGACTTCTATCTAGCCGATAGTCAAAGATCGTTAATATGATTGATCCATAATAGAACCCAATCAACCCATTATTGGGTCCTTATTTCTATTAAATCATCAATATAATTTCATGGAATGCGCAGTTATAACACTATCATTGATGGGTCCCACCAATCCAATGTGAAACAACCCCATAAATTATTAAACCAACAAAAAGGGCCAACCCTATATTATACATGATTAATCCCTAATTAAGCATAAAGGTTGAGGGTTATAAGAAATTAAGAAATAAAAAAAATTGAAAAGCATAACAAAACCCACACATTTGACCATTGACCATACTCAATTATTAAATTAGGCATACAGACGTGAGTACAATTGTTATTATTATTATATTATATATAATAGCCTGGGCTACAACACTATATCATTATGGGCCCACCTAATCAATCCAACTATTTATCTTTCCCTTACTCTTTCCCTTATATTGCTTCCTTTACATATCTTTTTTATCCATATTTCAATATTTTTGTTTACATTTTTATTTGATATATATGCATAAATATTACTTTCATAATGGAATATATTTGTTTTTCCTTTTATGGACCATGTTGGGCACGGGCCTGTCATTCATAGAAGTTGATTCTTGGTTGATCTCTTTTGGGCATAGGCAATGTTCTTCGTTGTGAAAGTTGGAATTTCTTCTTTTCGTAGATTTTTTGTGTAATTAAGATTTTTTCTCTTTTCACAGAATTCTGTTTGTGGATTTCTTAATTATGGCTCTATAAATATTTTTTATTCGTATTTCAATATTTCTGGTTTATGTATTTCTGGTTTATGTTTTCTTTGATATGAATAGGTGTTGCTTTTATTTTGGAATATTTTTTTTCTTTTTTTTTTAGCCTGGGTTGGGCACAGGCCTCTCATACTAGTTATATAATAAAAGACAGCAGGTGAATTCGTGACATAGCGACACGTGGCGCAACCTCAGACTTGTGAATTCATGGGGAAGCGACACGTGGCGCATCCTCGGACTTTTTCCAATGCTATATTCCGGAATTGCCCTTCTCATCTAATCTCAACAAATCACTATTCTCTAATTTTCCTACAAAATAGGATTTTAAGAATCTCCAAAAGCCAACTCTCCAATTATATCTTAGTATATCATAATTATTTATATCTTTTTATAAATACTGAACAATTTGGACTCCATCCTAATCCTTTTCTTTTCATCTAGCAAACCTCGAAAATTTAATTCAAGATTTAAATAGAAAACATGCATGTGGAACTAGGTGCAGTTTCTCAAACAATCCATCACCATCCATTGTACATCAGGCACTGACCGTGTTTAGAGTTGGCTGAAGCCAAACATTATTTTGTAGATATTATTTTTCTCAACGGCTGAGATGCTTCTTCATGATGAAGTTGTGCAGAGATGTGATGGGTCCACTTTCTTGTGATCTGGAACATTGAAGCAATGATGTCTTGATAATTGTAAATGGATAAAGCCATCCTAACCATCTCCTATCTTATATCTTATGATGAAGTCCCCATGTCGAGCATTATACAAATAAAAGAGCTCCCATATTTTCATTCAAATTCATCATCTATGATGGATGCAAAAGAGAGAAGTTACAGAAAAAGGTTTCAAGAAAGGAACACATTAAATGTGGTTCTATGGAAGCCATTCCCTACCATCCTAAATTTCCGGACAACCAAAAATGAGATCACAATACTCTCAAAAATTAACAAATACATTATATATATTAAAGCAAAAGAGGAGGTGGGCTGTGAAGGGTGCCACCTCATCCCTAAAAACTGTGAGGGGTGCTGCATCATCCCCAAAAAGTCTCTCTTTTCAAAAAGGGCTACTCTTTCTCTCCTAAAACCTCTCTAATAAGAGATTTTATGAATGTTTGAATTTGAGTCATATTTCTTGCCATTATTGAAATCATAAGCAAATATTTACACTCGGTTTGTTTTCTTTTTCTTAGATCTTCAATCATCAATGGGTCTCATGTTAAATATGTTTTGTGGTCTTATGTTAAATATGAATGAAATCTAAATTGTTGCTTATTTACTCTCCTTTCAGTTTTTTCTCCCTAAATGGATGGATCCAGTAGTGGGCACCAATTCTTATTAAATATATTTCAATATTGGACTCCAGTATTGGTTGAAATCCCAATGGCCTTCTCCTAATCCCTTTTTTCTAAGACTGGGCCCCGCTGATGGAGGAAGGCAAGCCTATTGGCCATTGTCTGATTTCTTAACGGATGCAAATCAATTAGTGGGCCCTGCACATTTAACTTACTTCTGCAGTAGGACCCACTCATGGATTATGCGTAGATATTAGTTTTCTAGGTCAATATGGATTATGGATTATTCTCTCTCTCAATACCATCTATCTTCCATCCTCTCAAAATTATCGTCTTTTTATTTTAATATTTGGGGCCCACTTTTCAACAAATCACACTGATAAATTTTTCATTAAAAATATCATTTTCTTTTATTTTCCAAATAGAGCTCTACTTTATTTCTCCAGTATTGAATGAAATCTCAATGGCCTTCTCTTAACCCCTTTTTTCTAAGACTGGGCCCCACTGATGTAGGGAGGCAAGCCTTTTGGCCGTTGTCTGGTTTCTTAATGGATGCAAATCAATTAGTGAGCCCTGCACATTTAACTTATTTCTGCAGTGGGACCCACTCATGGATTATGCATAGATATTAGTTTTCTAGGTCAATATAGATTATGAATTATTCTCTCTCTCTCTCTCAACACCATCTATCTTCCATCCTCTCAAGATTGTCATCTTTTTATTTTAATATTTAGGGCCCACCTTTCAACAATTCATACTAATAAATTTTTCAAAAAAAATATCATTTTCTTTTAGTTTCCAAATAGAGCTCTACTTTATTCAGAGATTGTCACACGTGAACAAGAATCAAACCCGACCTTCAGGTAGACCACCTCATAAATGGGCCTGTGACCTGACCTTCTGGTAGACCACCTCATGGATGGGCTTGCGATAAAAATGTTTTGAGGCTGGAGTTTTCTTTTTTTTATTGAATCTTATAGGCATCAGTTTCTAATCTGATTATATAGACAAATGACCCTAGGTTTGCCCCACCATAATTACAGTTCCGTGGGCCCAATGGACTCATTATTAAGAGATATATACATTGTACCAAGGTGGGCCAATTATTACTGAGATCGAATAACACTAGCCTGTGGTTTTAAAGTCTCATAATTTGTGGCTTTTAAAGTTAAGATGTTTATACATTGTTTTAAAAAATATATAGCTAAAAAACGGTTTGATCGATTCTAAAATGGTATTGGTGCTACTTCAAAGGGGTAGAGAAGAAATTTGTGCGGAGGGATTGAAATGACCATTGCCTGTGAAGATAACACTTGTATTTATGATTGAAGATGTGTTGACTGTTTTTATGTAAATATATATGAATATATTCTTATATGTTTATAATTAATTTTGATTTCTAATAAATTAAAAATGTAATATCTTACTTTGTGCCCCGAGCTAAGCACGGGGCATTGTTGCTAGTATTCTGTTATAGGAAACTGATGTCAACACATACAAAGTTGGTAAATTGGTGCAATTGCCCAACTCTTAAGGAATCGCTCCATAGAGGTTGTTCCCATGAAGGGCTATGTGACATACAAATTATATAAAGAGAATTAACATGAGATCCCAAACACAATATTCCTAGAAGCAAGTTACGCAGGTTCCCAAAGTCAGGTGATATAGATCCACTCAATTTGTGCTTTGGAAGAGTGCTAAAAGATAAATCACACACAAATTTAGCATTATATACAGCAAACTAACCCTGTTAAATAGATGATTACCACTAATGTTCTCACATAGTCGGGTGTCTGATGCTGGAAATTACATTTACACATGATTCCTCCAAAAAATGGACCGCAACTCATCAGCTGAGGAGATATCGGACTCATCATCATCAGATCTCCAGAATTATATCCCATTCCCAAATTCTCGTAATATAAAAAGGGGTCCACTAATAGATTTATAAACTGTAAATTTCTTTCCTAATGTTAAAAAACCCATGAGTGGTTCCTTCTTAAAAATTTAAAGTACTAAGAATTCATTGGTGGACTTTTAAAGTCGGATCGGCTTCAATGTGTTTAGATTTATTTTGATTTTTATTGAATAGCCCTTTCAATTTGAAAAATGTCTAAAAAATCATGAAAAATCTTACAGTAGCATATGATGCCTGTTGGATCTTGGATGGTTTATTGATAAGTTCTCCACTCACACGTCACAAGGGTAGTCACTATTGACCAGTGTGCGATGTAGCTACTGGTTTGCTTAAAGTGGAACCCACATTTCATATTGGGTAAATCTAAACCGTTCATTTGAGACATTTTAGAAGCAATGATCCTATCAGATGGAATTCTGATAGCTTACTTTTATACAATTTATAATTTTATTTGTCGCTTTATTTTTGTTTTTGGATATTCTTATGTTTGCTTTATAATTGTTGCATGTCTTTATTTCAGATGTCACTTCTTTTCACTTTTCAACCCATTCTCAGATTTTTTTTTTTTTCTACTTCTATCATCAATCAATGTTTTCCCTTTGTTCTTTATTAAATCAAAATCCAAATACCTTTGCATTAAACCGTCAGGACCACAAAATCTGAACAACAATATAAAGTAACCTCCAACCTATCTATATTCATAAGCCTAACGAAAACAATAACCAAAGCCTCTAATTTAGTAAGACAATAACCAGAGCCTTTGCCACATTTTGAACTCATACTATCAAGAAATATCCTCTTTTTTTTTAACAATTTTTATTGCAAAATAGAATGACGCCTTCGTATGCTTGGACTGACATACCTAAATACTTTCTTTTCTGTTTTTCTTTTTAGTGGACAAAACAATTAAACCAATTATTTAAAAAAAAAAAAAGAGGAAAGGGCATGTGCAAGAAGGATGCGCTCAGAAGACAAGAACAAGAACAGAGTAACAACATAAATAAGTCCCTATCTATCTATCTATCAATATGAATGACGGGTCAGTGGGATAATTATTTTCCCTAGATGCACAAGCCTCAGCATATCATGTCATGTTTGAAACAAAATTGATACTAGCACTTGATATTTGTAAGATACTGCTTCTTCAATTTCAAGCCTGTTGTAATTCTTTTTTATATTTGTTTTTCTTATGATATCCGCTCAAAAAATCCCCAACATAGTTGGGACTTGGGACAAGGCTTTACTGAGATGATGAAGACAATGACATTCGCTCGAAAAAAAAATTCAGTAAATTACTCTTGTGAAGATTTATCAGCATTATCATGCTATAACCTTTAAGGACTGCATAGTTCAATGAAACTTAAAAATATTTTAATAACAAGGTAAAATGTTTCAACTGAGAAATCATAATACTGTCTCCAAATAGTATTTTCTGAGTGCATTAGTGCTTATCCATGTTTGTATGAGTCTTAGATTTATGGATTCCATACCCATACCTATTTATGTTCTCGTGTCTTCATCCATTTTACTGTATGTATGTGTATAACATAAGACACAGTGTCTCTTCCGGTGTAAACTTTTCGATTTAAGTTTTCTCCAAAACCATGGGGCTACGTTATGAACAGCAATTTCTTGGTGACATTTATTTATTCAGCTATTTATTTATTTAATCACAGGGAGAGTTCAGAATATTAGAATACTAGATGAGGCATTGGTTGTTTATTTTTTTAGTTTCCACATCTGCTATCCTTGTTGTATCTTAATTATTGTATATTTCTAAAACTTTCAATTCATGCTTATGTTTAAGAAATATAAAATTTCTTTTATGGACTCCAATTTTGAAAAAAAAAATCTATTATTACCACTGAAAAAAAATTGGTTGGTCTGCATGGTATATGAAAGTAGAAAATTTACTTATTCCATTGCAGGATGGAGCGTCAACACCAGCCTCCTCTCCAACTGCATCACAAGATATATTGTATAGCAAAGACAACTCTAACATTGTTGCCACTCATACTATAAAGAACACAGTAAGTTTGACTCAAACATGATTCGATTATTTGCTTTTGACGATTCATTTAGATTTATATAAAAGATCCTAAAAAAATATTTGCCTTTATAAAAAAATATGCCTCCCATAGGCATTTGACCAACAATTACTTCCTATTTATATTTTAATTTAGTTTCAACTCACCTCTCTCTCTATCAAATATCCACGCCCCATGAATAGGAAGGCAAAAGGTATATGGGGTTTTCCAAAATATGGTGACCAATCTTGAATTTCCTATATAATTGTATTAAATATTTAAATGTAGTTTGTTTGTTTTTACATGTTTGATAATAGTGGCTATCCACGTTTGTATGAGTCTTAGATTTATGGATTATATACCCATACCTATTTTTGTTCTCATGTCTACATCCATTTTATTGTATGTATATGTATAACATAAGACACAATGTCTCTGACAGTGTAAACGTTTCGATTTAAGTTTTCTCCAAAATCTTGGGGCTAAGTTACGAACAGTAATTTCTTAGTGACATGCATTTATTCATCTATTTATTTATTTGATCAAAGGGAGTGTTCGGAATATTAGAATACTAGATGAGGCGTTGATTGTTTATTTTTTTTAATTTCCATATCCGTTATCCTTTGTTGTATCTTAATTACTGTATAATTTTAACACTTTCAACTTATGCTTATGTTTAAGAAATATAAAATTTTCTTTGATGGACTCCAATTTTGAAAATAACCTATTATTACCATTGAAAAAAATTTGGTTGGTCTGCATGGTATATGGAAGTAGAAATTTTACTTATTCCAATGCAGGATGGAGCGTCAACAGTGGCCTCCTCTCCGACTTCATCCCATGATATATTGCATAGCGAAGACAGCTCTAACATCGTCGCCACAAATACTATAAAGTACACGGTAAGTTTGACTCGAACACGATTCGAACTTTTGCTTCTGACGATTGATTTAAATTTATATATAAGATTCTTAAAAAATAGTTGCCTTTATAAAAAGAATCATGCCTCCATAGGCATTTGACCAACAATTACTTCCTATTTATATTATAATTTACTTTCAACTAACCTCTCTCTCTCTCTCTCTCCCTATTAAATTTCCACACCCCATGAATGGGAAGGCAAAAGGTATATGGGGTTTTCCAAAATATGGTGATCAATCTTGAATTTCCTATATAATTGTATTAATTGTACTTTGTTTGTTTATCCATGTTTGATAATTGTGTCTATCCATGTTTGTATGAGTCTTAGATTTATGGATTTCATACCCATACCTATTTCTGTTCTCGTGTCTACATCCATTTTACTGTATGTATGTGTAAAGCATAAGACACAGTGTCTCTAACAGTGTAAACTTTTCGATTTAAGTTTTCTCCAAAATCTTGGGGCTAAGTTATGAACAATAATTTCTTAGTGACATGTATTTATTCATCTATTTATTTATTTGATCACAGGGATTGTTCAGAATATTAGTATACTAGATGAGGCATTGATTGTTTATTTTTTTTTAATTTCCATATCTGTTATCCTTTGTTGTATCTTAATTAATTATATTTTTAAAACTTTCAACTTATGCTTATGTTTAAGAAATAAAAAATTTTATTTGATGGACTCCAATTTTGAAAAAAACCTATTATTACCATTGAAAAAAATTCGGTTGGTCTGCATGGTATATGGAAGTAGAAATTTTACTTATTCCAATGCAGGATGGAGCGTCAACAGTGGCCTCCTCTCCGACTCCATCCCATGATATATTGCATAGCGAAGACAGCTCTAACATCTTCGCCACAAATACTATAAAGAACACGGTAAGTTTGACTCGAACACGATTCGAAATATTGCTTCTGACGATTGATTTAAATTTATACATAAGATTCTTAAAAAATAGTTGCCTTTATAAAAAGAATCATGCCCCCCATAGGCATTTGACCAACAATTACTTCCTATTTATATTATAATTTACTTTCAACTAACCTCTCTCTCTCTCTCTCTCTCTCTCTCTCTCTCCCTATTAAATATCCACGCCCCATGAATGGGAAGGCAAAAGGTATATGGGGTTTTCCAAAATATGGTGACCAATCTTGAATTTCCTATATAATTGTATTAACTGTACTTTGTTTGTTTATCCATGTTTGATAATTGTGTCTATCCATGTTTGTATGAGTCTTAGATTTATGGATTTCATACCCATACCTATTTCTGTTCTCGTGTCTACATCCATTTTACTGTATGTATGTGTAAAACATAAGACACAGTGTCTCTAACAGTGTAAACTTTTCGATTTAAGTTTTCTCCAAAATCTTGGGGCTAAGTTATGAACAATAATTTCTTAGTGACATGTATTTATTCATCTATTTATTTATTTGATCACATGGATTGTTCAGAATATTAGTATACTAGATGAGGCATTGATTGTTTATTTTTTTTTTAATTTCCATATCTGTTATCCTTTGTTGTATCTTAATTAATTATATTTTTAAAACTTTCAACTTATGCTTATGTTTAAGAAATATAAAATTTTATTTGATGGACTCCAATTTTGAAAAAAACCTATTATTACCATTGAAAAAAATTTGGTTGGTCTGCATGGTATATGGAAGTAGAAATTTTACTTATTCCATTGCAGGATGGAGCGTCAACAGTAGCCTCCACTCCGACTGCATCCCATGATATATTGCATAGCAGAGACAGCTATAACATCGTCGCCACTCATACTATAAATAATACGGTAAGTTTGACTCGAACATGATTCGGTTTTTTCCTTCTAACGATTGATTTAGATTTATGTACAAGGTTCTTAAAAAATATTTTCCTTTATAAAAAAAATCATGCCTCCCATAGGCATTTGACCAACAATTACTTCCTATTTATATTTTAATTTACTTTCAACTCACCTTTCTATCTATCAAATATCCACGCCCCATGAATGGGAAGGCAAAAGGTATATGGGGTTTTCCAAAATATGGTGACCAACCTTGAATTTTCTATATAATTGTATTAAATGTAGTTTGTTTGTTTATCCATTTGATAATAGTGCTTATCCATGTTTGTATGAGTCTTAGATTTATGGATTCCATACCCATACCTATTTCTATTCTCATTTCTACATCCATTTTAATGTATGTATGTGTATAACATAAGACACAGTGTCTCTTCCAGTGCAAACTTTTCGATTTAAGTTTTCTCCAAAACCTTGGGCCTACATTATGAACAGTAGTTTCTTGGTGACATGTATTTATTCATCTATTTATTTATTTATTCATAGGAAGTGTTCAGAATATTAGAATACTAGATGAGGCGTTGATTGTTTATTTTTTTTAATTTCCATATCTATTATCACTACAACAAATTGAACGTTTGCCGGCGCTTTCCCTTGCGCCGTTAATTTCCCTTACGCCGGGAAAAGTGTGCCAGCAATACCATTTGCCGGCGAAAAAAGGTTTGCACTGGTAAAAATTTAAACATTAACGGCATTCTTGTTCGCCGGGAAAAGAGGTATAAAACGCCGCAAAAAGGCCTTTATTTTGCAATAATAAATTGATTAAAAAAAATTTTCCAGCGCTTTTTTGTGCCGGCAAAACATTTATTTTTTATGTAAATTACTTTTTCAAAACTTTTGCCGGCGTTTTTTTTTTTGCGCTCGCAAAACATTTATATTTTATGTAATTTATTTTTTCAAAACTTTTACAGGCCTTTTTTTTTTTTTTTTTTGCACCGGCAAAACATTTCTATTTTACGGAAACTATTTTTTTCAAAATTTGTTGCCGGCATTTTTTTTGCGCCGGAAAAACATTAATATTTTACCAAAATTATTTTTTCAAAATTTTTTGCCGGCGTTTTTTTCTCACTGGGAAAACTTTTTTTTAAGCAATTATTTTGAAGGTGTTTTGCCGGCAAAAATATTGCAACGGTAAAGATTGCGCCAGCAATCAATATTCATTTATTCTATTTATTTTATTTTTTAATTTTTTTTGCTATATATACATCCTTGCATCATTACAACTTCCAACCTGACCAAATCAACTACACACCCAACATCTATTTCAATTCCAAATATTCATTTCACTTTATATTAATATTCAAATATCCTTACAATATTAAAAGCACTTTACCATTACCATTAGAAAATAAGAATCCATGCTAACATTCTACTCTTTGCCAACATTCAAATGCCAATGAAAATTTACATATTTATATACAATCATCTCATTGTTGCACCAATCCAACACCTGCAACATTGTTAAATAAAACTTCATACATCCTATTTTAACATATAGCAATCTATTAGTCTGCATCCATTTTTCCTTCATGTTCGTTGCATCTTAGTTGCATGAATCTTTCAACAAAAAACTTTCTTCAATTTCATTTGATCCTACATAAAAAAAAAAAAAAAAAAAGATCAAGATTAACATATGATTAAACTCATAGATGGCATATTTGCACCAAAACCATGGACTTGCAGATTCAACTACTAACATAATTCATGCAGCAAACCCTTTACATTACTAGCAAAAACCCAACAAGAAATAGCACAGATGGTAACAAATAGCAATCACAACATCAGCTAATAATAGTGAATCCTAACTGATGCTCTTTTAACAGCAGCAGGATATCACTGCTAGTAGTAACCAAACTTGGAAATATACCCAAGATAACACTTAGATAATATTAACACTCAGGTAAATGATCTATGATCATTTCTATATCAAAAGTCAGGTGGTCAACTGCCAAAATTAGTTCAAATATCAGCAATTGAATTTTACCAATAGTGACTCAAAAATAAACAAAAAGACGAGTATACCATAAAACCCACAAAATTAAAGATTACTAACATTAAAAGATATTATAATCACCAAGCAATAAAAATATACCTTTGTAACTGCATCATGGTAATCACCCTGCGCCACCGAGCTGTTAGATTCATATGCAGTAATAACATCATCCTGCAATACCAAAAAAGGATAAATAAGAAGCATAAACACATTTTGGCAAACATTAACGTAAACTTCATAAAAATTTTCCTAAGAAAAATTTCTAATGTAAAAGATTTCTCGAAATTTCGGCATAGTCTCCCCCGTACATATGACATTTATTTATTTATTTATTTATTTATTTTTACAACCTGTTAAGTACCTGTACATAACAAAAAAAAAAAAACGACTTCATATAAACAACCCAATGTCCCAACATACCACAGTCATTCACCATTCAACCATAGTATTTCAATAATTTACTTCACACTTACACCATGAATATTAAACAAGTTTTCTTTTACAATCTATTAGGGACTTGTGCATAACAAAAAAACCTGTATATAAACACCCCACTAGTGAATCAAGTCAAAGTACAAGTAATTGTGTTTGGTCCAAGTTTGCATGGAACAACCTCCTAAAGCCTTCCATAGCTTGTTTTGCTTGGAAGCTGTTCCTCAACAAACTCCCCACCAATGCATGGGCCCAATCGGTTGGAGTTCAATTAGCTTCTTCTTGCTATCTTTGTGGCACGCACCAAGAAACCGCCTACAACATTTCATTCATTGTTTCTTCTCCTTCTCCTGGGGCTTTGCCCCTTTTCTTTCTTTCAATACAAATTTACCAATTAGCAAAAAAAAAAAAAAAAAAAAAAAAAAAAAAAAAAAAAAAAACACATGCTTCAAAATCACATGCAAAAATGCCATTTTTTTCAAATTTCTCAAAATCCATGTTGGATCAAAACTCGGAATTTGTTTCTTTATTACTTTTGCCTTACAAATAGGATCAACGGTTCGGATCATGAAAATGGACCCCACAAAAGTCCAGACTCCAAAATCACAGATTTTAGGGTATGGACTCTTTCTCAAATATCTGATGGATCTACGGACGAAATTTGATCACGTGGCTTTTTTGGCACTAACGGTTCAGATCTTACTTTAGGGTCCCACACAATTCAAAAAATGGAAAAAGTAGACTGGCAGTATAGGACGCCCATAAACTTGTCATTAATTGTTCAATCCAACGGTTCTACATTTTTTTATGATTTCTTGAAATCCATAGAGTCAAGATCTAAAATTTCACCTCCCGGCAGTTTTTAGCATTCTAAGGAAGATTAACGATTTAGATTATGGAAATGTGCCCCACAGAAGTCTAGATGATAGATTTTTAATGTTTGGACTTTTCGGCAAATATCTCAAATCCCTTGATGAATCAACGATTGAAAATTGACCCTCTAGCTGTGTGTTTGGCCTTTTAAAGAATCTGAACATTTCAGATCTTGATTATGGACCCACACAATTCAGATAAATCAAAAGTGGGGTGGGGGCGTTGTTGACGTGAATTACTGTAGCACCACATCTTACGTCTCCCTTTTACACACATCCCCTTGGTGTATGAAAATTCAGAGCTGAAAATGCAAACCATTTTCACACCCTATTCACACATCATTTACGTATGTGAAATCCTCAATTTTTAGAATTCTCACGTCCAATCCTCTTCAAAAGATTTGAAAATCCTCATTTTTAAGTTTCTGCGTCGATATGAATTTTTCTCAACTAATGTGCCAATATGGTGTGTGCCAAAATCAATGTGAAATTGTCACCTAAATAAATCTTAGGTGAGGAATCTTCAAATTTTCCAGGACTCATTGCTTGTTTTCCAGTGTTTCCAACGTTTTTGCCTGACTGACTTTTGAGTTACGTGAGTTCTACTTATGCTTGATCGTCCAAAAACTTGAAAGACCAGGAAACCTCTCTAAGATTTTTCTTAACCAAAGACTCGGCCCAAACGGTAAGCAAGGCTCGAAAGTCCAAATCCTACAGCTACAATCCAAGACTCTCGGTCGACCTTTCCCAACCTTGATTGGCTCGACGCATGCAAAAGCAAGCAGAAGTCAAATTGAATGGTAGTCACAAATAAACTATAAAGCCACGTGATCTCCACTGACCCATCAAGCCATACTTTTTCAGAAAACCAAAACAAGATCCAAACTCTCCAGCAGTAGTCTAGTAGATCACAGCTTCCTGCTGTTATATGGCCCCCACCTCCGGCACGGATGACTTGAAAAGCATACAAGAGTGGGCCAAATGTTAGCGTTAGCAACTTTTATGAAATCATACACGAGATAGATATGATTGATGTCAATCTTTTCAGATAAAAAAAAGTAAATCCGACTTGTGAAGAGGGTAGTATTTATAGGAAAAGGAGGATTCTGAAACGTATACATTTTCTTGTTAATTACCAGTTTTCCCTCTGTTTGTTTGGGTCTGGACTCTTTACAGCAAGAGGTAAGGTTTTATATGCATCTGTTCATCTTCTTCTTCTTCTTGACTGTAAAACGTGGTATGGTATGGAAACCTCAAAGTTCCATGTGGGTTCATGGATTGTGTTAGCCTCTCTGCTGGTGCTTGAATTGTTGAGTTCTCGTGGGTGGAATCGATCTATTTGGACATCTATCTCCTCATTTCCTCAGCAGAACGAGGTAACATTGATTACTTCTCCTCCTCCTCCTTCCTTTTCCAACTGATGCAACACTAGAAGATGATTTTGCAGCATGAGTTTCCTGTTAGGATGATCAAAAGAGACAAAAATTGAAGAATATTCTGCTGTTTTTTTATTTAATGTTCTACTGTATTGGATGAGTTGGGGTGCGCCATAGTGGAGGGTGTAACCCAGTTTATAAATGGTTTGGACCTGTGCCTCATGGTTTTCTATTGGTTTCAAGCCAAAGCCTAAACTGCATTGGGTCTTAGGTGTTACTTTCTTTGTGTATTTACATTTTAATTTTGTTTATCTATGCAACAACCTATAAGCAATTAAGGATTTTTTTTTAATTGAAAAGAGCAATTGCAAACTGCAGGTTTCACTTTGACCAATTCAGTATTTGAAATTGAGTTTTAAAATCCTAAACCTTAAACATTAAACTCTCTCTTTTTTACAAGATGGGGATTGATGGCCCAAAAGGACTCAAGATGCTCTGTGAACAGGATTAGAGAAAAAAAAAACCCTCTGAGATCAGAAATGTGTGTCCACCAGTGGGACCCAGATATGAGATCCAAACTGCTCAAATCAAAGACCCAACAATGGCTTGGGGGAATTTTAAGTGGGTTTCAACTTTCAATAATGAAATGAGATCTTTCACCGTTTGGAGCATTGAAATTCCGTGCCTTTGTCTTCGAACTGCACACATGGATGTGATAAATACATGCACCTATGAAGGAAAAATTGCAGTGTTTCGAATTTGGACCTTTTGGACTAATGAAGGAATATTCCATATATACATATGTATATTTATTATAAATAAATACACATCTCTCATGTCCCCAATTTTTTTTTAATTTGTGTGTGTGTTTTTTTTTTTTTTTTTGTGTGTGTGTGCGGGGGGGGGGGGGGGGGGGGGGGGGGGGGGGCGGGGGGGGTGTTGTTGGGGTGGGGGTTTGTTAAGGGTCATGTCCCATTTTGTTGCTGAATAATTGAATCTCTTGTAAAGTGAAGAAACTGAACAAATAAATAAATCTCTCACACAACCTCTCTCTCTCTCTCTCTCTCTTATACACATGGATAATGGTCCACTATTTAGACTGTGGAGCCCACCTGGATAGCATACTAATCACAAGGTATAGAGGTTTGAAAGTTCTCCTGTCACACAGTGTGCACAAAAAAATGAGAGCCACTAAATATTTCTAAAAGTCTCGAAGTCGTCCAACTTGTGATACGGCAGGTGTTACGCTATTAAAAAAAAAACACTAGGATTGCTTTTAGAAGCTCATGCCTCTTCCAACCAAGATAAGGGATTGTAGTAGTATAATGTGGGTTAGTGGTAGACTTAACATCACTTTAAAGTTCAATCACATCACCATTTAAGGTCTCAAAGTCAAATGGTTTTACAAAGGCATGTTTATCATGATTCAATTAATTGATGGACGGCTGCCAAAGCACCAAGGGTTTGGATTAATCATAGGTTGGCCTCACCATATGTAATAATAAAAGGGGTATGCTTTTTTAATAGTTTTATTCTTATGTTTCATAAATTCCAATGGCATTCATATTGTTGCACAGCATTCTCCCCTGGACCAATTGGCTAGATCAACAGATTGATTGTTGATCTGATTGACATTTCATTGGCTTTTAGACATCTAGCATCCCTAAAGATGAGCTAAAAGCAGCTCTAGAGGGAGCTTCCATGGAGAACAAGACCCTTATAATCACAGTGGTAAACAAAGCTTATACGAAGGAGGGGAGCCTGCTCGATCTCTTCCTCCAGAGCTTCCAGCTTGGTGAAGATACTCAGTTATTGCGCAACCATCTCCTCCTTGTCACTGTCGATCAGACATCTTTCGATCGATGCAATCTCCAAGGCCTACATTGCTACAAACTCATGACCGATGGTGTCGACTTCTCTGGGGAGAAAATATACATGTCTAATGACTTCATCAAAATGATGTGGAGCAGAACTCTCTTCCTAGTTGATGTTCTAAGACGCGGATACAACTTCATCTTTACAGTGAGTTCCAGAATAGAAAATCCCATCATCATCATCATCATCATGAAATTCTTGACCTAGTTATATCATCAAATGTATTTCATACCATGTTTATCCAGTATGTCAGTCAAAATGGCTAACCATAGGTCTGTAAAACAGGACATGGACGTCATGTGGCTGAGAAATCCATTTGAGAGATTAAGCCATGAAGGAGAGGACCTGCAGATCAGCTGTGATGTCTACAATGGCCAACCATCAGACTGGGCTAACCCCATCAACACTGGCTTCTACTTTGTGGCCTCCAACAACAAGACCATATCTCTGTTTGATACCTGGTATGCTGCCAGAAATGGCTCTGATGGCCTGAAAGACCAAGATGTCCTAGGACTGCTGATAAGAGATGGTGTGATCGAACGGTTGGATCTGAGGGTGAGGTTCCTGGACACCCTTTACTTCGGAGGGTTTTGTTCGAGTGGTAGAGATTATGGGAAAGTGGTGACCATGCATGCCAATTGCTGCCGTACCATCAAAGCAAAGATCACGGACTTGAGGGCCCTCCTCAATGGTTGGATCAAGTTCAAAGGACAATCCAATGGTACATCCAGCGAACAATCCAACAGTACATCCACCGTGCTATGGCCCATTTACAAGGGCTGCATCAGATCCTGGAGAATTAAGCCCAATTCCACATCAACTTTGAATCAGACATCGACGTCCTCTAATCAGACAGTGACACATTTTAATCAAACAATTGTATAGAACTCTCAAGTTTGATAGTTGCAAATCCACCTTGATGCATCTCAATCACGGGGACTAGGATTGAGCAGATAACTGATGTGATTATCGATCAATTCAAGATCCCCAGTTTTTTAACATTTATAATGCTGCCCTTAAATAGATTGTTAGAATCTCAGAACATATTGATATTTGGTTTACATTTAATTTAGTATTTGGATGAATTCCACATTCCCCCATGATTGGTGTGCATCAAAGTGGGCCCTGGAAACAGTTTATTAGTCAAATTCTCCTCTATATATGCAGACAGTTTGAGATTTTTTAAGATACTCCCTCAGTGATGACCAATATGTAAAATGGGAGACATTTTAGGCAGATAGGATTGATATAGATTGTAGACATTAAAAACCATAATTCATACCATTCGATTATCAATATTTCTATTTGTTTTCCTCTTTTTTTTTTTGTAAGTATTGTAGAAATTGGAATCCAAATTTAAAAAATAAAAAAAAATAAGATGCAGTGCAAAAAATAAATCATATTGCAGATTTTTGTCGGATGGTATACAGTTCACCTCCTGTTATTGATCCCGGTTCATTTAGGGTAAAAGTTGAGATGATTCATAATTTGTAATGGCTATGTTCTGATGACAAACATTCTTTTGAATACAAGACTACAGGGCTGTGTTTGTTTGCATTAGAATACATATGAATTAAATACATAGGAATTCATGGTCAAATGAGCACATTATTAAAGTGAGGTGTAATTGATATGAGGAGAGGGTTAAATGATATAATCTAGCAATGTAGATGGGACCTTGAGGGCCCATTTGGTAAGGTTGGAAAACTTGACAGGTTGACTCGACACCGCCGAGTCACCTCATTTTGACAAAAGACGTAGTCAAACATAGGGCAAACTCAGCCGAGTCAAATATAAGTAGTTAATGCCTGAAGTTTGAAGTTAGCAATTTAAAAATGATTGATTGAAATGTAATAAATTAAATAATTTGAGTTTATTATTATTAATACATGTGAATGCACGTTATCTAAATTTTTTAAGCATTTGATCCATTTTTAAATATTTATTTAAGAAAACATGACTCTCATGACTTGCCGAATTGACTCTTCCAAATCAATATTTTAGAGCTTGACAAGTCGATTATGAGTCACAAGTTTTCCAACCTTGCCATTTTTATCATTCCTATGTTGTTCTCAATTCTATGCCAGGTGTCAAGGATAAGAGCTAGTTTGCATCGATGGCCCAGTCAACCTTTTCCTCTTTCTCTCTTTGTTATTCAGTTGTAACTAGCTACATCTCTCTCGGTTGTATACCTTACATATCTCTGTGGATGAGATGAATAAAATCGCCTGAGATTTGAACCTTAGATGGTATCAGAGCCTTCCTTGGGTCCAGATTCCAGATTTGAACCTGATATGCCACATATCCATGGAAGTTCGTTCACCAATGAGGATGGTTGGTTGAATAGGAGCATGGCTATTAACAGGTAAACAACAGACCGCATTTATTCTGGCTGCGCAGAAGAATGTTTCCCGAATGTCGATCCTTGACAAAGAAAGAGTGAGGATGAAATTCAAAGTAAACATTATTGTCAGTAGTGAACTTGGATACAGAAAGTAAATTTTGGGAAACAGAGGGAACATGTAAAACATCATTAAGAGCAAAGGCACGTTGAGGAGAGCGAAGGAAAGAATGCCCAATGTGTGAAATGGCCACACCCGTACCATTACCAGAGTCCTGCCCAGTATACTCTTAAGGGCAGGTTCAAATTTCAGAGATCGGCATTTAAGTGATGAGTGGCTTCAGAATCAGGATACCAATAATAATAATAAATTGTGGAGGGTGCAGCCGTGACTGCGGAAGGCGCACTTTCTGTTTGAAAGGAATGATCAAAGCGGTGATGACCCAGTCAACCTTATCCTCGTTCTCTCTTCGTTATTCGTTATTAAGAAGTGTTTCAACCGCAAGTTCTACCGGTAGAAATGGCTGATATTATGGCAGAGAGCTTGGACATGAGAAGTGCACCTGTTAAACCGGAATTTCTACCGGTAGAACACTTGAATTTGAGATGATTTTTGCTTTTTGGGGCACTTTTGTAATTAAAGATGTGGGGACCTATATAAAGCCTGGTAACTCGAAAATTAGGGTTATCTGGTAATTGTCTTTGTTTCCCAGCCCCCTTTTCTTTCCTTCTTTGATAAATGAGTGTATAGGGAGTTTCAATTGAAGATCAATATTCAATTTTGCTAAATTCTTATATTAAGACAGAATCCTTCATTTTAATTCAAGTTTTCAATAGAGGTAATCTTTCAATTATGCTCTTTCTGTTCTCTTGTTTTCTTAGAATCTGTTTGAAGAGATCTCCATTAATGGAGGGGTAAAATCTCAGATGGTTTGACCTAAGGGGAATTCATCCCGGGTTTTACATGGTTTATTCTTTCTGATTATGCTTTGATGATGATCAATAGTTTCCACTGACTTTCTGTTTTCAGAAATCATAATTGAGATGTTAAGCCTTTGACTAATTGTGTCCATCTATGATGATACAATTAGTGCTTAGGTCGATGACTCTTAGATTATTGAATAGAATCTCAAGAATTTCTTTAGAAATTATTCAATTAGACTGATATTTGATTTCCACGAAGGAATTTTCCAGGTAAGAATTGGATTGCTCCAAATCTAACCTGTGTAATGGAAAGGAAGATGAAATTATGTAAATCTGGGTGAATTGAACCCTAGGTTGAACCATCTCTTTAGCTTAACAATTTCAATTAGTTTTCTGCAGTGTTAATCAGTCATCAGCTTAGAATTAATTCAATCCTTTGGACAAAAGTTGGTCACTCTCGACCAAAAGAAGTTCTCCATAACCTGAAAACCCTAGCCCGTTCTCTGTGGATTCGACCTCTTCATGAGTGAAGTGCTACTCAACGATGAATTTGTCCTACGCTTAAGACACACACCCAAAATCAGCTAAGCATCACCAAGCAATAAAAAGATACCTTTGTAACTGCATCATGGTAATCACCCTGCGCCACCGAGTTGTTAGATTCATATGCAGTAATAACATCATCCTGCAATAACAAAAAAGGATAAATAAGAAGCATAAACACATTTTGGCAAACATTAACATAAACTTCATAAAAATTTTCCTAAGAAAAATTTCTAATGTACAAGATTTCTCGAAATTTCGGCATAGTCTCCCCTGTACATGTGACATTTAATCTTTTTTTTTTACAACCTGTTAAGTACCTGTACATAACAAAAAAAAGAAAAAAAAAAAAAAAAACAACTTCATATAAACAACCCAATGCCCCAACACACCTCAAAGTCATTCACCACTACGTCATTAGTCATTCACCATTCAACCATAGCACTTCAATAATTTACTTCACACTTACACCATGAATATTAAACAAGTTTTCTTTTAAAATCTATTAGGGACTTGTGCATAACAAAATACCAGTATATAACACCCCACTAGTGAATCAAGTCAAAGTACAAGTATATAAACACCCCATGATCAGTTCCTGAGAAACAGCACGCACAATATACCAGTAAAAGGGCAGGTATAAAAGCTTTATACCTTTGCCCTACAGAAACTGAAATGACCATAACTAGCAACATTGTTCGATCCATTTTCATACAATCAGTTCTCCATAGTTCACCTGTTATCACCATAACAAGCAACATCTGCTCCAAAGACCTAGAAATGATTTTAAATATTATAATGCAAGCTATGTGCATGATCCACATAAACATGACATATGGTGTTTAATCTGTGGGCAACTTCATTTAGCTTGATAAGACAATCATTCTTGCAGTATAAGACATGCCAGTATGATACTTTTAAAAGTGTTCTTTAAATGTTCTCCACTCTCATCTTTCTGTACTTCATAAATAAATCTCTTTACATTCAATTAGAAGGTTATGCATAGGTTATTGCTTTGTCAAATGTCAGGTACTTCTTTGTAATAGCTGTATCTTAAAAGTCCTTTGCTACTCTGTCTGGAAATGTATTTGAATATTTACGCATTGTTGAGGTCTGGATGTGTAATATGGTGAGACCTTTTTATGTGGCCTACCACTTCTGTGGTTGAGGGGAATCAGGATTAAAGTGCCAGACATCAATCATTGATGGCCCAAAACCCAACTGGATTGAATGATGACATTATACGTTGGATTTGAAAAATGGATAGCAATAGAAAATTGTTCTAGCTTAAGAGGCCTTGTGTTGGTGGCTGTCCTAGATTGAGGCAGATTTCCATTCCAAGGAATCTAAATCCATGAAGCATAATGTGTGGTAGCTATTAGATTGACTGCTTGTCTTGAGCTACCTTGTCTCTAGAGAGCACAAACCGAGTTTTGAAGGATAATTTTTGTGGCAGGATTCGGATTTAGTGTTTGCCTTGAGCTACCTCGTCTATCGAGAGCACAAACTGAATTTTGAATCAACTTTTGTAATGCATCGACAATTAGAACGACTTACTAAAGCCTGTTGCAAAGATAATGGAGCTAGAACAATTTGCTAATACACCTTCGTATTTTAAACTAAAACCTCATCTCTCCATTGTTAAGTTCTTTCAACTCCTATTTTCCATTTGTTAAATCTGTCAAGTCATTGCTGAGATGATGTCAAGAGATTTTATCTTTTACATTTTGGCATGTCTTATACTGCAAGAATGATTGCCTTCTTATACTGCAAGAATTTGTGTAACTTTTTATTCAGTTCAAAAACCAATCACTTTTTATTCAATCCAAAGTCCCACCAGTGAGCTTCTTTAGGATGGCTGCTAACTGCAGTTAAACTTTAGAGTCCAAAAACACACTAAATTACATAAACAACATACTTATCATTTGTGTGTTCATATCAGTACTTTATTCTGATATGTGTATTGATTTAAATTTACTAATATGAAGTTATTTTCCATAGATACAATAATTATATAATAAAATATATATCAAATGTTCAAGTCCATCACGATACATATTGCGAGAGATGCCATATGTATATTCCTGTATAATATTATAGCACAATGTGAAATAAGAAATAGAGCTTGAGTTGGAGTCTGAAAATGCAAGCAGCAATGAACTTATTTTGTTTTGATTAATCAAGCTTAGACAGAGTATACATTTTTCTGTTCACAGAATCAGTGGATATAGGGTTTTTGCACCCCCTGAAATTCCCTATGCCCAATTGGTGTTGAGAGAAGAAGCTGTGGTAGAAGGGACAACCACAGTTGGGAATTTGAATGGGGAAGCAGGAATGTTGAATAAAATCATGCATTACAACATCTTCCCTCGAGGTGATGAGAAGATGCTGGGAAGGAAGGAGATGGAATTGCTTTGGGTAATCTGGAGCCCAAATGAAGGGCTGAATGTAGCTCAATTCATATACAATCAGATGAGGAGATACCCGGAAGAGAGCACAGCTAAGGCAGCCCTCCCATACCCTTGTCTCATCACTAAGATATGTTTGGATCAGAAGGTGGAAAGAGGTCCAGATGACCGGCTTCTGCCTAGTGATAGGGGGGCAATCACTGTTAAAACCATGGCGAAAGCCCGATCACAAAAACGGGACTCTCCAGCAGCAGCTCAGCCCTCTTCGTCCCTTCCAAAGCAAGTAAAGGGTTCATCTTTTCAGACTTATATGAAGGATTTTTTGAAGTGGATTGGGTGCAAGGTGGATGACTGCATAGATGGGCAGAAAAAGATTCGACAAGAAATGGAGAAGCAGAGATCCCGGCAGGAGTATCTGATGAAGTTTGCCGTATCACAAGGAGCTGAGCCATATGTGTCACCCCAGAGAGAGGCAGAGGCAGGCCCGAGCCAGCCTAAGGGTGATGGTGATGCTGCAGCAGGAAAAGAGGCAGAGTTAGAAGAAGATGATGATGAGGAGGATGAAGATGAAGATGAAGATGAAGATGAAGGGGAAGATGATACTGAAGAATTAGTCAGTGAATGAATTGTCTAGGGTGATGGTTGGTCTTAGTTTAGCAGCGGGTGGTATTTCAATTGCCTCATTTTGCATTTTTTGTCAAGTGAATTGTGATGGACATGGCCATGGGGTAGTTGACCCAAGCCATGTAAGGCCATGCCCCATTTGGTCTTAAAACTTTCATTGATAACCCTTTTCAATTCAATCCTAAAGTCCTTGATTAATCTGTTTGTGTCATTACTTCCATTAACATGGCATGCATGTTTGAATTATATGCTACTCTTGTGTTGTTTTGTATGTGTGTGATGTTAGGATAGTATCGTGAGATTAGTTTTTATGGGATATGTTCGTTCAAATGTGTGACAGTTACTTGAGTGATGAGCTTTTGTGAGATTTGGAATCAAATTGGATGTGATGGCTAACTCATTTTAAATTGAACATCTTGATTGAATGTTTTCATGGCCTTAGACATTTGCATCAATTGGGCATAAGTCATGTATTTCCATGTTTAATTGAGAATCATCTGTACAAAAAGATAACTTCTTCTTAATTTGCTAGGGACTAGCAAAGTCCAAGTTGGGGGGTGTGATAAGTACCTAATTGTTAAGTAATTAGAGACTTAATTTCCCTTCCATCACCTTCATTCGTGTTTAATTCCTTTGATTTCATATAATTTTGCACGAGTGTTGGTCTTTGGTCAATTGCAGGAAATTAGTGAAGAATGAAGCTTTTGGGATGATGAATAGACCAAGTGCAGATCGAAGGATCAAGTGACTTCGAAGAATTGAGCAACAAAAAGCAGGAAATTGCACTTCTATACTCCAACCGGAAGTTCTACCGGTAGAAATGTCCAAAAATTGGACAGAAGGCTGAAAAAATGAGATTTCACTCTTCTACCGGAATTTCTACCGGTAGAACTTCTTGTACCGCAAGTTCTACCGGTAGAAAATGCTGAAATTCAACCAGTGAGCTGAAGGCATGGAGTTCTACTCGTCCAACCGGAATTTCTACCGGTAGAAAAGGTTAAACCGCAATTTCTACCGGTAGAAATGGCTGAAAATCAGGCAGAGAGATGGACATCAGCTGTGCACTTGTTCTACCGGTAGTTCTACCGGTAGAACGACTTCTACCGGTAGTTCTACCGGTAGAACACTCGGATTTTACTTTTTGGGGCACTTTTGTAATTAAAGTTTTGGGGACCTATATAAAGCATTGTAACTCGACATTTAGGGTTATCTGGGAATAGTCTTGGTTTCCCAGCCCCCTTTTCTTTCCTCCTTTGATAGATGAATGTATAGGGAGTTTTCCATTGAAAATCGTTGTTGAAGTTTGCTAAGCACATGTAGTAAGACAGAATTCTTCATTTTTAATTCAAGTTTTCGATAGAGGTAATGTTTTAATATTGTTCTTTCTATTCTCTTGCTTTCATTTAATTTGTATTTAGACTTCTCCATTAATGGAGGGGTAGAATCTCAGATGGTTTAGTCTAAGGGGAAGTTATCCTGGGTTTTACATGGTTATTCTTCCTGATCATGCTTTAATGATGAAAGATAATTTCCATTGATGTTCTGTTTTCAGAAATCTTAACTGAGATGTTAAGCCTTTTACCAATTGTGTTCATCTAGGGTGATACAATTGGTGCTTAGGTCGATGACTCTCAGGTTATTGATTAGAACGTTTAGAATCTCTTTGGAATTTATTCAATTGGATTGATATTTGATTTTTACGAAGGAATTTTCCAGGTAAGAATTGGATTGCTCAAATTCTAACCTGCGTAATGGAAAGGAAGATGAAATCATGTAATCCCGGGTGAATTGAACCCTAGGTTGAACCATCTCTCAGCTTAACAATTTCAATTAGTTTTGCAGTGTTAATTAGTCCTTAGCCTAGAATCAATTCAATCCTTGAACAAAAGTTGGTCACTCTAGACCAAAAGAAGTCCTCTAGAGCTGAAACCTTAGTCCGTTCTCTGTGGATTCGACCTCTTCGTGAGCGAAGTGCTACACAGCGATAAATCCCGTCCTCCGCTTAGGACATCCAAGCACACCACATAAATCAGATAAGCAACATCGTCGCCACAAATACTATAAAGAACACGGTAAGTTTGACTCGAACACAATTCGAATTTTTGTTTCTGACGATTGATTTAAATTTATATATAAGATTCTTAAAAAATAGTTGCCTTTATAAAAAAATCATGCCTCCCATAGGCATTTGACCAACAATTACTTCCTATTTATATTATAATTTACTTTCAACTAACCTTTCCCTCTCTCCCTATTAAATATCCACACCCCATGAATGGGAAGGCAAAAGGTATATGGGGTTTTCCAAAATATGGTGACCAATCTTGAATTTCCTATATAATTGTATTAACTGTACTTTGTTTGTTTATCCATGTTTGATAATTGTGTCTATCCATGTTTGTATGAGTCTTAGATTTATGGATTTCATACCCATACCTATTTCTGTTCTCGTGCCTACATCCATTTTACTGTATGTATGTGTAAAACAAAAGACATAGTGTCTCTAACAGTGTAAACTTTTCGATTTAAGTTTTCTCCAAAATCTTGGGGCTAAGTTATGAACAACAATTTCTTAGTGACATGTATTTATTCATCTATTTATTTAATTGATCACAGGGAGTGTTCAGAATATTAGAATACTAGATGAGGCGTTGATTTTTTTTTTAATTTCCATATATGTTATCCTTTGTTGTATCTTAATTAATTATATTTTTAAAACTTTCAAATTATGCTTATGTTTAAGAAATATAAAATTTTATTTGATGGACTCCAATTTTGAAAAAAACCTATTATTACCATTGAAAAAAAATTGGTTGGTCTGCATGGTATATGGAAGTAGAAATTTTACTTATTCCATTGCAGGATGGAGCGTCAACAGCAGCCTTCTCTCCGACTGCGTCTCATGATATATTGCGTAGCAGAGACAGCTCAAACATCGTCGCCACTCATACTATAAAGAACACGGTAAGTTTGACTCGAACATGATTTGATTTTTTGCTTCTGACGATTGATTTAGGTTTATATAAAAGATTCTTTAAAAATATTTGCCTTTCTAAAAAAAGCATGCCTCCCATAGGTATTTGACCCACAATTACTTCCTATTTATATTTTAATTTACTTTCAACTCACCTCTCTCTCTATCAAATATCCACGCCCCATGATTGGGAAGGCAAAAGGTATATGGGGTTTTCCAAAATATGGTGACCAATCTTGAATTTCCTATATAATTTTTTTAAATGTAATTTGTTTGTTTATCCATGTATGATAATAGTGCTTATCCTCTCTTGGGATATGCTTTGCTCCTTGAAGTCCAGCTTGTTGTTGCTGGTGTAGTCGCTTAATGGGGCCCTGCTGCAGAGTCCTTTTGTTTAGAGAGACCTGTTGTGCTGAGTGCGGAGTTGTGGGTTTGAAGGGTGGTGCAATGCAGTGCTTTAGATTGTTGGTTTGTTTTCATCTCAGAAGTTTGTGCTGTGTTTGGAGATTTTTTAAAAAATGCGTCCCTGCGGATTTCCTCCTCCCTCCCCTCTAGGTTGCTATTCTGCCTTTATGTTCCAACTAAAGCTGCCTTGAGCATTCTATGTTCAGCTTGGCCTGTTTTGGTTCTTGTTGGGTTTAGTCCCTCCTATTTAAGAGGTGGTTTTTTTTTTTTGTTTTGTTTGTTTGCTTTTTGTTGTATTTTTTCTTCTCCTTTTCCTAGGGGCTTTGCCCTTTTTTCTCTTTCAATACAAATTTACCAATTAGAAAAAAAAAAAAAAAGATAATAGTGCTTATCCATGTTTGTATGAGTCTTAGATTTATGGAATCCATACCCATACCTATTTCTGCTCTTGTGTCTACATCCATTTTACTGTATGTATGTGTATAACATAAGACACAATGTCTCTAACAGTGTAAACTTTTCGATTTATGTTTTCTCCAAAACCTTGGGGCTAAGTTATGAACAGCAATTTCTTGGTGACATGTATTTATTCATCTACTTACTTATTTATTCACAGGAAGTGTTGAGAATATTAGAATACTAGATGAGGCGTTGGTTGTTTTTTTTTTTTTTTTCCATATCTACTATCCTTTGTCATATCTTAATTACTGTGTATTTTTAAAATTTTCAATTCATGCTTATGTTTAAGAAATATAAAATTTTCTTTTATGGACTCCAATTTTAAAAAAAAAATCTATCATTACCGCTAGAAAACAAATTGGTTGGTCTACATGGTATATGGAAGTAGAAATTTTACTTAGTCCATTGCAGGATGGAGCGTCAACAGTAGCCTCCTCTCCGACTACATCCCATGATAAATTGTATAGCAGAGACAGCTCTAACATCGTCGCCACTCATACCATAAAAAACACAGTAAGTTTGACTCGAGCATGATTTGATTTTTTTCTTTTGACGATTGAATGGATTAGAAATAAGAAGCTGAGAACCAACCAACCAACCTGTATATCTGATCTAAAAATAAGGCTATAATTTATCGAGTTTTTGTGATTATTATGATTAGCATCTTTTTTAATCTTGTAAAACATGGACGTGTGATTTATATTTTTTAATTTATAAGTTGAATTTATGAATATTTATAATAGAGTTAGGGGTTTTGACATATTAATCCTTCCAAAAGCTAATTTTTTCAAGTTAATGACCGGAAGTCAGTTAATGTCACCAAAATCGCTCAACTCTGGTCAACATTTTTTTAAAAACTTTTTTGCCCATATCTGATGATATCATGGGAACAGTATAGGTAACATAAATTGATTTTGATATTATGGGATTGTCTCTTGATATGATGTCTTTTATGCGGCATCTATGGGAGAAATTTTTTTCAAATGATAGAACCTAAGAAATGGTTGTTAGATGTGTATTTACTTTTTACAAAAATGTCATCTTTCGTGTTCTATAAAAGATAAATTCGCTTAATGCCTACAAAAAATGTATTATAAAGAAACCGACACATCCCATGGCATCACGGGATTTGGGGTAAAAAAGTTTTAAAAAAATATTTACCAGAGTCAAGTTGACTTTGGTGACATTATCTGAATTTCAGTCATGAAATTCGAAAACCCAAATCTAAGGAGGATTCATATGCCAAAATCCCTTCATTTTATTCCCCAAAACAATACCAACGTATCATTACCAAACAAGTTCATGTTACCAAACAACTTCTCCACAGCTCAATCTCAATACAACATATTCTTTGCATGGCCCAATCACAACACAAAATTGGGAACAACAAAGGAACAATGCCAGATAGTCTCTTATAGACTAAAAGATCTTACACATAAAAAGAATGCGTTAAGAGGGTCTACTTTTTTGGTACCCCGACCTATAAGGTTGGGACCCAAGAGAGCCCCGCACAAGTGGGATGCGAAAGCCCCTAAAATGGGAAGGATATCTCATACAAACATTGGGGAAAGAGAAGCCCACGAAGTGGGAAGAGTGACATACTCAATGATCAATCTTCGCAGCTGGGTGACATGCGGGGTTGCCAACCAATTGAACATATTCTAGTTGTTGTTTATTAATGAGTGTTGATCATATCTGCATTTTATTAGACCTTACCTAATAATAAAAGTGATGGGTTAGTGAAGCCTGATCTAGACTTTAGTTATTAAAGGGGTTTATCTATAATTTGTCGGTTTAATCTGGACCATCTGTTATAAGGCCAGATCCGACGGTTGTGGGTGTCTAGAGGTTTAGGGTTTCATATATTTATACTGGGTGGTGAGAACATTGTAAACAGGGTGATATTGAGAGAGAACAAGAGAGACAGTGAGTGCTTGTACTCTTATGGAAATCTCCAATAGTGAACGGCGTGAATCTCCCGTGGATGTAGGCAATCTTGCCGAACCACATAAATCCGTATCTCGTGATTGATTTTGTGTGATTGTGCTTGTCTCGTAGATCGTGCGTGTGTTCCCGATCCTAACAACTGGTATCAGAGCTAGAGCCAAGGATTTTCCTAGGGCTTGGCGTTGCGCGCGATCACGATCGAGATTGAGTTTAATCTCGGAGAGGAGACCGTTTAGATCTGTGCACAAATCACACTGTTGCAGATGGATTGCTCAAATCACGATCTCGGTGGGCCGTCATTGTAGAACTCAGTTGCAGAGAGGAATCTCCGGGGCTTAGTCGCATCCGCTGATCACCGGGGAAGAAATCTGGGTTGACAGACTATGTTTGAAGATCGGACAGACGATAGCACGTCAGTTCCACGCTGCACGATCGCAGCCGCCGCCCACCGCCAGACGTCGCTGCTGTCGTTACTATCGCCCCGCCGTCGTCGCTGCAGCGCCCGCCGCCATCGTTGCCTCGCCGGTTGCCGCCTGCCGCCCAGCGTCATCGGAGAAGACAGACGCAACAAGGAGGCGGGCTGCAACCTCTGTTCTGTAATAGAAATCGAAGAGGAGGAAGGAGAAAACCCAGTTGGGTTGGTTTGCAGGCCAGGTCGGTTCCGACCCGCCCGCCTTCTGAAGCCCGCTCCAGAGAAGCCCTGGGCCAGGTCCAGTGCAGGTCAGGTCCGACCCACCGGATCCAAAAGCCCAGCAGCAGTTGAGTCAGGTTGGGTCAGTTCGGGTCAGGTCCATCCCGACCCGTTTCGCAAAAGCCCAGTAGCTGCCAGACGCTGACGTCATCCTGACGCCAGTAGTACAGTCAAGTTTGACCGTTTCAAAGGCCAGAATTGTTTCTTGATTTCTGAAGCCATCCGAACTCAGAATTGCCCTCCGTTTTTTTTTGTTGGATTCGTATTGACGAGATCTACAAGGTAGACGGAACGGATTGACAGCTTGACAGGTAGAAAAATTCCTCAAGAAGATTGAGCTTGGTTTGAGTGGGAGCCATGACGGACGACACAAAGCTCACAATTGAGAAGTTTAATGGCACAAACTTCGCGTACTGGAAGATGCAGATTGAAGATCTCCTCTACCAGAAGAATTTCTACTTGACGCTTGGGAGAAAAGCCAAGAAACCTGCAACAATGACAGATGCAAAATGGGAGGTACTCGACAGGAAAGCCTTAAGTACGGTTCGTCTCTCTTTATCAAAGTTTGTTACATTCAATATATCAAAGGAGAAAACCACTAAAGATGTCATGGATGCCCTATCACGAATGTATGAAAAACCTTCCGCTTCAAATAAAGTTTTCTTGATGAGAAAGCCGTTTAACATGAAGATGGTTGAAGGTGGGGTTGTTGCTGAACACCTGAACGAGTTTAACACGGTCATGAGCCAGTTGTCCTCGGTTAACGTACAATTCGAAGATGAAATTTGGGCTTTATTGGTTTTATCTTCTTTACCAGACAGCTGGAATGGTATGGTTACATCACTGAGTAATTCTTTGGGATCAACCAAACTGAAATTTGATGATGTTGTGAGTGCTATCCTCGATGAGGAAATTCACAGGAAACCTTCAGGTGAATCATCAGAAAGTGCGTTGAATGTGGAAAACAGAGGAAGATCATCTGAGAGAGAGCAAAACCGTGGAAGATCAAAATCAAGGAGCAAGTCAAGATCGTCAAAAGGCAAGATCGAGTGCTGGAATTGTGGTAAGAAAGGACACTTGAAAAAGGACTGCAGAGCACCACCAAAGAAAAACAAGCAAAAGAATGGTCATAAGGACAATGAAGCTTCCGCAAATGTCACAGATGATACTGTTCGAGATGCTCTAATTCTTGCTTTTGATTATAAATCTGAATCTTAGGTTATAGATTCTGGTGCGTCCTTTCATGCTACTGCACATAAAGAATATCTCAAAAATTATGTACAAGGTGACTTTGGAAAAGTTTATCTTGGTGATGATGAACCTTGTGACATAATTGGAAAGGGAGATGTTCAGGTTAAATTGCCAAACGGCGGTATATGGCAATTGAATGATGTCAGGCATGTAGCAAGCCTGAAAAGAAACCTCATATCAGTTGGTCAGCTTGCTAGCTCTGGTCATGTAACTATTTTTGCAGATGATTTTTGGAAAGTTACAAAAGGGAGTATGGTTGTTGCTCGCGGTAAGAAAGAGGGAACTCTTTACTTGACTAACAGCTCTACAAGTTCACTTGCAGTTGCAGATAAAGACTTTGATTCAAACACATGGCACTATAGACTCAGACACATGAGTGAGAAAGGGATGAAGATTCTTCATTCTAAAGGTAAGCTGGAAGGACTCAAGTCCTTGGATTTAGAGTTTTGTGAAGACTATGTTTTCGGAAAGCAGAAGAAAGTTACTTTCTCTAAAGTAGGCAGGCCACTGAAGTTAGAAAGGTTGGAACTAGTACACACGGATGTGTGGGGACAAACTCAGGTACCTTCTCTTGGTGGATCTTCTTACTTTGTTACATTCATTGATGATGCTACAAGAAAATTGTGGGTATATCCTATGAAACACAAGTCTGACGTGTTAGATGTTTTCAAAAAGTGGAAAGCTTTAGTTGAAAATGAAACAGGTTTAAAACTGAAATGTCTAAGGTCTGATAATAGGGGAGAGTACTGCAGCAAAGAATTTGAGGAGTATTGCGCTAAAAATGGCATTAAACGAGAGAAGACTATTCCTAACACACCACAGCAAAATGGTGTGGCAGAGCATATGAACAGAACAATTGTTGAGCGTGCCAGAAGTATGAGGATACATGCTGGATTACCCAAGTAGTTTTGGGCAGAAGCAGTGAATACTGCTTCATACTTGATCAATCGGGGGCCTTCAGTACCTTTGGATGGTGGACTACCAGAGGAAGCTTGGACCGGAAAAGAGGTAAACCTTTCACACTTAAAAGTATTTGGTTATATCTCTTATATTCATGTTGATGCTGAAAAAAGAGACAAACTAGATTCTAAATCTAGGAAAGTACTTTCATTGGATATGGTTCCGATGAGTTTGGTTACTGCTTCTGGGATGATGAAAATAGAAAAATCATTAGAAGCAAAAATGTAATATTCAATGAGAAAGTGATGCATAAAAATAAGGACAAGGTGCAGGAGGACAGCAATGAATATTTAGAACTGGATGACACTTCTGAAAATGATGTACCTGAAGTGCATGAAAATGAAAACCCGCAGGTGGACCCTCAAACACCTGCCCCAGTAAGAAGGTCATCTAGGACTCCAAAGCCTACTCAACATTATTCACCTTCTTTGTTTTACTTATTGTTAACTGATGGTGGTGAGCCAAAATCTTATGAAAAAGCATTGCAAGTTGAAACTCGGGCTAGGTGGGAACAAGCCATGGAAGATGAGATGCAATCCTTGTTATCAAATCAGACATGGGACTTAGTTCAGTTGCCTGATAGAAAGAAAGCATTGCACAACAAGTGGGTGTACAAATTGAAGGAAGAACATGATGGTAGCAAGCGATACAAGGCCAGATTAGTTGCAAAGGGCTTCCAGCAGAAGGCAGGTATTGATTACTCTGAGTTATTTTCTCCTGTGGTTAAATTGAACACAATCAGAAGTGTTTTGAGCATTGTGGCGGTAGAAGATTTACATCTTGAGCAATTAGATGTGAAAACTGCATTTCTCCATGGTAATTTGGAAGAAGACACCTATATGCATCAGCCACAGGGATATGCTGTACCAGGAAATGAGGAAATGGTGTGTAAGCTCAAAAAGAGTTTATACGGTTTGAAGCAAGCCCCAAGACAATGGTATCTTAAATTTGACAGGTTTATGTGCAACATAGGTTACAAACGATGTCATTCAGACAATTGTTGTTATTTCAAAAGTTTTTATGACTGTTACATTATTCTACTCTTGTACGTAGATGATATGCTTGTTGCAAGTTCAAATATGCTTGAAATAATCAATTTGAAGAAACAGTTGTCACAGGAAT
The DNA here is from genome assembly GCA_028538565.1 of Umbellularia californica. NCBI lineage: Eukaryota > Viridiplantae > Streptophyta > Magnoliopsida > Laurales > Lauraceae > Umbellularia > Umbellularia californica. Next base: position 72,391,431 of record JAPQWN010000005.1, read on the forward strand.
TTGAAATGAAGGATTTGGGTGCTACAAATCAAATTCTCGGCATGAGAATTAGCAGAGACAGGAAAAATCGTACATTGAAGTTGTCTCAGGCAGAATATGTTGAAAAGGTTCTAAACAGGTTCAACATGCAGAATGCTAAGCCAATTAGCACTCTACTAGCCAGTCACTTCAAACTTTCAAAAGAGTTGTCTCCTAAGACAGAACAGGAGAAGGAGAACATGTCCAAGGTCCCATATACTTCAGCTGTTGGCAGCTTGATGTATGCTATGGTTTGCACTAGACCAGACATTGCTCATGCAGTGGGAGTTGTAAGTAGATTTATAAGTAATCCTGGAAAAATGCATTGGGAGGCAGTTAAGTGGATTCTCAGATATCTAAGAGGCACCACTAATGCATCATTGTGTTTTGGAGGATCAGAGATCAAATTGCGTGGCTATGTTGATTCGGACTTGGCAGGAGATCTTGATAGAAGCAGAAGCACTACAGGATATGTCTTCACATTGGGTAGTGCAGCAATCAGTTGGAAGTCACAGCTACAGGACATCATTGCACTTTCAACAACAGAAGCAGAGTATGTTGCCACTACAGAATCTAGCAAGGAAATGATTTGGTTACAGGAGTTCATGGAAGAGTTGGGTAAGAAGCAAGAGTCATGTAGACTTTACAATGATGGTAAGAGTGCCATTCATCTTGCAAAGAATTCAGCCTTTCATTCGAAAACCAAACACATTCGGATTAAATATCACTTCATACGGTGGCTTCTGGAAGAGAAAATGTTGAAACTAGAGAAGATTTTATCAAGTGAGAATCCTGCAGACATGTTCACAAAGGTGGTGACTACAGAGAAACTGAAGCAGTGCTTGGCTTCAGTTAGTCTTCAAGCTTGAAGATGAGGAATCGAGATTCTTAGCCGTGTTCTGTTTTTTTCAGAGCCATTCAGTATGTTCAGTCTTCAAGTGGGAGATTGATGGGTTAGTGAAGCCTGATCTAGACTTTAGTTATTACAAGGGTTTATCTGTAATTTGTCGGTTTAATCTGTACCATCTGTTATAAGGCTAGATCCGACGGTTGTGGGTATCTAGAGGTTTAGGGTTTCATATATTTATACTGGGTAGTGAGAACATTGTACACAGGGTGATATTGAGAGAGAACAAGAGAGACACTGAGTGCTTGTACTCTTGTGGAAATCTCCAATAGTGAACGGCGTGAATCTCCCGTGGACGTAGGTAATCTTGCCGAACCACGTAAATCCGTGTCTCGTGATTGATTGTGTGTGATTGTGCTTGTCTCGTAGATCGTGCGTGTGTTCCCGATCCTAACAAAAAGGGCATGCAGAGCGTTTTAACTTCATGAATTTCATCCTCTGCCTCATAGATTACAATGCATGGCATGTTGTGGTCACGGAAAACTCTCCCTCTTAGACCAATTGGTTAAATATATGAGCTTGTTACCTTTCATTGGCTTTCAGACATCTACAATCCCTATGTTAGTTTTATGGTCTCAATCCATTAGATGATGAATATATTGATTAATTTCTTTCTTTATTTATCATTATATTCTTGCTTTCCTTTCATGATATGAATGGTGATTTATTACTTGTTTGTTCATAACTAATACGAATGATATAATGGTTCATGAGTTGAACTGGGTCCCATTAGTATATTAGATGTGATATATGTGTATGGATGAGATCCACACACGGGAGATATATGTCACAAATCTTATACTTAAAAGTTCTTCACAACCAGTGATGAGACTGGGCATCTCATCTGATAAGGTTGCAACACTTTGATCACTATGAGATAGTGTGATTTGTCTCGATCATCAGAATGGAAGATTCTTGATCAATGTGCTGGTACATTGGATGTATTGAAGGACCATAAGAAACACCTTAAGAATACTGTCTTTACTTTAAGGTCTGCTCTCATAATTCCCTAGCAATAGGCTCTCAATCCTGAGACATTAATGAACTCAAGTTTCTACCTATTCATTTGCTTTGAGTCACCAATGAGTGAGGCCAATTGTAGGTCAACACCTTGGTGATTTGGGTGAGTGGTAGTAGAGCTGTGAGAACATTTAATGGTCAAGATGGAATCTATCCTGATTATCCCCTTGTGCCAATTAATGGATTTATCATTTCTAAGTGCGCACCCATTCCGATTAAGAGTTAATTGGATAGGTACCAATCGATCATTATAATTAATTGGGGCTCAAGGATAATAAGATATGGATCTAATTTGGTGGACAGATCCAATTGATCCATGGATATAGATGGAGGGGCCTACTTGTGGTCATAGGGAAGTTTAGGGTCTTCTATGTAATTTATTCCTAAGACTGGAGTTCGATTGCATTTATATAGTGGAGTTATTTGCAATTAACTGTGGGCCCGGATTGCACATGAGATGTGGGGTCGCGTGTCCCAGTTAGAGCCAGCTTTCTAAGGAATCCCTAGTGGTCCCCACACTGGCTCAAGTATTGGATAGATACTAATTCTAGTAGAACTCTAGATGGAAAGGAATTAGAGAATTACTATTTCTATTTTAAGTGGGACTTCTAATAGTGGTAATAGTAAGCTACTAATTATTAATGGAAGTAGGACTTCTATTTCAATTAGAAAGAGAATGTTACTAATTAATGGAAGTAGGACTTCTATTTTAATTAGAAAGAGAATGTTATTAATTAATGGAAGTAGGACTTCTATTTAATTAGAAAGAGAAGGTTACTAATTAATGGAAGTAGAACTTCTATTTCAATTAGAAAGAGAGGTGCAAGAGGCTATAAAAAGGGTAGCACCCCCCTTTGGACGTCCACTGCATATTTGTGCAAAAGTTGTGCAAGGCAATCTCTCTCTCTCTCTTCTCCTCTCTTGTGCAAGTTGTTGCACATCTCTTCTAGTTCCTTCCCTAGTTGTTCTCTAGTAGTTTTCTTTAGGAGATCCCACCCATCTCCTTGAGAAAAGAAATCTGATAAGGGACATAGTGTGGAAGACAATTGGGTCTTGGAGATCTTGATTTGATTTGCGAAAGAGTTTGACATCAAAGAAAGTAACAACTTCTCCATTAGAGCACAACCGAGCTCCGAAGGTATAATCTACTTCCTTGCATGTTGTAGATTTATTTGAAGCTTTTATGTTGCTGATTCTATCTTCTAGATAGATGTTTTACTGATCTTGATATGTGAGATTGAGGGTTTGCATCCTGGATTGGGTTTCTGGCCTTATGGATACTTGATCCCTGAGTCAAGTGGGTCAAAAGTTTTTGAAAATCTATCCACGAGACCCACCTACTTCCAACACCCTAAAGATGAGCTCGAAGCAGCTCAAGAGGGGAGCTTCAATGGAGAATAAGACTCTCATAATCGCAGTCACAAACAAAGCTTGTACAGAAGAGGGAAGCTTTCTAGATCTCTTGTTGGAAAGCTTCCAAGTTGGTGAAGGTACTCAGTTATTGCGCAATCATCTTCTCCTCGCAGCCATTGACCAGACAGCTTTTGAAAGGTGCAATCTTAGGAAGCTACATTGCTATAAACTCACGACTGATGGTGTCGACTTTTCCGGGGAGAAAGTATTTATGTCTTCTGACTATCTAAAAATAACATGGATGAAAACTCGCTTCCAAGCTGATGTACTAAGACGCGGATACAACTTCATTTTTACAGTGAGTTCCAAGATAGAAGATCTTACACAATAACTTTTTCCTAAATCTCTTAATTACTTTACTATCTATATTTTGCTATAGACTATTACTATAAAAAAAGAGAGACATTTAGCTGTGGAAAAACAATTGTCTTTTGCGGTGGTTTTTTTCTGCCACCAAAAGTGGTTTCTTTTTTTTTTTTTTCAGTGGAATTTTTTTTCCCACTAAACCTGCCGTAATGGTATCTTAATAGACCATCTTCACTATTACGGCAGTTTTAACCACCGCTAAAGGCAATTCTTTTCGTTGCTAAAAGTCTCGTTTTTTTAGTGTATGTTACATGATGCAATAGTTTTTGTGAACACGTTACTGGGAATACAATTTTAAATTGTTGTTGTGTATTGAGATAACACATTTTGCAATGATACAAGCACGACATATATATATAGGGGAATATTCATATGCATCCATCCCTCACCATTTTTGGTGAGGGACACCCCTTTTGGGGGTGTTTCAAGTACAAAAGAGGTACAAGAGGAGTACTTTGTACCTCCCTTTTGTACTTGAAACACCCCCAAAAGGGGTGTCCCTCACCAAAAATGGTGAGGGATAGATGCATAGGAAGACCCCCCATATATATATATATATATATATGAAATGCATGGTGACAGTGGAACTCATTTGTAAACCATGTGAGTTAATTTGCTTATGATATGCATGCATATGAACTCATGTCCAGATTAATACGATAATTGTTTAAAGAACATTACTATTTCATGTGGTTTAGACATATTCTGAGCTTGACCCATCTATCCTTTTGGGTTCAACATTGACTAAAATCTAGTACCAAGAAAGAAAGAAAGGAAAAACAGTTTCTAAAGTCTTTGAATTTGGATAATTTGAACCCCAAGCATTATGTCTCCCTGGCCAGAAACAAGCAAAGAAAAGTAACATTTTTATCAAAAGAAAATTATATATTCAATAAAAAGTAATTGTCATAAAAACAACAGAAATTATGATCAGAAAAAGTTTAAGACACATAAACCCTCACATATAAAATTTTATTTAATATGATAAATCTGTGAAATTATTACTAAAAGAAAAAAGAAAAAGACACACGTGCATACATTATGCGTATATCCTAAATTGCGATTATTGAACTTTCCAAAGAAAATATCTTCCATTTTTATGGCCTCACATTATGAATTCTTTGATCCCAATTCAGTCATCATCATCACAGTCTCGTCTCAAATATGTTGAGGTTAGAGACTTTAATTCCTTTCTCTCTAGAGTCTAGATGCTATATCCATCCACTCCAGGATGGTGGGAAACCGATCAATAGGTTTTATGTACTTCCTCTTCTCCCTGCATGCTATTTTCATCCATGTCCTCTCACTCCTAATTTATATTTATATGCCAAAAGGCTAACCATTCTGTTTGTAAAACAGGATATGGATGTGATATGGCTGAGGAACCCATTTGAGAGATTGCTCCACCAAGGAGTGGACCTCCAATTCAGCTGCGACTACTGGAATGGCAGTCCATCAGACTTATTTGGCAATGCCGCCAACACTAGCTTTTTCTTTGTGGTCTCCAACAACAAGACCATACCTGTAAGCGCACAAAAACTCACAGACCCGAAGGGAGTGATTTTGCGGCCCACTTGAAAAGGATGGAGGATGCTGCTCCTTGGTGATGATGGAAAACCGCTGCCTCAAGCCTGAAAGCGGAAAAAGGAGAAGGTTAGAGGACCCTGGCTTGGGCAGCGCAGGGCTCTCCGATGCCTTTGTTAGTTGCAAGTGCAGGACTAGAACAGAGGTAGGAGATGTAGTGGGAGCAGAAAATGGCATACCAGTGAGTGTGGTGTTTGTTGGCCATCCAGCTTCTGGAGCTGTTGCAGTGTATACATAGGGGAAGAGAGGGGACAAGAGGGAGGCTCTATCAGAGTCTGATCCCATCACAGTCCACTCTGCAGTCCCATCGGGCCTGACTTCTGGGTCCAGTCCCATCAGACCATTTTGAGCCATGCACTTGGCAAGGGAGGATACGAGGGAAGAAATATCCCCACACAAAGCCCCCCAGCTTTTAACTTCTTTAGGGTGCTTCAACCCCTTGGAAGTTGAAAGCTAAATAGCCTGATGGTTTATCCGAGTTTGAGCAACACGACCTGCTGTCTCGTCACCAGAAGTGCAGTCCTTCGCCGTGTAGGCGGAAACTGGCGCGTAGCCGAGATGAGGGACGTAACTGGCTGGTACTGTTACCGGAGCCATTGTGGTCTGTCGCCACGTAGGCGGAATCTGGCGCGTAGTCGAGATGAGGGACGTAACTGGCTGGTACTGTTACCGGAGCCAGTGTGATTTTTTCGAAGCTGGTGCCATCACCGAGCTTGAAGTTTGTCGACGCTGGTGCCATCACCGAGCGGAGCTTGAAGTTTGTCGACGCTGGTGCCATCACCGAGCGGGATTTTTCCTAAATCGGGACGGAACTGGCTGGTACTGTTACCGAGGCCAGTGTAATATTTTTATCGAGGCTGGTGGCATCACCGAGCCTGATTTTTTTCGACGCTGGTGCCATCACCGAGCGTGTTTTTTCCGAAATCGGGATGGAACTGGCTGGTACTGCTACCGAGGCCAGTATAATATTTTTATCGAGGCTGGTGGCATCACCGAGCCTGATTTTTTTCGACGCTGGTGCCATCACCGAGCGTGTTTTTTCCGAAATCGGGACGGAACTGGCTGGTACTGTTACCGAGGCCAATGTAATATTTTTATCGAGGCTGGTGGCATCACCGAGCCTGATTTTTTTCGACGCTGGTGCCATCACCGAGCGTGTTTTTTCCGAAATCGGAGAGTAGCATTGCGGCCGAGCTGGCATATGATCGAAATAAATATGTACAAAAATTATTAGTACCTACACGTGCAAATTTATGAGCATATGTGTGTGTACAAAATTATGAGTACATGACAGCTCAAAAGTTCTGATGAACTTTGGTGGAAAGTAGGACTACCAACCTTGGTGGACAATAGGATTACCAAACATCCAAGCCACTTCATCCTGTGCATGTGCAAACTACTCATCCCTCCCTAGTTTTGACCTTAGCCCATGGTATTTAGAAAAACCAATGGACCAAAACCCAATGCCCCCCAATTGCACCAATCTCCAAGCTCAAATCTGTCTTCTTCTGGGGGGCTCTATCACTGAGGCGGGCAGCAGTGGAGACTTCACTGCAGAAGTCCATGTGGCCAGGAGAGTCGATGAGGTTGATGGAGTAGTCATTATAGTGAAGAGCAATGGAAGAGCTCTTCATTGTAATTGCTCGCCGTTGTTCTTCATCGAGGTAATCCATGAAGCGAAGTCGCCCCGCTTGCTTGGGGTGGAGGATTCCACCCCCGGACGATGCGATCAGATGGTCACAAAGCGTCGTCTTGCCATGGTCAACATGGGCTAGAATGCAAATGTTTCGAATTCTCTGGCAACAATTGAAATCAGATTCCTCCATCTCTATTCAGCATGAAACTGCAATCGAAATCAGGTTCCTGCAATATCCATCAGTGGAGAGTTGAGAGAGGGAGCCGAACCGGGCTGGAGACCTCTGCCGAGACGGGGACATCTCCCCAGCTGGGCTGGAGACGTCTGCCGAAATGGGAAACGATCCGAAATCATTGTAGTGACTCCGGGCGAGACAGAGACCAGCCTCCGCCAGGCTCTGCCGAAGCGCAAGCTTGACTCGTTCGTCAAGACCTGCTGAGCTAGTTGGGGCTGCCGAACTGGGAGTCAGCCGAGATGGGTATCTCTCCCGAGTTGGGGCTGCCGAACTGGGAGTCAGCCGAGATGGGTATCTCTCCCGAGTTGGGGCTGCCGAACTGGGAGTTAGCCGAGATGGGGTGATCGTGCTGAAACGGACCTGCTGGTGACGTCAGCCGAGATCATCCTGCTGAGCTGGGATCGAGCAGGGGTGGTGACCAGCTGGTGTCTGCAACCGAGCTGGGGTTGCTGACTGACTGGCTGCTGAAATGGAGTTTGCTGCCGAGTTGGATCAACCGAGCTGGCTGTGCAAACCGAGACGGTATACCTGCGGACATGGAGACGTCTGCTGGCCAGAGACTACTGCCGAGCTAAAAGTCTACCGAGCTGGGAGAGGTCCGAGCAGGGAGTGGCCTCGGGCGTCGCCGAACTGGGACTTTCCGTGCTGGAAATCCAATATGTGTTCCTTACCAGTATATCTGTACGTGAAGGGAGGTCCACCCTGGCTTTTGAGTTCGTCAGTTTGAGTCCGTCAGAACGCTGGTGTCCTACCGAAATGGTGACGTATGCCAGCCTGGGACCTTTGCCCAGCTGAACTGGTGCCCCGAACTGGGAGACTCGCCGAGCTGGAAAGTCTGCTTCACCCTCTCGGTCCTTCTGCCCTTTGAAGAGGCCATAGATGATATGGAGAAGGAGATGGAAGTGGCTTCACAGCCACAGACGTCTCCATCTGAAGAAGAGAAAGAGAGAGGAAGAGAAAGAGAAAGAACTGCTGCTGAAATCCACTCGTCCCATTCTAGCTCTTCGAGGCATGGTGTTTGGGAAGTTGGGAAGATGGCTTTTTGATCGATTTCCCACAGACGGCGCCAATTGTAAGCGCACAAAAACTCACAGACCCGGAGGGAGTGATTTTGCGGCCCACTTGAAAAGGATGGAGGATGCTGCTCCTTGGTGATGATGGAAAACCGCTGCCTCAAGCCTGAAAGGGGAAAAAGGAGAAAGTCAGAGGACCCTGGCTTGGGCAGCGCAGGGCTCTCCGATGCCTTTGTTAGTTGCAAGTGCAGGACTAGAACAGAGGTAGGAGATGTAGTGGGAGCAGAAAATGGCATACCAGTGAGTGTGGTGTTTGTTGGCCATCCAGCTTCTGGAGCTGTTGCAGTGTATACATAGGGGAAGAGAGGGGACAAGAGGGAGGCTCTATCAGAGTCTGATCCCATCACAGCCCACTCTGCAGTCCCATCGGGCCTGACTTCTGGGTCCAGTCCCATCAGGCCATTTTGAGCCATGCACTTGGCAAGGGAGGATAAGAGGGAAGAAATATCCCCACACAATACCTATATTCAACAAATGGTACACGGCTAGAAATGATTCCAGTGGCCTTCATGATCAACATGTGCTCCAAGCTTTGCTAAAAACTAGCCTGATCCAACAGTTGGATCTGAAGGTGAGGATCCTGGACCCCCTTTACTTTGGCGGGTTTTGTGTCAATGGCAAAAATTATGGGAAGGTGGTAACAATGCATGCCAATTGTTGTATGAGCTTCAGTGCAAAGATCAGGGGCTTAAGGGCAATCCTCGACGGATGGATCAAGTTCAAAGGACAATCCAATGCTACATCCACCGACCAGTGGCCCGCCTAAAATTACTGCATGTGATCCTGGAATATAGTTTACAACGGCACATCCTCTTCTTGTAATAAGACATCGACTACTTCTAATATACTTCTTGATCTCTTTAGAACTCTCAAGACTGGAACTTGGGAATCCTTCTGTGAGGGTCACCTTGTTGCATATCAATTATGGGACTAGAGGTGGGTATAAAACTCAATAGCCCCATATTTTAGCAACATTAATAATGTTGAACTTTATGGGCTCTTAAATAGACTCTTAAAATCATCAGATCTGACAGTTTAGTATCCTCTATACATGTATGCAATAATTGATCTTTTTTTTTCAAAAAATCACTGCACTATTGGGCATGGGCGGCGCTACATGGATGTCAGTGGGGTCAATTGACCCCACTGCGATATGAAAATTTATTTAAAAAAAAACTTTAATGAATTGAAATTATGTGAAGATTTTGACCCCACTCAATGCCTAAATTAATGGGTCAACTGTCTACCAAAATAAATAAAAAGTAATGGGCCCAACTTTTGTTTATTAAAGAAAATTATATTTTTTAGACACTTTGTCATTAACTCTTCATTTGCCCTAACTTAACCTCTAAATACGGTATTCTCCTCATATTAGAAGGAGAAAATCCTAACATTTAGATTTAGGCATATAGACTTGCAGCCCCAGCCGAGCAGCAGAGATCAATGGATGAATGATTGTTTGGTCACATGTATTGCAAATGACATGTTTCTAGTGTTGATAATGAAGCTATTGTGCAATGATTTCAACACATGAAAACCCATCGAGTGCAGCTGTAGGAGTTTATGCATTTGGATTTTCTATTTGGATTAAGAACTATTAGTAATAATGTATTAAAATTTGTGTTTATTTTTGTTTGAGAATTCAATGTTATCTTTGTCAAATTGTCAGAAATAGATTATTTGAGAAGTTTATATTATATTTGTCAAATTATCGAAAGTAGATGATGGATGTTGATAAAGGGGAAAATAAATTTATTCGATTTGTGGAAAATAAGTCTTTTGTTGACCCCACTTACTTAAATTCCTGGAGACGCGATTGCTAGGGGTGACTTTTTGGTGCGGATAGGATTTCGGTATTTGCTCTCCATTTAACTTTGGCTATACATGAATGCTCTGTACAATAGTGGGACACATCTGATCTACAACCATACATTAGTACTATTGTTAGCTCTTTGATACAACCCTCGTGTGCACCCATGGTGGAGTGATGCTCTAATGCCTTCATAACACAACCAACAGATCATAAAATTATTGTTGTGTTGTTTCCCATCACCAATTGGTTTTGGGATAAGTGGTAGCTCAATTGATTCCGAGATCCTACAAGTGATATCAAAGCCTGGTAGTACAATGGTGAATTTTGCTCCCTTCAAAGCAATATCTGGGCTTTTCTTATCTTACTTAGTATCTAAGCCTACCTTTTAATATTCAACCAGATTGCATGACATACCTGCACACTTAAACTAATGACTTCATACAAAACAAGCCCTAGTATGGATAGTATGTTCAAACCATATGTCCATTTTTTTCCAAGGAGACGGTTACTCTCTTCTACTGAGTCGTCTGAATTCTTCAAAAGAGACTGAAAGCAGCCAGTTTCCTGTTGGGAGGGCCCTCAAGTCTCAACCAAATGAGCTCTCATGTGAAGAGAACAATTTTGAGTAAATTCACGAAAGGTTCCTCAAAACAGTCTTATAAGGCATCCAGTCCAACAACTTTTTCTCTAATGCCTATTGTCCACACAGCAGGACAAGAGGTCCCTAGATACGCCACATTAGATATTTTCATAACTGATTTGCCCTTTTAACTGTTTAGGCATAAAATTTTGAATTTTAAAATTTCAAATCTTCCATTCTCCCTCATTCCTAGGGCAAGGTTCTCTTTCATTCTCTATTGTCCTGGAGAACCAACCCATAACAGATCTTCTTCGTTTCTCTTCTCTTCTCCGACAATGAGCAACGGCGGCGTGGTTGCACGCCGATGCTCCTCCGGCAACAACAGCAGCGACCAGCATCTTTTTGTTGTCTTCTCCGGCAACAATTGCATTAATCAATACCAGTCCTCAGATCTCAGTATAGCATCTGGATTCTCCTACCCATTACAACTTCGGCAATTGAAATCCTCTGCTTCGGGTTTCCATACCAGGGACAACGCCGAATCATCTGTCTCTGCAACCACCCTAAACCTCTTGTTCCAATCGAACCAACCAAATCTTCTCCGGGTGGGCACCCTCTGATTTCTCAGATTAGTGACAACCCCCTCCATCCATCCCCGAGTTTCTGTAATCTGCAACTCGAGATTCATGAGGCCCCACCAAAGATCAACTAGATCTTTTTATTTGATCTTCTGCAATAGTTCCGCAACTCAGAAACTCCAGTTCCATCAAGGCGACAATGCCCAGTGGACCTTGAGGCTCCTCCGATCTGAGCCAAGCACCTGGATCTTTGCCTCCGATTCCTTTATTCTGCAATCCTTGATCACAAAATCAGCATGTTCTGTGTGGCCCATCTTTGTCCAAACCTGATCCAATCTTTAAAAGAGCAAACAAAGTATGGATCAGCACTGCCTCTTTCCAATTCAAGCAAGCAGAAGAACATCAGCAGTTATGTGGTGATCCATTTTAGAAATTTTATCTAAGTTTTTGCAAATTAATCTGAGTTTCTGACAAATTAATCTGAATTTTTGGAAAATTTATCTGAATTGTAGGCCAATTTATCTGAGTTCTTAGCAAATTTATTTGAGTTTTTGGAAAATTTATCAGAGTTTCTAACAAATTTATAACCATTTTGGGAATTTTAACCAAATATTTTAACAAATCTTTTTGTATTTTTGGCAAATTTATGTAAGTTCTTGGAAAATCTACCTAAGTTTTTTGGAAAATTTATTTGCAATTTCTTGAAATCAATGTGTGTGTTTTAATTTTATTTGTGCCTTTTGAAATTTATTTGTGTTTTTTGAAATAAATTTAACCGAGTTTTGGCAAAAATACTTGAGTTTTTGACAATTTTTTCTGAAATTTGGAAAATTGGCTTATCTTAGTTTTGAAAATTGTATTTGCGTTTTTTGAAATTTATTTGTATTTTTGAATTTTATTTACGTCTTTTGAAATTTACTTGCGTCTTTTGAAATTTATTTACATTTTATGAATTTTATTTGGGTCTTTTGAAATTTATTTGCATGTTTTGAAATTTATTTACATTTTTTAATGTTATTTGTGTTTTTTAAAATTATTGCGTTTTTTTTTTATTTATTTGCGTTCTTTTGAAATTTATTTGCGTTTTTTGAAATTTATTTGTGTTTTTTTAGAATTTATCTCAAAATCTCATTAATGGGGTTTCATTAAATGAGATCAACTAAATGGTAGTTGACCATTATTAACGGCATATCCCACTAATCTTGGGATATGATTTAAAGAAATTGTAACTTGGACATCTAAGGTCTTCAAATTTGGAAAAAGAACCTATCATGCAATGAAAAACTATTGTGGATCGAAGGCCATAAAGTGAAATGTTCAGGGACCTCTCGTCGAATGCCCCAGCAATTTTTGTAAGTTGCGCAGTGTCTCTAATGCTCTTTGTAACTCTTAATCTATGGGTTTGGATTCCCAAGTTGGACAAGGCTTTGGCTCCCTTTCAGCAAATCTACAAAAGTTCTTCTAACACTGGCAAAGGAGCCAAATAATAATAAAAAGCATATAAGTACTAATAAAAGAATATAAATGTTTAATATCAAAAAAACAACCTCTTAAGATGGTTTGAAAAGAGAGTGTAAATTCCAAATAACATGATAAAGCCACAAAGTCGTAAATAAATTCTAAATTTAGAAACCTAAACTGATAAAAAAAAATATTATTTTTTATGGCTAACAATTGATATAATGTAACAGTGCATTTGTACATAAGCGGAGAATTTTCAACAAAGGAAATTTTCTCATATAGTAGTTCAAACTGTGCTTTACTTCCTCTTTATCTTCACCCCTCGCATGCTTAACATCCCTTTGCCGAACCCATTTATCTTACCATTAGTAGTAAGAAATTCGATTCCACACAAACCAATGGAACCCTTTTAATTTTGTCAAGACCCATTTTAAAATTCCTTGGTCTTTGCCCCAAGAGCTTCATCTATATATAAATTAAGATAAATTCGAATGTATTTTCCCAATTTGAATATTTTGGGTTTATTTATGATGTTGAAGCTACAAAACTTATCATAACCAATTTGAGGTATGCATGGTCCAAAAGGGCCTTAATTAATTCAAGGTAGGTCCACCAGAATCTAAACAGATTTTTTAACAAGAGTTATAATAGAACTAAAAGTGAAAATGCACTACTATATCATAGTAGTTATTAATTAAAATCTAAACATAGAAATGCAATCAAATGAAAATGATAAATAATAATTACATGGCCATAGACAATTGTTTCCTGTCACTGGACTTATCTACCGGCCATGTTGGCATGATTCAATGGGTCCTACATTGAGTCAAGCTAAGGCATGGGGGCTTCCTTGATTATTAGCTCAATCACGTTAGAATACATTAGATGATTGCTTCAACAAGAGGGGAAAAAAATATTTTCTTTACATGATAAAATATTATTTGTGTTAATTGTATGATATCATTTATCATATGTTTAATGAATATTCCCATTAATTATGTTCAGATAGAGAATTGGGGTCACTGTAATCAGAAGTACGATCATAGAGAAGAAAATTAATTGTAAGAGATTTGCTAAAAGTAATAAATCATATCGTTGTTAATAAGATGCAAAAAAATTTTGCTAAATGGAAAATTGAATTAAGAAGAAAGGAAAGGCCAAAGGCCCCCAAAAACAGAGAGAAGCCACAAAGGAAGGAGAACAGCCAAACAGCAGCAAAAACAAACCAGAAAATACAAAAAAACAGAGAAGGGGGAAAAGAAAGAAAAATAGAACCAAAGACTCCAGGAGACCAAAGCACACCCAGAAAAGGGAACTGAAAGCAGCAAAAAAGACAGAGAGCAGCACACAGCCAAAAAAAAAAAAAAAGGAGAAACCAGAACACAGCCAGGAGACTACAACAGCAGCAACTACCAGACCACTAGACCACAACAGCAGGGCTAGCAACACATCACACAACAAACCAGGAAGCAGGCCTGAAGGCAGCAAGCAGCAGGGCAGCACACAACCGGCCATAGCAGCAGGACAAACATCACAGCAATCAGCCAGAAACCAAAACACAAAGAAAAGCAGGAGCTGAAGGCAGCAAGCAGCAAAGCAGCACAATGCAAGCGAGAACACCAGGCCATAACAACAGAAAATGCAGCACAGCACCAACAAGAAAACACTGCCTTGAACAGCCAAAGCAGCAGAACTTGCAGCACAACACACTAGAAGAAAAAACCAAAAACAATGCAGCCACAACCACAGCACCAACCAGAAGCTCAGCAGCAAGACAAAATAGAGCACAGAATAGCAAATGCAGAGTTAAGACTTGAGATTGTTAATCTACACATTCTATAAACAAATACTGAATGCTAAAAATCAATGAGTAGGCAGAAGAAATCAGATTCTTATCAAGTTCTCAGGAATAACATAAATTGATAAAAGACTACAAATGAACCAAACCAACACTTGAAGAAATCTAAACACTTAAAATTCAATCTTTGTATCAATTTTCTTCATCCTAGAATGTCATAGAATGAGATCTGAGCTCTATCAATGCAAAAGCAAGTTATCCATCGAGAGAGCATTATCAGCATCCAAATGCTAAAATAACATCCTGATGAAATGGAGTAGCAAACTCAAAATGGGTGTTATTTCATGGGTATCCATTGTTTTCATAGACAAAATGGTATAGAAATTCCTATAGTTATAACCTGAAATCAACATCCATGCGTCCGATAAATGATACCTCGGTGATAACTGGCCTTTCTTTGGCACAGAGAGTGGATTTTGTAATTTTCAGTGACCACACAACCTCAAAACTTCAGTACATTTTGAAACATTTTCATCATAAAATAACAACTGTTGGCAAAAGTAAAAGGAACTTCAACATGGATGCCGATGTATACACAGGGCCGGCTCAAGACAATTTGAGGCCTAAAGCGACAATCCTAAATAAATCATTTTCTATGGTTTAATATTATTATTAATATTTTATTTAAATTTTATTTTTCTTGCTTTTTTGTGATGAAAAATTACTAATTAAGTTTTTATATTCAAGTTTTGCTAACATATCCTAAGTCCACCACCAAAACCCACATGAAAATCTTGTGCCCATCCCCAAAAGTCATATGGAACTATTGGGTCACAAAATATAACTACCTATTTGGCTCCAAACCCGCGCCCCCCCCCCAAAATGAAAAAACAAAAATCTTTACTCTGCCACTAGTGGGGTTGGAAGCAGATGTACAGTGCCCCACGTATGCACCATGAGTCAGGACATATGCACCAGTGGGACACATTTTCACCTGCACATATCCACTATGATAGACTTCAGAGGTGCGCCCCACTTATTGGATGTTCCAGATGTACGGTGCCCATAGGCACTGTGGACAAGTGAATAAATTCTGACGGGGGCCCATTGTTCATCTTAAATTTTAAGATCTATTAATTGGGTTAAAATCTCAAGCTATGGATCTACTATAGCCACATCATTGATCAAATTTGAATAAGCTCCTGCTGAAATAAGATACACAAAAATAATGAAAAAGGCTTGTGAAGCAAATTTATGATTGAATGTATGGCTGAGATTTGATACACATGGACTACTAGAAATATAATGGTGTGCTAAAATTAATTGGGCTCCTAGCAATAGAAATATAAGGGGCAGATTTGGAAATATAATAGGTCATAAATGACACTTTAAATCCCATGAAAATCTTAGTTGTATTTTTTCAAGAGAGTTATTATGGGGGCCTTATATTTTGGGGAGGGAAAAAAAAAAAAAAGAGATGACAGGGGACAAGTTGATTTTTAGGGTTTTCAAAAGACGTCAACTGTTATTATAAGGTCTTTTTTTATCCTTATTTCTTGAGGCCTAAAGCAAAAGGCTTTATTGGACTTATGATACAGGTGGCCTATGTATACAGCTGAAACTACAACACAATCATCGAGGTCACACAAATCAATCTAACCCTATTGATGTGATAGATCGAACTTTGAAGAGCTGTCATTTCATGGTACATGCCAATGGAATAAGATGTGGATTTTCTTTCCAGTATTAAATTTCTACATAGCCTCCTTTGTATCCGCTTGGTGTGAATATGCATTAGTTAGATAGGCCAAACTGACAAAGTAAAACATGGTTTTACTTTCAAAAATAGTGAACCCATTTCAAATTTGCACCATGGAACTAACCTATGATGCACATTCAAAACCCCTTCGAATCAGCAGAAACCCCAATTTAACACTAACCTAAAGAGTACTCACTGTTGGATTGAATCACAAAATACTGTCTGCAATTGTACTAGAGCTACCACATTTGTGGGCTTCTCTTCCCATTTGTGTGGGCTCTCCTTCACACATGTGTGGGCTACCATACATCGGACATTTTGACTTACCCCTAATGGACACCAATATCTTTCTAATTTTGCACATCAAAAGGTTCTGTTTTGGTCAACAGAAGCCCTTGAGGTTTTTTCAATTCATCTTGTGGTCTTGGACAAGGAGATCCTCTCTCTCCCTACTTATTTATCCTTGTTGAAAAAAATTGGACCTCAATGTTCAAGATCTTCATCTGAAGAAGCTCATCCATTCTGAGTCTTGAGTGGCCTCCACGCCATGTCTTCTCCTATATGCAGATGACCTTCTGTAAAATGTAGGATTGTGAGGCAAGTCTCCTCCAGGGGGAGAGGTTTCTCCATATGAGCTAAGCATTCACTTAACAAATAAAAATTTTCCCTTATAAACTAAACATATCATTAGAAATTAGAGAGTTATAGATAAAAAGCTAAAATGCCTTTCTACGTACATATCAAAAGCTAAAGAACAAGTATAACATGTTAGTGCCGAGTACAGTCAGTAATATTTCAGTATTCAGGAGACAAGTTCTATAACACAGTGAACCAAAATAAAAAATAAAATACAGTAGCAAGTTGTAATGTAGAAATATAATTCACTTACAGTTTAAAAGCAGAGACAGAGTGGTTTTGTATGAAGTTGGAAAGTTCTGTAACTCGCAGATGAATGATGATCAAGGCTAGTGTTATACACTATGTCCTTAAGACAAAATTCGGCCTCGCAACGGTGCTTACGAGCTCTACAGCGTCTGTCTCCCAAGATACAATGATCAATACCACACAGTTGCAGCACTACAAACTGTATGTCTGGCGAACCAAAAGTGCAGGACTCTCTCTTACTATGAACAATGACTCGAATGTGCAATGCAACAACAGTGAAAAAATGGATGCCCAAAAAGCATGTACAAGATGCACTTAAATAGCTTGAACATGTCTCTTCAATGGGGGTTGCATCTGTTCACAACAGTGACTGCCGGAGGACAGCCCTCCGGGGCTCGGCCTACTTTATCAGTACTTTTCATATAATGAATGATCTATCATGAATGCATGCAATA
The DNA here is from genome assembly GCA_028538565.1 of Umbellularia californica. NCBI lineage: Eukaryota > Viridiplantae > Streptophyta > Magnoliopsida > Laurales > Lauraceae > Umbellularia > Umbellularia californica. The sequence continues at coordinate 72,409,012 of JAPQWN010000005.1, forward strand.
TATAATGTTTATATTCATATTAAACCTTTTTTTTATCACCAAAGTTATATGATTATGGTTAGGTCTCACCACAGTGACCCTAACAATTAAACACTGAAATTTGGCCCTAAAAAGTACCATCATGATGTTTACATTACATATTGTTCAAGCGGGTATGAAGCATTTAGTCGCCCACAGGCGGATTATATTCATACGATTGAACGATAATTAAAGAGTGTTTGTTCCTAATTAAGAGCAACATCACTCATTTACACCACCTTGAATATGACGACCTTAGATGGTATAATATGTAGAAATTATGGTGACTACCCACAGGAGCACCTAAATTTTATGTCGTTCATATTCATATATTATGCATGTGCTGTCTTATTTTAATTAAAGCCTTATTGTTGTATCTCCATTGCAGTTCTTGCAACCACTAATCTCACTTCGCATGCTACCTCTGTCACTAAGCTCAATGGAACCAACTTCTCAGAATGGAAAGAGCAAGTTGAGTTCACATTGGGGGTACTTGAACTGGATATCGCTCTTCGTAAAGATAAGCCAGCTTCACTCACTGAAACAAGTACCCCTGAGGAAACGACCCTCTTTAATGCCTGGGAAAGGTCTAACAGACTGAGCACTATGTTTTTGCGAATGACTATTGCCACCAATATAAAAACATCCCTTCCTACACCTGAGAATGCTAAGGACTATATGAAGGCCATTGAAGCTAGGTTTAAGACTGCAGACAAATCTCTTGCTGGGAAACTAATGGCAGATCTTACAACCATGAAGTTTGATGGCACTAGATCAATGCATGAACATGTCATTGAGATGACCAACCTTACAGCTAAACTAAAGCATTTGGGATTATCAGTGGATGAGGCGTTTCTCGTCCAATTTATCCTAAACAGTTTACCTCCTCAGTACGGGCCTTTCCAAATTCACTACAACACTATTACGGACAAGTGGACAGTGAATGAATTGGCTAATAAACTGGTTCAAAAGGAGGCCAGGCTGAACCAATAGGGAATTAAAGTAGCTCATCTCATTCAAGGAGCTGGACACAAAGCTGGGAAAAAGCATAATTCAGGCCAGAAAAGGGCACCACCCAGATCTAATGAGGCTGGTCAGAACCCCAAGAAGAAAAAGAAGGAAAACGTATGCAAATTTTGCAAGAAACCTGGACATTTTCAGGCAGACTGCATTAAACGTAAAGAATGGTTCGAAAAGAAAGGTAACCCTATGGGTTTCGTAAGTTATTTCGAATCAAATCTTACTTATGTTTCTTCTAATACTTGGTGGATTGACACTGGTGCTAATGTTCATGTTTCCAATTCAATGCAGGGATTCTTTACGACCCAAACCATAAACCCAAGTGAGAACTTCATTTTCATGGGAAACAAAGACAAAGCTCCAGTTGAAGCTATTGGAACTTTTCGTCTTATTTTAGATAGCGGTTATCAGTTAGACTTATGTCAAACTCTTTATGTTCCGTCTCTTTCCCGTAATTTGATTTCTGTAAGCGCACTTGATAAAGATGGTTACTCGTTTGAAGTAGGAAATGGTACTTTCAGTTTATTTAAAAATTCTAGTCGTATTGGTTCTGGAATTTTGATTGATGTGTTATACAAGTTTCATCTTGATAGTAAACTTGCTGAAACTCAACTTACCCTGCATTCTAAGGAAACAAAACGAAAGTCATCTAAACACGACTCTTATCTCTTGTGGCATAAAAGACTGGGTCACATATCCAGTGAAAGAATCAAAAGATTAGTAAAAGATGGTGTCCTTCCGGATCTAGATTTTACTAATATTAAAGTCTGTGTGGATTGTATTAAAGGCAAAACAACAAAACACACAAAGAAAAGAGCAACAAGAAGTACTAAGCTTCTTGAAATAATACATACAGACATTTGCGGACCCTTTGATGTTCCAACCTTTGGAGGAGAAAAGTACTTCATGACCTTTATTGATGATTACTCACGTTACTGTTATTTATACGTATTGCATGACAAATCTCAATCTGTGAATGCTGTACAAGTGTTCATTACTGAAGTCGAAAGGCAACTAACTAGACAGAAAAGTGAAAATCATAAGGTCAGATAGAGGTGGTGAGTTTTATGGAAGGTATGACGAAACAGGACAACATCCTAAACCTTTTGCAAAACTTCTCCAACAGCTTAGTTCTCCATGGCAAAATGGTGTAGCTGAAAGGCGAAATCGTACATACATGGAAATGGTTAGATTAATGATGAGTCATGCTAACTTACCTATATCCTTGTGGATGGATACTCTATGCACAGCTATTTATATTTTGAACAGAGTTCCCAGTAAGGCAGTTCCAAAGACACCTTTTGAACTGTGGAAATGATGAAAACCTAGTTTACGACATCTCCAAATTTGGGGTTGCCCAGCAAAGGCTAGAGTCTACAATCCACATGAAAAGAAATTGGACCTTAAAACGATCAGTGGTTACTTTATAGGTTACCCAGAAAAGTCCAAAGGATTTAGGTTTTACTGCCCTAACCATAGTACAAAAATTGTTGAAACCGGTAATGCTAAATTCTTTGAGAATGGCGAAATCAGTGGGAGTAATAAACCTCAAGATGTGATCATTCAAGAAATCAAGGTACCTATCCCTTTACCCTTTATTCCGAAAGATGTTGGCAATCCTCCCGTTGTTGAAACATTTAACAATGAGGAAAATCCAATAAATGATCAACAACTCCATAATGAGATTGTCGCCAATGAACATATGGATAATGCACCAGAGGAACCAGCATTAAGAAGGTCTCAAAGACAAAAGAGATCAGCTATTTCCAATGATTACATGCTTTACCAAGTAGAATCTGAAGAAGGGACAATTAATGACCCGATTTCTTATTCACAAGCCATTAAGGATGTTAATTCTAGTAAATGGATTGATGCCATGAAGGATGAATTGAAATCTATGAATGAAAATCAAGTCTGGGAAGTTGTTCAATTGCCTCCAGGACACAAACCAGTTGGCTGTAAATGGGTCTTTAAGACCAAACGCGACAACAAAGGCAATATTGAACGACATAAAGCCAGACTTGTTGCCAAAGGTTTCAATCAGAAAAAATGTATTGACTATACTGAGACTTTTTCCCCTGTGTCCAGGAAGGATTCTCTTAGAATTATCATGGCATTAGTAGCTCACTATGACCTCGAGTTACATCAAATGGATGTGAAAACCGCCTTTCTTAATGGAGATTTGGAAGAAGAAGTCTACATGCGTCAACCTGAAGGCTTCATAATTGAAAGTCAGGAAGACATGGTCTGCAAACTTAAGAAATCAATATATGGACTGAAACAAGCTTCGAGGCAATGGTACCTAAAGTTTCATGAAATCATTACTAACTTCGATTTCATAGAAAACATCGTTGACCCTTGCATATACCTCAAGATCAGTGGGAGTAAGTTCATATTTTTGGTTCTATACGTTGATGATATATTACTGGCCAGCAGCGACCTTGGTTTATTACATCAAACAAAGGACTATCTCTCTAAGCATTTTGAAATGAAAGATATGGTTTAGGCTTCCTATGTGATAGGAATAAAAATATTTCGTGACAGGTCACTTGGTATTTTGGGATTGTCTCAGAAAGCATATATTGACAAAGTTCTAGAGAGATTTGGCATGATGACCTGTTCCTCTAGTCCTGTTCCACTGCATAAAGGAGACAAGCTTGATCTTTCGCAGTGTCCACAGAACGAATTGGAACTTAAAGAAATGGCAAAATATCCTTATGCTTCTCTTGTCGGGAGTTTGATGTATGCACAGGTCTGTACAAGACCTGACATTAGTCATGTTGTTGGCATGCTCGGTAGATTTCAGAGTAACCCAAGGATCGCTCATTGGAAAGCTGCAAAGAAAGTACTGAGATACCTCAAGGGAACAAGGAATTACATACTCACATACAGAAAATCAAGTCACCTACAGGTGACTGGTTATTCAGATTCAGATTTTGCTGGATGTCCTGACACCAGACTCTGCACTCTTGGCTATGTGTATCTCTTATGTGGAGGTGCAATATCATGGAAAAGCCAGAAATCCGAGTTGCTTTACTCATCCACCATGATGGCTGAGTATGTAGCATGTTACGAGGCTGCAATTTAGGGAACATGGTTGCGTAATTTTATCTCTCAGTTTGGAGCTTTGAATTTCATCTCTAAGCCATTAACTCTTTACTGTGACAATGACGCTGCAACCTTCTTCTCCAAGCATGACAGGATATCTAAGGGATCCAAACACATGGACCTTAAATATCTATCACTGAAGCAAGATGTTCGATTACAGAAATTTGTCATTGAGTCTATACGTACAGATTTCATGATCGCAGACATATTCACAAAAGGACTACCTCCAAAGACCTTTCAAGGACATACTGAAAGCATGGGTCTTGAAGATAGTTCTTAATTATATTTTCTGCCTTTTATTTCTGTACTTATATTTGACATTTATTGAGCTCTTAATGCAACTCTACATCTGCTATTTCTATTTTTCCATTGTGTACATTTTATGTTTGGATAAATGATAAACAGAAACAGTCTTTAAACATAGACATTATGAGACCATTACGTATATCTCCTATTACGGTCTAGTTATGCAGGTTGTCACTGCTGTAGTACATGAAAGTAAGCATGTTGCAAAATAATGTGTGCACGCCATGACTCCCATTGACCACCGAATTAGCCAAGACACTTATGATAACCGACTAAAGAAATGTTTAGCATATAATGCGCGCCTTATGATTCCTAATATGGAAAACACTAAAGGATCTTCCTATCGACCAAGTGGGAGACTGTAAGGAAATTACATTTAAGTCCATTACTTGGACCACAAGTCCTTTCCTTTCCCGAATTGTGGTCATTATAGGAAATCTGTTTTCTTAGGATACATGCTATTGATTAATCAAAAAGGTTTCTTAATGATATGTATTCCATAGCAAACTCTACATTGATGGATGGTTGAGATTAAGTCTAAGGAAACCCTGATTGGAAATTCGGTCATCTTTCCACCTATAAAACAAACCCTTTCGTCCATCACAAAGAGCTTCACAAAAATCAACACATTAGGTTTTATAGGCAAGGGAAGAGAAACCGAAATCATTCACCCAGTCTCTTCCTCGACGGATCACAGCATCGATCAGCAACAACACCAGACTGCAGAATCAGAAAGCTCTCTACGTCAGGATGTCTGGAGGTACTCTTTAATTTATTTAAGTTTAATCCTACATGTGATTATCATGTTGTTCACGATTTTAGGGTTCATGTTAATAATAGTATAACAATTAACTATTCAAGATATGGATCAATTTTTTGGAAGGTGTTGTCTTCAACGGTTTGGATTCAAGGTGACTATGTGGACACCAGGTGTGGCATAAATAACATAAACCCTTTATTGAGTAGGAAGTCTCTTTTCAATCATTTCTGATCTTTATAAACTTAAGCAAGAATACAGCATCTAATAACACCTTCTTCTCATTTGATATGAGGACAAAATTTATCCTTGCAAGTATCAGCATCATGTGGGCAATCCACATTGTTTCGTGGGAGTCATGAGGGTGCAAAATATATAAGGTTGACCGTTTGTTATGTTAAGAGTAAAATAAGAGGTACAACTTTCAAAGATCTAAATAGTTTAAGTTATGGCCGTACACTCTTGACCTGTAGATGGCTTGAACTCCTCTGGGGAAAAACGGATATTAACCATTAAATTAACTAAAACATACATAAGTAAAGCACTGATTAGTGAGAGTTTCGAATCATCATAGCCCACTTGTGTATTTTGTTAAAGTCCTATTGTAAAATTGATCATTTGTAAAATAAAGATTGAAATTGAAAAAATGAAATTAGAATAAACATGGCCATTGCAAAGTTAACCTTCTCGAACCGGGTAGAAGATATTTTTAGTGGTTTGATTTTGAGAGGCGATGAAATTGGTGGGCGAAAGATCAACAAGGATAGGACAATCTAATGGAGTTGGTTTTCACATAAATTTTTACCATGACGAGACTTTTTCATCACCTAATGAGTTGAGTTGGTAGGTAAAGTTTTCCACTTTGACGTAGGAGTGTTCATGGCGCCACTTTCACAAGCTTATAAGGTAACAAGTTTTAATAGAAAAGAAAATGTGATGAGTAACGAAGCACCCTTAAATAAAGGGAACCAGGAAATAGAAGGGACCATCACAACGTGTGTTGTCTAGACTTAAGAAAAATTGAGGAAAATGACATATCATGAACTGTACAGAGGAATTCTAAAAGAAACTATGGTGTCGGCGAGGCCAAATCTATGGTCTGAAATAGCGCAATATCTTATTGCTTCCTCAAAGGACCTTTGCTCTATATGAACCTTAACACTCAATTCATCAAAATAGAAGTAAATTTCTTTTTATCACTCACCACCACCAACTCAAATAGGGGGCAATCAAGCTATAAAATGAAGGGTCAAAACAAAAACTTTATTGGCCATCAGTTTAATGGCTTTTAGGTCGTGTTTGGAAACACGACTTAATTTTAGAGATTTTTCACTGATTTTCCTTAGGTCATGTTTGGTAATGAAATCCTTAATGTTCCTCATCAGTTTTTTGGGAGGATTTGAAAACTCTATATTTGACAATCATAAATCACTGTAGATTTGGGTTAATGGAAGTTCTCATTTTCTCAAGATTTTTAATTGACAGCCTTCCATAAAAATTGGAAATCCTCAATTTTGCAAAATACGCATTGATAGTAGTTTTTCTAAGCGATGCACAATGTTATGCACCAATATCCATGTGGAGTCATTAGCTATATAAACCCTCACTAAGAAGTATTCAAATCTAAACTAGTAAGGAATCCTTAACCCTACAAATTCCTTACCTATTATTAAACATGCCCTTAAAAACTTTAAAAAACCACATTTAACAATTGTAAATCCTTAACGGGTTGTTTGGCAAAACCACATGTGACAGGAGAATTATTCACATTCATTTGCACATGTGCTTCATTTCTATATGCAATTGAGTCCCATGGAAAGGTTTTCCATTGTTTGTCATTCACACATGCTTCAAAATCACATGCAAAAATGCCATTCTTTTCAAATTTCTCAAAATCCATGTTGGATCAAAACTTGGAATTTGTCTCTCTATTACTTTTGCCTTACAAATAGGATCAACGGTTCGGATCATGAAAATGGACCCCACAAAAGTCCAAACTCCAAAATCACAGATTTTAGGGTATGGACTCTTTCTCGAATATCTGATGGATCAACGGACGAAATTTGATCACGTGGCTTTTTTTTGGCATTAACGGTTCAGATCTTACTTTAGGGTCCCATACAATTCAAAAAATGGAAAAAGTAGACTGGCAGTATAGGACGCCCATAAACTTGTCATTAATTGTTCAATCCAACGGTTCTACATTTTTTTATGATTTCTTGAAATCCATAGAGTCAAGATCTAAAATTTCACCTCCTGGTAGTTTTTAGCATTCTAAGGAAGATTAACGATTTAGATCATGGAAATGTGCTCCCACAGAAGTCTAGATGATAGATTTTTAATGTTTGGACTTTTCAGCAAATATCTCAAATCCCGTGATGAATCAACGATTGAAAATTGACCCTCTAGCTGTGTGTTAGGCCTATTAAAGAATCCGAACATTCCAGATCTTGATTATGGACCCACACAATTCAGATAAATCAAAAGTGGGGTGGGGGCGTTGTTGACGTGAATTACTGTAGCACCACATCCTACGTCTCCCTTTTTTCACACACGTGGTTCTCTTTCACATCCCCTTTAGGGCACGTTTGGTAAACCACAAAGAATCCTCTATTAAGAGGATTCTCTCCATCTCCAAAGAAGTCTATAATCCTCAAGTAGGATTCCCAATGAAAGTTCCATATTTGGTTGGAGGGAGGATTCGTACGAGTAGAATGTATAATCCAATTGATATTTTTACAAATATCTCAAGATACAATAAGGATCAACGGTTGAAATTTGGTCACCTTACCGTGTTTAACCGTCCCGAACTAATGACTAGTTTCGATCATGATTTTGGACCCCACAAGAACCAGAAGATTTGGAAAAAGGACTGTTTTTATTCCCATTTTTAAAATTAGTGTAAACAGTAAATGTTTTGGCACATATCTCGAGATATAAGATGAATCAATGGATGAAATTTGGTCACCTTGCCATGTTCGACCCTCCAGAACTAATGACCGGTTTGGATCTTGATCGTGGACCCCACATAAACACAAAAATGAAAAAAAAGGGACTATTTTTATTACTGTCTTCAACATTAGTGTAACAGTCAAACGTATTTGGCACATATCTCGAGATATAAGAGGAATTAACGGTTGAGATTTGGTAACCGTGCGGTGTTTGACCTTCCAGAACTAATGACCGGTTTGGATCTTGATCGTGGACCCCACATAAACCCCAAAAAGAGTAAAAAGGACTGTTTTCAATATTAGTTTGAACAGTAATGACTTTGGGACACATATCGAGATATAAGATGATTCAACAGCTGATATTTTGTGAGGTGGCCGTTTTGGAGTTTTTAAAGGTGACTAACGGTTTGGATCTTGATTAGAGAATCTAAAAGGTACATTCCCAAAGCAAAAACTTATTAGGGACACATTATCTTCAATGTGTATTATCGTCACTGAACCTGTACCTTATCGTCATTGTCGCTGACGGTTTTGCAAATATCTAACGATCTAACATGAATCAACGGCTGAATTTTTGTGATATAGCCGTTTTAAACATTCTTAACACTTTTATCGGTTCAGATCTTGATTGTAGGGCCCACAAAAACATAAAAATGCAAAAAAAAAGGGTCTGATCATTCTTAACGCCCGAAATCACTGTAGCTCCGCAAATCCTCGATCGCGTGGATTCAGCGGATCCGAGGGGGGGTGGTCTGAAGTCGAGAATATTTGGAAACGGGGATTACTTGCATCCTCAAAGCGCTTTTCCATGCGGATCCAAACGTGGATTTTCCACGGGATCGCGGAAAATCGACAAAAATCCGCGACGACGACGTTTACCAAACGTGCCCTTAGTGTATGAAAATTCGGAGCTGAAAATGCAAACCATTTTCACACCCTATTTTCGCATCATTTACGTATGTGATGCATAAATGAGTGCAGCCAAATATATAATGATGCGATTCCATTGCGTGCTACCAATTTCACACCAACCTGGAAATCCTCCATTTTTAGAATTCTCACGTCCAATCCTCTTTAAAAGATTTGAAAAATCCTCATTTCTATGTTTTTGCGTCGATATGAATTTTTCTCAACTATATATGCCAATATGGTGTGTACCAAAATCAATGTGAAGTTGTCACCTAAATAAATCTTAGGTGAGGAATCTTCAAATTTTCCAGGACTCCTTGCTTGTTTTCCAGTGTTTCCAACGTTTTTGCCTGACTGACTTTTGAGTTACGTGAGTTCTACTTATGCTTGATCGTCCAAAAACTCGAAAGACCAGGAAACCTCTCTTAAGAGTTTTTCTTAACCAAAGACTCGGCCCAAACGGCAAGCAAGGCTCCAAAGTCCAAATCCTACAGCTACAATCCAAGACTGTCGGTCGACCTTTCCCAACCCTGATTGGGAAAATCAAGCAGAAGTCAAATTGAATGGTAGTCACAAACTATAAAGCCACGTGATCTCCACTGACCCATCAAGCCATACTGTTCCAGAAAACCAAAACAAGATCCAAACTCCCCAGTACTTAGTAGTCTAGTGGATCACAACTTCCTGCTGTTATATGGCCCCCACCTCCTGCACGGATGACTTGAAAAGCATACAAGAGTGGGCCAAATGTTAGCATTAGCAACTTTTATGAAAGAGCCCTGCTACATGTCCCGGGATTAAATCCTGGGACATGTCCCGACTCCACATGGGAGGGGTAAAACAAAAAGTCTAAATGGACAAACTTTTTGGCATGAATTTGTGACAAACTCCCATGTGGCACAATCTTAGAGGTGCAACTTTTGAGAGAGGGGGAAAAAGCACCTCTAGGATTGTGCCACATGGGAGTTTGTCACAAATTCATGCCAAAAAGTTTGTCCATGTAGAAGGGTTGGGGGCAAAATTCCCATGTGGAGTCAGGACATGTCCCGGGATTTAGCAGGGCTCCTTTATGAAATCATACACGAGATAGATATGATTGATGTCAATCTTTTCAGAAGAAAAAGTAAATCCGACTTGTGAAGAGGGTAGTATTTATAGGAAAAGGAGGATTCTGAAACGTATACATTTTCTTGTTCATTACCAGTTTTCCCTTTGTTTGTTTGGGTCCGGACTCTTTACAGCAAGAGGTAAGGTTTTATGTGCAACTGTTCATCTTCTTCTCCTTCTTCTTGACTGTAAAACGTGGTATGGTATGGAAACCTCAAAGGTCCATGTGGGTTCATGGATTGTGTTAGTCTCTCTGCTGGTGCTTGAATTGTTGAGTTCTCGTGGGTGGAATCGATCTATTTGGACATCTTTCTCCTCATTTCCTCAACAGAACGAGGTAACATTGATTTCTTCTCCTCCTTTTTCTTCCTTTTCTGTATTTTCCAACTGATGCAACCCTAGAAGATGATTTTGCAGTATGAGTTTCCTGTTAGGATGATCAAAAGAGACAAAAATTGAAGAATACTCTGCTGTTTTTTTATTTAAAATGTTCTACTATATTGGATGAGTTGGGGTGCGTCATAGTGGAGGGTGCAACCCAGTTTATAAATGGTTTGGATCTGTGCCTCATGGTTTTCTATTGCTTTCAAGCCAAAGCCTAAATTGCATTGGGTCTTAGGTGTTACTTTCTTTGTGTATTTACTTTTTAATTTTGTTTATCTATGCAACAACCTGTAAGCAATTAAGGATTTTTTTTTTTTTTGAATTGAAAAGAGCAATTGCAAACTGCAGGTTTCACTTTGACCAATTCAGTATTTGAAATTGAGTTTTAAAATCCTAAACCTTATACAATAAACACTCTCCTTTTTACAAGATGGGGATTGATGGACCAAAAGGGCTCAAGATGCTCTGAGAACAGGATTAGAAAAAAAAAAATCTTCTGAGCTCAGAAATATGTGTCCACCAGTGGGACCCAGATATGAGATCCAAACTGCTCAAATCAAAGACCCAACAATGGCTTGAGGGAATTTTTAAGTGGGTTTCAACTTTCAATAATGAAATGAGATCTATCACCGTTTGGAGCATTGAAATTCCGTGCCTTGGTATTCGAACTGCACACATGGATGTGATAAATACACCTATGAAGGAAAGAGTGCTGTGTTTCGAATTTGGACCTTTTGGACTAATGAAGGACAATTCCATATATACATATCTATATTTATTATAAATAAATACACATCTCTCATGTCCACTCTTTGTTTTTCATTTTTTCTGTATTTGTGTGTGTGTGTGTGTGTCGGGGGGAATAAATAAATACACATCTCTCATGTCCATTCTTTGTTTTTCCTTTTTTTCTTTATTTGTGTGTGTGTGTGTCGGGAAGAGGAGGGGGGGTGGGGTTGGTTTTTGGTGTTCGTTAAAATGTCTCGTTTTGTAGCCCCTCTCAATAATTGAATCTCTTGTAAAGTGGAAAAAATGAATAAATAAATAAATCTCTCTCTCTCTCATACACATGGATAATGGTCCACTATGTAGACTGTGGAGCCCACCTGGTTAGCATAACAATCACAAGTTATAGAGGTTTGAAAGTTCTCCTGCCACACAGCATGCACAAAAAATGAGTACCACTAAATCTTTTTTTGAGTCTCAATGTCGTCCAACTCGTGATATGGCAGGTGTTACGCCATTGAAAAAACTCTAGGTTTGCTTTTAGAAGCTCATGCCACTTCCAACCAAGAGAAGGGATTGTAGTAGTATGACAGTGGGTTAGTGGTAGACTAAACGTCACTTCAAAGTTCAATCACATCACCATTTAAGGTCTCAAAGGTAAATGGTTTTACAAAGGCATGTTTATCATGATTCAATTAATTGATGGACGGCTGCCAAAACACCAAGGGTTTGGATTAATCATAGGTTGGCCTAAGCATATGTAATAATAAAAGGGGTATGCTTTTTTAATAGTTTTATTCTTATGTTTCATAAATTCCAATGGCATTCATATTGTTGCACAACATTCTCCCCTGGACCAATTGGCTAGATCAACAGATTGATTGTTGATCTGATTCATATTTCATTTGCTTTTAGACATCTAGCATCCCTAAAGATGAGCTAAAAGCAGCTCTAGAGGGAGCTTCCATGGAGAACAAGACCCTTATAATCACAGTAGTAAACAAAGCTTATACGAAAGAGGGGAGCCTGCTCGATCTCTTCCTCCAGAGTTTCCAGCTTGGTGAAGATACTCAGTTATTGCGCAACCATCTCCTCCTTGTCACTGTCGATCAGACATCTTTCGATCGATGCAATCTCCAAGGCCTACATTGCTACAAACTCATGACCGATGGTGTCGACTTCTCTGGTGAGAAAATATACATGTCTAATGACTTCATCAAAATGATGTGGAGTAGAACTCTCTTCCTAGCTGATGTTCTAAGACGCGGATACAACTTCATCTTTACAGTGAGTTCCATAATAGAAAATCCCATACCAAACTCTTTTTCAAATATTTGAATTTATACAATGAATCCTTGACCTAGCCGACTCCAACATAGTTGAGACAAGGCTTTAATGATGATGATGATGATGAAATCCTTGACCTAGATATATCATAAAATGTATTTCATACCATGTTTTTCCAGTGTGTCAGTCAAAATGACTAACCATAGGCCTGTAAAACAGGACATGGACGTGATGTGGCTGAGAAATCCATTTGAGAGATTAAGCCATGAAGGAGAGGACCTGCAGATCAGCTGTGATGTCTACAATGGCCAGCCATCAGACTGGGCTAACCCCATCAACACTGGCTTCTACTTTGTGGCTTCCAACAACAAGACCATAGCTCTGTTTGATACCTGGTATGCTGCCAGAAATGACTCTGATGGCCTGAAAGAGCAAGATGTCCTAGGAAAGCTGATGAGAGGGGGTGTGATCGAACGGTTGGATCTGAGGGTAAGGTTCCTGGACACCCTTTACTTCGGAGGGTTTTGCTCGAGTGGTAGAGATTATGGGAAAGTGGTGACCATGCATGCCAATTGCTGCCGTACCATCAAAGCAAAGATCAGGGACTTGAGGGCCCTCCTCAATGGTTGGATCAAGTTCAAAGGACAATCCAACGGTACATCCACCGAACAATCCAACAGTACATCCACCGTGCGATGGCCCATTCAGAAGGCCTGCATCAGATCCTGGAGAATTAAGCCCAATACCACATCAACTTTGAATCAGACATTGACATCCTCTAATCAGACTGTGACACATTTTAATCAAACAATTGTATAGAAATCTCAAGTTTGATACTCTCAAATCCACCTTGATGCATCTCAATCACGGGGACTAGGATTGAGCAGATAACTGACGTGATTATGGATCAATTCAAAAGCCCCAATTTTTTAACATTTATAATGCTGCCCTTAAATAGATTGTTAGAATCATCAGAACATATTGATATTTGGCATACATTTAATTTAGTAGTTGGATGAATTCCACATTCCCCCATGATTGATGTGCATCAAAGTGGGCCCTGGAAACAGTTTATTAGTCAAATTCTCCTCTATATATGCAGACAGTTTCAGATTTTTTAAGACACTCCCACAGTGATGACCAATATGTAAAATGGGAGACATGTTAGGCAGATAGGATTGATATAGATTGTAGTAGGATTGATATAGATTGTAGACATTAAAAACCATAATTCATACCATACGAATATCAATATTTCTATTTGTTTTCCTCTTTTTTTTTTTTAAGTGTTGTAGAAATTGGAATCCAAATTTAAAAAATAAAAAACTAAGATGCAGTGGAAAAAATAAATTATATTGGAGATTTTTGTCGGATGGTTTACAGTTCACCTCCTGTTATTGATCCCGGTTCATTTAGGGTAAAAGTTGAGATGATTCATAATTTGTAATGGCTATGTTCTGATGACAAACATTCCTTTGAATACAAGAATACAGGGGTGTGTTTGTTTGCATTAGAATACATATGAATTGAATACATAGGAATTCATGGTCAAATGAGCACATTATTAAAGTGAGGTGTAATTGATATGAGGAGAGGGGTGAATGATATAATCTAGCAATGTAGATGGGACCTTGAGGGCCCATTTGGTAAGGCTGGAAAACTTGACGGGTAGACTCGACTCTGCCGAGTCACCTCATTTTGACAAAAGACGTAGTCAAACATAGGGCAAACTCAGCCGAGTCAAATATAAGTAGTTAATGCCTGAAGTTTGAAGTTAACAATTTAAAAATGATTGATTGAAATGTAATAAATTAACTAATTTGAGTTTATTATTATTAATACATGTGAATGCACGTTATCTAAATTTTATAAGCATTTGATCCATTTTTAAATATTTTTTTAAGAAAACATGACTCTCATGACTTGCCAAATTGACTCTTCCAAATCAATATTTTAGAGATTGACAAGTCGATTCTGAGTCACAAGTTTTCCAACCTTGCCATTTTTATCATTCCTATGTTGTTCTCAATTCTATGCCAGGTGTCAAGGATAAGAGCTAGTTTGCATCAATGGCCCAGTCAACCTTTTCCTCTTTCTCTCTTTGTTATTCAGTTGTAACTAGCTACATCTCTCTCGGTTGTATACCTTACATATCTCTGTGGATGAGATGAATAAAATCACCTGAGATTTGAACCTTAGATGGTATCAGAGCCTTCCTTGGGTCCAGATTCCAGATTTGAACCTTAGATGCCACATATCCATGGAAGTTCGTTCACCAATGAGGACGGTTGGTTGAATAGGAGCATGGCTATTAACAGCTAAACAATAGAGACCGCATTTATTCTGGCCGCGCAGAAGAATGTTTCCCGAATGTCGATCCTTAACAAAGAAAGAGTGAGGATGAAATTCAAAGTAAACATTATTGTCAGTAGTGAACTTGGATACAGAAAGTAAATTTTGGGAAACAGAGGGAACATGTAAAACATCATTAAGAGCAAAGGCACGCTGAGGAGAGCGAAGGAAAGAATGCCCAATGTGTGAAATGGCCACACCTGTACCATTACCAGAGTCCTGCCCAGTATACTCTAAAGGCAGGTTCAAATTTCAGAGATCGGCATTTAAGTGATGAGTGGCTTCAGAATCAGGATACCAATAATAATCATAAATTGTACAGGGTGCAGCCGTGACTGCGGAAGGCGCATTTTCTGCTTGAAAGGAATGATCAAAGCGGTGATGACCCAGTCAACCTTATCCTCGTTCTCTCTTTGTTATTCAGTTGTAACTAACTACATATCTCTCGGTTGTATACCTTATATATCTATGTGGATGAGATGAATAAAATCACCTGAGATTTGAACCTTAGACCAGGATTGAGTTGTGCTGAGAGTGTGCTTTGCAGAACTTGTTTGACATCATTACAACCAAATCTGCTGCTGAGAATAACTGTGTAAAACTTGTTTAGTAAGATTATGTGAGCATTATTCTAAGGAATAGAATCAAGAAAATCAAATTTTGCAATGTTGTTGAATTTAAATCTATCATAAATATTTATAATGTATATTATATATTAAAATTTATTTTTAAAAAAGTATTAAAAAGTGAAAGATCCAAAGTTCTTATCATGTGAAGAGACAGGATTCCGTATGATGTTTGAGCCCATCTCTAAAGTCCAAAACATGTGTAGTTTATAACCTTATAATTGATAAAGCTATGCTGCACCGCTTCCTTGATGCAGGCCAGACCACTGGACCACGTTTAAAAGTTTACTCTAGAACGCCCAAAGCCCACAAGGCCCAACCATGACAGAAACCAAGATTCTCCCACAACAGTTTCTAGATTTAGATCTGCTAGATGATTTTTCAAATTTAGTAGATTTATTAGATTTCTAATAATTGATATGATTTAGCAGAATTAGGGAGTTTCTAAAATTTTATAGCTTGATTATTAAAATTATGTTGAGACTCTATAATAAAGGATGTAATCCCTTCTCTTGGGATATACAAAAATTGAATGAATGTGTGATTTTCTTTTGTCTTCGGTGTGAGACCTAGACATCCTATCTAAGCTGTTTGGCTTGGAGAATAGCCCGTTGGCTATCCTCCTTCCCTGCGTTGCTTCATTCCCTCTATAAAATAGCTTGCCTTAGGGTGGGATGGCAGGCTCTGCATAAGGCATATGTTCTACTTCTTTTTTTTTTTTTTAATTCCACCAGTAGATTTCCATTGCTTGGATCTCATTTATATCCAGTCTACTTTCATCCATTTATCATTACTATTGTACAATTGTTTATTTTCAGTACTGAATCTAACAGTAGCCCATTTCTATTGGTGGGACTAAGTTGTGCTAGTGGTTGGATTACAAACTATTGCATTAAGAGCTTACTGACAGATGTGTTTTCGATAAATCCAACCATGCACGGGACTATATAGTATATACTAGTGCTTTCATTTCATATGAATCTTATATCTACCCTATACCCAAACAAACAATTACAGTGTAGGTTATACTGGGAATCACCCTACTGACCACACAGACAAACAAACAAACAGATGTAGACTGACAAACAAACAAATATAATGGTAGGTCATAGCAGGTACTATAGGTGGATTCTGCCGGCACTAGCTACTTGTTAGTTATTATAACTTTATCTGAAATACCCATGTACCACTCATCAGTATGCCCAATCTGATAAAGGTGATAGAAGAGGAGTTCTCCTATCTACAATTGAAATTTGCAAGGTAGGAACAAGAATCAAAAGTACAACCATTAACTCATTCAAAGAATAAAATACCAAAAGCTAATGTAGGGACAGAGGTAGAGCAATAGAGCATTTACTTGAGTCTTTTGAGGTTCCCCTATTTTGATTTGAAGTTGTTTCAATTAAAAAAAGAAAAACAATAATCAATCGTTTCAGCAATTCTGCTCCACGGGTCTACTTGCATGGATTGTGCGGCTGCGAACAAATTTGGGAATGGTCAATCAACCTATCCAAATGCAAGATCATGCCTCATGGCGATGCCAACATGCCCTCATGGCGATGCAATTGGGTATTCCTTTCCAAGGATTAGAATTACAAGGGTGATCAAGGATGAAAATAGCGGTAGCGGCGGGCGTAGCGGCCTGCCGCCAAAACGCTACGTAGCGGCGTAGCGGTGCGATTTGGGAAAATTGTCAAAAAAATATGAAAAAATTCTGGAAAATCTAGAATATTGGAAAATAAGAGAAAATGTATTTTTTATGCAAAAGTAACTAAGGTAAGGGGACGTAGCGGTCCCCTCACTGTATGAGGTCCTATATCGCTGTATAAATAGAAAATAATAGTAATGATCATTTTTTTCACATGTGTTCATGTTGCTTAGTTATGCTAACTTAGAAACTAATGAAAGGCTTATAAAAGAAAAAACTATGTCATGAAGTCAAGACTTAAAAGTACTTAGAGAAAAAAATGCATCTACCAAAGGGGTTGTTTAATAGGATGTACTTAGAGAAGAGTCATTGAGAAGAACTCTTTGTATTGACTGTAATTCGGCGAGATCATGTGCTTTTTGGTGTTCTTTTAAACATAAAAGGGTAGAAGAGTTGTGTAGAAATATTATTTGGAGAGAAGAAGAAAAGAAATAAGTTTTATTATGCATTTTTAAAAAATTTTGAAAAGTAGGAATTTTTCTCACCCCGTAGCGGCTCCATAGTGGCCCCGTAGAGGCCATAGCGGCCCCGTAGCGGACGTAACGGCCGCTACAGGTGCGACGGCCGATAAATCGGCCGTAGCGTAGCGGTGGCGGCCGCTATTTTCATCCATGAGGGTGATGGCATTGAGTATTCATTTCTCATCTTCTCTTAAATCACTTTCCATTAAAGGGCAGGTTATTTGGTGAGCATTTTTTGTATATTCACCTTGGATCTTCATTTTTTTTTAACCACTTACATGCATGAATTTGTATTCAAACAAACAGGCCCTCAAATATGAGATTCCAAGCCATTAATACAAGTCCATGTTTTTATCCTAATTTATTTTGCAATCTAGATTTACGATTTATGAACATTTGGGTTACAATTCAAGGGGAATTAAATTCTAATGCATCGGCAAATTAAATCTCAAAGCATGGAGTGACCCTTAATCTGGACTGTCTCACATAGTCACATTATGTATCTTGGGCATTGTCACAAATGTTGGTTCTGGGAAAATTATCATCTCAAAAAAATTATAGGATACCTTTAAAATTGGGGGTTTTTCTCAGGTTATTATTGGAAAAATGCTGTTGAAAATAATCTATTTTGTTAAATAATTAAAAATATTAAATATGATAACACTTTAAAATGGTTTTTAGATTTCCCTATTTTTCCCAATTTTATTCCCATTTTTTGGGATTTTTTCAATATTGCAGAAACTTTTCTAATGTTTGTGACAGTTATCCTGGGGTAATTTATCCAAAACTTGTCTAATGAGGAAAAGAGCACCCAATAGGGCCAGGTTATTGGAAACCATCCATCTGGGAGGCAATAACATGAGCAAGTGGTTGGTACTGATGTTCTAACCCTCAAATTTTTGGACATTGCCTGCATGCCATTAGAGTCGTGATTTGCAACCCTTAGATCATTGAAACTTGGATAAACATGGTCTCTACGACAGTCAAAAAGGCTTGTTAATCAAGCACTGGAACAGATGTAAACATAAAGAGCTGTCTTCCGAACCAATCCATAGAAAAAGTTTCCAAATGCAAAATAGGGTAAGCGATTCGCATTTGACAGATACCAACCAATTCACTTCCACTTATTCTTGTAAAAATATCTACTAGTATACAACATACCAGAAATGGAGACAATTGGAAATGGGTCAGATTAACCTTACTTTCCTCTCCTAGTCCTGTAGCAAAGTAATCAAAAAGCCTGTTGGGAAGCACTCAATCCATCCAACACATCATCCACATGCAGGCTGCTACCTGAAGGTGAAAAACAGCTTTCTTTAAAGAAAAGCAATGACAAAATGTTCCGATGCCATTAAATATCCATAGTTGTAATGATTATTTCTTCTTACTTAGTAGAAATTTACATACAGCACCAACGAATGTTGACTTTTGATCTGTGTCTTCCTTCCAGCTAACCAAACTTTAAACACCACTCAAAGCTGAACCATAACAAGAGTCAATATTTGAATTTCAGCAACACTCTCAAACAGAACCATAGCAAGAGTCAATAAATTGAATGGAGAGATCTGTGTCTTTCTTCCAGCTAACCAAACTTTCAACAACACTCAAAGCTGAACCATAACAAGAGTCAATATTTGAATTTCAGCAACTCTCTCAAACAGAACCGTAGCAAGAGTCAATAAATTGAATGGAGAGTTTTTGGGTACTTCTTTCTTCGTTTACATGGCAAAGAGTGAATCATGATATCTGAAGAGCAAACTGTACTGGAAACCAGTCAACCATTCATCCCACCTGGTAATGAAGCTTACACGAGACCTCAGTAGAGGAAAAAAAAAAAGCCCTATTCAATGGCTCCTGCTCATCAGTTTCCTTTCTTTTCAGAGAAACACAGGGCCTTCTCCTATGAAGTAGAGAATAATATGGTGTTAAGACTCAAAAAAGACTGAAGACAAATGCATGGGATGAAAAGAACTGATTACCATGTAAGTCCTAAATTTACAGCCACAGATGCTCAAAACAAAAACCCCATGCATTCAAACTCTTTTTTTCTTAAAAAAATAAGATCTCCAACACAAAATTCACCAGGAGCCCCATTCAAGATTATTCAGCAAAGTGACACCTTAGTATTACAATTTCCGTATGTGATTCAGACACTAGGTCATGGCCTCATGACTACCAAGTGGGGCGCTCCATCAAACACCAATCCTTAAACAGAATGTAGTAAGGGTTTTTAATTTTCATCAAAAATAATCAACATTTTAACAAAATAAAAATAATATAGAAGAGTTACATTCTATTATATAGCTCTGATACATTTCGAAAATGAGCTATAGAAATAACAGAAACTATGTCGCTACAGCCATTACTTGAAGTGAAGCATTCACATGGCCACAATTCATTAAATTGCATGACTTGGAGTGGTGCAATATTTTTGTTTTAGAAGAACAGGTCATTGAAACCTTTTTTTTTTAATCTATATCTCTATTGGAATGTGGTTTGCCTTCGGTTAACCACAGTCCTCAAAACTAAGAATACTAAAATTAGAGAATACATCAAGACAGCTGTCCATCCACCCTCCACGCCCCTCTCTCTCCAGTCCCCACTCTCTCCACTCTCCTCTCTCTCCACTATCCTCTCTCTAAACTAACTGACCCCCATAACTTCCTCCAAAAAAAAAACCAACTTCCCACTTCTTGATTGCTCTCCTATCTCCTACTCCAAATACAGAGCATATGAAGAAAAAAAAATCGAATGACGGCTGAGGAGAAGGAGAGAGATATGGAAGGGAGAAGAAAACATAAGGAGATCCCACCATTTCCAATCAACGATTCTATTTTGATGTCATGTTAGTATTTCTCTCTCAACTTCATTTTTCTTTCATTTATCCTGATTCTGTTTCATGATCTGCTGCACTAGGAATAGGATATGCATTACCATTGTTGTAGTTTTGGAGCAATTCATTTGATGATGTGGTTTTCTTAATGTCAAGTTATACCTGTCCGTTTCTTGATAAGAGTATTTGTATATTTGTATTCTGGTACCTTTATTTTTTGAATAATTTTATTCATATCTGTCTCAAAGAAGTGCATAAAAAACCCCATCTTCTCATAGTACTGTAATTCCCTCTCAAAGCCATTGGCTTCAAATGATGCATGCAATTGATGGGATAAATGATTGCAAACACAGCCTCACTAGAGTTGGTTGCCAAGGGCATTGCGATAAATGAGATGAAAAAAGAAGGTATATTTTTATTTGATTGTAGATTGTATGGGAAGATGAGGTATATCAGTCGTACAAAGTTCCTGTGGGAGCACATAAGGAGGGGTCAGATTGAGATTCCAGAGTTTGTGTACGACCACGATGAGGAGTTGGAATATAGGCCTCTGATGGACTACAGATTGGAGAGTGATCACCAAAGAGGATTCAATGCTCCAGCAGTGGACACCTCCTCTTCAATGTATTCTCTTCGTTGTATATCATAATAGGATAGGAAGAAAGATTTTTTTTGGTTTTTTGGCTGCTCTCTGCAGACTACATGGGATTCAACTCTTCAATGTATTATCTACTTTGTATATCATGATTGGATAGGAAGAAAGATTTTTTGAATTAAGCAATATCATAAGTTCATAACAATATCATAAAAACACATTTGACTTTTACATTGACCATGTTTAGATTAAACTATGACCTAAAGCTAATACATCACTGCAATAGTGATGCTGGATTCTATGACATAAGTTTCCACTTTCTACAGCTATGTTCAGAAGATAGCAGCCAACCGATAAGTTTTCCTTAAATGACCAGATGTCCTTTAAATGTTCCCACTTTCATGAGATTTTTTTTTTTTTTTTAAATACAATTAATGACATCTGACCATTTAAAGGTATTATCTGGTGACCTTTTTCCTTATTTTTTATAATTCCCTAATTATATGTTATGGGTTTTATATGATTATTCAATGATTATCTATGCATATTCACAAATTAATTTAGAAATTTCTTTCTCTAAATTCCTAGAAATGCCATTACCTAAAGAATATAACATCTGGAAAAAAATATATCAAATTAGCAACAAAAAGAATGACTCACAAGTTTACTAATTAATAAATTTATTAAAAATAATACGTATTAGTCTGTGCATTTGGTGGTTCCATGGTCCGTGCTATTTTGCTAGTTGTAATCATGGGAATGTACAAATTAACATACCATTGAATTTGGAAAACTGAGTGATTTTGATGGACTCCTTAAGGTGTTCCACAGCCATCAAGCAGTGACAGTAAATAGAAAGAATTTATTCAGACCGAATTGTCACTTAGAACCTCTCAATGAACTCCACTTAACGGTCAATACGAACCCATCTCCTAAAAGCTCGAACATGCTCAAGCCTGTTACTCTGAGCTTCAGTTTTGGCCTTCGATGCTTTTAAGCTTCGATAGAGATCCTTGTGAAATTTCAGGAACTCTCTTCTGTACTTCCACTTATCAACATACATACTGTGTTTTGTCATGTGACTGATAATCTCCATCACTCTCTCAAAGTAACCACCTCTGATAAAATTCCACAACAAGCAATCGAACAAATCTCGGTCTGCATCTAAAACCCCTTCATCGATGCTCCTCTTTATTTCTCCCCACAATATCGTAATCTCACGATACATACGTAAGGAAGAATACCCATTTACCAGATGACTGAAAGTCTGCACTGTGGGCTGAAGCTTCATACTTTGCATTCTTCGGAATGCCTTCAAGGCATCCTCCATCATCTTGGCCTTGCAAAAGAAATAAATCGAAGAATTTATATCATAGACCAGTGGAGAAGTCGATGATTCTTCTTTGATTTCTCGCAACAAGGATTTGGCCAAACTAGATTCCTGGCATGACATTGAAGCTATAGGGCTGAGAGAAATAGTGGTGCTATCTTCCAACATGCATGAGGAGATAACCTGCTCATCAGACAAACTAATGGGTAAGCTAGCTTTTCTCATTTGTTTGATGAGCACTTTGGCTTCACTAAACCAATTCCCTCTGCAATACTCTCTCAGAAGAGATGTATATGTCACCCGCCTAACAGGAATTGCAGCAGATTCCATGTCATCTAGAACGTCATGGGCAGTCTCCAGCCATCCCAACTCAATGCAAGCATCTATCACATCAGAGCTCACATTAAGAGCTTCTGCCGGAAAACCCAACATTTGTATGCTTACGAAAATATTTGACAATTCCCTGACCCTTTTCTCTCTTACATATCCATTGATAAGTTTCGCAAGGGCCTTGTGAGTAACAACAAGCTTCCCATCCACAAAATTAACAAGCTCCGGTCGGTTTCGCACCCCAACTACATAATCATTTTGCAGCAGGTCAGGCATGATTTGAATTCTCAGTCCATCCCTTAGATTGCGTGACCCAACTGGAACCTGAGAAGTCTTGCCTAACTCAGCATTCCTCTTAAGATGCGGACTGGAGCAATGAAAAGAATGTTGGCATCGATACAGATCCAACACAACACCTGCAGCAGCATCAATATCATTAAACTTGAATTGCAAACTTAGAAAGCTGTCATAAAAATGCTGGTAGTGGTGATCTAATGAAACTCTATCAACGTGTTCTTTTAATTTCTTGAGTTCGTCTCTCTGCCCGTTCCTCTCATAAATAAGAGCCATAATAACAATGGAGTCTGCATCAGCAATAACTCCTGTCTGTGGCATTGCATCCTGTATTATTTTATGGGCCTTCAACGTTGCACCAAATCGCACGCATGCATCCAAAACAAGGTTAAAGATCATGGTGTTCAAAGTCAACAACTTTGATATTTTAGAAACTTTAGAACCATGCTTCTCTGTATGAAGCAAGTAGCACTCACAAACCTCAATCAAGATTTCAGAAGCAATATATGTCCCAATCTGTGTCTTCACCAGATGAAGAAACACCATACTCAACGTGTCCATCGATGGGAATTTTTCTTTCTCAAACATTATTCTTATGACTGTGGAGGCAGGAATAGGCATCTGAGCTCTCGCTAATGCAAGAGCTAGCCTGTTCAAGAAGTCATAGTGAAGCAAATCAGATTTTTCTTTTAGAATCACAAGCACTAGATCATATGCTCTCTGAAGCCACCCAGAGTCGGATGCATAACACAATTCAATGATCAATTTACTCACAATCCCCTGTCTGGGAAACCCATGTAAGCTTTTATAATCCTTAAACACTTCCCAAGCTTCATCTGCATGGTGATCTTTCAAAGCACTTTCGAGCTTGTTCAACAAGATGGCATGAGAGGAACCTTGCCAAGATATCGTTGGCTCGATGGCAGCAGAGAAATGGTAGCAACATAGATTCCATTTTAATTGGCATATAACTGGCACATGCAGGAAATCGCAATTATGGTCAAGGATGGCTGCTCCCGCATAATTAACTTGAGATTGGGTACTGGTAGTTGATGAAATGATGACACCTTTTGGCAGCAAAGCATTTGAACGCATGAGAAAGATCGATCTTAAACTTTGGCTGAAGTGGTAGAGTGGAAAGGCACCTCTTACCATGGTAATATCAATGATCTTCACGTTTGGCTGAAGCAGTAAATTGGAAACATGTGCTTATCAGTTATCACAGTAACATCAATGAGGTACTTCGATAGGAGAAGAGACAACTGAAGATAATATTGATGACGCTTGTGATATAAAAAAAAAGGCTTTCAAACAGGTTACATTTTTTCCTGCATAAAAGAATGAAGTAAAAGATTCTGGCACTTATCCCATGATCTAGCTCAATACATAGTTTTTATAATGATAATATCAATGAAATAATTTTAATAGGAGAGAAGACAACAGCAGATAGGATTGATGATCTGGGGAATAAAAATACATCGCATAATGTTTTTGTTCCTGCTAAGTTTAAGCTAAAGAGCTAGGCACATAATGCCTGATCTAACTCAAGAAACAGACTTTGTCCTATGCAAATTTTCCCTTAACCTTATAATCAGCTTCTAGAATCCAAGGGGATCCATCAGAAAGAAGAAAACACAATTGGAGTACTGGACGACTCACAATAGAGAACTAGCAAATTCTACAAAATAAATTTTTCCAGCCAAAAAGTTTTTATCCTTAACAACCAACGTGACGGACGGAAGTTCAAAGATGAGTTGACACTTGACACCACATAAGCAAAACCTCCAAGTAATAACCAAAATCCATTGTCAGGGTTTTTCTCTTTCTTAAGGCATGAGTTCTATCTATATCAACATAAAAAACAGTGCTGCAACTAATTAAGACCTGCAGGAGTGAAGCTAATAAAAGAAGTAAAGATCATATTGCCAATAACTCAATTTGGAAGTGCATCCACATAAAATTGAATAGCACCATTACCATCCCAACTAGCCACCACTGAAATCCATGCCTACGATATCCCACTGAATGACTGATTATCTTGCTCTTCGACAAACAAGTATTGCATAATTCAGACATTGATGCTACATCTAAGTGTTGCAGCAGCATGTGAATTGAATATTAATATTGAGCGACCAATAAAAAGAATATTATTAATATTGAGCAATGAGCAGACAATGAAACCATAACCTTGTCAAATTAAACATAACACCATCCTGTAAAGGAGACCTCCATGTAGCAAAAAAATACTTTAAAGCCATTGTGAAATAGGGAACATGGAGTAAGGCTAGGAAAAAAACAATGGTTTTTACATATAACTTCCTGAAATCCAAACAAAAAAAAAAAGGAGACTGATTTCATTTTCACTCCAAAAACAAAACCCACTCAAGAAACACCAAAAAGAATCCTCGCAGTGACTTGTATGGGGCTAGAAATGACCTGATATTCCCATTTCTACAGTCAAACACATGACAGTACACCCCAATACCTAAATACAGAAACCAACATAACAATATTGACTGCCCGTTTCTTTTTAACAAAAAATAGAATTAAACAGAAAAGGTCCCACACTTTCCCAATTAAAGAGGCAATCGAACAGAATCAGCTATTTTGATTGCACCAGTTGCCAAAATCAGCTATAATGCAAATGGTGAACAAAACCGCCCGCCCCAGAGAGAGAGTGAGAGAGGAAAAAATAAGAGCTTTTACCAGCTCCACACCATTCTTGTGAAATGTGAAATCGATTGGTAAGTTGCAGATGCAAAAGGAGTAAGACTGCAGAGAAGGGTTGAAAGCTTACCTGTGGGTTGCTTGGATGGATATTGGAAAGACACTCCAGAAGCTGAAGAAGAAGAAATTAGACCCAAATTAAGAACCCTCAAACCCCCCAAAAAATTGCTAAAACAAAAACAACAAATCCATTTCCTTCCTTTTTAACCAAGAAGCCATGCTCACCTATAAAATCTTAAACAATCAAGACAAATGCCTCACTACATCACCATAAATTTTAACAAGCATGGTATATTTGAATAAAACCTTTTAAAAAACAACATATTATACATAACTAAAATAATGGTAGCCCCATCTCCTATCAAAATGAAAATTTTTTTTATGGGGCATATACAAGAGGGGGCATTTATATTAGATAATTTAGAATTTTAGCAGTTGGGTCTCATTGTAGATCCTCACAAATTCTCTTATGAGTTGCAGCATGAGAGGAAATGATTGCATCAGTAACAATACATAGCTCACACCTATTGAAAAACCCATTGCCCATTTTGTTACCTCAAAATTGATTGCACACTAAGGGGCCATTTGAAAACTATAGTCTAATTCAATAAGATCCAAACGGATTAAGATCTAAAATAAAAACTATAACCTTCAAGTTTTAATGTACAATTAGTCTATTTGATAAGATTATTATAAAAAATATATAAAAAATAATAATAATAAAAACCTTATTTCGCGGAGATTTAGTTCCAACAAGAGCTTTGATAAATGGTTTCAAGTATTGAAAGAAAGCAATCAGCAAAAGTTTGTCCAACAGCTACATAAGGTACATGATTTGATTTCTACTTTAGTGTGTGAGAGAGAGAGAGAAGAAGAAGAAGAAGAAGAAGAACCCTAGTACCTACGGGAGAGACAACAGTGTTGGTGGTGTTGCTGGCGGACAACAGGCAACGCAACGAGAGAGAGAGGGGCGAGAGTGGCTGATCAAGAGAGGAAGAGTAGCTGAGGAGATGGAAAGGGTTTTGGGTAGAACAGCCTCCCATCACCAGTGTTCTTAAGATGTTAAAAAACAGATGATTTTTATTAAAGAGCGTTTTTTTTTTATATATACCCCATGAGGTTTATAGGATTCGTATATAGGCCCTTGACGTTTTAGTATTTATAAATAGGCCTCTTCTTTTGCTTTTTAGTATTTTTATGTCTCCAAAATCAATATTCTAACAAAAATGGGCAGCCACCATAAGATAAGTGTTGGATTTTTATATAAATGACAGTTTTGCCCTTACAGTCTTAAAACAAAAATGATTATAAAATTATTTATAAAAATACTATTATTTTATATAAAGTCATAATGGTTTCTCTCAATAACTCTCTTACGCACATGACAGGGGTGGTCCCGCGTACAAAGGCCTGGGGTTGAAGCCCCACCCATATTTGAGAAATTTTTAAAATCCCTCCTCCCCCTGCAAATTCTAAATAATAAAAAAAATTACATTTGCCCCTTCCCCCAATATTTCTTTTACATTGAGCCACCCCACCCCACCCAAAAAAATTTTTCTAAAAATTAATATATTTTTTTTACATTTGCCTGTTCCCCAATATTTCTTTTACACCCCCCTACACATGAACCATAATCATGTATTTTAAAACTTTCATCAATCTAATGGTGGGCCATGTATGAATTGGATAAATCATAACCCGTTATAAGTACATGTATTGATTGTCGTCATGATCAGTTTGGATTTAATGAAATGAGCCCTGTATTGATAAGAAATAATGAATTTATGTAAGGTTATTCTATCCCACTAAGTGCAATTGTTAATGTTACATACTCTATAGTAAAAAATTGAGTTCAAACTTTTGAAATTATGCATGTAAGGATAAAAGATATGGACAAAAGTGTCAATTCGCTCTAAAAACCTATGGTGCTTGGAACACTATTGATTTTAGGGACACGGAAGGTATTGAAATGAAGATGCAGGGGCCTATTTGCAAATACTAAAATCTTAGGGGCTTATTTACAAAATCTTACAAACCTTAGGAGGATTTATACAAAAAGCTCTTAATTAAATGATTAATACAGATGTTTACCGGCCACTCTAATATAGAAATGAAATTGTAGAATCCAAAATAAAAGCTTGTTTTTTTTTAATTTTTCAAATGGACCCTAATTCCAAACAATGTCTTTCTACTGAAGGTCTAAATTTTAAAAAATAAAGTAAAAGTGGATATCTACATATGGCGATCAAATGATCTTTATTTGAAATAATTACCTAGCCATCACCGCATTAAGAGTGCATTTTTTTTAATGCATTTGCCACAGAAAATGATAGAATTGAAAATCCAATGTCATTCTTCGCCACGTGTTTGGTGTGGCAGCGATCTATAATTTTCAGCAGTTGATTTTGTGTTTTTTTCCTTTATCGCCAATGAGGATATGAACTTCGCCCCAAAGAGGAAATCCCACAACTACTACACTAATGCACCTAAAATAGAATCCCAAAAATTGAAAATTGCTTATTTTTACTTTGAGTGCATAAGAAAAGTGTCTTTGCCCTTTTGATTTTTCTTTGTAAGATCTCACATTATAATTATTTTTTCAGGAAGTTAATACCAACAAAATAAAGGAAAATCTAATTGCAAAACTAATATTTTGACAGAAACTTTTCATTTTTTTAGACAGAAACCTCTACATAGACTAAATATTATTTAACATCAACATAGCAAAAGTTGCAACAAATGGCTCAAACCGACAAGAAATTTATGAGTCTTCGTATAAGGCTTCCCCGTCAAAAAATCTAAATCACTATAATAAAAATATCATTGTCTTATTTTCTTATATGGACCCTCACCAAGTTTCACTATTAATTGGAGATTTCCCCCCATCAAAACTATTTGTACATGAAATGCATACTTTTTTTTGTATAGATTTTATTTTTAGTGTATTAAACTTGATAAATTATTCAATAGGCCAGAGATGGTTTTAGTACTTCACGAGTCTCTACAATAGCATATACCAATTAAACGTTTAAATTGCTTAAAATACTTGTCCCAATCTTACACGTGGAATCACCAAACTTTATCTTAACCGTAGACAAACAATACTATCCAATAATTCATGCATGGAGCAAAGTTTTTTTTTTTTTTGCAAATATTTAATCAAATGTATTATCGTTGATAAACTTCATGATGTGCTTAAAACAAACTATAGTCAGATTTTACCATATCCCATTAAAGAAAAAGATAATTTTCTTTTATCTTTAACACCCATACACATGCACTATGCAAGCCTCACATCATCAACTCTACAATATCGGTTCATTTGCTATTTTACTAATTTACATACAAGAGAGATGCACCAATTAAACTACAAGTGAATTGGCATGAGAAAAGCATTTTTTTTTCACTCACCATTCAGATTTTAAATAATTGGGCTCTGCCATGGATAAAATATAGGGATTTTAATTGTACACCTGCCTTATGACCTAACATTTACCTGTTAACAATTGGAATTTAAATTCTTTTTGTTGAATTGTCTGTATAACAATGCAATCTAAAAGTTACGAGTAAAAGGAAAATTACATGATATTGGATATTGGATATTCTATAGATGTAAGACAAAACATGGTGTGATATCTAGCGGCTCTAGGACTTTGTTTAACAACTTTGTAGAAATTATTTGAACTTCAACTATTGATAGGAAGGTGCTACGGCAACTGCATGGTCAAAATTTCTAAAACCTATCTTGTTTTCAAATAATGCTTTATCCCCAAAACATATTTAAATGAAAGTTACACTTAAAAAAGGCTTTTTGACATATTACTTCTTATAATATGGTTTTCCCAACTTCATCTGAGATAATGCCACAAGAGTCGTGTGATCCTGTTCAACATTTACCTCACATGACATATCCAACAATATCATGAAAATAATGCATGTCACATAAATTGAAAAATCCCACGATATATTATGAAAAGTTTTTGTCACATAAATCGATAAATCCAAAGATATCGTAGGGTTGTCCCACGATGTCATGATTTTTATAAATATCATTTTATGTGTTCAGTGAGATAATAAATTAATTTTCTCATTACAAAAAGTATATAATACAAATATTGAAAGATTACACGATAGGATGTGCCATTAAAAGAGTTTAAAAAGAAAATAATATTAATTAGAGCCAAGCGGTTGCATTATATAATTAGGTCATGAAATTGGAAAAATCGAATTTAAGGAATACTATACTGCGAAAAAAAAAAATTAGGGGAAGAAGCTTAAGCCTCGACATTGCGTCGCACAGACGATCTAGACTCATTTTTTTCGGGCGCGAGCCTCGAATGGCTTCTCTGCGTAGATATCTATCTTCATCTTCCACGAGAACGAGAAGACTACTACTCCTTTCAAATCCACACCTCTGTAATCGATCTTCTCCTCTCGCTTCCTCTCCATCTCCACAACCTTCCACACCTCTCGTAGGGCTCCGCTTCTCATCTTCTCTTTCCCAGATTACCCGAAATCTCAGACCCACGAATTCTAGGGTTTTCAGCTCCCGCTCTTTGGATCTCGACGATGCACAAGGACCAGCCGCCATTGATTATCGGTTCGTAATCCAAATCATTAGGTTTTCATCTTCATCGACTTCCTCTTCTTCTTCTGTAATGGTGGATTAGGGTTTAAGAATCATCTTTTTGCTGAGTCGCAATGCATCAGAGGATTAAAAATTGAATCTTGCTAATTGGTTTGATGATGAAATGTAGGTCTGTTCTTCAGGAGGATGAGTTTCATAGATTGGCAGATGAGACAATACAGGATCTGCAAGAGAAGTTTGAGGTGATTGATTCTCATCATCGCCTCAGTTTTAGAAAGAGCTTCTTTGTTGTTCTTTTTTTATAATTTTAGCTTCTCTATTATGCATTGTGTACTGTAGATTTCTTTGTTCTTGATGTGAATTCATGCATTTGTTTTTGTGAATTTTGCTTGCGGTGATTTTGCTTTTGTGTGATTCTAATTGCCCTTTGTTTTTGTTTTCTTCCTCTTTTTGTGTATCTGTCAGGAATATGGCGATTGCATTCAAATTGATGGGCTTGATATAGATTACGGGGTAAGGTTAGAATTTAGAAAAGCAATGTTCTTCCTATAGAGTGCATATTGCTTTCTCTCACCTTTTTCAAACCCATGAATTGGGCCCACTATTCGAAAATTTATGCAGCTCAAATGACATGGCCATAGATATCTAGGCATCATGAAGATAAAATGAAATAAGATAAAAAAAACCAATTGGAATGAGATCCTTCATTGGGTTTGTCTCATCTAATGAACTCCAATGGAATAAATTATGTTTTTACATTGTCATAAATCCAACTGTGGTTCAAACTAACTCTGGTAAAAATTTTGGATGAGTGCCGGTTGGGTCCTCCAGGGGGGTTGACATGTGGTCTGAGGATATTGGATTCGTCGTAGGTAGGTGGGCCCATTGTGTGGATTTTATATATTGAGAGCATACTCCCAATTTTAAAATGGGATTGGCAAATCGGTTCATATGTGTAAGAGAATAATTTATATGTTGTTTTAAAATTTTATTATCTTATATATACACATACATATAGAACTCTTAAGTATTTCTCCAAAATTCGAATTGTTGGAAATATTTCAGTTTGGAGCTAAAGGGAACGGGTCCAAAATGAAATTGACAACTATGCTCCAACCTCCCCATTGGGCGCTCTTGTCCATGATCTCGACTGGATATGTTTCACAAGAGATCACACATGCATGAGAAGTTATCTGTTTTGTTTAAATCATTGTTAGCATGTTTTTGGCAGAATCAAGTTTTAACCTTAAAGCTAGGGAGCTTAGGCACGTACGTTTTGAACAAGCAAACACCAAATAGACAGATCTGGTTGTCTTCCCCCGTCAGGTATTTTACTTGCGGAACTTGTAGATTAAATGATTTGAATGTTCTAGACAAATATTCATCCCAAAGCATTGGCACATTTCACTTTAATGGTAGTAGGCAATTATTGCTTTGGTTTCCTGTGGAGTGTATCCAAATTTGTTGTATTTTCAGCTATCATTCTTATAGTTCTTCCTTCTACATATATTTTTTATGTTACTAAGTACTAAGTTCAAACTGTTGATTTTCTTGCAGTGGACCATCTAGGTTTGATTGGGATCGGACAAGTCAAGTTTGGGTTTATAGGAGGACCAAAGCAAAATTGTTACAGCTTTTAGAAAATGAATTGGAGCAGTTGTGTGGTAAACCCATTAATTTATCTTGAATTAGTTTTAATGCAAGTCAATAACTGCTTCCAAGCATGTGAGATTTCAGCATGTCACTCGATCATCTAATGAAATGGCGGATTTGTGGGCCAAACAAGGGGTGGATAGTGATGTTTCCTCCGGTTGATATTAGTTTAAGCTTTAAATTAATGTTCACTTTTCTTTTTTCAGTTGGTATAATGATCTTATACTTTTGTTTTAGCCTCCTTTGGCTTTGGTACGTAGTTGTTCTTTATATTTTCATTAATCAAAGTTTATCTAATACCAATACTAAAAGAAATTGTACAAGCAATCATGTGAGAAATGAATCCAATTGAGAAATTTTTTATGAACGTGTTGGAAATACTTGAAAATGGATGCATACCTATGTTATTTCAGTGGATCAAATTTAAGACTCATTCTTTTTCATTTTATTCTAGATTTCAACCTCCTCCTTTAGAAATAGTAGGTTCTTTCTATTTCAGCCTCCTCTAAAGACAAGGAATAGGATGGAGTTGTGGAAACCCTTTATGTGTATGCTTCTGGCTGTGTCCCTCAAAGTCCCTTTCTTAGAGTTTAACTAGTGCGGACACATGCTTTGCATGCTTAGGAATTATAACCCAATAGTATTTGACATAAAAATCCCGAGCATTACATTTTTGGCCCCCATGTCTTTTCATAAGATAAACTGATAAATGAAAACGGTCTTCATGGATTGTCTGAGCGGGACCCTGGTTTAGGCGTGTTTTGAGAAACCCTGGTGTGTGATGTAATACATTGTTGTTTGATACACTATTTTTTTGGAGTGTATTGTGAATGTGGCAATTATTACTATTACCTCACTGCTGTTTGATCAGGCAAACTTTGGGGAAAGTATTTCACATTTGGACACATTTATGCGAAGCTGGCAATTCCTACCCCGTCTTCTAGGAAATGGTTTCTTGAGGAGCTAAGGAAAACCTCTTTCCACATCAAAAGACACTACACCAAACAGTGAAAACATGGCAAGCGCAGAAAATTAGGGGTTTTTCCATGCTATGGAGGAATCCTCGGTGGCCTTGCACAAACATGTCATTGGTTTTTCTCAGATGACCAATCTTCTTAATCTAATAGTTGAAATTGTCAGCATGTGGTGACCGCGATGCCAGGGTACTGTCATGCATCACTGGTAATGGGGGTGGTTTCAATGAAAACAACCTTTATTTTTTAGCTTCCGGCCGGCGCTCAAAATCTTGTAAGTTGGTAAAATTGTGTTGGTTTCAACTACTGACTATTCTAAAACAGTCCCAAATATCAGTACAATCCAGTATCAACATCTTTGTATCAAACATAAACGCCCATGGAAAATTTTGACGGGTTCACAAAAAGCATATCAATTGCATCAACAGCTTAAAACTTTATTGACTGTAATGGGGCACTTGCATTTTACTTTGAGCAGGGACTAGTTGGAAGCCAGTCGTTTTCATTGAATTTAAGAGTTTAGGGGATCTGCCATATAGGGAACACTTCTTTTCTTTTCAGGAATGGATATGCATAGCAGTTTGGTCGACTTCTGAACTGACTATAAATATTGGGAATGGGTTCGTTATCTCCTTGGATGTATTGATATGATCAGAACAAAATATCTCTGGATCTCCATAAAATAGGAATGCTATGGAAGTCATCTTTGTCACTGAATGATTGTGGGATACAAATTGTGCCATTAAGATTTGTCTTTCTTATCATGATTTACATCAACTTATTAAAATTTCTGTTTACAGAAGCAAGAACTAATTTGTTATAGAAGCAGCTCTGTTTGTCTACTGCAGAACCAAATTGAAAAATAAAGCATAACAATTTTAGTTTTCGACCTATGGTTTCCCAAATCAGGCTATGCAACTTACATCCCAAAGTGCCAGTTAGAAACAACCCCAAATATGATTGTATTACCTTTTCAAGTATCATCTCAGTTGTTTTATCAGATAATCTCATAACTGACTCGTATAGAAGTGCAATCAACATTTGCTTGACCTGTACAAATCCTTCCAGTTTACTGCCTCTGTCTGAGAGAATAACTGTCGGCCAATTAATTATGTATCGATTGCAAAATCAATTTTATAGAACTTTTTTTTTTTTTCGAAATTAAATCGTATGAACAAGATTTTATTAGATTTTTTAAAAAGTTTGTTAAAGAAAAAACTATTTTACTTGATAAGAGGACGTGACTGGGTTGGGCGTGGCTTCATAGTATTATTAGGCTTATCAGCTGCATTTAGTTTGGTGCGGCTATGGAGGTCCAGGATAGACGAATGACATGCTGGAGGGTAGAATTGTGCCTGTTGAATAATGGCTTAGCATATATTGTTGTCGGAAAAGTGAATCATTATAGTTCCCAAAGGGGGGATTATGAGGAGAGCAAGGACTATTCTCTCTCGGGTTTGTGGGGGGGGGGGGGGGGGGGGACATGGCCGCACACATAGTACCAGGGTAATTAAAGGGGTGGGAGTCGAACTCGAGACCTTTGGAATCAAACCAAGTCTCAAGCCAACTGCAGCAAGGTTCTATATTTTTGGGATGAATGTAATAATGATGGACAATTTTTAAGGGTAGTTTCTTTGGTGCAAGTGGTTGGTGCTAAACCCAGTGTTGTGGCCCACTACCATGTAGGACCCTAACTGTGCGTGCCTAAAAATTACGGACTTGGTTTAGGTGATAATGAAGGTTTTCAGAGAGGCTGTTTAGCTAAACAGGAACGTCTCTGGTGATCCGAAATCTGAAAGGGAAGAGAAAGCAGAGGTCAGGGCCCAAGGCTGCTGTCAGCCAAAGGCACTCCGACGCCTGAGTTAGTGCAGTCATTGAACTAGGGTGAAGTGAGGAAGAAGATATGAGCAAAATCAACAGGATATAGACTGTATTATTGCGTACCTCTTATGGGATTACCATGCAGGTATATGTAGGAGAGAGTAGAAGGTTCCATAGTGGAGGTAGGTGGGGATACTTGTCCCATCAGCCCACTCCTAGGATCAAAGTAGATGAGGATACTTGTCCCATCGGACATCCCCTCAAATCCCTCACATAAATGTGGACGTGATAGGGAAGGTCCCTTATCAGTATTTGGCGGCCACCCTATCTGTCAGGGTGCTATGTACTGCAGCTGTCCCATCCCATAATGGAGATTAGACGCCCGGTATTCACCTCGGCGCCTGGCCGAACTGGAGAGGATCCGGGGTCGAGAGTTAACTGCTGGAATATGAGATGCCGACCTCCAAGGGAGTGTGTTCGGTTCTCTTTACCGATGTAGACCGGGTCTCGGTACTTGCTGGCACTAACGCCGAACTGACTGAGACCGAACTCAGAGCAAGCCCCCCAATTGGTACTGCTACCGAACTGGAAGACGATTTCTGGATTACGGAAATACCCTTCACAATAGCCCCCCAGCCCCCGACTTTGGTAGCTCTCAAGTTTCCGAGGTTGGGGGCGGAATGATGGGGGATTTCTTGGTGCCGAGCTCATAGTTCTAGAGATTGCTGCTGTCTGATCTTTATTATATTGCTCCGCTAGCCGAAAGCGACAATGTCGCTTCGTCTGCCCGAAGTAATTAATTGCAAGGGCTGCATAGGAGTGGTAGGTGTACTGTTGCGCCACGCGTCATAATTTGGCAGGTGGTACAGCTGAACTGAAGCGACGCGTACGTCCCCCGAAGCAGCATTATGACGGCGTGACCTAGGGACTCGAACGGACGCCTGCCTCGCTCTATAAAAACAGGGCGTCTTCTTCGTCCCTTCATTTTGGCATTCTGAAGAGGAAACTCCTGCTGTTAGAGCTCTTCTTGTCTGGATTCCTCTTTCCGCCTCCGCCACGCCAACTAACCCTTGTGAGTCTCTCCCTCCTTTTCTGTTTTCTGCTCTTCTTCTGGTCCCGTTAGGGTTTAGAGTTCCTGCAATCATGCCTCGTGACTCGAAGCCAAAGGTGGGAGCCTATAAACATTGGGCAGATACCCTTCAGGCCCTAGCGAAGTTCAGGAGGCTGTACAACATACCCGAAGAAGTCCTTGTTAGGTTAGATGACCCGGATGATCCCTTCGACAGTCTAGCCGGGCGGACTGGCTGGATGGCGTTCCCGCTGGTCTCCATTGTAGAAGGCGGGGTACGGTTCCCAGTCCACCCGCTTTTAAGGGAGTGTCTTCGGACGTGGAGGCTTTGCCCTTGCCAGTTAATGCCCAATAGCTTCAAAATAATAATGGGGGCGGCCGAACTGAATAGGATCCTAGGGATCAACCTCGGTGTGCATGACATCGAGGATTTATATGATTTGTGTAAAGCCGCAAAGTCCGAAGTCCATTACTACCTCCGTGTGAAGCCGAGAATAGAGCCCCTTGTGCATGACTTGGAGGATTCGAGTCGATACGCCGGGGAAGACCGCCTATTTGTCTCTGGGGATTGGGAGTTCGAGGCGTCCGCCCCTACTTCGGTCAAATTCTACAAGATTCCCCGCCGTCTCAGAACACCTCCAAGTAAATGCCGAGCTCAGATGTCTTGCTCTGCACTCATTTGTTTTACCGAACTCATACCTTGTTTTCTTCTTAGGCAGATCTCAGTGAAAGGAAGAGAGAGGCTCGCAGGGTCGGGTGGAAGAGGAATGTTGAGTGGCTGAAGGTAGTGAAGAAATACACGGGCCATCATACTCGCGCGGCCTGGGACCTTCTCGGTTACAAGCCGATCTACAATTCTTTTATTCCTCGAAGGTCGGGGGGCCTTCCTGCTGCTGAAGAGCCCGAAGGGAGCCCCAGACATCCTCCTGGTGAGGACTTTTGGGAGGAGAAGCCGGACATCAAGCCCGAACTTGATCCAGGAGTTGGTGCTTCCACCTCGGCACCCTTTCATCCGACCGTGAAGGTGAAAACAGAGCCTGACCTTGGAGCCGGAACCTCCACCTCGGCACCATCGCGGCAATCCTCGGATCCCCGACAGGCGAACGCCTCTCCTTCAAATTTGGAAGAAGAAGAAGAGATGCCGCTGCAGAGACGTCGCCCCCCCCCCGTCCAGTTCATAGACCTAGAATTTGAGGCCTTCGGAGAGCCGACCCCACTAGCTACTATTCCCCCGGCCTCTGACGGGAAGGGGCCTTCTCCTGCGCCGAGCATGCCGATCGTACCTCCGGGGATGCCGGTGAAGCCCTCAGCAGAGGGCCCCCAGAAACGTCCCGCTGAGAAGAAGGGGGGCCCGGTCGAGAAGAAGTCTCGGCAGGAAGGGCCAGTGGACGAGCCTGGGAAGGGGGGCGCCCCCGTGGAGAAGAGCGCCATTTTGGAAGAGGGAATTATCCCTCCGAAGGAGGGGGATGCCCCATCTTGGAGGGATGCCGTTCCCCCTTTTCCAGGAAATATGGAGAGGGGGGATGAGACTTTCGCAAAGAAGGCTGTCGAGGTGGACCCGACTAAGCGGACTGTCTGCATCCCTTTCCAGCCGAACATGATGGTGCAGCCAGGGAGGCCCTTGTCGATCAACGACCGGCTTTGTAGCGACTCCCTTGTGGCCGCTGCGATTACCAGAGCCTGTTGCCTTTCGAAGGACATGGAGAAATTCGAGAAGCAGGAGGATGCGGCTCTGGTGATGTCGGCGATGCAAGCATCAATCGCTGTAAGTTGTTTTGTTTCCTCTGGCTTCATAGTTTTCTTCATCTCGGTAAACTTCCTGACTTGAACTTTTCTGACGCAGAATGTCCAAAAGCTCGAAGTGGTACTGGAGAGGGCTTTGGCCAGGTCTTCCAAGGCTTCTCAGCTAGAGCGCGAGAAGAAGAAGATTACAGCCGCCCTCGAAGTAAGTACGAGGCAGATAAAGGAGCTGGAAGAGAAGAACCAGAAGCTCGCTTCGGAGATGGACTCAGCAGGCGTCGAGATCATCAGGCTGAGGACCGAGACGAATGACTTAAAATGGGCGGTTGATGTAAAGGCCAAGAGGGCTGCCGAGCTGGAGGCTGAAGTACGTAAACTCCAGGCCGAGAAGGCAGCCTTGGCAAAAGCAAAAACCAAAGCTGAGACCAGTCTGCAGAGAGAGATGGCCAAAAAGGAGAACACAAGCAAGGAGATGGCCGAACTCAAAAAGTCTTTGCAGGATGAGGTCGATGAAGCATATAAAGATGGAGTGAGGTTCGCGACAAAGACCTATGAGGGCAAGCTCGACGGCGTTTGTCGGAGGGCATACGAACTTGGAGGCAGGGCTGCATTGAAAGAGGCGGGGATCTCGGAAGATCACCCCGTATATCGTGATCCGCCCAAATTTGTTCGTCGCACCTCGGCTCCAATCCCTCCTCCCGAAGGTCCCGGCTCTGACGCTCCGCCTTCTTCAGATCCCCCTCCTGCTTCGACATCTGCGGAACTTGACGCTAAGGCTGGTGGGGGGGGGGGGGGGGGGGGAAGGAATGATGATGATGTACCTTTTATTTTTCTGCATTTGGGAAGAATATTTGTATTTTCTTTTTATGTGTAAATACATTTGTGATAAATGAAAAAGACTTTCTTCAATCCCCGCGTTATCTTTTGCAATCAAGAATAACTGATTAGTTAGTGAGACCAAGCTCGGCTTCTATGACCGAACTCGAAGTACCAAGTTTGTTACCCGAGGTATGTTTGTTAGGTTCCGCAACCATAACAAAGCACCGATCTCGGTAGAACTGGCCGTATGGCGTAAGCTGGTCCTGTGACCGAGCCTGTATACCAAGTTTGTTACCCGATGCATTTTTGTCAGGTTCCGCAACCATAACAGAGCACCGATCTCGGTAGAACTGGCCGTATGGCGTAAGCTGGTCCTGTGACCGAGCCTATATACCAATGCCGAGTTCTATAACTTGGCTAGATTTGGAAGATAAAATATTCTGTAAAAAGAATCAATTTTATTGACTTTCGATATCTAAGTACACATCAAAAGTAATACTTCTTGAGGTGCGTGGCATTCCATGGACGTGGCAGTCCCCTACCCTCCATGTCCTCAAGCTTGTATGCAGACTGCCCGGCTACCGAAGTTACTTTGAACGGCCCATGCCAGTTCGGTGCGAACTTTCCTTCGCTGGGATTTTTATCTGCTGGAAGTGTCTTTTTCAAGACCAGCTCTCCAGGTGAGAACTTTCTTTCTTTGATCTTTAGATTGTAACCCCCTGGCCAACTGTTGTTGATAAGAGGCGAGGCGAATGGCTGCTGATTCCCTTCGCTCTTCAGCTAAGTCGAGCTCCGTGGCGAGGTTCATATCGTTCCGGCCTTGATCAAATAGCTTCGACCTGAGCGTCGGTAGGCCGACCTCAAGTGGAATCACGGCTTCCATCCCGTAGGCTAGGGAAAAGGGCGTAGCCGAGGTCGAGCGTCTAGGGGTGGTCCTGTATGCCCAGAGGACACTTGGAAGTTCCTCGACCCATCTCCCTTTGGCTCAATCTAATCTCTTTTTGAGTCCGTCAAGCACTACCTTGTTAGAGATTTCGGCCTGTCCGTTGCTCTGGGGGTATGCTGGGGTAGAAAAGTAGTTTCTGATGCCAAATTCTTGACAGAAGTTTTTGAAAAAGTTGGAGTCGAACTGGGTCCCATTATCCGCGACCAAGGCTCGAGGCACTCCAAACCTTGTTACGATGTTCCTCCATACGAAGTTTTTGGTATCATTCTCAGTGATGGAAGACAACGCTTCAGCTTCTATCCACTTGGTAAAATAGTCAGTAGCTACTATTAACCATCTTTTATTCCCAAGAGCTCGGTGGAGAGGTCCCACCAGGTCCAGTCCCCACTGGGTGAAGGGCCAGGGGCTGGAAAGAGGACTTAGGTCATGTGTCGGTTGATGGAGAGAGTGAGAGAACTTCTGATACTTCTCACATTTCCTGGCATAGACCTCTGAGTCCTTCTGCATATAGGGCCACCAGTACCCCTGGCTGATAGCTCGGTAAGCCAGTGACCGACCTCCGATGTGGTTGCCACAGATCCCTTCATGGATTTCATAAAGGAAGTCCTCGACTTTGCTTGGATGGACGCACTGGAGGTAAAGGCCATTGTAGGACTTTTTGTAGAGATTGCCATCCGGAGAGAGCCAGAATTGGGCTGCTTTTAGCCTCACTTTGTAGGCCTAGTTCTTGTCCTCGGGAAGCTGATCATTTTTGAGATAGGAGATGAGTTCATCCATCCAGCTCGGGCTGAGATCAATACACATGATCTGCCGAGGTGGGTGGAGTTCTATACTTGGTCTGTCTAGTGCTTCTACTTCGACAGTTCTTTTTCTTCCTGCCTCGACAGCAGAGGCCAGGTTTGCAAGTGCGTCGGCGTGAGAGTTGGAATCTCGGCCGATCTGCCTGACTTCAGCCTTTTGGAACTGAGATAGAAGTTGCTTGGTGTGGGCTAGGTAGGTTGTCATCCTGTCGTCACGGGCTTGGTAATCTCCATTGAGTTGGCTTGTGACCAGCTGTGAATCGCTAAAGATCACCAGTTGTTGTGCCCCCAGGATTTTTGCGCTGCCCAGCCCTACAATTAGTGCTTCATACTCAGCTTCATTGTTAGATGCTTTGAAGTCAAGAGTCAGGGCTTGCTCAATGACGAGGCCCTCTGGAGACTGGAGGACGATGCCAGCGCCAGCCCTTCTGGAGGTTGAGGATCCATCCACGAAGACTTTCCAAGATGAGTCGAGGAACCGTTTCCAGGACCGCTCCTGTTCGGTCTCAGTAGTAGTGGTTGCCTCCACCTCTTGGCCCCCCAGTTCGGTGTCGAGGTGGCTCGGTGCCGAATTAGGAGAGGTGAACTCCACGATGAATTCTGCCAGCACTTGGGCTTTGATGGCCGTCCTGGGTTGATATTGGATATCGTATTGTCCCAGCTCAACAGCCCATTTAGACACTCTTCCAGAAAAGTCTGCCTTTCTGAGGAGGGACTTGAGCGGATGTTCGGTCACAACCATTATGGAATATGTCTGGAAGTAGTGGGAGAGCTTGCGGGAAGCACTGATGAGTGCGAACGCAAGCTTCTCTAATGGTAGATATCTCGTCTCGGCATCCAGCAGGATTTTGCTTGTGTAATAGATGGGCTTTTGCTGCCTGTCATTTTCTCGTACGAGTACAGAGCTTACTGCATGGTCCGAAACTGCCAGATATAGGTATAAGACCTCACCCCATTCCGGGGTGGAAAGCAGGGGAGGGGAGGAGAGGTATACTTTGAGTTCCTGGAGGGTACTCTCGCACTCCGGGGTCCATTTGAACCCTAAGCTCTTTTTCAAGAGCTGGAAGAAGGGACGACATTTATCTGAAGCTCGACTGATGAAGCGGTTTAGTGCTGCTGCCATCCTGGTAAGTCTCTGAACCTGTTTTGCCGAGGTCGGACTCTGTAGGGCCCTGATCGCCGAAATTTGATCGGGATTGGCCTCTATTCCTCGTCTGGTAACCAGGCTGCCCAGGAATTTGCCCGAGCCGACGCCAAATGCACATTTGGAGGCGTTCAGCTTGAGCTTGTATTGTTTGAGGATGGAGAAGGTTTGATGTAAGTCATTTAAGTGGTCCTGTAACCTTTTAGACTTAACGATCATGTCATCGATATAGACCTCGACCGTCCTGCCGAGCTGGTCCTGAAACATCTTGGTCACTAGCCTCTGGTAAGTCGCACCCGCGTTTTTTAACCCGAAGGGCATGACTTTGTAACAGTAGGTGCCTCTGGGTGTTATGAACGCAGTTTTTTCTTGATCAGGCTCATACATCGGAATTTGATGGTAACCTCGGTAGGCATCGAGGAAACTCATCCTATCGTGCCCGGCAGTGGCGTCGATCAACTGGTCTATCTTTGGAAGGAGAAAGCTGTCTTTGGGACATGCTTTGTTAAGATCGGTGAAGTCTACGCAGACCCTCCAGCTCCCATTCTTCTTTTTCACCACAACCGTGTTGGCTAACCACACAGGATAGTGGATTTCTCTGATAGCTTCAGCTTCTAGCAATTTTTTGACTTCCTCGGTCACAGCCTCTGCTTGTTGGGTGCCCGTCCTGCGAGTCTTTTGGACAACGGGTTTATGCTTGGGATCTACATTCAGCTTGTGGCTCATGACCTCGGAGGCGATGCCAGGCATTTCATATGGGGTCCAGGCGAAGACCTCTCTATTCTTTAACAGGAAGTCGAGCATTTCGGCCCTTTCCTCGTCAGCAAGCTGGCTACCGAGCACGAAGAATCTTTCCGGATCGTTGGGATCGATCCTGACTTCGGTAAGGTCTTCAATGCTCTTCTGCTCGGGAGTTCGGCCCACAACGTCGAGCTCGGTCATGTGGATTCGCTGCGGCTCTGCATCTCCGGGGATTACGGCCATGAGATATTCCTTGGCCATTTCTTGGTCACCACGGACTATGATAACTTCGAAGCCCCCGTTCTCGTTCTGTAACAGGAACTTGAGCTTCTGGTGATGGGTGGAGGGGACAGCCTCCATGTTATGGGGTCAGGTTCTTCCCATGATGGCATTGTATGGAGATTGAGCATCTACCACCAGGAAGTCTGCTGTCATGGGGGGCCCTCCTACCTCGACCTTGAGGGAGATCTTCCCTTTGGGATACACTGTCTTGGAGCTGAAACCCACCAACGGGGTGCGAGCTTCCTGCAGGTCCTTCTCTTTCAGACCCATCCTTTTGAAGCAATCTAAATAGAGGATTTCCGAGGAGCTCCCGGGGTCCACTAGGATCCTTTTGACATTGAAGTTCTGTAACCTCATAGTCAGAAGAAGAGGATCATTGTGGGGTAGCTGGACCCTGGCCAAGTCTTTGTCAGAGAACCAAATTTTTGGCCTCTTTATACGTGCTTTCTTTGCTGAGGGACCAAGCTCAGCAGTCATCACTTGTTTGCCGTGCTGGGCCCTCCTGGCCTCAGTGCGGGCCCGGTCACTGCCTCTAGGGGCAGGGGCTAGGTGAATGACGTCGGTGGTCCCTACAAGCTCGTCGCTATCTCAGTCGTCGGGGTGGCATTGCTGAGCATGGTTCACTCTGCCTTCTTCTTTGACGTGGTCTCTGAGATGACCGTCTTTTACGAGCCTTTCGAGGTGCGCCTTGAAGGCATGGCAATCCTCGGTTCTGTGCCCTCTATCTTTGTGGTAGGCACAGAATTTGCTCTGATCTCGGGAGGCGGCGTCACTTTTCATAGGTTGGGGCCATTTGAAGAAGGGCTGGGCTTGGATCTTGCCGAGGAGTTTGTAGATAGGCTCCTTGAAGATGGTATTGACGGCTCTGTAAAAAGCGCCACTTGATTTCGGCCTCGTGCTGCCTCCCGAGGTGGGGACAGAACGTGCTGCCGAGCTAGATGGCTCTTTATTTCGATCCGCCTCTTTCTTAGCAAGCCTCCTTTCTTTCCTCGAAGGACGGTCCTCCGGACGGCCCTCCTGCCAAACATTATGGCTCTCCCGAGCTCGGATTTCGTCCTCTTCTTGCTCAACGTACTGGTTTACCCGGGCCATCAGTGCCTTCACCGAAACCGCGGGGTGACGCACCAATTTCTTCCGAAGCTCATTGCCCGGTAGCAAAGCTTGTTGGAAGGCCGTGACGGCTACCTCGTCATTGGAATTTTCGATTACGCTGTAGATGGTCCAGAACCTTTTGGCGAATCGAGTGATATTCTCAGTCGGCCTCATCTTGATTGAGATCAGGTCGGCGTCAGTCTTCGGGATGACCCGGTGTGCTTGAAACTTCTCGACGAAGGAGTTTCGGAGCTGTCGCCAGCTCGAAATCGATCCCTCGGAGAGTGCACAGAACCACCGAAGCGGGAGGTCACCCAGGCTGGAGGAGAAAACCTTGCAATCAAGGTTTCTGTCGCCGCTGAATACCGACATCTTCTGGGTGAAGTGTCGGAGATGAGCTTCGGGGTCTGACGTCCCGTCATAGAGATTGAAGCGTGGGACGCTGAATTTATCAGGAGAGGATGATCTCTGATTTCCCTAGTAAATGGAGATGTGCCGTGGATGTCACTATATCTCGTAGCCAACCGACCTCGAGCGAGGCCGACGTGCTCTAGGTTCTACTGCACGGCCAGCTTAATTTGTTGATCAATATAAGCAGCCATGTCGGGGTCGGCCCCGGTCTCCCGCCTTTGCCTCCGGCGCTGCTGGTGGTCGGCGCTGGCGTGGGTGTTACTCGAGCCCTCTTCTCGAGCTCGGGCACGCCTCTCGTTTAGTTGCTCCCTTAGATCTGGCTGACCCTCGGGACCCCGCCGAGCCTGCTGCCGAGGTGGAGGCGTGTGAGGGCAGGGTTCCGTCCTTTGTCTCAAGCTGTCGCTGAAGCTGGAGGATCTGCTCTTTTTGTTCTTCAATGACGAGGTTTTGAGCCTTGATTGCTTCGGCTTGGGCCTCAACATCTTTCTCTAGGGCCATGTCGTCGTCACCTTCGTCACCGAGGTGGACGTGGTCATCTTCCATGTGGTCTTCGTGATGAGACCGACGAGGATGAAACTGCACAGGAGCCCTACCTCGTTGG
Source organism: Umbellularia californica (assembly GCA_028538565.1). Classification (NCBI taxonomy): domain Eukaryota; kingdom Viridiplantae; phylum Streptophyta; class Magnoliopsida; order Laurales; family Lauraceae; genus Umbellularia; species Umbellularia californica. The sequence continues at coordinate 72,453,522 of JAPQWN010000005.1, forward strand.
GATTGTTCCTGAGGAGGAACGTCCTTGCGGGGTGGCTCGGTGAAAACAACCTCCAGACGTGGACGCTCTGCCTGAGAGGAAGTTGGCCGGGCCCGTACTGCTACAGGACCGTGCCGAGGAGACGCTGCTGCATCTCTTGACGATGAGTGTGTCACCGTGACGGGTGAACCTACACTTCGAATACCAGGTTCCCCATCCGCTCTTCTCAACTAAGGGTTGGGTGGTGTCTGCCTGGTATCTCTTTGCTGGCTTGTTACCAATGCCCATACCTGGTTCGTCACCAGTGGAGGCGGCATGAGAGGCAGGTATGTCTCTTGCTGCTTGGACCTGGACGGTCCAGCAACGCTCTTTCCTTTCTTAGCCTTAGGAGGCATGGCTGTTAGGATGAAAATATGGATTTTTCAGATCATTTCCCACAGACGGCGCCAAATTGTGCGTGCCTAAAAATTACGGACTTGGTTTAGGTGATGATGAAGGTTTTCAGAGAGGCTGTTTAGCTGAACAGGAACGTCTCTGGTGATCCGAAATCTGAAAGGGAAGAGAAAGCAGAGGTCAGGGCCCAAGGCTGCTGTCAGCCAAAGGCACTCCGACGCATGAGTTAGTGTAGTCACTGAACTAGGGTGAAGTGAGGAAGAAGATGTGAGCAAAATCAACAGGATATAGACTGTATTATTGCGTACCTCTTATGGGATTACCATGCAGGTATATGTAGGAGAGAGTAGAAGGTTCCATAGTGGAGGTAGGTGGGATACTTGTCCCATCAGCCCACTCCTAGGATCAAAGTAGATGAGGATACTTGTCCCATCGGACATCCCCTCAAATACCTCACATAAATGTGGACGTGATAGGGAAGGTCCCTTATCAGTATTTGGCGGCCACCCTATCTGTCAGGGTGCTATGTACTGCAGCTGTCCCATCCCATAATGGAGATTAGACGCCCGGTATTCACCTCGGCGCCTGGCCGAACTGGAGAGGATCCGGGGTCGAGAGTTAACTGCTGGAATATGAGATGCCGACCTCCAAGGGAGTGTGTTCGGTTCTCTTTACCGATGTAGACCGGGTCTCGGTACTTGCTCGCACTAATGCCGAACTGACTGAGACCGAACTCAGAGCAAGCCCCCCAATTGGTACTGCTACCGAACTGGAAGACGATTTCTGAATTAAGGAAATACCCTTCACACTAACCATTGAAGAGAAAAAATAAATAAAGAACCCTCACATGCACGCCCCTTCCTTCGAATGTTTCCTCCTCCATTGTGGAAATGGATGATTTGCCTTTTAGTCATCTCCCAGGCTTATGTAAGGATAATGAAAAAGGGGAAATGCATCTTATAAATCACCACTATTTTAGGATGTTGGCAGTGGTGGAGCTAGGATTTCTTATAGGAGGGGCAAACGATGGTTGGCCGATAATGTCAGTAACACCTTTGTTGCAATGTTTACCCCCCCCAAAAAAAAAAAAAAAACTCCTTTGTTGCAATTATTTTTTTCATTAATAATGACAAATAAATAAATAAATAAAGTCTATTATCTATGGTTGATCTCCGTATCTCTAGTTACTGATGAGGATTCAATTCTTTTTTCTCTCTAAAGTGGTTAAGAAAACAACTATGAAGTTTTCATCAATGATGAATGTTAATTCTATGAAGAATGAAGTGAATTATGTCCATTAATTTTAGGGGTAGATGGCTTGACATGAAGGTTCTGCACCATCATGCTCTCTGACTTTTTGCAAAGAGGACAAGGACTTGACATTCGTGGTGCATTATGGAGTGGAAGTTTACAGGAAATGATCTTTCTTTTAGTAAGAAGTGAAATAGAAGGCTGAGTTTTCATCTTGACTTTCTTGGATTGTTATCATGAAGTTTGTGTGTGTCGCAAAGCTTGTCACATTCAAGAAACTGTTTGGAGATGATGAATTGGTTTCTTTTCATGGTTCATGTACTACACTATTGACTTTTGCAAGAAGCCCAAACTTCTTCCAAATTGGAGTAACAATGCCATTCAGTACTTGAGTAGTTTTGTTATTATATGCACAAGTGGGTAGGATTCGATCAGTAGAAACACTTTAAAAGTCTGGTCCCAATGCTTTAGCAGTGGCTTACATTCAAGGTGAGTAGTTTGAAGTTGGAGATGTTAGCCCTAGTAAAAACCCTACCATGCACTGTTTATTTAGTAAAAGGAGCACCGAAGATGAGAGTAAAAGTGGACACATGAAGTGGCAAAATTTTTTTTTTTTTTTTACCGCAACATATTTGGATAAAAGAAAGTGGAGTGAAAGGGAAGAAACTACTCTTGACATCTACTACATCTGTCCTGCAGTTCTCACATCAATGGACCAGTTAACAGCCTATGGACAATAGAGACTGATGGTGCATAGTAAGGTGATTTCTAGTAAATCTCATTTAGGCCTTACGATGTTATATGATCCCATCCATCTTATTGATTAATCTAGAACACTGTATCCGGCACATGAAATTTGATCCAGAGCTTGCTTGATTCTTCAAGATATAAAAAAAAAAGTTTGAATCATTAAACTACAATTCTAGCCCAACTTGTCATGCTAAGGGGGTGATTGTTTGGAATAATTTTTACGAGAATTCCATGTTGGGACCGTGTCATCCCTCTAGCATTTGGAATACCCTATTTCCTTTTTGTGAGATCTCAGATATATCAACAAGAATTCTCTGATATATTGCATTCAAACAAGCCCTGAGTATAGACATTTGAGGGTTATTTTTTGATCCACCATTGTATACCTACCTCCTCTCATAACTAATAACTAGGATAAGGGTTGCAAAAGAAAGGGTAGGGATTTTACATAAAGAAATGTTACATTTGCTTGTTGGTCATTATTTCATAGGAAATGTTGCATTCAGATGGGTTATAACCAGAATGAGAACAGGCTCACCTAAGGGTCTTTTTGGATGTATGGTGAATTGAAGTCTGCATCAAATTGAAGTCTGCATCAAATCAAGAGAGAATAAAATATAAAGTGTTATGATGGTGTTTTATTTTTAGTTATTTGGTATGGAATCTTTTTGACTTTTTATAATGAAAATGCAGTTTTTTTGTCTTTTAGTGGAGAAAGGAGATTGCTTTTTTTACTTTTTTTGAAAAAGATGGAGGGAATTTTGAAATTATGTACTTTTTATATGACCCACTGTCTTTTCCTGTCTGAATAATGGAGGCTTTACTTCACCTCACCTTAATTCACCACACATCAAAACACGTCCTAAGATTTTCTTGCTCAATAAAAAAAAATATTAGTTGAATGTAGTATATAAATGAAGTCTGCATACCTTTTTTAAATTATCAGTTGCTTTAGACTTGTAAGTGCAAACTTTTCTCATTTTCTTTTCTGCAAGCGACCATACTGGCAGGCAGAACTGATTATTCTATTGGCACTTGTGAGAGTAGATGTCCCTAGACTAGAAAGTGCAAATTTCTCTCATTTCCTTGTAAGCAAGCCGCCGTACAGGATGGGGCAACTGATTATTCTATTGGTACTTAGTGGAGAGTTCAGAGTAGATGTCCCTAGCACTTAATTATGCTTGCTGGGACAAAGTTCTTGTTGTTAATAAGAGTAAAAGTACCTGTGACAGTTTGTGCAGCCGCCGCCGAAGCAGGAATCAGATGTCCTTTTCTCTAACAACTCAATTCCCACGGACCACGTTGGATTCCACTTTCTTTGCTCCAGCGGAAAAGCAACATGTCTTTTAACATTTCGTCTCCAAAATCTCGTGGCACCAAATGAAAGGATAAGGGTGAGAGTAGAAAAGCCTATAAGGTTTACACCTCTTCTGCAAAAACCTAGCTGCATAAATGGGTCCTTGGAGGCTTAGGGCTTTGGTAATGCCTCTCTTGGGTCTACGTGGATTGTTGTTTCAATGGGAGAGATGAATCCTTTATCTATGCCCCTTCCATAGAAAATCAAGATCCTGCCGATCAAGGAAAATCACTTCAATTTTTCCATTTTTCACAAGCAAAATGAGTCTCACGGTGGGCTGAATGAAAAGTCAGAATAATTTTCCTTTCTATCAAGGAAATCTCTCATCACACAAACACAACTAGAAATTTCTTATTTTCCTTCGAATGACAAATGACCAACCTCTTACGGCTGTCATCATGGAATTCTTTGAACAATATTCTATTTGATGTAAATCCATCAGAGGAACCTATATTTAAAATCAAAAGCATTATTTCCTCTTGTATTTGCTCCCGGTTAGTGTTTCATTGCCTGTTAGCAAGTCAACTGTTTTTTTTTTTTTTTTTTTTTTTAATCATGTGTTTTACACAATGAAGATAGGCTCAACTATAGCGGGAGTGTAATTTGACCCAAAGTTGATCCAAAGGTAGACATTGATTTTGAGAGACTTACATAGATTTCAAATATGACCTACACTGATGGATTTGTAGCTGGATTTGGAATTCTCAGAGGCCAGTCCCTGGAGAATTCAGGTTCTATTACCTTACGAGGTATTGTGTCCATTGCCACAAATAGTGACTCTCAAGATTCTATAAACAGATCTAGTGTAGCAGTGTAGGTCTACCCTATTTAGTCATTCTACAAAGAAATGGGCCTAACCCTTTCAACACCACCAATATGATATGGAAAGTAGTGAATTTCAACGATGTAGGATTAAAGAAAAAGAAGCTTACTGTTAAATCTATGTACTTCCAAAAATTGATTTGATTTTGAAGCTTCAAGCTGATGATCTCTGAAAATATGTAAACTCTTGTGTAATTTTTTATTTTTTTTGGTAGAATGTTTACCTTAAAATGCCATTAAATTTGTGGCATGTGGGCGGCCCAAAATAAAAGAGGTCATATTAAATTATTTATCCACAAAAAGAAAAAAACCAAATAAAATCAGCGTTTTAACTATTTTTTAAAATTTCGACATCAATTTCAAAGTTTTAATTTTGATGGTTAAGAATAAAGTAAAGCATACGTGCATACTTCATCGATGGCCAATCCGCATCCTCCTCTTGCATCTTGGTGGGTCCAATGGTCCCCCAAAAGGCCCTGTTTTTCTCATAGTGTTGCATCTTCATTGCGTTTCTCTGCTTAAAAAACAAAAGTGTCATGATATATATTTCAACCATTGGCAAAACTAAAAATATTGACAGAAAAACTTGACAAGTACAAAAAAAATTAAAAAAGAAAATAATAATAATAACTTTTATGTGTTTTGTACTTATTTATTATCTTAATCACTTCTAAAGTTAGTTTATTCTATTAAAGTTCTAAAAACACATCCCAAGAAATCCAAAAATCTAAAGAATGTCCTCCTATTTTCCTTAACAAAAAGTCTACTTGTCTCGGGACTCATGTCCCGGGACTGGCCGACTCCACATGAGGAGGGCATTTTGGTCATTTAAATGACCAAAATGCCCTCCTCATGTGGAGTCGGCCAGTCCAAATGACCAAAATGCCCTCTTCATGTGGAGTCGGCCAGTCCCGGGACATGAGTCTCGGGACAAGTAGCATTCCTCTTTCCTTAAAAGGATAATTTTCAAATGATGATGGCTTTGGTGACGTGCACATCATCTATGTGGGGTGGATAGGATAAGCTGTCACTAATTAATTAGTCATTTGATGTTACATTCCTTAAAAAAATCAAGCTTAGCCATATTTCATTAGGTTGGGCATGGGCATGGACATGGACATGACTATCCATCTATGTATGTCTTATTATTCGGTGGCGGCGTAGAACCACTACGATGCGAGTCTTCTACAACTTTTAATAAAAAAGTTTGTCTTGCCTCCTCTGCTACACAAGTGGCATTGTGGCAACTAGTGGTGGATTAGGGTTTGCATTTAAAGGGGGCAGACTAAATAGGTAGTTGGGTTTTGGGGGCAAATTTAGAATTTCCATATAGAGATTTTGGAGACGAATCCAAGATTCTTTTTTGAATTTTTGCAAGCGGATCCAAACTTTTTCATATGAATTTTGAAAGTAGATTCAGGTCCAACAGGGCAGCTACCCCCAAATGCTTACATGTAGGTCTGCCCATGGCAGGCTCCTATGAGTAGACAACATACAATTCATAAGTGGTACGTCTAGATAACCGATTTAACCACTTCAGTTAGGGTTTACCTTTTATTTTATTTTATTTTATTTTTTTGATAAGGGCTTTCCCGTGGTATTTAACCCAACAGGACTATTCTTCGGGGCAAACACATGGAATCCACACACTTGTGCGCCTAATAAGTATAAAGCAAGCCTCGAGCACACGACATGGGGAGGAAACCCACTCACCCAACTCCCTAGTGGGTCTCAATTAGCACTACCTAGATCACTATTTCACCATATAATTCGTGATTAGAGTCACAACAATCCAAATGATAGCTTGATTTTTATGCATCATAAAATAAAATGATCAACACAATTTTGGTTTATGATTCATTTTTTCAATGGGCTAAGATTCTGTTAGATTGTGAACAAAATTTACATGATCTAGTATCAAAATTGAAATTCAAATTTAAGTAGGACACGGGCTAATTATGTAATGGCTTGAAATATTATATCTAAAATTTGGCCACACTTGTCAATTAAAGGAGAAAAAAGAATTGTTGTATCCATGTAATTTATAAATATATGATTTGTTCATCCTACCATTAGTGATACAGGAACATTGACAAGAAGAAAGTGACAACCTGCATATTAGAAACACTCATGCTGAGAATTATCTACCGTCCTTTGCACTTCACCTTTTTTTTTTTGTCAATATCCGCGATTGTTATTTACTATTTAAGGTTTTAATATGTAAAAACGTTATAGCTAAAAAAATATTATATTTGAGCTTCAAAAACAAATGAGATTTTTCAAAAATGATCATCAAATTATCTACACTTTAATGGAAAATGGATCAAGCGGAGGTACAAACTGAATGCCCAGCCATCATCAAGGTAATTTGAATCCTAGGAAAGTGAGGGTTACATCTATCTCGGCACCTTATGTCAAGACCCTTTTGATTTGCAATGTTTAGTTATTCACTAGCAGTTCAAGCTTTTTATTTCTTTATTTGTTAAGATGGTATTGGGGCCAAGGGCCAGAAGCCGTATGTTCGAATTCCCAGTACGTGTTTCTGTTGGCATTAGTCATTTGGCGTGTTTCTATCTGTGTGCAAAGCCCACCACGTGAGAGCGGCGCTCGAGCTTTTGGTGTTTCTGGTTATAAATAGGCTCTTAGTTTCATATCTTAATTCACATAATTGAAGTTATATCAAGATTTAACATAAGTAATAAATTGTTCAATCTTTACTCAGGTACAAATTTTGCTATCAAACAAAATGGCATTGAATTTTAAGTATGTAAATTATATACATGTAAAATCAAAACATGTAAATCCCATTCTCATATTCAAGAGTGAAATGATAAACGACATATAAACCTCCGATCGAAGGTGGCATATGATCATTCCTCATGATGAGATCTATCTACTGCACATCTCATCAGGTGTTGGGATCATCCATCTTTGGGTACTCTCAACTTGTTAAAGACTAAAAGGACTTGTTTGATTGAGAGCATTTCTAAAGAAATTCTCCTTCCTCAAAAAATTTCGTAATAGAAATATTATCCATGAGAATCCTGAATTACCATTTTTATTAGGTTCGAACGGTGTGAATTATTCGAGCGGCCATGTGAAAAATCACTTTTAGTTAAAATTCTAAATTTCAAAATATCTTAAATATTTTGGAAATTCCACTAAAAGAAAGCATTGAAAACCATAGGCCCAAATGCTTGAAACCAAACATACACTCACGCCTAGGGTTGCAAACGGGACGGTTCCAGATCGAAACCATAGTGGACCCGGACCTGATTTAAATAACGGTTCCAGTTCCGAAACCAATTTTGACTCGAAACCTGTTTTGTTGGTTTCAGAGCCGGTTCCGATAGGAAAATTCAAATCTGGTTTCGGAATCGTGTCTACCTAAAGAACTAGAATATAGTTCCAAAATCAATTCTAATTTCTCTTAATTTTCTTTTTTTCTTAAGATAAGTATATCGTTCAACTTATAACAGTGCATCAAATCTACTACCTCCAGTATTATATATAAAAATATAAAAGAAAAAGTTTATTTTGAAGTACAAATTTGTAATATTAAAGACTTATATGCGTGGCCTGTCGGAACCTATATGGACTCAAAATTTAACCAGTTTATCAATAGGAATCTAAATTGGATTCCGGATCTGGACCCATTTGTAAAATAAATAAATAAAAAGTTCTGGATCCCATTTTTTGCATGTCAAAACTTCGAGGCAATGGAAGATTCAGACGTACACCCGTTTGCAACCCTACTCATACCCCACAGTGGAACCACTTGTTTGCAGTTCATTCATTACAGACGAAAGAAAAGGTCTACTTGTCCCGTGACTGGCCCGACTCCACATGAGACGGCAGTTTGGTCACTTTGAAAAGTAGCAGGGCTCCAGACGAAATTTTCTTGTTGACGAATGACATTCCCAAGTCTCCATCCAACGAACCTTTCTTGCGTCTAAAAACAGTGCAGCCAAACTAACGTGCGCAGCCACCAACGGCTGCGATTGGTTATATAAAGATAAGCAGTATTACGTGGCATGCCCCTCCTACCAACCGCCGTGGTGGCCCACATGGCTCAATTTAGCATTCCCACCTCGACCACGACGACGACTCATCGTCCGCCGTTCGTCCCTTGAGCAGTAAGCCTTTGAATCTCCTCGTGCGCTTTCAGAAGTCGAACGCGTGTCAGAATTTGGTTGCTGGTTTTGTCGGCTTCCTGGACGACACTTGGACGCTAATCATAAGAGGAAATTTACAGAGAGACCCCCTGTAGTTTTTTAAAATTTTGTAATTACGATCTTAAGTTTGTCCCAATAGCAAAAGCACTCCTCAATTCTCTTTTGACATTCTCAAGTACACTTATTAACCCTGGTCAAAGTGGTCTTCACTAAAACTTCAGCTTTTGTGTGATGTAGTTTGATCATGGTTTAAATCAATGGGTTCAATAGTAGTTATTAGAAACATGATAAATATAATGTATTTGAAAAATTATAATGATTGGTTCTCAATTTCAAACTACCAGGAAATTTTAAAATAAAAATTATATCTAAGTAAAAACACTTACCATTTTTTATTCCTTTTAGCATTGATTCACTGCCATTATTATGATAGACAAACATATATATCTTGGGTATGCCACTGCTTAAACTCAATTAACATCCACATAAGTTTTATCATACCGTCTATAAGTCTTTTCAATCATCGTTATCATTGAAGTAAGGGAATGAAAATAAACATAATAAAAAAACAGAAAGGAGAGAAAAATTCCAAATTAAATTGGATTTTAAATCCTATACTCAGTTTTGTAAATGCCGTTTCTTAGATAAATAAATTAATCATAATGCTTTACCAAAAGAAAAAATACTTAAGTTAATCATAGTGAAGATGGATCTTAGCTAATTTAAATATATATATTTTTAAGTTAAGGTGGTCAGTAAGGTTGAGGAGAGCATTTGTTATTCTGAAAAACTCAGAGGTGCATAATGCCAAAAATAAAAGGGTTTCTTTATAAATTTCCCTTCTCTATTATACGGTACGTGTACGCTAAAATTCCAAAAACAGACATAAAATAAAGAAAAGAGATCTTTTAAACGGCAAAGACTGGTCATATTGCCTGTGTAAGACTATGCCTGTATAAGACTATTCAGTTAAATCTACTCTCTCTCTCTCTCTCTCAAGTTCTAAAACTCCAATTCTCTGGGTATTTGAGTTTTCTGGGTTTGTATTGATTAGTGGTTTGGGAAATGGAGGAGAAATATGAGCCGTTGAAAGAGCTCGGTTCGGGGAACTTTGGAGTGGCAAGGCTGGTGAGGGATAAGAAGACTAAGGAGCTGTTTGCTATCAAATACATAGAAAGGGGAACTAAGGTGATGGGATCAATGCCTTGTGTTTTGGGTGAATTCTGTTTGCTTTTTCTGCTGTTGTTGTTGGGTTTCTTCCTTTTTTGCTTGTTTTGTTGATTGAAATTGGTTTTCTTGGCATTCTGTTTGAATTTGGATAGATTTTGGGTTGTGGTAGGAGTTTGTACTTTTTTGGTTCATAAAGTTTGGGACTTGAGTTGGGTTGGTGGGTTTTGTTTGAATTGGCTGAATTCTGTTGTCTTTGTTACTGTTGTTGGGTTACCTTTTTTCCATCTTTTTTTTTTTTTTCCTTGTTTAGTTGGTTGAGAGTGGTTTTGCTTTGCATTTTGTTTTGAGTTTGGATGTAGTTTGGCTTGTGGTATGATGGCTTTGTGATTTTTTTGGTTTATATGGTCTTGCATTGTTTACCTTTCTCCATTTCATGAAATTCATCATGCAATTGGGGTTGAGCTAGTGGGTTTTGTTTGAATCTGGTTTGGGAGCTACTATTTGGATCTGGGTTTGGATTTTGGTCTCAATTAGATGCCCTTACCTTTATCTTGCATGAAAAAGAACTTGTTGCCAGTTCCTATGCTTATTTAAAGCTGTTGGTGGTATTGAGATTGTTATTTTATAATTGGGGTCTTTATGTGGATTTTGGATACTCTTGATGGATTTGGTTGTTCTGAGCAGATTGATGAGAAAGTGCAAAGAGAAATCATTAATCACAGGTCACTCAGGCATCCGAACATTGTGCGGTTCAAGGAGGTATGTGATATTGACATATTTTGTCAACATTCTATCCTGCTTTGGATTAGTTTTGAACTTCATTTTTCAATTTATGCAAGTAAATTCTAGTGGAAGAAAAGCATGGTAAAGATTGAGATGTAATTCACTTGGAATTGGAATATGTTGGTTTCTTTTATCTGTACAACAGTATCAGAGAAGTGGGTTGATTTGAACTCTTTTTAGTATCCAAACCTCTTCTTTTGATCTTATTTAAAGTTAGGACTGTCTCAAATAAGATGTAGATTTATATATATAAGAATGGTAATAAGATCTCTCCTTGATGCCAGAACAAATTAGCCTACAAACTTGAAAATGTGGGCTTGTTGTGTGGGAGGGGTTGCTTGACACTGTGATGGTATATATCCCGAGAATCAAGTTTTTTGAGCAATCCTAGCCTTCTGATATAACCTATTGTATTTGGACCACTGAATTGTTCTGATTACCCCATTTACACATCCAATTGAATTCTCTATTCTCTCTGGTCAGAGTGATTTTCAGGTTATATTCATCAATGGAATTACGATTTGGATCCCTGAATTGGTGTGCTTGCTTGCCACATCTATGTCAGATGAGGGTGCCAAACAGTGATGCTTTGCAGGAGGCTACTCACTGTCAGATCAAGTCACTAATGGCCTAGCTTCTAATGATTGCAATGCACCAGCTTTCAGAAGCTGAAACTAATTATTTTAATAAGTTTTCTTCATTTTTATTTTTTGAAATATGAAAAGTAAACTTCTAAATGGCTACTACGAGAATACCATCCACTTATTTGATGATAGAAGGGAAATGAAGTTTTCTTTAAGAAAAGGAACCATAATTTCAACATCCGAGCATATGTATCATTTGTTTCTGGGCATTAATGCATTCTTCAACTACTTGCTCTTCTACTGAATTACTGCTGGATTATGAATTGTATAAGAGGGTGATAATTGATAATCCCATGCAGGTTCTGCTAACACCAACACATCTAGCCATCGTAATGGAATATGCTCCTGGTGGTGAGCTCTTTGAGAGGATTTGCAGTGCTGGACGATTTAGTGAGGATGAGGTCTTTCAACTTGTACCTTCATTTAAGAATATGATCAACCCCTTTCCAGGCTTTTTCCTCTGTTCTTTGAGCATATAAAAGTCCTCTGTTTCTGTTAAAGTTAGTTTCTATTTGTTTGGCAACATTTGCATATGCAACAGGCAAGATTTTTCTTCCAGCAGCTAATATCTGGAGTCAGCTACTGTCATTCTATGGTAGGTCCTGTGCTGATGCTATTTGCTGTGTTATCAATGTAGAATTGAATAGTTTCAATGTCATCTTTCTGCTATTATTGCAGGAGATATGTCACAGGGACCTTAAATTGGAAAATACACTATTGGATGGAAGCCCAACGCCACTCCTCAAAATTTGTGACTTTGGCTACTCCAAGGTAATACACATTTTTCTACCCAAAAAAAAAAAAAAAAAAAAGGTAGTACACATTTGAAGAGACTGTTTAGGTCCACAGTGACCAGAGGAAAAAATATGAAATGTACCATTACCAAGCCATGAAGCAGTGGACAAATCATCTGGTTGACCTTGACCTGGCCTGAAAATCAGGCAGGTTAGCTCTTTAGCGGTGGGATGTTCTGTACATTGAAAATAGACCATTGAAGACTCCATTTTTACATACATGATTGGCCCTCCTGATGATTGGACTAGCCAAATGTTTGGCATGGGGTGAGGGGACATTGATGGAGGGGCACATACAATGGGATGGCTTCACCATACATAGATGTATACCATTTATGCATAGGTAACTACGTTTTTAGTGGTTTCTTTGATCTTATTACAGTCTGCATTGCTGCACTCACAACCCAAGTCAACAGTAGGAACGCCAGCATACATTGCTCCAGAGGTCCTATCACGAAAGGAGTATGATGGAAAGGTAATACTCTTCCTCTCTTACTTGTTCTGGTAAATATGGTCTACTGAACTCTTCCAATTAATTATAGAAACATGGTCTATTTGAAGTTTGAACTCAATGAAGGTAGTAAGCCCTCTTGTCAAGGCTAGATCTAGAGAGGTCTCCTAAATCTCCTAGGCCTCTGAGTTCTGCTCTCAATTTAGTTGCATAGATACCCTTGTTTTATCTGTCAAAAATCAAAATCAATAACCAACTACTTGCAAACACCTTGTGCAAGAACTTAAGCTGCAGCTCAACAGGCCTACCGCAATGGGATATATTCCAAATGAAAAACCCAGGGCGGGTTTGGCACCGTGTAATAGTCAGCTTCCATCTTATTACCGTAACATCATGCATTGGCACGAGTATAGTTACGCTTGAATATAGAGTTGCTTCCTAATTTGAATTGTTAATAATTCTTCCTGCAATCTTCAGATAGCAGATGTTTGGTCTGGCGGTGTGACGCTCTATGTGATGTTAGTGGGAGCATATCCATTTGAAGATCCTGAAGATCCTAGAAATTTTCGGAAGACAATTGGAGTGAGTTCCCTTTGCACAACCTCAAACGAGCATCAATATAAGGTGTCAAAAGGTCAGACTATGGTCACCCAGAGCCCAACACAGTAGAGCCAGGGCAGTGTCAATCTGGTAGAAATTGGTCACAGCCGGGCTGGTCCAAGTTGCTTACACCATTTACAGCCTTTGTTACTTATGATTATGGAACTGATTCTTTGTTACCTTTATGCGTAACAGAGAATATTGAGCGTTCAATACTCCATACCAGAATATGTAAGACTATCTGCAGACTGCAGGCACCTCCTTTCTCGAATTTTTGTTGCCAATCCATCAAAGGTAAACTCCTCAACATCAACTGTTCATAGTCTTTCTACTCCATGTTCTACTTATAGAAATTCTAATGGCTACATTTTTATTCAGTTACCGTATCTTCATTGTAAGAAAACATCCCAATATATATGATCGAAGATAAAGCTACTTAATAAATTCAAACCTATTCAAAATTCAGGCACATTTCCTAACATCTCTAAAACAACTGACATAATTCATTGTCTTTAATTCTCTTTGAAGAGGATCATGATCCCCGAGATAAAAACCCACCCCTGGTTCCTCAAGAACTTGCCTAGAGAGCTAGTGGAAATAGAGAAAAAAAACTATGAGAGTGTTGGCAGTGATGAACCAAGTCAGAGTGTAGAAGAAATAATGCGGATTATACAAGAAGCACGGACACCAGCGCAAGGTGCCAAGGCTGGTGGGCAGCAGTCTGCCGATGCTGAAACTGATGGAGACCCTGAAGAAGTGGATAACAGTGGTGATTTCGTTGCACACGTGTGAGCAATGCAACAACTGTATTTATAAATACACTGATTGTGTGTATGCATGCCTCAAGGTATACTGACTTACTGAGATATACTGGAGTGTTGTGTCCACATTGTACTTGGATGGGACTGCATTGGAAAATTAGATTCTCTCACTTTGTTATTGTTAGAGATTTTTTTAATAAATCCCCAACATATATTTTCTGGATTTAATCCATGAAATATTTTCACACACTTAGTTTTTCATATCAAAGTTGGGAGAGAAAATCGCCACTCATTTTGCAACACTCTCATCTTGTTTGGAAACCCACTTTACAGGTGAACTAATGGGAGGAGAATTTTTCCTTCAAAGTTTCAGATAGAAATTGACGAATTTAACATAATATTTTTCATGGATTGAATCTAGAAAATACAATCTGAATATTTATTGAAAAATTTCTAAAGATTTGCTACGATTTTCAAAAATCTACAACAACTATTTGCCTAATGGATTGTGGTATGTCTTAGTTTTGTTTCTTCCATACTTTCTAGTGGTTCTTCCTTTTTTATACCTTGGCTCTGTTTTATTTGGAAGTCCTTTGAAGGAGGTGAAACACAAGCTTTAACAACTCTTATGAAGAAATTAAAAAGTGAAATGCACTTTTATCTAGCTAAAGCACATCCAAAATATGATGAACACAAAGGGTCTTTTTGTTTTACTCGGTATTGAACTCAAAGGAATTATAACGAAATGCATTCATATCAGAAGGGCTAAGTAAAGAAATAAAAGTGAAGATCTACAGATGACAATAAAATAGTCTCCCCTTTTGTAGGAATTGAATACTCAGTCATCAGCAAGTAACTCAAATCCTAGGGAAGTGAGGGTCCCATTACATCTCCATCTTATCCATCACTCTGCACCTCTTTATCATTTTATTGTCATATCTTAATTTACCATGATTCTATGAATTCAACACTGCAAACAAATGTCTCCAAAGCAATTAGAACTCATCAAGATGACAAGACACCCGAGGAGTTTCCCCCATGACAAATCACCACCTCTCTTATTTTACCATCTCTTACATTTGACCCCCTGGGTTTATTTTCCATTAAGAGCCATCAATGAGATACCCAGGATCACCTCTGAGTTTGAATTCAGACTGTTAGGATTTTGTGTGTTGGCTAAATTCATGGGTTGGACAAAACTCTGGGTCTCTGAGTTGTAATTTTCTATTTAGAAAAGGCCCTTGAAGTTAGAAGTTTGGAAAGACTCAGAAGGAGAAAGCCTGAAGGAATTAGAAGAAGTCTGCTGGAGAAAGAGAGCTGAATTTCCGAAACATATCCAGAGAAGGGTTCGCTTGAGCGACCATTTTATTGGCTCGAGCAAACAGTGTTCTGTCTTGCCCAGTTTTGAAACAGAGGGTTGTTCGCTCGAGCGAACCGAGAGATCGCTCGAGCGAACCTGGCGCGGACAGTGAGATGAAATTGGAAACTTGATATTCTGATTGTGCTCAAACTGCTTGTTTTAGTCCTAAACATCTTAGGAAACCTTAAGCACGAACCAAGGGCTATTTAAAGGGTTCTAAGGCTATTCCAAAGAAAGACCTCACCTCTCATAGTGCTGAGTTAGAGTTTATCATTGAGAGAGTTCTTCTCTAGAGCTTTATGAAGTTGTGCTGCCAAGTTCTCTAGAGTCACTTCTTCTGCATCCTTTGTAGAAGATTATCTTCCTGAGAGAAGATTTGAGGAGTCAAGTGCTGGTCTGGATCTGGTGCAATCAACGGTGTGAAGTCGTTGAAGCGTGAAGCGACATAATGTAACTTCAGTCCTTGGGTAGGGGATATCTAGGGAGGAGATCTGAGTTTCTTGTAATTGCGAGATTCATAGTGCTTGATTTGATCCAGTTTGGATCGGTGGTTTTTCACCCGGTTAGGGTTTTCCACCTTAAAATTGGTGTCCTTATGGTGTGTGCTTGTTGATTTATTTTCCGCTGCATATTATATTTTTCTGCACACTTTTGGATTGTTTGAGTAGACCAATCTAGAGATCCCGGAGACCCCTGCACTCTTTTTCAATTGGTATCAGAGAGGGTTGCACTATTTTGTTGTGTCTGATCCTACTAGATTTCTAGAATGGTGCTCAATAGAGAAGGGACATCAACTTCCAAGCCTCCTTTGTTTGATGGCTCTAATTATTCTTATTGGAAGCAAAGGATGATTGGGTTCTTTAAGTCCATTGATGATGATGTCTGGGATATTGTTGAAGATGGGTTTTCTAGACCAACATCTGTGGTTGATGGAAAAATTCTTCCTAAACCTAAAGCTGAATGGTCTAAGGATGAAAAGTATAGATCCAATTGTAATAACAAGGCTGTGAACTGCATATACAATGGAGTCTCTGCTGATGAGTTCAGAAGAATTTCTACTTGTAAATCTGCAAAAGAAGCATGGGACGTCTTACAGACAGTCTATGAGGGTACAGACACGGTGAAGCAAGCCAAATTGCAAAGGCTGAATAAAGATTTTGAAACCATCGTGATGGAAGAGAATGAGACCTTTGATCAATTTTATGCAAATCTGAATGAAATTGTCAATTCTGTGTTCATTCTGGGGGAAGAAATACCAGAACACAAGGTTGTCAAGAAAATTTTGAGGTCTCTACCTTCCAGATTCGATTCTAAAGTTGATGCTATTGAAGAAAATAAGAATCTGGATACCCTCAAGGTGAAAGAACTGGTTGGAAATCTTCAGACATTCGAAGCAAACCGGTTAAATAAAGGCAAATCAAAAGAAAAGGGCATTGCCTTGAAAGCCACATCAGAATCAAGAAAGAAGCCTGTAAAGAAAATTGAGTCTGATTCTGAAACTGAAGCTGGAGATGATATGGCTGAGTTTGTGAAGTATTATCAAAAATACATGAAGACAAAGAGAGCCAATAAAAAGAATTACAAATTTGAGAAGAAGGATTCTGCAAAAGGAACAAAGTGTTTTGAATGCCAAGGCTATGGTCACTATGCAAATGAGTGTGCCAACAAGAAAAAGGCTACAAAGCAAAAGGCTCTAAACACAACTTGGGATGAAAAATCTTCTGAAGAAGAAAAAGAAGATCCCGAAGATGATCCTTCTAATAATGTGAATGGCAAGTTTGTAGCATTCATGGCTAAGTCTGTGTCTGACAGTGATGCTGATGAAGATAATGGAGATGAGTTATCAGACCAAGAGAAAGATTGGGAAGAATTGTACCATGCTACCTATGCTGATTGTGTCAAGATGACCAAGTATGGTAACAAAATCACTATCAAGTACAAGGCTGCTCAAGAATAAAATTCTGCACTGAAGATAGAATTGGAGCAAGCGCTTAAAGAAGTTCATCTCTTGAAAAATCAGAAAAATTGTATGGCTGAGAATTTGACTACTAATGGTCAAAAACTTGAAAAGGCTGAAAAAGAGATAGTGATACTGAAAGCTGAAAATCAAGATCTGCAAGGGAGACTGAAGATCACTCTGTCTGAGCTAGAAGTCAAGCAAGCCTCTCTCAACAAGATGAACACTGGTTCGAAGATCCTCACAAACATCTTGTGTAGTCAGAAGCCTTCTTTTGACAGAAACGGTCTTGGTTATGATCATGGTGCATCCATTTCAAACGCTAAAGGTAAAACTATTTTTGTTTCAAGTGTTGCACATGCTACTCCACATACTGCACTTTCAAATAATGTGTTGAGTAGTTTCAAGAAAAAGAATGTGTCACAAGCTGCACGCACATCCACTTGTCATCATTGTGGATTAAAAGGACACATTCGTCCCCATTGCAAGAAATTGCAACGTCTACCAATGACCAAGCAATGGCGGAAGAGTTTTTCTCCACCCAAGACAACTCCAATTTGGGTTAGAAAATTTGATTTGGCTAAGGAGTTTACTCACACTCTGATGAAAGATCAAACTACACAAGTGTGGGTGGCTACATGTGAAAAGCCCTGATCAAGGAGATCAAGCTCCCACCCTCAGTGCTGATACGAAGATACATTCAGGGGGAGTTGCTATTGAGGGGGAGCTATAGATCCTAATTGACAAGAAAGCTGCTGGTATTTTTTAGCTCTGTCAAATTATGGACAAAAAGGGGGAGAATGACTGATCAAGGGGGAGTTTGAGAAAATCAAGCTGAGAAGATCAAACTGAGTCAGAGACAATGCAGATCTATATTGCTGAGTCTTTTTTTTTGTATGTATTTTGGTTTTATTATGGGTAGATCAAATTGTATTGTCCTAAGGAGTTTTGTCCATGAATTGCCAAAGGGGGAGATTGTTAGGATTTTGTGTTTTGGCTAAATTCATGGGTTGGACAAAACTCTGGGTCTCTGAGTTGTAATTTTCTATTTAGAAAAGGCCCTTGAAGTTAGAAGTTTGGAAGGACTCAGAAGGAGAAAGCCTGAAGGAATTAGAAGAAGTCTGCTGGAGAAAGAGAGCTGAATTTCCGAAACATATCCAGAGAAGGGTTCGCTCGAGCGACCATTTTATTGGCTCGAGCGAACAGTATTCTGTCTTGCCCAGTTTTGAAACAGAGGGTTGTTCGCTCGAGCGAACCGAGAGATCGCTCGAGCGAACCTGGCGCGGACAGTGAGATGAAATTGGAAACTTGATATTTTGATTGTGCTCAAACTGCTTGTTTTAGTCCTAAACATCTTAGGAAACCTTAAGCACGAACCAAGGGCTATTTAAAGGGTTCTAAGGCTATTCCAAAGAAAGACCTCACCTCTCATAGTGCTGAGTTAGAGTTTATCATTGAGAGAGTTCTTCTCTAGAGCTTTATGAAGTTGTGCTGTCAAGTTCTCTAGAGTCACTTCTTCTGCATCCTTTGTAGAAGATTATCTTCCTGAGAGAAGATTTGAGGAGTCAAGTGCTGGTCTGGATCTGGTGCAATCAACGGTGTGAAGTCGTTGAAGCGTGAAGCGACAGAAGGTAACTTCAGTCCTTGGGTAGGGGATATATAGGGAGGAGATCTGAGTTTCTTGTAATTGCGAGATTCATAGTGCTTGATTTGATCCAGTTTGGATCGGTGGTTTTTCACCCGGTTAGGGTTTTCCACCTTAAAATTGGTGTCCTTATGGTGTGTGCTTGTTGATTTATTTTCCGCTGCATATTATATTTTTCTGCATACTTTTGGATTGTTTGATTAGACCAATCTAGAGATCCCGGAGACCCCTGCACTCTTTTTCACAGACATATCTTTCTATAACAGAGAACACTTCATACAACAGGCAGTTAACACAAAAACTATCAAATTCCGTGTTAAACACCAACCTATAGCAAGGAATTGGAAATTACAGGAGTAATGAGACAAGTCTAACGAAGAAACCCATTACAGGGACATAATGACATTCATGATACTGATACAACAATACATGCATAAAAGGAATTTATTAATAGATTATTTTCCTATAATGATCATTAGTTTATCTAATGACAAAGCTTCAATTTCCTCATGCAACAACCCAAATTAAAAGCTACACACTCTACACATACACATCAGGATTCGCAACATGGTATCCTTCAATTTCTTTAAACATTGCCAACATACTTCCCATCATTTCTTTGGTTTCAGCTTCTGTTGGCAGGCTCTCTTCAATGGTCTCATACTCAGAATTCAACTTGCATAAACTACCCCCATTGGCGCCAGCTTCAAATTTGAGCTCAAATGAAGTGGACTTCACTTTCTTCCCTATAAGGCCTCCCTCTATCACAGATTATTTGAATACTCGCTTCTCTTCATCGATTGTGTCAATGTGGTCCTTCCAATAGCTAAAGTCCTTGATCACTGCATGTTTAAGAGAAGTAATACGTACAAACAAAAGGTAAACTAAATACAGACTCCAAACCAATTTTAAAAAAAATGAAAAATCTGAGTAGTGTGATGATATGCTACCGCTGGTGAAGTTGGATTGCCTTATGGTGCCGACCCTGCCATCACCTTGGAGAGTGACAACGCTCGATATGATGTCAGGCATCAGCTTGGGCATGAGGTGGTGTGAGTCCTTCACCATTGCCATCCACAATCTTGATGGCGAAACAGGGGACAGTAACTCATTGCTCAATGAACCAGCAACCATTCTGTTCTACAATCTTAGGATTTAGAAGCTTTCTTGTTTTCAAGGAATGAGTTTCTCTTGTGTGTGGAGATGAGAGTTGCATGAGGATATATATACATATTGAGGATATGGGATTCTGATTTCAAGGTTTTGGCTCCACAGATTGCATAGAAATTCTTGGCCTTTTTTGTGTTAGAATTACAGTTACAGAATACTGAAAACAAAGAGATTCTTCTGATTGTCTTGTATTAAAAGTAATAAAATAGGACAAGGGAACAAGGGATTGATATCTGGTGTCCAAAGGAGCAAATTTATTTTAGCTTCCGAGGAGTTCTTTTTCCATATGAGTGAAACAGCCCTCATGGACCATGTCATTTGTAATGTCCCTATAGAAACAAGCCTCTGGACAACAGAAAAATGCCTTGTAGCACAACCATTGCATATACATTCTCATTAGAATCCTTGCCCCACAATTACTGCATCTTAACATGGAATCAGGATCTTCTGCCCTATAAATCCATCAGTGGGGTCCGCCTCTTAACTCAAAACTGGTCAATGTTATGTATACTGGCAATGGGTTGGATTTTAATCTAATTGAAGCTGGGCCTACTATCAGATTCATAATGTGGATGGCATTAATTAAGATATAACAAAAGTGAAGAGAACGAAATCACATGTAAACCTTGTGCTTTAAACATGATAAACCTGATGGTGCACCCTACTTTTGGCCCCAGGGATGGTTTTATATGGCTGGATCAAAGAATTATCTTAGGCTGGGCCTAGAGTCGGGGTTCCTTATCATGAAATACTGCTAGTAAACAGCCTTATGGAGTGCATGACCAACACACATACTATTCAGATGGACATGTAGCAGGAGTTTCAATTTTCAATCCCTGTCTCCCTCCTAATTGCCCAATCCAAACAATGCCTAGTAAGTCAGGATTTAGGTTGGCCCTTGACCAATGAACGCCCCCTACTTTGTAGGATAATAAAACATTGTAATTAGACTTGGTAGGGGTGCGCCAGGCCCATGCAGTAGTGCAACGCAAGGGCGACACTAGAGGACCCCAGTAGCAAGCTACTGTGGTGGGCCCTCCCCCAGAAAAAAATTAATTTAATATCATGTGACCCAATGGGCCACGTATCAGATATTAAACTGATAAGAACAGATACTACACTTGATCTTAGCCAAAAGGCCGAGAAAGGTATGAGTTTTCATTCAGATAAGTTGCCCTTTTATAGAATATCCTTTTTTTTCCATCTCTCACCCAGTTCCAATGTGGGATACAGTAAGACTTCTTACACTAAACACTAACCTAAACAATACCCAAAAACATGACCATCACTAACATAAACAATGACTTATACCCAAAAACATGACCATTGATATCTAAATGATATTCAGGAGCTATTCTTCCGCATTAGAAGTTTTGATATCAAAAATCGCTTTCAGAATTGCGAAATGGGCTTTGACTAGAGGAGTGCTTCGAGTTTTCGTTTGATGATATTCTTTCTAATTGGAGAGCTTGTATGGGCTATTGCCCAGGTAAGGAGAGGATATCTATTCTTTGGAGTCCCCCTCCTTATGAAATTTTAAAGTTTAATGTGGATGGTGCTTTAAGGGGTAAGCCAAGTCCAGCGGGGATTGGAGGAGTGCTTCTCCAAGCATGTTGGTGTGTGCGACTCTAATGAAGCGAATGTGCTAGCAATTTTGGAAGGACTTAGATTGTTCTCAACAAGATATAGTGGTGCCCTTTGTGTTAGAAAGTGATTCTTCAAATGCGATTGCATGAGTATCTAAACCGAAAGTCTAACCCATGGAAATTTCAATTCCTCTTCAATGAAATTACGGGGGTTTCACATTAATATCTCATTCCGTCATGAGATTAGATTCGCCAACTCAATGGCAGATGTGCTAGCAAAGCCAAGGGTGGATTGGTTAATTCCTTGCGTGGGTGTTATCTTGTAATTGGAGTTGTGGCTGGTGCTTCTCTCTTGCACCTTCCAACTCCTCTTTCCTTTAAGTTTTGTTGTATTCTTTTCTTCCTTCTCTTAATGAAATCTTTGTTACCATTTTAAAAAAATAAAAATAAAAATAAAAATAAAAAACAGGACCATTTATTGGATTGTCCATTTCTTAAGACATGGCCCATCCCACATGGGCCCCACTATATCAGCAATTTTGTGCTGATTAGGTAGTCTTTGTGGTAAGAACGGATGAGATCCAGGCCAAACATATCTCTGGTGGGCCGTACCACGTGGCATGAGTTTGGCTTGTTGATCAACTTCTACCAAGCTATCCTAAAGATCAGGTTACTCTATCTAGACTGAAAAGACTGTCTAATTGGTTTGAGTTAGCTACATTTGCCTCATTTGTTAATTGCTATGAATTATTTTTTTTAATCTCAGGGTCCCAGCCCCATCCCCATCGCTGGGTTCCCAAAACAAATTTGCTACGAATACATTGGTTGTGTAGATGAGTAAGATTCCTTCCATAGATTGGGCATGGTATAAAATAGCTTTACAAAAAGTCTATTTGTACCGAATGTTTGTCCCCATTTTGGGACAGACTCTATGGAATAGACTTTTTCTATCTCTGTCTCTCTAAAAATTTGAATCCATTGTTCAATAAAAAAGTGCCATGTGGTTGTCTGTCCCAAAATCGGGACAAATTGTCGGGACAAACAGCACGATTGATAGCTTTAGGGTGCGTACCTGCATCCCTATCCCTCCATGTAGGATTTTCTTTTATAGCCACTCCATGTAGGAATCCTGCATCCGCTCTCGTGGAAAACACGGGCTAAAAGCCCTTTTCCAAAACCGTTTTCACGCTGTACCAAATGTGTTGAAGAAGGCGCCAGGATTGCCTCCTTGCAAAAATAAGAGTGTGTTTGTGCGACGGGCAATTCAGCAGAAATGGGCAGAAACAGGATGCCGGATTTTCCGGCACCTTCCCTACTAGTGTTTGAAGCAGCCAACTTTAAAAAGAAAAAAAACATGTTTTTTTTTGTGAAAAAAAGTTTTTTTTTTATGGTTTGTTGGAAACACTTTTCCATGAGAAAAGGTATCAAAGGCAGTATAATTTTTTTTATATTTATTTATTTTATTTTATTTTTGTTTATTTTGTTTTGGGGGTGGAGGGCAGGGGATATGTTATGAGCACAATATGCATAGAAACACAACAAAAGGCTTAAAAAATTTATGACTTTTTTTTAATTTAAGCTTGGCCACCGTTTAAGTCCTAATTACAATTATACTATTGAGCGAAGAGTTTTGGCTTTAATTTTGACTATCAGTTATGATTTTTGAAAGTAAACTATTCTAATTTCAAATCTTCTCAGTCTTCTCTTTAGTTATCTCATACAAACTACCTACTTTATTTGTTTTTTTTTTTATCGAAACCACTCACGTCTATTCCCCAATTTTCAAAGTTCTTACAATACCTTCCTTTACATCCAAACGCAACAATTCCCTTTCTTTTCCAATGCTTCTCTTTTGTTTCCACGCTATTAGCTATTGGATTAAATAAATAGGTACTCTCACAACCTTTTCTTTTTTTACTTTCTTTTAAAAACTTATGGGTATTTTTTAATGCATAAATATTTAAGTTGCAACGTTGGTTATACCTTTGTCGAGCAGGAGTTATTATACTAGTATAATATTAAATCAAGAGGCATACTCTCATGGGAGGCACTCTCCTACGAGACCACTGTGGGCCCCACAGACCATGGAAGAAAGGAGATCAAAAGATTCAAGTTGGACCACTTGGATAAGAAATTCTAAATCAATTGAATGATCCTAATCCCTGGACTTGTGGCTAACAAAAAACGGTTTTAAATTAAAGAGAAAAAAAATCACACTTGATCCAAAGGTCTAATCCATTGGGATCAGCGTAAACCCCATATGTTTGATGCAGCATGAGGGTTTGATGGTCCAACAAGATTTGATCATATAGTGCGCCCCACTTAGTATCTCACACAATAAGATCGCGACCTTTATTATTCTAAGATAATCAGATTCAGGTTCTTGGGGCTTGTTATTAGTTCATTAAACAAATGAATGGTTTGAATTACAAAGATGGGAAAATGTTCATCCACACACCATGCATCGAGACCGCACATCATGTAGATTTAGAGGTGTATCCCGCATTTGGGACGGTTCAAATGCGCGGTGCACATGTGAACGTTGTGTTACAAATGTGTACCACTTCTCAAAAAAAACTAAAGATGGTTAATGGGAGCCGACAAAAAAAATGCGATCACCATGCAACAGACTTTTCTAATGTCTTTTCTACAAGAGGGTGTAAAAGAATTTATACACAAATGCCCTTATTTACATACCATTTTTACAACACATTTTCGCCCCCGTGGCATTAGTTGGGTTTCATTTGCCCATCATTTACATTAACAAACTGAATGCAAAACAAACCACACCTAGTGATTTTGATTTTAAATGACCCTACAAAATGCACCAAGCCCTAACCACAAAGCCCATCTCAACTTGACCCATTCACCAACCCTATTAAAATATCACACATTCCATCACTATTGGGTCCCACGGTCCCACCACATGATTTGCGCAAACCTGCAACTTATTATGTGACGGCGACAGACCCACCCTTCCCCCTGTACTCGATCGAGCTGCGAGAGCTAAATCAGAAAAGCTCCCTCTTTTTGTTCCTTCCCTCCGCTCTCGTCGAAAAGAGTAGAAAGAAGGAGAATCCAAAAGATAGAAAGCAGATGGACGGTGAGGATCACGACGAGCACGAATCGTACGGCGGAGATATTCCTGATGAAGGCGAGATGGAGGCAGATGTCGACATGACTGGTGCCGATGAAGATCCCAATTCCAACGAGGTCCGTTTTCTCTTCCTCAAACCCTAACCCTAATTTCCTTTTTTTGGTTTAATTTTTTTTCCTTCTGAGATCTGAATCCCTAAAAATCATTCCTTCTTTTGTTTGTTGCATGATCTGTTTAGAATCTTGAGGATATGAAGAAGAGGCTGAAGGAGATCGAAGAAGAAGCAGGAGCCCTTCGAGAGATGCAGGCCAAAGTCGAAAAGGAAATGGGTGCTGTGCAAGGTAGGGTTTTCTAAAAGAAATTTTGGGTTACTTGTAGAGTTTTGTGTTGGAAGTTCAATGTTAATGAGGAACTGGTTTTAGATAAATGTTGGGTGACTTGGAATTCCTCTGTATTTGTCTGGGAGTGGAAAAGATTGAGTCTTTCGAGGAATTTGGATGTGGGGTTTCTACCATGAGCTCGGTGGAATGTGTATGAGGAGATTTGTGTGGAGTTTTAGGTGTAAATTCACCATTTGGGATTGAAGTTTTGTTAAATTGGGTTGATTGGTGGAGAAATCAAGAGCGCGATTTACCTAGAACCACCTTGATCTCAATAATTACACACAAAACACTATAAGCCGTCAAGTGAGAGGGTGGGATGATTTGAAAAGTGCAAGTTGGTGGGATCTTATTTTATCATCTGAAAGCAATCCACACACTCAATTTCGGGTGGAAAGGCAGGGAAAAGGAAACAAAAAAGAGGCATAAGGATTCCTTGTTGCCCCAGTTGCATTGCCTGTGTCAGGCCTTTATTTTTGGGGTAAATGTGGATTTTGGGATGTATCCAAAATGCAACTTGAAATTCAGATATGGATAGAGAAGTACACTACTCGATAAAGGTTGAAAAAGGTTAGAAAAAGAGGGATGCACATTCTTTCCTGCCCCACATCTATCACCTAGATTGGCTGCTTTTCTGTGTAACATAAAATATCCATTTTGTTTTTCTTTACTTTAACCAAATGAGCGTGCTCAGTGCGTGGCAACTAAATACCATATTGAGTTGCACCATGTATTACACTTTACTATATTTCAAACTCAGTTGCTAAAGAATGTATTGTTTCTATTTTCTCTCTCTAGTTTTTCTTTTCCTTTCATGAAGTTGTTCTCAATTCTTTTGTTGAATCATGTTTATAGAATCTTCTGGTCCTTCTGCAACCCAAGCTGAAAAGGAGGAGGTGGATTCACGGTCAATCTATGTTGGTAATGTGAGGTTCTTAGTCCTTTGTATTTAGTGCAATGTTATATTTGAAGGGTGCATCTAGCCTTGGAGATTCTCTTATAAATTATTTTCTAGTTTCTCTTTTTGCTCGTATGAATTTGGTGTTTCTGATATCACCCTAATATGATAAATCTACTTGTATCAACCCACTCTCAAGTTACACCGCAACATTATGAAAACTAACAGTCCCATGATCATTTTAGTTGCTACTTTTGATTATCAATATAAAATGCTTGTTGTAATTATATGGTGAGATGAAATGTTGTAGGGCCATTACCAGCCTGTTAGTTCATGGAGTTGGTGGGGATGTGATGTGGAGACCATGTACAAGGGGTTTGTAAGTTTTACCCTGATCATCTATCCTTTGTCCTTGAGCCTTAAAAATGTCTTTCTTCAACCCCTTTTTTTTCGTATGGTCCAAATTATGGTTAATAAACCAGTAGTGACGTTTCTCAATTGTTTATCCACTTTGTCTCTTTCACATTGAACATGCCCCCAAGAATTGGCAGCTCCTGGGTTGGCCTCTGGGACAACATTTTCAATTGTGTGATGGATTTTGTTCAGTCGACCTGGATGCGTACCAACACATGGGGCATGGTGGTTCTCCATGGGTCAGGTCAGCACATGAAAATTTTGGGGAAAAATCACCTATGTAGTTGTTGCTGCCTTGTGATCTGATCCCTTTAAAATTTTGGTCTTTATGAATGATTTGTTGTCTTGGAACTCAGATCACGAGGCTACATTTGTTGGATGGGGCCAAGCTTTACCCACCTATCAATTTGTGGCCCTACACATCCCACCTCCCTCCATTGTCAAGCTTTGAGGTGGATCCAGCAAAAAATATCACATTAGAGCGCTACATTTATAATGAGATAGCATTTCAGTGTCTAGCATGGGTCCACCTTAATTTAGTCATTTAGCGCCCCATTATTTGGTTGGAGTTTTATTGGGGTCCTCAGAATCAAAGTGATCATAAAAATTCAGTCCAACTATTCATTTCTTTAGAAAGCACATTAGAATGTGTCAGCACGTTAGGATGAATTTACATTGTCTATTTGTTTGAGAACACACCATTTCTAGAATGGGCGCAGTGAAATGTACTTGGCGCATCCTTTGTTTTGCTGCCCTCTTTTTTAATGAAATCCTTTGTTACTGTTTTTTTTTTTTTTCAAAGTACTTGTATATTATTTCTCTGTGCATGCTATCTCTATAGCAAGCACATTTAGATCAATATTTCATACCATTTCTAGATTATATCATGCAGTTTTTGTAAAGAAAATCATTCTCTCAGTTGTTTGTTGAGAATGTAAATTTTGGCTGACCATATGTACTCTCTCCCTCCCCTCTCTTTGAATGAGAGTGCATTTTATGTGCTTCTCAGAAAATTTATATGCAGTTCATCTCAAACAAATTTGACTTATATTCTGATTGCAGTTATGCTTATTTTATGGTAGGAATGTGAATGTTCATATAGCTTCTCTGTACTTTCCACTGTGCAAACATACCTTTTATATTTGAATTAATCATGGTGGTCAAGAATCCTGTACATTTTTGGTGTATCCACAAGATTGTGCATATGTCCTGGCATGTTTCATTCACTTATTATAACCAATTACAACTATAGAAAATATGGTATTTTTTATATCTATATTATATTCTCTCTGAATTCATATGGATGCCACTTAGAAAGATGTTTAAGCATGCATTTAAGCTCTCACTCGGATTGGAATGTAGGTGGATTATGCATGCACTCCTGAGGAAGTTCAGCAGCATTTTCAATCTTGTGGAACAGTGAACAGAGTTACCATTTTGACAGACAAGTTTGGCCAACCAAAGGGATTTGCTTATGTGGAATTTGTTGAGATTGATGCTGTTCAGAATGCTATCCTGTTAAATGAATCTGAGTTGCATGGTCGTCAATTAAAGGTCCTCATTTTTCCACTTACTAGAGCATATTTTTACCTGTGCCCTTGTATATAATGATGGTGAGATCTTTTGCCAAGCAGGTGTCAGCTAAACGAACCAATGTCCCGGGAATGAAGCAGTTCCGTGGAAGGCGTCCAAATCCATATCTTGGCTTTCGATCCCGAAGGCCATCCATGCCACCTCCTTTCTATTCTCCTTTCGGTTATGGGTGAGTGGAAGACTGCATCTTGTTTTTGGTTGGCTGTGACACTGGCTGGCAGGGAGTCTAAAAAATTATAAGGGAAGTAGGGTGGACTCTAAACCTTGTACTTCCTCTATGCTCTATGGAGGATGGTATGCCTAACAAATGCACGTAGAATTTGCACTAGCTGTTTCTTGCTGCTGCTTTTTTTTTTTTTTTTCTCTGCTTTATGGGGCTTCTTTGAAATTGCAAACTTTTCGAGTATGTGAAAGAGGATGACCCTACCAGATTGGGTTGCTGTTCCCGTGGCATAAGCACTATGGGTTTCAGTATATTTTATGCTCAACTCTTTTTCTGCCACCACTGGCTGTTTCTGACTTACAACTGAAATAAACGTGTAAATGGGCCTCTCAGATGGTCTTCAAAGTCAAAGACCTGTTTCCACAATACTGCTGCACATATTAGCGGCTGAATAGTGGGTCATAGAAACCATCAGTTTTAACGATTAGGGGCTTCGCGGGTAATTCATTTGTAAAGTGAATTGATCTAAATGACCACTTTAAGAGACAAGAAAAGAAGAGGAGCTGTATCAAAAAGTACAAAATCTCAAAAATCACCATGTTGACTTTTTGTTATTTTTTGGCATGAGAAGCATCTTTTTTGGTCTATTTTGGATAAAAAGAAGAGTCATTTTTGTCATTTAATGGGATGAGAGAACATGGTTGGAAAACTCTCCGAGTCGACTCTTGACTCTCCCGAGTCATCTCATTTTGACTCGGCCGAGTCATCTCATTCTAATAAGTTGTTTACATTCTGAACTACTTAATCGACAAATCTAATTTTAAACAACAAAAATTTACTTATAAGTAATTATGCATGAGGTTTGGAGTCAATAATTTAAAAATAATGACTGAAATGTAATTTGATCTTCTACATTTGATATTTGGACTTACAAATTATGTAACATGCAATATTTTTTCTTTTATTTCTTTATTATTGTACTTTTCTGCATATATATATAAACTTATTAATTTGAATTGATTATCATGAATACATATAAATAAATATATTTTTATATTTGATAAGTGATGGATTCATGTTTAGATACTTTTAAAATTATTTTTAAATAAACACGACTCTTCAGAGTCTCCACATTGACTCTATCCGAGTCAATTTTTTTTTTTTTTTTACATTGGATGAGTCGAGTCTGAGTCACGAGTTTTCCAACCTTACGAGAGAATAACTTTTTGACTTCTTTTTTTTTTTTAAAAAGAGGTGATTTTTGAAATTTTGTATTTTTTGATATGACCCCTCTTCTTTTCTTGTCTATTAAAGTGACCATTCACTTCAGTTCACTTTACGAAGTGAATTTTACCCAAACGGGAATGTCGAGTCCGCAAACTCGTCCTATGCCAAGGACTTCCAGCTCTTCTCCCTTGCATACTCTTGCTATTTGGTTAAATAGTAGAACTCACTAACCAGCACCAAATTGATGGGATAATGTAATGATGTCATTGTTGTTGTTGTTGTTGATGATGATGATGATGATGTCCCTTACCATTAGGTTTGGATTTACATTTTTCCCTTACGTTCACTTTTTTTTTAACCTTCTCTTTTACATTTTCATTGCTTCAATTGATGTCGATTAATTCTATTTTGTCTTTTTACAGCAAAGTTCCTAGATTCAGGCGGCCCATGCGATACAGACCATACTATTGATGGGACTCTAGTTGGTTCCACTGCAGCCACCAGGCTTTGTTTGTGCCATCTTGAAGAAGAACAACAGTTTTCCTTACAAGCTGTGTCATCTTTACATTGAAGGGCAACTTGACTCTCAAATATGTAATTCTCTTCTAGGGTTTTCCAATTCCTGACCCTATGGCTTTTTTGGGTCACCTCGGTGTTGGCTGGCGGGAAATGATAATCTCACGTTTAAACACCACAGATGCATATTTCGTAGATTATAATGTGGAATTTTTTAAACTCTATGTTTAAACGCATGGATCCATATTTCATAGATAATGATGAGGAAATTTCGGGAGAAAATTTTCAGGAGAAATTTCATGATCAAGGCTAACTTCATTGCAGGCCTATCTCTCTCTCTCTCTCTCCTCCTGCACCAAAGATTTTGGAGAACATATTTGTTACACAGGGACTCCACTGGGGCATCAGATTTGCCACATCAAAATCCATGGCCATGTAAGAGTCTGTGCAGTACCCTCTATTATCTGGTTCATGTTAGTGTGTCTATGCCTTAGAGCCTGGTCCTATGCAGTTTAGTTTCTTGCAGGAGTTGTGCAACCATGATTATATGTTTGAAATATAAATATAGAGATGCTTATTGTGGATGTTGTCTGCCTCATTTTTGTCACAATACATGCAAAAACAGATTGTTCACATTAGTGGGTGAATTTGATGGAACAAAAAAGTAACTGAAATTGTCACCGGATGCACGAAATTTCCTAAATATGCTTATTGTGGATGTTGTCTGCCTCATTTTTGTCACGGTACATGGAAAAGCAGATTGTTCATGTTGGTGGGTGAATTTGATGGAACAAAAGAGTAATTGAAATTGTCAACCAGATGCACGAAATTTCTTAAAAGAATTTAGAAAAACTGAAAGTGCAATGTGTTTTCAGTGGATGAGGAAAAGAAGGGAGGTCCATTCTTCTTCAGACTTCCTCTTCCTTCGTCTAGTGCAGACAGTTTTCTGCAAGGAAAAGCACCATTTTGGCCTTGATTTTCACAAATCTGAGGAAAAGCGTTTTGATGGTTGTGATTGTGGTGTTGTATGTGTAGGGGTGGGATGGAGTGGACGATGAAAGGCAGAGCTTTCCGTTCAAAATGGAAAGGCCACTCGCGCAGATGCTACACAAACATGCCTTTAGCTTTTCGCATGGCTTTCTCCTTAGAATCTTTTTGTACAAAGTGGCTCCCTGAAGGAAAATTTTGTGTGTCAATAACCAAAACTAGCTTTTGACACCAGGTTCTGCTTTAAGTTCCATCCAGGTCAGGGTTCATCTAAAAATTAAGGTTACATAGAACTCATTAAGCTGATTCCAGATTGATGAGAAATGTTTAGATGACGCTCAAAGTGAAGCTTATGTTTATATGAATTTTTTAGGTACAAGTTTACATGATGTTAACCTTCTAATTCCATTTTTAATGTTCTCTCTCCTCCTCCTGTGCCTATTGATAAAAAGGGTATCACCTTCTTTTCTTAATCAATCAACCAATAGATTGGAACTTATAATACTAAGAAAGATACGAAGAGCTCTTTTCAACCAAGCAATACATCTTTCCTTAAGACATTCTTGTGAGGTGGTCAATTAAACAAAACAAAAAAATTACATGTGTATCATGTATTGTAAAATACTCTACCCTGAACGATGGCAATGGTCCAAGAATAGCTAATAAATCATCACCTTCTCTTTTTAAGTGTCGAGAAAAGCTGAGTTATGGAAACCCACTTCTTTTGCACCTGAACAACGACTTGAATTAGGGATACAAATAATATAGATTACAGTGTTGAAGTACAAAACGTTCATGTGATGTGAAAAATGATGAGTCTTCGCTTGATCTTACATCTAAACGTTTGAAAATTGCATTCATCTTCACTACAGCAGGCCCACTATGGTGTTGCTTCTTCCTCCTCTCTTTCTTCCCTTGGGTGCCCACCCAAGATTTTATAAAACTAGGGATCAGAACCTTCTTCCAATCCCCCAAGCATGTTGGAGTTCTTAAATTTTTTCGCTTGCGTACAACAGTTATGATCTATGAAAACATAATTAGATTAATAAATGACCATTTGTTTTACTCATAATACACATGCAATTCACAAAAAAAAGAGAGTAAAAGCCATATCAAATATTTCGTAATGGATAATAAGATAACGGAAAGCCCATGTGCTCACGGGGTGCTCATGGGCCGGTCCAGGCCTTAGGTTTAAGTATACGGGTTGGTTCGTCTCTAAAATCTGGGCCCATTTGAGCTGGGCTTAGATTAAATGATAGGAAGCTTGAAGTTAGACCCTTGTGATTCACTCCTCAAGTTGATCTTTCAAGATACCTCTAATCCCTTGTAAAAGAGAATTGAGTAAATACTTAACCCCTAGGACTTGTTTCCCTTTTAAGCATGGAATAATAAAATGGGTTCTATGTATGTAAAATTTGCATATGTTGAATTTTTCTCATTGCTCAGTTTGAATTATAATGTAAAAACTTCACTTATCTCAAAATCTATAAATGTTTAAGACATAACATAAAATATTTGGAGTTTAATGGGTCAATAAATAATCTAGATTAAAATTTAGAGTACACATGACTTATAAGAAATTGATGGGATTTGATACCACACTGGCACTGAGAAAGGTGTGAATTTTTATAAGAAAATGACGTCATTTATCCATCATTTTCTTTTCTTTTCTTCTTATTCTTCTTGGTTTTTTTTTTTTTCCTTACTGTTGTTGTTGTGGCGGTGTTGGGCTTCTGGTCAGTAGCGATTTTACCCATCCTTTTCATACTTCATTTATCTATGTGATTTATGATGCATAAATGAGAACAAACAAAACTGGGCCCACATTAGATGGATGCAAACTACCCCTTTGTGTGAAGACTACTTAGTGACGTATCATGAGGCTCAAAGTGTCCAACGCCCAATAGTTCAATAACTGGGCCAATAAGAAGGAAAAAGAATACAACGATAAATGCCTTACAAAGTAATATAAGTAAAGTTGTTCCGCTTGTGGCCCCCTGTTGCTTAGCTTTTTTGGTTTTTGTTTTTGGTGTTGCTATAAGGCTTTTGTGCCATTGTTTTTACATTATGTCGGAGATTTTCTTATACTGGTGCTTTATTCTTAATTTAATTTACCGTCATTGATTTTAAAAAAAGTACAATAATAGGGAAAAAAACCGAAAAGAATGAAAGAAGGTGTTTAATTTGGATCAGAAGACCTTTGAGGTATCTTTCCATCCGCAGTGGTGCCATCAAATCAATAATCTGGATCATTAAATCATAGGCCTTATATCCATGGTACCCAGAATATTCAACCTATTTCTTCAATAAATAGTTTCAATCATAATTGACTTCATAATATACATGTTACAAATATTTTCTGCACCTTGTTTAAGGACAGCATAAAATGGTTCTCTACCTTTACAACAAAGTCCAAATCACAAAAATCATGACCTCTATCTCATAGCAGGAAAATTTTTTTAAAAAAAATCAATGTGGAAGTACAAACAATTCAATTGCTCTAAACTTACTTTTATTTTGTATAGAAAATACTTCACATAAAGATGAGTTTTGAGTCCTCATTCTGATATGATTATATGAACATGGACAGATGGAAAAGACTTTTAAGATTCAAAACTTTAATTTGCATGGGGACAAATGTAATAGTTCACCTCCATTTTTTTCAATCTTCCATTCTCATCTAAGTAAACCCTAAGATTCCTCCAACATCTTCCAACCCAACAGATGAATTTCCATTTCCAACATAACATAAGAGAAACATTGAGGGCAGGTACCATACCTTGGTTGTATGTTGTGGGTGAATGGTTGCCAATTGAGGGTGTTGGTCTGGCGTGAGGCCTGCTGATCTGCTTCGTGCAGCTTCCCTCAATTGTTGTGAATAAAGGAGAAGGTCGGCCCTCCTATTATACCCACCACCAACCTTATGATGATGATGGTGGTCGTGGTGGTGGTGTCCACCATGGCGACGGCTTGGATCTGATGATGAGACCCTCCTCCTTGGCCTTTCCACATAAACACTCACCACCACTGATTCTTCTCCACAACATACTGACTGCGATCAAAGTATCCAAGTACAATAGAATACATCATGTTTCAATGTCACAGTGCACCCTATATAAGAGAATATGGTTCATGATCTTTGATCGAAACTGATAATCTTATGTGACCCATTGAAGATGAATCATTTCTAAAGTAACCAGCTCATCAATGTGGGCCATCTTTATGTGAAAAAAAAATAGATTGAAGGGCTAGGATTGTCATATTGGAGAGAACTTTTGCAGGATGGTGTTGTAGCACTATATCAACTTTCTTTTTCACTGAACAAAATAAGCACAAGAGAGGAGACTTACCTTGGTGGCCATGGGGAGATGGCCAGAGAGGGAGAAAGAGGATTTAAATAGCCGGGGCTAAAGAGGGAGGGAGTGTTATCTTATGTCACAAATGCCAAAAGTGTTTCTTTGGTTGGATCGAAAACCAACCCATCTATCTCATTACAATAAGAGAGAACCATATTGAAATGAGGAGATACAAAGATATGGGTCCATGACCAAGTCTCTTGGTTCTTGGATTATTCTGGTTTCTCTCTTTATCATGCAGGCTTGCATAAATGCCCCATTTGGCAATGCCATCAAAACCCATTTGGCATTGTGATGTAGTAAATAGGAGTTTTCATGGGCCAGGTCGCATCAGGCTGAGCAGAAGTGTGTCCAAGCATAGCCTTTTTTTGTAACTGGCACAATTATTCAGGCTTGGATCCAGCCCACCATTTGCAAAATATACAATCCTTTTTCTTGTGGAGACATGGAAGGGCAGGTTTGGGCTTTAAAGTATACATAGGACCGGCCCAACCCATTTAACTATTGGAACAGAAAATAAGGACCACAATATTACATCCAAGGGTAGGTTGGGTTGGATTCAGTCTAACCAGGCAGAGGAGAACCCCAGGAAGTACTGGACTGTGGATGTTGCCATCTCATCTAGAATGGCCTGGCCCTGATGCTGTAACCATGTGTTAGGTAAGGGGTGCTTGGATGTATGGTAAAGGCGGGCCATGATGGTGAGTACCCAACCTAAGTTCAGTGACACAAGCATCAGATGCCAGCAGGTTGCTTGCCCTAGTCATTTGGATGTGATCATCGTTTTAATACTGGACTCACCCCAGTGAGAAGGATATCTAGGTCAAGTCTACATTGAGTTGACTCAATCGAGTCAGGACTCAGGACGGGTGAATTCGAGTTTTTGAACTATAGAAGTTGTGAAAGCAAACTTTTAAATTAGCCCATCCAACCAGAGGCTGGGCTGATATACCCTAGTGAGTTGAAAGGATATATATTGAGTCAAATAACCCCAAGCTATTAATTTCATGCCCCCAACATTGAGTCAATTTGGCCGAGTTAGCACTCAGGACAAGCGAACCCGAGTTTTCGACTATGGAAATGGTGTAAGCAGACTTTTCCATTAGTCCATCTAACCATGGACTCTGCTGGATTTCACTCAACAGTTTCTGTATTTACTGAGCAGGGCAGACTAAGCTCAGGCCCTGATAGAAAATTATGTAAGTGACTAATTTCAATAGACCCTTCTGTTGATTTGGAAAAAAAATATATGAAAAATATTTAAAATTAATTGCAAATCAAACTTTAGTTTCAAAATCTTTTATGAACTTGTGACAATTATTAAGGGGGTCATCACTTAAACATTTAATATTGATAATCAAATTGAAAAGGTATCGATCAAAATCTAATTAACAACCTTCTTTTGTAACTTGTAATAATACATAAATGTAAGTTGATGTGAGGTTCAGCGAGAGTAAAACTTGAAGAGTACTTTGCAAAATTAAATTGAAAGGCCCTAGCTACAATATATGATTATTGGACATCCTTTAAAAAAAAAACCCCAATTATAGCTCAATAAATTGAGATAAAAAATGTTTGGCCGAAATGTATGTGAAAAGGTGGAATCTCACTCTATGGCTCAAAAGTTGATCTCATCCATTCATTAGGTGGGCCATATAAGCATAAAAAGTTCTTGAATTGTCCATTAAAACCTTGTGGCCCAAA
The DNA here is from genome assembly GCA_028538565.1 of Umbellularia californica. NCBI lineage: Eukaryota > Viridiplantae > Streptophyta > Magnoliopsida > Laurales > Lauraceae > Umbellularia > Umbellularia californica. The sequence continues at coordinate 72,489,508 of JAPQWN010000005.1, forward strand.
TATACATGATAAAAAGTAGAGGCCCACTACATTACTCAAAATTTGATCTCATCCATTCATTAGGTGAGCCATGCAATGCAATCTTGAAAAGTTCTTGAAACATCTATTTTTGTATAGTTTGGAGCTTCTGATGAGAGGCAGAAAAAAAAATCTGGTGATTCTCCTCATGGGGCCCACTTAACCATGGAAGAAGTGGTCAGAACAAATGTCTCCCATGCATGAGCTTTGGGCCATGTAGAATTGTATCCCATGCAAAAGAATTTTGAGGTTGATTTTGAGTTAGTTTGGATTGGATTCAATAAGTGGGTCTCACTGTTCAGAGTCCCTCATTAGCTTAGAATATTCTCCTATGAGCATACTTCATCTGCAGTCCAATTTTATGGGCCCACTTGTTCCTACATTTGATCAATCTAACCCTTCTCGTACTCTTTTAATTTCACGATCGGGTATGGAGCCTAATTTTACACTCATCAAACTATTACTTCCGTTTGATTGAATCTTAAAAAAAAAATTTAAATTTAAATTAAAACCATTAAAATTTTAAATTATTAAATCAAGAGCTAAGATGATCTAATGAGGCTCTTGTGTTTAAGATGACCCTCTAAGTGGGCCCGAGCTGGACTGCTCTTAGGTCAACATTTCCCCTTCACTCGTCCTCGCACTCTATAAATGTAGCTAGGGTTTGTTCAACCCGTTTTGAGGTTAGGGTTTCGCCGTTTCGTCGGTTCTCGCGCCGAGCAATTGAATCTCGCCTTCAGGTACCCAAAAAGATCAAATCTTTCTTCAAAGTACTGAAAAGATCTCTCATTCTCCCTCTCATTGTTCTTCATTTGGTATAAATCTTTCCATCTTTTAGCGTTTTGGAACAGTTTTTTCTTCTTAGACTGTCTGTTAATGGGTGTGATTTGTAGCAGAGATAAGAATGGGATTTGATGGGCTATCTTATTTGAATCAATCCAAGTTGAATGATTTGAGCTAGTTTTACTAGGAAAGGAATTTGAAAATATGTAAAACACAAGCTTTCATGCTTAAATGTTACTTATGATAGATGTGGAAGTTGTATTTTGTAGGTTTATGATAAGTTTATCAATACCCTGATTGGTCATTTTAGCTCTACTTTTGTGGGTTTGTCTCGAATCAGCAATCCTTCAAGTGGGGTGATGGCTTCTGCCAAAGACAATGAAGATGCACCAGAGGGTCCATCAATGCAAGTGTTTGGTCTTTATTGTTTGTTTGTGTTTTTTCAGTGTGAAATTTGACTATTTTGCTTGGGCATTCTGATTCTCTAAGTTTAATGCTGTTATGCAGTGGTTTGTATTTGTCATCTAACTGATGCATGGTCTCTTGAATTTTTGTGTAGACCCAAAAATGTGTACAAGGATCCTGATGATGGGCGGCAGCGTTTTTTGCTTGAATTGGAGTTTGTGCAGTGTCTAGCTAATCCTACTTACATCCATTGTAAGTTTTTGAAAATCTTTGAAGTTCCTTTTTTTATCTTATCCCAACTAAATGGAGATAAAATTACATAGGTAAAAGAATTTGTATTTTTTTTTTAATTCACTCAATGATGAACCTGCTGTTGTCTTTTGGTGGTCAAGATACTAGCAAGGTGGATTAGTTATTTCATACTCAGCCTGAAGATGTCTGGTAAACCAATAAAAATGTGACCATGGTTTGGCGGTATAGACCGATAATGTGATGAGCCCTAGCATGAGTGGATAATCATACCCTTGAGCCTAGAACAGAATCCATATCCTTGAATCAATGATCATTTACTAATCCCGAGTAGGAGCTGACTCTGAAATAACATAACTTCTCATTATAAGGAATTATCAGCTCTAACTTCTAAATTTTCTTTTTGTGATGTTAGAACTAAATATGGCATGGACAGTTCGTGGACACAGCAATGGAGTGGGTTTTATGCATAAAACTGAATTTGAGTTCATGTTATAATGTACTAAACTTTGAAAATTTCTCAATTTCTCCCAAGACAAAAGAAAGCAAGATTTGCGACAGTGATCCAGAGCCACCTTTTTTTTTTAATTCATCTAACGATGCATGCATTAGTTCAATTCGAATTGTGTGCCTTGTTTCCTTATTCATTACTTACACGGTACTTATATGAGCTAAGATTGAGTATATGCTTCTCGTGGTGCATTACTAACACAAGCTTTTTGAAATATAGTTTGCAGATCTTTGCTGATCCATTGTAATGAAAGAATTAAGTTCTTTGATCTTTTTCGCCTCAGGGCATTCTTTAAATAAAAATTTCACACTCAGGGCATTGTTGATTTGGGAGAATTCCACTTTAATTTAATAAATTTCTTAATCCCTCTGGTGATGCTGCGAATAAAATATACTTTTATCAATTCTAAAAAGTAGTTGTTCAATGGAAGCTATGGCTTCGTGAGAGGGGGAGTTATAGTGAGAATCCTTTCTCGATGTTTTGTTTCACACAAGCATCCATTTTTTTTTTTCATTTATTTGTAGTATTTTATGATCAAACTTAATATCAGAAGTCAAATAAAAAATGCATTATTGGTCTTTATTCGCTTTTCTTTCTCTTTTGTAGATTTGGCTCAAAACCGATATTTTGAAGATGAAGCGTTTATTGGCTACTTGGAGTACCTTCAATACTGGCGGCAGCCTGAATATATGAAGTTCATAATGTGAGATACTTTCAAAGGCTCATCCTCTTGGATGAAATTATGCTTGAACTTTCCACTTAAACTAAGTATTAATTTTGTCACTACTTGTCTAATTCCTTGATGTGCACATTCATATTGTCTTGTTATCCGGCAAAAATTGAATACTATCTGGCACATAAGTATATGCTTTTGATGTCGACAGGTATCCCCATTCCCTTTACTTTCTCGAACTTCTCCAAAATGCCAACTTTCGCAATGCAATGGCACATCCAGCCAGCAAGGTTACATAGACAATTCTTTTCATTCACTTTTTAGTGGTTGAACACAAACTTCGTTATTCCTTTTTTGTCTCGCTATGGTCAAGCATTGGTTGCATCTTTAATTTTGAATGTCTTTTTCTTTTCTTTTGTTTTTTTTTTTTTCATTTTCTTGGTTTTGTTTAGGAGTTGGCACATAGGCAACAGTTCTATTTCTGGAAGAACTATCGGAACAATCGGTTAAAGCACATTCTACCTCGGCCTCTCCCTGAACCTGCTGCGCTCCCAGCCCCAACTCCTCCACCTCCTGTACCCATGCCACCTACAACTGCCCCTCTTTCTGCGACTGCTGCAACTGCTCTTTCTCCTATGCAGTATGCTGCACCACCTGGGGCTTCTCTCCCCAAGAGTGACATGAGAAACAGTGCCGGTGACCGAAGAAAGAGAAAGTATGTACTGAATGCTTTTTCCCCTTCTCTTTCAGTCAATACATGGATAACAGGCTGTTTTAGTTTATTATGATATCCCGATTAATTTAAAAAAAAAAAAAATTTCCTGCAGCAGTGTCTGCTTTTATTGCTTTGCCTTATAACAATATGCCCATTTGATTCTAAAAACCTCTAGTTTAAATCCATGACTGGAAAATGTATCTAATATTCAACATTAGATTGTTTTAAGTCTGAAACATTTCATTTATTTTCTTGTACAGGCAAACATACCAGTAAATTGTGTTTCAGTAAATGGTGAGTTTTCAATCTTCTTTTGTATATTATTATGGAACAGGCAAGAGTGTATTGGTGACTTCCAAATGTTGGATCATTTAGGGAAGAAAAGGAATTGTGTTTAAGTTCTTAAATGAACAGTTATTGCACAATGGTGATTTGTGTACCCTGAAAATTTTAGTAGTGAAATGTTTGTTCCAGTTTTTTTAACTTCGGACAGGAGTTTTGCCCATATCGAACATTTTACACAATTCTTTTTTTTTTTCTTCCTCATTAGATTGATACTATCCCCCATTTATAGGCATAAAGTAAAGGAATATTTCATTAAATATTTATCAGAAAGAGGTGCTTCTATTCAACAGATATTGATGGATGCATACAATTCTGTCATTGGGTAATGAGGCTGGTATGCCTAAATATAGCACACAACATTTTCATTATTTATGTGAAACTTGGATATTTTGGTCGATGTTCTGAAAATTGAATTGTGATTTTATGATTTTCCCAAAAATATGAAAAAAATCTTTAAAAATATAAAAACAATTGGAAACTTTAATCGGAGTAAAAATCTTATTCCAATTTTAAGAAAGTAAATTTGTAGTATAATGTTTTCAAACAGAAGACAGTTACAGTAAGCAAAATGTAAGGGGGAAAGACACTTATTTGAACCTTATAAAATAGGGAAAACCTACCTAAGTGACTGGCCTCTATCCAACTAAGTTTAACACTCCGAAAAGTTTTGTGTGAATGGAAGAATTGCCTTGGAGAAATCTAAAAGCATGTCGAAGAGTGGAACATTCTGTTTTCTGTCTATATATACTTCTGATGAAGAAACCATTACATCTCATTCAATATGGATTTGCATGACTCAAGAGAGTATTTTTGTTGGTGATGTGTATTTGTTCGATGTTTGGGAAAAAAAGAATGCATCTTTGTTGAATCTTTTATATTGATGATTGATATTTTAATAATATACTGATATTTTATAGGAAAGAAGATTGTGCACTGTGGTGCAATATATATCACATCCACATTGAACATGCGTACAGCTTGCCAGCAGGTACTCTCTCTCTCTCTCTCTCTCTCTCTCTCTCTCTCTCTCTCTCTCTCCGTGTTTTTTCGCGACCTAACAATTTAACTTCCCTTGTCACAATTTGTTTTAGTTCTTTAAAGATCTCCCACTTCCCGTGTTCCTTGAAGTCTTAAACAAGCAGTGGGACGTCTTGAACAAGCAAGCAGTGGGATTAGTTCCTGCCTCTCATTCTTCTTTAGAGCAGATATCTCTTCACTCACTGCTCTGCCGTTTGTCATCACCTTTTTCCTCTTTAAACAGGGCAGGTTCTTCAGCATGACTCTCTGAGAGACGACACTATGAGAGCAAATAGTGTTTGTATAGTCAGCATCCTCAATACTTCGTTTCGGCTTCCTGAATCTAGAAGACTACTTAGGCCTGTCTAACCATCAACAGCAGCATTAGCTGCAGGCACCTGAACTAGGCTTTGAACGTCCTCAAGCTCTCTCCTGAGCTACTTTCTTCATAGTCTGTCAATGAAACACTTCTTGGGTTGTGAGATTTAGACTCCGAGTCGTGTGTATATTGGTCTTCCACAGGCTCAACTGTGGTTCTTTCATATAGGAGACCTGTTTTTATTTGTGTATGCGTCCAAACCATTTCAAACAGCATTCATAATTCTGTCTCTTATTTGGGCTACCATAGATTCTCTTATGTACTCATTTTTAATTCTATCCTTTAAATCCATTTTTTAGCATACACATCATAGCTTGATGTCATGTATCATTGTCAAGCATTCAGCTCCACGCATCAAAGTAGGTATGGTATCATTGTCAAGCATTCAGCTTTACACAGAAAAATAGGTATGCTAATGAATGCCCCTTATATCGAAGTAGCACTCAGCAGTGAGTTGTCACACAGCATCCCTGTAGCTCATCTCCACATTGCCAATCCTGTACTCATCCAATTTGCAATATCAAATCAAACTATTCATTCGGTTCTATTGTTGCTCCTAGATATCCAAATCTCTCACACTATAGCACTAAGTCATTTTCAATTGAAACAGACTCATCTCCTTGCTCCATTATCAACTAAACTTTTGCTATATATATATATATATTTTATCATTTGACTGATTAGTCCCATATTGTATGCAACCAACATTCAAGAAGGAATTTATCATGTGTATTTGCCGTCAGATAGGGCGAATAAGTAGGAATTCTTAGATTTCTTGTTTGACTAATGTGTATCATATTTTACCTCGTTATTTTTCCATACTGTCATTGTTCTTAGATTTTTATGATTTGTTTTCATGAGATTATGAACTTCATTTACCAGTTCTTACTTTTCTTACTTTTAGGTGAACTATATTGAGATTTAAGTATATATTTTGGGAAGTACACCTCATTGCAGACTTAGTTCTGGTAGAACGAGAACATGGAATATTCAAATGGCAGAACTGTTTTGGGATTTCATTGCCACCTGTCATTTGATTAATCGTTCAGTTGTCTTGGAGATGAGATACTTTTCCTTCCTAGTAAATTCCTTCCATCAGTTATCTTCAGTGGTTGATGATGATGAGAATGCTACTTCTGACACCTCTTGTATGAGAATGACTCAGCTGGGTTGTTCCATGAGCAGATTAGCAACTATCTGAGGCCTTTAATAGCAGCTAGGTATTAGTGCAATATTATATCCAAGCAAAGATATACTTGAAGAACTTTGCCATGAATATTTGCCGTCTGCCAAGGCAACTAAATGAGGAATTTTTAGATTTCTTGTTCAACTAATATGTATCATATCTTAATTATTTATTTTCCACTATCATGGCCCTTAGATTTTACGGAATTGTTTTCATGAAATTGGCAACTTCATGTACCAGCTTTTACTTTGTTTTTCCCTTTTTAGGTGTACTATATCGATATTTAACTATATTACGCCTGAAGTACACCTTCACATGGTAAACCTAGTTGTTTAATAGAATGAGAACATGAATATCCAAATGTTGGAACTGTTCACAACTTAACCACCACTCGGCAGTTGATTTTATCAGTCTGGGAGATACTCTTCTTTCATAGTATTTTCTTTTATATTCATCAGGCGATGATGATGAATGCTTCTTCTGACACCTCTTGTATGAGAATGACTCAAGTGGGTTGTTCATTGAGCAGATTAGCAACTATCTGAGCCTTGTATTTTCCCATCAATCAGTTTTCTTTAACCATACTGGAACCTGTATCCAGAACATGTGTCTGTGCATTGCTGCTGTTGCCATGTATAGAAAAAGCAAAGAATATCTGAATACAATCTGAATAATCTAGGTGTTTTTTATGAATGTCTTATTTTTTCCTCTCTTTTCTTTGGTGATGATGAATGACTGCTGCTTCTGACACCTCTTGTATGAGAACAACTTTTTCTTGGTTGTTTCTTTGAACAGATTAGCAATAATCTGAACCTGGCAGCCTGCTTCATGATTTTTAATTATAATTTTATCTTTCTAGTTGAGTGCTGATTGTATTTATTATTATCTATTGTATTTATGCTAATAATTGTCAACTGTCAACCTTGATCAGGTTTCATTGACAGCTGATGATTTAATCATGTTCGTTGTTGGTATTGAAGCAGAACATGTGGCCTGTCTATTCACGCTTTAAAATTAGTTCTGGTTGTGGGTCAAGAAGCCTGTGTTTTAAGGATTTAAAGTTGCAATGTGGAAGACAGATTCAATTTCAGAATGTTGGTTTTTTCAAGATGGGGTGGTCCCTCTATGTGGACTTATGTTTTGAGAGGTCTCTTGTATATGAAAAGATTAAGAGGGCAACAGGACTCTGCAACGCCCTGAGTTCTTAATGGCTTTGAGCTCCATCTTTTTTCATGTTTACAAATGTGTGCTGCTTGGATTGGTATATACCAACCCTAATTCCATTACGACTTTTTATCTGTTTGTATCATCTTTCCTGTTCTCTGCCATTTGTGTCAGGTAAATTAATCAGCGTGTGCCAGTTTCAAGCTAGTGGGGGAAGAGTCGCCACCATATTTCTATCTCCGAGTTCTTTCTTAGCCTTGAGCATAGGTTTTACTTAAAATTTTGATAGGGTATTTAAATCATTGATATAGTATAACATACAGAGTCAATCAGTGATGATTACCCAAAATGGGTTATAGAGGGGGAGAGGTTTTGTCGATGATGATTAGCATATCATCTCTCTTGAATTGTAAAGGAACTCTTATGATCCTCTAATACCATGGTTTCTGTACTATCATTTTTTGAAAAATGATGGATGAAGCACAGATTGTTGTACGAGGCCCAACTGTTTTTTTTTTTTTTTTATAAAGGGTCTTGCCTAAGGTAACCCATGGCTGTCAAGGCGGTGGTTCAGTTGGTTTGAGCCTTAGGTTTGCTCCCCAAGGTCTTGAATTCAACTACTACCCCTTGCGTTTTCTGGTACTATGTGTGTGGCCATCTCCCAGCTGGGCTAGTAAGGGATACCTTAGGTCATTAAAAAAAAAAACCGTAAGGTAGCCCATGCCTTAATGTTAACTTTAGTTTGCAAGAGGATTTTAAGGCAATGGCTTTTTTAATTCTAATAGACTGCGACACTGCAGTCTGCGCTAAGATTCATTAGAGTACAAATAGTACAATATAACAGATTAAGTAGGTCCCCAATCTTTATTATGTACAAAAACCTTGTATCACAATTTTTATTTATTTATATATTCCACCAAGGCATTTTAACAAGAAGCAAAATAGTAAGACGGGGATAAAAAAGTACTGTGAAAAACCGAGCTAGCTCATCAGCTGCATGACCTTTTTTTTTTTTTTTTTTTTTTTAACCCGTTTAGGGAGCTGGGTCATAAGCCCTCTGGTGAGGGAGTAGACCTTGGGTGAGGTGAGAGAAGAAAAGTTCGGGTGAAGTAGCACGGCGTGGGTGAGGGAAGGTGCCTGCCTTGGGTTCGAATCAAGGAGAGGTAGAGATCAGTAAGAACTCACATCTCTTGCCATGGGGTGTAAGAGGCGGTTCTTATCAGCTGCATGACCTAAAATAGGATCTTTAGTCTTGACACTGTTCTTCTCATTGCGAAGACGCTCAATCTCATACAATCAGCAAATGAACAGAGTCTATGCCTCTATGAAGTACATTTATAATTTTACCACTAAGAAAAAAGTTGGCCGGTGAAGTGTTCAATCCAATTCCAAGTGGAGTTTTAACGCTTTCAATCAATGACTGTTCCATGTGTACTCTTTTTCTACCAAAAAAAATGTGATTTTTGATGGGGTTTGGAGAAAGTTGGTGAGAGGGGTGTATCACGTATCATGTATGTATGAAGAACCTTCTACCCAAAAAAAAAAAAAAAAAAAAAACGCACGTATGAAGAACACGTGATCACGTCGGTCAAATGCATTGCCATCTTTTCAAGCGGTTTCTATTTCTCCCCATTATCCGTGCGTCATACTAACTATCTCTAGTTTCCAGTCAAAGCAACCCAACGGATTTTTTGGCTCTCTCTCTCTCTCTCTCATCTTTTAAGATCTTTTAAGGTTTGTTACATAAGTTTCCATACTCTTTGTCTCTCTCTCTCTCTCTCTCTCACTCATCTTTTAAGATCTTTTAAGGTTTGTTACATAAGTTTCCATTCTCTCTCTCTCTCTCTCTCTCTCTCTCTCTCTATTCTGTTGTGGGCATTTGTCTTTCCATTCTGTCTGGGTTTTGTTGATTGTTGGGAAGGCATGAACTCCCTGGTAGCCACCAGTCGCAACTTTCGACGGGCTAGTCAGCTTCTGGGCCTCGATTCAAAGCTGGAGAAGAGCCTTCTAATCCCATTTCGGGAGATCAAAGTAGGACACTGTCTATCAATTCTATCTTTCCTTCCTGCTTGTTCCTCTTCTTTGATTCATTGAATGGTTTGATATTCATATGATATGATGTTATTGGTGTTAATACAGTAGTATTTATATTGTTGGATGGTGTTGATTTGGTAGGTGGAGTGTACGATTCCAAAGGATGATGGCAGTTTGGTTACCTACGTTGGGTTCAGAGTCCAGCATGACAATTCTCGTGGGCCCATGAAAGGAGGAATCCGTTACCATCCAGAGGTGAGGTCATGACAAATTTTTCTATTACTGCAACTTGACCTGATCTAACCTCTGTGGTGACTAGCTATGTTTGATATGATGACCAATTCATATTGAATGTGTTGCTTATGGCTCAGATTTTACATCAATGGGAGTGATGTGTGCCATAGGATGGGATTATTGATATTGATGTGTGGAATATATCTTAACGCGTGGGGACCAACCTCTCCAAGATCGAACTCACTTATATCAATTATAAACCGTATTCAGGAACTAACCCAAATTTTACTCCAATCAGAGTTGCTATAAGTTGTAATGATCATGTGTAGGAAAAGCATAAACTATATATTTCATACATAGATATTCCAAATATGCCCATCACTGTGAATAGAGTGAAATTTTGGTCAGTTTCTTTACACATAGGTCTTTAATATGAGAAGCTCTCAACCAGTGATGGGTATCATGATTATTTGGGCTTTTGTAGTTAGTTCAGCAGGATTTCTTCTGCGTGGAAGTTAAAAATAAAAGCAAGTTGAAATTTGAGAATGAAACTGCAGATTATCAATGTGGGGCTCTCTTTGAATGTTAAGGTTATTGGGGGTTTTATGGCTAAATCGTAATATCGGATGTACCCCACCCAAATGACCAGCAGTTCGAGTTTTCTGGAAGGGAGCAATCAGATACTATTTAATTAATCATGAGTCCCAATCAGCTATTTTGAGATAAGATGGAAAATTCGAGAAATTTACTATTCAATTCAATGCAACCTGATTTTCAAGCCACCCAAGAAAAAATGTTGTAAGTACCTAATCTGTCAAATATACTTAAAACAATTGCAATTTGGGGTGCATCTGATGTCACCTGCTAATGATGTATTTGATCTCAAAATCTAGTGCATTTGCATGAACATGTAACTAAAAGTGAGCAGACCATCTCAGTCTGATCAGAATTCTATATTGTTAGAATTTCTAGCTTTCTGTCCATCAATCATCCTTTGTTTGCATTCTTGTTTTCTTGTTATTTTTGGAAGGACCTCTGAAGAGGCTCATTATGCCTTCTTGTCAGAATTTTGTAGCCAAATCCATTATCTTGAATGCATCAATCAGGTGTGGCTCATTTTTGTATCTGTGTTTGTTTTCCTGTGCGTATTTGTTTGTTTGTAATTAGAATTGCCAATCCACCTCCACCACTCTTTTTTTTGTATAGAGAAAATAGAGCTCCATTTTCTGTGACTGAACTAGAGTTGAATGCTGAAATATTCGTATAGCCGACTCCAACATAGTTGGGACAAGGCTTTCATGCTGATGATGATGATGATGATAATGGTGATGATGATGATGATGATGATGAACTAGAGTTGAATGAAGAACCAAGAAAGAACCATTCGAAAACAATCCAAAAACTATCTTATGCAACTCACTTGTACATTGAAAAATGTTCTTCATAGCCCCCTGCTAGGTTTTTGTCGAGTACATCTTTCACTACAAGTGATTTCCACTATTCCTAGCCACTTAAGCATCACATAGTTCACAGTATTCAGGCGCATACAGGAATATGTAATGGATATGTCGGCTATCCAATGAAATATTTAACAGAAGAAATGTAGTTGCTCAGGTACTTGTTGTCTTTGTCATCCAACTTTCTAGCTCTTTTTCTCTTTAGATTTAGATGAATGGAATTTCTTGTTTATATACCGGCCCTGCTCATCCACTGAAACTGTACTTAATATCTGTGAAAAGGTTGATCCTGATGAGGTAAATGCTCTCGCTCAACTTATGACATGGAAGACAGCTGTGGCAGACATTCCATATGGTGGAGCCAAGGGCGGCATTGGGTGCAATCCCAAGGATTTAACCTTGAGCGAATTGGAACGTCTTACTCGAGTCTTTACACAGAAGATCCATGATCTCATTGGAATTCACATAGATGTTCCTGCCCCTGATATGGGAACTAATGCACAGGTATTCCCCTGCTGATCGATTCAACAATTGGACTTCCATTGCTGTTTAAAAAAGAAAAAATAGTTCTTCAAACTGCAGTTGTTTCACTTATTGCTGTATTTTGACAGACGATGGCGTGGATTTTGGATGAATACTCGAAATTTCATGGCCATTCTCCAGCTGTTGTCACTGGAAAGCCTATAGTAAGTGTCTAAAACTATGTTAAGCTAACAGCCTTGGTGCCCACTAGAATCATGTGCACTGGAGGGATTGGTTTTTAAATAGAACTGATTAGTTCCATGGAATTTTGTAGGATCTTGGTGGATCTCTTGGTAGGGAGGCTGCAACGGGAAGAGGTGTCGTATTTGCAACAGAGGCTCTGCTGGAGGAGTATGGAAAACGTATTTCAGATCTGACCTTTGTTATTCAGGTACACACAACATTTTGTTTCTTTCATATCTTTCATTATGAAAAATTCAGTTGAGATACCATCAACTTGAACGGCTCTAGAATTCAGATGACACGAATCCATTACCTCAATTATGATTTGTTTTCTTCACTCAAATATTTGATATAATTTTCCAGGGTTTTGGAAATGTGGGTTCTTGGGTAGCGCAACTCATTCATGAAAGAGGTGGCAAAATTGTTGCTGTTGGTGATATATCCGGCGCCATTAAAAATCCCAATGGTCTCAATATTCCAGCTTTGCTTAAGCACAAAGTTGAGACTGGCAGTTTAATGAATTTCAGCGGTGGAGATCCCATGGGTTTAGATGATTTACTTGCGCATGAGTGCGACATCCTGATTCCTTGTGCACTAGGCGGAGTCATCAAGAGGTTCATCTCTTCATAGTTTATTTGCTATCATGGTGGTGTTGCCATCTTTGAGACGATTGTTTTCTTTAGCAGTGTTTCTTTCATTGTCGAATTTGTGAGGGAAGTTTTGGACAATGGAAATAGCATCCATCATCACCGTTGCATTACACATGTTCTCATTGCTGTTAGTTTGACAGCAATGACCAACAGTTTGCTGTTGGTCTTCAGGAAAAAAAAAAGATTTTATTCTTTGTAAACTCGCTTCTTTTCCAAGAGATAAGCTTATCTGAATTATTTTCAGCTTGTATGGATGAACACAGGCAATATTTCTCTCCCATTTGCTTCATGGACAGCCCTTCCATTTAGGAAACCCTTTACCCTTACAATTTCCAAATTATTTGACCAAACTTGAGTGCTCAACCTGCCATATTATAGTCCATGAATTATGAAGGTAGCTTGAGTTATTTAAGTAGGAATAGAGAAGGTCGTAATTTCTATTTATGGGTGTCTTTGGATGTACAGTAAACCATGCTTAGTTTGGATATATTGTTCCAATGAATGGTTATCTGCTGCACTATGCCAGTGGAGTGGCATGCAAATCAGAAAAGAAATTACATCTGCAACACAGTGCCTTTTGAGCATTGCAGAAATTATAACGCAGTGAATTGATATTTTCTTGGTTTTATCCGCATTGCTATTGTTTCATTGCTTTAGTCCTAATTTGAATCTGGAAGTACTTCTCAAGTTTGTACAACCAATAAGTTGCATTTCTAAATTTCTCCTATGAATAAAACTTCATTTATTATGAAGTTTGATATGTTCTAACTGTTTTACTAATCCCTTTTTCCTTGTCTAAAGGGAAAATGCTGCCAATGTAAGGGCGAAGTATATAATTGAAGGTGCAAATCATCCCACTGATCCAGATGCAGATGAGGTATATCTTGGTTCTGTCAGCTTTTTTTTTTCCTAAAATGGAACAATTCTCCATCATTTCCATCCTCACATGTATTCTTCTACTGCAGATTTTATCCAAGAAAGGAGTCATTATACTTCCTGACATATATGCTAATTCTGGGGGTGTTACTGTTAGTTACTTTGAGTGGGTTCAGGTAATCAAAAGGGAAGATAAAGTCAAAGAAAATCACCATCTCTTCTTCTACCGTTTCTGTTTGGTACTTAATTATATCACCATTTTTTTTTTTTTTCAATTTAAGTGAGGTGTTCCATTACATATTGCAGAACATCCAAGGGTTCATGTGGACTGAAGAAAAGGTGAACAAGGAGCTTGAAAGGTACATGAGGAAAGCTTTTGTGAACATCAAAGCAATGTGTAGAGTTCATAACTGTGACCTCCGGATGGGCGCCTTCACATTGGGAGTAAATCGGGTTGCGCGTGCCACCCTCTTGAGGGGTTGGGAAGCATAAGTAGTTACATTATTTCTCTTCATACATGGTATCAATTAAGGAAGAAGACAGTTCATCTTTCCAATTATAATTGTTCGCTGATTACACCCTTTATGTTGTCATATTCGATGGAATCATTTGAACTAATGTAGTGTTCATGAAGGAAGTTACTTATTCTAATGAAGCTGCAAGGCACCTAAAGATACTGATCTGTTGTGACTGGTCATCACGGCACACTTATCAGCAAGAGCAAGACAGTCACTTGTTGATGAAAACTAGTACTTTGGTCCAACATAACATAATCTGTTGAGACAGATTAGGAATTCGGAATCAAAAGAGTTGGTGTAGTTCCCCTGTTTTGGGTCACCCCCTGTAACTTTGAGGGTTCATGCAGCATTTACATTACTCTCCTCATCATTTAATTAGTGGAATGCAACACATGAATGGATTAATGCTGGTCCTCTCTATTGGAAATTTTCAGCATTTTCAATCCATTCATCTAGCTACTCTAAGAATAGCCTCTACTGAGCATTTTGTTGGTCCTCTTAGGCCCCATTTTAATTCAACTGTTCTGTTGTTGTCTAGTCCTTCACCATGTGTCAATCTATTTACATGTCAGTCCCAAGTAAAGAAGGAAAAAAACAGGGTAGCCTCAAACCAGCAGGCAGCTATAACTGAAACTTATCAAAGCTCTGCTCGGAGAAAAGTATGAGTCAGAGGGTAGTAATAATAAAAAAATATCTCCCCAAAGATATCCTCAAGTTACTTAAACCTTTTTACCACAAAAAAAGGGTCACATAATCCTGAAACAGAGGGGTTCATTTTCAGGGGTCTCTTGATTCCTTCATCAGTGGAAGTTCAAGGCCAGGGTCCAAGTTCCCAAGAACTGAAAAACTCTGAGAATGCAAAGGAATCCTTCTCAAGGAGAACCATAACTGGCTGGATTCCTATGAGTGCAGAATGGATCTATTGTAAACCGGATAACCAACTAACAAGATAAACCTTGTTATTTTATCAAGTTTGCCTTGATCATCATCACATATGCGTGCACATGCACGCGCACCCATGTGCTATTTATAATTGTAATTGTCCGTATAAGGATTCAGGATTCCAAAGGTGAATAATTTTTCCTGACTCTGAAATGAATGGTTCTGATTTCAAGCCACTCATGGGCTTATGAAACAAGTGATATCTTCCAGGCTGTTATCATTTCAACCACAACTCTATTGTAGTTCTAAAAAAGCAATGTCGGCATCACCAGAGTACAATTTCCAGTATTATCAACAGCTTAAAATACAAAAGATAAAAGCATGTGCAGTACATCCATGTAAGTTCCAAAATTACACAGCAAGGTCAGCCACCTTAAGTTTTACTCTGAATTTTGAGTAATAATGAATGTGAATGATCTCCTTGATTTTGTCCCCACTAAATCACATTGGCCTGTTTGTTTGTATTAAAATTTATAGGAATTGAATTCATAAGATTCATACCATTGGTAGTTAAATATGAAGATTAAAGGTTAATTTTAAAAAATGAGCATCAAATAATGTTTCCTTTTAGGAAAATAGAATAAAAAGAAAATAGGAAATGAACTCCTAGGGTGATGGGTGGTTTATTGATTTCATGTTTTCTTTTGATTCTATTTCCCTTGAGAGGAAAGGTTCTTTGATGCTCATTTTTAAAAGTTCACACATGGTCTTCATTTTTAACCACTTTTAGCAGTATGAAATCTATATATTCAATTCCTATGTATTATAATGCAAACAAACAGGTCCTAAGGTCCCCAAAATTGCAATCTGTAAAAGATATTTGCAGAATGGCTTGTTCAGTGAGTGCTTCTAATGATTTAATATTAAAAAACCAGACAATCCTTACCCAAAAAAAACAGACAAAATGTCTCACCTTGCGCTTCCCTGTTTGTTTCCACGCAACAAAAATGCATAGGGAAATGGATCAACATTTACTGTTGCCAAAATATTCAAGCTGATTGCAAGTAACATAACAATGAAATAAACCTTCAACTTCCGGCGTATGCTGACAGAAGTAACAATGTTTAAGCAGCATAAAAAAGGAGGAAGAAGAAAGGCATAGCCAAAATTTAACAACAAGAGATGGAAGTCAATGATGCTATCAAGTTGGTGACTACACAATGATGCTCTAAAAACAAAGACCAGTCATAGAAGGCGACTCCATGAATGCTATCAAGTGGGCATCCACAACAAGAAAACCTAAGGTATCTAGCATTCATTATGAATAGATTTGGGTAGTTAAAGAGAACACTGGTAGTGATTTCAATTATATAGGCAGTGAAGGCACTAATTAGCAGAAAGATTAGCAGAGGCAGGCGTACAGAGTTTTTAAGTTCACACGCTGTAGAGTTTTAAGTAATTAGGGGCTTTTTTTTATACTTAAGTTCACATGCTGTAGAGTTTTAAGTAATTAGGGGCTTTTTTTATAATAGGAGGGGATAGAGCATACAGTACACCTTTTATACTGTCCTGTGATTTCACTTGGACTAGATAACTGTTGCTTCCGAAAAATGAGCAGAGTGATAGATGATCAGCTATTCTAAATTTATAATCACCAAATGAAGGAATGCCTGTAAGTCCTAAACCATGGATTGCAAGACTGCTGAATGTTAGAATCTCATCATGATTCTCGTCTATATAAAAACTACAAGAGTACAAGAAACAACCTTCAGAAAAAGTATTAAAAGAAGCAACCATAGGGTCCAAGCTTGAAAGAAGGCTCGAGTGACGGACTTGTGTGTAGCCTAGTCTTTCTTCAAAGAGCTAGTGCTCTCATCCTTCCAGGCTGCTTGCCACTGCTTGTCGTAAAGAGTGGTTTCCTCGAAAAGCTTCTTCAGAGAGTCTATATCTTCATTCTTTCTGATCAGAAGCACGCCGACAACAGCTACAAATAAGAGAGTTTTGCAGAAGAAGTTCCCCATTTGATCAACCAGGCCTACTCCTGTCAAGCTGTCCACTAGATATGCCATGAAAAACCCAATCATTGCAGCGCGACCTTCATAAATGCAAACAAGAACGGGTGTCAGGGAAGGAATAATCATCAACTATCAATCCAACTATCCTAAAAGGGAGAGATCAGAAGTAACCATTTAGTAGCTCAGCTTCAGGAAGATGAAACCTTTTCATCCAAGCCCACCAGGGAATAATGGAAGTGTCAAAGAGTATAGGGTCTTCATTACTAGAAGATTCAGGATTATCTTCCAACCACTTCCTCCTCTTAGCCTCTGAAAGATTGAGCAAGAATGTCTGTGACATGTACTCCAAACATGATTACTTACAAAAGCATAATCAATTGATGTACATGGTTGCATGCAATCTTCTTCTTTAATACCGGGTCAGGACAACAACAACAATATAATCCCAGTCTAGGTAATGTCAAAAGTTGCAACAGTGTACTTTTCTTTCCTTTTACTCCTCTTTTTCCTTAAGACATAAAATGATTCTTCCCTTTTTGGGTATAGAATATACATTGAAGAACATTTTGTTAATAACATTATCCCCTAGCTCCCTCAAACAACCTACCCCTACATCCCACTCCATCTCAACTCACATTTTTTCCCTCCCATACCATGTTCAAGCCGTACAACAAAAGGTAGGCTTAGAGGCCCAAACATTCAACATACTATCACTGTATCACAGACCAACTCGATCAGTGGACTAGACCCAATTGATTGTGATGTTAATGCTAAGGTAATATATATGGCATTGGCCACTTGTTGAACAAGTGGGGCAACAAAAGCCACACATGGGAACCATATATAATGAGTGGTGCGCTGAGCCGCTGATCCCGCAAACCTGTTTGAGGAAATGTAAGGACCTAATCCTTCTCTTAATCAGCCACTCATTTTCCTTTTTATTGATTAGGTGGTTATTCAGTGCTGCATAGCCGATTTTCCAAGATTCTACAATTTTTTTGCAAGAGATTTTGAACAAAGATCATTTCAACGTTTTCTTGAGATTTTCAAAATATTGTGTCATGGCCCAAACCCAATTAGTGGTTAAACCGGATCCGGGGTGTGAAATTTAGTGCTAATTAAGATTTTCCGCCGTTTATTTCACACTCCGGATCCAGTTTAACCACTAATTGGGTTCGGGGCTGTAACATATTGCCACAAAATCCACATGATATCTTTTTGCAAGATTTTGTAATTTTCATTATTCTTAAATTATTTCTCGTATTTTTTTAAAAATTTTGATTCACTTATTAACATTTTTTAGGATCTAGATTGATAGATATTCTTTGTTGTCATCGACTTGGGTGTTTATTTGTTGATCAATAATTGAATTTTGTATATTTAATTGATTCAATGAATATGATCGCGATATATCCAACCAAGGTGGGGATCACTAAATGAATGGCGTATGTTGATGATAGGACATATTTTAATCAATATTGGCCATACATTTTACTCGCATTAATTGCATGCATGGTTATAAAATTTGCCAATTTACCATACAAAAAAAAAAATTCATGATCAACTTAAATAACAAATGTGTGGAAAGTGCTGCAATAAATAATGATGGTGGTGGTGGTGATAAAGTAAAAACTTTCAAACAGCTCACACAACACTCTACAATGTTGTGATGTTTCACTTAGTAGGTAAAATCTTAAAGTTCAAAATGTGCACATTTTCAAACACAAGATGTTAGATCATGACCTAACTAGATCTGAGAAGAAAGGTGAGGAAAATCTTTAAGATTCCAGCTGTCCAAAGAGAGTTTTACCATGCCAATGAACTCGCAAAACACATATTATAGAAATTCTAACCAAAAAAAAAAAAAATAAACAAGAAAGAAGAAGAACAGATGTTATAGGTTTGTATGAAATTATAAAATGCTCTAGGAACCTTATTTCAGAATGGTTTGATATCCAAATAAGTGAGATGCCATTTCATTATCAAATAAGGATTCAAATGTTCCCACTGTGGATGGAGAGAACCATATTTATCAAAATATTATATAACCATCTATTAGTGGCTTCCAAGTGGTTAAGAATGGAAAATGGAAAACTAAAGGTTCACATTAATTGGATGGAATCAGATGGTTAGGTTCATCTCTCTAGTGTTCTTCTCTTTGTGAGTTATACTCCACAATCAATGAGACCCACAATTTGAACGGTCTGTATCAGTGAGAATACCCATGCCTCTCCATCCACAGTTTTCCATACAAGTATTTACCCTAATTCAAGAGAGCAAACTACAACAACATAAACAAACCCTAAAACTTAGAGCAATCAAATGAAGATGAAACTAAATGCAATTGAACCAAACCAGCATCAATAACCGCATCCCAATCCGTCTTCCCATCTTTGGAGAACTGTTTCAAATCCCAAGTCCCTCCAACCCAGCTGGGGTTTTGGAATTTCAGCGCTGCCGCAGCGCCGTTCATGCCCAAAGCTTCCTCCCTTTTCCCCAAATCAGGGGGAGAAGCTTCTTCCTTTTTGTCCAATTTCTCCTCCAGAGCAGCAGAACCCACCAATCCACCTCCATTTTCAGTGGCTCTTGGGAGAACCAAAGAGAAATTAGGCTTCTTGGACAGTAGAAGGAGCTGGGGCTTTAGAGGGGAAATGGGTTTTGCAGAGAAGGCAGAGAGGTTTTGAAGATTGGGTGGAGCAAACAAGGCCATTGGAGAGAGAGAGAGAGAATCACAACACAGCTTCTGAACCTCAGAAAAGTGGCATTGTATTTGTAGGTGGCACAGTAGATGATGAAGTGGATGCTTGGGATACTGATAGCAGATAAAATAATCACAATAACTCAAGGGTCCTGACGAGCAGGAGGCATTGAACAAAATAATCGTTGGAAAAATTACTGTACGGATGGTAATATAGCTTACAATAGCTTATAACAGCTCAAAAATACATATTTATCCCATAACCATTCGATCCGTGGGATATCGCAAGCATAAGATATTCTACAATCACTTGAACAGTTTGTATATTTATTTTTTTTCTTTAATTGTGGGACTACCAAACCACCATCCAAACCATTGCATCGCTGTATAAGTGTAAGAACTAATATCGAACCAAATTTGAACCATTGATCTATCACAGTTATCGAGAAACTTGTAAGAAAGTCACGTTTTACAAATTATAAGAACAAATTATAAGCCACGTTTTTTTTGTCTTGCAAGTTTCTCGATATTAGTTCTTATAATTTGCAAAACAAAATGTGACTTTCTTGCAAGTTTCTCGATAACCGTGATAGATCAACGGTTCAAATTTAGTGCGATATTAGTTCTTACACTTATACAGCTATCCAACAGTGTGGATGGTGGTTTGGTGGTCCCACAATCAAGTAAAGAAAGAAAAAAAACGGACAGTTCAAGTCTTCCCGCTTCTGATTATGGGATATCCTACATCCCTAAAATATCGCAGCTGTAGGATATTGCAACATGCGATATCCTACGGATAGAAAAGCTCTGCTGTAAATATGCATTTTTGGGTTGTTTTAAGACTATTGTTAGTTTTATGACCGTCCGTAAGGTAATTGTCCCTAAAAAGAAATCAGGCTTCTTGCATCCATACAGGTGGGCTCCAAATTGGACGATCTGGATTCTGGACCGTTCCATTGGTGGCCCAGAACAGGCTGATCATGAGAGGTTTTGACTTTTGAGTGAGTATACTGAAACCATGGTTCTTTTGACAGGAGGGCCACAATTAGAGTTACGCGGATCTTTGATATAATGATTGTGTGTAAAATAAGTGAGTTTAAATTTTTTATTTTATTTTTTTTTTTTTTTACATTGATCAATCAAGAGAAGGACCCCAACTCTGATTGGGATAAATTTAGCCCAAAGTAACAAGAGGGTGGCCCTCAATTCCGAGTGGCTTGAATTTTAGTCGTAATTTTTTTTTTTTTTTATAATTGAAAGTGTCTCCCGTACTTTTTAATCTAAAAGCCTCTGGCCTTCAGCCCGACGAATACTCGATAACCAAAAACTAATCCATGGGAGGAGAGATGAATCTCTTGTTCATGTTCATTCTTGTGCGGGATTTGCAAGACCAGCCCCCATGGTACATTAGTATTCTCTTCGACCTAACAGGATTTGAAAGGATCGGGACAAGGGTCCTATGTTCATGTTCATTCTTCAGGCCTTGACTATAAAAATGAAAAATGAACGGTGGAGATCTGTTTTCCTTTGAATGAGGGTGGGTGGACATTTATTTGTAGCCTCAAAGTCAAGGGCTACGATCAATTTATTTACTCAGGGAGGCATTTGGCCCAAGGACACTAAATCATCCATTCGGCATGCATGCATCCAACCAGGTAGACTCCAAAAATAGGGTCGTATAGAACTTTCACCACAGGTGGCTGAGCGTTGACACTACATCATGGCTATCCTTGTATTCATTGTTAGTGAGAATTGAGAAAAGCCACTATTCCTTCACTGACCATAACCTTTTGCATTGACCTGATTTTCACTTCACCATTAGTAGTAATATAATTGAGATCTCAGAGTCACAGATCCTGGTGACTTTGAAATGTTGAAGTCATTCACCCTCCAAAATGAAAGTAAAGTTAAGCCAAAAGACAACGGATTCACCTTTTACCATGTCTACATAAAAATAATAAAAAAGAAATATTTTACCACAAACTACTTTTTCTTTATCTCATAAAAACGTGAGATGTTGCTTTACCTCACCTTAATCATGATGTGACTGACACCCACCATGCGAGAAAGAGCTAACCCTGATGGGATAAGCCTCCATTACTCCATTAATTATGATGGCGATTACAATTGACAACAATGATAACATGCACAATTTCCCCATTATCAAAATTCAGTACATGCGCTGGGCTGGGAAGACAAGAGGAGATACAAAGGATGATGGAAACTACATTTTGAACACTTGATAAAGCCCCATCAGATTTGTTTGATAGCCCCTAAAAAATCCAAAACAAAATAACATTCCAAATCTTCCAATATATATATAAACCTTTCCCAAAAAAAAAAAAAAAAAGCCCCATCAGATTTGTTTTCAGCCTCAAAACATACTTGTACATTTTTAGTTGAATATAGACTATTGCTGCCTTTTTCTTTTATCATCCTGATCGTCCACTTCATGGCCATGAATGAAACAGCTAGAATCACAGTCCAATAGATCCTACACAAATCCAAAGATGGGAAAAAAAATCTCTGCTCCCAAAATAGCAAGATGCAAACAACTGCAGCCTAAGATCATCTTTTGCCTTAACATGGTGGAGGTGAATCTCAAATATGTTACATCAATTTTTAACCAGAAGCACTGCTAATATTTGATACATGAAAAGGATACATTTTATGTTACTTAAATTTTCTACCAGAACAAACCGCTAATATTTGATGCATGAAAAAGATACATTTTTACAAATCCTGAACATTGCAGATTTTGTAAGACTTTTTCCCTATCTTACATTCAATGCCACTGAACTTACAAGCAAAAATACTTTTATTTGAGGAGCCATAATTTACATTATATCTCTTCAGTTCTTCAACGACCCGTTTGAGTGAATAACTAATGTCCCCTAATGCCCATGCCAAAGATATATGGGGGTGTGGATCCTGCATTCCAAAGAAAAATCTTGTTCAGGGAACAAAACTGATCAGATAAACATTTGAACCATTTGATAAGGTATAGTGAAAAATCTACAAAGGCTTACCTTATAAAATTCAGGAAGATTATGCCGTTTATAAACATCATTGACAACCTGAATCTGCCTTGCTATCTGAAACCAACAAAACACGTTGAGCATAGGAAGCTTTACAGTGAATAACATGTATGGTTTTCATCTATCATCCAGTAAAGAGGAGATTATTTGTTGGTCATTTTTGGATCTCACCTTTGTTTCTGCACTTTTAACTAGTAGAAAAACATTTCTTAGAATTCCTAAGAATTCAAGTACATGAGACAAGCAGGCCCTTACAGATTTCAGCCAAATGGGTGAAAAAGGACACCATATATCACATGACACAATTGGAACCTTTAAGCTACATACAGAGATTACTAGCACTCAGTGTATCCTATGAAACAACCAAACTTCTCATGTCATATGCAGCCATTGCATCTGAAGTCTTAGGGCCACAACCAATGGGGATGAGATGGAACCCCAGAAAGACGACCAACGCAAGGACAAGTAGAAAAACAAAAAGAAATGTAATATGGGAAATTTAAACTGAAGATCCCATATTATGTTCGGCATTACAAATAGGATTAAGTACATGATCCTCAACCCTTCATATGAATAATATCAACAAAGACTTAGTTTGTGCACGTGGATTCCATGGTATTGCAATCTGAATATTGATGTGACAGAACCCTCCTTAGCGAGGTTGGCATTACAAATAGGATTAAGTACATGATCCTCAACCCTTCATATGAATAATATCAACAAAGACTTAGTTTGTGCATGTGGATTCCATGGTATTGCAATCTGAATATTGATGTGACAGAACCCCCCTTGGCGAGGCTGGGACCCAAAACTGACCAGATCGGAAAAGACCAAGCAATCAAACATTGGGTCTTCTCAGGTTCCATGTGGACATTTTGTGTGTCCATTCTGAACCATTCACCTGCAGGTAACAGGCATCAAATAGGGGGTTTACCGTTATGAGAGTAATGATCTGCATCATCCAAACATAGCCTCATGAAACTAAGGTTCAGCTGTACCACCACTTTGAACACACAACCACTCGATGGGTGAAGAAACTGAGTTTACGATCCAGTTGAGCTACATATAACTTTTATTCATAGATGTAATGATAAGGATTTATTTATTTTTTTATTTTATTTTTTTAAATGAATGACAAGAATACCAAATGAAAATCAAGGAATGGCATTTGAGATGGTTTAAACATATGCATAGAATACCTAAACAGCCACTATGTGACGAATTCAGATGCAACAACTAAATATAGCTAGGAGAAGGGAGAGACTGATACAAGTGGGAGGACTTCGAATGAACTAGTGAGAAGCAGCATGTTAGGTTGCAGAACAACAAAGAATTTAGCCCTAATAGGGAAAAGGGGAGAAGGGCAACCCACAACCCCATGATGGGCGGGTATCGGCTAAAATGATGATGTAAATCAGAATGAAATCACTGGACAACTCCTTACCTCAGATAATCCTCCTGCAATGACTTCTATTGAAAGAAAAGATCGCGTCCGTTCATCATTTACAAAAACCTCCCACTTGCTGAAATCTATCCAATATCTGCTCCCAAAAAAGGTAAAAATGGGGGAAAAGCGAAACACAGTATTATCATGTAACATACACTATAGTAAAAAAAGGTTGTGGGATGTGTGTTAAGTAGCAGACATCCGATGTCAGGATTCAAGTAGTAATCCTGCATTTTGTGCGAATATATAAAAACCCTTTTATTTTTATTTTTTTAGGACAGTCAGACAGTACAAGGACTCGAAGTATTTGCTAGAAAAAACTGACCGCTTATGAGACAGAAGCTTTTGGCGAAGCATAGTCACAACTGAATCTATTTGATGCACTCGAATAGGAACAGTTCTCCCTAAACTTATGTGGAACTCCCTTCCCAAGACAATTTGCTCTAGCTTTTTATCATCTTTGCACAGATCGCCAAGTGGGATGTCAACATCAACAACTTGAAGGCTAGGCACAAGAGAGGCAACTCTTCTCATAAATGGTACCAATTCTGTCCTTTTCGCAGGTGGTATAATGACTGCATAAAAATAAATAAATAAATAAATAAAGGGTTTTGCTACTTTAAGACAAAAGGATCTCTGATCAAAATAAAAATTTGTCAATACAATGAAGTGGAGAGTCAAACTAGTCAACATCAAAGATGATTTTTGATCAAGATAAAAATTTGTGAATCCAATGAAGGGTCAAACTAGTCAAAGTCAAAGATGATTGGTCTCACTAAACAAGACAAACAAATTCAAGGAGAACAAATTAAAATTATGTGATACATGAATGGTCAAGGAACTGAAGGTAACAATTCAGAAGATAACCAATGTTTACATTAATTGCAGAATAAAATAAGCCACAAGGGAAGCTGAAAATGAATAAAGAAATCAACCAGTTGGTTGCAGTATTTTATATATTATATACATGGGAGCTATCATTTCTGTCACTCCTATCTAGCGTCATTTGCATCGGCAAGCAAGAATTGGGACATCTTTTTTTTTTTCTTTTTCGTTTTTTGCATCAAATTCAAGCATAATAATAACATGTGCATCAGCATAATAAAATATTATACCAAGGATGCACAAAATGCATCAATTTTTTTTTTTTTTGGCTGATGTGGGTATCCTAAGGTCTTTGACCTAACAGGACTAATCCCCTGGGTGGTGCCCACTAAACCCACACAGACGCACACCAAGCAAATTTTTTTTTTTTAACAATAAAATTTTATTTCACCAAACCCAACAAGGGATAAAATATAGCTAATGCAAAACTAACAAAAAGAAAACAAAATATAACTAAACATCAAAAGAAACGGTAGAGCAAGAAACTCCTTGCAGTAAATCTAGGGGCGTTTCAAAGACAAGAAGTGGAAAGCAAGCTCACACCTTATGCCACTCCACCAACTCTCAGGTGGGTGCATCATTTTTCTTTCATTCTTCATTTTCTAACTCTTTCTGGGTTTCCTATTTCTCAATTTTTTCTTTTTAAAATTTATCCCTCACATCACTAACATATTGACAACAAGCAATCATAAAACAAATCCAGTACATAATGTAATACCAATATTTAATCTCATTGCAGATAGCTCAAAGTCAATACCAAACCACACCCTCTCTCTCTCTCTCTCTCTCTCTCTCTCTCTCTCTCTCTCTCTCTCTCTCTCTCTCCCTCTCTCTCTCTCTCCTCAAGCTGGTTATTCTCCAATAATAATCCAATGTCTAGGTTTTATTTAAAATGCACTAACATGACTGCATTAAATCTAACACCCACGAATAATCTCCCCATTCAGCCTGGCCACCCATAAATTTTGAGATTGACTTCCAAACCCCATATATCTTTCCCTTGATAATCCTGCCCTCTATGCTTTGCCCCAAATTTTTGCAAGATCACTTTTCACTGCATAGACTCATTTTCCATCCATTTTCTGAATAAGGCCTTTTTTTTTTCTTCAATTCTTTCTAAACCCCCATAGTTCATTGCTGTTAAAATCTTAGGATTCGGGATGCATATGAAAAAAGATACACGTCTGTACAAAGAATCTCATTTAGAGATAAATCTTAGGATTCATTTTGTGAATTGTACGATTCAGCTAGGTTGGAATTGCAACAGCTAAAAGGTTGTTTTTAGTCATTTGTTCACCTTCCCTTTTTTCCTCTCTTTTCTTCCTTTTACTTCTATTTTTCCATTTTTAAGAAGTTATCCAGTGATCAAGGAAACCTTTCAAGATAAGAATTTAAAGGACTTGGGGGAGGTTAAGAGAGAAACAAAATATAGGCACACAACTAGAGCCTTCAACTGTGTATATGAGTTTCACTTTACATTCTTTAAAAAAAATATTCTTTTTTCATGAATCACTTCTTTACCTTTAGGCAGCACGACCTAACCAGGTAATGCGGTATATAAACATATTCAACTATCTACATATATCATGCATGATTCATGAAATCATCATCATCATCATCAAAGCCTTGTCCCACCTATGTTGGGGTTGGCTACATGAATTATGTTTCTCCATTCTGATCTATCCAAAGCCAAATCTTCAGATAGGTTGCACTTTTACAAATCTATTCTTACTACTTCCATTCATGTCCTCTTCAGCCAAACTCTTCCCCTCGGTGGGCCATCAACCCGCATAGAAAAACTTTTTCTCACCAATGTTGTTGCTAGCTTGAGTTGGACATGTCCAAACCATCTCAAATAGGTTTCTTTTACTTTTATCACCTATTAATAGATACTACCCCTAAATGCTCTCTAAAGCGCTCATTCCAGATTTTATCCTTCCTAGTTTTACTATACATCCATCTCAACATTCTCATCTCTGCTACACTCATTTGGTGCATGCATTACTTCTTGATTGGGCAACATCATATATGAAATATTGATATTTTTTTAATAAATGAAATATGGTACATGTCATTGAGCAAAAAACAAAAGAAAGAAAGAAAGAAATATGGTACATGTCAAGTATTTCATATATGAAATATCAATAGATTTTTTTTAATCTATGAAACATGGTATATGTCAATGACATTCTTTGTGTGATTGTATTGTAGTCTAATCATTGTTAAGTTGGCCCACATGTTAAGTTGGCCCATGAAGGGGCCCAAGGCCCATCAATCCAGTCCAGCAAGCTATATCTCACGTGGGATTTGATTTGGTCTACAATTAGATAGCTGTACATATTCTACTTTGATTGCTTTCCTATTTTAGATGAGTGATGAATGTAATTAGCTAGTTTCCTATGTAAGAGCCTTGATTAAGGCATGTATATTCTATATATTGGTGATCATTCTCTAAGAGAAGACACACAAAATTAATACAATCAGTTATTCTAGAAAATCTCTGTCGACTGTATGTTTTGCAAGTGAGAGAATGACATGGTATCAGAGCCAAGTTCAAAGAAATCTTGTTTGTGATCTCATATAGCATCAAGGCATCAAGAATAGAGAGAAATTAATCTCTCTTGTGAAGATCGACAGATCAAAGATCTGTTTTCAAGTATCCAGACGTTGCCGCATTGTGATCTGCATGGTGGCCCACCTCTGATCATCAAGCCACCATCAGGAATCTCCCCAGTCATGGTCGCCTGGACCTTCTAGGAATATTGGGGATTTTTTCAGATTTTTTCAGCTCTTCCAGGTTGGTGTTTTACTCATTCTAGAGTTTTTCAGAATTTTAATATTGTTTCCATCTAGACCATCCAAAATCTTGGATCTGTGGTAGAATTGGATAATTCTTCTTCCATTAGAAGCCAGAGTATTGTGAGTCCTCAGATCAGTGATCTGATCATCATTCAAATCTACCAGTGGGGCCCACGTCAAGGATCAGCATTTTTTTTCTGGTCGCCTGGGGTGTTTTTTTTTGCTGATTTTTCTGTTCTGAGTTCTTTAGCTGGTCCGATCTTAATACTGCTCCCTCATAAGTCTGCTATCAACTTTGAAACTTCATCTCTTGGCTGTTTGCTGGACCTGCTACTCTTTCTTTACTGTTTCACTCAGTGTGCTTGGACAATCTTCATTAAAGATGGAAAAATCTGAGGTCACTTTGATCCGATTCACGAGACAAAATTACCCCGCTTGGTCGTTTCAGTTCCAGATTTACCTTGAAGCGAAAGAATTGTGGGGCTATATTTCTGGATCTGATCCTAAACCCACCGAAGATGAGAAGAAGATATCCACCTGGCTTACTAAAGACGCAAAAATAAAATCTTGGATACTGGGTTCAGTGGAGCCGCATCTGATCATGAACCTTAAACCTTACCCCACTTCGAAAGACATGTAGGGGTATCTGAAACAAGTGTACCATCAAGATAACTCAGCCCGACAATTTCATCTTGAATGTGCGATTGCTGAATATGCACAAGGGAACTTGTCCATCCAAGACTACTATTCAGGATTCCGAACACTTTGGTCGGAATATGATAGTATTAAGTATGCAGATGTGGCTGCCGACGTTCTGATCGTTATACGCGATCTTCAGGCCTCTAGTCAGAGGGATCAATTTTTGATGAAATTACGAAATGAATATGAAAGTATTCGATCTGCCCTAATGAATCGGACGCCTTTACCATCCTTGGACGTCTGTCTCAATGAACTCTTACGAGAGGAACAGCGCATGTCGACCTCAGCACATCTGGCTCAACAAAAGACTGAGACGTATTCAGTCGCGTTTTCAGCCAATAAGGCTTCTCAGCCTTCCTCTCGGGACTTGAGCAAAACACAATGCTACAGCTGTCAAAAATTTGGGCATCTTGCATCTCAATGCAAACAGAAAGTATGTAGTTACTGTAAAAAGCCGGGACATATCATCTCTGAATGTCGTCGCCGCCCACAACGTCCGGCACCACAGCATCAGGCTCCACAGTATCAGGCTACGCTATACCAGACTCAGTCTCCGACTCCGCATGCTTATGTTGCTTCTTCAAAAATGCCTGCTCCTACATCTGCTTCCTCACAGCCTGGGCCCTCATCTTCTCTGACTCCTGAATTGGTTCAGCAAATGATTGTCAATGCTCTTTCTGCATTAGGTCTCTCAGGTACCTCCCCTCCATCTTCTACTTGGTTTCTTGATTCCGGGGCATCTAACCATATGACATATTCCCGGAACACTCTCTCCAATGTGAAAAAATACAATGGTAATCTTCAAATACAAACTGCCAACGGAGGTACTGTTCCCATTACTGCCCTTGGAGACATTCCTGGTCCCATCCACTTGAAAAATGTCTTCCTTTGTCCCAATTTAACTTCTAATTTATTGTCAGTTGGGCAACTTGTTGAAAATAATTGTCACATATCTTTTTCTTCTTCTGGTTGTGTTGTGCAGGACCAGATGTCCGGGCAGGAGATCGCGAGGGGACCTAAGTGTGGACGCCTGTTTCCGTTGGATTTTTCTCATATTCCTAGGATTAGAGTTGCCAATGATATGTTTTGTTTTTCTGTTAGAGATAACTGCCAATTGTGGCATAAAAGACTCGGACACCCTAATTCCAAGGCTTTGTCCCTTATGTTAAATTCTGGTTTATTAAATAAATCTATTGGCTTATCTTCTTGTGTGCCTTTTGATTGTGCTACTTGTAAAATGGGAAAAAGTAAAACTCTTCCTTTTCCTATTTCCACTTCACGCAGCACTAGGTGTTTTGATTTAGTTCATAGCGATGTATGGGGAATTGCTCCAGCTCTTTCTCATGCTCACTACAAATATTGTCACTTTTATTGATGATTTCAGTCGGTTCACCTGGATTTACTTTCTGCATTCCAAATCGGATGTCTTCACTGTTTTTCAAATTTTCTTAGCTTATGTTGAGAATCAATTCTCCACATGCATCAAAATCTTGCGATCTGATTCGGGTGGAGAATATGTTTCCTCTGATTTTCAAAAGTTTTTGCAACACAAAGGCATTATTTCTCAGCGTACTTGTCCTTATACTCCCCAACAGAATGGAGTTGCTGAACGGAAAAATCGGCATCTGCTTGATGTCACTCGCTCCCTACTGCTTGAATCATTGGTTCCTACCCGTTTTTGGGTTAAGGCACTGGCTACTGCAGCACATCTCATAAATCGTCTACCTTCTGCCTCTCTTCAAAATCAGAGCCCCTATTACCGATTGTACCAAACATCTCCATCATATGATGCTCTTCATGTTTTCGGCTCCGTTTGCTTTGTACACTTGCCTCCTTCTGAACAAACCAAATTAACTGCACAATCAGCTAAGTGTGTGTTTTTAGGGTATGCCCCCTTCCAGAAAGGATACCTTTGCTACGACCCTCACATTCGTCGCTTACGGACCTCTAGGAATGTTGTTTTTTTTTAACAACAGTATTTTTTTCAACAGCATCTTGAACCTCCTGCATCCTCTTTCGTGTCTTTACCTGGTTTTTCTGACAACATTTCCGTTGTTCGTTTTAATCCTAACTATGTGTATCACAGACGGAATACAGACGCGCCTCCCAGGGATCCCCCTCCTGATCTTCCTCCTGCATCTGGTCCACCTCCGGCAGTTGGTTCTTCTGGGCTTCCTACATTGCATCGCTCCACTCGCATTTCGGTACCCCCTGACCGTTATGGGTTTTCCCATACTTCCTTAATGGCCACTTTGTCCTTTTCTTCCATTCCCCGATCCTACTCTCAGGCTGTGCAGGACAAATGTTGGAACCAGGCTATGTAAGATGAGTTGAAAGCTTTAGAGAAAAATCATACATGGGATATTGTCCCCTCTCCTTTGGGTGTCAAACCAATTGGCTGCAAGTGGATTTTTTCTCTCAAGTTAAAACCAGATGGCTCTCTCGATCGATATAAGGCGCGCCTCGTTGCTCTCGGAAATCGGCAGGAATATGGCATTGATTATGATGAAACATTTGCACCCGTCGCTAAGATGACCACTGTACGCATAATCCTTGCTGTTGCGGCATCTCAGTCCTGGCCTCTTTATCAAATGGATGTCAAAAATGCGTTTCTTCATGATGATCTCAAAGAAGAAGTTTATATGCGTCTGCCTCCAGGGTCCTCCTCTGGACCGGGCATGGTTGCTAAGCTTCGTCGCTCTCTTTATGGTCTGAAGCAAGCTCCTCGCGCATAGTTTGAGAAATTTCAAAAGGCTCTTCTTCACTTGGATTTTCATCCGAGCCAGTATGATCCTTCTATGTTCTTACATCATGCTCCCTCTGGCATTACTGTTCTACTGGTCTACGTAGATGACATTGTCATTACTGGTCCCAATGCACAAATGATTCATGAACTTCAGGCTTCTCTTCATCAGACATTTCAAATGAAGGATCTCGGCCCCTTACACTATTTCCTCAGTCTTGAAGTTCATCAATCCCCTACTGGTATAGTTCTCAATCAGCACAAATACACGGTTGACCTCATTGATTTGGCTGGCCTTGCTGCTTCCGCTCCGGTTGATACACCGATCGAACTGAATGTCAAACTCAGTAAAGAGGAGGGTGATCTTCTTACCGATCCTACCGCCTATCGCCAGTTAGCAGGTAGCTTGATCTATCTCACGATCACCCGTCCTGATATCTCCTTTGCGGTCAACCTCATGAGTCAGTTCATGACTGCTCCTCGTCATCTTCATATGGCTGCTGTGCGCCGCATCATTCGGTACCTTATTCGCACTCCGACTCGCGGGTTGTTTTTTCCATCAAACAATCCCCTATCTCTCAAGGCTTATTCAGATGCTGATTGGGCTGCTTGTCCAGATACTCGCCGCTCGACGACAGGATGGTGCATGTTTTTGGGTAATAGTCTGATTTCCTGGAAATGCAAGAAACATGACAAAGTTTCAAAATCTTCTACCGAGGCTGAGTACCGAGCTATGTCTGCTGTGTGCTCCGAAATTCTTTGGCTCCGCGACCTGCTTTCTGACATTGGCTTCCCCGCAGAAGGAGCTACCCCCCTCTATGCTGATAATACTAGTGCAATTCGGATTACTGAAAATCCGATTTTTCATGAACGCACTAAACAATCTAGGTTGATTGTCACTTCATCCGGGATGAGCTTAAACGTGCTGTCATCAGTCTTCCGCATGTCTCCACTGAGCTTCAAATTGCTGATATTCTTACTAAAGGTCTTCCTCGACCCCGGCATCAATTCTTGGTTGGCAAATTGATGCTCATTGATTCTCCCGCATCAATTTGAGGGGGGGTGTTAAGTTGGCCCACATGTTAAGTTGGCCCATGAAGGGGCCCAAGGCCCATCAATCCAGTCCAGCAAGCTATATCTCACGTGGGATTTGATTTGGTCTACAATTAGATAGCTGTACATATTCTACTTTGATTGCTTTCCTATTTTAGATGAGTGATGAATGTAATTAGCTAGTTTCCTATGTAAGAGCCTTGATTAAGGCATGTATATTCTATATATTGGTGATCATTCTCTAAGAGAAGACACAAAATTAATACAATTAGTTATTCTAGAAAATCTCTGTCGACTGTATGTTTTGCAAGTGAGAGAATGACAATCATCACTGTATTGATGTTGCTATGTGTAGAAAATGGATGTAATAGTTTTTTTTTTTTTTTATAACAAAAAAATGGATGTACCATGAATAGCTACTACATTTTTATTTTTTATTTTAGTATTTCATTTTTCAAAAGAAAAAAAATCATAGGATTCACAATTCAACTCTATTCAACCTTGCATGAATTATGATACAAACTCGATTGTCAAAAAGATTCCTCAAACTACTTTTTTTCCCGGCTTCACAATCTCTTCCTATTTAATTAGGGTATATAACTCAATTCTTTGCTCCTCTTAGGGGGAAAAAAAAGAAAGAACAACTCACTGTAAGATTTCAAACTGTTCAATCAATGCTCTACCAGAATTAGTACTACACGGGGGGGTTTGCCAGCATTTCTGTAATCAATGCAATTGCTACCCACCCAACGACCCCCTTCCTTTCTTCTTCTCCCTCACGAAATATATATAATTCCACTTCCAAGTGACTGACTTCTTTTGATATTTCCCAACATCAAATCCCTCACCATCTTGAATTTGGAGTTCGCGCCAGGAACAAACAGAAGTACAAGGTAGGCAATTCCAGCTCAAGCTCTGGAAGCCAGTGAAAGCTAAGCATGTCCATAGCATTCGTAAGTTAAAGGTACAGTGGGGTACCATTTGTAACCTGAAGGTAAGATATAGACAGCCCAACCCCCCGCAGGACAAAAAAAAAATAAAAAATAAAAATAAAATAAACATGAATACCCGCCCAACCCCCATCTCAATACCATGCACTGGGCCTACCTCCTTGGTTCCTTACATAAGCCTTCCCTAGAGCTTCCTTGAGGTCGTGAACAAAAAGATGTGGGCAACAGGTGATTCATATATGTTAACAAATATAGTGATTAACCTTCTATCCCAAAGTAAAAACCTAAAGAGAATAGGTCGATTTTATTCCTACTTATACTGAGAAATGGTGTTGGACAATCTATTCATTAATTAACAAAAATGTGTTCTCCTTGTTTATATCTAAAGCAAACAACCATAAATTATGCAAAATGGACAAAAAATTAACAAAGTTAACATCAATCAAATAGTTAGAACAAATATATCAGCATCATCATCAATGGCTTGCCCTATCTACTAAGGTTCAGTACAATAAATATCTCTCTAGCGAAATAAGTATCCAAGAATGACAATGCAACTAAAGTAGCAGAAAAGAGACACATGAGATAACGTGTTCCAAGCAAACCCCATGACAGTAGAAACCACCACCACAGAATAAATAGAAAAAGGTAAAATGACAAAACCTGGGATGAAAACGTGCAAAGCATAGTTTCCTTCGACATGCGGAAAGCTCCTCACCCGACTTCCATGACCAGTTTGATGATAATTAGCTGAACAATTTCACCAGCACCATATTAAGACTCAAAAACATCAGCTCAGTCATGAATGTAATCTAACATCCTTCATATCTAATGTTTTCAGTAAAAGCACCATAAAGAACAAGAAAGAACAAAAATTGTAAACATTAAAATCATTAAAATGTGTCTGCCTAAAGAATTGGTACATAAAACGATAAATAAATTATTTGAAAAAAAGGAGCCTCAAATGTTACGTACACAACAAGGAACTGCTACTTCTTGGTGCAAGAGTACGTATGCAAAAGGGATATAACAGATGACATCAAGATGCAGTTATGCAGCATGGATAAGGGATAGGCACGAAGCTCTTACCTGGGCCTGTATGGTACAGGGTATTAGCAACACGGCATTAACCAATGAAGCACTGATTTCATCCACTCCCTAGCTGCTAGGTGCAGCACTAGGCAAAAGCTTTGCAATCATTTTTACAAAACGATCAAAATCATATGATATTCTCTTTTAAAAGAGTTAAACATGTAAAGTTCTTGGGACAGATTTCTCCAAGAAAAGATGCATTATTCACTAACTATGTGCACCTTCAAATTGCACCAAACATGCCCTTATGCTGCTTTTGGAATTATATATAGAATCCATTAATGGAATTAGTGTGCTTGGCTGGCCTGAGCTATTTTGATTCAACAGTGTAATAATATTCAAATATTGGGTGTTCTTCGACACGTTGTAATATTAAAACCTTCAGCAGTGCTTGATAATTTTCTTTCTTACTCACCCAAGAAAAATACATATGGTTTTAAAATTTTCGACCTTCAATATCAAGGCCTTAGTTTGGAATTCCATGCAATTCACAAATGCTTCAATTCTTCGTCTCAATTTCAAAATGCCTCATCACAAACTATGGTAAATTCAGATGTAATGATTACTCTATGTAGTCTTTTCCTCTGTCAAGCATGCCCACCATCCCGATCCCCAAATAATACCATCTATAGGACGCCTCTTTAATCAGCATTCAATTCCTACAATTCATGAGCAATGCTTCTGCAAAATGCACTTAAATTGAAGTATTAAAGGTGAAGATCCACAATAAGCCACCATATAGTCTCTACTATGATAATAAAAAACAAAAAAAACAAAAAAAAAAAATTGATCACCCACCCATCCCCTCGAGTAAATTAAACCCTGGGAAAGTGATGGTCCCATCTACATTTCCACCTTACACCCATCACTCATTGCCTCTTTAGTACTCCTTTCATAAAAAAATCTTTACCATGACTTCCTATGAATTAAATTATCAATACCAAGTACACAAACAACCTTTGTGAACGACCAAAACTAAGATTTTTATTTTAAGGCATAAAACAGGGTCCAATCCACTTTCAATCACAGAACTTCAAACTAGGACTCATTAGCTCTAATTTGTACACAGTTGCATCTAAAACCTAATCTAAAAAAGAAAAAAAAAAAAAAAAAAAAAACCAATTCAGAGTGTCTTATTGCTTTGTTGATGAAATCGAAACATGGGTTAGAAAGAGAAAGGGGGGAATTGGTGAGGATAGGTGTTGAATTACCGAGAGATTGAGGAGGAGGGGTGTCGAGGAGTGCGAGAGGAGGAGGAGGTAGAGGGTCTGATGACCGTCGAGGATTTGAAGTTTGGCGGGAACAGGAGTCTCTGCTTCTGCTTTTGCGACGTGAAGAGGGATCTGCGTCTGAGTCTGATGAGGATGCATAAGAGGCTCTCAGAGCATCCATCTCTCACTCTTTCTGCTCTCGCAGCTCCGAGCGCTTCTATCGCAACAAAAGAGTCCTTGGACTCGGATTTCTCAAAGCCGTGTTTGGCCCTTAGTTAAATGAATCCAGACCAGAAATTACACTGGTTCATATCAAGTACACAACTTTTTAAATTTGTTCTGAATTAAAAAAAAATAAAATAAATAAATAAATCAATCAAAAAAGCAACTTCCTTTCTCTATTGAAAGACAAAAACAAACTCCACTTTTTTATAAAAAAAAGGTCAAAAAGATTACATACCAAACAACTAAAAACAAAACACCATCATAACACTTAATATTTTATTCTATCTTGATTTGATGCTTCACCTCACCATACTTCAATTCACTGTACATCCAAACAGACTCTAGGGGCAGAGCTGGGCCTGTCAATGGGACAGGCTGGGCTTAAGTTTGGGTTGTCCAATCATGTCCCGAAAATTAGACGGGCTTGCCGGGGGTTGTCCAGTCTCGGCCCTAAACTGAATTGGCTTACATCAAATCCCGTCTTGTATGGGCCCGAGCTTGGGCTTAGCCTAATTATTGACATAAGCAAAACACTCTAATTATTCCTACTTTTACCGGACACCATGTGTGAACTAGACTTTAAACCATCCTCTTTTTTTCCGGGCTTGGGACTGGCAATGCAATGCAACAAGCAACATGGCGGAGTTAAAAACTTTTTCGTGGGAGCCTGGCACTTGGTGGTATGCATTTTATAAGAAGGGAGGACAAAGTACAAAACTGCCCCTCCTAATTAGTTGTTTTTTACTGTTAGTGAGGGGTAGTTTCAGTAATCTATAAAATAATTAGTATAATGATCCTGTAACGGGCTGGGTTGTTTTTGCCCAATCTCAGTCCCATTTTAGCCGAGCTTTAAAAATATTGTCCAAGCCCAGACCGCTGGGCTCAAGATTTTTTAAAAGCCCTGTATTTTCAGGCTTTGGCCGGGTCGGGTACTCGTTTCAACGAGTTCCATTGACAGGCCTAGGTAGAGCCTGCAGAAGCGGAAGGAGTGCACAGAAAGTGTGAATGATAGCCCACATATGGAAAAAAGAGAACCCCACGGAAGTGGAAAGAGAGATCGGCCCACATATGTGGGAAGAGTAGCATATTCAAAGATCAATTCTTAGGTAACTAATCGACGCAAAGAATTGCCAATCAGCTGAGCAACCCCATGTGGCCTACTTTAACTCCTCCCTTATTCTTATTTTTGCTAAACAAATATGCTCAAGCGACTATTTAATTAATGACACGATTAAGATAATTTTATACATATTCGTTAATAGGAATTTTTATGCCATTATTATAGATGAAGCGAACTGAACCTAATTGAGAAATTAGATTCAATTCCTTCAATTGATTTTGACTGTTTTAATTTCTGTTGACCCCTCTTAATAATCCCTTCCCCATGTCCCCTTTTCTCTTTTTTCTTAACCGTCCCCTTCTCCTATTAAACACATGACACAACCTTTCTACCTAAGGCAATCGTCTCCTCTTCCCCTCCCCCCTATAATGTAAAGGTAATTGTTCTCTCTCTACTCATACACATGAACTATGTACCACACAAATAGGGTAAGAATGGACTTACTACCATACACCCCGATTGGATTTGTTTATCTACTAGAGTTAAACTTGTAAAACTTGAACCCAGTTCTCGCTTTGGGGAACTTAACATTAGTGCTAAATCTAAGTTTTTTTTCTTTCTTTCTTTTATCCTTTGCAGCAACTTAGCCATAATGCAGGGCAACCAAAGTCCAAGAGTTAAGGATCCACAATGGTGCTTACATGAGAGGACATTATGATTTAAACCTAGTTGTTCATCGCCCTGTAGTTAGGGTAACTATACGATTACCAATAAATGCACGTTTTTTTTTTTTTTTCTTTAAGAAAACTCTTTTTTTTTTTTTGTGTGGATGTGGAAAACATGTTGGAAGTATTTCTTTGTTTATTTATTTCTATTCTTGATAGAATTGGTGCTTTTCATTTTCTCAATGGATTTGTGGTTGTCTTTGGGAGTCCTTTATCCGTCAATCAAAGAAAACTGCACGTTTCTCACCACATGAACCTTTTAATTTTAAAACATAAACTAAACTTTGTCTCAAAGTGTTTCTTCAAACATTGCTCGATGGCTACAGTGGAATCATAATTAGGATTCATTTTAATGTATGTGGTGAACACAAGATTCTTTCTCCAGGCTTCTTTTTCCTTGCATAAGTTGGATAATTGTCTTCATTTATATCACATACCACTTCATATACAATTTCCAAGTTCTTTTAATGGATGTATATCTGTGTATGGATCTCGTTCTCAAATATTTACATGTACAGGAGAGTTGTTGAGGTGACAATCAAAGTGTTCCTCAAATCTATGATTTTTCCAAATAGTTTAAATAATTGATTGGAATAAGAGATTCTCTAGAAAGGTGATCGCTTCTTGCAACTTTTGATGGAACTGATGCAGGTATGCATACTTATTGCAGTTTCCAATATATATTAGATATTTGAAAAAAAAATCAAATCACATGTTTCTTGGTTCCCATTTATGAGAAGTGTATCATCATTTAGACAAAGTGCTATTGTAATGTCTATAAAGTTAGGAAAAATAAAATTCTTCAATGAGAAGATTTGTTTATAAGATCAATGTATAAGAGTTGCTTCTTTGAGATAGAATTAGCAAAAAAAATTGCATATTTCTTGCCAATATTTTAGTGAAATACAGTGCCCCAACACTTCAACCCTACTTTTTTTTTTCTTTTTCTTTTTTTCACACTAAAACGTACTTTGTTATTGCATGATATCATAATTAAGGGTTTATCTGGTCGTCTTTTAAATATCTAATATTACCAAATTCTATAAAGATTGAACATAGTTCCTATTATCAATGTTATTTGATAGATTTTTTTTTATCAGTGATGGTGAAATTATGTGCAAACTGGGAAGAGTTAGTTTATTTAGTCTTGACCATCTTAGGACCCTGCTATGGCTGGACCCGCACTGGGTCATTTTAACGGTAAAATTATATTAAAAGAAGAATGTTCAAACAACAAAAACAAAAAAAAAAAAAGAAGATAAATCTTAGGTTTATAAAAACCCAACAAGTATTTTGAATTTTGAATTTCTTTCCCAAAATTCTTATGATATATTTAATGTTGTGATTTGCCCATGCTAAAGATACAATTAATTTTTGGATGATTTTTTATCATAGGTTTACAAACACCTAGCAAATTTTTTCAGTTTTGAATTTCTTTTCGAAAATTCTTATGATATATTTAATGTTGTTGTGATTTTCCCGTGCTAAAGATACAAGTAATTTCTGGATAATTTTTTTATCATAGGTTTACAAACACATGACAATTTTTTTTGGTTTTGAATTTCTTTTCTAAAATTCTTATGATACATTTAATTTTGTGCTTTGTCTGTGCTTAGCATAGGTACTTTTTGTCAGTGTTTATGGTAGGAACAACTCCCATTGGAATAAAATTTGGAGATACACTCGGAGAGAAAGGGTAGCTCAAACTTTCAACAAATGAGCCCACCACAGAATTCCACTCCTTCGACCTGGGTTTTCTCTTTCTCCTCCGTCACCCACATAATAAAAAAGAATTGCTATTCAATCTCTGTTTAAATATCGACAGCTCACTAAGTGGCTATCATCCATTTCCATCTTTTACCTAAGTGGGAATCATAATAAGCGGCCGCTTACTAAAAGTACATCCTTTTGTCTTTGCATACATGTGACCTATCGCATCCTACTGACCCATCACGAACTCGTCCACCCTTCAATAGTGGATGGATCAGAATTGGTATCATGTGGGTAATCGGTCGTTTTGCATGAACCTTTGATATAGGTGAGCTAATCTTTAAGACTTGACTTAATTGTCAATCAGAGGACATTTTGGTAAGAAAATTGCCCACCTTAACCAAATTGTCTCTAGACGGGAAATACAGCTTAAAGGAGCCTTATCATAGTTGTTGATATTATTTCGGACTTCATTTTTCTCTCATCTGTAAAATAAAAAGTTTCGGCCGATTCGAGATTTTGGCGAAACTTTTCGGAACTACATTTTGGGAAAAATATAAAATAATATATATACATATATAAGTAAAAAAAAAATATAATAATAAATATAGATTTAATCCACTATAGTAAAATTTTTGAAATTATATTTTGCGAAAATAAGATATACAAAATATATGTGTGTAAAATTAATTATATAACATTCCATTTCGGCTGAAAAGTCACATTTCGGCCAAAATCCCGAATTTCGGCTGAAATCGGTCAAAATCATAAATTTCGGCTGAAATTGACCGAAATTCAAATCGAAAAGTTTTAGCGAAATTTCGTTTTGGCAACTTAACCGAAATGAAAAATTTCGGCCATTTTAGCCGAAACGAAATGAAATTAATAACTATGGCCTTATTGTGCTCCTCACGTGATCCCATGATCGATCTAAATCCTTCATACTTATTATTCTCCCATATATTGATCTTTGTACAAGATTGATAATTGACGAAGAAGCTGTCCATGCCCAATTGATTTTGTAAACTTAGCATCCATCTCTCTTTATCTAATAGTCACAATTTCAAACCATCTTGGAGCCCTTGGAAAAAAAAAAAATTGCCTCCATTGAATGGTTTTCATAGTTTGGCACGAGTGTGTAGAGACCTCTCAACCCCCTGCATGCTTCCAAATGGACTCGACCATTCCCGAGTGAGAAATAGTTTGGCCATTTCTTAAAATGATTCGAGACATGATTGGTTGATTGTTGTAAACAAGGTTAAGTCTAAGTGCGCAGAGCGGGAGTGAGGGTGGGGGCGGGAGCTCCGAAACACTAAGTTTTAAAATAATCATATATTCAGAGCGCCTCCTAGCGCTTATACAATATAGTACTTGTGGATTTATAAACGATTAACTAATGGGCAAATATATCTTATCTATATATTTAAGCATAAAAAATAGAGAAAAGAATTAACATTGCAATTTGATCACATAAAATAGACAATAATTAATAAGTCAAAAAAAAATTTCATTCAAAAGATAAATATCAAGTTTATAGAAAAAGAAAATGCACAAAAAAAAAAAGAAGAAGTTATGCACGGTTTGCTCCATATTCGGTCAAACTCTGCTCCGAAAATGATTGAATTGCACTCCAAAGACATATCCGCTCCGAAAGCGCATATCCTCATTTTCGGAGCGGGATTGGGAGGGAGGGCTGAGAGGAGGTTCTGGACACTAAAGATTAAGTAAAAAAAAAAGGTTTAAAACTCACAATTTACCCCAAGTAGATGGGTAACTTTGATTCTTTGATTGTGGCGGTGGTGGTGTGTGGCTCGTGAATTGGCACCTGTGATATCTGCCCCATTGGCCAAAAACCCAAACCACTTAAAAGTGCACTTCTTCTAATGTTATGTGCAATGGAGATGGTTGACTCGATCGATCCACACTGTCCAAATGCCAACATCATGTGATTTGGCAATTAACACCTCATCGCACCCTTTCCATCACCTTGTAAATCCTAATTACATTCATCCATGTGGAGCTCAAAGGTGGATTTTACTTCCACAAAACTAGAGTCCAAGTCCTGTGCAACCATAATATTACGCATTCACGCATGTGGCCATGTGGTCCCACTCCATGGTTTGGTGGTACTTGGCAGGACCCATGGAAAAGGCATGTTCGGACCATGAAAATGCTATAAATATTGGTGAAGTTCCCTAATCAGGGCACGCAAAATATAAAGAGTTTTTTTTATATACCGTGCTAAGGTTTGTAGGATTTGTAAATAGGTCCATGAGGTTTTACTATTTGCAAATAAGCTCTTGTATTTTCATTTTAATACCTTTCGTATCCCTAAAATCAATAGTCTAACCACCCTAAGTTTTTAGAGTAAAATGACACTTTTGCCCATCTCTTTTATCCTTATATGCATACTTTCAAAAACTTGAACTCATTTATTTATTATAAAGCATGTAACTTTAATAACTGCACTTACTGAGAGAGAATAACCATATATAAAGTCATTTTTTCTTATCAATACGAGGCTATAAAGTCATTTTTTCTTATCAATACGAGGCTCATTTCATTAGACCCATAAATATTGGAGAAAGGGGTAAATGTAATATATATATATATATATTATTTTTTAGAATTTGCAGGGGGATAGGGGAATTTTAAATGTTTTTCAAATATGTGTGAGGCTCCAAGCCTTGTACTTGGGTCCACCTCTGATCATGTGCATGAGAGATTTATTGAGATAAACCATTGGGACTTGAGATAAAATAATGAAATTTTTATAAACAATAATATACTCATATTTGTTTGACGGATGTAAGGGCAAAGCTGTCATTTATATAAAAATCCAACACAAATCCCATGGTGCCTGCCCATTCTTGTTAGAAATATTGATTTGAGGGACATGAAAGATATTAAAATGGAAAAGGAGGGGCCTATTTACAAATACTAAAACCTCAAAGGGATATATGCAAATCCTTCAAACCTTAGGGGGGTATATACAAAAAGCTCAAATATAAAAGCTCAATGATTTACTTATTTTTTTCACCATTACATCGTCTCTGCATCTTCCTTTTTAGAACTACTGAAGAAAGTGTATTTATAGCCGGATGTGAGAGTTGGAGGAAACCATATAAGTGCAAAGTCAGCCCACATTACTGGTGAAATGATTTGGTTTCTTCCAATATCTCACATCTGACCTTCACAACGCAAATCTTTCCAATTATAATATATTAAGCTAAGAGCTTTTACATCCAATTTTGACTGTCGGTTATGATTTTGACCGGAAGTTACATCAACTACCTTTGTTTTATCTCTTTATCATAACCACTCACAACTGCTCTCCACTTATATTTTATTTCTCAAAGACTTTGTTTCAAACCAAACTCTATAATCCCCATTCTACTCCAATTCTCATTTTTTCATTCTATGATATACCAATTCTTCGATTATATATATACATACTCATAAATTTTTTACTTCTTTTGCTTTCTTTCTAAAATAATTATGAAATTTTTATACATAAATGTTTAAATTACAATGTTTGCCATATCCGTGCTGAGCACGGGTAATTTTGCTAGTGTCTATTAAGCTTGTTTTTATTTTTTTATTTTCATTACTATGCATTATTGGGTTGGCAGAATTAATCTGACCCATCATGCATCTAACATGCATTTTGAGTCTTTGACTCTCATAACTTCATCTGCATAATGATATACATTTAGTAGGGACCCAAATTGATTTTATCACCAGTAAGAAACTATGCTTGGAACAATTTTATTTTCATTTTTAATATATCCAAACCTTTACAACATTGCCCCAACGCCTTTTAACACAGGTGTGGTGCAGAATTTTCAATCAATTAAAAAGAAAAAAACACCATTTCTGCAAAAAAATGACTATTTTTTTTTTATTAAAATGATTACACAAACGCGCTCCTAGTTTTTAAAAGGCACAGACCAAAAATGCCACACAAGTGTTCAAGAAATGAACCCTTGCCAATAATAATAATATATTTTTTTTGTTTCT
Source organism: Umbellularia californica (assembly GCA_028538565.1). Taxonomy (NCBI): domain Eukaryota; kingdom Viridiplantae; phylum Streptophyta; class Magnoliopsida; order Laurales; family Lauraceae; genus Umbellularia; species Umbellularia californica. The sequence goes on from JAPQWN010000005.1 coordinate 72,532,679, forward strand.
TTGTTTTGATTTTCTTTGTCTCTCCTTTTTCTTCTTAATGAAATTTTGTTGTTGCTTCAAAAAGATAATAATAAAAAGATTTCACAGCAGAATCGAACAATATAAAAAAAGCGAAAAATGCAAAAGACGTATCAAATAATAATTTTAACATATTTTGCATGTAATTTTCATTTTCTTATTAGTTTTTAGAGGATTTTACTGAAAAATTTTCATTACATGGGGGTTGCACGAAATAGTACCTATTAACTCACTCAGCATGAAAGTATTCCTCCTATAGTTATAGGAAGTGACGTTAGCGTTGCTTAGTTAGAGACGAGCGACGCCAGCGTCACTCCTTTCAAGTACTTGTTCGTGCTGCCTGAGTTATGAGGCATTTTTTTGTGCAACATCTATGTAATGGAAAATTTTCAGTAAAATCCTCTGGTTTTATATTTTAAAAATTAATTTATATTTTATATGACATTTTCCCAACTATGTTCTTATCACATTTCGTTTTTGAGAATATCTCGACAAACCTTTTTTGGTCGAGACAGGCTAAATATCACGGTTTTGCCACCGCGCAAGCTTCCCGAAGACGCCCTACTCAAAAACAAGGGCGGGAAAAGAAAGAAGAAAATCAACACGTTCTCTCTCTCTCTCTCTCTCTCTCCATCCTCTTCGAATAAAACATTTCTGCCTCATTCCTCTCAGCTAGGGTTCCCCTCTCTCTCCAATCCATCCATCCATCATTCGAAATCTCCAGCTCTCGATTCGTTCGGACGCTTCAGTTTCAAAATCAAGAAGCACCTGTTCCAAAGATTTGATTTTTTTCGCCCGCGTTCGTCGATGAGAGAGAAAGGAGTTGATTTTCTCCCATGAAAAATGAACAAGGAAAACGTATCCGTAACTCCAATCATCCACACGAGGGGATTCACCAAAGAGCAAAGGGCTCGAATCACGCAGAATTTCAGGGCCGCAAAGGCACGACTTGCCTGCAAGAGGCCTTATGAAGCCACAGTGATTACAAGAAAGTTTGTATTCATTCTACATCCACATGCCTTCTATTTTTACTTGCTATCTTATAGGCTCTGCAATTCAATTGCTTTCAACATTGCAGTTTGCAGCATAACGATTGGACCCAGTAGAGTATAACGGGTGGTTGTGGATTAGTCACTGTCAAAAAACCAACTTCATCTGGCATTTGTTGATTTCTAACCCAAGGCGATAATCGATGGACAAGTAACTGTCTTTTTTTTTTTGGGGGGGCTGCCAGTTTTGAACTTTGAAGTATTGGGGGTGTGATGGTTAAGTAAAAGAATGTGAAGTGATGCCTATTTTTACTAGATTTCTAATCCACACTCGCCTTTGCGTAGTTCGTGGCCCACACTTGCCTTCACTAGTACAATAAGCCTCACTATATAGTCTCTTATCTTGCCAGGTTACTCTGGTGTGCCTCTTCTAATACTGGTTTAGGATTGGCACAGAGTTAAGAAACCACATTATATACGTATTATATAGACATTGTGAATAATCTGCTCCGAGTTACGATCATTGATAGGCACTAATGGAGACTAGAGGTTGTAAAGGCAGAAAGCAGTAGCCTGATTCTCACTTAACTTGTTTTTTTTTTTAAAAAAACTGACATCCTCACTTATGACCCCAATGCAATAGTGAAATAAAAATAATTTCTTATGCCTAATGTGCAAATGGTTGGTGATTTGGTGTATGTCCATATGTACCAAAGTTGGAAGAGTTGATCAATTATTAATAAATGCATTTCTGTTCCACACTATGAAATGATTGTCCATCCATTGCTCTGTTTGCAGCTGCATCTCAGACCAAAATATAGTAGCAAAATCCTTAGATTTGCAATCATGTAGAGCTGTTTTTTATTTAATTTTAATTTTAATTTTATTGTTTTCCCTTTCAGAAATGATGGCGATAATGAGGAGAAATCTATGGATCAGTTTTCTATTTCTAAAAGCAGTAGACCGCCTCTTATGGAGATACAGATAAACACAGACTCCCCAGTCTCTTTGAAGGGAGTTGATTTGTTGAAGACAGATTATAGTAACAAATCAAACAAAAAGTGGTCTATCTGCAGTTCTGATGGTTCTGTGCATTTAGAGGCAGATAACAGTGGAATTACCAGAGAACGTGTGTGCTCATCAGAATGTGTCATCACTCCTCTGAAGAAGGAATCTGAAGAACGTAGTTCTAGTGAGGCTTATTGTACTCCTAGTGCTCTATACGAAGATTTTGATGAGACATTATTAAAAGAGATTGATGCTTTATGCGAACAACAATCCACAACAAAGAAGGAAAGGCAAGGCTCATTTAATGACGTTTATGTGGAAGTCGGGCATAATTTGTGTGATGAGAGTACTTCTGGTGTGTCTGGTCATTTGGATTCTGCTACTGAAGAGAAATTGCTGGGTGATGAGAGCATGGCAGGTACTTCAATGGCAGAACAGGAAGAAGGCTCCGGTTCTTTTCAAGCTGCTGAGGGAGGTTGCATGCTTGAAGGGTTCAGTGGCATGCTTGGAGCATATTCCAAATATATCCAATCACTGAATGAGATGCAGCAGGAGGCAGCATGTTGTGATATTTCTACCCCTTTGATGATTGTAGCTGGTCCAGGAAGTGGAAAGGTCTGCTTTCTGATGCAAGAAAATGCACATCTTTATTTTGTTCTCCTACTTTCCTTTTATGAGTGAAGGTTTTGAGTTTTGACCATGCCATTTGTGGAATTTCAGACATCAACAATGGTTGGGCGTGTACTGACACTGCTTAAAAAGGTATGGGTTATGGACCATGCACATGGCTCATTTAGACATATATTGTCCTTTCTTATTGATTAAAGATGTTCTCAGGGAATTGCCCCAACAAATATCCTGGCCATGACCTTCACAACAGCTGCAGCATCTGAGATGAGGGAGAGAATTGGAGCGGTGACAGGAAAATCCATTGCAAAGGATCTTACAATTAGCACATTCCACTCATTTTGTTTGCAGCTCTGTCGTTCACATGCTGAGAAGTATGCAAACCATGGGCTCGAAGATTAAAGTTATAACTTTTTCTTTAATTGAATGAATCCTTAGTTCTTCTTTGTTTTGGATTTTTTTCCTCTCTATCGAATGCGTGTATTACAAAAGTTTTTCTTATGCCCTTTGAACATTAATGTAAACTGGGATGAGAAAGACCTTACAGGAGGCCTGAAGCAGCGTAAAGATTTGTAGCTTTATTTGATCTTAATTGTATGGTGTCCTGGAAACTTCACCTGAATGCTACTTGAACAATAATATATTTTTTTTCTTTTTTGATTGGTAGCATGACTTGAACCCACAACATGAAGGTTGCAATAGAGAACTTACTTAGCCACAAGCCCTTGTATTACTCGAACAGCAATGTTGTCAACTTATTTATAATTATTCAGCACTCATAAGCATCATAATTTTTATTAAGATGCATCTAAGAATGTTCTAAATAACAATTTGTTTGGAAATATATGTTAGAAAGGACTGTTCTTATCTAGGAAATTACACCGAAGGCAAGGGGTTTTATGATATTCTAATTCGCCAACCCCAACTTGACATTAGTAGTCACCAATCACCATTGATAATGATTTGGATTTGAGCGGAAATGTGTGGATAGAAGCATCGAGAGTGTTTTCTAATTTCAGCATGGTCCTGGAATCTTGAACATGGAGCTGAACGGATAATAATCTGGCATGCCGAAATATTTACACGAATCAGGACTTGAGGTGCATTCATATGCAATCTGAGTTGTAGGTCCCAATATGCATTTACAACTCTTTTACTTTGCTTTCATGCTATAGAGAAATAGTTATCTTCATCATCAAAATCTTGTCCTAACTATGTGGCTACATGAATTTTGTTTCGCCGTTTCAGTCTATCCTAGGCCAAGTCCTTAGAATGGGTTGCACATCTTTAGATATATCCTTTCTACTTCCTTCCATGTCCTTATTGGCCTATCCCTTTTTTATGGAGGGGCCATCAACCTGTAAAGAGAAACTTATTCCTCGGTGGCACCATTGTTGATGTAACGACCCAGAATTGGGGGCCCTTCAAATTCCGTGCCAAGACTCGTAAGCATCACACACATAGGTTAAATCAAAGATCACATAAAGATTCAGGCATTTACCAGCTTAAACAAACTTTTATCAACAATTCAAATCTAATAAACAAATGTAACATTGTCCAAAAAAAATAATTGCAATGTCTATAAAATGAAATAATCTGAACAATCTATTAAATCTAAATCTTCTTCATCTATGTGGTTTCGACGCTCAATTACGCATCCCAAAGTCTATCTCCCGGTCATCACGGTTTTCCTGAGTCGGTAAGTTATGGTTACCTGGATTGGAGCAAGTCCACAAAATATCATTACAACTGAGTGAATAGATATTCTAATCTATTTGTGCATTTAAACATATACTTGGATAAGATTACACAAAAAATTAAAGTAACATCCAAAGTCTCATTCGAGCCAAGGATTAAATCGGATCAAACAAACGACAACCTTTTAGCCACCTGATAGCACCAGCCCAAATAAAACCAACCACTTAGGTCCAAAATAAAATCGACCACCAAGGTCCAAAATAAATCCTACCACCAAGGCCCAAAACCAGTAAACCGGTACCACAAAATCGACCTTTCCCAATAAGGTCCAACATCAACAATCCTCACAAAATCGGCCATACATGCTCGTGGTCTAGGGGTGTCCAAAAAGTTCCTCCAAACAAACGAAGTCACCGTATCTCAGTTTTTCCAATCAAATAGCAAATATATGTCTCATAAAAAATATGATATTTAGCATATCCTCAACATTATAGAGAAATCAAAGATATACCGGGACAAAAACCAGAAATATAGAACCATACGCTATTAGATTAGAATCTTCTACTCACCTCTTATGGCTGACTAGAACTGGTTATTCCTTCTCCTAATTTCTTCAAGGCTAATACTAGAGTAGGCTTTGGGTTGATCAATAAATATAGAAGCTAAAGTTAGAATCCTTCCCAAAGTCCTTTTTCTAATTTTATTATTTCCTTCTCACATGCTCACCCTATTCCTAACATTACCAGGAGTTTATGGTATAACCAATACAAGTCCCATTCGAATTCCTCTATCAAATTATGGGTCCCAAAAATCAAGAAAATTAAATGTAAAATATCAGAAAATAATCTAGCCCTTATATTGAGCTCAGGGTATTACAGTTGACCTGTGTTGGACATGTCTGAATTATCTCAAATGAGTCTTCATTAACTTATCATCTATTGATGCTACCCCTAAATGCTCCCTAATACGGTCATTTCTGATTCTTTCCTCGTTTTACCTCACATCCATCTCAACATTCTCTAACTTTGCTACACTTTTTTTTTTTTGCATGTGTTGTTTCCTAATTGGCCAGCCTTCTGCTCCATAGGTCACAGCTGGTATAACTATTGTCTTGTAAAGTTTCCTCTTCAATCTTCTTACTGTGCGCCAACCATAAAGTATTCTAGAAGTAAGTCTTCACTTCAACCCTCCAACTCTTTATCCTATCTTTGACATCCACCTTGATCTCTCCATCCTTGCTAATTATCAACCCAAGGTATTGGAACTCTTTGTGGTATTTCTCGAGCTTCAATTCTTATAGGAGTTACATCTTTTTGCATATCCTCATAATTTTCCATATTTCTAGTCCCCTGCCAAACTTGTAGCAACATGTATTCTTTTGAATGGTTTCTTGAACCTCTACACTCCATCACCATGTTTCTCTTTTTCCTCTTGACTCTCCAAGCACCTTTTTTGCTATATTTTAATATAGTAAGCTGTTTGGTTTCACATCACCTTAGTTTCTCCCTCAAAATTCTATCCTCCCTCCTTGATCTCCTTATATTTAAATGTCAGCCATAGAGATATAGTATTGCAAAAACATCCAGACGATATACATTTCTACTGTTGGATAGATAATTATTCTCACAATCTCTTATACATACATGGCTGTTGTGCCTTATACTTCTTGGTTTATTCCTAATGCATTGCAGGTTGGGTCGAACTTCTGAGTTCCTAATTTATGGGCATGGGCAGCAAAGACGAGCAGTCATTGAGGCCGTGCGGCTGATGGAGAACGAACAGAAAAGTGGACAAACTTGTGATGCTTTAAAACTTGAAAGTGGTATAATTGGTCATGCAAACTATCTAAGAGACAAGTCAAAGAGGTGGCAGAAGTTTGTGACCCAGGTGTTCTTTGCAACATCTATATTTGTTTCTTCTTTTATTTTCATAGGCAAAATTACATGACCATGTTTTGCAGCTCCTTTAGTTGAAGACTTCCGTCCAGAAATCAATATTGCTTTGTGAGGACCCCTAGATTTTGGGATAAAGCTTTGACGTGTGTGGTTTGCAGTTTCTTAAATTGAAAAAGTTGCATTCGCAAGATCGAACCTTTTAATGCTTTGTAAGCACCCTAAGATGGGATAATGCTTGGCTGACGATTGCTTAATGTGCATTAAGTATCATTCGTCTAGTCCTTTCTTTTTTATTTTTTTTTATTTTTTTTTAATACCTAAAACCATAGTTACTAGGTCAGGAAATAGATTTGAGAAGCAAAAGTAGGAAACAGAGTCTTGAAACAAATATATGGAATGTGAATGGGGACTTGAGTAATAAATGTTTGAGAAACAAATGGGAGAGCAAACTGCGAAACACATGAAAGGCATTTGATAACCTATTGAGAAAGAGACTGAAAAACGCATGGAAACATTTAGGGAGCAATTGAGAAGCAAAGCATGAACACATGTAAAACATCAGAGAGGTGTGTATGAGTTCAGAACGATCATAGATAGGTTGTACTTTTTTTTTTTAATTTATAATTTTTCTTTATTTTCTTATCTTTGTTTTGCTGTTACACACTTTTGGAAAATGATACAGCAAGAGTCAAGTACACAGACAAGTAGCTTCCGATCAGTTTCTCGTTTGTTTCAGAACATAAGATGTTACCTTGTTTCCACTATGTTTAATGAAAGATCCATTTACATCTTCCATATGTTTCTCATATGTTTTGGAATCAAATTGCAATCACAAAGCAAAATAATAAAAAAAATCAAATTATTTTCATTTTCGACCTTTTCAAAAAGTGATTCCATGGAATGTGTTTCTGTCCTTTTTAAGGTTTCTGGTAACTATGACAAGAGATAACCATCCAATTCATTATATAAGAATCTCGGGAAACGTGAAAGAAGATAATCTTGTACAGTGTCAAATAACCTAAATGCATTATTAGTTATTTCTGCTGTGGTAATGCTAATAGACATCCGTCCTGTCAGGCAAAAGCCTCTGGAAAGACTCCTGAAGAATGTCGGAAGATGGGTGATGAAATAGGAGTAAGTTAAGTTCACATTCATTGTGTGGAAGATTTTTAGTGTTTTGATGATAACAAATCTTTATGAATTTTGTTTTTAATATGATCCAGGCATCAATTCTTGGGAACTACAATGAGATTTTAAGAGCCTGTAATGCCCTGGATTATCATGACTTCATCAGCTCTGCAGTGATGTTACTGACTGATTTTCCTGAAGGTATAAATTCACCTTCATTTTCTATCTAAATACTCACAGGTCTATAATTGAATCTGGCATTTTTTACTAATTTGATTCTCTTCAACTTTCAGTTTATAATGAGTGCCGAGACAAATGGAAAGCCATTCTGGTAGATGAGTTTCAGGATACAAGTTCCATGCAGTACAGTCTTCTACGAATTCTTGCATCTCACAATCATGTAACTGTTGTTGGTGATGATGATCAGGTACACCTTATTTTATTAATTTTCTGATATAGTATTACTTGTATTGTGTGTTCATTGACACATACTCAGCCCTGCACTTACACGCGCATACACAGTTTCATGCACTGAAGTTAGTAAGATAGGAATGTAGAAATGGCTGCATCCATGTAGATGGGATAAGGTTAAGATAATGTCAATTACTTATATTGAAAATATTAAGAATATAACATGTGCTAACTGCTTGCTGCAGTCAATTTTCAGTTTCAACGGTGCTGACATTTGTGGTTTTGATTCATTTCGTAAGGATTTCCCAGCGCACAAAGAGGTCTTGACTGTACTCATTTGTCTTGTGCTTTATGTACATTTTGCATTGCTTCTGATCAGCTAACAGCTAGTAGAAAAAATGGCTAACAATGACAATTTCACTCAACATGGAAGAGTTAGCAGGCAGAAGTCTTTTATGTTAACTCTGTTTGGTCACAGCTGGAAATTGGAATATTGATTTATGTGATGTGTTAATGATTTCAGGTTAGGTTAAGTAAAAATTATCGTTCTACCCGCTGTATCGTTGAGGCAGCCTCATCTCTTATCCACAATAATGCAAAGAGATGCCAGCTAAAGCAGTTTCATACAGATAACTATTCTGGATGCAAAGTATCCTTGTTAATGCTTGTTTTCATCTTTTCTTATTGGAAATTTATATTAATTTTCTTGCTTGTTCCATTGTTTTCACATGGCATGATAGTTCAGTTTGTGTGGTAGAGTCCTTCACAATGCTTAGATTACTGTCAAGGAATGCATTAACGAGGATGCACAATGCGCGTTTGTTGTTGATAAAATCTTAGAATACGCCTCTGGCAGTTCAGATTCAGATACTACGTGTTCCTTTGGAAATATTGCCATTCTTTATCGACGGCAGGTGCAATGACTTCATGTTCTATATCTGTGTTTCACTATACTTGAAAGATCTTGAATCTGATGCATTCTATAATCCACAGGTCTCTGGAAAACCATTTCAAACATCCTTCCGCAATAGGAAGATACCATTTAATGTTCATGGTGTAGCCTTTTACAGGAAAAAGGTAATGTATTGTTATTATTATTGGTTTACTAAGTAATTATTCTTGATAATATATATATATATATCAGTATGTCCAAGAATTGCTTTTATTATGCTTTGGTTTCAGGGAAATCTTATGAGTGAAATGTGAGGACAGTTACCATCCACACACAACAGTCATTGAAAATGTCAAATTAATTAGCCTTGTTTATCTCTTGTCATGGATGAGCTATGACAGAAAAGAGAACACACTGATTGGAAAATATTATGCATCTGAATGCTGGCTTTATAAATAGATTGTATAAAACAAAATCTGTCACCAGAACTTTTAGAGGAGCAAATGCATGGCTAGGGAACTTTGATAATCAAATTTCTGGTAGTTGAACACTTCCCACAATGGCATGCCCATCAGTCTATGCTTTGTCCTTTCTTGGAAAAGATTTTAGATATCTCATGATTCTAGGTACATCATTCAAATGTGAAGTGTGAAGAAATAATTACAACAAGAACCGATGCAGACAATATCTGGTCTAGTAACAGCCAAATATAGTTATGTTCCCATCAATCCCTTATATGGACCTTGATCTTTTAAGGGAGTTACCCATTCCATGACATGGTGTCTATGATTTTCATAGGCAGTCATCAGGCTTTGTTCCGGACATTCTCTGTCTGCAAGATACAATGCATGTTTTCGTTGAGTAATGAGAATCACTTTTGTCGACCATGCTTCCAAAGTCCCTAAAAACGTACTTTAGGATGCCTAAATCTGCAATTTCAAGTACTATATTAAACACTTTCAATTTATAATAATTTCTTTAGCAAGATCACTCATGACAATTATATCATTGTAGATCAATAGGCGGAGTGATCTTTTTACTTGATTTCACATGGACGGTATGATTAGTGTTACTTCCATTATATCAAAATTTCAAGAGGGCTTTGTCAAGTTACTCAATTCAAGCCCATGATGATTGCTTATAGCTTCATATTGCCTTGACTGACTTGCAAACCTTTTGTCTTCTGTGATTTTGATGTAAGCCGGTGAAAGTAGCCCTTACTAGAATGGATGCTAGTCCAATAACCAATGCACAACAGAAGTGTAACACCCCGAATCCCGGAGTTCATCAGGACCCGGGGCCTTACTATAAGGAAATTATAATCGCCACATAAATCAAGTAATGCCGAGGGACTGAGCAATGTATTTAATTTCAATTTATTTAAAAGATCAATTAAACAGAAGTGAAGTAATAACAAGTTCAACATCATTAAAGAAGTAAACAGTCACTAAAATTCTAAGTATTATTCTTCCATCACAATTATACACTCTCCCATCAGCCACGCATATTGAAGTCCAATGGCTGATTCCCATCGTTGCCAAGCTCCCCCAAACATTGCGCACCTGAAGTGGGGCAAACCACTCATCAGATAACTGGTGAATAATATTCCAAATACACAGGTCATTACTAATATAATGCATTAATAGAAGCGTAGAAGAATTCATGAGGTGACAGATTTCATATAGAGTTTCTTATTATTTCCTGAGGTTTCATATTCAGTCCTTAATTTTGGTAAGTTCGGTAATCCTAATTACGGGTTCTTATCATACAATGGAACTCTACCGTAAGAGTTTTCAGAGTTTCAATCCCTTCCAAAAGGAAGTCCTTTCCATAATTCATTCAAAACTGCCCGAAGGAGATTAATTTCAAAAACAGTCTTTCAGTCCCTGTCCAACCTTATTCCTCCTGGCCCACAAGGGGTTCACTAATCAATCCAATATCCAAAAGTAGGGATCCTTACTGACATTTCATATGATGTTCATATCAAAGTACTCTCATTACAAAGTTGTTTGTTCTTTATATCCATTATGCATTTAGTAGCACTATTATAGAATTATACACACTAATTACATTGTTATAAGACTAGTTCCACATAATCGGATTTACATATGCCCCCACTTAAATTCAACATTTGGTACCCATCTCTGTGATACTACTCTTACAGCATTGGGTCCCATGATCTCACTATAGGTCCCATCATATATATATATCTGAGTTATGTAATACAGCCAGGCCTCACATTAAGATTTAAGTCCATAATAAAATCAGTAAGGACACTAATTAGTTTATATCTTCTAGTATAATATATGATTTAGGTAAACATTTCTGTACATAATCAATTCAAAAGAAGCCTCTGGAAGATCCAAGAAGAAACTGTTTCATATCAATAGTGCTCGACGGTGTAGTTTATAATACAAAGAACAGTCCATCATCGTCATCTCTATAAAATGGGTCTCACGCCCAATACTTTGGATGACAGGAGATTGTAGGTCCTTAGTGGTTTTAAACGTCATGGGTCCAGACCATCTTGGTCTCTCAACAGGGACCAAGATGATGGCTGGTTCTGATCCTTGATTAGATCAACAGGTTACAGCTATACTTTATGCAGTACATGTACTGTTTATGCTTAAATATAATGATATAAAATCCAGTGGGTCCCACTAATCTGATCTAAGATCAGCCCTAACATACAAGGTCGCCTAGGGCTAAGCTGTCATACTAGTGGTTTGGATTCACCGTCAAACATCCTTATTGGGTCCCACAGTCTCAACAAAATTCATGTATAACCATTACGGTTAACAAAATTGAAGCTTCTGGATAACTAGGCAAATGTGGCCCAGGTCTCATGGGACCACCACCATCTAGATCGTCCCTGGGCCCATTTCGTAATGTGGGGTCTTAATATCTAGTTAGTGGGCCCCAAGGTGGATGTCGACCAAACTATCCTATTGACGTCTCTGTTGCAAAAAAGTAAATAGATGGGGGCCAGATGGGACCCACTTCCACATCTGTCTCCCTACACTAGGATCGCCCAGGGGTCTGCTACCAGATCCCTTGGTCAGATGTTGGATCAAGCAGCCCACCTGGTCCCACATCCAGATCTACTAAAAATCCAAAATGCTCCAAACTAACGATGCAGTAACGGTTTGGATTCAACTGGGGCCTGATGGGGCCCAGTTTCAAAAAAAGGCCAACTACACCTTGGTCGCCCAAGGGTGGGTTCTCTAATCCCTGGGAGTGATCCCTGATCAGATGGGCCATGTGATCACACAACTCAAATCGACAGATCTTGTATCTGTTGTTTTGGTTTGGAACCTTGGGCTTCATCTGATTCTTCTTCTACAATTAAGATATAGATGAAGAAAAAGAGATCTAATTATAATATCCAACAGATAAAAATGATTATAATCTAATACTATTTTGAGGAGGGGATCACAGATAACCATAACCAGATCTGTAGATAATTTTTTGATACTATTTTCAAGATCTGTCGATACCCAGATCTTGATTGATCCCCTTTTTGGGTTATGATCAACGAAAACACAGAAACCTAAACATTCATAATTTCCGGTATACTTGAAAATATCACTCACCTCCTAGTGTAGCAGATCGTGGCGCGGTTGATGTGGGATCTCGAGTACTGCATCCACTGGGTCCTCTTGTCCTCTTGCTTCTTCCCCCTTGAGATCCTTCTCTGCTGCTTCTAAGGAAAGTCCTTTTGTACTTTTTCTTCTCCTCTCCTCTTTAACCCAAAATGGAATGGAAACAATGCAAAAGGCAACGAGAGTTCTTAAATTGTTTATGGGATAAGATTCGATCTCTATTGCTCCCTGGGTATCAGAACAGAAACCTCCTCTCAAGGAGATATCGTTCTAACAATCTAACCATAACAAAAGGCTTTAATGGGTTGGGAGCAGGTTAAGAAAACCAATTAATATAACCCAACCCAACCTAGTACCTTATGGGCCAGGCTAATCTGGGCCTAATCTGGCCCAGGTTATCACAAGAAGTAATAAACCCTATCTACCAAACAATCACCATAAGAAGGCAAACACAATCTTTTACGTGGAAACCCTATCCAGGGAGAAAAACCACGATCTAAAATCAAGAACTATTGAACAGTTAAAAAAAAAAAAAAAAACTCATAGCTCCCTTTCCCAGTTAGTACTTCGACAGTCGACCTAAGGACTGTAGTTGCTGTTGCACAACTTCTCCAGTTGCCACGACTTCCCCGCCGTGCACCATTCCCCGCACTTGATCTAGCAACACCTTGTCAACCAAGATGATTAATCTTCTACAGAAGACTAGAACTGGCGCACCTTCTAGAGCAGTTCTTCAGCACAACCTCTCAATGGCTCTGGAGAATCAAAGAATCTCTCCCAGGGTTTTCTCACCTTAGAACAATGAGATAAGTACTTGATGTGTCTTTAATCTTCAATATGCACACTTAGGGTTGAGAGCAACACCCTTTATATAGTCCCAAATTCGTGCCTTAGTATTAGAACACAAATAGGACTCAAAGTGGAAGCATCAGTCTCAAAAGGAAACAAATCCGCGAGTGTTCTGGAAAATTCCTGCTATCTAATCGATCGGTCATCAGGTCCAATCGATCGGTCCTTGCCTGTCTCCCGTATTTATTTTGTTAGCGCTGTCAATTGGGAGTGCACTATCACTTCCGATCGATCCGATCATCATCCAATTGATTGGGTCCCTATTTGTCTTTCGGTATTCTTCTCTTTCTTCACTTCAGCACTTCCGGCGGTACAACCACAGTCCATTCTAAAATAAATAGAGAATACAACTCAATGGACCCAGAGTTTTGTCCAACCCATGAATTAGCCAACACGATTAAAATCCTAACAGCCGGACTAAATTGGGTTGAGCTTAATTGAGTGCAGTCAGGTTGAAAAACCAATCCATGTCAAACCCAAGTACCCAACTAAATCACCAACTCACCGATTAAAAAAACTCAAATAACATGTCATAAATTCAAGAAAAATTTCCGACAATACCTTTCGGCATAACTAGCTGCAGTTTATACATACATTCAGTTGGAAGGCAGCCAGGTAAGAACACAATGACCCAATTGATAATGGCCTCGTACCTAGCCTTCATTGGCTAGCATTGAAACTAATCCAACTATCCAAGATCTAATAAAAACAAAGAGATGATATAAAATGGCCACTTGAATCACATGATCAGGTAAATGATCGTCTGGTCTTTGATTTGGATATTATCAAAAGGCCGAGGATCATGGTTTAAAGAAGATCATGTCAAGGAATGCAAGCTTTAATTCCAAGTTGAGTTTCTAATACTTGAATTAAGTGGTTTGAAAAAAAATAATTAAGGTGATTTTGGAGTGTCATTCCTATTTTCCAGTATCAGAGAGCTTGCATGTCATTTTCCAATATGTTCTAATTATTTTCATTGTAATTAAGGGGATTTTGACATGGTGAACAAGAGGAAAGTTGCTTAGTATCATTCGTTAATGATATATTACTAGCAATAACTGCGTTGATTTTTGTGCATCCTTTAATATTTGAAATGTGAGTCTTGCTTTCTGTTGGTATATTTTTGTATTGTAATACCTTGAAATTATCAAAAGGTGTACTGCTGGATACTAAGTTCATCTATTTTGTATTTCTTTTCCACTTTCTCCGGTGTACATTTTCTTTCAAGTATTTATTTTAATATACCATGGAAAAAAGTATGTATTTTAATAGGTGATGCAGCTCATCTTGTAACCTTTGCCTTGTTCCATTCTGGTTTGTTTTCTGAAATCCTCCCCATGTTATATGCTTTTTGTCCAATGAGAAGAAAAACTGAGTTTTGATTAGTTTGCGATAACTCTGTTGATGTTGATAAAAGGCATGTTTTGAAGGTAATAAAAGCTATTATGGCCATGCTGAGAACATCATTGCCGGGTTGTGATGATAGCCCATTTCGTCAAGTATTCAAGGTGTTATTACCTGGTGAGAAAGAAGAAAAGAAGAGGGTACTTTCTCACATCTTTTGTTATTTACCTATACATTCCTTTTCACTTCCATGTACTATTTTATATTGATTGTGCAGAGTGGCCTTTTGCAGGTTGTTGACTATATTGACAAAATATCCACGACAAGGAAATGCAGTTTTGTGTCAGCTGCTGGTGATATCTTTGGTGCAAAGATATCAGGCACTTTTAAGAGGTCTTTGTCCAAGCATTCTATTCTAGTGTTGTTCTAGTTTGATTAGTTGACCTATCAAAGGAAATCATAACTCATGACACCATGTTCTAAACCCCACAACAGGTTTTTTGTCTATGATTCCTTTTGTTGCTACAGTTGAAATTAAGTTTCCTTCCAGTGACTAGGCAATCAGCCATTTTCTATTTCTAAACCAAGTGTTAAGATTGCCAAAGTCCCCTTATTTACTACACAATCTTCTTGATGTTTCTTTGAGACATTCTTAGAGCTCTAACCTTTTTGATATGTTGATGATGATGCACTTATTGTTGTTGGATATCTAGTAAGTTGTTGGATATCTAGTAAGTTGCTCCCCATTCACAATTTTTGCACAGACCAGATTAATCCATACTTTCTTTAATCCAAACTAGAACCACCCAAGGATGATCCTTTATCCTTTTTAGCTTACCAGCAGCAACACAGACATCAAAACATATACCTGATATGTAAGGTATGTTGGGTATTAGAAAATAATGCATTGTTCGAGACTTAAAGAGTTCAAGTACTTAAAGAGTTGAAGTACTTCATTTATCAGTAGACTCTTGGAAAGGAAATTGTCTATCTTAAATTGATGAAGTAACCTATTTCTTGCATTAAAAACTATATATATTGGGGAAATCAATCACCCTTTTTTTTTTTTTTCGAACAGTAAAATTGTTTTAATGAAGGAAAAGAGGACCAAGCTAAAACCACAAACAAAAAACTAAAGAAAGAGACCGGAGGGTAAATGAGCAAATACCCATCAACCTAACAAAGAAAGCAGAAGATTACAGAGAGAGAAAACATAAGGAGAAAACTACTGCGAAGCCCCTCTCTTGTTTAGCACATCTGCTTCCTCATTTGTTGAGCGAAGAATATGCCTAAACTCCACATCCAATTCCAGAGATAAGAACTTGATTTAATTAAGATAAAAACAAAACTTCCACGGGCCTTTAGCTTCCTCCCAAGAGATAGCATTTAGAGAATCGCTTTCCAAAATCAAAGGTTGTGGAAATGAAACACTAAATAACCTTCGTGCTTCAAGGATGGGTAAAATCTTAGATTTGTTCGAATTGCTGGGAATGTCCCACATCCCACATTGCCCAAGTAATGGGTTTGATGTGGCTTCATATACCTGTTTGAGCCTTCCACCTATTTTAAGAAGCCATGTACCAACCTAAAAGCTTAAGCTTATAGGTGAAAGGCTCAAACAGGTATATGAAGCCATATCAAACCCCTTACTTAGGCGATGTGGGATGTGGGGCTCTCTCAACACTCCCCCTCATGTGCAGGCCAACAAATTTCATGGACTGGCTTGCCACGTAGGCTAGACAAGAACAACATGAGCTACATGGGCTACACAAGAACGTCGGGATCGAAACCCGCTCTGATACCATGTAAGAAGCCATGTACCATCCAAAAGCATAAGCTTATAGATGGAAGGCTCAAACAGGTATATGAAGCTATATCAAACCCGTTACTTGGGCGATGTGGGATGTCAGACTTTCTCAACACGAATCTAATCTTCTTGGGTGTTGTGAGCTGCGTAGAATTGGTTGTCTTAATCCTATCCTTGAAGGTGATTCTTTTTCTTCTATCCAATGGGGTTCTGGAGGAGCTATTCATCCTTGGAGGCTAGTGGATTGGGTGGAGGAGGTGCAAGATATTTCAAGTCTCTTGGGTGCTTCTTTCCGTCATATTTTCAGAGAGGCTAATTCTATGGCGGATGGTTTGGCCAGGGAAGGAGTTCTTCACATTTCTATTTCTTTTGATGTATAATTTCTAGTGTTTTTCCCTTGTTCGTTGTAGCTTTCGTTGTCTTTGTTTTTGTCTGGTTTTTGGTGGAATAAAATTTTATCATTTATAAAAAAAAAATTAAAAAAATAAGACCTTTAAAGTTGCGGAGAACACCACCAATACCTGCTGGCTGCAGCTTCCCTTAAGCTGCACCATCCACATTAATCTTAAAAAAAACCCAGGTGGAAGAGACCACTGTTTGCACTTTTTTAACTTAGATGACCCACCAACCATACATTACTTACTAATAAGTAGATCAAGATTGAAATTTAAACTTTCTTAATCATCACCAAACTACCAATTTAATCACCTGTTCATGCATTACTCCTTTACAAAACAGTTTGGGGGTTCTTGCGTCCATATACCTTTAGTGGCTTATAAAGGGGTCCCGAAAGGCCCTTTTCGAGGCATGGGCATATGGCATTATGGTTTTGAGTCTAGTCACTCCAGCTGCAGTATAACTCTTTGGGGTTTATCTCTTGTTGCTAGTCTTTGGTCCATTTGGCAAGAAACAACTAATATAACATTCCAAAATATATATAGGATTCGGTGGAGGCCGAGACGAAGCTGGCTAGGCAGAAGGTCATATTAGGGCTGCATGGGAGGCATTTTTTGGTTTGATTGACTTCAGTTCATTTCTCTTCAATTTGTGTAGATATTGTAAACCTTTCCTTTATATACATGTATATCATTGATCAGATGTCTGCAATTCAAATAAAGGGAAACTTGATAGAGGAAATAGAAGCCCTTTCTATTAAGAAATGGTTAGGATTCAAGCATACTCTATATGAGGGGAATGAAGTGGCAGATTGACTGTGAAAAAAGTGGGGGATCAATCAACTCTAATGTATGATTTGTGATGCATCCACTGTTACTTTGATGCTTTCTTTGTGAGGCCATCTTGGTAGGTAAGCCACTCTGATGGAGTAAGCATGATTCCATTTCCAACTTTCTTCACTAAGTTCAATGCCAATTCCTTGTTAAAGTATTGGGAAGCAGAGGCCGTTTCCGGATCTGAAACTGGAGTAGCATCTCTTTTATTCATGTATTAATCCCAACTGTTATGCCCCCTATTGGTGTTAGACTCAGGTGATTTGTTGTCAAGTTTGCACCTCATTTTAGGGATGCAAGTGCATTAGGGTTTCAAGCTGAGCCTTTGATCCTGCCTTTCACATTTTGATATGCCCTATTTTCTGGTATCATATATAGATAATAACTGCTTTTACTTCTGAATTTGTTGTTATAAAATATGTATTTTTCATTTTCATACTGTTTGTTGGGCTTGAAGGTTAGAACATGCTAAACCTATTCTTTTCCTTCTTTTTGGGCATTTTTGCTTGAATATAATACTAGTCTCATAGTCATAGTCAATTTATAATTGTTTACTTTTGAACCTATCAACTATCAAATATAATCTATATTGTTGTGGCAGAATGATTAATGTGTTATGACGCCTAAAACATTCTAATGCTTTTAGCTCCTTTCTTTTTGAGTTTCTTGTGCTTCAATTTGCTAATCTCAAGAGCCTCTGCGAATGATTGTAGGAGTCAACTTACCCAGGGGCGCAAAGTGCTGTGTACACTAGATATGATAACAAAACTTGTTCAGAGAGTAAGATATGGAAAACCTTAGATTTTGTAAACAGTTATGTTTTTCTTGTACTTCATGAATTTATTTGTCATTCATCTAGGAATTTCGCTGTTAGAAATCGGGCAAGAAAGTTCAAAGGATTGCGCTATTTCCTTCTGTGTTCACACGCCTTAAGTAAATCATACGCATGTGCATTAGAGAAGGTTTTGAAGTCAAACAGTTTCAGAATTAAGAAAACAAAGTCTATATATGTATGTATTGCAATTTTAATGGCTTTTAGAGTGGAAGGCTGATCTCTATTAAATACTACCTAGTACCATATTGTGATGGATTTTGATATGTAGAACCATTGGAGCAAATGTAGGTTTTGAAGAGGATATTGCAACATGATTAGCGCAGTAGGGTGGCCAAATTAGAGACAAGTTAGTGGAGTGTTTTCTGATTGGTCCATGCAATCATAGGCACATTTATATGATGACAATTGGCAAGTAGACATGGATTGTTATATGGAGATAAACTTTGGTGAATGTCGCATCACTGCTGTATATTGTGTTAATATGAAATGGCTTCTCTGGTACTTGACATTAACCCCAATTTGCTCTATACATTTGATTCCAGCCGTAGGTGTCAATTACACTTCTAAAGCTTCATCATATGGCTTACAGAGTGATAGATTGTAGTCTGCTTAGGTCTGTTAATTATAAGAGTGACTTCCATTGGTCCGTTTCCCTTAAAGACCATTGAAGTCTCTTTCAATTATAATGCTTCAGTCAATAGGTATATCTTGTATTAATGCTTCAGTCATTAGGTATATCTTGTATTAACTCATTCTTAGTTTTTGAAATTTCTCTCTCTCTCTCTCTCTCTCTCTCTCTCTATATATATATATATATATATATTGCTTGGGGCTCATAAGCACTAACAGTTTAAGATTTTTTTATCCAGTATTAACTTAACCATTATAACCCAATCATTTTTTAACCTTTAAAATTTTCTCATTTAGGTCTCCATCAAATACAATGCGCCTCAGTAGTTGCATTACTCTTTCCTAATGTGAAGAGTTTAAACCTTTCCGCAACGTCAGTGGCCTTCTCTCCCTCCACTTAAGTCTCTTGTAAGCAAGCCATATTTATCTTCCTTTCCTCCGTAAATTTATCTACTAGGCATTCTTCCCTGCCAAAGTATCAATATAGAGGCCAATCTGAAACTTTGAGTGGGCTTCTTTATCCATACTCACCCTAAAGGATGTTCCTTTGCATATTTCGCACAATAAATGAGCCCCTTTGCTTCCTGCCTATCAAAGTAGAGCACACATTTATGTGTGGACAACTTTTACAGTAGACTACCTACTTGATGCTAACCTTGCAACCTACTTCTTTATTCAGGCTTGAGTTTGACACATGATGAAATTAAGATCCATAGCTCGATACAGCCTATGACATAGGTATCCCCATGGTATTTTTACCTGACAGGACTATTCCCCCAAATGCATGCACGACCTTGCCACACACATGCACCAGGTATGTCTGGGGTGGTACTCAAACACAAGATGTGGACCCACGCCTGATGCCAATGAACCATCACCCATGCCGGATGCATACTCATATATACATACGTGCAAAACTTGTTCTCCTATGGGTGAATCACACACTATTCAAATAGGGTCCAGGTGTACGGCTTTGTGGAGCCCACATAGAGGCATGCCAGTCATTGAGAGTAGGGGGTTGGAAAGGCCTCATCATGGATTGGGTTTGGACAAAAAAAATCAATTAATTTATATATTTCTATTTCTTAATTAATGGCCTCAAACTTTATTGGTTATTTCTTCTAAACACTAGGATGCATTTTACAAAAAAAAGGGGCAGTTTAAAGCATCCTCATGGAGATTCATGGAGTTATATTCATAGTTTGGTAGCTTGAAAAGATGAATCAACTCAAAAGTTCACTGAATTTAGTTGACTTGGATTCTTGATGCAATGCTTGGTTGGTTTGTGTTGATAAAACTTGTATGTTTGAACTTGTAAAAAGAAAATTTGGCTGTGTCATGGTGATTTGAGTTCAAGCATAACCATATTGCGTTTTTTTGTTTATTACTTGAATCTGATCAATTCTAATTGACTGGATGTATCTTGTTGACTTAGTTGAGTCAAGCATTCTAGTTTTTTTTAACCCCCTTTCTTCTGACTTGCCGAACCATTGATATGTATTGATTTCCTTTAAGTAGACAATTTTCTTGTCACATTTGGAAATAACTGCTAGTATTTATTGATTATCACAGGAGCAATCAATTTCAGCAGTAATAAACTCAGTGACGAACATTCTCCCTCAGGTTTATGTTTTCTCTTACCAATATGTCCAGTTATCAACTAAGCAGTCACTTAAATATTAGCAATACATGTAGTAATTTGTAACTTGCAAATGTGTCATTGGAATATCAAATGGTTCACATTTTTTACACATATTTTGAGATTGGTGATGATCCAATGGCTAAAATTTGGATCCATAGCAATGTTTAACCTTCTGAATATTTTCAACGGTTTGGATGTGATTTACTGTCCCAGAAATAATTAAAAAAAGAGGAAAACAAGACTGCCTATGGACTAAACTAAAATTGAGTATGTTACATCAATGGTTGATATTTGTTCACAAATTTATCAAGATCCACTAGGTATCTAGCCTTGAAAATTGACCCCATGACTTTGTTCAACCTTCCAAAGAGATCTAACGATTTGGATCTTGTGTTTGGGGCCACAGAATCTAGAAAATAATATCAAATGGCTCACTAATTTTTTGTAAATATCTTGAGATTGGTGATGATCCAATGGCTGAAATTTGGTTCCATAGCCGTGTTTGATCTTGTGAACATTTCCAACGGTTTGGACCTTGATTTACTCTCTCAGATTTTGAAAAATAAAATAAAATAAAAAATGGATGGGGGCGTTGTGGATGGGGAGAGCACTGTTCAACCACCTCTTTTTTTCCCCTCTACTTTTCAACTGCATCTAAAAGGGGGCTGTGGTTTTAAGAGGCTTTGCCTCTACTTCTCTAAAGTGGGCAGGGGGTAGAAATGACTGCCAAACGCCTTTATTTTCCAAACCTCTCCCCGCTTTAGACATTTAGACAAATAGAGCCGGGGCATAGAGATGCCAAACAGGGGCTTATTTCGCTTTTTTGAAGTTTCCAATCATAGTTTTATAGTATAGCTGCACGCCCAGAGTTTGGATGCTGTGTCAAGTTCCTGGGTTAGTGAACTTGTTTAACTATTGGCTTGTGTAGACATGGATGTAATGAATCTGCAATGGTATGTGGTCATGTTTACCTTTGAGTTGCTGAGTAGAATATATGTTTTGTTTCCTTGTACCTGTGACCATATATGGGACTGTTGTACTTTTGCTTACAACTTGCATATACTTGAACACCCTAGTCTACTTGATTTGTACACAAAGTACTTAAGTTATTAGCCAGTTCTGTGTCTTGAGATCTACAATTATAATTGTGTAACATAATCAGAGTCTATGGTGAATGATTCTTGTATCATTGATTTGGAACTCTGACTTAAAGTGGATCAACATCAATGCTTTTGTTTTCTTGTTAGTTTTTGTAAATTAATAAATTTTTTTTGAAAACCAGTAAATCAATAAATCTATGCTGCTCTGATATAAAATGGCATAAGCTTTTTGTTCATCCAACAATAATACACTCTGTGTTTCTGCTTGACTCTTTTACCGCTTTTCCATGATGCTGAAATAATCTTTTGCTATGCAGAAATACCTTCTCGAACAACGTGCAGTTGTCAATGTAGAAGCTGGAAAATTGTTGAATGAAGACAATGACATTAGATCTGTAAGTCACTTGTTTAGGTCGTTGTTTTCTTATTCTTTTGATAAACATGAAATATGTAATGGAAAGATAGAGAGTTTATACATCCTCCCTCATTACATCTATTAATTGACTGCACACTATCTTAGCACCGATGGTGTGAAAATTTTCTTCTTTCTGAATGCAGAGCTACTATAAGTTGACTGCATTTTACAATAATGAAGTAAAGAGTGTCATGCAATCATCATCTTCATCATCAATGCCTTGTCCCAACAATGTTGGGGTCAGCCATGTGAATTCCGTTTCTCCATTCCAATCTATCTTGGGCCAACTCCTTTGATAGATTGATCGCATTTCTTCAAATGTGTCCTTACTACTTCCATCTATGTTCTCTTCTGCCTACCCATTTCCTTGAGGGAATATCAACCTGCTTAGAAAACATTTCCTCACTAGCTAGCAGTGTTGGACATGTCCAAACCATCTCAAACGAGTCTCTCTTATGGTCTATTTGTTTAGCAATAGTAGAGTAGTGTAGAAAACATAATCTAATACCACTTTGAAGAAAATGCTCTGATACCAATTTGTAAAAAACATGATAGAAAGGCTTGGAGTGCACGTGCTTGTGTACGTGGGGTTGTACGGCCAAAAGGCCGTATAGAACCCCTGTTCTAAATCAAATGAACAAAATACTTATACATAAATCAAAGCTTAAGATAACAAGAGATTTCTCTACACCAAAACACTTGACAATCTCTTAGACCTCCACACACACTCTTGCTTCACACACTACAAAACAACTACAACACAACCTTATATAGACTACTAAAGGACACTTCCTATAGACATGAGTTTACATATATCAAGACAACAATAAAAACCCGTGACCTTTAGCTTTTCTACATGACCAAAACCTTTAGACTTATCAAAAAATGACTTTTGGATTCTCTAGGAGATTTCTTGATTTTCTCATTGGAATATTAAAAGTAATAATTCCAACATAACTCTCCCTTACTTTTAATAATCAATTCACATCGGAGTCGATAATCCTTCCCCATATTTCAATTTTTCAATCTTTTTCTCATAGCCCTTGATGTGAGCTTCATAAAAATTCTTCATAACCCGTGTCGAGGCTTTCAGCTTCTTCATCTCTTCTTGTAAAAACATTGCATGTTTTTTTTAGATTCTCAACTAGATCATGATCATCACACCTGTTAACATCGATCACTTCGCTTACACCCGCATCCTGAAGAACTTTCAATGCATGCGACGTTGCACTTTCTTCGGCCTTCTTCTTTGATGACTTTTGATGTCTAGTAATGGAGTAGGAATATGCACATAGTATAAAATGAACTGTCGCAATGAACTTTGGCTCGTGGTCGGGTCCAATTTTCAGAAAAACATACTTAGGATGGGCGCATCCAAGCTTTGCTGCAGCTTCTTGTACTATTTTGAAAGGGATTTCAACAATCACCATTCTCTGAATCACTTTGTTTAACAGAGTATAAGAGAAGAAACTTGCTCTCTTAATCAGAAACCACGATGGTGTCAATTTTAATCAAGAGAAGAAACTTATTCTCTTGAGTCTTGAGACACTTAAATCAATTACGAGAAGAAACTTGTTTTCTTGAAATACCTAAACCAATCAAGAGAAGAAACTCGTTCTCTTGAGTCTTAATAACAAAATCACAGATTTTGTTCTCTTTTCTCATCCCTTTTCTCATTTCCTTTTTCTTAGAAAAACAAATCATTTCATTCTCCCCCTCATGTTTTCAAATATCAAATTCTTTCTTCCTCAGAACATAAAACTTGAACCACTTGAAAAACTTCTTTTTTTAAAAAAAAAAACAATGTGGAGCCTTCAAAAAAATATTTTTCAACAACAAAAAACAATCCAGGATCGATGTTTTGAAATTTGTTAACCTAGCTCTGAACCCGAGGATCTCAACCTCGCTCCGTACCACTTTGTAAAAAACATGATAGAAATACCACTTTAAAGAAAATGCTTTGATACCACTTTGTAGAAAACATAATCTAATACTGCTTTGAAGAAAATGCTTTGATACGAATTTGTAAAAAACATGATAGAAAGGTGTGGAGTGTGTGCTTGTGTATGTGGGGTTGTACGGCCAAAGGGCCGTATAGAGCCCCTGCTCTAAATTAAATGAACAAAAGATTTATATATAAATCAAACCTTAAGATATCAAGAGATTTCTCTACACCAAAACACTTGACAATCTCCTAGACCTCCACACACACTCTTGCTTCACACACTACAAAACAACTACTACACAACCTTATATAGACTACTAAAGGACACTTCCAAAAGACATGAGTTTACATATATCAAGACAACAATAAAGACCCATGACCTTTAGCTTTTCTAAATGACCTTTGACCTTTAGACTTTCCAAAATGACTTTTGGATTCTCTAGGAGATTTCTTGATTTTCTCATTGGAATATTAAAAGTAATAATTCCAACTAGTAGGAAGAGAGTAAAGAATTGATTGTTGTGACATAAAGTTCACTTAAGGGTGTTTGGATGCAAAGAGTAATTGCAAAGTAAAATTGATGTGACATTAAGTTTAATTGAAAGTGCGCTTGGATGGAAAAAGGGAAGGGAGAGTAAACTCTCGATTTGACATAAATTAGGGGTTTTACGCCATTTTATGCCAATTTTTTTTACTCTCCCTAACTTGGATAAATTGAAGAGTAGAATTTTATCATTTTGTGGCCTTTTACTCTAACCCCCTCTTAATTTAATTTTTGATTTGACCCCTACTACTACTCCCATGTAAACAAATGGGCCCTTGATTTATGGAGAATTGAATTCACATCAGTATATGCATCACGATGGTGTTTATTGAATATTAATACTGGTAAACTTGATAAATCAGATAGGAAATTATTTCGACGCTGGTGCAAATGAACAGTTTTTAAACATAGGAGAACATAGGAGAACATGCATTATAAGAATAAATCAATAAAGACTAGAATGGTTGACATGGACTACATAGTGCTTGCACTAAGCTTTGTAATCCGAGACTGGTTTCCAAGAACCATGATTAAAATATGCTTCAGTTGTAAGGCTTCAATTCATTGGGCTTTGCCAGTTTGTGTGCCATTTAAATCTTGATGTGCTCAAGGCAGTGATTTAACATCCTGCGAGGGTTGTGAGTTGTGAATATCAGTTTTTTTGGGCTGTTTTCATGAAAAGAAATAGAAATTTTAGATTTCTTATAATTTTGAAGTTACTTTTTCTTGAATCCTTCAGTTTGGAGAAAAATTGAATCCTTTTGACTTGTTGAAATAAGATGCTTGTCTACTAAAGAAAAAATGACCTCCTGCTAACACACACATATCATCATCCCACGATTTCAACCTTTCTTTCATGCTTTCATCCTGGTATCAGCAGCTCGAGGATTTCTTCTAAACAGAAAATTCCTATGAAAGTTGGAAGTTCAAGATGCTTCTTTGTTTGCTGGTAAAAAATCGATGAGAGAGCAAAAGCCTGTACAGTATACAATTGAAGGCTCCTATTATGCTTGTTTGCTGCACTGAGGATGGCGACGTACAGTGAGGCTTGTGCCAGTATTTTTGGGCTAGAATTTGCAGATACCTATAGTCCCATCTATGAAAATTGAATCTTATTATTTCCTTCCTAGCCATGTTCATTTTGGTTTTTATTTTCATTTCGGTCTAGTTACATTGATAAGTATTTATTCTGAATGATTCATCAACATTGATGTTGGATTTACTGTGCAGGTCCTTCAGTACCTATTGGACGATGTGTCTGATTTCTTATCTACACATTTCAGTGACAGAGAAGTAGATAGAGAATGCACAATAGAAGGGAAAGGATGTGGTAATGTACTTAAGGCTTTTATTGATTATATATCTGCAAGAGAGAGTGAAAATTTTCGGTTTAGGAGACATGACAATAAGAACTCTGTTACATTAACTACGATTCATCAGGTGTTTCTTCTAAAAGCTGTGTTTTCTCTTCTCAGTTTCTGACATGAATGGGAATGTTTTTGTTAATGATCTGAAAAATCACCTCTTTCATTCTTTTTTCTTTTTCATTTTTTATCCAGTCAAAAGGTTTAGAATGGGATACTGTTTTCATTGTGAAGGTATGACTCAGAAAGCACGGAACATGTATATATTAATTACCGGTCATGTTTTCACATTTATGATCTAAATTGAATGGCTCAATTATTTTGAATTTTTGTTGAGACTGATCAACTGATTCAGGCAAACGAATCTGAGATCCCTTTGTTGCATGAATTTAATGGTGTTGTGGAAGACGGGTCCACTCTTGCGGTTAGCATGTACTTCATGGATTTTTTATTTCTGATTTTCTGCAACACAGTACTTTACTAGAATTTTATATCCTTTTGTATTTTCTTAGGAGGAGCGTCGGCTTCTATATGTTGCAATGACTCGTGCCCGCAAGAAGTTGTACATTTTGTATGTTACTGTGGATTCAAATTGGCAGGTCAGATTTAGTGCTTATTCAAGGATAATCCCTATTTCTTTACATGTGGATTTTGACTGATGGTTGAGTTTTCTAGTTACTGCAACCTTCACGTTTCCTGAAAGAGATCCCAGCTCACCTCATTGAAGTCCAGGTATGAACCTAGGAAGTCCGTGCATAGACATAAGTCACATAACCATGATATTTTATGATGAATGAACCTCAAATATAACATAAGTTCCCTGTTCCTTCACGCATAAACAATCATCTACAGCAAGGACCAAGCTGAAGTAGCAAACTTAAGAATTATATGACAACAATTTTATCACTCTGAACTTTTTAGATACCTTAATAGGTCTGATTTTCAGTGGCACAAATTTGTGTGTGACTTAATCTTATGTAACTAACAAGCCATTTTATCCTATTCTTCAATTTCTCCTACTTCTGAATTGTCTCAAAGGGTCATGCTGAATATCTTTCTAATCTATGGTCTTGCTAAGTACAGAGTGAGCTGACAAGGAAAGAATTGCAAGCAAATCCTAGAGACCTTTTAAAGAGAATGGATCCATCTACTGATGTCTCTGGAGATGAACCCTCACTTGGAGCAAATGGTCCCATTGTTCAAGTTGATGAAGTTGTTTCTAATGATTCAATAGAACTGGCAGAGTCAAGCAATGGGAACAGCTTTTTGAGGAGGTATTCTTTCTAGTGGCATATGTTACATTGTTGTGCATGCTGGACGTAGAGATGCACTCAATTAGTAGATGTTGCAAACCATAGATGGTTTGATGTATAAATTATCTGGGTGTTTAAATCTCTTTTTTCTTTTCATTATCATTTTGTAGGTTCAATGTAGAGGACCGAGCAGTAGTTTCCCATTTATTCCATCAATGGGCAAAGAAGCAAGCGTTTCAAGATCCTAAGCGATTGCTTCATAAGGTGCTTATAAATATTTGCCAGCAATGTTATACACTTGAGATATGTTGAAAACTGAATCCTTCTTATTTATTAATAAATGAGTGATGTGTAAATTTTTTTGGAAGTGCCTTGAGTATATGGTGCTTCTCATATTGCTTTCCATGACTCGTAGTCATTATTAAAGTGCACCAGGCTTTGTGAGTAAATCATAGTTGTCAATATCGTTTCGGACCCCATTTCGGTATGGCTTCCAAAATTAAAAGTTTCGTCTGATTTGGATTTAAATTTTGGGGAAATAGAAAAATAATATATTTATATATATGTGTGTGTGTAGAAAATAAGAAATAAAAAGTATGGATTTAATCCATTGTAGTAAAACTTTTTGGAATTACATTTTGGGCAAATATAAAAAATACAGAGAATATATATGTATAAAAAATTAAAAAATAATTAATTATGTAAAATCTCATTTCGGCCAAAATGTGATTTTTTTGGCCGAAATCTCGAATTTCGGCCAAAGCGGACCGAAATTTAAAATGAAAATTTTTATGTGAAATCTCGTTTCGGCCACTTGACCGAAATGAAAATTTTCAGCCATTTCGGCCGAAACGATACGAAATTAATGACTATGGAGTAAATGTGCCTTGCAAGTTCCATGGCTAAATTTATACTAGTCTAGTCCAGTGTTTTACTATTTGATCTTATATCAGATGTTATTTTGCAACTGTTGTATCAAGAGACTAGTTGTGACTTCTAGGCATGTTTATCTGCAACTGACAACAGTTTTTAAAGGTTAAAAAAAAATCAATATATTACATTTTAACCAGCTCTGGTTTTTGGTTCACATTTGCTTCTATCATTCTTCTAGGTTGGCTTTGTAATTTTTTTTTTTTTTTTTTTTTGAATGGCTAGGTTGGCTTTGTAATTGATGAACGACTGAGAGTTAAGACGTGCAAAAACAAGGTAATGCAACCTTTAGAATTTCAGTTCTGAACAATGTCTTTTTGGCAGCTAGTTTCTCAATTAATAATTGTTACCAATAAAAAAATTAATATTTGTAACTTAGTTAAATATTATTCTTGCCATCTAATAATTCTTAATTGTATGTGACTAAGTTAAATATTATTATTGTTGTCTAATAATTTTTAACTATAACCATTCTGACTGTTTCCACCATTTTCATTATTATTTGAGTGCATGCATGTTTGCATACGTTCATGGGGGCGTGTCCATGTGTGCATAGGTGCCATTGTTTGCTTTAAGATCAGGTTGATACTGTTAAAATAAGGGTTATCTTCAGGTGTACTTGGATCACCTCATTCCAATGGTAAGTATTGTTCCAACATGAATGAATTTTGCCATTATTCAGAAAATCGAATTGTATCGTAAATATTGTTCCAAAACTTGCCTGAGAGGTGTCCATTTGCTTTTGTTGGCCTGCTGTACGATCATTACATTACTTCTTATCTCCAAACTTCGTAGGGTGACTTTCGTTTTGGGAATTTTGGAACAAAGGATTGTGGTAATAAGAGATTTGTTGGTTTTAAGGTGTGCTTCTTTAATGCGGGATGGGTTATTGTCCTTATTTGGCATGATTCTTTAATATGATTTTCCTAGTTTTGTTTTAAAATGCATATATGTGCTTTAGCATCAATTGCATTATGTGATTGCTTTTGGAAAGTCTAACAATTGTACATGCCAATCAAACATATCATTAGTCATGTATTTTGTTCTTCATCATCACCACCACCACGACCAACACCACCATCAAAGCCTTGCCCAATTATGTTGGCGTCGGCTACACGAATTATGTTCTCCATTCCGATCTATCCTGAGCCAAGGCCCTAGATAAGTTACACGTCTTCAAATTTATTTTTACTACCTTCATCCACGTCCTCTTTTTGGCCTACTCCATCCCCTTTGTGGGCCATCAATCTACGTAGCCAATTTTTTCCTTACCAGCCCCATTGCCAGCCTACATTGGACATACCCAAACCATCTCAAGCAGGTTTCTCTGGTCTTTATCACCTATTAATGTTAACTCTAAATGCTCTCGAAAGCGTTCATTTCTGATTTTATCCTTCCCAGTTTTACCACACATCCACCTCAACATTTGCATCTATGCTACATCCATTTTGTGCATATGTTGCTTCTTGATTGGCCAACATTCTGCTCCATAGGTCATAGCTGGTTTGATTTTTGTCATGTAAAATTTTTCCTTCAATTGGTATGCACCGATCACAAAGCACTCTAGAAGCAAGTCTCCATTTCAACTATTCCGCTTTTATCACGTTCGACGTCTTCATCAATCTCTCCATCCTTACTAATTATCGTCCCTAGGTAATGGAATGAACCTTTGTGGTATCTCCTAGCTTCAACTCTCACATTAGTTTCAGCTTTTCGTATGTGCTCATTGAAATTGCAATCCATATATTCTGTCATTGTATTGGTTATGTATTTGTTCTAGATGGGAATTTTATTTGTATTGGCTCTGCTAGCTTCAATTTCAGCTGAAAATGCCACTTTGTTGCATTAGTACATCAAGCGTTTCACCCCCACCACTGTATAGTATGGTGAACAAGGTGGACATCATACGTGGATTTAATGATACCCGTTTGGACATGACAGTGTGAATATCCCTCTGTATTTTTTTCCCTTAAAGAAAATAATTCATTCCTTGGTTTGTAAAATGATTTGTTAGGATATTTTAAGGGCTCTGAAGTCCTGCTTAAGTGGCGATGAAGCTTTCCATTATGCACATTATGTAAGTTGGTAGGCATAGCTATTCGTTTTATGTGTGCATGATTTCCTTTGGATATTTGTTGAGTTCAACCCACATTCTGGGGTCACTTCAGCCGTTTGCATTAAAGGTTGTTTGTTGGATAGGAAGTGCTTTCCATTGAAAACATATGGCCTAAATTTCAGTTTGATCTGACGAATAAGACTATGGGGTTGAGACTTGAGAGCATGCAAAATGAATAGTCCAACAACATATTTATATCCATCCATTTTGAGGATCTCTCATGAGATTGTCATGATCACAAAAACATTGAGCTAATTTGAGCCACATGCAACCTATTAATGCTCTTATCGAACTAACTGCAATATCATGCGGCCTAAAGTGGCCATACAATGTTGGTGGGACTAGTATAACAACAGTTGATCATTTATTATATATCCTCAACCTCACTTTGTTGAATTGGTTTTCTTTGATAGGTGTTGAGATGGGAGCAAATTCCTCCTGATAAACGTGCTCATCTAATGAGAGAAAAACAGGTAATAAGGTTTTTATTCCTTAGATCACTTAAGTTTGTATCATGCATAATTCCTTTCCATATTTTTCCCTTGGTGTCTAATTGTGAGATTAGCTGTGAAATACCAAGTGCTGTAAAATGTTGGTAAATCACTCATTACATCCATAGTTTCACCTCCCACATACATACACAAAACAATCAAACTAGTTCATCATCATCATCATCGTCGTCAAGGCCTTGTCCTAATTATGTTGGGCTCGGCTACACGAATTCTATTTCTCCCTTCCGATCTATCTTGAGTCAAATCCTCAGATAAGTTATATTTCTTCATATCTATTTTTACTATCTCCATCCACATCCTCTTTGGCCTACCCCTTTCCTTTGGTTGGCTATCAACCTTCATAGCCAAACTTTTCCTTACCGGTGCCGTTGCCAGCCTACTTAACACAATCAAATTAGTTAGAATGAAATATTGATAAGCATTCCAAGAAACAAGCACGTTCACTGACAGCAGAACCAGATTGAGATACACTCATCAATATAATGAAACATCAAATGAAGACCAGTCCACTGATGAGCATCTCTAACAAGTAACAAACTTAGACCTGGGCCATTGTGATGAAAATATGAATGTCGTAAAATATGTGAGCAATTATGAGAGCTACTCATCGAGATAATGGAACAGCAAATAAAGAGAGGCAATCATACTTTCTCCAATGAGGAATCTTGAAGACATATCCAGCAATCATTGTTATACGACCCTTTAGACCTTGACCACTAGGACAAAAACATAAATGCCATTATATGTGGGAACAGCAAGTAAAGCCCCATTACCCGTACCTCTGAGAAGTAAACAATTGGCTTGGGTTAGTATTGAATTGGAACCAAGAACAAAATGGTTATATAGAAGAGGTTCATGCTTCCTCTGTTGAAGTAGGGCAAGTGATTTGATTCAGAATTATGTAAGAATTGATTTAGTGAAGTCCTCAATTTTGTATACCGGAAAAAGGAATGATGCAGCAAGTTCAGGATTGATTCCCAATAATGGATCAGATCACACCAATATTAATCTTCTGTATTTCAAGGCGAGGATTCCATCACTTACCCAGCATAAAGGGACTGTTCTTACGTTGCTTAATAGAATTTCCCACTCACTGATGACTAGTTGTTCACACCTTACTATTTGATTGCAATCGTTTATAGTTTTTGAGCATTGTAAACTTGGCTTGACCTATGTAGCCTCTGACATCTGAGAAACTGCAGAGGGAGTCAAGACCCTGTAGCCTGTTGTTGCATAAAGAAATAGGGGCCTATTAAACATTCCTGTAGGTCAACCTGTTACCAAAATAGAAATAGTAGTAACATGGGATTGGCAACTTGGTTTACTTTTATGGTGTTAATTTGAAAAAAAAAAAAAAAATTTGATCCATTCACATCTTTCACAAGTTCAGTATTTTTTTTAAGGCGGTTTTGATGATGCATGATAATCTTACTATTAAGTTAAAAAGTACGTATGGTTTACACAATTCACTTTTTCTTCAGGAACATTTCCGGAAACAGAGAATTGAGAATTCAATGAATTCATCTGCAGCTACACCCAAACAGGTCATTGGATTGTAGGATTTCAGTTTTGCCAAAGTTTCTCATGTGCAGGGTTGTTTTTTCCATTAATAGTAATCTGTCTTTTATTTTCCATCTTCAGATTGACATCACTCTTCTTCTGTTTTTTTCCTTCTCACGCAGATTGTGTATCTTCAGAATCTTGGTTGCACAATAGTCCCTACTTCTCGCCTTCATGCTTCTCATTTGATTGAGCAGTACAAATCACTGTGACAATGGTAGATTTGGACTCATAGTCTGTAATTTAAATTACAAGTTGATCTTGAGAGATGGATGTTGTGAGTAGTGAGTCGGCAAGTTTATCTGGATGTTGTGAATTATCAAGGAATGGAGGCATTGCTGTTGGAGGTTTGCTGTGCAGCTTGAATGGGAAAAGGATATTGCCAAACTTAATTCCTTGATAGCTAAAGAGTGGGCCCCCACCTTAATGAATCAAACCTTAAGATTTCATCCTTTGAATTTGTATAGGCCCAGATATGACCAGTATTCCCTGCTGGGCTGCACACTTCCATTTGAATGTTTTTAAATGTAAATATGGTGGGACCAACTCCTATTTCAATATGTCCGGTTCCAACTAATTGTGGAGATATGCTTGTCTATGAAAGCAATGAATGATTTACATTGATTGCAATCCTTAAAACTTGGGGAATGACTCGTTTACTTTTTGAAAGTACGCAAAAACTAAAAGTAACCTCAAAGACTTATGTGGAGAGACAAAATTGTAAGCGACCAAAATTTACTCGAAATCTTTGAAAGTTATGTCATGTTTTCAAAGGAATGGAAGAAGTTGAGGGGGACAATTGGCCACTGAATGGAACTCAATTACGAATACAATCATCGGTGGCCAAAAATTTATTGAATGAAACATTAAGCACTTCAAACAAGCCATAAATATATATTTTAGTTATTCTGGAACTCTAGGACAGTTGCATATAGGTGGTGAACTGAAACTAATTAATTACAGCTTTAGTAGTTAATAGGAAAGAAGCCCTCTTTTGAGTGTGATGTGATTAAGTTGGAATCAATGCAGTTAGAAGGGCTGACTAGCTGCGTCATAGGCCACTCCTGCCGTCCAGCCACCTGGGATCACATTCCTCAACTCGAGCTGTATGATCAATCCATTGAAACTACTAATTGCCAACTTCAGGCTAATGGTCCTCTTTGGTGGATATCCCAGACTGCACCGTAGGCCCCATGCATTCTCCTCCTCTGTTGGCCTTCCCCCCTAACTCCCCAACTCAACAACACATGACGCAAAGGGTATTCAGATGATCACCCATCTATGGAACATTTACAATAAAAGTCTCTTATTTCTTTTCTATTTTTTTTACCATAACGATCCATATGGATTTTGAAAGCTCATTCAATAACCTTGAGCTGTTGGATTTGAACCAGTTGGTGAAACATGAGAAGAAGGAAAATTCCTTTAGAACTAATTTGGGTCAGTTTTTTCTTTTCTTTTTTTTTTTTTTTTCCTTCAATGACTTGTGATCTATCCCGGGGCATGCAAGTAGGTGAAACTAAGATGCCAACATAACTCAACCATGAGTGTGTTCGTTTATATTGGCGGGTCTGACTGAATTTATGTTAGTCTTGGCTAAATTGACTCGGGTACTATAATACTCTGAGTTTGTCTCTACATGGTTTGGAGTTGTAGGAATTTTCATCTTTTTCAACAAAACATGACAGATTTTAGAAACGGGAGTAAGACTGACGGGTGGATATCTGTAAATTTTCCCCCAAGTGAAAAAAAGGAAATACGTGACAGGTTGATTAGGTATTGGCTAGTGGGTCAGGTCACATACCTGCGACGGATCAATGGCTATGATGTCCCATTGGCCAGCTAGGTATGATGATGGCAATGTAATCTGGGAACTTGCAATGCTCATGGACTTTCAACATGATGGAATTGTCTACTTGATGCTGGCATGAAATCCTATCAGAACACAAGGGCGAACATATTTATGTTCAATGACCCCATAATTTATCAACTAAGTCTTATGTAGTCGGACTTCGTAGCCCAAACGAGAACCCGATCCGAGCTGGAGGCATGTTTATTGGTTTAAGAAAGCCTGCCCGTGTGTTTCACCCTTTCCGCCTGAAATTTTCGTAAGAAGAAACCCTGAGAATGCCCTAAAAGAGAAGAAATCGCCCGATCGGTCATCTCTCTCTCGCGCTGTCGCCCGATTCTCCCTCCCCATCAGCAGCTCTCTCTCGCGCGATTCTCCTCCCTCCTCGTCGCTGCGCCTTGGCATCCAGTCTGAATCAGCAGCATCATCTCTCTCGCTCAGATCCCTCCCCATCGCGGCGTCTCCCTCCCGGATTTGGTAACGCCTCCACAATTCAGGTTGGGGTTTTTCCATTGCTTTATGTGAATATTCGAAGCATCTATTGTTGTTGTTTGTTGTTGATGATGATGATGAAACTGCTGATTTGATTTTTTTTTTTCCTTATTCTCTGAATGTTGCAAGATTCTTGCGTCGTGGTAATCTTTTTCGGTGCTTGTTGGATTAACTAGACACACAAACACCTCATGCCCTAGTCTTCACCCCAGAAATCGAAGGGTGTTCTTCTGCATGCAGACAGATGCAGGCACAGACCAGGAGAGTTCTACCGTCACACAGACATACACACACACACACACAATATTCTTCCAGAGCTGAGATATGTTAGTATGTGACAGAATCATATTGGTTTTCTTATTAGAAAACAATAAGCAAAACCCCACTTCTAATCCCAGCCTTTAATGACCAAATAGAATCTATATAAAGTCATGAATGAAAACCACCAAAACAAAGAGTCCAAGTCTAAAACAACCTCTTAAAATGAGAAAGTAATTGAGAAATTCACCACTCCCTGGCCTTTTAGGTTTTTGTCCAATTCTAAAACCAATAAGCATAAGACTGATTAACAGTAAAATAAATCCCTTTGCATCATGACCCATGACAAATGACAAAATGGCATGCAAAAATGGGACCAACGGATCCCACATGGATCTCTTGCCCTGCTAAATCAGTGGAACATTACAACCTTCAATCATACAGGCATTGATATCTTAAGCACACAAATGACTATTCTTCTCTGGACACTAATTCATTACACCAAAGTATGCATACTGCAGATCGATAAAATATTATGACACAAAAGATAATGCCAGCTTGGGTGTGAATCTGTCATTATTATCTGTGTCCAGTAAATCAAACCATATATAAGATACAGTGTAGACTAATCTTCAACGTATATGTCGATGTGGCGGCGTTGGCAACTATTTGTGTCTTGTAAAAGGTTATGTGTAGAATTGCATGCAAAGTTCTCTTTTGTAGATTTAGGAATTTATTGCTTGACAGATTATTATTATTTTTGTATAGGTTTAATGTGCGTGGTTACGATTGCTATTGAGATGATTTTCTGTTTTAAGAATTCTTATTGATCTATTATTTTTCTAGATTTCTAATCTACTATTTTAAGTGAAGAGAAAACGGAAAGAGGAGAATTGGGTGTTCTAGGGCTGACAGGAGAAACATGGATCTCATCTGTCAGAATTTTCTTCTTCTTAGGAAGATATAATACTTGTCAGATCCTAGTATTATCCTCAAATTGAGGATCAAACCTGTATCCTATATGTTCATTTGAATCTTTGTAAACCAAGTGCACCCATTCAGTTTACATGAGGATTCACGCATTTGGCTAGACCGAGTTATCTGAAAGTTTGTAGTTGTTATGTAATCTAGCATAATCAATTGTAGGTAAAACAAGTCTCCAAGCAGTTTCTTTATTATTTTGGTGGCTATGTGCATTATGATTGCTTAAGTGAAATTTATGGTTACCTATTGTGGGTTAGGAAATACCATATGGATTGGAACTTGGATTTGATTTTTTTCTCTCTTTTGTTATTATTACTATTACTGTTGTTGTTCACAAGATTAAAACTTGGACTTCATTTTCATTTAGTAGAATTGTCTTTCCCCTTTTCATTTTCCTGTATTGTGGGGTACTTGAATGATCTTACAAGATTAAAACTTGAACTTCATTTCTTTAATGTTTTAGTTTTGAATGATCTTATTTTTTTGGCTAATGATCTTTAATATTCTTTTATCGAATTATTCTCAATACCTGAATGCTTTATTTGTTTTTAGGAGCATGGAAGAAGATAAATTATCACGCGAATTTGATGGAGACGACAATGAAATTGAATTGGGGACCGTTTGTCAGGAAATAAACAGCGTTGATATGGAGAAGCCCTTGGAGGAATGTGAAAACATAGAAAAGGTAGTAATGGAACCTCAGAGAGGAATGGTATTTGGTTCAATTGAAGAAGTACATGAATATTATGCAAGATATGCCAGGCAGATGGGGTTTGCCGTCGCCCAAAAAACCTCAAAAAAAGGATCGGATGGAAAAAAGAGGTTTGTTACAATTGCTTGCAGTAAGGGTAGAAAGCCAAGATCAAGTGCAAGCAACCCAGTTAAACCCCGTCCACAATCAAGAACAAATTGCAAAGCAGCGTTGAATCTTTCCTTGCAATTTGACGGGAAGTGGCTTCTGAACTCATTTGTACTTGAGCATAACCATGATATGTGTCCGAACAAAGCTCGATATCACAAGAGTAATCGGGTAATCCCACCACATGTGAAGAAGAAGTTTAAAGTGAATGACAAAGCAGGAATTAGATTGAATAAGACTGTTAACTCATGTGTGGTAGAGGCAGGGGGGCATGGGAATTTGCCATGGTTAGCAAAGGATGCAAGAAATTACTTGGATAAACACAGACACTTGGAACTCAAGGAAGGGGATGCCGAGGCAATGCTAAGCTATTTCAAAAAAATGCAACAAGACAACGGATCTTTTTTTTATGTCATGGATCTTGATGTAGAGAATCGAGTAAGGAACATCTTTTGGGCTGATGCGAGGAGTAGAGCAGCATTCGCTGAATTTGGTGATGTGGTCACGTTTGACACCACTTATTTGGTTAACAAATATGATATGCCTTTCGCTCCTTTTGTGGGTGTGAATCACCATGGACAGTCGGTACTTTTAGGTTGTGGATTGATATCACGAGAGGATACAGATACATTTGTATGGTTGTTTCAGTCTTTGCTTGATTGTATGTCCGGGTGTCCTCCTAATGCCATAATCACCGACCAGGGTAAGGCCATGCAAGATGCAATAGGAATAGTATTTCCTAAAGCACGACATCGGTGGTGTTTGTGGCATATCTTGAAAAAGGTGCCTGAAAAATTGAGGGGGTATAATGACTATGATTCAATTAAATTTCATCTTCTTAATGTTGTCTATGATTCGATGAAAAAAGAGGAGTTTGAAGAGAATTGGGCCAAGTTTGTTGGGGCATATCAGCTAGAGGACAATGAATGGCTAGCTGGATTGTATGATGAGAGGTACCGATGGGTGCCAGCATTTGTGAAAGATATTTTTTGGGCAGGGATGTTAATAACCCAGCGTAGTGAGAGCATGCATGCATTTTTTGATGGCTACATCAATTCTAAGACCACATTGAAGCAGTTTGTTGAGAAATATGATAGTGTTTTGTCTAAGAAGGTGCAACTAGAAGCTGATGAAGATGCCCGTTGTTTCAATGTGTA
Source organism: Umbellularia californica (assembly GCA_028538565.1). NCBI lineage: Eukaryota > Viridiplantae > Streptophyta > Magnoliopsida > Laurales > Lauraceae > Umbellularia > Umbellularia californica. The sequence goes on from JAPQWN010000005.1 coordinate 72,570,621, forward strand.
CATTCCATGTGTGACCCCTTATGAGTTTGAGAGGCAATTTCAAGAAGCGTATACTCTTGCTAAATTTAAGGAGATTCAGAATGAAATAACCGGTAAGATCCGTTGCAATATTTCCTCTGTTAAGGTAGGAGATGAAATTTCAGTATTTGATGTGGAGGAAGATGTGATAGTAGGAGAAAACAATATTCGACCTTTTACTTTCAATGTTCGTTTTAATGAGATATCAAGAGAAGCTAATTGTACTTGCCAGGTGTTTGAGTTTAGAGGTATTCTCTGCAAGCATATAATTGTTGTTTATTTGAAGAAGAAGGTTTATCATATACCAGGGAAATACATTTTAGAAAGGTGGAGTAAAACTGTGAGAAGAAGCCACACAAAAATCAAGATCATGTATGACAATTGGGAATGCAGACCTGAAGGGCGTCGTTACGACAAAATGTTGACTATTTTCAATCGGGTCAGCGATAAGGCCATGGATTCCGACGAAAAGAGTCAGTTGGTAATGTCTTCGTTGCTAGAAGTGGAAGCTAAGCTAGATGTTTCTAAGGAGGTTACTGTATGCAATAGACCTATGTCTATCGGTGTACATAAGGCCTTAACTTCATGTCATGATGATGATCTTTCTTGGAAAGAGAGCAATAACCGAGCGTGATCAGCTTAGTTTGGCAAAGAAGAGTGATGGCTGGTGATTATTGCTTGCTGACTTCTGTGATCCCAAGGAGCTTAACTATTTTTTCTTATAGAAATAGAATCATGCTACAAGAATGAGTAAGAGTTAGTTGTATGCATTCCATATGCATTCTGAAATGTAATTTCTTCTTTTGGTGCATTTCATGAGAATGGGATGTAATGTAACACAAGAAAACAACAACTAGTTGGTTGGGAGATGCTCCTCTTCCACCTGAATTAGTGCTTATCCTACCAAAATTGGATTGTCTATTTTTTGATTGATTTAGTCCTGGGCCGATAGACCTAACAAAATCAATAGTTGGTAACAATCCGACCATAAATTACAAAAATAAGGCTAAGATGGCAGCATTTACCCAATGGTCCCGCGTTTAAAGGTTGGATTGAGCTGATTCCAATTTGTACCTTGACTGCCCCGCTAAACAAGGGTACTTAGCAAGGTTTCTGCATATTTGTGTTAACCGAGTTGAAAACATTGCAGACGTGATTGTAATTAACTGAAAAATAGTAGATTTTAAGTTCATAATATGGACTTTCGAAGGGGTACTCAGTAATGTTTCTGCAGATTTGTTTTAACCGAGTTGAAAAAGTACCCTTGTTGAAAACATCGCAGACGTGATTGTAATTAACTGAAAAATAGCAGATTTTAAGTTCATAATATGCACTTTCAAAGTCCTAAATTTGTGCCAAAAAACCCCTCGGGAAGTGGGTTAAACAGTGCCCTAAACATGAGTATTCAGCAAGGTTTTTGCAGATTTTTATTAATTGAGTTGAAAAAGTACCCAAGTTGAAAACATTGCAAACGTGATTGTAATTAACTTAAAAATAGCAGATTTTAAATTCATAATATGGACTTTCAAAGACCTAAAAAATAGTAGTCTTTTTTTTTTTGGCTAGAACAATGGTTTCTATTCATTGCCGTAACCGAATACTGGCCGATCACATGTAAACAAAGTTAGGGGTCAAACAACTTCTGGGAATCCAAAGGGGGACGATGTGTCTGATTTCTTATCTACACATTTCAGTGGCAGAGAAGTAGATAGAGAATGCCCAATAGGAGGGAAAGGATGTGGTAATGTACTTAAGGCTTTTATGGACTATATATCTGCAAGAGAGAGTGAAAATTTTCGGTTTAGGAGACGTGACAATAAGAACTCTGTTACATTAACTACAATTCATCAGGTGTTTCTTCGAAAAACTGTGTTTTCTCTTCTCAGTTTCTGACATGAATGGGAATGTTTTTGTTAATGATCTGAAAAATCACCTCTTTCATTCTTTTTTCTTTTTCATTTTTTATCCAGTCAAAAGGTTTAGAATGGGATACTGTTTTCATTGTGAAGGTATGACTCAGAAACCACAGTACATGTATATATCAATTACCGGTCATGTTTTCACATTTATGATCTAAATTGAATGGCTCAATTATTTTGAATTTTTGTTGTGACTGATCAACTGATTCAGGCAAATGAATCTGAGATCCCTTTGTTGCATGAATTTAATGGTGTTGTGGAAGACGGGTCCACTATTGAGGTTAGCATGTACTTCATGGATTTTTTGTTTCTGATTTTCTGCAACACAGTACTTTCCTAGAATTTTATATCCTTTTATATTTTCTTAGGAGGAGCGTCGGCTTCTATATGTTGCAATGACTCGTGCCCGCAAGAAGTTGTACATTTTGTGTGTTACTGTGGATTCAAATTGGCAGGTTAGATTTAGTGCTTATTCAAGGACAATCCCTATTTCTTTACATGTGGATTTTGACTGATGGTTGAGTTTTCTAGTTACTGCAATCTTTACGTTTCCTGAAAGAGATCCCAGCTCACCTCATTTAAGTTCAGGTATGAACCTAGGAAGTCCGTGCATAGACATAAGTCACATAACCATGATATTTTGTGATGAATGGACCTCAAATATAACATAAGTTCCCTGTTCCTTTCACGCATAAACAATCATCTACAGCAAGGACCAAGCTGAAGTACCAAACTTAAGAATTATATGACAACAATTTTATCACTCTGATGTTTTTAGATACCTTAATAGGTCTGATTTTCAGTGGCACAAATTTGTGTGCAACTTAATCTTATGTAACTAACAAGCCATTTTATCCTATTCTTCAATTTCTCCTACATCTGAATTGTCTCAAAGGGTCATGCTGAATATCTTTCTAATCTATGGTCTTGCTCAATACAGAGTGAGCTGACAAGGAAAGAATTGCAAGCAAATCCTAGAAACCTTTTAAAGAGAATGGATCCATCTATTGATGTCTCTGGAGATGAACCCTCACTTGGAGCACATGGTCCCATTGTTCAAGTTGATGAAGTTGTTTCTAATGATTCAATAGAACTGGCAGAGGCAAGCAATGGGAACAGCTTTTTGAGGAGGTATTCTTTCTAGTGGCATATGTTACATTGTTGTGTATGCTGGACATAGAGATGCACTAAATTCGTAGATGTTGCAAACCATAGCTGGTTTGATGTATAAATTATCTGGGTGTTTGAATCTCATTTTTCTTTTCATTATCATTTTGTAGGTTCAATGTAGTTTCCCATTGATTCCATCAATGGGCAAAGAAGCAAGCATTTCAAGATCCTAAGCGATTGCTTCATAAGGTGCTTATAAATATTTGCCAGCAATGTTATACACTTGAGATATGTTGAAAACTGAATCCTTCTTATTTACTAATAAATGAGTGATGTTTAAATTTTTTTGGAAGTGTCTTTAGTATTTGGTGCTTCTCATATTGCTTTCTATGACTCGTAGTCATTATTAAAGTGCACAAGGCATTGTGAGTAAATCATAGTTGTCAATATCGTTTCGGACCCCATTTCGGCATGGCTTCCAAAATGAAAAGTTTCGTCCGATTTGGAATTAAATTTTGGGGAAATATAAAAATAATATATTTATATATATATATGTGTGTGTAGAAAACAAGAAATAAAAAATATGGATTTAATCCATTCTAGTAAAACTTTTTGGAATTACATTTTGGGAAAATATAAGAAATACAAAGAATATATATATGTATAAAAAATTAAAAAATAATTAATTATGTAAAACCTCATTTCGGCCAAAATGTGGTTTTTTCGGCCGAAATCTCGAATTTCGGCCAAAGCGGACCGAAATTTAAAATGAAAATTTTTATGTGAAATCTCGTTTCGGCCACTTGACCGAAATGAAAATTTTCGGCCATTTCGGCCGAAACGATACGAAATTAATGACTATGGAGTAAATGTGCCTTGCAAGTTCCATGGCTAAATTTATACTAGTCTAGTCCAGTGTTTTACTATTTGATCTTATATCAGATGTTATTTTGCAACTGTTGTATCAAGAGACTAGATGTGACTTCTAGGCATGTTTATCTGCAACTGACAACAGTTTTTAAAGGTTAAAAAAAAATCAATATATTACATTTTAACCAGCTCTGGTTTTTGGTTCACATTTGCTTCTATCATTCTTCTAGGTTGGCTTTGTAATTTTTTTTTTGAATGGCTAGGTTGGCTTTGTAATTGATGAACGACTGAGAGTTAAGACGTGCAAAAACAAGGTAATGCAACCATTAGAATTTCAGTTCTGAACAATGTCTTTTTGGCAGCTAGTTTCTCAATTAATAATTGTTACCAATAAAAAAATTAATATTTGTAACTTAGTTAAATATTATTCTTGCCATCTAATAATTCTTAATTGTATGTGACTAAGTTAAATATTATTATTGTTGTCTAATAATTTGTAACTATAACCATTCTGACTGTTTCCACCATTTTCATTATTATTTGAGTGCATGCATGTTTGCATACGTTCATGGGGGCATGTCCATGTGTGCATATGTGCCATTGTTTGCTTTAAGATCAGGTTGATACTGTTAAAATAAGGGTTATCTTCAGTTGTACTTGGATCACCTCATTCCAATGGTAAGTATTTTTCCAACATGAATGAATTTTGCCATTATTCAGAAAATCGAATTGTATCGTAAATATTGTTCCAAAACTTGCCTGAGAGATGTCCATTTGCTTTTGTTGGCCTGCTGTACGACCATTACATTACTTCTTATCTCCAAACTTCGTAGGGTGACTTTCGTTTTGGGAATTTTGGAACAAAGGATTGTGGTAATAAGAGATTTGATGGTTTTAAGGTGCTTCTTTAATGCGGGATGGGTTATTGTCCTTATTTGGCATGATTCTTTAATATGATTTTCCTAGTTTTGTTTTAAAATGCATATATGTGCTTTAATATCAATTGCATTATGTGATTCCTTTTGGAAAGTCTAACAATTGTACATTCCAATCAAACATATCATTGGTTATGTATTTTGTTCTTCATCATCATCATCACCACCACCAACACCACCATCAACGCCTTGTCCCAATTATGTTGGTGTCGGCTACATGAATTATATTCTCCATTCCGATCTATCCTGAGCCAAGGCCATAGATAAGTTATACGTCTTCAAATATATTTTTACTACCTCCATCCACGTCCTCTTTGGCCTACCCCTTCCTCTTTGTGGGCCATCAACCTACGTAACCAATTTTTTTCTTACCAGCCCCATTGCCAGCCTACATTGGACATACCCAAACCATCTCAAGTAGGTTTCTCTAGGTTTTATCACCTATTAATGCTAACTCTAAATGCTCTCGAAAGCGTTCATTTCTAATTTTATCCTTCCTAGTTTTGCCACACATCCACTTCAACATTCTTATCTATGCTACATCCATTTTGTGCATATGTTGCTTCCTGATTGGCTATGATTGGCTAACATTCTGCTCCATAGGTCATAGCTGGTCTAATTTTTGTCATATAAAATTTTTCCTTCAATTGGTATGCACCGATCACAAAGCACTCTAGAAGCAAGTCTCCATTTCAACTATTCCGCTTTCATCACGTTCAACATCTTCATCAATCTCTCCATCCTTACTAATTATCATCCCTAGGTAATGGAATGAACCTCTGTGGTATCTCCTAGCTTCAACTCTCACATTAGTTTCAGCTCTTTGTATATGCTCATTGAAGTTGCAATCCATATATTCTGTCATTATATTGGTTATGTATTTGTTCTAGATGGGAATTTTATTTGTATTGACTCTGCTAGCTTCAATTTCAGCTGAAAATGCCACTTTGTTGCATTAATACATCAAACGTTTCACCCCTACCACTGTATTGTATGGTGAACAAGGTGGACAGCATACGTGGATTTAATGATACCCGTTTGGACATAACAGTATAAATATCCCTCTGTATTTTTTTCCCTTAAAGAAAATAATTCATTACTTGGTTTGTAAAATGATTTGTTAGGATGTTTTCAGGGCTCTGAAGTCCTGCTTAAGTGGTGATGAAGCTTTCCACTATGCACATTATGTAAGTTGGTAGGCATAGCTATTCGTTTTACGTCTGCACGATTTCCTTTGCATATTTGTTGAGTTCAACCCACATTCTGGGATCACTTCAGCCGTTTGCATTAAAGGTTGTTTGTTGGATAGGAAGTGCTTTCCATTGAAAACATATGGCCTAAATTTCAGTTTGATCTGACGAATAAGACTATGGGGTTGAGACTTGAGAGCATGCAAAATGAATAGTCCAACCACATATTTATATCCATCCATTTTGAGGACCTCTCATGAGATGGTCATGATCACGAAAACATTGAGCTAATTTGAGCCACTTGCAGCCTATTAATGCTCTTATCGAACTAACTGCAATATCATGCGGCCTAAAGTGGTCATACAACGTTGGTCGGACTACTATAACAACAGTTGATCATTTATTATATGCCCTCAACTTCACTTTGTTGAATTGGTTTTCCTTGATAGGTGTTGAGATGGGAGCAAATTCCTCCTGATAAACGTGCTCATCTAATGAGAGAAAAACAGGTAATAAGGTTTTTATTCCATAGATCACTTAAGTTTGTATCATGGATAATTCCTTTCCATATTTTTCCTTTGGTGTCTAATTGTGAGATTAGCTGTGAAATACCAAGTGCTGTAAAATGTTGGTAAATCACTCATTACATCCATAGTTTCACCTCCCACATACATACACAAAACAATCAAACTAGTTCATCATCATCATCATCAAAGCCTTGTCCCAACTATGTTGGGGTTGGCTACACGAATTCTATTTCTCTGTTCCGATCTATCTTGAGTCAAATCCTCAGATAAGTTATACTTCTTCATATCTATTTTTACTATCTCCATCCACATCGTCTTTGGCCTACCCCTTCCCCTTGGTGCACTATTAACCTTCATAGCCAAACTTTTCCTTACCGGTGCTGTCGCCGGCCTACATAACACAATGAAACTAGTTAGAATGAAATATTGATAAGCATTCCAAGAAACAAGCACGTTCACTTACAGCAGAACCAGATTGAGATACACTCATCAATATAATGAAACATCAAATGAAGACCAGTCAACTGATGAGCATCTCTAACAAGTAACAAACTTAGACCTGGGCCATTGTGATGAAAATATGAATGTCGTAAAATATGCGAGCAATTATGAGAGCTACTCATCGAGATAATGGAACAGCAAATAAAGAGAGGCAATCATACTTTCTCCAATGTGGAATCTTGAAGACATATCCAGCAATCATTGTTATACAACCCTTTAGACCTTGACCACTAGGACAAAAACATAAATGCCATTATATGTGGGAACAGCAAGTAAAGCCCCATTACCCGTACCTCTGAGAAGTAAACAATTGGCTTGGTTTAGTATTGAATTGGAACCAAGACCGAAATGGTTCTATAGAAGAGGTTCATGCTTCCTCTGTTGAAGTAGGGCAAGTGATTTGATTCAGAATTATGTAAGAATTGATTTAGTGAAGTCCTCAATTTTGTATACATGAAAAAGGAACGATGCAGCAAGTTCAGGATTGATTCCCAATAATGGATCAGATCACACCAATATTAATCTTCTGTATTTCAAGGCGAGGATTCCATCACTTACCCAACATAAAGGGACTATTCCTACATTGCTTAATAGAATTTCCCACTCACTGATGACTAGTTGTTCACACCTTACTATTTGATTGCAATCGTTTATAGTTTTTGAGCATTGTAAACTTGGCTTGACCTATGTAGCCTCTGACATCTGAGAAACTGCAGAGGGAGTCAAGACCCTGTAGCCTGTTGTTGCATAAAGAAATAAGGGCCTATTAAACATTCCTGTAGACCAACCTGTTACCAAAATAGAAATAGTAGTAACATGGGATTGGCAAATTGGTTTACTTTTATGGTGTTAATTTTTAAAAAAAAATCTGATCCATTCACATCTTTCACAAGTTCAGTATTTTTTTAAGGCCGTTTTGATGATGCATGATAGCCTTACTATTAAGTTAAAAAGTAAATATAGTTTACACATAATCCACTTTTTCTTCAGGAACATTTCCAGAAACAGAGAATTGAGAATTCAATGAATTCATCTGCAGCTACACCCAAACAGGTCATTGGATTGTAGGATTTCAGTTTTGCCAAAGTTTCTCATGTGCAGGGTTGATTTTTCCATTATTAGTAATCTGTCTTTTATTTTCTATCTTCAGATTGACATCACTCTTCTTCTGTTTTTATCCTTCTCACGCAGATTGTGTATCTTCAGAATCTTGGTTGCACAATAGTCCCTACTTCTCGCCTTCATGCTTCTCATTTGATTGAGCAGTACAAATCACTGTGACAATGGTAAATTTGGACTGAGTCTGTAATTTAAATTACAAGTTGATCGTAAGAGATGGATGTTGTGAGTAGTGGAGCAGCAAGTTTATCTGGATGTTGTGAATTATCAAGGAATAGAGGCATCGCTGTTGGAGGTTTGCTGTGCAGCTTGAATGGGAAAAGGATATTGCCAAACTTAATTCCTTGATAGCTAAAGAGTGGGCCCCCACCTTAATGAATCAAACCTTAGGATTTCATCCATTGAATTTGTATAGGCCCAGATATGACCAGTATTCCCTGCTGGGCTGCACACTTCCATTTGAATGTTCTATACATGTGAACTTAATGCTTCCCATTTTACGAGGGCGCAGTTTAGATTCTCGCCCACAGTGCAGATTCAATTTTCTTCTACAAATTTCCTTTCTTCTTCAGCTCCTTAGCAACCCCGATGTTTTGACATTTTCAATTAACCACATGCCTTTTGTTTTTCATTTACAGGTGGCCACCACTTGTTAGTTATAAACATCTCAGCCAGCCCGCTTGACTTGCAAATCAAAAGCTAGTGGTCCCATGATAAGATTAAGCATGTTATATTTTTAAATGTAAATATGGTGGGACCAACTCCTATTTCAATCCAATGGATACCCAAGATGTCCGATTCGAACTAATTGTAGAGATATGCTTGTCTATGAAAGCAATGAATGATTTACATTGATTGCAATCCTTATAACTTGGGCAATGACTCGTTTACTTTTTGAAAGTAAGCAAAAGCTAACAGTAACCACAAAGACTTATGTGGAGGGACAAAATTGTAAGCGACCAAAATAAACTTGAAATCTTTGAAAGTTATGCCATGTTTTCAAAGGAACGGAAGAAGTTGAGGGGGACAATTGGCCAATGAATGGAACTCAATTACGAATACAATCATAGGTGGCCAAAAATTTATTGAATGAAACATTAAGCACTTCAAACAAGCCATAAATATATATTTTTTAGTTATTCTGGAACTGTAGGACAGTTGCATATAGGTGGTGAACTGAAACTAATTAATTACAGCTTTAGTAGTTAATAGGAAAGAAGCCCTCTTTTGAGTGTGATGTGATTAAGTTGGAATCAATGCAGTTAGAAGAGCTGACTAGCTGTGTCATAGCCCACTCCTGCCGTCCAGCCACCTGAACTCGAGCTGTATGATCAATCCATTGAAACTACTAATTGACAACTTCAGGCTAATTGGGCCCCTTTGGTGGATATCCCAGACTGCACCGTAGGCCCCATGCATTCCCCTCCACTGTTGGCTATCCCCCACAACTCCCCAACTCAACAACACATGACGCATATGGATTTTAAAAGCTCATTCAACAACCTTTAGCTTGAGCTGTTGGATTTGAACCAGTTGTTGAAACATGAGGAACGAAATTTCTTTTCGAACTAATTTGGGTCAGTTTTTTCTTTTTTCTTTTTTTTTTTCTTCTATAATCCGGGATCAATCCCGGGGCATGCATGCAGGTGAAATTAAGATGCCAACACAACTCAACCATGAGTATGTCGGTGGTTCTGACTGAATTTATGTTAGCCTTGGCTAAATTGACTCGGGTACTATAATACTCTGAGTTTGGAGTTGTAGGAATTTTCATCTTTTTCAACAAAACATGATAGATTTTATTAAATTTCCCACCAAGTGAAAAAAAGGAAATACGGGACAGGTTGATTAGGAATTGGCTAGTGGGTCAGGTCACATACCTGCAACGGCTCAATGGCTATGATGTCCCATTGGCCAGCTAGGTACTAGATGATGATGGCAATGTAATCTGGGAGCTTGCTATGCTCATGGACTTTCAACATGATGGAATTGTCTACTTGATACTGGCATGAAATCCTATCAGAAAACAAGGGCGAACATACTTTTAATGTTCAATGACCCTATAATTTATCAATCAATGTAAGTCTATGTAGTCGGACTTCGTAGCCCAAACGAGAACCCGATCCGAGCTGGAGGCATGTTTATTGGTTTAATAAAACCCGCCCGTGTGTTTCACCCTTTCCGCCTGAAATTTTCGTAAGAGGAAACCCTGCAAATGCCCTAAAAGAGGAGAAATCGCCCGATCGCTCATCTCTCTTTCTCTCTCTCTCGCGCCGTCGCCCGATTCTTCCTCCCCATCAGCAGCTCTCTCTCTCGCGCGATTCTCCTCCCTCCTCGTCGCTGCGCCTTGGCATCCGGCCTGAATCAGCAGCATCATCTCTCTCGCGCGCTCGGATCCCTCCCCATCGCAGCGTCTCCCTCTCTGATTTGGTAACGCCTCCACAATTCAGGTTGGGGGTTTTTCCATTGCTTTATGTGAATATTCAAAGCATCTATTGTTGTTGATGATGATGAAACTGCTGATTTGATTTTTTTTTTCCTTCTTATTTTCTGAATGTTGCAAGATTCTTGTGTTGTGGTAATCTTTTTGGGTGCTTGTTGGATTTACTAGACACACAAACACCTCATGCCCTACTAGTCTTCTTACAGAGCTGAGATATGTTAGTATGTGACAGAATTATATGGGTTTTTTTTAATTAGAAAACAATAAGCAAAACCCCACTTCTAATCCCAGCCTTTAATGACCAAATAGAATCTATATAAAGTCATGAATGAAAACCACAAACCATAAGAGTCCAAATCTAGAACAACATCTTAAAATGAAAAAGTAATTGAGAAATTCACCACTCCCTGGCCTTTTAGGTTTTTGTCCAAATCTAAAACCGATAAGCGTAAGAATAATTAACAGTTTAATAAATCCCTTTGCATCATGACCCATGACAAATGACAAAATTCACCACTTCTTTTCCCTTTAAGGTTTTTTGGCATGCAAAAATGGGACCGACGGATCCCACATGGATCTCTTGCCCTACAGCCTTCAATCACACAGTCATTGATAACTTAAGCACACAAATGACTATTCTTCTCTGGACACTAATTCATTACACCAAAGTATACGTACTGCAGATCGATAAAATATTATGACACAAAAGATAATGCCGGCTTGGGTGTGAATCTGTCATTATTATCTGTGTCCAGTAAATCAAACCATATATAAGATACAGTGTAGACTAATCTTCGACTTATATGTCGATGTGGCGTTGGCAACTATTTGTGTCTTGTAAAAGGTATGTGTAGAATTGCATGCAAAGTTCTCTTTTGTAGATTTAGGAATTTATTGCTTGATGGATTATTATTATTTTTGTATAGTTCTAATGTGTGTGGTTACGATTGCAATTGAGATGGTTTTCTGTTTTAAGAATTCTTATTGATCTATTATTTTTTCTAGATTTCTAATCTACTATTTCAAGTGAAAAGAAAACGGAAAGTGGAGAATTGGGTGTTCTAGGGCTGATAGGAGAAACATGGATCTCATCTGTCCGAATTTTCTTCATCTTAGGAAGATATAATACTTGTCAGATCCTAGTATTATCCTCAAATTGAGGATCAAACCTGTATCCTAAATGTTCATTTGAATCTTTGTAAACCAAGTGCACCCATTAGGTTTACATGACGATTCACGTATTTGGCTAAACTGAGTTATCTGAAAGTTTGTAGTTGTTTTGTAATCTAGCATAATCAATTGTAGGTAAAACAGGTCTCCAAGTAGTTTCTTTCTCGTTTTCGTGGCTATGTGCATTTTGATTGCTAAAGTGAAATTTATGGTTACCTATTGTGGGTTAGGAAATACCATATGGATTGGAACTTGGATTTGAATTTTTTCTCTCTTTTGTTATTATTACTATTACTGTTGTCGTTCACAAGATTAAAACTTGGACTTCATTTCTTTAATATTCTAGTTTTGAATGATCTTTTTTATTTTTGGCTAATGATCTTTAATATTCTTTTATCGAATTATTCTCAACACCTGAATGCTTTATTTGTTTTTAGGAGCATGGAAGAAGATGAATTATCACGTGAATTTGATGGAGACGACAATGAAATTAAATTGGGGACCGTTTGTCAGGAAATAAACAGCGTTGAGATGGAGAAGCCCTTGGAGGAATGTGAAAACATAGAAAAGGTAGTAATGGAACCTCAGAGAGGAATGGTATTTGGTTCAATTGAAGAAGTATATGAATATTATGCAAGATATGCCAGGCAGATAGGGTTTGCTGTCGCCAAAAAAACATCAAAAAAAGGATCGGATGGAAAAAAGAGGTTTGTTACAATTGCTTGCACTAAGGGTAAAAAGCCAAAATCAAGTGCAAGCAATTCAGTTAAATCCCGTCCACAATCAAGAACAAATTGCAAAGCAGCGTTGAATCTTTCCTTGCAATTTGACGGGAAGTGGCTTCTGAACTCATTTGTACTTGAGCATAACCATGATATGTGTCCGAACAAAGCTCGATATCACAAGAGTAATCGGGTAATCCCACCACATGTGAAGAAGAAGTTTAAAGTGAATGACAAAGCAGGAATTAGATTGAATAAGACTGTTAACTCATGTGTGGTAGAGGCAGGGGGGCATGGGAATTTGCCATGGTTAGCAAAGGATGCAAGAAATTACTTGGATAAACACAGACACTTGGAATTCAAGGAAGGGGATGCCGATGCTATGCTAAGCTATTTCAAAAAAATGCAACAAGGTAACGGATCTTTTTTTTATGTCATGGATCTTGATGTAGAGAATCGAGTAAGGAACATCTTTTGGGCTGATGCGAGGAGTAGAGCAGCATTCGCTGAATTTGGTGACGTGGTCACGTTTGACACCACTTATTTGGTTAACAAATATGATATGCCTTTCGCTCCTTTTGTGGGTGTGAATCACCATGGACAGTCGGTACTTTTAGGTTGTGGATTGATATCACGAGAGGATACAGGTACATTTGTATGGTTGTTTCAGTCTTTGCTTGATTGTATGTCCGGGTGTCCTCCTAATGCCATAATCACCGACCAGGGTAAGGCCATGCAAGATGCAATAGGAATAGTATTTCCTAAAGCACGACATCGGTGGTGTTTGTGGCATATCTTGAAAAAGGTGCCTGAAAAATTGAGGGGGTATAATGACTATGATTCAATTAAATTTCATCTTCTTAATGTTGTCTATGATTCGATGAAAAAAGAGGAGTTTGAAGAGAATTGGGCCAAGTTTGTTAAGGCATATCAGCTAGAGGAGAACGAATGGCTAGGTGGATTGTATGATGAGAGGTACCGATGGGCGCCAGCATTTGTGAAAGATATTTTTTGGGCTGGGATGTCAATAACCCAGCGTAGTGAGAGCATGCATGCATTTTTTGATGGTTACATCAATTCTAAGACCACATTGAAGCAGTTTGTTGAGCAATATGATAATGCTTTGTCTAAGAATGTGCAACTAGAAGCTGATGAAGACGCCCGTTGTTTCAATGTATACATTCCATGTGTGACCCCTTATGAGTTTGAGAGGCAATTTCAAGAAGCGTATACTCTTGCTAAATTTAAGGAGATTCAGAATGAAATAACCGATAAGATCCGTTGCAATATTTCCTCTGTTAAGGTAGGAGATGAAATTTCAGAATTTGATGTGGAGGAAGATGTGATAGTAGGAGAAAACAATATCCGACCTTTTACTTTTCATGTTAATTTCAATGAGATATCAAGAGAAGCTAATTGTACTTGCCAGTTGTTTGAGTTTAGAGGTATTCTCTGCAAGCATATAATTGTTGTTTATTTGAAGAGGAAGGTTTATCATATACCGGGGAAATACATTTTAGAAAGGTGGAGTAAAACCTTGAGAAGAAGCCACACAAAAATCAAGATCATGTATGACAATTGGGAATGCAGACCTGAAGGGCGTCGTTACGACAAAATGTTGACTATTTTCAATCGGGTCAGCGATAAGGCCATGGATTCCGATGAAAAGAGTCAGTTGGTAATGTCTTCATTGCTAGAAGTGGAAGCTAAGCTAGATGTTTCTAAGGAGGTTATTGTATGCAATAGACCTATGTCTATCGTTGTACATAAAGCCTCAACTTCATGTCATGATGATAATCTTTCTCGGCAAGAGAGCAATAACCGAGTGTGATCAGCTTAGTTTGGCAAAGAAGAGTAATGGCTGGTGATTATTTCTTGCTCACTTCTGTGATCCCAAGGAGCTTAACTATTTTTTCTTATAGAAATAGAATCATGCTACAAGAATGAGTAAGAGTTAGTTGTATGCATTCCATATGCATTCTGAAATGTAATTTCTTCTCTTGGTGCATTTCGTGAGAATGGGATGTAATGTAAGAGCAACTAGTTGGTTGGGAGATGCTCTCTCTTCCACGTGAATTAGTGTTTATCCTACCAAAATTGGATTGTCCATTTTATGTTTGATTTAGTCCTGGGTTGATAGACTTAACAAAATCAGTAGTTGGTAACAATCTGACCATAAATTACTAAAATAAGGCTGAGGTGGCAGCATTTACTCAATGGTCTCGCGTTTAAAGGTTGGATTGAGCTAATTCCAATTTGTACCTTGACTGGCCCGCTAAACAAGGGTACTCAGCGAGGTTTCTGCAGATTTGTGTTAACTGAGTTGCAAAAGTGCCCAAGTTGAAAACATTGCAGACGTGATTGTACTGAACTGAAAAATTGCAGATTTTAAGTTTATAATATGGACTTTCGAAGCCCCAAATTTGAGCAAAAAAGGCCCTCGGGAAGTGGGCTAGATAGTGCCCTAAACATGGGTACTCAGTAAGGTTTCTGCAGATTTATTTTAACCGAGTTGAAAAAAGTGTCCGAGTGAAAAGCATCACAGACGTGATTGTAATTAACTGAAAAATAGTAGATTTTAAGTTCATAATATGGACTTTTAAAACCTCAAATTTGAGCCAAAAAATCCCTCGGGAAGTGGCTTAAACAGTGCCCTAAACAGGGGTACTTAGTAAGGTTTCTGCAGATCTGTGTTAATCGAGTTGAAAAGGTGCCAAAGTTGAAAACACTGCAGACGTGATTGTAATTAAGCCCTAAGATTTGAGGGAAAAAAAAAAAACCTCAGGAAGTGGGTTAAACAGTGCGCTAAACATGCATAATCAACAAGGTTTATGCAAATTTGTGTTAATCGAGTGGAAAAGGTGTCCGAGTTTAAAACATTGCAGACGTGTTTGTAATTAATTAAAAAATAGCAGATTTTAAGTTTATAATATAGACTTTCAAAGCCCCAAATTTGTGCTAAAAAATCCCTCAGAAAGTGGCTAAACAGTGCCCTAAACAAGGGTACTCAGCATTGTTTCTACAGATTTGTGTTAAATCATGTTGAAAAAGTGACCGAGTTTGTAATTAATTGAAAAATAGCATATTTTAAGTTCATAATTTAGACTTTTAAAGCCCCAAATTTGAGCCAAAAAATCCCTCGGGAAGTGGGCTAAATAGGGTCGTAAACAGGGGTACTCAGCAAGGTTTTTATAAATTTGTGTTAACCGAGTTGAAAAAGTGCCCGATTTGAAAACATCGCAGACGTGATTGTAATTAACTGAAAAATAGTACATTTTGAGTTCATAATATAGACTTTCAAAGCCCTAAATTTGAGCAAAAAAATCCCTTGGGAAGTGGGCTAAACAGTGCCATAAACAGGGATACTGAGCAAGGTAGAACACAATGGTAGAAATAATTCCAGCGAGAATGTTGGAAATTCCATTTACATTGTAGGGCTTTTCATATATGAAATCATTCCAGGTTTATCAATCACTTTCTACTCGTTCTATTTTTAGTTTTCACTTCAAATGGAATCGATGAGAATACCTGCCTCTTGGGCCTCTTTAGACAAAATCTCACAAGATTCAATATGCCAAATAAGACTCCTTTAGGTTATCAAAAGATGAGACGACAAAATGAAATATAAAGATAAAAAAATAAGTTCTTCATTCATTCAACCTAGATACAATTGGTTCATACAATAGCAACTTCTATTAATCAAAGTTAAAAAAAAAAAAAAAAAAAAACAAACACATTTGGAGTCTATCATTTCACCTATCAACCAAACCCTTACATAATCGTAGCTTCCAATCAGGAAGAGTATATGATGGATGCTACATTCGACACAATAACACCACGAGCAGGACAACGGAAACAATCAGAACAACTGTGAAGACTCGACAAGTTTGTCCAATCTTCTCCAATCTTGTAACAACATTTGCCATACGGCTCTCAGCTTCAGGGGGGCATAGTGCGGAGTACTCTGCAAGGGTATGGGTGATTGACAATCGATCTCATATATTCATCACACCAACCAATGAAGTTGTTGCAATCTTGTTTTTTCCTCTCGCAAATAATGACAAATATATGTCGTTAGTTGATACAATATTCTATATGTAAAAAAAAAAAAAAATTGAAAATAAGAAAGGGAGATGTGTCTGAACAAAAGAAACACCCACAGGTGACCCAAATGACCTCACTGAAGAAAACAAGTGAAAAGCAGCGTTTAGACTTTACCCACATACATAACCCACATTCCCTCCTTGCAATTTAAAAAATAAAATAAATAAAGAGCCTAATGGCATTGGCTCTTGGAAGGAATTTTGTTCGAAGAGATGGATGAAAGCTCACAAATCCAAGAGGGGATAGGCGTATTGCTGGATTGAAGTTGGTTAGGGAGAAGAAGAGAAGGTTCAATGATGTGAACAAGGATCTCAGTAGCAACTTCAGCAGTGCCAGTTGGGTACCAAAATGACATGTATACTATGCATGTGCCAGTTCATCAATTTTCCAGGTTTGATGGATGGATGGGCTTATAATCGGGTTTAGGTGCCAACGCGAAGACATCCGGGTGCAACATCTGGAGGTGGACCCGATTTATAAATTTACAGATCAGATATTACCGCTCTATCAAGAGGAGCTTTGAATTTGACTCCCACAATGGAAACCTCAAAAGGGAATTGGAGTAATAAATAAATAACACAGCTTTATCTCGGCGAACATATAAGAATACCAAAACTGAAGTTAGGCACGGCTTTTGTGATTTGTAATATATTGGTTTGGGCCTTGATTATTCCTTTCCAACCCAACCCAACCCAACCCACTCTTGTTTCTATGGCTTTGATTCCCCTCTCATGTACATGTTCGCATCATTTTGTCAAGAAGTTTAGAAAATGGTACACATGTATTGAATATCATGATGCATCCAAAACTTGTATAGGCTCGAGAGTGCTCTACCCAAATTCATCCCATTCATTTTTATTGGGTGAAATTTCAATCTGAGCCGAACCTGTGAACTAAAGAGGGTTAAGTTTAACCCTCAACTAAAAAGTCAGATTCCCGTTGATCACATAGCAATTAGTTGGACTTGGGCATTAGCCTTTTGGTAAGGATTAACAAGTTGAAAAGCAATAATGTTCCCAAACCCAACCAATTTACTCATCAGGTCAGAAATGCCCACATGAACCCAACCCAAAATTAAAAAACCAGGTCAGGTCCGGTCCTTATAAAACTTGGAAACCTGAGTTAAGAGTGACTGTGGGTAGTCTTTTTTTCTTTTGGCTAGAACAATGGTTTCTATTCATTGCCGTAACCGAATACAGGCCGATCACATGTAAACAAAGTTAGAGGTCAAACTTCTGGGAATCCAAAGGGGGACACAGTTTGGAATCAGTTGCCAGATTAACAAGGAGCTGACCTTGGATTCATGACTACTAAAAACCTAACTCCTAACTGCAACTAATGTTAACTTAGTCATCAATGCCCCAACATAGAATCCATTGATTGATAGGATAGAATCACAGGCATTGCGGATGTATAATGAGCCCGTCAAAACAAGAGGTTGAAAAGCCCGGGATGTGAAACATGATAACTCAAGATGCACATACTGTGGTTAACAAAAAAAGTATCAGCTCATACATCCACAGAGAAGCAAAACGTTGATTGTAGCTTGGTAGGAATGATAAATAATCCTGCCTCATGCTTTAGTGCTTTACTAAGACTAAATCACAGATGTTTCTACAAGAAAAAATTGCAGCCAAATAGCATAAAGAAAGAAACATTACATCACTGTTTAAACCCTGTAGCTTCCATATCCTCCAACCCCAGATGACCCATATCCTCCCAACGATGATGATGGATAAGAAGTATTTGCCAACTGAGAATACGACCTCAAACCAGTATCAAGTTTTCCGTAAGTGCTTGTGACAGGTTCTTTATGCCCAGCTATAAAGTTCTGCATAGAAATGGATTTTGAAAACATAAGAGTAATGGAAGCATATGCTCAGCAGAGAGACCTACTCTGTTGGAATGATTGTCTTAACAAAGATATTTTCTTACCTGAATAAGTTGCTGAGCAGTCTGAACCTGTGTTGAAGTACCCTTAATCTCCACTGTGATTTCATCAGGCAAGCCCCTACTCTCCTGAACAGTAAGGGTTGCTCCACTTGTACGGCGTATATATGCGATGTTTACCCCTCCAACACCAATGATGTCCTCTGCGTAGGACAGTGGAATCTGCATCGTCTGTGTGACCTGAATCCAAAGCAGTAGTCAGCCAGCAGTGCTAGAAATAAAACAGGTAGCTAAAGAAGGCACGACAGATCTAGCCTTGACAAGTTCCATTAAACATTACTGAGAGGAAAGCAATAAATTCTGCAAGTTGCTTTTCATATTTTAAGGAAAAATTAGGAAGTTTTCCTTCACTAACAATGAACATATGTAATAGGAAAAAAAAAAATAATACTTACACTGAATGAGAAGATGGACTACAAACAATGAACATATTTGGTTAACAATAAAAAAAGAAAAAACGGGGAAATAAATCTCAGAAGCTTCAGATGCAAGGAGCATCTTTTGTGGCAGAAAGCAATATATTCATGTGACCCAATAAATATAATGTAGGCTCCATAAGTCAAGACTGAGGAACGAAGATAATGCAAAGTCACAACTCAAGAGACTGTTCATAGCTTCAAATATTTATAGAAGGAAGCAGCAAACAGCATCCAGTATTAGTAAAAGGAGGATCAAAACAGAGTATTTTCTGTTGTTGCTTGATGCTTCAAAATAGACAGGTGAAATGATGGCCCATGGTACTGAACATTCACCTGATGGATATACTGTTCCTTGAAATAAAAACTTGATATAGGAGAGACAGTTTACACTATTATAAAATGGGAGAGATGGTAAATTGTCAAAGAATAATGTAATGGAACTTGGGAAAGGAAATCTTACCATCCAGATGAAGCGTATCACACCAAGAAGATTGGAGTTAGTAATATGAATCTCAAACAATTATGGGATGAAAAATGTGGTATTAAACAGGCAGCCAGCGATATACTATGGTGGTCTAAGAGGTAAAAAAAAGTTATATTCATACGAAATTTTAGAGGAATACAGAAGTGTAAAAAGGTTTTTTTCTACTTATTTGTCTCTTCTTCTTCTTTTTTTTTTGAATCACAACCTTTTAATGCAAGAGGGCAGATTACAGTACAAGAGAACCATTGTGAAAGGCTATTTTCAGAAAATCTAACAGAATGCAATTCGGACCAAGAGATGCTAAGAAATTTACAATTAAAAGGCTGGAATCGGTCAGGTAGAAAGACACCTTAGATTACACAAATAGACATAGAAGAGATCAATAATAATATAATACTCAGATAAAATCAATTTATGTATGATGTTAGTTATCGGCTTAGCAATGCCGTCAGTCCTGAAATGATATAAATATTTATTAAAAATCACTATTTATTGTATAAGGGGTAAGAAAAAGTATCCAAAGAAAATTTAAGAGAGAGAGAGAGAGAGAGAGAGAGAGAGAGAGTTCCTCCAATTACTAGGTAGTGCAGGTAAATGTATTAAAATGATGAGGCAAAAAGTGAAGCGTTCCAATTTCCCAATGAGGGGGCTCAAATCTCACAAGCACGTCTTTTCTAACAGTAATTGCATAAATATATGAAGTATATAAAAGAAAATAGAAAAGAGTCATGCTCTAGCTACATTAAGCCTTTTAATCAGCTTACTAAGGTTGACTTAACTGTTGTTACAACAGTCTTAATTTTTTTATTTAATTTAAAAAATTTTCAAGTTCTTATAATTAAAATATGCCCGTTGTTTTGAGATGTTCAAGCTACATTAAGACTTTGAATCAGCTTACTAGGGTCGACTTAAGTTAACTGTTACAACAGTCTTAACTTTTTTTTGAAAAAAAAAAAAAAAAATTCAAGTTCTTAAAATTACAGTCTGCCTTTTGATTTTTCTCAAAACAAGATCTGTTAATGAGTTGTGTCGTGTGTGCCCCCACATTCAGAGCATGACTAAAGCACATTGCTTCATCTGGGGTATACATCTCAAATATGCATCATATACTGTGAGGGCCCCAAATGTAAGTTACGCTTCACACTTGAGCCTGAAGGTGCTCTGTGAACACTTTAACCTTGGCATACGCCTCACATGCCTATAAAAGGATCTGGCTTGAACCCTAGAGCATTTTGGGAACACTTCCTCCCTCAGGTGAGCCTTGAGGCGTAAGCCTCAAATGCTTTTAAAATGCCAGCGTCGGTCAATAGGTTAGAGTACTTGAGTATATTTAACAATTGGCAATGCTATGACCAGATAGTGAATCTCTACACAATTTGTCATCATCATCTACTTAGCACCTCATCCCATCAATCGGGGATTGGCTTAATGTAACTTCAAAATAAGCCTTCTGTATTTCCTATCTTTCTAACCATGGTATATGGAGGTGAGATTCGCGTGTTTGTATATGAACACATATAAAACTTGCTGATGATAACGGGAGAGAATGCATATACAAGAAAAAGATATAAGGATAAAAGCACATCAAGATATGAACTTTTTAAGCACTGGCTATGGCACCCTTGGACTCATCATCACTTCTCCATGACTGGATAGCCAACTTCACCTTCATCGTAGCCTTATCCCATATATTGAGAGTCGCCCTTGTAATTCTATAATTTAATGTGTTTCCTTGCTACTTCCTTCAAGGTATGAATTGGTATCCTCCTCCTAGGTCCTTGAACGAACTGGTATACCTTCAGCAACACATCATACAATGGCTATTTCTGATCTTCTATCTACGTGATCAACCAATCTTGAATGACATGAATAAAAAAATTTATACTGAATATACCCACAGATTTCCTCTTATATATTCATTCCTAGTTCTATTATTTCATGTAACTTGGCAGTTGGAACATCCATCTTAGCATGTGCATCTTAGTCACAATAGCAGAACCTCTACCACGATTACCAAGATCCAAACCATTATATTTATTACAACCATTGCGTAACATAGATAACAATCCTAGCTATCTATTATTGGAGATGTCATGAACTAGGAGAAGAAAATATAGTTTTGAGGAGTTTTATTGAACTGTTCGGGGGAAAAATCCATCACCTGAGTAACAAAAGCAGAAGCACTGCGCCCAAGCCCAGAAGAACGTAATCCAGCAGTTGGAGGATCTTGTCCATAGAGTGATAGCCCAGCATGTGGAATTGGATGTTCCACTTGAGTTTCACGATCAAGAAATAAAGACTCCCTTTTAAATGAAAGAGGATAATCACTGCTGATCTCAGTTTGTAAAGGTGTATGGATCAAGGTTGGTGGTTTATCAGCCCAAGTCTCCTTAGCACGATCTTGAGGTACTGATGCATTATACTGCAAAATGGGACATGACACATCTGTAAGTTAAATAAACAGGTATTATCTATCCGATTTAAGCAGCAAGGAAACAAACTTACAGTCTTCTCAAATAATGGAATAACACTGTGATCAACCAAAAACTTCCGAAGATGTCCAAGAGATGCTTGAAGTGCTGTGAGAACATTCAAGGACTCGCCCTGTATCTCTAATATTCTTTCATCTGAGCTCACATAGAATGGCAGTTCATCTAGCACAACAGATTCAAGTGTCATATACAATGTGTCACATTACTTAGAACACCATAAGTATGGGTTTGTAAGACCCCGCCCCGAGTTAATCAAGATTAACTCTAATTAATTTGCAATTAATGCTAATTAATCAAGTCTAATTAGACTAATAATGGTTAATGACCTAACTCAATGAGATTAGTCTCAAATGAACTTAATGAAGTGATAATGAAGAGATTAAGTGAATTGAGTGAGTTTTGAGTCTAAATTAAGGAAACAAGACCTTTTTCGTAAATATGGATTTGTACGTATTTTGTCAAATACGGAAACTCTTGATACCAACACGTGTATCTCGACGAGTACGTCAACTTTCATCATAGGCTCGAAGTCGTTTGACGAGAATCTGGTCGGATTACCCTCCATTTGACTGAAGATGTAAATAGTCTTAGTGAAATGGACTTTATTGCAAATGAGGGCTTATGAATAGAAAATAAACTCCTTTGAGTTCATTTCCACCGACCCAATCTCAGGCAAAAACCCTAGACACAACTCTTTTTTCCTTTTCTTCTTTCTCCTTCCATTTCTCTTCATCTTGAGTGAGGATTGGAAGCTTGGAAAGTGGTTGGAGTGGAGCTTCACCTTCTTCATCTTCTTCCTCATCTTGGTTTCCATTTCGGAGTAGTGAAGCTTGCAGGGGAACTCAAGGATTTCCTTCTTAGAGTTACAAGTGAAGGAGTTCTTGCTAGATAGACTTCAAGAGGCAAGTATAAACGTCTATTTATGATGGAAATGCTATATTACAAGTTTTCTTGAGCTATAGGAATGGGTTCTCAACCCATTCCATGTTGTAGAGTGTATATTGTTAGGGATTGAATGGAATGGTTGATGGCTGCTCCAAATGAGTGGGTTTTATTGAACTCTTTAGGTTATTAAAGAGATTTGAGTTCAAGGAATTCAATCTCAGAAATTTGCTTCAGAAGTTCTGAAGCTCGAAAGTGTCATTCTGGGCTAATTTCGGCTAGCCGCGAGGCTAACCGTAAAGCCAACCGTCAAAATCTGTAAAAATGGGCGAGCTTCTGGAAAGCTAACCGCCAATTTTCGGTTAGCCGAAATTTGAATTTCGGCTAGCTGTGAGGTAACCGTGAGGTGACCGAAATTTAGTCAGGATTTCTGTCAAAAATGTCAGCTTCTGGAAAGCTGACCGTGAGCTAACCGCGAAATGGCGGTTAACCGAAATTGAAATTTCGGCTAGCCGCCGGCCACATTCCAGCTAGCCGCCGACTACATTTCGGCTAGCCGCTGGTCAAGTTCTGACTAACCGCCTGTGAACCTGATGCTGGCCAAATAATTATTGAGATTTTGATATTGTGGGTGGAAAAAATTTTGGGGACTAAATGCACATATTAAATGTAAATGTGATGTCCATCGAAAATAACACATGCATTTAGTAACTAATTATTACACCCAGAAATTGGCTAAATTTGGGATAGAGATAAGTAGGACCGTGAATGATTAAAGATTCATCTAATCCCCTTGAGTCTATAATGACTGCATACAATGAACTACTAAACATTGAATAAATGCAATAAACCAATGAATAATGAATAAAGGTAATGAATAATGAATAATCCTGCTGCAGCAGATGATTGGGGTGTTCCGAAGCTCCATGGTGATGCCAGTGATCTCTGATCAAGACACTGGTAGATCCCACATATAGACTGAAAAGTCAATGAAAAGCCATGTACAAGCCATGTAATGAAATATGTATTGAATGAAAAATGTATTGGACTGAAAAGTCCCAAAAGCTATCTAATAAATGCTCAATGTAATCCGAATGACATGAAATGAATGAAATGAATTGACTAATGCTTCCTTTGGAAGACACTGAACTGAATAACGGTAATATTATTGTACTTGTAATCTAGTCATTGATTATCAATTGACTGCACTGTTCAAAATATTGCATTAACCTAGATTCAATTGTCTAGAGTCCTTATATTGACAATGGACAAGATTAGCATGAGTTATCATAAATGTGTTTATACCTTGTTGAACCGTCGTGTTCATAGTGTTATTGATGGCATTACAGGCCCAGTTGCCCATCCCGGCCTTGCAGAGGCCGCGCCGCTTGCGGAGGAGGCCCGTCCGTTACCTCCAGGAGGTTTAGCGGAGTGGGCATAGTTCGGAGGGCGATGGTTTCGGATACTTTGGATTATTTTGGGAATTGTTTTGGATAGATACTTTTGTATATCATTTTGAAATGTAATTAGACGTCCCCTACATTGTATATTGTATTGTGAATATGCAGTGGTGGACTTCATTAGATAATATTTTGTATATGAGAACTTCACTGGTACTGTAAAGTTAATTATTGTCAATGTATGTATATATTTCCGCAAAAGTGTACATTTGACAAGTTTGCATGTTAGATCCCTTGTGAGTCTTGTCTTAACTTCGGTTAATTCAAGATTTACGGGAGTAAGTATGATGACATCGCGATCCGGATTAGGCCCCGATTAGTCCGGCCTCGGGCTCGGGTCGTGACAGGGTTCCAGACAAAGATATGCATGACTCTCTCAAATTCAAATGAAGATTTGATTCCTATGATTATATACTATTCAAAAGAAGAAGAAAGGCAAAAAATTTATGACTATGTTTGACACATACCACCAGTGAGCACCCGCATGGACGCACCAGTGCTCTCTTGAATTGACTTAATTACTGATCCTTGTTTTCCAATAATATTAATTGCTTGTGAGGAGGACACCAACAATCGGACCGAACACAATCCAGTGGATGCTACACCTGTACCATCGCTTTCATCCTCGGGAATTCCATTGACACGCTTGAACACTCTTAGAACAGCAGCTATGGCAGGAGAGATTTCTGCATCTGGTTCTTCTTTCCCAGATATAAGAACCTAAAAGGAAAAGGGGGAACAAATCACAAGAGACCATGCAAAGGGGGTTACAGGTTACCACATGAATATAAAATATCTAAATGGGAAGAATTTCCTGAGCCCATTTGAATCACAAAAAAACATATGACACATTGACGCCTACAATCATTTGGCTGACTTATATTATTATTATTTTTACATTTTAACCAGTACTTAATTTAGAATTAAAAAATAAGAAAAATGTCAAGTCAATCTTTTAAAATATTAGTCACTAAACAATAGATAAAGGAGTCCAAAATGCAGTTATCATTTGGAGCAACTAACAAAGAAAAAAAATGCCAATATGTCCCTTTATTTATCCTTTCTTAATTTTGAAAAGTTCTTTTAATGGTATTTTGAAATGCTAAACTCCTATGCATGCACTCATGTTCCAAAGATGTGTGAGTTCCCAGAACCATGGGAAAATGCCGAATGATTCAACCAATTTCCTCCAGTGCTAGGAAGTTGAACATTCATATCAACCTTAAACTCCAGAAATACCTGATTTGATGTGTTCACCTCCAGAACATGATATCTGTAGTCGTAGACCCATTCTGATGCAAGCCATAGGCAAGATGGGCCTAAAGTCTATAAGAAAAGAGGTCCATATCCACTCAACAAAGGTCCCACAAGAAGCACGTAATAACCACAAATTTTTTAACAGTTTTTTTTTTTTCAAAGAGATGGACATGTTTAATGTGTGAAAATAGTGTCAACTTGATAGGCTATAAGGCTATTCAATTACCTATCCAACATGCTCAAGATTGTGCAATAAAAAAAAGTCTGCAAGAAATTAAGACCCATTTATTGATAGGGTAGTAGGATATGTTAGAATTGTGAATTTGAGTCTTCGTTAAGAGTCCCTTGTAGTTGACATGCATTTACTTTTTTTTAACACACTAGATTAAATCAATCTATAGAGGTTTCTCTCTTATGCTAGTCTAGTCGTGTGGGATCATAATTAATGAACCTTTGATCATATTCATTCGCGAGCTTGGGAATGGTCCCCTTGCCCTATCATATTTTCATCAAGATATTCTGTCCAACACCAGTACATATCACTGTCTGAGATGCTGGAAGAGATCTTCATACTTTGAAGCAACAAACCACAAATTAATCTGCCTTCCAGCCTTTTGCCAGACTCTTTGCACCGTCATGAGTCCACAGTGGAAAAATGACATTTTTCTATTTCCACGGTAACTGAACATCATCAAGCACAAGGCAATTACTTGGTCTTATATTATAACCAACGGTTTGCACCATGAAGGCATCTTTAACATGCTTTGGCATTGACCAAGCAATCACAGATAGCTGAATAAAATATGGTCCAGCATAAGAAAAACAAGTAAATGGTCGAGTTTTCTTGCTGTTCAAGTGACTGAGGCAAACATAACATCCATTATCATTGTTGACTTGCATTGCTAGAATTATCATGATAGACGATCCAACAAATCACAACTGCTCTAGGTTGCCCTCACACTTTCTAGATAAAAGAGGTCTAATCAGCAAAAGGAATTTGGACAGTAAACAATAGTTAAGAATTTCTGTAGGTTTGCTTCACAACTAATGTAGCCAAGAAAATTTTCACCCTTTGTTTACTTGGTATACATAGCATTCTCTGTTTGCTTAGTAAACACACCATGGTCCATGGAAGGGACTGTGAAATCATGTGATGCAGCAGTAATTCTACTTTATGGCAACAAGAATCGTAGGCCACATGTGGGACCCATGAAATCCTGATTTTTAATTGTTATTATTTTTATTTTTAGTAAAGAGTGTAATTAGAATTAGATTTCTAATTTGGGTAGGATTATTATTTGGTTTCCTAGTTTGATTAGGAATGCTTTCTTAGGGCTTAAGTTTATTTTATTATAAATATAGCATTGTAGGGATCAATGATCTCAGAGATTAGAGTTGATTAATAAAATTCCCTGTGTGAATTTTTCGTTGGAGACCGTTTCTTCTTCAAGTGATTGTTCCTGTGGGAACCCTAATTGTGCCCCGGCACTTGCATCATAACCCTAGGTTGCATCATCATGGCCTTCTAGGCATGACTCAGACTCAAATATAGCATTTGAAACAGTTCTTTGAGAAGGAACAGGCGATGATGGTGGTTTGCAGACCCCCCAAAAAGGAGAAAGAGAAAATCTGAAACAGACTTATTATGTTCGACAACCTTGACCATCTTGTTCATTGGTAAAATCTCAACAAATGAATCCAGGAAGCAGTCCCATGCATTTTATCCAACTTTGATAGGGTGATGGATGTCTTTGCAGTTCACACCAATGGACAAAACCACCAACGAAATAAGAAATCCCTATTTTCTCAAGTTTTCACCTGTGTATGAAGTGTGGAAGTAGCAATCTAAAGCCTAAATGGAGCTATGCTACAGAACAGTAAGCTGATGTTGCAGAAGCCAAATACTGAATAGGTAACAGAATGAAACCAATCAGAGTTGGTGCTGAAACATCCATAAATGGCATGAAAAAGGAATATACCCAAGAAGGAGCATTTGGAGACATGTAAACAGGGAAAGGAGAAAACAAAAGTGAAAGAATCAAACAAAGCATATAATGCTATAATGATGAGCCGCAGCTAAAACAATCCTATAATGTCCCAAAACAGAGGACAGTCTTTTAATGGCTTCAATCAAACATAAATTCTCAGACTTTAGCAGTCAATTCTTCCTATGCATTCTAAAATTGATAAAAAAAACCATATGTGTTGATGAATTAAACAGATTGATACAAAAGAACAAAACTTTCCTGATAAAACCCTAAAATCCCCAAACCCTATCTAGACCCATCTTCCTCCACAAAGCAAATAACCACTGTAATGTAAACATAAACAACAGCGAAACAAAAGCATTAAGAAGAGGAATTGAGGAGCAATTACGATGCGATCAGAAGTGCCGATGGCGCCTTCGAGAATGCGAATGCGGGCGCGAGTCTCCTCGCACATCCTCTTCACGAGCTCGCCCTTGCGGCCGATGATGCTTCCCACCTTCAGAACGGGAACGATGAGTCGGAAGACGCTGTCGCCGGGCCATCCCGGCCATCTACTGTTCTCCTTCGCCGTCGATGGATCGGACGCTGCCGCTTGGCCGACGGCGGCCGGGATCGGGTCAGATCCCGTCACGTCGTTAATGCCATTGCCGGAGACAGGAACCTCCATTGAAGGCGCGCGAGAGAGAGAGAGAGAGAGAGGAGAAGAAGAAAGAGGGAAAGGGTTTTAGGTCACCTTGTAATGTTAGGTTTTGCAGCGCTCGTGAGACATTTGGGGTTTTATGTATTTATAGGAGCGGCAATGGTTTAGGTCAGCCTCGTTCGTACCAGGCATAGGCTCTATTGGATCTTACTTTCATCTACGTCATGGGAACCTCGTATCACATGCGGCGCGCGGGCTCACATTGAGATAATCCTGATAGTTTAAGATGTCATTCCCTCCAATCACATGACCACATAATTTATTTTAATAGGAGTGGGTCCCATCATAAGATCTAAGCCCATAACTTGCGTTGAATCAGTATCTCTCCTAATGTGTCATTAATCAATTTTCAATTATGTGTTCAATTGAATGGTGGGGCCCACTCCAGCTCCTATCGAAGTGAAATTTGAAGATATATATATATATATATATATATATATATATATATTGTAGAGGATAGGGGATTCATCTTGACCTGTTCGGATTATTTCTCTATGTGCACTCTATATCCTTGGGTCAACTTGGAGGTCCAAGTCGGGACTCGGGTTCGACATAGGATCCGATTGTTCCCAAAAGGGACCTAATAGGTTTAAATTTTAAGTCTTATGACCCACAGCCTAAGAACCAATTGATCCGAGTATTTTTTTAACCAAAGTTTTATGTGCTGTGCTAGTTGCAGCTTGGATTGCCAATATAAGGTAGGAGTGGCAATGGATTGGGTTAAATGGGCGACTTGCTCTAACTCATTCCTATTAGTTTGGGATTGATAGTTAAATTTTTGGATTAGTGTGTGTAGATTTATAAATTTAAACTTTAAGTTGGGTTTAGGACGGGTTCGGATTTAAGCTACCCTCCTCGTAATTATTTATATATTTTCTAAATGGGTTATATAATCCACAAATCTTTTATATTAAAGTATGCATCTCGAAGAATTAAGGTGAGGGTTTGTCTTAACCTCAAGTTGGGCACCCCTTTTGCAAGTTTAAACATGACTGCAGCTATTGACAATTACTAGTAAATGCATGCATTTCATTTTACTGTTTTATTTGTAACACATAGCCACCTTGATTCTTACGAAGATCTCAGCCAGCTACCTTTCTTGTTAGGCAATGGTTAACTTTTGATCAACAAGTGTTTGAATTCATCCATGCAAAATTTGGCCATTGATTCCAAGTCAAGGTGGTTAGCTAATATTTTCGTACTAAAAATGTTGTAACTCTTGAAGCTTAACAAGGGAGGTAAATATTTGTAATTGCCATACTAAACAGATGTAAATTTCCTTCATATATAGTAGGGCCGCTCTCAAGGTAGAAATATCCTTTTTGTGAAATGCCTCTTACAGCGAATGTCTCAGAGTAAAATTGACCCACCAGGACAAAGATCCAACTTGAGTTGCAGCTCCAACTGCCACAAATATTTTTGTTCAAGTGGTGTAACATCCCGACCCAAATTAATCATGATTAGTGATAATTAATCATGTTTGATTTATTTAATTAGATTTTTTAAAAGAAGATTATGTTATTTTAAGCTTAGTAATCTTGGTGTGTCTATTGGGTTGGACCTTGGGTCATGAATAGGTAGTTTAGATCGGGTTTGACTCGATTAGATAGAATGAGGGATTTTTTTCGTAATTTTAGGTCATGCGAATTTCACCATATGCATAGCATCTTGGCGTCATCACGTACATCGTCATTTCTCATATTGGACATTTCCCATTTGACCTTAGATTAGTCAAGCTAAGCATCAATTGACTTAAAATGGAAATACACATAGGAAAGTGGATTTTCCCATAAAGTAGAGAAAACACCACTTAAAACAAGCCAAAATCATTCCATCTATCATTATATATATTAAAGCAAAAGGGGAGGCGGGCTGTGAGGGGTGCCCCCTCACCCCTTATAAATCTCTCCTTTCAAAGAAATATAAAAGAAAAAAAGAAGAGCTGGTTCGGCTTTGACGAATGATGAGATGGAGGGTCGGATTTCCATCTCACACATGGCCCTCTCCATTTTGGACACTCTCAAATCAATCGTAAACAGAACATTCAATCTGTTTTTTGAAATTTGAATACTTGAATGCGTTCTATCCACTTCAATGCCTTCCTTATACGAAACTTCATCCTTTCCAGGTTTATCAACCCTAGAATCTTCATCATCTTCTTCGTGCTTCACAAATCATACGATCTCAAGCAACAAGATTGTCTGTGAGCACCTTCACACTTCGATCTTGGAGTATGGGATTTTCCTTTCCCTCTTATCTGCACCAAAGGTATTAAACCATAAGTCCTTCGTTCTGCAAGTTTTTTTCTTTCCCTCTTATCTGCACCTAAGGTTTTAAACCCTAACTTCTGTATTCTGCAATTTTTGCACAAACTCCTTCAATCTGCAATTTTTGACCAAGAAGGGACAGCCCAGCCCTATAGGGAAAAAGATAGAAGAGTCCTTTCCCTCTTATCTGTACCAAAGGTAAAAAAACTCAACCTTGTTGCTGATGAATGTCAACTGTTTAAATATGTGAAATATGTTTTTAGTGATGAATGTCACAAATCTATTGTAGCCACTTGACTTTTTTCCTAAATTGATAACTGTTTCTACTTCTGTCGGCAGACAAACCCTTTTACCACTTGACTGCAATAGTTAAAAATCACTCCTGATCATGGAGCAACTTGAGTGCAAAAAGAAATCAAACTAATATTTTAACTGTAGCTAGAAAAATGTTTACATCACCGTACCATATTCATCTTTGCTCTTTGGCCATCTGATTGGTGGCCTGTAATCGACTGGTGGAGACACCAGACATTCTTTCCTTCCAAAGATAGAAGGGCAGTGTCGTTCCATAAAACTAAATAGTTATGTGATCTCTTTCTCTGTTTTTTTTAAACTAAATTCAATAGATATTTTTTTATGTTAGCTTATTCTAATTTACATACTCATTATGAATGTATTAATATATAATTTTATATGTATTTAAAAATGCAATTTTGACCCAATGCCTCTATCGTACTTATTGTGTGTATTAAATAATATATTAATATTAAATATATTTTACTATAGGGCCCGAGCTAAGCACGGCCTTTGTTGCTAGTATTTTTTTAGATAGATTGAATGCAGAGAGCTTTTCCAATTTCTTTTGTTCCCACCTTCTTCTCAAATCTTCAAGGAGAAGTTCTTGCGCTCGTAATTGAAGAGAAGATTTCCCCTTCATCATCTCCCTCATCTTTCCAAAGCTTGGATTGACAAGATCTCTTCTCCTCAACTCCCCATTTGCTACAATAGGTAAAAAAATCAATTCCTTCTTCAAATTTTAGTTTGTAATCGAGTCAAGAGACTCCTCTACACTACATGCATGCATTCTCATGAATCATTTGGCATGATATCATGGTTAGGGTTTGAAATTGAGGGTTTTGCTTACATTCGAACCAAGAGGGAGTATAGAGTTGTAAAGCACCAAGATAAGGCAAGTATAAGCTCAATTAATTCATGCTTGCTGTTTTATCCTTGATGGAATAAGTGTATTCAGTTGTGTGATCAAAATCAACCTTTAGTTGTTCATGTTTGTTATATGGAAATGGGTTCCTTGTAAATGGTTTGGGGGAGAGGTGAATGGCAAGAGAGGATGGTGAAAGGAGTGATGTTGAAGGTGCATTTAGACGTAGGAATGTTGATTTGATATGGGGGAACAAAGGGTTCTATGCAGGAATTTCAAATGAAGGGAGAAATAGAGTGTCAGAACTCGGATGCTGAATTATGCACTATCTGATCGATTGGATACCTGCCGAAGCCTGTTACCTGAGTGTGTTTCCTGTTCCGATCGATCGGGCATATATCGAATCGATCGGATTAAGTTCCTTTTATTATAATTATTACTATTTCTTGAAAGTTTTTTAACTGTAGAGGGAGTTAGTACTTACTTCAAAAAGGCCTAAAACCCTTTAAAATCAACCTTGGGGATGATTATGATGTATATACCAAACCAATAGCGTTCTTGGATATTGAAAGACCTTGTAGGGCCTTAAAAATGATACCTTTGACCGTATAACATTGTTCAACGGAAATTATAATCATATGAGGGATCTTGGGGCTGAGATGATCTCATGTGCCTTATTTGGTTCATTTAGTACTCAACCATGGGTATTGGTTTATGGAATTTGATGTGCCTCACGTATACGACGTGATACCAAGACAAAAGATAGCTGTACATCGAAGTACCTAAAACTACATCGTAATAGACATTTAGAGACGACGGATAAATAGATTAGGATTGGATGGTAAAATTCCTTGATTCTTTTAATCAAATTGCATTGCATATTGGAATTTTATTATTGACCTCAATTTCCTAAAATAATTGCTTATTTTTATTGTAAGTCGTATTACTTCCCAACTGCTATTGTGATTAGTATTCTCTCTCATTTCTATAAATTCAAATATACAGTGATTTAATATTTGAATTGAATAAGTATTAGATTGAATTGAGTTGATATGTAGAGAATAAAATTGAATTAAATTGTCTTACTCAAGTTATATTAATTGATTTCAATGGTCTGACACTACTTAGCTTCGATCTTATGAGACCTGACATGGTTAAGTTTCGTTAGTTATTGATACCACTGTAGTAGGCTTATTGGAGCTAACAGTACAGTACTCCAAGCGGGCACCGGTGACATCCCCACATGAATTGCTCTCTATATTGAAAGGATAGAGCCAAAGTAGTAGTTAACTAGTGATGTAAAGCTTCTTATTTTGATTCGTAAAGCATGTTTAATTTTGCAATGGACAATTGCCTAGTGTACTATCATTTGACTTCTTTTAATTAATTGTCATTGATTCTAATTTGATACAGCATGTGTTTAATTATTAGTTGTTTATACTTTACTGAATTATCATATTCACGACACTATCTTATCGGTGTCACAGATTCAGTGGCCGCTCCCGCTCCTGAGGAGACCTAAGAGGGCGATGAGAAGGCCCCAGAGGTTCCTCCTGGGCTAAAAAGGTGGACAGTCGAGGGTGCCATCTAGTCCTCGATTTCGAAGAGCGGAGCATGGGTTTTGTGGCGTCCTTTTGGGAGTAGTTGTTGAACATGCAAATGTTAATCATTTTGTGTTTTTGGAAAAAGAATATTTTGGAAATAATATATTATACTTTTGTTTAATTCAGGTAGGGTGGGTTTTGTAATCCCTACTTGTTAGTAAATAGAAAAGTTATTTTCTGTAAACATATTGAATTGTTCAAGATTGATTATGAGGTGATGCCAATAATTAGAATATTTAATGTGCTTCCACACTAAATGTACAGTGACACTGTTAGTGATAGGGGTGCACGGCGGGCGGCTTGGGCGGTTATTGGGCGGTTTAGGCGGTTTTGTTTTATGGCGGTTTGTAAAAAATAGAAACTGTAACTGCCCAAAGTATAGGCGGTTTGGGCGGTTTTTTTAGCGGGCGACTTGGGCGGCATGTTGGGCGGTTTGGTATTTGTACCTATCTCTCTCTTTTTTTTTTTATTTTTAATAGAATGTAACTAAAGTTTCAAAGTACTTAACATAAAGAATAAAAATTAAACATTATTTTTAATAAAAGTCAATAATCAGTAATAAACAAAATTTTCAACTAAGTATATTAATCTAAAATTAAAGTCCAAAGGCATCACCAAAATTAAAAAATACAATCACTTAAATAATCTAACGTCCAAAAGTCAAAAATCTAATTGTGAATATGAAGCGTTTTTTTAGCAACTATATATTTTTCGAAAGATACGTGAAGTCTTTGAAGAATAGATGAAAAGTTTTTTTTTTTTTTTTTTTTTTTTTTTTTTTTTTTTTTTTTAATTATGAGCGGGCGGGGCGGTTTGAAACCGCCTACTCAAATGTGAAACCGTAACCGCCCGCTCATTAGTACGGATTGAAACCGCCCCGCCCGCCTAAAGGCGGTTTTGATGTATATCCACTTGTAGCGGGGCGGGGCGGAGCGGAGCGGAGCGGGCGGGTTGGCGGGTTACGGTTATTTTTGTGCAGCCCTAGTTAGTGAGTAACCCTCACACGCGTGAAGTGATTGTTTTATCCTTCGGGATTTCGGACTTGACGTAGGACAAGTGCGGATTTCACGGGAGTACGCGTATTACACCTCGGGGATTACCTATGGCCAGGAAATCTCATGACCGGGATGTGATAAGTGGCCTATGGATGTTTGTACAAATTTTACATGTGTACATATGGATTGCAATGATCAGTTATTCATAATACACTTCTAACAACATATGGACTTCAGTCATATTTTATATACATATATACATCTACATGATAAAGAAATGAAATTTCTTAAAACCTTCCAGGCTCATTGCAATTTGCAGGTCATGCAGTTGGACATTTCTCAATCTCCATGGCTGGAAGGAGAGATGATGCATTAGTTTGGACTAGGGCTGGCCCGAACCAATATAAGGCCCAAGGCGAAAATCCTAAATGAGGCTTTTTTCTATTGTTTAATATTATTATAAATATTTTATATAAAATATATTTTTCTTGCCTTTTGTGATGCCCTCAAATCTTGTGCCTAATTAACTCATTCTTGTATCCAATGTCTAACAGCTCTCTTACCTTTAATAATATATCAAAAGGTGGCAACTTGGGATGGCATGCCTATCTTGTAACTAATTACTCTCTTTGTGCCTTTAATAATACATGAACAGGTGGCAATTTGGTATGGGTATGTTGTTTTTGGGAGAGAAAAAATGTACTTTTGTTGATATTTTTACAGGAATCGAGGTCTTGAGAATTGAATTTTTAGGAAATTGATTTTGAGGCTGAAATTTTTGGGGGCCTCAAATTTTGGGGGCCTTTGGCAATTGCCTAAGGGTTGAGCCGGCCTTGGTTTGGACCATCTACCTGAAGGCCCTGCCTAGGACCATGATTAAGAATCTGGCCACCTTGGCCATTAAGGCATCAATCATTACTGTTATATACTTCACTGCGCAAAGACTTCAGAATTGAAGTTTAGGATCATCCCAAAGTGGTACTCAAATGTATTGGCCCAACCACAAGGCATCAACAGGGGATTTGGATCCCCTGTTTGGTCCAATCAACTGGCACCCCCTGATTGGACCAAACAGGGGATCCATTTCCTCAACCAGGTGGATATTCCATATCTACACCTTCCATGTGTACAGTGGCAGAGCAGCTCATACCAATCACCCATTTAAAGGATATTGTAAATAGTGCAGGAATCTCCACAATAGTTCCATATTTTTCTTAAAGAATTGAAATAAACAATTTCAAGCATGGAATCTAAAGGTTGAGGACATAGATCAACCACAGCCAATAATCATGCAGTTCTATACTTCTATACCTTTCATGGGTCAAAGAATGCAACATGCACAAGATCAGTTCAACAATTAATCAGTGGATAATAAGTCAAAAAAGAAAGGGGCAAAGTTACTAAAGAATATATGAGGGTAAATACAGAATTGTATTGTTGGTACTTGGTATTTCACTCTTCTTTCCCTTCTATCAATTTATTACACTGTATGAAAAGAAGAAGAAGAAGAAGAAGAAAAAAGACATTATAAAAA
Source organism: Umbellularia californica (assembly GCA_028538565.1). NCBI lineage: Eukaryota > Viridiplantae > Streptophyta > Magnoliopsida > Laurales > Lauraceae > Umbellularia > Umbellularia californica. Next base: position 72,606,440 of record JAPQWN010000005.1, read on the forward strand.
TAACAAAACAAATCTTGGACAAACTTAAGTATTTTCTTCTGACCTATTTTGATTAACACTTCCTCTCATTCTATTTTGGGATGTTATATAGACAACTTACAAAATGCTACTGAAAATCTCACCAACACCACCAGACATCCAGGTCCAACATTGGCAGACCTGCTCAAGTCTTAAGTCACAGAAGATCTACATAACATATTCCAAAGAGATCAGGAGGTTTTTTCTTTTTTTAAAGATAAGTTGGCCTTTCATTTTTTCTAAAGATCAAAATTTACACAAGGATAGCTTTCAAATTGAATGATCATAAGTTGTATGCAGCTCACTGCTTGAATGATCAAAACTATGAAGTCTTTTCATTCATGAAGAACTTACAATCTTTCAATCTTCTGTGACTTTAACTTGGCTGATGGAGTCACGAGTAAATATTTATAACAACAAAATTTAAATTTGTTCTACATATCTATAAATCCATGTTGTATATCTTGAAGAACTTAATGTTGGAAAATTGTGTGGCTCGACTGCCATGGGGCCCATGCCAGATCGAGCCCGGCGGTTTGCCACGGATGAACCCTCAACAAGTCTTGATCTGGTTGAGTCAGATAAGGATCAAACTTTTGGTGATAGAGTTTGGATCGAGTTCAGACTCCCGGTTTGGCAGATTTCCCACACTGGTCAAGAGATGTGGGATTCTAAGAGAGGTAGTATCCGGATAGAGATGCAACTCCTAGGGATTGCTCTATTTAAGGGAGATAGGAACCCTTGCTTCTGATCATCCAGAGATCTGAGAGTATTCGCAGCGAGTTCGCAGGTCTGCCTCACACCAGAATGCACAAGGTTATCAACGAGTTCGGTTCCAGCACCCATCTAAGATCAGCAACTTCTTTCATTTAAATTAAGCATTAGTAATATTCATACATCCATGGTCCATGTCAGATACTGCATTCATTAAATTAAACATAAATCACTCTATTGATAGACCATCATGCACAAAGACTGGAGGTGGGCCCCACATCTTAAACATTGGGGTTGGAAATGGATCGGTTTGTAGCAATATTTCCTCCTCCTTTTTTGCAAGGTAATGCAGAGAGTTGGCAACATTCAAAATTCCATGGAGTCTTTTCCCTAAAACAATTTGTGGTTGGAAATTTTGGAACAGCCCAAAAACATCATCCAAACACATTCTCTACCTTTTCTTCCCATTGGAATGCAAATTCGTATAGGAAAAAAAAAAATGGGAACACAGGTCCTTAGTTGTGTCTAAGAAGTATTGGGCATTTCAGTTTTGTTTAAGTTGGTTTCCAAAACTTAAACATTTGAAATGTCACCTTTGGCAGGTTGTACTTGAGCATTTGGAAATCCTATCAAAAGATAACATTGACAGAATTTGAAATCATCATAATTAAGTGGAGAAAATTGACTCCACCTCTATTTTCTCCAGTGAAGCAAACCCTTTATTTTTCTCTGAAATACTATCCCCATTTAGCACTGGGGCTTTTAGTAGATCTCCACTGATGATTGTCACAAACCTGCAGGGCATTGGGCCTATCAAGGGGCCACAAATATATAAGCAAATGAACAGTAAGATACATCTTGTGACAAGAAGGATTCAATCACCATAGGGCCTTGATGAAATTCACATTTTCGATGTTTGCACGTGCAAGGAGACTTGTTTAGGCCTAAGCTTAAGATATCTCACTCTCACCTCAGCAGTAATTTATCTGTCAGAAAACAAGGCCATGATGGTAACAAATTTCTCATTAGCTGATTAGCTGTAGCTAAACTAGTTTCATATATGGGACGGGGATGGGATTGGGTCAGGTAGAGAATGATTTAGAGAAAAAAAAAAAAAAACTAGCTAAATAATTTAGAAAGAAAAAAGCTTTTAGGAGTATTTTCCGAAAATCAAGATAATATGTCTGAACCTAAGTCTACGGGTTAGAAGCAAGGTGGAACCGGATTTAGGTCATGGGTCCAAAAATGGACCCAAACCGGGACCCATGTACTTCTTGAAACCTAAATAAGGACCGAAACCCGGTTATTAACTAGTCGGAACTTCCGAGTAATCAGAGAATTGGGATCTATTTACATCCCTAATCTTACATCCCTAGTCCGGGTGGGCATGGAGTTCAATGGAAGGTGGTGGGATTAGTATGACCCACCCCACCCCATCGACATCCCTGGATCGAGGAGGGCTGCGAATCCGTGTATCACCCACTATGATATGTTTTTATATTATTTGAATGGTACCCAGTACCCACTATGATGTTTCCCAGACAATGCTATAAGAATCCAGATGAGGACATTTCGAAAACAGATAATCTCCAAATCCATATCCAAGAAAGAGTCCATGAGAGAGGGAGCTGGAGAAAGAAAATCTCAATACAGGGACAGCTTTGGGGCCAACTTTCTTTCAATAAAATGATGATTTGGGTAAGTGCTGTAACATATGGATGGAAGCGTACGTCGCCAACGTGCATCCCCCTGCCATGGGCCTGTCAAAGGCATGTGATGGAGGCCCCTGCTACCACATGATCCATGGACCCAAATAAATTTTTTTTCAAAACACAAGTGATGCAAAACAACACACCACTTCATCCAAATAACTAAAATGTCATGCAAAACAACACACCACTTCATCCAAATAACTAAAATGTATCAGTTACTCCTCATCCTCTATTTTTTTTTTCTTTCTAAATTACCAAAATCAGCTATTGAACTTTGAATGCCTCTTTTTCTTTTTTTTTCTTTTTTTTAAAAAAAAGTGGCATTTAGAAATCTTTGGACTTATTTGGCTGTATAGAATTGAATTTTCTAGAAAATTTAAGAAATGTATTCTTAAAAAGTAGTTAACAATAAAGATCCATAAATGGGTATTAAATAATCTCATCTTATTGAAAATAAATTAAAGGAAGATGAAAAAAATGAATATCCTACTGTGATCATAGTAAATCAAATCTTACGAAAGTCAATGTCGCATCGCCCATCTTATATTTCACCCTTCGAATATGTAATAACTCTTTGTTACAATCCAATCTATCATAATTAATTTAAATGTTTTCAATTTCATGCGTTCATTCAATTTAGTAGTACGTAAGAATTAATGGTCAAATGGGTTGCATATCATGAGTGGTGAAGGATATAAGGTGGAGATGTACGTAGATGGGATCTTCAATTCCCCAAATTTGAATAACTAGGGTGATGGTTAGGTATTCATTTTTCATCTTACCTTTTCGTTCATTTTTCATTAAAGGCAAATCATTTAATCATTAATTTTTTTAATATTCATTCTTGTTTCTTAAATCTTAGCCACTTTAGAAAATGCAAGTGTTCGAATCCTTAGGAACTCAATTACATGAAACTAATGAGCCTATCCACAATACAACCGCACCAATCCACTCATTGTTCAAGTAGTAAGGCATCTTCCCATCTATAGATGGAATCAAAGATTGATTCCTTGGTCTATCGGATAGGGATTTGTTATTAAAAAAAGAAGAAGAAGAAGAAGAAGAAGAAGAAGAGGAAGAAAAGAAGGAGAATGATGGTTTATGGGTAAGTTTTAGCAAAGAAGAAGAAAGCAGGTCGTTTTCACATGAAATATTCCCCATGTATATAGTCATTTTCCCAAATCCAGTAATGCAAATTCCACTACTTTACAAGAATGGGTGGTGGTGCAAATCATGCCTGGTGGTGTCATTAATTCTTGTCCGGACTCCAGACAATTTTGGGTAAGTTTTAGCAAACAACAAGATGGAGGGTCATTTTCACATGAAATATTCTCCATGTAAAATAGACGTTTTCCCAAATCTGATAATGCAAATTCCACTACTTTTACAAGAATGGACAGTGGTGTAAATCATGCATGCGTGGTAGTTTCATTTACTCTTGTCTAGACAAATACACCCCTCCTTCTCCCACCACCACTACTCTCTTGACCTTTTCACATCCCCTCCTCCTATCCCTTTCCTCTCCTTCCTTTTAAATAGGACTCAAGTGCCATTCAAATTCACTTCTCTTCCTTCCCAGTGTGATCACAAACAAACACAACCATATATACCAACACAGAAAGACAGACCAAGAGAATAGCTAGAGAGAAAATGCACTCCTCCTATATGAAGCAATCTGCCATCTTTCTAATCCTGCTGGTGCTAACCTGTGCCTCCGTAGCGTATGATAACAACGATGGGAGGAACGAGCCGCAGCCCACCATGTCTCCCCCCGGTTGGGGTGGTCGCAGTGGCTCAGGCCATGGTTCGAGCCCCAGTGGCAATTGGGACTATAGTTGGGGTTGGGGTTCAAGCCCAGGAAGTGGCTATGGCTATGGCTCTGGGTCTGGTGGGTCTCCAACAGGGAATGGGAGGGGGTTTGGATTTGGATATGGATCTGGATCAGGGTCTGGGTCTGGGTCTGGGTCTGGTTATGGTTATGGGGTTGGAGGTGGTGAAGCACGCGGTGGCGGTAATGGGTTTGGAGCTGGCTCTGGAGCTCCTGGAGGCGGCTCCGAAGGCGGTGGCGGCATTGTTGGCCCAACCAATGATGGGAACTGAATGGGTTTGTGAGATAGCGTGTACGTTGTCTGTGTTAGTGTTACATTGTAGTAAAATGATGGCTTACTGTATGAGTGTGTGAGATGAGTGTGAGTAAGTATCACAAGTAAACACTAGTTCTATGTTTTAAATACTAAAGTGTAAATCATTCACTCCATCTGGAGTGTTGCTGGAGTGATGGTGTTGTGTTGCTTTCTTTCCTTCCTACTAATAGAAGAAGTATTCTTGTTTGAAGTTTGGACACCTCTCTCTCTCTAAATTACATCATGTTTCTTTCTCTCCCGGTTCTTATCACAATTTTCAAGAGTGATTTTATTTGAAGGGGACAATGCAAGTAGGTGATGTTTCAAGTTCCACACTAGCTATATCAGTATAGTTTTAAATGCTAAAATAGTTTCAATGTACTATGCTCACACAAAAAGGAATCCTTTTCACCGTATGCGTCCCTTTCTTTGTTTGGAATTAAATTTCATAAAACTCTAAGAAATGTATTCTTAAAAGTGGCTAAAATTGAAGAAACAAAATGCATACATCCGGCATCAAATAGTTTACCATTCGATGGAAACAAACCAGGGTAAGATGAAAAATGAATACCCAGCCATCAACCTAAAAAATAAAATCCTTGGAAAGTCAGTTTCCATCAACTTCCCCACCATAAATCCTTCACCCTTCACCTCTTTAGAAATCCTATGTTGCAACCCATTTTACAATGAATTCAAGGGATACAATCCATGCAAACAAACAGGCCTTATATGAATCAGGTCTGATTTGTAATGATTTAAACTGGGCAGATGTTGAGAAAAGCCAGAGAAAACTCTGTGAAGTTAAAATTTGTTCTGTTTCTAGTTTTCTCTACTTGTTTTCTCGCTTTCTCTCCCTCCAAACAGACCCTAAACGATTAAGAATCAAAATTATAGGTTTTAAAAAAGGTGAGACAAACACCATAGTGGATCAAGATGAAATCTATTGTGGTTGCTCATATGAATGATCGGTCGAACACTTTATACATGGGTAAAGGTCTGAGAGATCCAAACTATCCATATAACAGGCCCTCCATGAGGAAAAATTGATCAATAGGTGATCATGAAATCCAAGTCAATTCTATATAGTTTAAGGTGGAGATCACCCCGTGCTGAGCAGAGCTGAGCCAAGCTTTCGTTTGAGCAAACCCCGTTCGGGTTTTGAGCAACTTAAGCAGAAGAATAGTGCTGGTTTCAATTCAATGAAGTGTGTGCAGCTCGCTCCCTATTAGATGTTACAATTGTGACATCTTCCAAAATCCAACTGGATCACAACCTCAAGCACTCCTTGTATTGGCACCGGATGAAATTTGAGTCAAATAAGAATAAGGCCCATTGTCATATTGATCATATGTTTTACACATCATTAGTCCATTCGCTTTTCTCTGTATTTTAAAATATGTCATATGAAGTTCATCACGTACCAACACACAATCAATCTAATGCTAGAGCTACTGAGATAGATTTAGAATTTGAACAGGTGCCAATACAAGGGTGGTCAGATAATGTGATGGGCTTAGAATTTAGCTTGCTGTCTATGTACTCTTTGCAGGCATGGGTCATCAATCTCTCTCGCCATATTCTTCAAGCCTTATCTTCTTCTTGCTCCTCTTTTTTTTTTCTTCTTCTTCTTCTTCTTGAGAATCTCTCTCTACTTCTAGCTTCAGAAAAAAGAAAGGAAAAAAAAAGCCGAAAGTGATCGTCTCTGACCATCCAGTCAAAGTCATCCACACAGACTTGTTTAGTGATGGAGAGTAGTACAAGTCAACTGCTTTTAAATCCTAGGCCAAGCAACTAAGATATCAAAGTATGTTAAGAGAAAAAAAAAAAGACATCAGAAAGTATCTTCTCTTCCTGATGTATGACTACAATTTTGAAATTAGCCAAGTACAAGGACTTCCAACATTTTGGATTTTGAATTCAATTGTATAACAAGATGAGCCTTCACACTGCAGGCCTCAGTTGATTCTATCATTGTCATAGCCCATGGATGATGGTTAAGCTTATAAATGCTGTGGGGATAAGGCTACTTAGAATTTACTTAAAAGACTGCTCCTCATAAACTTCGATTTGAGTTTATTTGTCCCTTGGATTAGCAGTTTGGCTATTGTAATCTGTTTGTTGAATGGATTATGCATGTTAGTTTGCATTATCATTGAATCCAAAGGAAGGTGTACCCGTCAACAAACTGTGCGGAACTGCTACAGCTTACTGATTTTTATACCCGAGGAGAGAGTTTTAGTATATTACTTACTCCTAATTGATGTTACTGAAATCTCATAATCTGCTAGTTCACTGTGTAAAGTAATCCACAGTTTCCCGAGGACCTGTTTTGTTTGTTTGTATGGGAATTCATGGTCAATTGTAGGCCAGGCATGGGTGTCCAATCCCGTCCCGAAATATTGGACGGGCCTGCTGGGGGTTGTCCAATCCCGGCCCTAAATTGAGCGGGTCTATGTCAAATCCCATCCCGTGCGGGCTTGAGCTGGGCCAGAGCCGGGCCTGGGATGGCCCGGGCTTTAGCACGATCTTGAACATAATAAGGATATAATTATATACAGCCTCATGCTGGGCTCAAGGTTTTGTAGATGTATTGACTTGACCTCTGGGTTTGAAACATGACAGAGCTCACCATTGAAGAACTACAAAGTTGTTCCCTTGAGGTTTTGTGTAGAAAATGCCATCCAAGCAAGTGGTTTTAGCATAGAGGAGGCAAATACATGTCATAGTTTTACTGAGTTAGAGCATGGAAGAGCATAATTTGTGAAATTGGTTTGCATCTTGCTACATTGAAAAAATTGAAGCTAGAAACCAAAAAAAAATCTGATGTTTGTGTAAATACCCAAGTAGCTATGGGTTGCTCGAGATTTAGTGGAAAGGACTAAAGCTAATTGTGAAAAAAAGAAGAAGAATCTTATAAATTTGCATTTTATTTGGAATTGGAAAGGTGAGCGGGGGTGCAAGTTTTGGAACTTAGATTTTGAGAACTTCACTATTCCATTCTTACCTTAACCAACAATGTAATGACTAGGTAAAAATAATCATGGAAAAGATACTATTTTAAGGGCCTCAATCAGAAATTAACAGAAGTAAAAAATAGAAGTCATATTCACTAAAACATCAAAAGAAATAATAAAAAAATAGTAAAATTAGCTTGGAGTGGGCCAGGCCTAGCCTAAACAGGCTGGGCTTCCTCTGCCAGTCCCGGTCCCATTTTGGCCAGGCCTTAAAATTATTGACCAAGCCCAGTCAAAAGTTTTTAAAAGCCCTGTATTTTTGGGCTTGGGCCGGGCCGGATACCCATTTCAACGGGCTAAATTGATAGGCCTAGTCAAATGGACTCCAACAAGGATTATTAAAGAAGTGAGAGGTGTAGGATATAAGTGGAGACAACCCCCTCACTTCAAATGGACTCCAACAAGGATTATTAAAGAGGTGAGGGGTGAAGGATATAAGTGGAGACAACCCCTTCACTTAGGATCTGATTTATTAGGGTGATGGCTAGGTACTCATTTCCAATTTCCCCTTGATTCAATTTCCATTAAAGGGAAGATAAGTTGATGGTTTTTTTTGAAAATTCATTCAATTACAACCAATTTTAGAAAGAGAATCTAACAGTTCCTATGTATTCAATATTTCAATTACACGAAACAAACAGGCCCCAAGTGCATCACCCCAATTCTGTCAGAGATTCTGGTGGATTGGTCACTTTGCAAATTTATCACATTATTCAAAATATAGATATCCAACATAGTTAGGTGCTTGAATTAATACAGAAATAGGAACTAACAACAGCAAAAGGGATGAAATATCAAGCATAAACTTCTTCCCCTGTTTGAGGACTAGAACTTAAAGAGGAATTTAGGCATAATGGCTGGTAGGTTTAGGAAAGCACATACAACGAATTGGCAGCCCTTGTCCTGATGTAGACTGCTCAGTTGAAATGAGTAATCCATCAACCATAAACCAAAAATGTCAAAAGACAAACAAATCATATCAAGGATGCCATTAGCTTCTTCATATGGACAACAGATCAACATTTTGTCTTTTTATCGGTAAACAACAGTTCAAGATACACTTCCAATTCCAATGACCAACTGAAATGTTTACATAGGAAAAAAGTATAACAAGTACACATACAATCGCCTTAATACAACCTGCCTGTGCACTCATGAGAACCACAGTAGCAATTTTTCTGTTTTATATTACCACAAGAATCACGAACTTCGCCAATTTTGTAGTTGTAGTGGTAGGTTAGCTCCTGTAGCGGTGGAATATTCTCTGCAGCAAAGAGCATTACATGAGGCTTGCTCTCATCGTCATGATCAAAAAGGACATTCTGTGCATAAAGGTTAGGGGAGCAACTGTGATTGATAAATCTTCCCACGTTGCCATGCTTAGCGGCATCAATGGTGTATTCCCCATCCTCCGTTACTTTTTCAGGGGCACTTGATTGTGAGTCTGTTGGTCCAAAAGATGACTGGCCCTCCCAAAGTTGTAGCTCATTGTAATTTCGTCCAATATCAAACAGATATTCATCGTTACTAATCCTCCGTTCAGCCTCTTTATCGTTAAGGAGCTCCCCTGCATACTCACATATGAAACTTCCAGATGGAATAGAAGTCAGGGATCTGACTCCCCAACCCCTTGATACGGTCTTGAAGACCTCTAGTTTGAATGTGATCCCATGCTGGCTGACTCTGTTGTAACAGGATGGAGGACATTTGCACGAAGGGCCACACTCATACACAAGGCGTTTCGCTTCCACAATAGCACCATCATGGTTGAAAGGGATCTCCCCACCATTTTTGTTCACACACACACATTTCTTGGAATCTGAACAGCCGTCGGTACAATCACAACCCACCCTAGGAACAGTTGGTATGTACCATGGAGGATATATCATTGTGGTTGTGTATTCCACTGGTAAAGGATGCTCATCATCTATAGTATTAACCACACAGATGGCAATCTTCTCCTTTCCTTGAGAAATGTCAGCAATGCAAAGACCTTCACGCTCTGCCGATTTTTTTGACTTCTTGATTTCTTTAATGGCCAGCTCTGGTTGCCCTGGCAATCTTCTCATTTGAAACTTAAAAACAAATCTACCATGGTCGCCTCTTTCTTGCCAATAGTTTTCAACCAAGTACAGACCATTATATGTATATGTAATAATCTTCTTTCCCTTCACATCTTGGGAATCACTGCCTCTCAGTTCCTTAAATCCATGAATGACCCTGACAGGAGTTTTGGCATCTATGCTATTTTTCAATGCCAGGTTTCCACGCTCGAGCTTCTGGTCTTCGGCTTGCTTATCAACACCTGCAGGTTTTCCCCCTTGGCCTGAATATATCAATACATCAGAGCCGTCCATGTCATCTTCGTAACCCCCAGAAGCGACCACACTAGTGGCAAGTACAATATTGTTTTGTTTCATGTAATCTATCCCACTCTGATATGGACGATGAAGGCCTATGATAGCAAGCTCCACCCTAAAGTGGAACTCATCACCAACTTCAACTCCAGGCACAGCTCCTAAGATTGGCATACCAGTGTTAACACATAGATTCTCCTTTTTAAGTAGCTTAACAGCAGTCAGATCAATACGCCCCGAGGTTCGGGCACGTAGGTCTGGGTTCGCTTCTTCTTCTCTCAAGAGCTTTCGACACATGGCTTGAAACAGACGAAGAGTCTCTCTAACTTTTCTTCGGGGGTCATCACTTTTACCGCTGGGATTGGGACCAAAAGGAATCAAGGTCAAACTCAACTCTTGACAAGGAGCAACCCTTTTCTCTCCATCTCCATGTGGTAGAGAATCCTCCTCACCCATAAAAGCTGCATTATTCTTATGTCGAAAAGAAGACTTGCATATTCTAGTCGACTTCCTGGTTGTTATCTTTCCCTCCAAACTATCTGTATTTCTCTTGAAACTCTTGTTATTCTTTTCCTTGGAAACGGATCTTTGTATGTAACCGACCACAGGCTCTACCTCCTTTTCCTCTTCTTCAGCAATCTTAGTGGGCACAACCAACCTACCACTCAAAAATTCCCCTTCTCCTTCAGTCTCTTTGACAACGCCCCCCTCGGACTTACCAGCAGTATCCTTCATAGCATTCAAATTTCCATCCATCTCAACTAAAGGGCAATCCTCATATGCCTTCTTGCTACCCAAAGTGATGCCTTCTTGGATTTCTTCCTTGGGCATAGGTTGAGCATCTCTCCCACAACCAAAAGGAAAATCTCTGTGACCAGAGATTCTTCGCGAGGGAGGATATATTTTAGGCACATTTTCCTCTTCACCTTCCCCAGTATCAGTAGTATCAAGCATTTTAACATTAGCTCCTTCTGAAACCACAGGTTCAGTCTTACCCAAACTGCTGGGCATCTCAACCAATTCAGAGTGGTTGGCAATTTCAACTTCCAAATTATTAAATGGTTGGAGAAAACCACTCTGGTCAATACACATCAACAATTCTCCGGTTTTGGGTTTCTGCAGATCCACCGAGTCAGCCATCTGACCTGAACTTTCCGCCGACGATTTGGGCAATTCAGATCCAACAAAAGCCCCGGGCAATCCAAACGAGCCTCCGTCACTCCATTTTCCATCGATTTCCTGATGGATTTGCCCGTATTTCCCAAATTGTGATGGGAAATCTCGTATAACAGAAAGCTTCTGTCTGCAAAACCCTACGGGACGATCCAAGGGCATTCCATGATCAATTTCCAAACTCCGTTTTCGCACAGGATCTGATTGAACATTGGATTTGATCTCCGATGGAATTTCTTCCAATTCCACCATTTCTGGATCCCCAATCCAAGAGAAAACAAACAGACAAATGAATCAAGAAGAATAATCAACACAACAGAACGAATCAAAAAAATTCACAAAATCGCATGGATCTTCTTCCAATTCAACAAACTTTTAGATCGTCCAAAAAAATCCACGCAGCTGGAATCAAAGACGAAGGCATGCATCAACTAATACAATTAGGGTTTCACAACAGATTCTCATGTTAATTGAAAAAAAAACACCTTAAGAATCTCAAAATAGCAGTTGAAAGAAGGAAAGAGGGATCGATTGGAGCAGACCTGTTTGGAGATTTTTCGGTTGCGAGTTTGAATCGGTCCCACGCCGTTACGCAGTTTTTTTTTTTTTTTCTTTTTTGGTCCGTGTGTTGAGAAGATCCTTATATATACCTCCTGTCGAGGCTGACGTACCCTCTCTCGTCACATTTGGAGGGAAAGAGCCCTAGCACTAGGGTTACTACTCCATCTTAGTTGTCCACCATTGAAAATCCAAGCCGTTCAAAAATTTGATTTTATCTTTATATAAAGTTTTGTTCTAACTAGAAACATTGCCATGGTGGGATTGATCATTGGATTATGAACTTAATCTTGACATTTTTTTGGGGTTGCGTATTTTTACTATGCGTTTGTGTGTATTTAAGAAATTATTTCGAGTGATTTAGATTTTATAGGTGGGGGATATTGATCAATTTATGGATTTGGATTGCAATTGTTTGAAATTTTTTGTTACCAATAAGAGAAAAAATCATTTTATGGATGTGGATTTCAATTGTATGTAATCTTGTGGGATCAGTATGAAAGGTATTAATGGTTTTCGCATTTGAAATTTATTTAACTTGTAATTAGTGTCCTACGGATAGGATTTTCATCAATTGGTGATCCACAGGTAATTCGGAGGCTAGGAATCTCTCACTCTATAGAAACAATTGAGGATCGATCTTCTGTTAGAACTGGGATAGATATGGGGACTTAGGTAGGGTGCGCGTGGGTGTGTGAGTATTTGCCATTCCTTTTCTATATGATTTCTTCTTGAAAGAAAATATGTGATTTTCAAAAGGGATAAAGAGCTTTTTACATGGAAATTTCTCAAAATTCATATATTTACTTTGGAGTGCCTACACTTTTGGAATAGTTGGCTAAAGGACTTTGTACACCCATTTGGATGAGCAAATCATATTTGTATATATATCATTTTATTTTGGTCGAAATGGCCAAAAAAATACATTTCGGCCATGCGACTAAAATGAAAGACATATCATAATTGATTTCATACTATTTCGATGAAATCTGGATTTTAGTTTGATTCCTTTTCTGTCAGAAAAACCTAACCCTATAAACAGTTAGGATAAAAGAAGAAGAAGAAGAAGCAGCTACAGCAGCAACATCAACAACAAAAGAAATAGGAATTGTTTCTAGTAAAATAAAATATGGAAATAAAAAGAGCAAGAGTACCTGTGTCTTGTTGTTGCCTTTACTGTCGCTGCTTTGCTCCTTATCCATCAGCCTAACTCCGAGCTGCGCCGCCCCTCTTCCTTTCTTCTTTTTCCTCCTCCTTTCCTGTTTTTCCCCTTTCATCAAGATTTAGTGCAAGGTAAGTTTTCCACAAAGGTATACAAAAGAGGACTAGGGCTAGAGATATCTCGGACGTGTTGTTTTATACAGAATAACAAAAAGGGTCGGGGTTGGGCCTGGCGCGAGTTTTAGAAAATTAGATTAGGCCAGGTTTGGTAAGGTAAGAGCATCTCTCATAAGAGCATCCCCATCCATATATATAGTATTGTGAGAGTTACTATTATAGAAGTATTTTCATAAATATATATATGTTATGTATATTATAAATATAACTTTGAATCATTTCATCGAAATATTTCGGTTTAGAGGCTAGATCAAAATGGGATCCGAAACATTAATGACAATCATGTGACCAATGTACTCGGATTTTAAAAAATAGCAAGTAGAGAGTGAAAATGTAAAGAAGAGGGGGAAAAAGTTATCCTTATTACCATCCCAAAATTGATAACAAGCATTTAACAAAGAAATTAACAAAAAAAGGGTAATTATTTCTCCTTTAATCTAAAAAAAAAAAAAACCAAGAAGGTAAAGAAGTATGAATTTATTGTATATTTAAGTATTTTACATGTGATGGCATTTGAAAAGCTTAGATCAAACTAACATGAGTTTTTATTTCAAGTAAAAAAGAGAACTACAAATTCTCATACTCCATGAGAACTTCGTGTCTCACAAACTCTAAATTTAAATTCCAAACTAAGCACTCATATTTGTCCAATAGAACACACGAAGAAACATTAGTACCAGAAATTGGGATACAAGGAGGAAGAAGCATTTTGGATAATTGGTTTTCATGTGGTCATGCAAAGCCTTCTGTTTAGGCTACATGGATTTTGAGTATCTTTCGTATACACCAAAAACGGCTTCTTATCTCAGTAGTAAGGCGCGTGGGTTCTCACCTTATTATCGATGGTTTAAATCATCCATCTTTTTTCTTCACCCTAAGGGCACCTTGCTAATCTCACTTGAGGCCTCCTTCTCTCATCCAAGGGCACACCCACTAGTGTGGGTTCAATGGGTTGACATCCGCGTAGGTAGCTTACCAAAAAGACCTTCCATGTAGACCCCCTTCAAAACAGGTTATGAAATTGAAAAAGTAGGAAAAGAAAAATAGACTACTTCTTTTTATGCCGTTCCAACTTTCATGAGTTCTCTTTATCGACCGAAAAACAGAAGCACCAACATGGCAAATAATGCATGCTGGCACTTGGTAAAGCATACCTGGGTGATCGGAATCCAATGTTAAAGTGGGACCCACCAGAGTAACCCACAGGGAAAAGTGTCCTCCCACACGCTGGCTGCTGATCTCTCAACACTGAAAACAAGGGAAAAAAAAAAAAGTTTCATCTACGAGGAGACCTTAGGCTGTAATTATGAAATTGATGGATAGGCATCTTTTGAGGAAACTTATCCAAGCTCTCCCCTCAAGTTTTTATTTATTTATTTATTTTATTATTATTTTTTCAAAGCCAGCTGAGGGGGGTGCGACTTAAGAAAGAACCAGTACACACAAAAAGATAATCCATACAAGTGGGAAGAAGGCCCGTAAAAGTGAGAAAGAAGCCCCGACAAATAGAAAAAAAGCCCACGCAGTGGAAAAATGTGACATACCCAGAGTTCGAATCCTGGATAGACAAGTGAGAGCCGTCGCCATTTGATGTGAACAAGGTTCAAACCCTCATGTCATTAAGCCTCATATTCAGGTTTACCACTTAGCCCACGGTTTTAAAATATTCAGCCCAATCCCTTCCCACTTGCAAGATACATGGAATATTTTCTCTAAAGAGGTTTGGGAGATTAGGCCATAAAATATTTGAATTATAGAAGTGAATGCGACATGATTCGTTCACATCTAGGCGTGGAACTAGAAAATTTTCTCTGGAAAGGCCACTATGTAAAAATGATATATAATTTCCTCTAGCTAAATCAAAGGGGTTTTCTGAATGGCCGCCCCTTGCCCCCCTCTCATTCCGCCCCTGTTCACATCAAAGATTATGACTTATGAGTGTGATAAGATCATTGGTTATTTATCAACCTATTTTGAGACCAACACTTGATCTAAAACTATAGAGCATGTTAGACTACAAAATTCTTGTAGATGCTGCATGGTTGGTTCTCATCCTATAGAAACTATGAGTGCCATAGGGGAATTCAATTTTTATCAATCAAGTATAAAATCCTTGTTTACTAATCAACATTAAGACGCCACTCAGAGCATTTTGGAATTTGATCAAGGTGGCAACCAATTTTCTTTTAGCTAAGATAGGACAACTGATTTTGTGAGAAGGTATGCAACCTCTATAGCCAAGGAATGATCCCTGGGCACTTATGTGAGACTACGGTGATAACGCCATTGATCCATCAGTACATTGGCCAGGGTGGCAATAGTTTCCTCCTTTGAACTGCTACTAGTCTTAGCTCGACAATCAAATGAAATTAAGTCACTGTTAGATTTCTTATCATGAAAAATCCCAACAATGCATACCCATCTAACTTTAAAAATAGAAAATCAAGGGCTAAGATTATCGTATATGATGAATGATGAGTTCACTCCTAATCCAGGTTATATCCCATAATCCCTCCGTTTATCTTGACTGCCATGCATTAAGGTGGACTCCAGAAGATGTGACAAAGGCCTACACTGCTTAGCATATAAGTTGAGATCCATATTCACTGATTTATATATCACATAGAAGACTAGTTTTAATGAGTGATATAGTTGATGAAATTATTTCTTAAAAAGAGCACAATTGTTAATTTGAGAATCTTAGTAGTTTAACCTACAACCTTAACAAAAAATAAAAGAATAAAAAAATAATAATAATGGTGCATTGTTAGAAGGTCAAAATCATATTGTGAACACTCAACCTACCAACTAAAGCACCTAACAATAAACAGCACAAAATTGATTATGCTTTAAAAAATTAAAGAGCTGTACTCTTGAGTGTTTATTTTAAACAGGATCTATGCCTGCTTGAAATGCATGCTAAGTTACGCTAAAGGGTATCTCTCATCGATTTGCATGAAAGGTATTTTTTTTTACCACTGCATGAGACACACTATGACAAATTCCCTCACACTCACTAACTCCCCAAAAATTAGTACCCACTCTAGTTTGATACTAATTTGAATAATAATCACCACCAAATTAGATTTCATGGAAAATGTAATTTAAGGAATTGTTGAAATTCAATACTGAATTGCTGAAAAATGTCGTCTGAATAATATTCACTACATAGTACTTTAATACTTCGGCTTCGAGTCAAGTTTGGAGCAAGGCTCAGATTCAGTTGGAACGGGACCGGACCAAATCCGACCCATTTACATCCCTAGTCCCAATGCATGGAGCCACACCTAAATTGACAGTTTCCATTACATGGTCCTCGTTGTTCATAAAACTTGAGTTTATTATAATAAAAAAAATGATAAATATATGATTTAAACCTAATTTTTTGAATCGTACATTGACCCACATAGATAAGTAGAAAGAGACACATCTTTTGAACGGTTTGGATCTTTCCAAAGGGGACCACATTTGAACAGATGTGATTGGATCTCATGTTATTATGTCTGTATTTTGAAAAACATGCCCACATGCCTTAACGTGGACACTGGACAGGATCTCCTTTACCCATATTTGGGGTATGCATCTGCCCATGTTACAACTTGCAAGTGATATTGACAATTCCCATGTTGGAGGTTCATTGTATGATCTCTGCCGGATTTTAAAGAGTTTGAGATCTCTTTTACCCAAAAGTAAAATGGAGTTTGGGATGTGGTGTTTTAGAAGAAAAATCATTCCAAGTGTTCATCCTCCTTGTGTTGATTATCATGTGGCCAATCATAGCTTGATTTACGTCAGGCTCCACTATGAATAGATATTTTAGTCCAGTATTTATTCTAATTAAAATGATATATACCGTTGGATTGACCATTGGATGAATAATGAGAATAAAGTTTATATTCAACTTAGCATTTGATCATTGAAAAGAATATAAGAATGACTGAAGTCATGAAACTTTGGCCAGCAACTATGAACACAAAAGTGAGTATGAGTTAGGCCAGTAGAAAGTGATTTCTTTTTTTCTTTTGGAAAAGAAGTATATAATTAAAACAAAGGAAAAGAGAAAAGGAAGAGAAAAGGAAAAGCAAAGACAACTACAAAAGAATACTCCAACTCTAATAACCAAGCAGGAGCAAAACTATTCAACTTACTAGAGATAAACTTCAGCTCAGCCAAAATGAAAGACATTATCTACTAAATCTAGATACAAAATAACAAAAAGTATGTGTGTTTTAGTGGATGTTAATTAGAATGTTGAATAGAAGTTCTACTCTTTATAAGACCTTCGAATCATCAAATCAAAATACATGCACTTGTTTCACCGTAGCAATGGTGAAATTACTGGATGGCTTCTGATTCCATTGTTGGATTCACACACTAACAATCTCTTCTTCCTATTTTCCTCTAAATTCTCACAGTTTTTTTTTTTCTCTTCTCATGTTTGTTCCTCTCCCTCCCTCCCTCTCTCTCTCTCTCTCTCTCTCTCTCTCTCTCTCTCTCTCTCTCTCTCTTTTCTGTATCTAAAATTAAGGGAGGTCATAAATTTTTATCCTTTGTTTTTACCTTTTTCTTTTTTTTTGAAAGAAGTTAACTTCCTAGAAATGATTACTGAATGGGTAAGCTATGTTAAAATATGAAGACCTTCAACATACCAAAATCTTCTCATCTCCTGGTCTTTTTTAGAATTTTCTTCCCCCAGAACTCTTAGGGTCTGTTTGGCATCATTGTATGAATGTTTTATTGTGAGAATAAATGAAGAAAATTTTATTTGGCTGGCATTTTCCCTCCCTTACTGCATATCTATAAAATCTCTTCCTCTCTCCCTCTCTAGATTTTCTCACACAAAATGCCTCGCAAATAATTTTTTCTTCATTCATTCTTGGATTAAAACATTCCAAGACTAAAATCAAACAGAGCCTAACTACTAATTTTTAGAGATTTTCTTCTCCTAAAACTTTTTGCATAAGTTCCATTTTTCTAAGTGATTAGGGTTGAATTGGGTAAGTGGGGATGCATGGCCTCCTTTGCCCCCATGTAGTTCCACCCCTACCTCCACTCCTTGATTATCACAGCCAATCAAGTCATCCATCATCCCCACCCAATTTGCTTTCTCATTGATACTTATCCCAACAGCCCCTTTCTTCATCATGTACACCACGTTCCCACCACCTTTTCATGCTGAAACAACTGGGGTTCTTCCCCTTCTCCTCCCATGCTAACAGTTGGGGGTTTTTCATTATCATCAGCACCCAGGCCGAATGCATGCAAGCTTCTAAAAGTCTCCAAAATCTTTCTACTCAAACCCTGGTGAGACCGTAGGGTCCGGCTCATGATGGGCCCTAAGATCAATATTTGTGAAATAGAGTTGGTCAACATTACCTTTTGACCCATGGGAAACCCAGCCATACAGGGCGCTAAGGGAACCCAAGAAGGGATCCCTGGACAGTTGGGTGAGAGACACGGTCTCCAACCAACTATGCAACCCTGGTTCTCAAGATAATTGGAAATTAAAACCCTTCCAGAGACTGATAACCATGCAACCACTTACTCTTCTAAACCTTGGACAGCTTTCAGTTCCCAAATGAATGATGAAAGGATAGATTTCTCAATCCAGAGACTGGTAATTCCGCCCATTCATATCATGCAGTTCCCAATCTATCAAAGGGATGCAATAACAATCTAAGCAAAATATCAACTCCTTTCCAATCCACATAATAAAGATGGAATAAAAGAAAGGAAACAACTCAAACACAAACATGTGATGAATCAAAGAAACTGTTCAGCTCTTCAAAATCTGCACGGCAAATAACTCAAGTAGTCTGAATATATAATCGATTGAATGAATAAAACTTCAACCACGGCCCGACATCCCTTCTTATTGTGTTTATACTATATTTTCTTTTCAAAGTAAGACCCTCATCCTACTTTACATAAAAACCTGCCAGCTTCAAAAGTTACAAGGAAATAAAATTTGAAACAAGTGCAAATTGTTCTTGATAGATGGTCAGACTCAGCATTCCCTATGGCTGTTGGACCCCATAGGCAGGACTTAAAACGGCTTTGGGTCTGCATCAGTATACAATTCCAAAACCAGTGAAAGAAGAGACAAGAAATCCTTTAGAAAGAGTGGGCATCTATGTCCCACATGGATGGTTCCATCCATCAGTACTTAAGGCAGCCAAAGAATACATCACAGGTCACTACCATGGTGTCCGCTGAGAAGAACTTCAGTTTCGTCAGTCACACCAATCTCATCCTCTTCCATATCCAAGTCCTAGGCATCGACAGCCCTACCAGTTTTCACATTTGTTCCAATCAATGTCTTGTATTCCTCCATCTCAAGGCAACCGGCCCTTCTTAAGACCTTCATCAACACCTCTAAACTGGTGGTGTCAGCTTGCTCCTTGCAGAGAGAGAGCAATGCAGCAACGATCGTGGGTTTCGGTCGCCGCATCAGTTCCCTCTCAACCAATGCAGCTTCCTTTATACAGGACACCGCCTTGGAGACCTGCTTCTCCTTGATATGTCCTTCTGCTAAGAGCTCCCACGTGTTGGAGTTTGGTTTCGATCCTGCTTCATGCATTTGATCAAGAAAGTTCTCTGCCTTCGTTATCAAACCTTCTTTAATGTACCAACCCATGAGAATGTTACTGATTCTCGGATCCCAACTTGACTTGCAGGACATCCATTCTCTGTATATTTCTTCCGCTCGCATGATATCTCCTAGCCTGACCAAAGAAGATAATATTGATTTATATCCTATGTTTTGGATGCTAGGGAAGCTTGATTTGTAGTAGTTCCATATCCGAAAAACATCTTCCTTCTTACCTATGTTACTATAAAGACTGATCAGGTAATTGAAAGGTTCTCGATCCCGCCCGGTGATTCTAAGCTCGACATCCTTCAAGCAATTTTCAGCCTTCTCAAAGTGGCCAAGTTTGATGTACATGCTTGCAAGTGTACTATACGTGGTCCAGTTGGCATTGATGCCACTGTCCCGTCTCATCTCATCGACCACGTGTTCCATCTCCTCCATATCTTCCATTGCTGCGCAAGTTGTAATCCAGATATTGTAGGAATATATATCCAAGGGCACGTTACTTTCCCTCATTGCATTGATCATCAGAATTACCCTTTCATATTCGCTGAGGTTCATATAGAGAGTCATCATCACATTGTAAGGAAGTGGTTCTTTGGCAAAACCACCTTTTATCATCCTGTCCATAAGATCCTCTGCCTTCTCCTTCATTGTTGCTTGCGCATACGCATTTAGAAGAGCACCGTGGGTGCGCTTGTCCTTCGAGGCATCAGGAATCATTGAAAAGTATTCTTCAGCACTTGAAACACCATGAACTTTAGAGATCAGATCTAACTGGATTGCAGTGTCACTGGTGTTCAGTCTGAATCTCTCTCCTTGACTGCTCATCCATTCATATATCTGAGACAACAGACAAAAAATTAATAAGCATTTGACTATTCATCAAGCAGACCACACCATAGTTTGAAATTCTGATGAAACTTGAGTCAGGTAAGTTGAGTAGTTGACACAATTAAATTTCAAAGAAAAACTTGAATTTCACTTCAAAACAATATCAAGGACGGATCCTATTAAGGGCTGTTTGGAAACTTTAATTTAATCAATAAGAGCTAATTAGATAAAGGTCTAAGACTAAAAGCTTTAATTTTTAAGCTCTAATTTCCAATCAGTATGTTTGCTATTAACAGTTACAAGGAAAAAAAAAAGCTCTTATTTCATGAGGTGATTGGGGCCCACCTTTAGGAATTGTGGTAATGGAGCCCAGCTTTTAAAAAGTATAATGTAGAACCCAACATTTACGTCATTGTCATAATTTTATGAGGTCTTTTTTTATCTATTTATAACCCAGGGTATCAACCGCCCAGCCCAGCCCAGGAGCTTTTAGCCCTGAGCTCGAAGTACACTGGATTCTGGACAATCGAAAACTAATTCCTAGGGGCACATGCAAACCCTCCCATCCACACGCACTAGGTAAAACTATGAGAGGTGGCCAATGAAAGTAGGCATCGAACACAAGACCTCTCCGCTTCCTGAGGAGCAGAGTCCTCGGCCAACTCAGATGCCAACTGAGATTTTATGAGATTGTTCTCATTCAAAACACTAGTATCCCGCCCCACCCAAATTTTACTCGAATTGGATTTGGTCCGATTAATAATGTGATCAATGCATATGACTGATAATACATATGATTGTGTTGATCACATTATCATTCATGTGCTCAATCTTACCATATAACCAACCAACTAGGGGAGCCCATGCACTGGATTTTCATCCCAAGGGGCTACTATAGAGTTCCACACCCTGGAAATGTACGCGAATATCACACTGATCTACTCAAGAACATGCATTTCATTTCTCCTTGAACAACTTCAAAGCTTACATCTGAATCATCTTGAGCTTATTGAGAATCAAAAGACCCATTTATGAAGGAAACTTAACCCCACCATAACATCAATGAGGGATTATCTGCGAATCTAATCAAATCACACTAATCACAATGTAAATGATAATGCTCTAACACAACTAACAATACAACTTTCAAATCAAAACCCCACATGATCACGGATTCAGAGACGCAAAAAGAAGGGTTCTAGCGAATTTCAATCTACCTCAAGAGCCGGCTTGAAACGACGATATTTGCGCAATTCCTTCACGACGCGGCAAAGGTCCCATTTTGTGAGCTTTCTACCCTCCTCTTCCCACTGCTCCAGAATAGTAGCAGAGCCGAGGCTAGGGTTTTCCATCATCGAGATCCTGCGGTAGAGATGGCTCCATTTCAGGATCGGACGCTTCTCATAGTCGACGGTCCCGTAGCTGTGAACTTGTGAGATGGAGCAGGAGATTCGGATTCTAGGGTTTCGTTGGGGACAACGAAGAATGTGGGACTGGGGACGAAACCCTAGGGTTAGGGTTTTGGAGGAGAGAGAGGGGTTTTGGAGAGGAGAAGGGGAGAAGATGGTGAGGGAATACATGGCTAGGGTTTTGGAGAAGATAACTTTACTAGGGTTTATCCGAGTGCGGGAGGGTGTTTTAACTTAAAGCGTCTCCGAATCAATTCAGGGGGTAGGGAATGGCCACTTACCTCGCTGGGAAGTGGTGGTACGTGGGCCGGCCCATGGGCCACATACAGCACGACACGGCCCATAAAATTCACGGTCGGCACGGCACGACCCAGTTTTCATGCAGAAACATATATTGTCAGATTGATCAATTATAAAATACATGAATAGATGTTATGAAATATTAAGGCCTTTTTATTAATGAATATGCCGGTTGAGTGGTTGAGCCTATATTCTATAGGAAATAAAATTTTCATGGCCGTTGAGGAGCTTCCAAATTTTTTTCAGCTGAAGTCTAAGAGGAACCAAACTCATGTTTGTTTGCATAGGGGGTGAAATGAAATAAAATTAAATGGTCAAATTAAGAGAAAAAAAAAAGTGGAAGAAGTTGAAAGTATAGGCACAAAATGGAAAAAAGCTAAGAGTAACATTGTCTTTTTAGTGCTTTTACTCTCAACTCCTTTCTCTTTCTTTTTATATAATCCTAAATTTTATTCTGGTTTTTCCCTTTGGGTTGGCTTTAGTGATTGCTCAACATGCGGACACCCACGAGAAGAAATTCTACCTAATGATGATGGTGGTGATGGTGATTGAATTCAAATTTTAAAATAAAAAATGAAGTTGCTGGAAGCATATGATGGTAAGTGACCCTTCCGTGTTATCACTCATGATCGGTCTAAGTTGGGCTTAGGAAATTAAGGAACCATATTATTACCTGTCATCAAACCATCCCAGCCATCTATTTTGTCAAAGACTTTTTCTTGTTTTTGCTCTGCTACAAATCACACTCTTACTGAAAAGTATTTTTACTGCCTCTACTAACGCTTTAAAGTTTTGGTAGGAATAACTAGCTAAGGAAATTTAAGAACTCTACCCAAAACTACTCGAGTACATTACCTGCAAGTGCAAGCTATGTTGTATGTCAGCCAAGCAACATACACTATATTAGGTTTGCAAATGGGCCGGGTACAAGCTTGTATGGCACACTCTACAGGGGATGAATGCTTGCTGGAGTACTCTCATAAATAGAAAATATTCAAGTGCATCTATCCCTCACCATAGGATTAGGGATGCTTCCATAAATGGATATTTTCAAATTGTGGTAGACCCATATAGGGAAACGACGGCAGTGTAGTACAGGCTCCCGAGCCTAGTCCCAAAAAGGGTAGGGTCGGGAGCAGAGACACAACAACTGAGTTTCCCCTGTTAGAAACACGTGAAAGACAGGAAGAGTTGTTCTCAAACGGCAAAGCCTTAGTCCTAGAGTTCCCTAATATTAACCTGAAGCTAAAGACCAAAGAGCCGCCCTTGCAGAGGGCCATTTATCTCATAAAATCCCCTCTCCCCTTTTAGAATACCAAAAATATGATTGGATGGACTGAAAGATTTAAATAAGTCAATTAAGATCTTCAACTGTAACAGGCATGGACAAAGAATCTAGAAGGCCCAGCACTAGTACTGAACCATGCAGGGATATTGGGTTGGTGCAGTTGTAGAATTATATAGGATATTCCAAAATAGAGCATAGAAGATGGTCTCAGCCAATATGTTGGCCCACTTAGAAGAAATCTATAATTGGGGTAGATGGAAAGGTCACATTTGGACAAGAGGAGCCAAAAAAAGGAAAAAAACCATTCCACTAGATTATCCTAGCTCTCGGTGGGAATAAACTAAGAGGAAGTACAAAGGCTACATCAAACGGTAAAGATTGGTGGGATCTTAACCGCTGATTCTTTTTTAGATTCAATCCAACATGAATGAGAGTTCAATGAGTGTAATATTAAGCCTCAAGTCAGATCATGAGATGACAAGATTATTGAAGGGTTGCATTGATCAAAAGTGAGCCCAACTGGACCTCATAGAATTGGACTGCACATGTAGTCCACTTGAAGAATCTCACTGTTCTCACTAGGCTTAATAAGTATACCGCTGGGCCTGGCTACTAATATAATCGCAATGGTAATCATGTTTCAAGCCTACATTTCAATTTGAATGACAATCTGCCCACAACTCTTCACGCATCCCACACCACTCATCCACATTACCATAGTGGAGGTATAGACAATTATGATGAGTTATGTGTGGGTGTATCTCCATGTTTAGGCAACGATGAATCATGATAAAGCTTCAAATAAGAAATTTGGAAGAAAAAAAATGTATAAGAAAATTATACGAATTAAAAAAAAAAAAAAAAACAAGTCCAAACTTTTTTAAAACCAGCCAAACTTCAATTATCAGAAGCATTGGATGAAACATTATCTCTCCGTTTCTACGAAACAGGGGATCGGACTCTTTTACAAATAGCTGAAAAGATTACTCATATGAACAAAAAAATTCAAATGAAAGAAACCACATCACTCCCATTCAAAAGGTACCTAAAAAGATAGCCAAAAAAGACAAAGGCTGGTAAAAACAGGAGTAGCTATCTTTCCTTGACCTTTTCTGTGCCCAGAGAAAGGAGCCTCTGCCCATCTTCATCTTTTTTCAATAAAAGAGAACCCAACTATACCAACCTTATCTCTATCCTCAACATCAAGAACCCATGTGATTGCACTACTATCTAACATGGATTTGTAGGGTCCCTAGGTCCTTGAAGGGAGTGTGAGTCTCACATTTTACATCTAAGCCTGCTTGCTTGCCCTCCAACTATAGGAATGTCTAAACCATTGGTCTATTGTTGATAGAGCTTCCTAAAAGCTTGTTTTGTGGACATCAGAATGGGTGTCTGATGGAAAGATGATAATGGTGTAGACCATGGAGGGCTAAGAAATTCTCATTTTAGGGGGTCATTTTATAAAAAAACGAAATCTGAGGGGGTCATGTGTTAGAAAATTAAAGAAATAATAATAATAAATAATAAATTAAATGCACGCAAGAGACGAGATTTACGTCAAAACAATATATTAGATGATAAACATAAAACAAATGAAATGTATAACTCAAGAATCTTTTTAAAAAGCCGTAATCTCTAACACAGAATCTTCTCATGAGAAAGCAATAGTATTAACTTGTTCTTATTTAAGCAGAGCATGCTCACTATAGGAACATTTTCTCCTACTAGCAGCCCGATCATGTGTAGTCCAACTCCATTGGGCCCGCTTGCGCTCGCTTTTAATCCATGCAATCACTTTCACGCTCTTGCCATCCTATGCTATGGTACCATGCCCAATTTTACACTCATTCAGACTTCACTTACTATTACATTGACTTGAATCTCAAAAAGAAATTTATGATTCAAATGCTATCAAAGTTTAAGGCTATTTGATGGGGCTAATATTTTGGCCGACCCTAATCCATTTTCATATGCATCTCTAGATTGGCCCCGTGAGCTGGACTGCATATAAACAAAATACAACCCGAAGTAATAAAAAAAAGTTTTCGCTCAATGTATGCTTTGAGGCCAGTCATTTTTTAACATAGCTAGCTATTCGTGATATAATATGAGAATCCAAATAAGTTTTAAAAAAATGAAACATCAAATAAAATATGATAAGTTGTCCATTTTAAAATATCCAGATCTCATTGATAGTGATTATACCAAGGAGCCAGCTCTTAATTGTAGTTGTGCACTGTGTCGTTTTTTCCTATGCTTTCTCCCTTGTGAATTTTTAGCCTGTTTGGCACACGACTTAAAATAATAAAAATCATGGGCTTACGTTGAACATTGTTCCACATTGGTTGATAGTTGCATCTGAAAATACTAGTCTAATGAAATCCTTATCATGATCAATTTCCAAGGCCAAAAGACTTGTGCCGCTTTGGATTCAACCTTTGGATCTTTAAATTTGTATTCCTTTTCCTTTTTTAATCAGATCATTGACGTTAAGATTTATGTTAATATGAGCAGGATTGTATATAATATAAGCTCTAACTGTATCATGATTGAGATTCCATGTGTATTGCTTTCATAATTCATCCCCCTTAATTTTTAATGAGTTTTAGTTGGTGGGGTTGATTTGGGTTCATGTTGGATTAAGGACTGCAGCTAATTATTATATAATTAATCTGTTGACGTATTTAATCCTCCCAATAAGATAAGTCACAGTTCTTGGAAGGGAGGGAAGAGATTTCTTAAGGATTCCCCAATGAGAAAAATTGTTCAATCTTTTTTACCATTGAGCCTAATGCCGGATTAAAAATGGGAGATTATGTTAGATATTTTATGACGATGATGATGATCACGATCTAGTTGGGACAAGGTTTCCATGATGAAGATAGATAAATAATAATTATAATAAATAAAGATATTAATAGGGCCATGTGACAAAGCAAAAGTTTTTTGAAAAAAAATTGTGTGATAGGGTTTCTTTTTCCACCCATTGAAAATACTAGGCTCTAAGGAGTGGCCATACCTTTGGTCTCCCAAAAATCCAACATAAGATGTAAACCAGTGAAAGCTATACAATAAATTTAGCATTAGATATTGTTTTCTGTCCATTGCAAGATTTATACATAAACATAAAAGATCTAAGATATGATACATAACGGCCTGTTTGGTTCAAGGCATTAATTTCTGATAAGGAATTATGCTTATTTGGGATTTATTATATGCTGTGACATGTCGTATTTCGACATTCCAAATGCATCGTTTATTGCAATAATTCAGAATTCTAAACCACATGAAAAGGCAATTTTAGCCTTATGAATTCTAGCATTTCAAATGCTTTAGAGGGGGCAATATTTGAAATTCTTATAATTTTTCCAAAAAAAAATTCTCACAATTCTTCTAAACAAACAAGTCCTAATAAGATTTTGAAATTAATTTTATTATTAATGTCGCTCGAATGGTTAGGCACTTCTCTCCTACTACAATAATGAGTGCTAATGATGAGGTACTTGGGCGACTGTAGTGGGTTTTTAAGTATATACAAGTTAGAAAAAAAACTTTTATTTGAATTTATAAAAATATATATATATAGTTTTAAATAGCTCTTATAAATGAATTAAGAAAATAGAATATGTGGTTTCTTTATGTTAATTATAAATAGAATTTGACTCGAAGACGACAAATCATTACCATACGTGGGATCAGATGGCAGAGTCACGCCAAAGGAACTTGGAAGCTGACACTTGTCATGTGGTCCACGTAAGAAAGGCATCCCATGTGAAGTTCCGTCACGTGGACTCGCTTCGCTTCCACACGCAAAATGAATACACTTTTGAGCCTATAAAAGGAGACACAACACAACACAACACAACACCCTCATCTGTCCTGTCACATTTCATTTCGGTGCCTTTCCCTATCCTTATACCTTGGCTTTGCCTTTCTAATTAAGAATTTCTAGTTTGTAGGTAGGCACGTAGGGACCACTATGGATGTGGCTTTGAACAATGTTTCATGGTGCATTGATTGATTGTCAACAAAATTTAATTTAATAAAAATCATTCAAACAAATTTTAGAATTCAAAATTTCTAAAACCTTTATATTATTATTAGAAATTTTAGATAATAATAATTTCTATTAGAAATGCTTGCAACCAAATATCAAGAAAGTTTAATTGCAAATGATAGCTTCATCCATACAAATGAGAACTTGGCATTCAAACCACAACTTCAATTCTGACCATATCTATAGCATGCCGATTGATGATAATCTTCAAACAAGGGTGGACCGTAAGTATAGTAATATGAGACTGAAGCCCCTGCCAAATCTGAAAAAGTTAGAATTTTTAAAAACCCTCCCCTCTAGATTCTAAAAATTATTATACATTTTCCTTTTACGTTTGCCCATTTCTCCAATATCTTTTTTATATAGAGTCTCCCTACGTTGAATTTCCTGGGTCCATCCTTGTCTTCAAATAACCACTTTTGATCTTACTCTCATGTCTAATTTATTGCTATCACCTGTTGAGTTTTTTAGGAAGATATAGTCATTTCCTTTTATTTTTAGGAGTTTTTCGTAGCTGTTGTTTGGGTTTAGGTTAGTTTGTTCTTAATCATTGATTATCTCATTGGTCTTGATCTTTTGTACCTATTTTGGTTTTAATGAATACCATCTTTAAACCAAGAAAGAACATAAAGAAAGTTTGAGTGGAACAATAGTGGAGGATCCAACTCCTATGAGAAATCTAGGATCTCAATTGTAAGAAAACAAACATGGTTGAAAATTTTCAAATATCCACTGTTGATTTGGGAAGTTAAAGTTTGATGGGACAGGTAAAAAGATGCTCATACTTTCAATGGAAGCACTCTAATGATAAGTGCACTGTTTACAAAATCATCTGCAATCCCACTTACTTCTGCCTCTATAATGCGTTATACAGGTGGCCCACTTTGCTTTTAGCTACGGACCACTACCGGACAAGGTAGACAAAAAAGGTTTGTGCCCATGAAATTCATGCATGCTACATTATATATGTATACAGATACTTGACTGTTAAGTTTCAAAAAGGGAGAGCCAAAACAAGAATGAAGTACCGGTGTTATCATTTATGTACTGTATGGGCATGTGATACATTGTCATTTGATAGTATAAAGCATGTTTAAAATTGGAGGACCATCATGATCACGATTCCTCACTCTTTGGGAGTTAAAGATTTTGGTATCGACCCCGGTTCTTTCATCTTCAGGAATCGAGTGTTAAATTCACTTGTGCTACCACCTAAGAGTTATAGGGATTTTACTCGGCTTCTCAATGGGTCTAGAGAAAAGTGTCAAACCCAAAAGGTTGGAACCCTCAGTGAGCAAAAAATTAAAAATAAAAAATTAAAGGACCATTGTATAATAGACTTTATACATGTTTTTGGCAACCTACAAAGTTACAGGGTTCTTTACGATTTAAAGAAGAATGATAGAAAGACATGACTCAATTGAATCAAATTACAAGAGCCTGAAGTTTATATTATGGCACTCTATATCTGACTTCCCTCCTCATAGGAAGGAATATTAGGGCAGGGTTGTGTAGTGCATGTGGAAATAGCAATCCACAATCTTTTAGGTTTTTTTAATCTACCCTTTCTACCTTTCATTGGAAAGCCCTTTTTTTTTTTTTTTTTTTATAGATTCACAAAAAATTGAACTGATATAGACGTTTTTCATCACTAATTGATAAACCTTCTTCTAGTAGGTGAACCTCACCTACAAGTCATGTGTTTGTTTTTAAATGATTACTCTGCTTTGATCATAAGATGTCCCCGTATTTTTATAAACTTTAATACTCACAAAGTACATGATATTTTGACATATGGTATACGATCTTTCGAGATAATTATAATTTTGACAAATTACTACTCCATCATGGGGCCGCATAGAGATAATTCCGACTATTCAAGATAAATCTCATCCCCTCCGAGGATAAATCCTCAAAATTTAGTTCAATAAGAGTGGGTGGCACCATCCAACTGAGCAAATATTGAGAACGTAATTGAGCATTAACATGGCATTTCTATTTAAATTTAATGATGTTTCCTTAAAGGGGATGTGATTCATCTTAAACAATCCAAATTATCTCTATGTGGGCCCCCCACGGCGAAGACCCTAACTTGTATTACACCCATGTAATAGACGTGATAGGGAACCCCAACCCGACCAAATATGAAACCTCTGTTTCCTAAAAATAGGGAGATACGAAACCATTTCATCCAATCTTAAATCGGAGCCAACTGCTCAAAATTTCTTTCAGATATTCCTCCAAACAAACACGGCCTAACAAGATTCACCCAATTAAATCATTAATTTTTCTTTTCTTTTTTTTTTTTTAAACTAAAATCAATGGTTTAATGATCCAAAATACCAAAACCCAACCCACATCCAACTGATGGCATGCTTCAAGTGGGCCCCACACAACCTAGGCCAATGTACTTTTAAAAAAAAAATATATCAAACCCTAGTATTTTATTTTTTTAACCCTATCAAGCAATTAATATAATTCCCATCCTATCTGCTCACTCTCAGGTGCCACATGAATTTTTGATATTCGGACAAAGCTTTCTGTCCACAGGGTCTTACATAGACACCTACTATAATAGTCGTCTACATAATTAACTACTCAGTTCGTACAGCTCCTTGTATAAATGAGCTTTTTCCCAATGTAGCACCTTCAAATAAACTAATTCCCATAATAGCACCCATTTGAAAATAATTCCCAGAATAGCATCCCGAGCCTACGTGGCATCCCGAGCCTAATAAAGTATGAAGAGAGAGAGGAATTAAGCTGGGATGTTTAGAAAAGAGAGAGAGAACTGAGAGAGAGAGAGAGAACAGGCGGTGAGAGAGAGGACTGAGAGGGAGTAAGGGAAGAGAGAGAGGAAGACAGAGAGAAAAATAGAAGAAGAGGAAGAAGAAGAAGAGAAGGAAGAATATTATGAGCCACAATAAATGAAGAGTTATGATGATATTATCAAAGAGGTATATGGCATCTCCAGCCCATGTCCACTCTCATCTCTCCATCACCCTCATCCCTCTCGATCTCTCCCTCTGCTCCATCTTCCTCCCCAGACACCCGCCAGCACGCCAGACGCACGCTGGCAGCACCCCCGGGCCCACACGCAGCAGCAGCCACCTTCTTCCTCCTCTGGACGCCGCCTCCTCCTTCATCTTCAGGTACACCTTCTCTTCCATCTCTGTCACCTGCACCCACGCACACACCCATTGCACCTTTTCTTTCTTTCTTTCTTCCTCTCCTTCTTCCTTCCTATCTCTTTCTCTCTGTTTTCATCTCTTCCTCCTCTCTTCCCTCTCCATTCTCTCATTCTCCCTCCATCGCCTGCACCTGTACAGCCGAGCCCCTCCTCTCCTTTCTCTTCCTCCCTCCTTTCTCCCCAGCGCATCACTGTTGCGTGTCCACTGCCGCCACTACCACCCCCTCTTTCTTTCTCTCTTCCTTCCTTTCTTTCTCTTTTCCTTTTCTTTTCTTCTTTCTTTTCTTCTTTCCCTTCTTCCTGCGCTGCCCACACCCTGCACACCGACCTTCTCACCACACTTCATCCCCATCTCCATCACCTCCACGCACGACACCTGCACTTCTCTTCTTCTTTATTTTCTTTATTTTCTTTTTTCTCCTTCTTCCCCACCACCTGCACACACCCACACTACCTGCCCTGCATCACCACCCGCCTGCACACCTTCTTCTCCCTTTCCTTTCTTCTTTCTTCTTCTTCTCCTCTTCTCCCCTGTCTCCCTCCACAGCACCTGCACCCAGACCCACCTGCGCACGCCATCTTCCTCCCCCTGCCGCTGCTTTCTTCTTTCTTCCCTTCTTCCCTTCTTCCTTCTCTTCTTCTCCTTCCTCTTCTTCTATTTTTCTCTCTGTCTTCCTCTCTCTCTTCCCTTACTCCCTCTCAGTCCTCTCTCTCACCGCCCGTTCTCTCTCTCTCTCTCAGTTCTCTCTCTTTTCTAAACATCCCAGCTTAATTCCTCTCTCTCTTCATACTTTATTAGGCTCGGGATGCCACATAGGCTCGGGATGCTATTCTGGGAATTATTTTCAAATGGGTGCTATTATGGGAATTAGTTTATTTGAGGGTGCTATTTTGGGAAAAAGCTCTGTATAAATCTCCTTTCTCATTCAAAAAGACACATTCCGACGAAACGCCAAGAAACCATAAAAACCCAAGTAAGTGAAATGAATAGAGCTCCAACTGAAAAACTGCTTCTATCTTCTTCTCTCATACAGACTTCATTATAATCTCTCTTCATCAATGGAAGAATACGAGCTGAGCTCCACGGAGATCTAGTACAGATTTCTCGGTTTTTGATCGATCGGATTCTCAAGTTCAAATATTTTTCCGCTGTTTGAAGAAGGCGATGATTTTAGCCGTTTAAAAACCCTAGATTCGTGTCTTTGTACTTTGTAGATCTCTCTGTGACTGTAAAAGGCGGATCTTTTTGGTGTGTGGTGGTGCTCTGGGTCAGATGCGGTTGGATTTGGAAGTGATTGTTTAGAGGAACGCCGGATTTCGTGAATTTTGAGCAGAGGAATGTTGGATTGGATTGGTATGGAGGTGGTTTAGAGGTGGATATGGATGAACATCGTGGATCGTTCGTGGCGGTGAGGAGGATTTCTCAAGGGCTGGATCGGAGCAGCGAGTGCCACTCAACTTCTGGTATGTAGTACCTCTCACTGTTTTGTTCTTTTGGTCTCCCTTTGGAAAATGCGGTTGTCTACTTAGCTCCGCTTGAAATGAAGCAAGATTTGGATTTGGGAAGTTGGATGTTGCTGATGTGTTTCTCTGTGGTTTTTGTCAGTTCTTTCTTGAGTCCTTGTTTCTGGTTCTAGTTTGAAAACTGGTGCAGGTAGTGTTTGTTTTGATTTCTTTAAGAAATTCATAGTGTTGAATTATGGGTATGTAAAAACTGGTAGCTGATAGCAGCATTGCATATCTGGGGCTGTTGGATATGTTTATTTAGGTATCTGGATTGAGGATTGCAATTCTGGCTGGTGACTGTTTCTGTCACTTGTTCTGGATGCTGTTTACTGCGTCGAATGCCCAACATCATTATCATCAATTGGATAATGATTTTTTTTTTGGTTGAAGAATGGTAAACATTGAATTCTAGCTAGTTTGATTTCCTGGTCAGATGCTGCTCCATGCACAGAGAAGAGAAGATAAATGTTCATTCTACTCGAATGTTTGAACTGACGTGCTTAGGCATTTTATTTGAGCTAGCTTGATTTCATAGTTACATGCTGCCCCATCATTCTACTGAAATGTTTGTTCTGATTGGGCTTTGGGCCTTTTGGTGCATCGAATTTGATGTTGATTTGGGGTTGAAATTTTGGACAAGTGGGATGCTTTTTAGGGCTCATTCGATGGATAGAACCCTGTCATAGAATCCATGGTTTTCCTAATTGTGTTTAAGTTATGGAAGTGAAATTCTTGCAAGTATTCCATGGAATTGTGGAACCTTTTTGAAGATTACTCCTGCCCTCATAAATAGGTGTTGTTATTTTAGAGTTCCACGGTGCTGAGGTTTTGCTGTGACAAGATTCTATTGATACCAGGATTCGGTGCATCCAAATAGGCACTGATACTGTTATTGATGGTTTCTATTCTGGCAAAAATGATAAAATGAACAGATAAGAATCTATGCACCAAAATATTCAAAAAAATTATGATAAAGGATGCATTGGAAAACAAAAGCAGGTGAAGAAATTGGCTTTCAGAGCTCTGAATATGTATACTTGTCAGAATGCTATTTTTTTTTTTATTACTATTGTAATCATAGCTGCACTAACCCACATGACAATGGACTGTTTATACACCACACAGGGTTGTGATATATCTAGAATTGATATTCTATTTTCTATTTTGGCCATCTAAATCAGCTGTATTTTGGGTTAATGTAGCATCTTTTTCTCTTGTCAATTTAGCATCTATAGCATACATTATTAGTTTCTAGCAGCACAAAACCTTTTGTTTTCAAGCTACAAACTAGTGTGCAGGTTCTTCTGTCTTTATTTTATTTTATTTTAATTTCTACTTATGACCTTTGCACTATGCCGCATCTAGGTCTTTGCAATTGATTATATACCGTCTAGAGCAACTTTTTGTTAAATTGTTTTCAGGGCATTATGCTACCAAAACTTAAGGCTATCTAATATGTTGTTATTCTGGGGCCTTTACTTGATAATAGACTTTCAACTCAGGTAGTCATGCTACCAAAACTTATTATATTTAAGGCTACCTCAATTGTTGTCATTATGGGGCCATTACAGGATATTAGACTTTCGACTCAGGTAGATAACGTTTTGATGGTAGTTTGAAGTTCTGAAAACTCAAGTTCAATATTTGCCGATCTGTATTGCTATTTGCTACAGCTGAGGTTGTGGCAGGGTCATCGGCATGGATCGGAAGAGGCCTTTCTTGTGTTTGTGTTCAGAGGAGAGAGAGTGACGCTCGTTTATCATTTGATTTAACTCCTTCCCAGGTAATTATGTCTAGTTATTCCTTGAAGCTTTTTAAATCTTTTGTTTCCTCATATCTGTTTGCATGTCACAAGTCTATGATCTATGGCTGTGTGCCATTTGTCAAGATGCATCTTCGGACCTAGTTATCAAGAATTTTCCTGATTTATTGTTGTTATATTGATCGATGTCTCTTGCCAATTTATTTATTTTTCCTGTTTCTTGGATCTATAGTAGTTAGAATTTGAAAGAAAAGGTGTAATATGATTTTCTTTTATTTCACAATCTGTGAACTAGCTTAAACCTTTAAATATTGTTAAGAGTTTCTTCTCGGAGTGATGATTGTTTATCTGATTTAACACTTACGGGAAAATTAAGATTTTGAATAACTTTGCTTCTCTCTAGACATCAGTAGAGAATGGGTACTATACCTTTCGTATTTGAATTTAAAAATGTTGAGAAATGAGGGTTTATTGGTAATTTTAGGTTAATGGGTTTATTTCTAAGTATGATAATAAGTTTGTCTTAGATTAGAAATATGAGTTTGTGTTATATTGGGGTAAGTATTATTACGTGACTAGCATTTCTTTCTATACTTTTTTATAATAATACGGATCAAAGAATTGTATCAAGATGTACCACTAAAACTTCTATTGGAGAGGCATGAAATGCATTCACATTTGGAGAATTTGATTGGTGTGATTGAAGCGATCTCTGATGACACTTGATGACAGTTTGTCCATAGTAATTACACAGTAGTCATCTGGGTTTGTCGGGAATTGATTTTGGGACCCTGAGTGGGTGGATGACTGGATGGGCTCAAGAATGAGGTTGAGTGTGGCCAAGGCCATGGCCACATTCATGGTTGTTGGGCTAATGCTGCTGTGCTTGGTTGTAGAACTAATCAAATTCATTTTGATGGCAACATTAGCTGATGGCATTTTGCATCTGGCATGGACAATTGATCAGTTAGTCTAATTTCATGATTGAGGAGGAGTGCTTGAAGCTCCTGAATGTGACAATATCAATACGGGTTGTCAGAGAAGTTACCATAGATTTATAATCTGGAGTCAACCCACAAAATATATGCAAAAAACTCATTTTCAGCTACTGGTTTTTTGAATGACAGCAAGTCAATCAGTGATATATATGCCTCATTGAAGATGCCCTTCACTTCTGTAACTGAAGTCGAAGTTGCATCATCCTGACACAAGATTGAGCAGAGAATGATTCTGGCAAGCACTGTAAACTCTGGCTGTGCACTCCTGAGAGCAAAGAAAGAATCCAGGATGGTAGCATCCTGTTTTTGCCATGTTTGATAAAATTGATTTAGCTTCAAGTCACCACTTGAATTGGTGATGGCTTTTGGATAACCGGGCAGCAAGCTGTTGATGTACCCAAAAGATTATAGCTATGGAAGATTGGGAAGAATTGTGATCGCCATAATAATTAGTTGGCTGAGTTCAGGTAAAGTTGTGTGATGATGGTGAATATTTAGTTCTGTTGCATTTAGTGCACATGAGAGGGGACATTGTGTGTTTTGGTAGCCTTTGTAGGTGGGTATGGATCACCAGGCTCCTTTACATATGAGTTCAAGGTTCTCAGCTGTCCTCCTGAGATCTATTGCATTGAATTTTTAATGGTTCAGTTGGTGTCCCTTGTATCATGAAACTGGTAAACTGAAAATACGAGTTTGGATGTTTGAATAACAATTTGAAAGGTCGAATGAAGGGATAGTAGCTGAACAGTTTGGATGGATTTCATTCTGTCAAAGATACAAATGCATCTCAGACCTAGTTATTAAGAGTTTTCCTGATCGATTTTTGTTGTTATGTTGATATTTCTCTTCCTGATCTATCATTGGTTTTCTCTTCAGTTTCTTTGATTGACAGTAATCAGAATCCAAAACATGTGTAGTATTTTATTTAAACAACCTGACTTAAACTGAGTTCCTTCCAAGAGGACGTTTACTCTCAGTTAATCATTAAATACAAACTTGCTGCCTTAGAGTCAATATATTCACAATGTTGTTGTTTTATTTCGATGTCTCTTTATTCCGCCCCCCCCCCCCCCCCTTCTCTCTCTCTCTCTCTCTACACATATGAAAAGTCTACTCATGTTGGAAATTTTCTTCTGTCTTTTTTCCTTTTCTTTTATTTTGGGAGGTGTTTCAGGAGGAATGCCTGCATAGGCTACAAAGCCATATAGAAGTTGCATATGATAGTTCAAATCCGGACCACCAGGTAGGATAAACTGAGAATTACGTTCAGTGCCTAATTAATTGAACTTGTTAATTCTGTATTAATCTTTTTGGTAAGGTTTCTACGTTATTAATGATACCAGGAAGCTTATCACTGTCATAAATTTGCTTTAACAATTTAGGTTCACATGCGCTGTATCATGATCTTATTACTGGTGGAACCTCACTGTTTTAGTATTTCAAAAATCCAATTGTAGGAATATCAGTTTATGCTCTCTCTCTCTCTCTCATTCATATATGAAAGGTGCAACTGCTCCATTTAATCACAGAGGTATTCTATTTAATAAAAAAAACCCAATGTTTTATAAAGTGAAAGAACAATAAATCTCCAATCCCATGTCCTAACCCTAATAATAGACGATTATGTTGACCTTATCTAACTTCTTTAAGGTAAAACTAAGTTACAACTTATCCAAATTGTGCAATGTTGGGCTTGTTGTTGGAAAGGTAACCTGACATGCCATAACCCATCAATTGCGAACAATTTCATGTCATTCGGGTTTCACTGGACTTGGCAGAGGCTATGAAGTTGTCAAACTTCTTGTGAAGGAAAGTGCTCAGAGACTTTCTAAATTTAGTTTTTCCATGAAGCTGGTAAACTTGGTCCAATGCTCTACTTCCTCATTTATTAGGTTCGAATGGGCTTTCATTACTTCAGTTATCAGATGTCTCCAAAGAGTCTTTTCCTTACTATTGGTGAACCTTGAGTTTGTTTTATATGAAAGTATGATTATATTACCACATTTATAGCTGATGTGGTGTAGGAAGCATTGAGATCTCTTTGGTATGCTGCTTTTCCTGGAGAGGAACTTAGAGGTTTAATATCTGAGCAGTGGAAGGAAATGGGCTGGCAAGGGAAGGATCCAAGTACAGATTTCAGGTAAATCAACTTATCCTTGTCCTTCCTACAAAGACATTTTCTAAGATTTATATTATTTAAAAAAAAGAGAGGCCTAAATTATGTTGTTAATATCTCTTCTAGGGTGGCTTGTGTATTCTAAATTTGTCTTTATTAATATTTTTCATAGGGGTGGTGGATTCATATCATTGGAGAACTTATTGTTCTTTGCCAAAAATTATCCGGTACATCATTTTCTTTCCTCATTTGTCGTTTTTTCTCTTGGATGCTTGAAAAAAGATGTTCAATGTGTATTTTTCCATCTTCATTGAATGACAAATTCTATGCATTTTTATTTAAAATTCCTTCCTGATTGGGAAGTTCTTAGATTCTTAATTTATCTTAAACTTAATGTTCATTTTCCTGTCATCTAGAAATTTGAAAAGTTTCTTTTTCAATATTAAAGTTTCTACATGATTAGAAGTTTCTGTGATATGTTAGTAAGGAGATATATTTTCAGGGTAATTTTTTTAAGACACATGATTTTGTTAAGAGGATAAAATGCTACTGATCCATAACAGAGAAAAATACTATGATATAACAAAAAGAGTCCCAAAATGTTAAAGGGACTAATGTAACTCCTATAGCAAGGTGCCTTGATTTAATGTGGGCTTATCGAGTAAGTACACAAGGAAGATCAACAGTATTACATTAGTAATTTGCAAGCTGCCATAGAAACGCCCACAAGAGTAAATGCCATAAAAGTTCCACTCGTGGTCTCCATAATGCATGTTCCAAAATGCCCCAATACAAACGAGAGAGAGAGAGAGAGAGAGAGAGAGAGAGAGAGAGAGAGAGAGAGAGCAACTTTATGAGCGTTGGCTGTGTTCGAATGAATTCCATCTGTGGTCTCTAATGTTCCAGCATGTGCATCAACAAATATGGATCTATTATTTAATTAAAGAAAGAGACAAGAAGCAATACATGCGATCTCTAGTCATTCAGTCCACCAACATACTGGATCCGGGTTTACCCAAAAAGTTCCTCCAAAACTTAAGTTGAGATATTGCATAGGGAGAACCCTTGAGGCTGGCCTCAGTGGCAAGAAGCCATCCTTTATTAGGGCGATACAACAATATTTGGATGAATATAAAGAAATGTTTGGGTCCTTGCAAGTTGCAATTCTATTTCATACTTCCTGGTGACTCTAAAAATGTGCAATCCGAGGTTGCAGTGTTTAGTACACCATCTTTCCACGTTTCTGGGTTGCTTTACTCATTTTTCATGTAACCCAAATACTTGCGAATGAAAAAAAAAAAAACTGTCACCTTTTTCTTACAGAGATTGAAACCTTGAGTAAACATAGATTAGGTTGTCAGACAAGTTATGGGTTCTTCAGGGTACACATGGATTGTGAAACTGGTGAAACCACAAAAACTGGAAAACTGTACTAGGAGTGAATCAGCAGTACTCAAAATCAGTAATTTTCGAAACAGGTAATTCTGTTACAGGGTAATCTGAACTGCATTGATCCGGTAAATGAGGATGGGCAAACTATAAGCTACTGATGTGACTGTTGTCTACCAAGAATCTAGATATTTTCCATAATATATTGTTACTAGCCCATGATATTAATGAGATAATTGCCAATAATTTAGAGATGGTGCTTTTTTAAAATTGAATAATGAATAGAGAAGGAAAAGTTAAAAGCACCTAGTGATTTGAGCACTTATGTTGTACTTTTTCTTTGATCACTTTGCGTTACCTCCTGATTTGTTGGCTTTGTCACTCCTCTTGAATTGTTTATCTTAGAGGATGCTTTCCTCCTCTCCTGATTGTATTTCTGTCCAAGGAAACCAACCTCTTTTTTCCCCTTACTGCAGAAATCCTTTCAGAATCTTCTTTGGAAGCAGGAAGGTGTCAGATCCATGTGGGAGTACCCATTTGCGGTAGCTGGTGTAAACATTACATTCATGCTCATTCAAATGCTAGATCTCCAATCTGGTTAGTGTTTGTTGGAAAATATAACAATGGGGTTTGGGGAAAATGCAGGAGGCCTTTATATTTGTGAACAAATTGATAGAAGCACTTTTCTGAGCAAATTAACCTTTATGTGTACCAAGAGTACATTAATAGTTGTGTGCCATAAAGGGGTTCTATGAGGACACTCTTGTCTTCTACTGCAGTTTTTCGTGAGCTCATACTCTTGAACTAGTTCAGAGTTTTGTTTTGTCAAATTGGAATATTGTGGGAATTTTATTTTGTGTTTTTCATAAACTTAAATACCTTTGAACTTTGAAGTTTAGACTTTCATTTTTCAAATTGGAAGTTTGTGGGAATTTCTTTGAGTTCAGAGTTTTGTTTTTCGAATTGGAAGACTATGGAATTTCTTTTGTTTTGATAAATGAAGTATTGCTAATGCTACCTCGGGAACCACAGCCAAACCACGGACAATGATGGGGGCGGTTTTTTTGAGGCTACTTTCAGGTATGTCTGAAGTTATGATTTGTGATACTCTTACTCTGACATTTAAGTTTGTCTAACCAAAACTTAGAGTAAGCAATTAATTGTTTAATGCACGCTTGTGTGTGCGTGCGTGTGTGTGTGTGTGTGTGTGAGAGAGAGAGAGAGAGAGAGAGAGAGAGAGAGAGAGAGAGAGAGAGAGTATTGTGCAGTATAATTTTTCTCTCATACTTTCCCAAAGTGGAAAAGCGGAACTCAGAAAGCCAGCCCACATAGATGAGATAATTCTTTGTTGATGTTAATGTTGATTAAAAAAGGCTCGGGCACCTCTCATTTGTGACCTTGATACCCAAAACACTCAAATGCATCAATTTGTGTATGATGGTTGTTTTGTCTTTATATTTATTTATTTATTTTGAAATTTCTGTGTTTCATGCATTTGTTAACTGAATGTGTGACTCAGTTCGATCATTTTTGACAACATGAGCTTTAAGCCGTGGATTTGGTAGTTGGTACTAATTTCCAATAGAAAAAGAAGGGAAAGTGAGAAAAATCTATATTAGGCTGTCAATTTGACGACAAACGAGAAGTGATTGTGTGGGTGCTGTATCATAATCTTGAGGCCATAGTTCCCAGCCTATCTACCAAGAAAAGGAAACAAGGAGGGGACTCCTTTTGTGTAATTTAGTGGGCCCAGGAGCAGAACCAGGCAAATTTCCTTAGGGAGCCGCTATGTACAAAAGGAAGTTTTTTTGGGGTGTGTACATGAGCGCGCGCGTGGTGGTGGTGGTGGTGGTGGTGGTGTGGGGGGGGGGGGGGGGGAGTAGGGAGATGGGGATGGATGAGATATATGAAAAAAATATATAAAATCTTTATCACGTGGGGTTTCACAAAAAATTAAAGGGTCTTTCCACAATTTCTCATGGCCACCCCCCTGGTGTGAAAATATATATATATATATATATATATATATATAAAATTCCTATCACATGGGGTTTTACAAAAATTTAAAGGGGCTTTCCACAATTTCTCATCCCCCACCCACCCCGTGCCAATGTTGATAACATAAAGGGCCACATCACCTAAGTAATGCCTTTGACAAGGCTTCATATACCTGTTTGGGCCTTCCACCTATCAGCTTAAGTTTTTGGGTTGGCACATGGTTTCTTACAGCCAATACCTAGTTCCACCCCTGAGTCGGCTTTGGGTGCTGCTAAAGCCCCTTGGAAGGTGGCTGGTGTGGTTGGGGAGATTTTGGATCTCGCTAGAAGTCTGCAAGTCTCCTTTTCCCACATTGACCGGAGTGCCAATTCTGAAGCCCTCGCCTTGCCAAGGAGGGTGGTTCTCCTCCTAATTTGTTGGTTATAGTGTTCCCTATGTAGTTTTGTAAATTTTGTTTATTCTTTCCTTTGGGTTGGGGCTTGGGTTCATTTTTTGATGGGTCTTGACTTCATGCCTTCTTTAGTTACGGTATACCTCTCCTATACCGTATAGCTTTCTTTTTTTAATTAATACAGTCACTTTTTGAAGAAAGAAAAGGAAAACAAGGAACGGATTATACTGCAAACATTTTTTTCCTCCTCATTTTGGGATAAGTTCTTGCCATTATACCATAGTACCGGCCATGTTGTCTGTTTCATGTAGATCAGAAGAAAAGGAAAAATCCATTTCCTCTTTTATTTTGGATTCCTATCATTCATGGAGTTCAAAATTGAGTGCTTTGTGTTATCATTTCTCTAAACATAGAAAAAGAGCTCGATTTATCTAGACAAGCACAGTCAATCACACACAGGTATCCATTTTTTCTGTAGTTTCTAAGATGTTCCCATAGCACAGTTGGAACTTGGAAGGTGCTTATGTGAGGTTGTGGGTTAGAGCCATGCTACCAATATAAAAAAATCTAAATTAAATTTGGAATATGTTGAACTAGGGTACCTGATTTGCCGGTTTGCTTGTTTTGAGTTTTGCTTCACTGTAATTTGCCTTTTGTAGGACCAAAACTTTGGAATTAACCCAAATCCCTAAATACTATTTTTGTGTTTGGTTTCTAATTCTACTGTAAGAAAATGGATGGGCAGTTTTGTGACTCTTTTGCCATTTGTAATAATGGTGGAATAGTTGTTTACCATCATTAGTAAGCACATGGATGGTTAGTAAGGATAGATTTGAAGAAGTGCACCTTGTCTAAGGATTTGGCCTCGGATAGATTGGAATGGAAAATCAAAATTAATATAGCTGACCCCAACACGGTTGAGACAAGGCTTTGATAAAGATGATGATGAATTGTTTACTAATACTGTAGCAGTGTGCTGTGTGTCAAATGCATTAGGTGACTATCATATAGACTATAGAACATATTCGCTATTTTCTTCATCAACAGCTCCTGGCTGATGGATTCCATGCACTGGCACTTGTGTGTGTGACTCTGTGTGTGTGTGTGTGGCTTTTTTCTTTTTTAACTTTGGCTGAAACTCATGTAACAGAAAATGAGCGGGCTTTTGATCTTTTATACTGCATAGCATTCAAGTTGATGGATCAGCAATGGCTTGATATGCATGCCTCCTACATGGACTTCAATGTATGAATCTGATAGCTCTATTTTATTTGTCCAACCAAGTTTTCACACTGGTAACTCATCTACTCCTGCTCTTTTTGTTTTTCCAGACAGTGATGAAATCCACACGACGTCAACTGGAAAGAGAGCTGCTGCTTGAAGACATTACACGTCTAGAGGACATGCCTTCCTATAGCCTTCTTCAGTAGTGTAGCAGCAAATCTGAGTGAACTCACCTTGAAGATCATCAAGTTAACCTGAATCCAACCAAGAATAAAATTGATTAGACTCACCTGGGTTACTTGACTCGATGCCCTTTTGGCTTACATGGGTAAGTCAAGTTATAGAACTATGATTGGGCATTGGGGTCTTTCCACTTAATGATTTAAGAAATGGGCTTTTTTCAAGGCTGCATTTACAATGATTCAAATGTAATGCAGTAATAATGTCTTTCAATCTTAAAAGTACAATTACTTCTTGAGCCTGAGACAGTACAATGATTTAGTGGCCAAATGCCCATTTTGAAGCTTAATTAGCACAGGTTATGTGTTAATGGAAAGTGTGCAATTATTTACTGCCTTTAGATTGAACTTCATAGTAAAAAGAATTGGTTTCCAGTTGATACCATGCAGATTGGAGAAGATAATTTATACTCCTGTGTTCCCAGTACTTTTAAGACATGGATAAGGGTTTCACAAAAGACACTGCGAAGTAATCTTAATGACAAGAAATAACTTTTTTCTTCAATTTGATCACTGTGAAACGATGGGCCTTTTGACTAAGATCACGTGTAGTATCCGTTCTTATCAGTTTAATAGAGATATCATGATGAAGAAAGAAAAATGATCTCTCTTGTATTTTATTAATCCTGCTGTTCCATGTTACCTTTACTTCCTTGTGGCAGCCAACCAAGGCAACCTAACAACCCTTCACTTTTCCAGGGGACTTTGTTGTTCCTGATAAGCTGAGCTAGCAGCACAAGATAACATAGATTGACATGTCGGGCCCATGGAAGATGGATCAAGAGCACAATGTTTAACAAGATGTTAATGCAACCATGCCTAGCCTACCAAGATAGAATCATCAGTTGATTACTACACAAATTTAGGCCGCTGCACTGGTAGGGCTTTACCCTATTGTACTCCCTTTGAAAGACTTCCCACTCCAGGCGTGCTGGGACAAAAAACCTGATCTGAGGGGACATGTTGAGATTGGCCACAGAATGACCTTGGAGGTCCAATTAGCCATTGGTTGGTGGATTCTTTTCTCTCTCTCTCTCTGTTTTTTTCCTAAGGTAAACACACACACTCACCGTCCCCCATCGTCCGTGCTACAAACTAGGTGCAGGGATTGATTTCTGGTTATTTTTGTAGAAGAGGTGCCTTACGGCTGTAGATACTTGAGCTACAAGTGGATTGGCATTGGTCCATGGATATTACTGAAATGGAGTTGATGCCCCAGTGACATGATTTTTGATAACCCTACCAAGCGACTTATAGTTACATCGATTAAGGCAAATACTAGCTTCGGGTTGTCGAGCCTCACCACAAAAACCTCAGTTTTGGCATATAATTCCGCACCTTAGATTTCACAACTGAGTCGAATACAGTCAGAAGCCCATTTGTGCAAACACTAGGAAATGGGCTATGGAAAAATTACTGGTATCAAACTTCACACGTTTCATATTCAATGTTGAGATGTAGCCCATGAAAAGGAAAGCAGAATCCATCTTCAGGTGTCTAATCCTTGTGAACTTTCACCTGTTTACTCTTTCCCCAGGATGTGGTCATTATCATTACCCACTTTCAAATGGGTATTTACAGTGAGGTCTTTTGAACTCCATATACCAAAAGCAGGTGACTCATAACTCTAGCTCTTTTGGGCAGCAGCAGTGTTCTCTTTGAACACCAAAATTCTTATCAAGCATTAGTAGGCAGTAGCTGGATAGAGAGTTCACATTACACTGGCAAATTCATAAAAAAAAAGAAACAAAGAAAAGAAAAGAGCATCTGCTCTAGAATACTCAAATGTAGAAGAGACTATAACCAAAGTCAAAATTTAAGATCCATATAGTAGATAGGAGTGAAAAAAACAGGGAACATCAAACAAGCAAGCAACCAATTTTTACTCATAAATCAAAGGGTGCAGGCTCTACTCTCCCAGGCCACAGTACCATCAGAAAACTACATTGCAATCTATATAGTCACACT
This sequence comes from Umbellularia californica, assembly GCA_028538565.1. Lineage (NCBI taxonomy): Eukaryota > Viridiplantae > Streptophyta > Magnoliopsida > Laurales > Lauraceae > Umbellularia > Umbellularia californica. Next base: position 72,650,711 of record JAPQWN010000005.1, read on the forward strand.
CTCTGGTCTCTACTGAATCGCTCCCATGGATGACATTCCTGTACAATCAACAAACCCTCAATTATACTGTTCATTCCCCTTGCACTAATAATATTCAAGACAATAATTAGCATCTGAGGACTAGTAATTATGTGGTCCATCATGGAGCCTATCATACAATGAAACATGGGCTGCTTCCATCTGACAGCTCGGTGCAGAAGGATACTAAACATAGCTCAATAATTGATTTGATTCTCTCTTTGTAATTCCATAGTGAATTCATCTAAACATAAGGAAATACTATCAATATAAACAGATGATCTAAGATATACACATCAGACCAATAGAAACAAAGAATTGGAAAGAGCCACATGGCAAAGTCAGGGAGGGAGAATATTTTAAACATTGAGATGAGAGGTGAGATGCTACAATTGTCCAAAGAGTAGGGTGCAAGCCTCAATGTGTGGGGTGTAAGCCTCATAAGGGTCTGGGGATCTTCCAAGGGCCTGCTTGTTTGAAGTTATTGGGGGTTGGGGATCATTGGGCTTCTCTTTGCACCATGTCAGATGATTCATTCTTATTCTTGCTTAAAAGAAATGGACAACTTTAATCTCATTAACCAATCATAGAAGAGTCATGGCTTCGAATGTGTGCCCATGTTCTGGTTTCTAAAAGTAGGCACCATATTGTAATTTTAAAGATGGGTCTTATGTCCACAATGGCAAAGAAAATAATGCACATCTGTTTAAAGATAATGCAGGTGTCTTACGCCGAGCTCAACCAGAACAAAATATCATTGAGCAATTGTCCCACACATATATGATTTATAACGTGGGCACACCTTCTATGATTGTGATCATGTGTCTCACATTTTGAAAATACAAAGTGGGGCCACTTTTTGATATTGTAAACATGGGGGCCTATCTTTATGATGAGTGATGGAATTTAGAGACCTCTCTAAACTAAATGGACTTTCTTTAGATGGTATCAAACAAGTAGGAAACAACTTTGCAGGAAATCTGCTTCTTAAAAAACAGAAAGTTTTTTTTCTAACTTTCCAGTGCTAGCGGATTAGGATTATGAGATCAAAATCAAATACAATTTATACCATCAAAAGATGATTTTGGTGATCTCTATTTTTACCAACATGAAAACATCCAAATGGCACTTGCCAAACACACTCGGTTTCCCTCTCAAGCCCAAACTAGTACATTAGCTTTTTAGGGCATGTTTGTGTAACACTTTTTTGCTGAAAAGTGGACAGTTTTCCACAGAAAACCCATTTTTCAAGCGTTTGGTGTGGAATAATTTAACGGAAACGCTTTCCTGCCTCTCCAACATTTTCCTTGATAATGGTAGAAACGGATTTTCTATGGCCGTATGGTAAATGGATTTCCTCGGAAAACTTTTCCCTCTTGTCCATTTCAACCCAAAACCCTCAACTCTATCATTTTTTAAAATTAATTATTATTTGATGTTAAATAAATAATATATTTTATGTTATTTTTCTTCAAAAATTTGTTTCACAAGATAAGAAATTTTGATTTTCTATAAATAACCTACAGTCACACCAAACAACATTAGGACCAATTCAATGAGAATTTTTTTTGCACCAAACATGAATTTCTAAATTCTATAAAAATCATTTTTGGAGGTTTCTATTTCTATGGAATTGATGACATGACCATTTTCTTTGGCATGTACACAAACGTGCCCTACGAGATTTGGAGAATTGCATGCAACAGCCACGTAGATTTTAGAGATTTGGAGAATTGCATGCAAAAGTCACACCGAGTCACGCTGGGCGCTTGACTCGTCAAGGCTGACTCCTCCTAGGTTTTCTTTTCGTTTTCCTCCCTCTCAAGTCCAGCACCCAAACTACTCTCTCTCTCTCTCTCTGCATCAATGGCTACTACGACTACGAAATCCGAACCTTCAAGCGCCAAATCCTCGAAATTCCTGCAACTTTACGGTAAAAGATTCAATCTTTTTGCTTCTATCCAATACCACAAACTCTCAATTTTAATTTTTAACGGACTCTGTAACGGAAGAGGTCCGATTTGTATCCAGGTTGGGATTTGCTGCTTGGATCAATCGCTGCCTTTTACGTTTTCATGATTCCTTACACGAAAGTCGAAGAAAGCTTCAACGTTCAGGTAATCTAGAGAATGCCACATTCAGAAAATTTCACTTTGTTTTGTTGGAGATGGGGGAATTAGGAAGTTTAAAAAATGTGATTTTTTTGGTTATATGAAACCCTAATTCAAAGTTCAATACTACTTAGAAGTGTGGGGTGCTGTTCTATCATCTGCTTTGATCGTCTATGCCTCTTGATTTGATGTGATTCTTCTTCTTTCTCTTTCCTTTTGAGTTTCTATTGCACCAGCTGAAAACCCCTCAATGTAAATGTAGAATTTAGATTTCTTAGCTTTTGGTCATGTCTTGTCCAGTCACTAACTTGTGCCTTGTTCTCTGTTGTTGTTACGTCTCTGTTCATATAGGCAATGCATGATATTCTTCATCATCGTCATCACCTGGACAAGGCAAGTTCACCTTTACTATTGGATCCATTGATTGCTCTCATCATGATGAATGCTCTATCTCAATATTTCGGAGACTAAGCGTAATGACTGGCTAACATACATTTGCCTATTCCAGTATGACCATTTTGATTTTCCAGGAGTCGTTCCTCGCACTTTCATTGGTAAGGCGCTTGTGCTTTTACAGATACATATTTGCATATATGTGTGTACTCTGCCTAGTGTCTATTTGGGATTTATATTTCTCTTCCATTTATTCCAAACTATTGTCATTCTTTGGTGAAGCTGAGTCTTATCAGTTTGGCTATTGTAGAATTTCAGTTTCCAATTGAAATCCGAAGTTGTTATCAAGTGGGTAACTATTGTTGGAAGCCAGGCTTTCATTAGTTCATGAACTTAACAATGACTTGCTTTTCAGGTGCCATTCTTGTATCGTTCTTAGCATCACCTCTCGTGCTAGTGTTGCATATGATGCAATTGCCAAAGAATTATGGTCTTATTGCAGGTTAGTTGCTTAAACTCTTCAACAATCTTGGTCTTGACTTGTAGTTCTGATTTGATGTTAGTAGACTGAAAATTTTGTTTGAACCCCTTTTGTGAATCCAAACTTTCTAAGCAAGCCCTTCTCCCATGAATTGGCACCTGTCCAAATTCATTCAAATTGGGTTGACATTCACTATTGGGCCGATGATGTGATTTGGGTTTTTATAGCGTGTTCTTTTCACGAGTGTTCAGTTTGATGGTCTGTCACTGATGATAATCTGGAGTCTGGATTATACCATGCATGGAAGCAGGGCTCAATGCACTATCTAGATTTATGAAAGGTGGGTCCCATGCTATAGTCTAAAGGGAGCTGCTTAGCTAATGAGCTTGTTTTTGTATGCATGCTCATGCATTTTAGGATAGTATATTTGCTAATCTTCATGTCAGCTCTTCATAAGTTCCACATCTTCAATTCTGAGATCATAATCTTTCATATGCTTGGATCTTTTCCTTTTTATCTAAGCTTCCATGATGGAACTCTTCACTATGTTATCAACTCTTGGTTTCTTTTCATAGAATTGATTTCCAAAAAAAAATTTCAATTCCACATCTTCAATTCTGAGATCATAATCTTTCATATGCTTATATCTTTTCCTTTTTATCCAAGCTTCCATGGTGGAAATCTTCACTATGTTATTAACTCTCGGTATCTTTTCATAGAATTGATTTCCAAAAAAGCTTTCACTCCAATTCTCGAGAAAGTCCTCATACTTCAGTAACATTTCTTGGGTTTCATCTTCTTATTAGGCTCCTTGGGCTTTTCATCTCTTATTCAATGAGACCAAGGCCTTAGTTTCTATGCTTAATGTGGTGTTCAGAAATATGGGAAGATCGGCTAATTCCCTAGAGGACTCTTTGGCTAAACTAGGGCTGGACAGATCTTTGCCTTTTGTCGTTTTTCCCATGTAATTTTTTTTTTCTTTGCTCCTATGGTATAAGGCTTTTGTACCTTTGTTACCCAATTTTCAATTAAGGCATCCATTGTAATAGCTTCTTTCAATGAATTTTTTGTTGCAACATTACCAATAAAAAAAATTTTCCAACACCACCTGTGGCATGTTTGTTAGGCATCCCCTCCTATGATAACTACACCCTCAAAAAAGGAAAAAAAAATCATTTTTATTTGGGGTTAACAATTAATGTTGTAATAAGTGGTAGCAAAGAAATAAACAAGAAATTTGAGATGTTATATTTTAGATTGTTCTTACAAAGAATTATGAAGTGTTCTTACAAAAGGGGAACAACTTGGACCGTTTTACAAAGATTTATTAATGTATAAAAGCATCAAGAGTGAAAGAGAAACAACAAGGTTGTTGCCATGAGAAGAAGCCGCTACTCTCTTTGATGTTGCTTTAGAACCGAGGCATACCGAGCTTCCCCTTAGAATCTCAAGGCTTGCATGGAACAGTCAAGTTGAAAGTTTGAAAAAGTACCGAGAATCTCTCTCACACGAGCTTAGTGTAGGTCTTATAGAATTTCTAGCAGTGACTATCTCATAAATCATGTACTAGACGTATTTGTGGGGGCAAGAGTTACAAATCAAGGTCGTTGGTCCTCTCTGGAGCCATGGCGCCACCAGTGGTGATTGGCTCCATGTTGGGTGGTACCACTACCCAAAGGCCCTGGGTTTTTCACGTCCATGGAGCCGACATTTAATTTTTTATACCTTTATAGATGCCATATATATTGTATCCATTTCTATCCTTATTTTTTGGCAGTTTGTTTCCCAAGGGAATATCCTTAATTTTTAGGGGCCTTTTGTTTATGGGAGACAAATCCTAGATGTAGTCTTGGTGGCTAATGAACATGTTGATACTAGAGACAAGCTATGATACCCTGATACTTAACAAGAGGCAATGTACCCGTGTCATATCATATTTAATACTCCATTTTTATGTGCAAAATAGGTGTCCTTGCAGTATCCAAGGCGTGTCTTTATTGTTTCCTTACCAACTGCCTATCCGGACATCTTAAGATACAAAGAGAAGAAGCATATGATTGTGTGGACTGGGGGTCTCACAAGTGCCTTCCTCAGAGGATGGGCTTCAGAGTAAAATGGAGGGCCTGGGTGCAAGATCGTGTGGGCTCAACCATGCTTTGTATCCTTGTCAAAAGTTCTCCTAGAGCCACCATTCAAATAAATAAATAAATAAAATGAAAATAAAATGTGGTCTATTTAAGGTCCATTAAAAGGTGCATGCTATTACTCGGTTGGCATTTCAAAGGAGAATTTTGATGACGGATAACTTGTGGAAAAGGCAAACTGTCATAATCAATGCTTGTCCTTTGTGCTTTAGGGTGGAGGAAACAATGACTCATTATTCCTCCGTTGTCCTTGTGCTCAATCCGTGTGCAGTATGGTCCTATCATGTTTTGATAGCTTGTGGTCATTCCCAAACTCTTGACATGTTCCTTGATTTTTTTTTTTTTTAATTTTTGTTTTGTTTTGTGGGGTATGGGGACAATAAAATCTGTGTGGGGAAGTCCCTTTGGAAATTAGCTTTCTGGGGGTCTATGGATTATTTGGAATGAGAGAAGATGTTTTGATGGTCTGAGGGGAAATTCCCTTTGGAAATTAGCTTTCTGGGGGCCTATGGAATATTTGGAATGAGAGAAATAGAAGATGTTTTGATGGTCTGTGAGGGGAAAGTCCCTTTGGAAATTAGCTTTCTGAGGGACTATGGATTATTTGGAATTAGAGAAATACAAGATGTTTTGATGCTAAATCTTGGGCCAGTTTTTCTAGCAGCTAAGCTTTGCCATTCTAATGTCTCCTCACTTTAGTGCTAAAAGGTTTCGGAGTGTCTATGAGCTTTCTCAATCACTGCTGGAATAAGTTGACTAATGATATGTGGTGAAAGCAGGCTGCTCCTCTAGTGGAGTTATTCCACTGGAAGGGACGCTTAAGCTGAACTTTGATAGCATTGTTTTGGAAATTTCGCGAAGAGTTGGGCAGGGGTTTGTGGAGGGCCTCGGTGAGGGGTATCCTCTACTTAGGCCCTGTTGGTTTCGCCCTTGTTAATGATGAAACCTGTAGAGCATAAGAAGCAGTGATGATGTGGTTCTGTAGCTCAGTTCATTAGAGCATTAACAATCAAAAAAGGAAAAATAAAGAGCTAAGATGAAGGCTGATCAGGTAGGTCTGTAAGTTGCTAGATGCTATCAAGAAGAGCCTGGGACATCTAATTACAGTAGATTCCTCTTGTGCTATTATGGCCCCATGGTGTCTTGTAGAAGAAATCTCTGACATGATAAATGGGCTGCCTGGTTTCCTTTATCCATAACTCAAAAGTGCCAACTTGACCCTAGATTCCCTTGCCAAAGGAGTTTCTGGAGACCAGATTACCTTCATTTTGGTGTTCTCTGAAGGAGGTTTCTGGCTTAGGAGGCCCATTTACGGCTGGATGGTTTTCTTTGGTGTCCTTTGTTTGTAGTCATTTTACGTATGCAAATGTTACCATATGTAATGGTTGCACATCATCATGTTTGTTTTTTCTCACATTCGTAAATGATGTGTGAAAATTGTGTAAATAAGGCTGTTTATACACCAAAATTTTCATACCAAAATAGGTGTGAAACACTTTCACACCTCTCTTGCAAATGGTGCCAGCACACTTCTTACACGTGATTGCATTTCTGTGGGGCCCATCAAACACGCTTATGTTGTTCATTCTTGCGGGCCTCATATTTGTAATCCAAACCGTTTAGTTTGTTTATTAGACTAAAAAACCCCAAGATCTTGAAGCTAATTATCTTATTTCTTCATGGATTTTGAGTAATTTGTGAAAAAGTCCCAACCCCGTAAACCTAATTTTCTGCACTTCCATCGGCCCCAATTCATGATCTGAACCGTTTAATATTCTTGTATTAATGGTTAATATTAGGACGTTTAGTTTCATATCTTAATTATTCATGGATTTTGGGAAAAAGCCCAAAAAGTCCAAATACATTTAAAGCCGTTGGATATATTCATTTAGTCATGTGATTTTGACAAACATGGAGCGTGTCGCATGTGTAACATTTGCATATGTAACATTTTCATGTGTAAAACCCATTTTCCTATCACGTGTAAAAGGCAAACGACCCCTTACCTTGTTTTTGGCTTCAAGCTGCTTGTCTTGTTAGGCTTTTGTTTATATCTATATTCTCATATGCTTACAGTTGTTCTTTCTTGTACTACATTTTCTTGCTGAATACATGCATATAACATTCATCAAATTTTTTTTTTTAAAACGGCAGTGAATCCAATAAGTATTTCCTATTAAGTAATTGCCCAGCTCCTTCTTTTCTCTTAAGCCATACTAAGGGAGAAAATTATTTGCTTTGATTTAAAAAGGATTGTGTATAATTTATTATTCACTTTGAGTTGATATTTTCTTCTTTTAATAGTTTATTTGTATTGCATGTATCTGTTACTTTAGGACTATGCGATTAATTTATGATTATTATTTTTTTGTTGGTGCCTAGTTCGCTTGGTGTTAGGTTGCATCATATTGTCAACATTACGGTTTTTCCGCATTCAGGTATGCTTTTGAGTATTTATTTCTACATTTATGTATGATATCATTCATAGGTAGAAGGGCCCTGCTTGCCAAATCATCCATTTGATTTTATATATCCAATCATTGTTTCTGTCCAACTTTCTATATATTCGGAGAACTTGTATGTGCAGTTGCTATAGCCATGTTTATTTTACAACACTAAGAAGCATTCTTCTCTTCTTTTTTCCTTATTTATTTATTTATTTTACAATGACTTGAATTTGACACTCACAAACACAATACACTGATCCTAACCAGCTGAGTAACAGCCAGATTTTGACATCAGCATATTTCATATTCCTTCTCAAGGATCCAGATTTTTGAAGCTATTGTTTGATGCAAGGAACTCTTCCAGTATATGACATGGATACGTAAGAGACATGCCATGGACATGCAGGGCCACAGATTTGACACATAAAAAGTAAAGAATCGGATACGATATGACACGATACATTGCACATTTTGAAGTATCTGTACACATAGTTTGAAAGTCATCTTACAACTGACATTTGCAAATCAAAGTAATTGATGTTTTAGATAAAAGCCAGTAGCAAAGTTTGAAGGTGCCCTTTTTTTGTAACCTCATGGCTACTGGTTTGAACTTATCACTTATGTTACTTAACAAAAGAAAAGCAATTGATTATCTTTCGAAAAAAAAGAAAGAAAGAAAGAAAAGAGAAGTAATTGGTGTTTGACTTTCATCTTCAAGTATTCTTTTAACTTGGTATTTTTGAAATTTGCAATTATTTCCTAAAGAATATGGTTTAAATTTTTTGAATCATGGTCTCTTCCCTGGGCATATGAAAAATAACCAAGTTCTGAACTGATACATCTTGAAGTAGAACTGATGCATATGATGTGTCTGGCATTATTCCACTAATTCTTATAATGATACTCACCGGAGTTGTACTTTTTTCTGGTACAGGTTAGAAGGAAATTTGGTTATCAGGTTGAAGCTTTCTTTGTAATACTAACAGCTTGTCAGTTTCATTTGACGTTCTACTGCACACGCCCTCTTCCTAACATTCTGTCATTTGGTTTAGGTAATATTTCAGTGCAACTGTACTCTTCGTTCCTCTATGTTGAAGTTTTCTTTGCAAAACTAGGCCTGCTTGGCTTACGTTTAGTGGTGCATCATGCATGGGCTAGTGGAATAGCGTCTTAATCTTTAGAAGTTTAACCTACCTACACGGAGAAGATTGTCTGTTATGTCTGTGCTTTCAAAATGATGTATTGCTGCTCTAATACTACACCAAACAGCAAATAAGCCAATACATAGGGTTGTTGCTTCACGGGTCAATGTTGTCCCCGTGTAGATTTGGCCCCTACATGTGTATATGCTTCTTGTCTGACAGTACACTTACCATTGAGCATGCTCATGATGTTTGCAAGTCAAAATAAGAACAGTTTTTAAAATAAAATGTCCTATTTTAGATATTGACTTCTGAAAAGGTTAATTAGACTAGGTCAATGCAAACATAGAAAATTATGATTTTTTATTTCATTAACCCAATCTTCTTTTTTCTTTCTGCAGTCAACTTAGCCTATGCCTTTTGGTTGAAAGGGAATTCTTTGGCAGCTTTAAGATGTCTGGTATGTGTGTGGGGAATGAGAAATTTCAGTTTTGAATTTGAAACTTTAATCTCTAATTGTTTATAGAATAAAGTTATTGTTTTAGGTAGCAGTTGAATGTTTGTCAAAACCCCTATTTATGGTGGCTTCCTTTTCTTTTTATTTCTCTCCTTTTTTGTTTTTATTTTTTATTTTTTGCTTGACAAGGGATTTCTGGATTTGGACTCATGCACCCGCGCACACTAGTCATGTCCCTAACCAGATCATTAACAGCCTGGGACCAGTGGTGGTTTCTTTTTTGTTGCTTTAGCAAAATGTTCATTTTTTTTTATGAAGAAAGAACCGTGGAAACACCAAATGGAGCCTTACTTCACTGGAACTGTGATAGGCCGTTGCTTGTATAAAGGCTAAGATGATGATGACAACAATGAACCCATTCTCTTGAGTGACTTTCTCGAAAGACTTCAATGTCCTACCCTTAATCAATTTGTGTATCTTGTACTCGTGAGGTCTTTATTCAGGATCTGTTTTCCGTCTTCTAAGCACATGCACAAACCATCTCAAACAGTACTCCTTTGTAGCTCAAGTAGTATACATCTTGACAAATAACTTATAAATCATTCTATTCCTTGTACTTTCTTGATACTGAGTTCAGTGTCTGCATGCTTGGAACTGCATTGCTATCAATGGCACATGGACACTTTGAAGTGAGGAGTGTATTCTTTCTAGACTTTCATGTGTATCACTTTTTTTTTTTTTTTTGAAAGGTAACGGATAGTATTGGAAACAAGTACGAAGGAGACAGAGAAACGATGGGTATAAGAGACTTACACCCTACAAACTGATTACATCAAAAACACCTCCCATGGGGGAAGATCTTTTAACCCCTTGTTTAGCTAAAGAATCCACCGACCCATTGGCTGATCTAACCACATGATGGAACTCCACGAGCACGCGTTAAGCCATATGCTTTAATTTTGTTAAAACTGAACTAGAGTTTCCACGGCTTAGCTTGGTTGCTAATCACCCAAGAAAGCACATTGCGTGAATCACTCACCACAATCAATCTGTCGCGAAACAATCTAGAAAAGATCCTCGAAAATGGCTAACACCTCTGCTTCATTGGAATCCTTGACACCAATGCCTTTAGGTGTGTCACATATCAACGAAGGGCCTCAGTTTGCTGGTTTTAGGGTTCTTTCTTTTGTTGTGTTCTGTTGCTCTGCTGTCTTTTGCTCTCGGTACTCATCTCTTGTACTATTCGCTTTTTTACTGAAAGTAATCATTCAAAAAAAAAAAAAAACATATCAATGTGGAATCCCATGTTAGATTCTTCACAATGCCAGTCAGATTCATATGCGAGAACTAGATTCTTCTGATACTACTTTAAACATTGTTTCATAGTTTTCAAAGTATTTTTATGTTTCCTTTTGAAATTTAAATAATATTTTGAAATGTTTTTCTAATTAATGCTTGGTTTTTCAAGTAAGATTTGTACATTATGTTATATCATATTTTTTCTTCATATATTTTATTTGAAAAGAGATGTTTATTTAAATTAATTGAATATTTTGTCGAATGCTTAGATCCTTTTTTCTGTAATTTGCCAAATCAGACAAGTCATACAGGTGTCGAATTCCAATACATGTACCCAAGCTCATGCTAGCTTCCTGGAACTCCATTCAATCAATTAAAATGAAAAGAACAATGAAAAGAGAACTCCTGCAAATATTCAGATCATTCATTATTCTTGCAAATATGCTGCTTTTAATCTCTGATTTACTCTGCATAAACTCTAACAATACTCTCTTTTGTGGATGGCAGACTTTCACCACGATTGTATTTAGATGTGATACTGTGTTGCTTCTGGGCCCTGTTGGCTTATGCCTTTTATTGGTATGTGCCCCCTCCTCCCCCCTCCCTTCCCTCCCTCCTCTCTACACACTCACATAATGAAATAATATCAGTGCACATTGTGGATGACGACTCAGAATTGTGGTGTTATTGATCTTTCTTTTATACTGCTGTTATAAATATTATATGCTGCATAATTGAAGTGGGCTTCCACAAATCTACGAAAATCTGCATGGGTAGAAAGTTACCTGATTGTCCAAGCACGGCATAAGATGGAACCACAGGTTAAATGCATGTTTTGTGACTGCCCTTGTTTCGAATAAAGGTCACATTCCATGTATTTTTATTATTCCTCATCAGCTTCTCTATCGTTCCGGTCATATATTCTGTAATAGCTTCTATCCAGATGCTCATTTTTGTTTTTTAAGTTATTGAGCTTATTCGTGTCAGACAAAATCAGTTTCACTATGGGAAGCATTAAAGTGTTGCATCAGCACTGCTTTTATAGGTGCAGGTTGGTCTCTCTCTCTCACTCTCATATATTATGGGCTTAATTCTGAATGATAAGCTTGTTTTTATTTCCCATTTTCTCAATTTTTTTTACTAATAGTCCATGGCTTCATACAGGTTTATCTCTATTGGTAGATACAGTTATGTGGCAGAGGATAGTGTGGCCCGAATTGGAGGTTTTATGGTTTAATTCTGTCCAAAATCGGAGTTCTGAGTGGGGTGTATCCTTTGCAGGAAGTGCAATTTCTCGTTGAGGGCGATACTAAACTTTCATATAGTACTGTATGTAGTATTATTTGGATAGCTTATTTTCCTTCTGCATAATGTGTAATCATGCACCTATTTTAAAGTAATTGTCTGTTTGGATGTGCATGCATGTCTGCGATATACTTGTATGTGTGGCTGTGCATGTGTTTGTTTGGTTGAGTGGCTCTAAGCAGGGTGATAGATGTGTGTGTGTGGGTGGTCGTGCGATTGGGTGTGTGCCAAGAGGAGTGCAAACATGTGACAGTAATGGAATATAATTTGCTTAAGTTGCTTGGAGTTGCATGAATACAGGCACATGTTTTGGGATCCAATACCTGCATCAGATGTTATAGATTCTGCAATTGAAATCTTAATTTTGAAGTTGATAATATAAAAAAACAACATAAAAAGAGGTAACGCACAAATTTTCCTTCACAAATAATTAAGTAGTAAATATCTCAATATTTTCGTTTGTTTCAAAGAGGTGTACTAAATGTAAAGCACTAACAGACAAATCTATGAAGAATCTTACATCGTGTTGTGTTAGATATGAATCTAAATTAGTGTCATTGCTCAGTTAAAAGAATCCATGCAACATACAACATAGCATATCCTCTTCCCTTTCTTTTTTCAATATTCAAAAAAAAAAAAATCCTCTTCCGTTTTCTTTTATTGGTTAGCATATGCCCTTCCTTTTGAGAACTTTCCTCATTTCTTCTGAGAGAAAAGTGAAAATCCTAGTGTTCTAAAATTCGGATTAGTACTCAACCTGTTCTGGTGGGCAGGTTTTTCCCAATCAGAGTGTCACTCTGCAATCTCTGCATGATATTCCCATAATTATTAGTGCTGTTACTAGTATTAGTTAATTATGTTTATCTTTAATACCAAAATGTGAACAGTGGTGAACCCGGATTTGAGTCTCTCTTCCTTTTTTTCTGTTAAATAAAATAGAGCATGTGGGATTAATGAGCAGGTAAAGGTTGAATAAGCCTGTATTCAACCCTAAACCCTGCATGTTATTCCCATAATTATTAGTACTGTTACTAGTATTAATTAATTATGTTTATTTTTAATACCAAAACGTGAACAGTGGTGGCTGTGGTTAAATACAACCAAGATTTGAGTCTCTCTTTCTTTTTTTTTTGTTAAATAAAATAGTGCATGTGGGATTAATGAGCAGATAAAGGTTAAATAAGCCTGTATTGGTCGGCCGGTTCCATTTCAAACTTGTCCAACTGGCTGGGCTACTCCATGTCTTGAACACTGAATATGATTTTATTATTTCCTGTTATGAGAACCCTATATTCTGCTCTAACGGGTTGCTAAATTTCTATATTTCTGTTTTCTAGTTGATCTGGATCATGGGTCTATTAAATTGATGATGGATCTGCAAGAAAAACTTATCATTTTAACACCCACAGTTATTTTCTCACTGAATTCTTTCTTTTCATCTCCAACTTCTTGTTTGTGAGAAAGCTAATATCATCATCATCAACACTGATGCTTTGTCACTAACACGTTCTCAACCTCCCTTTTTTTAAAATTGGTAACAGCAGTATTTCAATTGTTCCATTTGGGAGGTTTTCCACGTTATGCTATTACCCACTGGTGCCCATCATTCTCAACCTTCGTTTCAGCAGAAGTTTTAGAAATACCAACATGAATGACTGCCAAGGGGTAGTACCTCCACTGCTATATGATGGTGACAGCTGTTATAATGATTGAAGATAAATTGAATGAAAATGGCCTGATTTTGTGCATGCACGTGTGTTTCCTACACCATCGCTCATTTGCTGTTGTGTTTGATTGTGTGCATAGAATTGGTCAGTGTGTTCCTATATATTTTTCTACAGCGTTGCTCATTTGCTGTCATATTTGATTGTGTGAATAGAATTGGTGATGTTCTTCTTTAATATTATGTTTTGCTCAGACACATCCATTTCACTGGTACTTCACTTCTGCTCTTCCTCGCTCTTTGCTTGCAGCATATCCTCTTTGTTTGGTAAGTTTAGAAATTGAGGCACCTAAAATGATATTTAACTCCCATTTGATATCTTGGTTCACATTTTCATATTCTTGCTTGCTAAAAGAAGTTGCTTGTTCAAGGAATTTTGCACATTGGGCAAGATAGTTTATTAAAGAAAGCTTCAGTTAGCATGAAGATATATCTTCTGCAAAAAAGCTTTTCTGTTATATCAGTTTGCATAATCTTGAAATCATTTTTTTCCCCTTCTTTTGTCCTTTTTGAGAATTAAGGAACTTCCATTAAGAAGAAATGGTATGTACAGAGCCCCTCTGTCGAGGAAATGAAGGGCTGAAAGAAAAAGGCCATGACAATTTGAACCGAAGAAACTAAGAAATGAAATCATTTTACATTCATAATATCTCCTTGTCCGCCCCAACTTGGGCTAAGCTTATCTGTGTCTTCATCGAGCTGTTTAGGAATATGTCAGCATGTGGCATTTGTGTCCTTCTCTAGCTCCTTATGTCCCTAGGAATGTGAAAGAGCGGCTATGGCAGTGGAGCTTCTCCACCAGCCCAGGCAATTGCATTTCTGGAGTCCCCCTTTCTACTAGTATGGGGTCATGAATCTGAGACTGCAGTATCTTTCATACATACAGTTTTCAACTTTTTATATACAAATTAACACACACACACACTTTGCTTTTTGTAAGAATACATAGGAAGTAGTAAGGCAGCATATTTGTTTGACATTGTGCTTCTTGTTGTGCAGCTTGGGGTGTTAGTTGACAGGAGGATCCTACGGTTCATTCTGCCAGTTTTTTCTTTCATTTTACTTTACTCAAAACTTCCACATAAGGTCTTGCATTAGTAGTTTAAGCTTCAATTCAGTTAATTTATTGGTTTTGGCTTTATTTATGAATATATATAAAAAAATGTTCTCTTATTTTTTTTCCACAGGAGCTCCGCTTTATATTTGGTTCGATCCCTGTCTTCAATTTATCAGCAGCTATTGCAGCTAGCAGAATGTATGTGTGGATATTTGATTTTTATTCCTGTCAAAACTTTTCCTATCATATACTTTTTAAAGGTGGGTTGTGATTTTAATGCTGCTGCTGTAGTACATAGAACTTCCTTTTAACTTCTAAGGGACCACAGGACTGAGGTTATTGGGGAACATTGTTGTGTCAACTCTATTCATTGTTTTGTAACAGTAGAGTTGTTCTGGTAAAAATTGAAAAACTGCATCGTGCCACAGTAAGATGGTTTCAGATATCTAGGAGCAACTATTAAAAAAAGCAAAGGGCTTACACAAGATATCACAACTAGGATCAGTTCGTGGCAGGGAAACTAAACACAAGCTAGAGGAGTATAATGCAATCATTGAGCGCGATTTTAGTTAGATAAACATTGTTACAAGGTAGCATTTAGACCTGCATTTTATATTGAGTTGAATGTTGGGCAACAAAGAAATGATTGGAAGACAAAGTACATGTGCCTGTGTTGAGTATGCGGTGTCCCAGGATAAGCATTTAGACTTGTGCTTTTAGTGATTTCTTTAAATTGGAATACATTGCATATATAGCATTTTGGTCATCAACTTGGATTACAATGAATCATAGTCCTCTATAATCAGAATCTTTATTTGATATATTTGCTTAATAAAGAGAGTTGAATTTCTACTGCCTTACAAACCAGTCTGTTAGACTTCGGTAGCTTGCATGTGATCAATCCGATGGTGGGCTCCGCTTTAATGAGAATGAAATCTGGGCCAGTGTCAGTCTGAAGTTAAAAATAAGCAAAGTGTAGTTGCGAAATGTAGATGCACCAAAACCATTCCCTCAACACCGACCTCAAAGCCCCTTACAAAGGTTTCCTTATGCCCCATCCACTCTTTTTTGGTGCATGTACCCTATTATGAGCATACCAAAACCTTCAGCTACTTATATGAAAAGAAATGGAGATGGGACGCTCTTGCTTTAGGTCCCTTGATTTTTGAATAGTCTAGACAACGACGGTTGCCAACACCAAGAACAATATCGATGAGATGAATTCGTTTATCTGGTGCCTTCACCTTCCCATGAAGTCCATTTAGTGTGACCTGTTACATTTCCCAATACATTTGTTGTTTGCATGTCGATCTTGAATAGCGTCCTTCTTTCTTCAACTTCTGTTTCAAATTAATTGCCTTGTTATCTATTAACTGCCCATCGACATCTGTCTTCCCTTTACAATGCTTCTTGTGTTGGCCTGATAATTTATGACATCGTATCTCTCATTCTGTTTAATACCATCTTTGTCAATAAGCTGTAGACACATCCAACTGAGGTGATGGGTTGAAAATCTTTTCAAGCTTCTAAACCTTTACCTTCTGGAATTAGTGCTACAATGTTCAACTCTTTGCTCATTTTGCCTCTACCATGAATTTCCTCCCACTTTTCCACAGAATTTGATTATAAGAATCTCCATCTAACCTTAACAAATGCAATGTTTAATCCATTGGCCCCCCAGACCTCAGCTTCCATGAATTCTCTTTCTGACCAGTCTGCCTTATTTCTAGGAATTGAACTGAAATCCATCCCTTCAAGAGTAGGCGAAAAGTTTGCTCCTCTGCAAATAGCGCCACTGCCAATAATATATATTTGATCTCATTCTTGATTTCTTCTGGATTCTCGTACTCCATCTTCACTTTGTGTTTGCTCTGCTGTGATAACAAGTTCTGTGTCTCCTGGAGTCTCGCTATTCTTGCCTTAAAAAATCCTCACTGCATAATTCAGATCATCTGTCCTTTCACCAGGAGATACATTTCTTTCTTCCAACCTGTCCCACATGTCAAGTTTGCATTTTGGCAATTGATTTATTTCTACCCTTCCATTTACTTTTCATGTTTTAAGCTTTTCCTTCAATATTTGACACTGTCTGAATAATTTAAATCCAGCCCATGCATCAACTAGAAAATCAGCATATCATTTTTCCACTATCCCAAGAAATCTGGGCTAAATATGATTACGAGATGCATTAGTGTCTAATGAAACAAAATATTATGTTAGATTTAGAATTCTTTCTTGCTCAGTATATCTCATATTAATTCTTTTCAGCTACAACAATCGGAAGAAAAGTGTATGGAAGTTGCTTTACTTTGCCTTGGTTGGGTCTCTTCTTGGCAGGTTGGGTGACCAGTCCTTTTTCTGTTTCAAAAAATTATTTTAAGTCTCAGATAATCCCTCCATTTGGTTTCTTTTTGCTAATGTTGTCATTGTTTTAGTCTAGGATGCTCTATGATAACATTCATGGCGTCATATCAGAACTACCCTGGTGCTTATGCTCTAAAAACTTTGCACCAAATTGGTGAGTGTATTTTCATCATTTTGAGTTAATTGAGCATTTCTAGACCCACCACAAAACATATTGCCATCCATGTTATTGTTTTGTGATGCAAGACAAGATGAAACCTAATCTAATATGATATAATGAGATCAGATTCCGAATTAAAATTAATATGAATTCAAAGCACACCATTCATGTTGGTAACTATTGCAATCTAATGGGGAAGTCATTAATGGATCCAAAACAAGCTTGCAGTCCTGCAGTAAAAGTCCCTCTTAGATGAATGGGTAGGATCCCAATGGAAGATAGAACTCCCAAAATGCTTAGGGAATGCCCAATTGTGTAGAACTGGTATTTCTTGTAATTGTCTGGGTAGGGGCTAGGGAGATGGACTATTGGGGACAATCTGGGTTGAGATCTAGCGATAAGGATCGCAGATCTGGTGATTAGAATCTTAAGTGGAGATCCATGGTGGGTGCAGAAGTTTGCTCACAGGAAAAGAAATAGAGGAAGGAAAGAGGATACCTTTGATTGGGCTCTCACCAAACTCCGATCCGGAGGCTTTACGTCTTTTGAGCAAGGGAACCCAAGAGACTCATAGAGAAGAAGAGGAAAAATCCATTCCTTTCATTAATCTCCAAGTTTTCATCACAAAATATCATAGCATAAACAAGAAAGAAACCAAGAAGTCTTTTAATATAAGCCCTAAAGATAACATCAGCACCTAATAAATAAAAGAAAAGACAGAATAATAAATGGGAAAAGGGGGAGGACTTGCGCAAGTTCTTGGGAGTCGTGCACAAGGGGATATGTGCACGAATCCCAAGGCTTTGTTCTTTTAAGTGGTGGCCCCCCCTTAGTCTTCTATTCTTTAATGAATGTGGGCCGCCTTTTATAACTCTATTTCATTAAATAACTTGGGCCCCTCTCAACTTTAAAACTCTTTTATTTCAACCCATGTGGCACTTCCCAACGTGGGGCCTTCTATGTGATTGCACACATGGGGCCTTCTCTCCTTCAAATGGAAGATCCGCCAAAATCCAACTGTCGGATATCATCGTAATGGTAATCCAATGGTGGATTTACGACATCTTGGCGAGTAAAGTCATAATAAACATCATCCATCCACATCATAGATTTATCCGCCACCCTACGCTTTCTCCTTTGGTAGACCTTGAAGGAATTGGGGGAATTAGGCATGATGTCCCCATCATTTTGTGTTCAGTATACTTCTATACTGTACAACTTTTGATCTCAATACCGTCACCATTTTCCAAAAAAAAAAAAATCAGTTGAACCCCACTTTCTAGATCACCTGCTCCAAAAGGCAGGCAATTTCACTTATCTTTTGACCCTCGCATGTGCATGGAAAGTGGATCATTGAAGTTTTCCAACATTTGTTTATTTAATACATGTGTAAAAGAACAATAGAAGCCGGCAATGTAAAGAAAAAAAATGGAAAAGATAAGAGGAGAAGTAGAGAGATGATGAAGAAAGAAGAACAAAATAGCCCAGAGTAGGAGAGTTTTGTCATGCATTACTAAGAGCATGAGTAAAACCCTTTCATCAATTGTGATTAGAATACTTTAACAAATTTTCCAGTAATTACAACGAAGCCTCACAAGACTAATTAATCAGTAAGCCAAAACCCTCCCATTCCCCCAACACACAATTAAATTGTAGGTCTCAACTCCATATGTTGATGCATGAATGTCTATCATGCTCATCTTGGAGAAGCCACGATGAATTTGGCTTTATGAAATTCCTTTCATTAGTAAGTCCACTGCTTGATGATCAAACTGCGTTTGAACTTAGACAATTCTCCGGAGGAGGGAAACTCGGGTGGGGCCAAGCCTGGGCCTGCATGTCTCCTCCCGAATGCATATGAAATTTATGGTAACTTGTTTGGGATTGGGATTAGGCTAGGATTTTGAAGCTAGTTTGAATTTAGTCCAGGCTTGCGGTTGAGCCTTCGGCTACCTGAATTGGGCCTAGATTCCTAATTATATGTCATGGTTATAATTGTCAATTCCATTCTGTTGCCCCTTTTGTTTTGGCTGTAGAATGGAACATTCCTAGGTTCCCATCATTTGTTCCATTTTGGAGAAGATGAAATGGAAAAGCAGATCTTTTAAAAAACATTTTAAAATAGAATAATGAGTAAAATTCGACTTGATTGGTTCTTATTTACTTAAACTGCACTATGCAAAGCAAACATTTTTCCACAAGAATTTGTGATTTGTATTTTGTTTCCAAACACCCCTTATGGTTTCGGGGATTATAGGTTTTCTAGACTTTTGAAAAGGGGTAGCATGGAGAGGGTTGAGTTTGAAATTGGTGTTTGTAGGGAAAATAACTCATATAATTGCCTAAATGGAGTCATATGACCCTTATTTCATGACTTATAGTTATTTTGGGGTGGTGAATGTGGTAACCCACCACCACCCAAAAAGAAAGAGTTGCTTTGGCTAGAATAGACAGTGTCTGTTTTGGCCAGAGCAGGCCTGTTGCTCCAACACACTCTTGGTTGAGTGGTGTTGGCAACTCAGGTATCACACACATGCTCACTGATCAATCCCTGGGTCTTCAAGTATAGAGTACCACTCTTGACCAATAGTCCAACTTTGAAAAAGAAAAACAGAGAGAAAAAGAACAGGCCTGTTTCGGCAGGAACAAAGTGGAATTCCGGTTGGAAAATTATAGGGGTCATTCTATTCCTTTCTCCCACCCCCACTCTCTCTCTGTCTCAAAATCCAGCTGAAATGAGAGCACAAGCTTGGGTGTTGGCTTAGCTTGCTAATGTTATATCTATTTTGTGACCGAGGCTTGGGTTTTGTCACAGCTTCATATCTTGAAATTGGGTTGAGTTTAACAATTTGGACTTCAACGAGTCTCGGGCTCAGGCTCAGGATTGGTGGTTAACCATATGTATACGGGCTTGGCTTGGGCTTAGTCAATACTTAGCCCAACCCAGACCAAGTTGCACCCTTAAATCCCTGTTTCTCACTCCTTGACAAAGTGACGATCAAGCTCTCTGTTCTCGGTCTGTTTATGATACATGTTATATATCAATTTCAACATGTAGGGATGTAAATGAGCTGAGCTTGACCAAGCTTATGCTCGAATCAAGTAATCAAAGCTCAAGTTTGGCTTGAGCTAGAGTCAAGCTTGACAAGCCAGCTCGAGCTAGGTGGGTTCACTTTCCAAGCTTAAGCTTAATTATAAATGAGCCAAGCCAAGCCAAGCTTGAGCTCTTTTGATTTGTCCTCCAATATTATAACATATATGCATATATGAAACTTATATAATATTACAAGTGCATTTATCATATGTGGGCCCCACTTGAAAATAATATTGCATATATAAATAAATACAATATAGTATATATAGTATCTGTATCCAAAAATTAAATGACTCTAGTCCTGCTCAAGTTCAAGCCAAGCCCCTAACAAGCTGAGCTTGATCAGGCCAGGCCAAATAGGCTGTTGGTCAAGCTGAGCATGTGAGCTAATTGAGCCAGCTCAAGCTTTGCTGGATTAGCACGAGCAGAGCTTAAGCTCTGACACGACTCAGCTTGTTGATACTACCGAGTTCTGATGAGTTCTGTTTTAAGGGTTCTTATGTTGCACATGTAGGTGTTTATGGATGGTTTCCAACATTCATACATGGATATCAAACCTTGAGATCATTTGCTCGTGTTATATATCCAGTAAATGACCTGCTGCAGGGTTTATTTCTAATTTCGACACGTACTTAGCTGTGATATGCTTGTGGAAAACATTCAACCATCTGGCCTTTTGATTTCTTAAAATTCAGAGGCTGCTTATGGAAAATGGAAGGTTTCATTTACAGGTATTCCATTGAAATACCTACAAATCCACTTCCTCAAGCAGTCAATTTCTAGAAGCCCCAAATGCCTGTTTGGTAATGTATTTACATGGAAGAAGCTTGATATACGTTATTCAGGTCTTGGAGCAAGGAAGTAGAAAAGACAAGACATGTACCAATGATTTTTTTACAGAAATCCTTCTGAGTGTCTGATATAGCTTTATATTCTTTTACTTAAATTACCTGAAGGCATTTTGAAGCTATTACATTTTTCCAAATAGCTCCTAAATTTCTGAAGATTCTAGTCCATCCAACATACTTCTCAATTCTCAGGGTATAAACATGTACTCAATTGTGCTTGTAGTAGACTAGTTGTTGCAGGTTTTAAATTTGTCATGAGAAGTACCTCCCGATCAGTGCATTTTGAGAAAAAAAAGAAAAAAAAAGAATGATTTTCTTTATATTTCGTTATTTTCTTCTATGTGGGCTCTAATACTGATCCATATACAGATTTTAAAATGATGCGTGTTTTCATTATCTGTATCTCCTTGATGATTGGTTGTATTTTGTATATTGGTGATTTCTGATGAATATTCAATTTCTGTAGGTCATTGTGGAAATACTACAGATCAGTGGGTTCACATTGATTCCTTTGCAGCAATCAATGGGATTTCCCGCTTCTGTGAAAACAGTTTGCCATGGAGGTATGTTACAGCAGGCAGTGTGGCTTGATTGTAATTCATGTTTTTTCAACAATAAGAGTACCTTGTGTAATGCTTTAGTGAGGTGGCCCATTTTGTTCCTTTGCTGCACTCGAATATCTAATAAACAGAGTTCTCAAAACATGCAGGTATTCTAAAGAAGAAGGGATTGACATGAAAGAATTTCGCCGCAGAAATTTCACTTACCTTGTAAAGTGAGTTTTCTCTTACAACTCTTGGCTGTATTTGATCTTATATGACAAGGACATCACTTTTAGTGAAAACTCTTAATCTGTCCTGTTCATTTTGTAGTATTACTTATGTTTGTCATGAACCTATGGTCCTTAAAATTGGCTGTCTGGGTCAAACTGGTCTTGACCCTCCTGAGCTGAGTCCCTCCCACGTGTTTGGCTGAGTACTCTTATAACTTGCAAATGGTGTTTCATTCCCCTCCTTGGAGAATGTGTGGGAGCAACCAATGAGAAAGTTTTTGGAGATCAAAACACATTTTCTAGGAAGATCCAAGGCTTTGATTCATATCAGTCAACAAAACATCAACCGTGTAACTATGGGACTTGGGCACCAGCTGCCCATAACTAATTGGATTCATCAAAAACTAATAGGGCACAAGTCCTTAATTCTACGCTTAAAAGGACTTTTTTTTAACGAATTCTTATAAGTTAAGGCTTTAATTGGACTGTGTGCAGCTCAGTCTAACTCAGCTGTCAAGTCGACTCGAGTGTGACCAAGTGGCACCCTGAGCATGAGTTTCGAAACCTTGCATGAACCAATGTGTTATTAGGGATAATCAGACCTTTACCCTGCATGCAGCAACTTGTCATTAAATAGAACGTAAATGAGAGTTCGCCCAGGAATACATTGGTTGCTAGGTACATTGCCTTGTGCCTGACATGCCACCCTATAGCACCTTGTCTCATTTTACATAGCAATATAGTATAGGTTGCTTGGCTGACCAAGGTGATATACCTCTTAAAATAGTGATGTATCCTTCTGTATTTATCATATATAAATGCACACATGCTGCCGGTGCGTAAATCTTTTCTACGTCTTTTCACACCCACCTTGTGCTAAGACTGGTACGCATTACACAAATCATACTAGCAAACAGGACAGGTAATAAATAACCCCATCTTTTTACCTTGAATGGGGCTAGCAATGTTTCTTTTCTACGTTGTCAGGAGAAGATGCTACAAGAGCCAAGTGGGAGAAATTTTTAAGTTAACTTGTAACTTTTGCTTGTCAAGCCAGCATATGGAAATGAAAATGAATAAGCCTGCTAAGGCCTAAACTTTTGAAGCATTCAACAATCTTCCTTAATGTATGAAGTTTTAGTTGCACAAATCTAAACTTAGGATGAAGCTCTCATGGCTTGTCTAAACCATGGAATTATTTTGATCCTTCAAGTCATAAAAGCGGCATTGGCTTTAGAAAATGACATATTTTCTCCTTTGATGCTTCCACTCCCTCCAGATTCTGTTTAGTAACAGGTTGTTTGCATTGTATGGTGCTGGGCTTTGTCGTTTAGGGTTTGTGCTGTGTGTGTTGGTTGTGCTTTCTTTAGCTCTCTCCTCCTTTGTTTACATTTATTCACATAAGTCTTGGTGGGGCATCCATATTACATACACCACATGCATGGTATGTTAGAAATATAATACATGCACACTTATATTCACACACACACACACACACACACACACACATATCACATATGGACAAGAACATAGAATAAAGTAATGATATGGGATTTCTTCTTTTGGATGAGTGGAAAGGGGCTCATAATGCGAACCTCAGATGGCTAGGACTATGATGATGCTTCCTTATTTTTTACCTTTTCAATGCAGAAATAGCATGTATGGAATGAAATCTTTAATCAAGCTCTAATTCTAGCAGCCATGATCTGAGTTTTTAATCTCATACCGTGTCACAGCGAGCATCCCAACATCGATGGATTCAGGTGCTTATTTGCGGTGGATGGATTTTCAGGGGTCAGACTCCAAGTCAACTTCCCACCCATTTTATTGGTGAGATGCCTAATCACTTTCTTATGACCTTCAACGATGACAGCAATCTATGGTTTGTGCACATGCTGAGTAAATAACCTGTCATTTTTTCACAACAGCTGCAGCAGCCTAAAGTATATGTTCATGGAAACATGAGAAGCCAATATATTGGCAGAGTAGAATGGCCAGGTTGCCCGTCGCAGCTTTTGACATGAGAACAGATCAGAAAACATGAGTTGACAAATGTTCATTTATAATATATGACGAGGCCCAAGCACAATTGTAAGGGGCTCATCATCGCAACTTTGGGTTAATTAATGTGTAGTCATGTTGGGTGGTGGTGGGATCAATGCTCATTTATGCATATAAAAAATTGGTGGTTGGGAGAGATGTACACAGGAACACTTGTTAGGCTTAACGTCCCAATGAAATTTCCCTTTTTTCTGTGTCCTGTTAATCCGGCCCCTGATGAGGGTTGCAACCCGGCCCGCCAAAGCCCACAAAATCAATGTCTTCTTTTTCTCTCGTGTCCAAAGCCCGAGGGTGGGATAGAACCCAATTATATTTACATTGGAACCATCAGCACAAAAGTGTAGTGCTAACTCGGGAGGCTTATGCTGTTGGATGCTAGAATGCATCCAATGGCAAAATTTTCCTTTATATAGCCATCTTCACAAATCCAGTGGGCCCAACTTCAAAATTCCAACACCTGATGAGGGCTTTGGCTCAACCTGGACCCTGCTCGCATATGTGAGGGTAGGGTAGGGGTATACCTGGCCCGGACAAGGCCCAGCCCTTTTACAACCCCGTCTGACCCTGTATAGCTGGATCTCAATCCCAGTTCATGGCTCATGGATTGGGTTGCCTGTTAGCTAACGGGATATTGTATGGGTGTAAATGTGATCTTCAGAAGGCCATTTGCCTTTCCAGGTTATGACTAAGAATTCATCTGTCTACTCTCTACATCAACCAGCATTTTAAAACAGCAAGATCTAACTGGAATCCTTGGAATCAGTTTGCCCAGGAGGACTCATGGCTTAACCCAAAAAGGAGTTGTCGACTACTTGAGAAATAATTATGCGTAATTTATGCAAAAGAAATGATAGTATTATCCACCTTGCGGGTCCACTGTTGAGGACTACATGCATGGTGGATGGATGGAAAAGGAATGAAGATTTTGATAACATATGGCCTACATGTCAATTTGAATCATCTGGGTCAGGTCTTCTGGTACTCTTCTGCCTTCTGATTATTAGCCAGATAGCATCCTAGGAAACTTTTCATATTCCTATTTGAGGTGAGGTTAGGCCAGTGTCACCCTATCCTTTTATCTTTGTACCCACCCATAAGTGTATTCAAATGATACCAAATCACAGCACGCTCCCTGGATTGGATTTCCCTCTTTTTGTAGCTCTGCTGTAAATCATCAATGTTTGGAGTTTATCTTAACGTCACTTCCACAGGGACTCTTGTCCAGGCTCCTGAGCTAAGAACTGCTTCATTGAGGCTGTGTTTCAGTGGTTCAAAGGGACTAGTATTTTTGGCCCAATGCCATTAAACTGCTAGACCTGGATATGATTAAAATCACAGTTTTTCTATCAATTTTCTACTCTCGAGTTTATTAATCCCAATCCAAATTAGGATGTCATGGTCAATCGATTGAATCACTGGGTCATGCTGTGCGGGAATTGGGTCAGAGAATCTGCTGTTTGGTCTCGCTTCTAGTACATGTAGATGCATACAGAGGCCCAGGTGGGTTGATATTCGGCAATCCAAAAGTTGAAGCAATGGTCCCACTCCACTGTATAGAAAGATCTAGGACAACCCTCTTTGATCTTTTTGGGACCCTTGGTAATGTTCCCTTCCTCCCTTCCGTTCTAGGCAGCAGCTACTCAATGCTTTACTTTCAAGTTTACCCAAAATGTGCCTCGCCACAAAACAATCACAAGCTCGCTTGAAGGAATTAGGCTGTTACACACTCCGTGCTTTAACAATGATCATAACCATGGTGAAAGAGTGAAGAATGTGGTTAACTCCAAAGAGAAATAATCCCCTTTTCTTCTCTCTCACTTTTCTCCCATTTGAATTATATAATCTCTCTTATTCTTGGGTGTTTTTTTTTATACCCGGCCTCGGAAGGCTGGACCCCAATGGAGCCCACGGAACAATAGCCCACACATGTGGAAGAAGTGGCATACCCAATTATCAAGATGCAGCCTGGTGACATGCAGGGTTGCCAATCAGCTGAGTAACCCCTTTTTGTTATTCTTGACTTATTTTTAAAATAAATGAGTTTTTCTTAGTTTAAGGGGTAAAGCCGGCTCTCACAAGTACATAGAACTCCCTCAGCTGGATGCTTAGGTTGTAACAGGTTAACAATATGTTCAACTTTTATTCAATTTACCCAAAAAAATGTTCTAATTTTATTTAATATGACCATCTTTGGGACCTACAATAGTTTTTTTTTTTTTTTTTTTTTTTTTTTAACGGAATGGTAAACTGTTCTAATTCTAAACTAGTGTAATTCCATCAGCACACTCTCTCACGGTAGTGCTCTGCTTGAGTGTTCTCCTGGCTATCCAGCTCCGCTGGTGCCCGAGTCAATCCCTCATAAGGTGAGAGTGAGATGCCCTTGCCACTGGGTTGTCATGTGTTTCTCGATAATTTGTGGCCGTGGCACACACTGGCTCTTATCTTAAATGACCTAGTGGTTGGGACCAGGTGTGGCGGCTTCTATGAAGTGGGCTCCATTTCAGCTGATCCACTCAGATGTTACCATTATAATAATATAATTAAATTCAGTCCAAACAGTACAAAGATGCTTGAAGAAAAAAGTGGTACAAGATCAGCAAAAGGGAGCTTGGCAATTAGGTCATGAGAGAGAGAGAGAGGGGAGAGTAGTCAACAAAGAAAAAGATAGGTGTTTTGGGAGGTGGTAGATTAATGAAAAGGGGATTAGTTGGGTGGTGTTGCTTGTGTATTGATTATCACATTTACTCCCAATCTGGCACTCCTTGGCATTGCTGGAGATGGGAAATGTCTCCTAATAAGAAAATAGAACATGGACCCACCTGTGACTCCTACTTTATTTTTAAATAAATGCAAAACCCTAAAAGCCAAATTGGATCTGACCAAGAAACCGATTTGAGATGCTCACCAAAGTCTTTTCTTTCATTGACCAATTCACCCACCCAACACCAAAAGTATGCAATTGAAAGTTAGGAAAGAAAACCCATTCTAAAGGATAAATTAAAAAGAAAGGGCCACAGACATGATGGCTAGGACCTTCCAATTTAGGGAGTTTGATCATCATGAGGCATCAGTGGTGGGGCCTGCTGTGTGGATGGTTTGAATGAATTTTTTGAGTGCTGGGTTTTGGGACAATGGTAAGGGCCAAAATAGTTTTGTAATTGCCAACGTATGTCTTATTTATTTCTGCTACTGTTTTTTTGGAACAACTTTATTATGAATACTAGAAGATGGGAGTTTTGTAAATCTTGAAGCTTAAGGGGGGCATTTTTAGGTTTTCATATGATTTTCATAAGAAAATCAAGAGGTTAGATAGATAAACATTGTGAAAGAATCCAATCTAATTGTCCTACTTTTGTTGGTTGATGGTTTCTAATCCTCACCCTTCTGAAAATAAAGTATAACCACATGTAACTTAGAAAGCCATTAAACTATATAACCCTTAAATCAAGTGATTAGATGATTCGATTGACTGATTCAGCGAAAACCTAATCCACGTGAGACCTCTATGTCCCCTTACATGTCCTTGACCAGTCCGGATCCACTGTTTCGTTAAAACAGGAGAGTATCGTTTCTTCCAATCCCAGAGCGCCACCTCTATAAAATGTGATGTCGCCAATTGCAAGCGGGGTTCCAGGATTGGATGAAAGGATCTGGATTCGTCCTTGACTGCTGGCATGCATCCATGTTGGCCCCATAGGGATGATTGGAAATGGGAGCAGTCTCCCATAGGGCATTTCAAACAGCAAGACCACCAGATTAGATGGTTCATTGGGTGGGACCTGTCTGTGCTTCACACACAACACACAGGCCAAGGGAGCACAACCAGTTGATTTTCATTTAATCATTAAAGAACTACACCATCCTTTCTGCTTAGTTGTGAATGGTGTAAGGTATTTTTCCATAGAAGTAGTACTTGCTAGCATTCTAATTATTATTATTATTATTCTGTTGGTTTGGTTAAAAGATTCATTTAAAATCCCTAAAAGGGGGCCACATCATTATAGGTTGTTTTAAACACCAAATGTCTTTAATAAATGAGGTACACTCCCCCTTAGAGAAGATATCAGTCTCTGATATGTTACATACTATGTTTTAGACCAGCTAAAATGGCTTTTTTGAGATTCCTATTAAAGATTATTATATTGAAATGCATGTTACCTTATGCAAACTACAAGGGGACAAGAACAAATTCAGCAATAGCAAAATTACTTCAGGAATTTAGCTTTTTTAGGGTAATGGATTCTTGAATTTAATGGTGTCACAATTTTGGGAAATGATCCAGGTGTGTAGAAGTTAGAGTTAAATTGTAGACTAAGGATCATCTGTTTCTTCAGTGTGAGGTGGCCTTAAGAGTTTAGAGCAGCTTTGTGCGGTTTTTCATGGTGCTGTCCGAAGAGTATTGTGGATGTAGCAGAGTCTTGGTTGCGTGGGTGTTTTGTGGGGTGTGGCTGAATCTTATGGAAAATGATACCATTTGCTATATTATGGTCAATTTGAAAGGAAAGGAATGCTAGGATCTTTAGGGGTTCTTCATCATCAACAACATACGTGATATCCAAAATCACCTTTAAGATTGCAAAATGGGCTTTGGTTAGAAAGGAATTTTTTAATTTTACCTTTAACGATATTATTTCTAATTGGGGAGCTTGTATGGGGTGTGGCTCTTTTAAGGAGAGGAGAACAATCCCTTGGTATCCTCCTCCTTTAGGGGTCTTTAAGTTTAATATGGATAGTGCTTCAAGGGGTAAGCCAGGTCCGGCCGGGATTGGATGGGCGCTTCGCAATTGTAAGGGGTAGGTGTTAATTATGTTTTCCAAATATGTGGGTGTGTGCGATTCCAATGAAGCGGAGGTGCTAGCCATTCTTGAGGGTCTTCGTTTGTTTTCTAGTAGCGGTACGCTTATTATGGAAAGTAATTCCTCTAATGTGATCGCTTGAGTGTCTAAGCGGAAGACTAATCCTTGGAAGATTCATTTCCACCTAAATGAAATTAGAGAATTATCTGTTGGAATCAATGTTTCCTTCTGTCATGAGGTTAGATAGGCTAACTCCATGGCAGATGTATTAGCCAAGTAAGGGGTTGATAGGTTGCTTCCTTGGGTGGGTGTGATTATGTAATTGGTTGATAGGTTGCTTCTTTGGGTGGGTGTGATTTTGTTAGTAGGGTTGGAGGTGGTGCATTTCTCCTGCACTTCTACTTCCTTTCTTTCTTTGGTTTTTTGTACTTTGTACCTTCTTTTCTTTGAATAAAATCTTTCGTTGCCGTTCAAAAAAAATTGTAGACTAACTATAGCAATATCCAAGGATTCATCCAAGTAACAATGTCACTCGTCCATATGGGAGAACGTTTCATAGAGATTCAGATCCAACATCTCTCTTGATATTCGTCCACCCCACACATATTGCGACTCTAGACCTAAGGTCCTACCTTGCAATATTTATTAACCAATAATTATAACCTATATTTGTACATGTCCAACATATTTGTATCGTACCCATATGACACTTGTATCGGTGCTCAATATCATATGATACTTATAGGACATAAGTTCAGCATATCTTACTTACCATACCAATTACCAAGTCCATTATCTCATATACTTAATTCTACTTTTTTAACTTGTCAACATAAAAAATTAGGGGTTTTAGCGAAAAGAAACCTCAAATATCCCTATACCTCCAAAAGCATCTTCAAATACATGTAATGCCCAAAAGCATCTTATACCGTAGACTTTATTTATTCTCGGACCAAATTGCCCTTCACTTTATCACTTACGACATCGATACTCAACCACATTCACGAATTAAAGTATTTCACGACTCGTTATTTTTGCTTTAGCTCTCAAACTCGCTAGTTTATTATGGACATTGTGAATAGCTAATGTTTATTTAAACTTATATCTTAAAGTGAGAAATATGGAGAAAAGCATCCTCAACTTTATAGCTAATCCTCCATTGAATGTTGCAAAAGTAAGATTACGAATAGGGAATGGAGAGGAGCATATTTTTTGTATTTTTTCTAAAAATGAAATGGCTGGTTTTCTTTATTTTTTTTCTTTTTTTCTTTTTTTGGAGAAAAATCTCCACATATTATCTTGAGAGAGGGGTCACAATGAGTATATTCACTATTGAATAAACTAACAATGGAATTGTTCAACTCATATGCTCACAAAAATCGTTACTTCAACTCCAAAATTGTTAGTCAAACCCAATACACTTGGACGTATCCTATTTAGGAAAACTTTAATTACTGAACTCGCGAGTCTCTTTTAGACAACTCAAATTGATACTAGACATCAGTAGTTAATTTTTGATATCGTAACTTAATCATGTTAATATTCAATTCATACTCAAAGTGAAAAGGGGATAGCATTCTAGACACTAGAGCACAATCTCCACAAAGTGTACTAAAAGTAGGGTCAAAGTGATTACATTAACTATTAAACAAAGTCACGGTGGGATTATTCAACCCTCACTTCGTATATTCTTGAGCTTGACATGACAGTCATGTCCCTTGGAAAGTTTCAGGTGAGGCTATACTGGATTCTTATAAGTTTGAGCTAATTTTCTACTAATTGTAGTTAACAATACATCAGAATAAGGTCATTATTGGAGTTTATAGAGAATATAAATCAATCTAACATAATAGAGAAGCTTAATGAATGCTCTGTGATGTTGGTGAATGGAATTGAATAGAAGCAGGAAATCTGAGCTCATGAATAATGTTGGGCACATATATGGACACCAAATCTTGAGCTTGTTAGTGTTATGTCCGAATTCGCAAGTCCTGTCTTGAACTCGTTTAGAAAAAAATGAAATCATCGATATCAAATGCTTTCATGCATTACATGTATTTGAAGATGCTTTTGGAAGTATAGAGATGTTTGATTCTTTTGGAAAATCAAGACAACTGCATGACAGGGGGGGGGGGGGGGGGGGGGGCGCGGTTTGGCAATGCTTTGATGGATAGCTTTTCATTGCCTACAATTTGTCATTAACTTCTGTATGCCTAGAGGAGAGTCAATGGCCCTTTTGTCTAGCATGTATGAGGAAAGCATCTAATCTCTTAATTGGCTTTTAATAAACATTGATATGGTTTTATCCAAAAAAAAAAAAAAAAACAAAAGAAAGAACTCAAGAGAAAAGCAATGGTATGTTATATGTTTGTGATGGTAACATCAATTCATTTTCTGCTTCTTAGCCTCTTATTGATTTGGGCCCCACTTAATTTGTTTGTCTAAAAATAAACAAGCTATGATCATATATCCTATTTTTCTCAACTCTGATGTATCAAGTGTGATATCATTTTAACCTTTGGACTTGTTTGTGCAACAAGAGGATTTGATGGTATATGGATTTTAATTGCCATGGGACTATGGGAGAGAGCAATCTTGCATTCCTACAAATTTCATGGGAAATTGAAATCCTCCCCAGAATGTCGGTTTATCTTTTTCCTTTTCTGCAAGGAAAATGTGTTGTAACTAAGAACTGATAGTGGATTGAACAAAAAATAAGAACAAATTTTCTCTATTATGGAATCCACTCGTCACACAAGCGCAAAATTGATATCTCTTTCTTTCTCTTTGGGTGTATGCCCGTGTATTTTCTACAGTTCTTTCAGTATATGCGTGTTTATACAATTCTTACAATACATGGGTTGTGTCCATTGGATCCACAAGTAGACCAGTCTACTGGAGAATCTAAAAAGGGATTAAAAGAACTTCTACAAGCCAATCCATGGGGAGGGTAATGGTAGGCATGAGTCATGTTGTGACGGTGACATGGCTCACTGGCTCAGCTGTTCATATGCCATCTTTGGCTTGGATGACTTTACCAAAGGAAACTTCAACCCCTAGAAGTGTCAGGGGATCTGTATTCTAATGAAGAAGATGCTTCAGGGTCAAATCTTCAGCCACTTTGGTTAGGAATTATGGCTCAAAATGTCAGGTCTACATCCTACTTACCCTGTGGAAAGAAGAAAGGAAAGAAAATAATGGTTATAACATAATTGAGAAAGAACAATGGAATATCTATCACTTCATAAACCCATGAAAAGTATAAAAGAAGGATGCACTAAAATAACTTTAAAAAGAAAAAAAAAAAGAAAAAAAAAAAAAGAGAATGCATATCCATATATATATATATATATCACTTCATGAGCCCATGAAAAAGTATAAAAGAAGGGTGCACTCAAAAAATTAAAATAAAGGCATGTATAGCCTTCTAAGTTATTATAATAATGACAAGAAGAACATGCATATCTGTATCTCATCACTTTCAGGTTCTAGTTTTTCACTTATTGCTGGTTGGGACAATATATAAAAGCAGAAGTATCAAGAGAGGCCTGACTGTTAAATAGCCTCTCTAGGCCCACCTATTGATAAGAATATGTTGTTTTCAGTTATCTATCTTAGGAGATAAGATAGAGTTTGTTGGTGTCTGATAGGATGAACAATGGGGGGATAATCTATACTCTCATGTATTTAATAAATATTAGAAGCAACATGACCAAAAACATTTCAATAATCCTATTAACACTGTTAATAACCCTCATGTTTTATCAGCTAAATTTATTTTGCCCTGCCTTGTATGATATTTCGATTATCATCATCAACTCCTTGATTTTGTTTTACATTTGTTCTCACTCAATGACTATATTCATAGTTTCAATTAAATGATCATTGCCACTTTTTTTTATATTATTATTATAGGAAATTCTCTCTTGCAGATGTTTCGATCTTGCATGCGGAGGTTCTCATTGTCCCGCTCGGTGTTATGAAATTTGGGATCCTAGTAGTTTGGTTTGGGGTGGGGGGGCATGCCTCTTTAGCGTTCGGATAGAAGAAAATTTCGCTAATTATTATCATCATTGCCTTAAATTGAAGGGTGGTCCCCACTAAATAAATAAAGGCAGTGGCCCCTACAATGGGAATTTCCTAGAACCGCTATTATAGGTAATACAAGAAGCTTAAAGACACATTTGTAATATGTGAGGAATCTATAAATTTGAGGATTCCTTACTGTCTTCGAGACAGGGATTCCTAAATGAAGATTTGTATAGTCGAGGATTTCCCATTAATATTGATCTATATCAATATATGTATAGCTGAAAGAATTGATATTAATGTGTAAATTGGCAAAAACAAGGATCTTCAAATCCTGGGGGATAGGATCGGACATGAAAACCCTAAAAAACCCGACTAACTCATGATCCTATTTTATTTACAATTGCAAAATACAGGTTTACATGACTTTGTGAAGAATTAGACTTGATGCAGTATTTATAAGTCGATGATATTCCCATTTTAACCAAAAAAGTAAAAAAAAAATAAAAAATAAAAGAAGTCGGAATCCACTCTACAATCAGGTCTCTAATATAGTTTTAGCCTGAAATTGACCCATTTGCATCCCAAATTTAATGGGACTACCAATAAATGAGAGAGACCTCAAATCTGGAGATCTTGATCATTCAAATCTTGGCTTTTAATTACAATTAGGAAAAATAAAACCATGAATATTTAAGTCCACTAAATCAATGTATTCAGGACAAATTTTTTTTTGGGTTAAATAATGCCTTCAGTTAAGCAAAAATCCTTGATGTGACCTTCCTATCTCATCCATTCCTATACAGGCCATGAATATGATTCACTATGAATGACCCATTCAGTCACAATATTTTCAATTGACAATCCACTCCCTCGTTTAGTGGGCGAACCAATGGATGACTAAAATAGTGACCTACTGTCCAAATCCATTTAACTATACAGACTAACAGGGAAAAGTGTGGGCCCACTTGTGATCAATTATACCCCCCACCCACATAAACTAAACCCTAAATGAATTGAAACTAACCCCCATTTTGGCAGTGATCAGACTTTTATTAACCCTTGCTTGATCATAAAAAAACTTAAAAAAAAAAAAGACACTTTATCCGAGGGCTGGAATTTGTCCAATTCTGAAAGGCATTCAATTAGAAGTTAGAATAATTGGATTCCTAAATTTTTGGCAGTCTTCAAGGATTGGGACTCATGCAAGTGGGACCCACATGGGTGGTTGTTCTTTGGTGAAGGGGCATTTTGGAGGTTCCAATGAAAACAGTGGGCTTGTAATTGTGAGGTTGAAAGGCCCTTTCGTTGTTTTCTAGAAACGTCTTTGGTTGCACCGGACACGCTCGTTTCTTTCTCCACCTGATCTGCACGGCCAACTTTAAATAAATAAAAAGGCCCAGTGGGAAGAATGATCTCATCTACCTCTTCTATCCACCGTACACGTGGCATCAATTCCTAGGTAAAACCTTCTTTCCACATTGATTGATTAACACCCCCTTTGTCCTTTTTTAAGCCGAGTGGCATGCACCACGGTTTCTCCCTTTTTCGGAATTAGAGGTTTTGGTATCGACTTTCGGTTCGTTCATCTTCAACAATTGAATATCGAGCCCACTTTTACCACCACTTAAGGCCACTGGGGTTTTACCCAGCTTGAGGGTTGGGAGCCCTTCGTTAAAAAAAATAAAAAAGCCACCCCCTTTGTCTTGGGCACAGTGGCCCCAACAATCATCAAGTCAACAAAATCAATTGAGTCTCATCCTGGCCGTTCATCTAACCGATCCATTGATTGAAAGTCTGATCTAATTGAATTGAGACTTTTAACAGTAATATCCCTGTCTGATCTAAATTGAATTGAGACTTTTTCCCACACCCAATGTCTGTGATTGTGGGTGGGTTCTTAAAGTTTTTATGTGGGCCACTGATTATTATCTTATCTATAGATTGATTGTAGTGGGCCCCAGTGATTGGACGGATAGATACAGGTCTTATAAAACATTGTACCGAAGATAAGGTGGGTAGACTATATTTCTCCCTACCCGTGATGTATGAAATCAGCAATAAAGGAGTGGCGAGGAAAAAGAGTCATGACCAAATGCCAAGCAGTTATGACCACTACGGGGGCCACCACTTGTTTGAAATTACCTTTCAACCCATAATGTTGAAATTAAAAAACTTCTTTTCAAAAGGAGTTCTTAAGTATTTTTTTCTCAATGGTTGACTCCATTATGTGCCCCCTACACCTCAATCTCAGGGTGGATTTCTATGTTTTCACACTGAATCTGGACCGTTTGGATCATAGGTCTGGCCATGAATAGAAAATCATGACCCCATTTTTTATTTTTTTTACAGTGGGGTCCCTGGTTGGACGGTCAGGATTGGGGGTGGTACATTACAACATTGTGTATGGATTAATGAGATTCATTATTGCTTGCCCTTAGAGGACTGAAGAGGACATTGATTATTGATCCTGTCTACTGCTTTTTTGTGAAGAACAACACACCAAAAGGA
This sequence comes from Umbellularia californica, assembly GCA_028538565.1. Lineage (NCBI taxonomy): Eukaryota > Viridiplantae > Streptophyta > Magnoliopsida > Laurales > Lauraceae > Umbellularia > Umbellularia californica. Next base: position 72,685,923 of record JAPQWN010000005.1, read on the forward strand.
AAGCTTTTTCTTTCTCTTTTCTCCATCTTTTTCCAATTTGTAAATATATCTTTGCTTTTATTAGAGCAATGATCCCATGTACATGGACAAATCACAAGATGCAATTGAGTCCAGCAGAGATCTCTGGTGTGGGGCCCATTATGGTTAATTTGAACGGTTGGATGAATTTCTCCTCAGCAAATGGTCAAATGCGAAAATTTAGATGGGGGTAGTTAATCAATCCACCTGCACACTTCAATCCAATGATAAATATAATCTTTTGGATTGAGATGAATGATGAGTCCACTCTTCATCATAGGGATGCAGTTGGGAATCAAACTTGAATGGTAAAAATCAAAAGTACCAGTCAATGAGGAGTAGCTGCTCATCCATGGTGTGGCTGTGGCCCATAATTTAGAAGGTGTGGATTGACTGCAATTATTTTTTATTTGGATTGGTGTTTGTTGGGTACATCCACAGAACATGTATGAAGCTTCACTAATAAAATAAAGTGAAGGGAAGAGAGAAGAAGAGAAAAAAAAAACTATTTTATTTTTTTACATTTGTGTTTCTTTCAAATTTTTTTTTCTTTTTATAAAATTATCAGAAGAGGAAAGTCCAGGGTCAGGAGGATATCTAATATTTCTCTCTCCTCACCCAATCTCCATCGTGGATTTCATTTCACAAAAGTAAGAGAAAGGAGATGGTGATTTCTGTATACATTACATAAAATAAACAACTCCATTGAAAACTGCACATTTACTCCATATAGAGAAGACACAGAAGACCCCCTTCATTTTTAACCTTCATTTCTTTATCATGATTTTGGTTTCTTGAAAAGTCATCTCTTTTTCAAAGGGTTGTACAGATTCCCAACTAAGAACCCATTTCTGAATTTCAATCTGTAGAAATTTTACTGGATTCTGCTGTTTTCTGTGGTTTTTTTTCATAGTTTAGCATCTATAATTAAGTCTTTTATTTTTTATGGTGTTGGGCTTTGTTTCTGCAACTCTTGTGTGGGGTTTTGCAGAGAAACTTCCATAGCCAGTACCATATGGTTAAAAGGGGTTGTAGAGAATTTTTGTAAAATACTTTCAATTTTGACTCATTTTTATCAATAAGGTAGTGGGTATCTTTTCTTTTTTTTTTTTTTTGTTATATTTCTTATCTTTTGATTTTGCTGGGAGATTAAGAAAGGAAGAAGACATGGGAAAGCAAGGACCTTGCCATCATTGTGGTGTTACTAGTGAGTCTTCTTCCTCTTCTTCATCATCATCCTCATTATCTTCTTTCTTTTTTTTTTCAGGGATTAGTGTCATATTGATTATGCAAGAGGAGGACCTGTGCTGTTCTATTTTTTTTCTTTTATGAATTTTGGGTGTGTTCATAGGTTCCAGAATCAAATAATACTCTCTTCAGCCTTCCTAGCTCGTTTCCATAATATAATGATTCATTGGATAAGGAGGAAAAAAAATTTTTTTTTTTTTTTTTTTTTGCATGATTCTTGTGTTTACCCTCCATTTTTATTCTGTGAATTGCTACATGTTCATGTATTGTACTGTGGATTTTAGAAGGCTTAAAGATTATGGAAGCATGTATTCTCAAATTAATTTGGTTGTTTGTTCTTTTAGAAAATCTGTCTTTTGAATTAGCTGATTGTTTTGGTGACTGTCTTGCTATGGAAACATATTTATTCAATTTCATCTCTCTTTTGAGGTCATTTCAGCCCCAGCTCTCATACCTCTTTCTTTCTTGTTCTTTGTTGACTACTTCATTCAGACCCCATTTCTATCCATGAAATCTGCCCCCTACTATTTGGTTGGTCAAATGAACCCTCCATACTTAGGATTCTGTGCCTCAATCAATTGACTTTCTTCTGTGAAGAGAAAATTTATGGTTCATTTATGGTATTTACACTTCTCAGTTCAGACAATATCCATGTCAGAAATCCATCTAAGATGGAATATTTGTTGAGGAAGAGGAACTAAAGCAACCTTTCATTTGTTGTTTCTTTTGGTGTGTCTGATTACATTATATTTAGGTTGTTACTTAATTTGCTTGACCGTTTTCTAGTATGAGATTCTAATAATGCATCCTTTGACCTATCAAGCTCATTGTCTCTGCCAGTATTATGTCTTCATGTGCTTCTAACTGAATTCTTAAGAAAAAATCTATGGTTTTTGTAAAATTACTTGTAGATAACCTGTAGTTTTTTGTTAAATTACTTGTAAATATTCCCTTCAATTACGGGCATCCTTCTTACTGTGGAGTGGGGTGCATTCGAATTTGAAGTTCAATGCCGAAAGAAAATCAAAACATGGTTTGACACCATTATAGAAGAAATTTTGAGTGTGGTGCATTCCAATTTGAAGTTCAATGCTGAGAAAAATCCAAAACAGAGTCTAAAGACGTCATTTTAGAAAAGTTTTTCAAGCATTTGCCTAAACTCCCTATACCCATTTATGTCATCATTCCAAATTAGACCAAACTTGCTTTCTGTCATAGTTTACATTTTAATATGAGATTATTTATGAACAGTAATTGCCTGCATGTATCTCTTAAAACGAAGGACTCATTCAGGCACACTGTTAAGAAATATCACAATACACTGTTAGTTGGCCTATCATCTTCTTCCTCTCCATGCCATACACTCCAGCACTGACACTGCTCAATGAATGTGTTGAATTGTTGTGGAGATCACCACTCTGTTATGTTGTTTTCGCATACGGCATGTTTACTTCCTCCAATGAGCCAACGGTATTTCTACAATTTTCAACTAAAATGGAAGTTTTTAAGATACATTCCGTGCTTATGTGAAAGGTGTTTAACACTGATTACTGAGCTTGTTTTTCCAAGCTTTTGTTTGTCACCTGAACCTCTCTTCTTCACCTGAAGAATGTATGGAATGAAATGAATCGTGCGCTTGCTGATGAATATAGATAATCTATGAGGACTCTTCACATTATTTTTCTTTTTTCAGATTATATGTTCTTAAATTGTCTTTTCCTGATTGTTCCTTAAGAAGTAATTATTGTATTAAGTAGGTATGGTCACTCTTTTCCTCAATAAACCTTACACTTGGGAGGCTATAATTTATGCCTGCATCTATCTTCTCAAGATTTGAGGGTCATCTTTTCTTCCAATATGATTTTTTGACTTTGTCTGTATATTATCACATCTCCCTTCTGCCTCTCTCTCATATAAATGTAGCTTTGATTATTGTCAATATCTCCATGCGTTTTTTTGTTTTATTTTATTTCAGATGATAATTTTCACTGTTTGCAACTTATGCATGGACTGTCAGCAATGATCGACTATCACACTCACATTTTATAGTTAGTTTTTTGCAATTTTTTTTCTTTGTCTGATTCCAGCCAATATTAACATTTATTGGGCAAGCCTTGAACCTTAAGGACCTGTTTGTTGGCATTAAAATACATAGGAATTGGATAGATAGAATTCATAGTCAAATGAGCTCCACCGGAGGATTATTAAAGAGGTGAAGGGTGAATGGTATGAGGTAAGGGATGAATAATACAAGTTAGCAATGTAGATGGGACCTTGACTTAATTGGGATTTGAATTTCTAGGGCGGTGGCTGGGTATTCATTTCCCATCTTCCCTTGATTCACTTTCCACTAAAGGGGACATTATCTGATGGTCATTTTCGCATATTCACCTTGGGTCTTCATTTTTAACGACTAATGGCATGAATTCGTATGTATTCAATTCCTACGTACTCTATGAACCAAACAGGCCCTAAGAGTTATTATCTTTCTCTCTGCTGCTTGTTTTCAATTGAGTTCATAAAATATGGAGACGGAAGAAGCAATTGTGTGTCTATCTGCATTTTCGTTTCCTGAATTTCCCCAATTTTCTCGAGGAATATTAATGAGACTTCCTATTGTTTCTTTCCTGTTCCAGGATCCAACTCTATTGTTTTGTGTTAATGTAGTTTTACATATACTGTAAAATGTACGTGCCTGGTTACTTCCATGCTTTTAAATAAAGGAACAACCAGGACATTTAAGAACAGGCTTGCAAGTCGTGGTCTATTATCCACCTTTTGGTGAATCAAAAGCCTGAAACAAACGTTCTAAGGTCGCCTATTGTAGGAAGCTCATCGGTAAAGCCTCCCTTAAGCGTCTGTTTTGGAGCACGAGTCTGTACTTGTCTTGGATATCAGGTTACTGTCACACACATTAATTGGATTACCTTGGACCTCGTTACAAGTATCCAGACATCAGACTGCCCTCATTGCTACACAACGGTGTCTTCAACTTTGCATGGTGTCTTTGTCAGAGTATTTGCACAGTCGCTAATGTTCAGAGGCGGTTTATCTGATGAAGAATATTCGAATATTCTTCTCTTAATATCCTTAGTTCTTGAAAATATGAACAAAAAGGATGGAGAAGAATGACTTATTTGTGGCTTTGTAACTATTGAGTTGCCTCACTTTGATATTTCAATTATGTACCAATGATTATTCTGTGTCTGCAGAGTGTATTAGGAGGGTAGGGAAAGAAGTCTTAGGAGAATCCAAAGGGGGTGCTCCGGCACAGAAGGAGGCATGGTGGTGGAGCAAGGCCATTCAAGACAAGATAAGAGTTAAAAGAGAGAGTTTTAAAACTTGGCAAAGGGATCGAAATGCAGCAAACTTGGAAAAGTATAAAGAAGCAAAAAGAGAAACCAAAAAGGCAGTTAGTGAGGCCAAGGCAAAGGCATTTGAGGAGCTATATAGGCGACTTGACACTAAGGAAGGCGAAAGAGAGATATTCAAGCTTGCTAAAGCCAGAGATAGGCGGACCAAGGACTTAAACCAAGTTAAATGCATTAAGGATGAGGATGAAAAGGTATTAGTAAAGGACGATGAGATAAAGGAGCGTTGGAAGAGCTACTTCTACAAGTTATTTAACGAAAGCAGTAGTAGTGACATACAATTGGGACAGCTTACCATTTCTAGGGAAGAATCGAATCATATGTTCTATAGGAGAATCAGTAGGGAAGAAGTTAAAGAAGTATTGAAAAGGATGAAGAATGGGAAAGCGGTTGGGCCAGATGGTATCCCTATTGAGGTCTGGAGGTGCTTGGGGGAGAATGGCATAAATTGGTTGACAAAACTTTTTAATGTAGTGCTAAAGAGCAAGAAGATGCCTGATGCATGGAGGAAAAGTATTCTTATACCCATATACAAGAACAAAGGAGATATTCAGAACTGTGCGAATTACCGCGGGATTAAATTGATGAGCCATACGATGAAATTATGGGAGAGAGTTATTGAGAGAAGACTAAGAAGAACAACAAACATTTCAGATAATCAATTTGGTTTCATGCCTGGGAGATCAACCATGGAGGCTATCTTTCTCCTGAGGAGGTTAATGGAACAGTATAGAGAAGGCCAGAAAGATTTACATATGGTGTTCATTGACTTGGAGAAGGCCTATGACCGGGTTCCTAGGGAGATTCTATGGGGAGTACTGGAAAAGAAAAGAGTGTGTGTCGCATATATTGAGGCGATAAAGGATATGTATGATAGAGCCATGACATCTATAAGGACGACTAGCGGAGAGACTAAGGAGTTTCCTATCACGATTGGTCTACACCAAGGCTCAGCGTTAAGCCCGTACTTATTTGCCCTAGTTATCGATGAGATTACAATACATATTCAGGATGAGGTGCCGTGGTGTATGCTATTTGCAGATGACATTGTTTTAGTAGATGAGACGAGAGAAGGAGTGAATGCTAAGCTAGAAGTATGGCGGAAAACGTTAGAGACAAAAGGGTTTAGGCTAAGTCGATGCAAGACGGAATATATGGAGTGCAAGTTTAGCCAAAGTAGGACACTTGGTAACATAAAAGTAAGCTTAGGCACACAAAAGATTGTAGAGAAAGAAAACTTTAGGTACCTTGGATCGATGGTGCAACAGGATGGAGGGATTGATACTGATGTAAGTCACAAGATTCAGGCCGGGTGGACCAAATGGAGGAGTGCTTCGGGGGTCTTGTGTGATCGGAAAGTCCCCCTCAAGGTTAAAGGAAAGTATTATAAGGTGGCGGTAAGACCAGCATTGTTATATGGATCAGAGTGTTGGGCAGTAAAGCATAATCATGTTAAGAAGATGGAAGTTGCGGAGATGAGAATGCTAAGATGGATGTGCGGGATCACAAGGAGAGATAGGATTAGGAATGAGGAGATTAGGGGCAAAGTAGGAATAGCACCGATTGGAGATAAAATGAGAGAAAATCGACTAAGATGGTTTGGCCATGTTAGAAGGCGTCCAATGGAAGCACCTGTTAAAAGGTGTGAAGGCATAGAGATTGCCAGGAGTAGGAGAGGGAGAGGGAGACCCAAGAGAAGTTGGAAAGAAACTATTAAACATGACCTTGCCTACATGGATCTAACGGAGGACATGGCCCTAAACAGATTTGATTGGCGTCGTCAAATCCATATAGCCGACCCCACCTAGTGGGAAAAGGCTTGGTTTGGTTTGGTTTGGTTTGGTTTGATTATTCTGTGTCTGCCTACATTTGGTTATTGACCAATGGAAATGAAATTTGATGACAAGCTGGATCATCCTCAATATTTGCTGCTTTCTATTTTCTTTTCTTTTTTGTGTTTTATTTTATTTTTTTCTGGGAAAGAGGTAATGATAAACTTTATTAAAAACATTACAACTGTACAAAAGGTTTATTAAGGAGATATACCATCAAGAGAAAAGAGAAATAACAAAATAAGAGAGTTTCCTATCATAATTTGTGACTTGGATGCTCGCTCTTTCGCCAATGAATCTGCCCCGCTATTCCAATCCCTTGGGAAATGCATAAATGTAGCATTCATAGAGGTAGTAAATCTCTTTATCTCCTTTATTGGTTACTGGTTCCATTCTACTAGGGGTATGAGATCATCCTTGTCCCATTTTATTGCATCGATTGAAGTTGCCCAAATTTTTTATTTTTCAGACCTTTTATTGCAACAATTTCATATTTCTATGAATCATAAATGCCATCTGGTATAAATAAACGCCAAGGCCAACTTTACTTGTTATTTGTATGCATCAGGTTTTTCTTTTTGTTGGCTTTTTTGTCGCTGAAAGAAAGTAATGCAACAGGTACTCCTCTTTGGCGGAATGGACCACCAGAAAAGCCAGTTTTGTGCAATGCATGTGGATCTAGATGGAGAACAAAGGGAACACTTACAAACTACACTCCTTTACATGCCCGTGCAGACATTGTTGACTCTGTGGATTTCAAAATTTCTAAAGTAAAAAGTATAACCATCAAGACCAAAGGGCATAAATTTCAAAAAAGAAAGCACTATGACAATGTGGAAGTTAAAGGTGAAGAACCCAAGTCAGACCAGAACTTCCGAAAAGTTTTGGAGGAGGATACAAGTAACAGATCTAGTTCGGGATCAGCGATATCTTATTCAGAGAGCTGCGCACAATTTGGTAGTGCAGATGCAAGTGATTTTACAGGTCCTAAATTCAATCTGAGCTTGGTTCACATATCCCCCCAATTCTCTTGTTAGATTTCTTATTCAAATCCATATTCTGCATTGAGAATACCATGCTCGCAATATCTCTGGAACTGCTGAATTATTGAACTTTATGTTAAGCATATATAATTCAGTGTTTTCCACCAACTTTTTTTGAGGTTATGATGTCAAAGGATTTTTTAGCATAGGGATCCATGTGCCCAACTTTGTAAAATGTGTGCAGAGCCTTACGGGTAGGCTTTTTTTTATTCTGTGAACTCTCATATGATGCTTGGTCCTTTGCATACCGAAGTGGTGATTTCTTTTTTATATGCTTGCCATTGAAAACACAGTCATTTGATGTTCGATGACTTATTGTCCCTTATTTTACAGGTTCAGCACAATCCAATGTCTGGGACTCACTTGTGCCTTCGAAGAAGAGGACATGTTTTAGCCGGCCAAAGCCATCTTCTGTTGAAAAGCTCACTAAAGATCTATACTTCATTTTACATGAGCAGCAGTCTTCTAACCTTTCGGGGTCTTCAGAAGAGGAACTGATTTTTGAGAGTGAAACTCCATTGGTCTCTGTTGAGATTGGCCACGGGGGTGTTCTCATCAGACATCCAAATTTAGTACCTCGGGAGGAGGAGTCAGAGGCAAGCTCACTTCCAATAGATAACAAAGCATGCTCTGCCACATCCGATCCTGTACATACTGAAAGCAAGGAAACGAGTCTACTGAATATTGGAGGTGATAACGTTAAGAAGCTTGCCGGACCAGGGGCCCAAGAGCATATGAAAAGGTGCTTTCCTGTTTTTTGTTTAAAATAAAGAATAACCGGGCGTACACTTGAATGAGTATGTCAGAAGTGAGTTGCATGGAAGGAAGTTTTAGTATAGGTTTGTCTGTTATCTCAGTCCTCATGAATGGAAGTTTTACCTTGCTTTTATGGATTCAAACTGGTGTACTAAGGACTCAGATCTCTCATAAAATCAACTCATATGAGTCACCCCACTTTTGGTTTCAATGTTTTCAGTTTTTGACAGTTTTTAGCAGTTTATCTCTCAGTTTAAGCCAGGACTGAGTCATACTGTATAGCCATCAATGTTTTCATTGGTTATTGGCTAGTACCTCAATTTCTATTTGGCTCAAGCATTCTGTATGACTTTTGCAGGGGCAAGTTTCCTCATGACAAGCTTCATATTCTGCACAGTGACTCACCTCTAGGATCCATAGATCTGAGAGTAAGTTTACTTCTGCAATTACTTACAGCTAGATTCTAGGTACCTTTATACATGTATTTGTTATGATTTCAACTCTCTGAATATTAAAGCTGGTAACAATACTGCATGGAGAGTTGTAAATTATGGTTTAACATCTCCTAATGTATGAGGTCCATAATTTCTGAGCTCTTAGAGATACCAGTATTGGTATCCATGCCCATATCTGTATTTTGGGTGGCTACTAGTTGAGCTTACTTCTTAAAATGGTTATTTTCCTTTCATGTTATTATTTCTGATTTATCATGTAGCTCACCTAGTTTGCAGTTCATGTTGGAGTAGGATGTTGTCAGCTTTGAGGAATTCATGATACATTTAACACATGAAGAACAACAGCAGTTGATGAAATATCTTCCATATACCGACACTGCAAAGCTTCCAGAGAGGTCAGTGTTCATGCACCTCACATCTCTACTTTGATTGCTATTGTAAAAGAATAAGTTTGTGGAGTTGTTTCCTCTCAATTGTAGATTAGTTATGCTGCAATGTCTAACATCCATGTAGATTCTGATATCCTTGTCACATGTGCAGCCTTAAAAGCATGTTTGGTAGCCCTCAGTTCGTGGATGCCTTATATTCCTTTCAGCAACTTCTTTTGGATGGAATCTTTGATCCTTCCTTTCCTGGAGCAGCCACTGAAGAGAGAAGGCTCTTAAAAAGACTTGCGATAGGCAACTCGACAAAATCGAAATGGGTCGAACACTATCAACTACTCAAGGTCGGGCTAATTCCTCATTGCTTTCAAGATATCATTGACTTTTATAAATAATTTCCATTGGATAAGTTATTTAGGGTGCACTTGGAACATCGAATTTCAAATGTAACCTGAACCAAAGGTGGTTTGATATTTTTGGCAGAAGGGAGCACACTAAAATTGAAATGCACAGTAGGTGAGATACATTGTTTCCGCCTTTTCAGGACCAAATCACTATCATCACTGCTTGGCTGATATTGATTTGGGCAGAAAAACCTGCAAAACTATTTCCAATTCCATCAAGCCCAAAGGCAAAGTGGAATCAACAACCATCCATTCTGCCAAATATCAGGACTGAAATTGATAGCGATCTGGTGTATGTATGTAAATGCACCCTATGTTGACATGTGAGTTACTGTCATTAAACTGGTTTGGTTCCACAAAGTGAAAAATCCAACATGGTTCGAACTTTTATTTCATGTCCTTAAGGATGCAAGGCGTAAAAAAGCAAAAGATGAGAAAGGAGTTTCAATGGGAACTGGTTTCTTTGCATGTGGTAATTTGGCACCACCCAAGAGACCTCGAGATGGCCAAAATCAAGACTTTCCAGGTCAGTTATTTTCCATTTTTCTTAATACAAATTACCATTAAAAAAAGTTAATTTCCATTTTGTGATATATTGATGTAACTGATATAGCTTCAGATGTTTACATCACTGGTTATGTATACTTTATTACCTTTAGCCTTCCACATTGTGTCACAATTGAGTGTCTGCATCAGTCACATTGAATTCAATTTTCATCTCTATTAGAAGGTTTTTGGGGGTTCCTCTATTTGTTTTATGTTTTTACCTGAAGAATGTGCATCATACATTTTACTACTTAAGTGATGTCTGATGTGTATCGTTTTGTGCACTTAGATTTGCAAACTAACTCTAAAATCAGATGTTATTGAAGATTAATGTTGTTTTCGAAGAACTGTGAAGCAGAAAGCGAGCCAATGGCCATTTCATTAATTGTCTTTAAATGAAATGGGTTGGATGAAGTATGAGAATCAGTAGCATTATCTTATAAGAGTTTTTTTTTTTCTTGGTGAATATGATCCACTCATGCCAAACATTTGATAAACACTTTCCACATAGATAACTCACAAGGTCAACCCAGGTAGTTGATACACAGTGTCTTCTTTCATACTGACTGATAAAAAGACTTTTAAAATTGAAATATATTGAACTTATAATTTTGGAAGTTTTTATCCGAGAACAATAGAGGCTACAACTGCTTATTGGATGGCTATCCCTTCTTTTTTTTTTTTTTTTTTATAAATAGTGTCATCGTTAAGTGATTGGCAATTAATCCAAACATTTGACTATTTTTTAAAATTTCAGAGACAAAGGGCACATTAAAAAGTCCCAAAATGCAGAAATGTGGCAGCATGAATCTTCCTTCCACAAGGTCTCATCTGAATTTGAGCAACATGGATCTGAAAGAGAGCTATGACACCAAGGACATGGACAATGATGGATCTTGCTTCAGTCCAAGAAGCTTATTTGCATTCACACTGGACAGGAGCTCCATCATGCTGGATTCTTCACAGTTCACTGATGAGAGTTCTGATCAAGATTTGCTGTTTGATGTGCCGCCAAATGCACCCCGCCCTCAAGCAGAGCTTCTCCACTTCCATCCTTGCAAACAGAAAACTCCCCCAGACTGTTCATTAGCAGAGAGTGAAGTCACTGGGAACTTCCCATCTTTAAGCTTGAGCAGCCAACTTAGCAACAGTAGCATCCTTTATCCCCACCTGGTCCTTCCATGACAAGCTTGTCCTTGTCACTACAATCATAAACAGAAATACATGTCAGTTCGACGAGGCTGAGGACATGGGCCTCCTTCGTCCACTTATATGAATGGCAAAAGCAGAACTATGTAAAGGAAGTTTAAGAGACGCGAGTATGATGCATTTGATGCAACTTGCTCTACCATAATCTCATCATGAGTGGGGTTTTTCCCCACTTCCTTTGTTTTTCCTTCTCTCGTGCATTTTAGTAGGCTGACTTGTTTGGAATTTGGCACATTAAAGTATAAATGTGGCTGATCTTTCTTCTGTATAGATTGACAGAAGTTATATTGCATATCTCAAAGTGGAAATGTTTTAGCTGAAGACATGGGATTGAAAATGTGCATTCTTTAAAAATTTTTGTGGGTATTGGTAGTTGCTGTCATCAAAATCTAACTGCTTAATGACATGGAATGTAGTGAAATGTTTCTTTATTTTAGGGTCATTGTCTCCAGAATTTAAGAACCACCCAGATAGGATGCTAGATTAAGAAAGTGAGATAAGACAGGTTTAAGAAATTCAATACAGTATTTCCTTTTTCACTCCCTCAGACGGTTGGACCTATATATATTTATATTTATCTCTCTAAAATGCCTTCCCATTCAACATTCAGGATACTTGTCTCTTTCATATCCATTTTTCTGTGTCAGATGCTCAGATTAGCTGTTCTGTTCTCCATGGAACTTGTATGAATGCGTGGGTGCACTTCTGTTCTTGGCTTTTTAGTGTCTGTGGGATGTTTGGCTTCAGCTGTTCAACATCTTAAATATATAGTTGCATCCCATGCAGACTTTAATTTTCTAGTGAGAAACAGAACTCCTCAGGAAAAGGTGGTGAAGTTATTATCTCTCTCTATTAGATTTTTTTAGCTCAGAGTCTGTTGAAACACATTGAGTTAAGTGTTTTTTTTAATTTTTTCTTTCTTAGTCCTATTATTTATATGATCCATTAATGTATCAGACTGTAATCTAATATGGCTTTGATTATCTTTCTATGGGGTTTGTTTGGAGGAGGAGAAAATGAGAGGTGAATATTCACAGTGGTTTGAATTTTGAACTAGGTGGTAGCTCTTCCCCTGCTTCTGTTCTTTCTATTCATCCTCTTCATACTTCAACCAAGAGAATTTTGGTTGATTTTTCTTAGCTTAAGAACCCGGCGAAATGAATATCAAAATCATCTTCATAGTTTTCTTGATATTAGACTCACCCTGGTATTCTTGATGTTAAGAGTTACTATATGTGACGCGGTTTCAAACACAAGACATGGGGAATAAATACATGCCTTATGCCACTCCACCAACTCCCAGGTGGATAGTAAATATCAAAAAATTATGTAAAGTATAAAAAAATATATTTTGATTCAAAATAGAGTGATGTAAGAAAGGTATCTTATAAGATTAAAAACTGTTAAAGAGTTCGTGATTTAATCTTAATGTTAGAAGATGAAAAAAGAAAGTATTTAAAAAAAGATTATGAATGGTTAAAAAAGGAGGTGATTTAAAATCTTAAAAAATTGACAGACTCAACTAAAAGTCAAAATTGAGATGCAAGGTTAAATTGAAAAACTTTCTGATATAATATGATTGTTTAGCTTCTTTTTCAAGTAAATTGTAACTTATGCTAGCAAATTCTACTAACATAAGATCAGACGGATAGTTTTTTCCAAAATGTTTCAAATTGAACCCAAGTTCAAACTGAAATTTTTATGATTAGGGTTTAGGGCCAAGCTGGGAGATCAACCATGGAGGCTATCTTTCTCCTGAGGAGGTTAATGGAACAGTATAAAGAATGTCAAAGAGATTTACATATGGTATTCATTGACTTGAAGAAGGCCTATGACCAGGTTCCTAGGGAGATTCTATGGGGAGTACTGGAAAAGAAAAGAGTGTATGTCACATATATTGAGGCGATAAAGGATATGTATGATAGAGCCGTGACATCTATAAAGACGACCGGCGGAGAAACTAAGGAGTTTCCTATCACGATTGGTCTACACCAAGGCTCAGCGTTAAGCCCGTACTTATTTGCCCTAGTTATCGATGAGATTACAAGACATATTCAGGATGAGGTGCCGTGGTGTATGCTATTTGTAGATGACATTGTTTTAGTAGATGAGACGAGAGAATGAGTGAATGCTAAGCTAGAAATGTGGCGGAAAACGTTAGAGACAAAAGGGTTTAGGCTAAGTCGATGCAAGACGGAATATATGGAATGCAAGTTTAGCCAAAGTAGGGCACTTGGTAACATAGAAGTAAGTTAAGATTGTAGAGAAAGAAAACTTTAGGTACCTTGGATCGATGGTTCAACGGGACGAAGGGATTGATACTGATGTAAGTCACAGGATTTAGGCCGGGTGGACCAAATGGAGGAGTGCTTCGGGGGTCTTGTGTGATCGGAAAGTCCCCCTCAATGTTAAAGGAAAGTATTATAAGGTGGCGGTAAGACCAGCATTGTTATACAGATCAGAGTGTTGGGCAGTAAAGCATAATCATGTTAAGAAGATGGAAGTTGCGGAGATGAGAATGCTAAGATGGATGTGCAGGATCACAATGAGAGATAGGATTAGGAATGAGGAAATTATGGGCAAAGTAGGAATAGCACCGATTGGAGATAAAATGAGAGAAAATCGACTAAGATGGTTTGGCCATGTTAGAAGGCGTCCAACGGAGGCACCTGTTAAAAGGTGTGAAGGCATGGAGATTGTCAGGAGTATGAGAGGGAGAGGGAGAGGGAGACCCAAGAGAAGTTGAAAAGAAACTATTAAACATGACCTTGCCTACATGGATCTAACAGAGGACATTGCCCTAAACAGATTTGATTGGCGTCGTCAAATCTATATAGCCGACCCCACCTAGTGGGAAAAGGCTTGGTTTGGTTTGGTTTGGTTTGGTTTAGGGTTTAGGGCCAAGCTGACGACTGAATTTAGCAGTCAGATTCAGGATTGATTGAACAGATCATAGAGGAATTAATTGGGATGGTTGGGGTCAAGTTGGGTGGAGATGGTGGCTAGCTGTGTAAATCATACTGAAATATGGCATCCATGCTTAGATCGGTTTCAATAGGGTTAGACCAAACCTTCTCTTGGTGTGGCCTGAACAAAAATTTTCTCCCACAAGCAGGAACACATAGCTTAGTTCTGGGGGCCCACTTGGGGCCAATTTATACTAGTCTTCTAATACTAATTATTGCATTGAATTGATAACAAAAGAAATGCGGAGGGCTTTTATTTTTTGTTTTTCAAGGGCATCCCTAGGCATTTGACCCAACATAACTAATTCTAGACATAAGCACAATCCTGCAGTACAAGATATGAAGAGCAAATCCATGCCTTATGGCTTACACAAACAAACCAATAGGCAAGCGGGTGCATAATTTAACATGATGACCCTGATATTATTTTCCTTTCCTTTATTCATGATGATATCTTTCATCCCCTCGTCCGCCAATTAGGAATGCATCCCAGTGGGCCCCACGCATATGTTATCATCTCGACTAATCTAGATCCTCCAAAGCTTTAACTTAGAGGAGAAATCTCAAGGAAAAGTAGGGTTGCAAACGGGTATTCGATTCTCCAATTATCTGAAAGTTCTTACCTGTAAAAAGCCGGGTCTAGAACCTATTTTAGGTTCCTATTCATAAACGGATTTGGTTCCGGAACCTAATTTAGGTTTTGATTGATAAACGGGTCTAATACTAAGTCCATATAGGTTCCAACCCGTGGATCTTGGACCCCAAAATATGAGTCTTCAATATTGCAAGCTATACCTCAAAATTATTATTTTTTTAACATTTTTATATATAATACTAAAGGTAGTAGACTTAATGCACAATTATAAGTTGAATGATATGCATTGTTATAAGTTGAATGATATTTTTATTTTAGGAAAAAATAAAAAAAATGAAGACAAATTCAACAGATTTTGGAGCTAGATTCTAGTCCTCTAGTGGATCCATTTCTTGAATTAGATTTAGAGTTCTTTTATTGGAACAGAATTTGAAACCAACAAAATAAGTTCCGAATCAAATTCGGACTCAAAACCGTTATTTAGAAATGGGTCTGGATCCATATCTAATATAGTTCCGATGTAGAAACGTCCCGTCTCCAACCCTAAAAGGAAAAGGGAGCGGAACTCCGCCGTGGGCCACCTACTTTTATTCTAAAATTTTACATTATAATTGGAGCTCGTCCCACCATTAGATTAACCTTTCTTGACAATAAATATATAAGATTGTGTTAATCACATATTTTTTTTAATCAAACGATCAATCTGGGGTGGGATGAACTCCGGTAGTGATTGAGATTAAAATTTAAGGACCCCACATGTACCCGGAGGAAATTTATTTCAAACTGCTCAGATTTCAATAAATGGGCCCCACTCACGTAAGGATCTCTCTAGGTTAAAAGTTCCTCTCCATGCCCAGCTCTCTCGCACACGCTGAAAGGATCCAAATACCAAAGCGCTTCTCAGGTTTCTCTCTTCTCTCTCGAACCTGAAATTTGATTTTTCTAAATCCCGTTCTAGTTTAGAGATTTATGCCCTAGATTTGTTGCAAATTGTGTACCATCTGATCTTGAACGAGACGAAATTGCGAACCCAATTACGAAACCCTAGATTTAAGGAACTGTATGTACATTTCAGGTTGAGTTCTAGATTGCAGTTCTGTTACCATTTTTAGCTTTTATTGATTTTCACTCGAGGGATCCAAACAAACCCTTAAAAATTTCACATGTTTTTGCATATGTTGGGGTTTCAATGAATTGTTTAATTCATCTGTGTGTTTGTGCTATCTTTGTAGCAATTCAATGCCAGAAAGTTTTATTGGCATCACAATACATGTGGCTGCATCTGTGTTGATCACTCTGGACTATTTATCCAATGGACCTGTAATGTGTAATCCATGCTAACCATCTGATTGGTGCCTGCAAGTAGATGACCCAGAACCCCAGATAAGAGTAGAGTACCTACTGTTCTTGTTTCAATGTGGGGCAAAAAAAAATCCTTCTGAAATAAAATCAGGATGGTGTGGGGCTGTAGAGCTGGTGGTAATTTGGCATGGTTAGCTGTTATGGACCTAACCAATACCCCCAAAAGCCCCAAGACTGATGAAACACGTCAAATCAAGTCTTATAACTATTTAGAACCCTAACATTAGCTTATTTCATGGCAATAAGTCATTCAAAGTCTTTGACTTTGTCATTTTAGGATCTGCTGCATTTGGGAATTCAAATGAATACAATTGATGGGGCATCAAAGACTGCTTCCCAGACAACAGGGTTGACCCAACCTCTACCAGCAACTGGGGTTCCAACGGTCAACTATGCGATTGCTATGCAGCAATACCAGTTTCAGCAGTCATTAGTTGCTCGGCAGCTATTGTCACAACAGCAGGCTGCTGCACACGCTGTAAGCATCAAAGCTGCTGCTGAGCAGTCTGCGGCTCGTGCCGCTGAGATCAGTATACTTTTGAACAGTGAGAAGAGTGATGTACCAAAAGAAAATGCAGAATTAGGATCCAAAAGGTAAGTTATCTTTTAAGCACCTGATTCCTCTGGTGAAAGTGATTGTTTAAGTTATTTTGATAAGTATTAAAAATCCTTAATGGGGACATACACACCAGCTCATGTGTGATAAAGACAACTCATCATCATCAAAGCCTTGTCCCAACTATTTTGGGGTCGGCTACACGAATTATGTTTGTCCATTTTGATCTATTTTGAGCCAAATTCTCAGATAAGTTACACTTCCTCATATTCATTTTTACCACCTCCAGGCCTACCCCTTCCCCTTGGTGGGCTATCAACCTTTATGGCCAAACTTTTCCTTACCGGTGCCATTTCCAGCCTATGTTGGACATGTCCAAATCATCTCAAACGGGTTTCTCTAATTTTATCATGTATTATTGCTACCCCTAAATGCTCTCGAAAGCGCTCATTTCTAGTTTTACTACACATCCACATCAACATTTTCATCTCTACTACATCCATTTTATGCATATGATGCTTCTTGATTAGCTAACATTCTCCTCCATTGGTTATAGCTGGTCTAATCATTATCATGTAAAATTCTCCCTTCAATCTTTTTAGCATTCGTCGGTCACAAAGAACTCCAGTAGAAAGTCTCTACTTAAACCATTCCGCTTTTATCATCTTCATCAATTTCCTCATCATTACTAATTATGGAGCCAAGATAGCGGAAAGAATCACTTTGTGTTATCTCCCGGTCTTTAATTTTTATTGTAGTTTCAGCTCTTTCTATATGCCCACTGAAGTTACAATCTATATATTCCGTCTTTGTACGGCTTATTCTAAAGCCTTTGGATTTTAAAGCCTCTAACCATCTCTTGATTTTTGCAAGTCACGTCATCTCTTGATTCATCCACCAACACAATATCATCTGCAAATAACATGCATCAAGGTACCTCTTCTTGAATATGAGCAGCTAACTCATCCATAATCAATGCAAAGAGATAAGGGCTTAGGGTTGTCCCCTGGTGCAAACCTATGGTGCCTCAGAGGACAACTATTTGATTGCAATTTAACTAGTTGGACAGTTTGAGATTCTAATTACTTCTTAAGCTGTTTATCCTGACCGTATTTCCAATGGGCGACCATTTAACACTTGCTCTGGTAACTTGTGTCAATCTATGATGCATTTTTATTTACTGTTGCCTAATTCCTTGCACAACATTACAAGAACTTTTAAATTCTTAGATTTTCCAATAAACTTACAATAGGTTCATAGAGCTGTTGCTCCTTTGCGCACAAAATTAACTTGAAGTCTGTTACTGTGTCCTACACATGAATTTAACTTGAAGTCTGTTACTGTGTCCTACACATGAATTTTAGTGTCTACAGGTAACCTGATGCCATACCTGTGTAGAATAGCTTCATGTTAGATGGTAGATGCCACTAGTCAGCTGGAAATCAATCGGTGATCTCCACCCCTGCAGTTCCTTGGCAATTTTGTGCTGCAACCTATGCTTGATTCTCATCTGGTAGAATGCAGGGGCAGAACCAGGATATTGCGATTGGGGGGTCCATTGCTAAAAATTTCTTTTAAAATTTTAATGTATGGACACTTCTTTTCCTCATCATTATATGGATGAGAATTTCATGGATATTTCCTTTCACTCTTATTTTTCAGGAAGAAGTCAGAGTTGAAATCGCGTTCCCCCTCTCCATCTTCTTCTAAGTCTTCCAAATCAAGATCAGCCTCTCCTATTCAATACCGAAGTAATCGCACTGAACATGACCGATATTCACGAATGGATCACAGAAGTTATTGGAGCCATAGGCGGCCTGGTTATAAATATAGCCGTGGTTATGGTGAGCTCGACCATTTAAGATCAACAAGTTCTAAGAAAGACACTGATCATTCACATGGAAGAAGATATTCATATTACCGTAGGAATATGAACACAAGCAGGAGCAGCAAGGGATCTGAATCTAGACCCAGGGCTTTGAAGTACCCTCGTGCTGAGTCACGTTCGCCTAGGCGCCCTCGTATTAGATCCCCTTCTTTTCATTCAGACCACAGTGCAGCTAGTGGAGACAGGGATCGGCGTATTATGTCGAAAAGTCCTAATGATAGAAAAATCATCAGTTCTAGTCCAAGAAAATTAATGTCAAGGAGCCTTTCACCTCAGGATAGGAGTCAAAGCTACATTAGCGCTAGTTTTTCTATGGAAGACAGAAAGGTGAGACACCACGGAAGCAGCAATGAGGAAACTAGTGCACCTGATGTGGATAATGGACGGCAAGTGAAAGAGGGTACACCTTTCAGAGAAGAGTTCATAAAGACTAATCCTTCCAAACCTTCTTCAAGGTCGGAATCTACTTCTATTGATCATTCCATTAAGAAAAAACATCCGGAACCCATCCATAAGAAAGTTGTTACAAACAAGCTTGGCTCTGCTAGTGGCCAGTGCTCAAGTTCTACTAGTTCAGATGATGACTCAGTTCATAGTGCTCCTCAACGGTCTGCTGACAGTATGGATCATCAAACACGCTTGCTGGATTCCAGGTTTCGTGTAAATGAAGATCTTGATAATATGCAAGTCAGAATAGAACTCAGAAAAGCTAGACGACTGAAGCTGCATGGGTCAATGGTGGAGGAAAGAAGAAACGATCAATATCATATGAAAGTCGACAGGTGTTCCTCTCCTGATCATACCCTTTCTCATTCAAAGAGCTTGAAATTGAATAATACTCTTGAACAGAAAGCACAATCAAAAGCAGTCACTCACTGTGAAGAAAAGTCACATTTTTCCCCTGATGCTAAAACAGAGAATGCAAGGATGAAAGTGAAGATGGATTATGAGAAATGTTCAGAAGATGTGATTACCACAAAAGATGACAGATTTGAAGAATCCCATAGTCACGACAAGCATGCCACCTGTTATAATCTGCCAGAAGTTAGTGCAGATGGGAAGTTAATGCTTTCGAAGAGCCCTGAAGAGGTTGACTGTGTACAAGAAGCTCAGGCTTCCTTATTTCCTGAGATTCCTACTGTATACCAGTATCCTCAAGAAAAACCCAAGAGGAGGTCAAGATCCAGGGAAAGGAGAAGAAAGGATAGAAGGCATCACAAAAGACGTAGCAGGGAAGAGTTTGAAGATAAAGAGAATGATGATGCTAGCATTGACCGTAGAAACGAGGACCGTAACAAAGGGAAGCTCAGAAGGCACGGAAAGAAGCATCATCATGGAAGGCATCATAAGAATCACAAGGAAAGTAAAGGGAAAAGGAAACATCAAGAGATGTCCTCCAGCTCATTGGAAGACGCATGTTCATCCTTTGATAATGAATATAAAAAAAGACATGTTTATTCGAGCAAGAAGCCTGCTAGATCTAAAAAGAGGAGACATTCTCCATCATCCACTTCAAGCAGGTAATAAACTTCCATAGTAACAGGAGGGTGATACTTTTTGGCTTTTGCACTTTTTTGCAAGTAACACATTAACATCAATGTTTTGGACTATCTGCTCATGTAGAACTTGATGATTGTAATGTTTATGCTTGTAGATGATTTCACAATCTTGCATTGCAAATGCATAGAACCGCTGATGTATTGGGTGTCAGAGGTGTCAGCTAGTTGATGTTAGTTGGACTTGCAGCCAGGGTTTTAAAATCACCCATTACTGATAAACTGATGGGAGATACCAGTGCTTGCACCCTTTTTCATGTTTTTTCGCTTTACGAGATATACACAGAATTGCTTATACATTTATCGCATGAATATCTCACCATATTTTCAGGGTCTGCATTGCATGCACAAGGCACTGATATGTCATGGTTTAATGGTTGTGTCAGCTTGCTCTGCTATTTTTGTCTGATTGGGTTCAACTTGCTGGCATGGTTTCAAAGATCGGCCAGGCCAACACTCGTATAGGTTAGGAATTTTTTTATTATTGGCTGACTGGGACAACAATCTATCTGTTGCATGATTCACATACAGTTTGGTTCTCTCTGTTTTTACAATGTACGCTTTCAAATCAGTTGACATTCGAACATGGCAGCCTGAATTCTGACTTGGTTAGGCTGGCAGTGGCAGGCATGGTTTCAAATAATCAACAGTATTGATACATCTGAGCGTGGTGTTTCATGTTTCCCTTCGATATGGACCAATGCTGGGGGTGATGGTTGGGTACATGTACCACTGATGCCTGCGGACTTTAAAACGTTGAAACTTCATTAAAGACTCCCAGCACTTGTATCCCATTTTTTTGGTCTATGATCCAAACATATCCTAGGGGTGTTGGACTGGATAGAGTCAGAGAGATCAGTTCATTGACCAAGAACATTTTTATCAAGCCCTATGCGACTCTTAAGTCCAGAAGAACCCTGTGTGACTCTCAAAGTCCCAGCCCAACAGCCTCGGCAGAAGTCTCAGCCCTACTCAAGCCTTTGAGAGATTTAAGGCATCGTTAAAAGGAGAGAGAGAGAGATCCCTATTGCTGTAAAATTTTAAACTCTCTGGCTTTGGCTAGTGCTATATTCTCTTAGGCCTAGGGGAGTGGAATTTTGGAAAGCTTTAAAGTTGCCAGGGCAGAAGCCATTACTCACCTTTACTTTATAAATGATACCTCTATAAGGAGGCAGGAGGTTGTAATCCTAAAATTTGGGTTTGCCTACTGGGGCGAAGTAAGGTCTAAAGATGTTTGGAATCTAATTGTTGAAAAATTCGAGAAGAAATTGTCTTTGGAAAAGAAATTATTTCTTTAAGAGGAAAAATCACCTTATTTAAAGCTTCCCTTTCTAATTTGCCGGCTTATCATTTATTGCAGTCAAGAAAAAGTTGGATTATTTAAGGAATTAAGGAAGGATTTTTTGTGGAGGGAGGTCTAGGGAGGTTATACATCTTGATAGGAGGGAGAATGTGATCAAGCCTAGGGTGGCCAAGGTACTAGGGTTGTGTGGCGGTACTTCCTGATAGTAGATGCATTGTGCAATGTTTTAGCTGTTCAAATTTTTACCCCTCCTTCCTTTCATTCAAGGTTAGAGGTGAAAAGTAAGTCTCTCAATGCTTGTGAGATTAAAGCTTTAGCAAGTAAACTTTGAGTGGTATAATTACTCCATACCATTGTGCCCTTCTTGACATGTTCTGTGGGCTTCTTGTATTTAATATAATTTGTTTTACCTATCAAATAAAATAAAATAAACAACCGTGTTCGGGCGGGCGGGCGGGCGTGCGTTTACAGATATATAACGTGTCCTAAAAGAAAAATAAAGCATAAAAAAACAGGCGACACCACAAGTAAGCAGCAAGTCCGCCAACCGTCAACAAGACATGGCAAATATTGTCTCTAGTTCATCAAGCGTTTAAAAAAAAAAAAGAAAAAGAAAAAGAAAAAAAACAAATGTAGATCAACTCCAGCCCGTGTTTTATGTTCTACTCCATTGTAGAGAGTAGAGAGTAGAGAGTAGAGAGTTAGGATTTACATCGTGACATGCACCTACTTGACCATACCATATTGACACATGCATAAAGTTCGACACGTCTTAAAAGCCTAACAAGAAACACAGGGATGCATCAACAACTCGCTTAAGACCTCCTCTTCTTCTTCTCCTTCTCGGACTTCTCGACTGCATTTTTAGACTGCTCACAACATTCACAACAACAATACAATGTTAATATATATACATGCAGACCACCATCTGGAAAACTGACAAACAAACAAAAAAAAAAAAAAAAAACTCTGGAACCAGCAATAAGCCGACTACTACTCACCATGATGATGAGGATCCGTACAAAAACTGCAACAAAGTCGGTGAAGAGAGTCAAGGCATGTTTCACGTAGTCCAGATCCCCAAGGTGAGCCCTCTCGATGATCTCTTGTGTGTCCACCACCATGTATCCCAAGAATACCAATAGCCCAAAATATAGCTGCAGGGGTTTTAAAAGAAAATACGCTTAAAAGAGATACAGCTGCAAATAAATCGTTTTTATTGTTGCAAAAAGTCAAAAGTGTCTTAGCAAAAAAAAAAAAAAAAAAAAAAGGGAGAAGAACCCTGAGAAACTTCCCAGCTTCTTCTTCTCACTTAAGAAATTTATAAAACACAACCAACTCAGTTAATCAACTAAAAAATTCCTTTGGTAGCCGCTAAAACAAAAATTCATACACAATAAAATATATATATATATTTATATATATTTGGGAAGTGCTCCTTCGAGAGATACTCTCTTAGGAAGTGCTCTTATGAGAGATACTCTCACCAACTTTATGAGAGATGGGTGGGGGCCCTCACATTTAAGTTGGAAGTCCTTGCATTTAACTTAGTGTGAGTGGATATGAAAGTGAGGGCCCCCACCCATCTCTCATAAAGTTGGTGAGAGTGTCTCTCATAGGAGTACTTCCCTATATATAAAACACATACAGAATACATAAAACAAGAGTGAATCACATGTTTCAAATGCGGTAAATCAGAAAGAAGCCCAACTCCTATTGGAAAAATTTATCTCAGAGCCATTAAACCGGATCCTCTTCATTTTAAGTGGTTTGGATTTTACAAGTTGGAAAGTGCTCCTATGAGAGATAGTCTCACCAACTAGGTGAGAGATGGGTGGGGGCCCTCACTTCCATATCCGCTCTCACCAATTTAAATGTAAGGGCCCCCACTCATCTCTCACCAACTCACTTCCATATCCGCTCTCACCAATTTAAATGTAAGGGCCCCCACTCATCTCTCACCAAGTTGGTGAGAGTGTCTCTCATAGGAACACTTCCCCATAAAATATACTTCTCCACATTATCATCATCATAATCACCAAGACTCTCACAAAATCATCTCAATTTAGGATATCCTCCAAATAAAATATTTGTAACTAGATATTTACCTCAAACTTGAAGATCGCAGTGGATCCACCAAAAATGGAAGATGCAATCTGCAGCCAGAACAGGATGGAGAGGCCAGCTGATAGAAGCCCACCAAGGTAAAGATACTCCCTGCGTCTTGCAAGAGTAGCAGCTGCTGAAAAGCACCCAAAAGCTACAGCTGTCCCCACAAATGCGCTGACAAGGATGCTGCAATTCCAGGCACAAACAAATCTATGGTAAGCCACAGCACAAATTCCAATCATCAGATGTAAACCCTACCATGCCATACCAATTTCAACCCACAAAATGGTTAAACGGTTGAAATAATATTGCACTAGTTATCCGATGGCCACAATGTTAACTAAGCAAGCCTTTGGTATAAAAGAAAAGCCCACTTCTATGGTTATATTAGTGGTTCTATAAATGATAGAGCTTCCTCTAAATGATAGAGCTTCCTCTGGGCAAGGCTTGCCTCAAAATTTAATTTAAAAGGGACCCAGCACCCCAAAGTTTTGAAGTGGAGTTGCATTTAGGACTTGCACCCCATAGCATGAGGCATATTGGAGATATACACCCCAAATAAAAGTATGCACTTCAGTCATTTCATATCAGCACTTCTTTTAAAGAAAGAGAAAGAGGTAATTTGTTATTTCAAGGGAAAAATATCCATACCTCTCCAACAAAGAAATTTAACACTGTTGTCATTAGATTGAAATTTAACTTATTTCATCTCTAGCTAGCTGCTATTTTTAATTTGTATAATAAATATTTCTTGTTGATACCGTCATAAACCTTTAACTTCAAGGTTGCAATGGTGAACAAAAAGCCATACTAAAAAGATCACGCTATACGAGTAAAGGCTTACACCTCTCTTTGGTTAATTCAAATGATTCACCTCATGCCCCACACCGCTCTAAAATATTGTAATTAAACCCAACCAATAATTTTCCTCAGGGAGTTACAGAACTCATACTACATTTGATTGAATCTTGAAGTAAAGACTAGATCAATGCTTGAGACCTTTTTTTTTTCTTTTGTCTGTGCGCGCGTGCGCGGTCACACTCAAGTCAAATTTATAAAAATTCCTCAGCCTAGAGAGAGATACGAATTGAACAAATGCTTTTTGCAACAATGAGCAGGCGGTGATAAATAGAGGAAAAGAACATATAAACTAGTACTAGTGCTTAGTTCCATTGAGCAAAGAAGGCCATCATGTCACATTGCTGAGCATATATATTGTAAATGGGCCGGCGGAAGTTGGTTTGCTAGCCTCATTGAAGAGAAGCTCACAAAGTCACACTCGGCCAAATATATAAATATTCTTCAGCCTTCACATGTAAGATGCCCAGCATGAGAGAGAGAGAGAGAGAGAGAGAGAGAGAGAGAGAGAGAGCTGGCGATGACAATGGATTGCACAAAAAATAAGGACACTTTTGCACCAAGTTATTGGTAACAGACACAAGAAAAGCACAAAGAAAGTAGGCAGAGTTTAACTCCATTGGGCAAAGGAGGTCCCAGTGTGGTGTTGTTACACATAATAGTCAATGGGGGTAGGGAAGGGGGGCTAGCTCATCTCATTGAAGAGAGACTCACTATCACTGTGGTTAGCTTGATGTTCACAAAATGCTTGAGACAATAACACAAAGGAAGTGATTTTTAAGATAGTCTTGGAATTTTACACCACAGCGCCAAGTCAATGAAAGATTTTACTCATCGGTGTTTTTTGAGACAGCCCTCAACCAATCACTATGTCTAATCAAGTCTTCATCATTTATGTCTCGAGACAAGGACGCGCAAATCAAATTAGAGTCAAGTTTATAGTTGCAACTAGACGGAGACAAAGCATGCCCCCATTCATCATTTATGTCTGGAGACAAGGACGCGCAAATCATATTAGAGTCGAGTTTATAGTTGCAACTAGACGGAGACAAAGCATGCCCCCATTCATCATTTATGTCTGTAGACAAGGACGCACAAATCAAATTAGAGTCGAGTTTATAGTTGCAACAAGACGGAGACAAAGCATGCCCATTCAACTAGATGGCAAATTATGTGCAGTACACCTCCCTATCTGAGTGCTCAGTTTGATGGATGCTTATGAAAGAAGTATGTCATAATTAAGATTTCAGGTTACTGAGAAAAAATCTGGTGATCCACTACATTCTTCCTCATAATGGCTGACTCGATAGAGAAGTGTGGGATGCATTTAAATAATTTCCTACTCAAAATTAGTATTGTGATATGTCACAAACAGTTGCCACAAATATGCTTCACCACCTCTAGACAGATGCCCGCTCGAGGTGATTAAGAAATATCATCATATTTTTCCCATTTTGCCCTCTTAAGGCACTGTAGGGGGGGCTTAAATTGAGATGGATGCATAATCGGGATAATCTAGGCCAGTCAAAGGAGGATATCTAATTAGGGACTAACAAGGTCAATAATTTTAAGTTCTTCCAAATCATGCTAATCTTTGGTGATATTTTATGGAGAATTGCTGGAAAATTATTGGCGCAGCTCAAACAAATACCTCCAGCTTGTCAGGATACTCCTCACAAAATTGAATGGTCAAGTGAGAAGAACAAAAACCCTTCGGGGTTTCGCTATAATTACAGATGTGTTAGGAGTTGTTATTTATGTGGTCATTTGACTTCCTACACTCAATTGTCACATGCTAGGTATTCCGAATGAGAACACACAGTCTACTAGTCAGGAGACCTAATTGTTAAAGAAGTGTGCTTTGAAGAATATAAGATGGAGATGTAGATCGAGAACTTGACTTTCCTAGGGGATGGATGGGCATTCATTCATTTTCCATAGAAGGAGAGAAATCACCAAAGAACAGCTGAAGAGATCCTCAGATCCTCGGTTTATCCATGATAACATACCACTAACATTGCACCAAAAATGGAAAACCAACCACCGAATTCCATCAAGAAATAAGTCAGCATGTTCCAAGAAGCAGAGGCATATATGCAAAGAATAACAGACCAGTCTATTTACCTTGGATCCAACTCAATAACAAATTCTATCAGAGGACCTACAGTAGCTCCTTGGAGTAAAGAAGATGCCATCAAAAGACCAACTCTTTTCCTCTGTAAATCAAACCAAAGTTACTAAAAAAAATTGAAATACACATACACGGAAAAATCAAGTAACACAAGAACAAGAAATACCTCTTCGCAAACAGGTGTTGCCATAAGCCATATGATGCATCCAATACATCCAAGGGTCGTCAGCATGCCACCGATGTTCCAAAGGAGATGCAAATAGGCTCCCGCGGCAGAAGCCGCCAGTGCACAACACAAAGTAAAATAAACCTACAAAAAAAAAAAAAAAAAAAAAAAACCCTAGAAATCAGATTCCAACACAACAACAGATCAGGAGCACCAAACCCTAATCAAATCATCCCAGCACAAGAACAAAAAAACACGATTACGCCACAAATCCCCAATTCCACAGAGGAAAACCACTAATTAGACCCCTTTCTAGGAAAAATTACAGGAAATACGAAGAATCTTGACGAAAGAAGCAAATCAAGCCCTAGAAATCGCCAAAAAAAAAGGGGAAATCAACAGCAGATGGAGATCTCAACAAAGATGACCTAAAAACTGCCCGATCGGGTGAGAAATAGAAAGATCTCAACGAGAAATTCACCTGTTTGAGATGTTGCTGGACGACGGGAGAGATCTGTCTGAAATTTTTCAGAGCTTCGTAGCTCCATCCCCTTCCAGAAGAGTAATTATTCTGGAAATACGACGCAAACGCATCCATGATCGAGATCAGAGAAGATGACCAAAAAAAAGTCACGAACTTTACCAACAAGATGAAAAAAAGAACTCGAGAAATCTCCAAACGATTCGCTAAAACTGATATTCCAAGGAAAACGCAAGGCGCAAGGGGTAATATATACGCACAGATCGGCTCGAGTTGCGGTTTCGTTGAAGTTTCTCGAATGGAAAAGAATCCGGGGGCCTGTTTCATGGCTATTTACTGAATTGCCCTCAGAGATGACTTTTTCTTGTGATGTGTGGGGTCCACATGAAGGCCTTTTGCTTTGATCCTAGCCGTCCGGTTTTGATTAGGAGTCGTCATGGAGTGATTCAATGGCTGAGAGTTAAAGGGTGACGTGTTCCTGGAATGTTCGGTGAGGATTAAAAGAGGAGAAGCAACGAGAGACGACGAGAGAGCGCTAGTTCCTTCGTGGCAGAGCAAGACGAAGACTTTGGACTTTGGAGGTAACGATTAATAAGTCCTTAGGTCACGCACCGATCGTAACGCCTGGGGTCACCTCATGAGCATCCAAATTGACTACTCATCCATACGTCCCTCGTGGAAATTGTATCCCATGAATTTACATGGAATCGGACATGGACTCGGATGATAGATTGTTGGATAGGGGGTTAAGTGTTTAATTTTTATTCTTGGATATATAATTATTATATTTGTGAACCATGGATGAAGATGTTCGAGATATTATAATGACTTTAAATTTGATACGTAAGTTTGCCCCATTTGAATATTTCAGTCCTCCTTGTCTCATGACCAGTGGAGTCTTACGGTGAGCCTCAATAGACGGTCCTCACCGTAATCAGTAAGGACGGTCCTTACAATAAGGACCGCCTCCCATAATAAAATATGATATGATGAAAAAAACGATTGTACTTGACCTTGTAAATGACGTTGTTCAAAAAAAATATTTTTTCTAATTTTAGATTTTCTTGGGAAATAATTAGGCAAATATTACAAATAAAATAGTCTTTTTTCATTAAAAATAGTATATATTTTTTTTATTATTGTTATATTTACATTTTGTGGTGATAAGTTATATGCCACAAATTGTGGTGTTTTAAAAATATCAAAATATTTTTTTAGAGAGAAATTCATATGAAATTGTTTGGATATATCTAACGTAGGCTAACAATGACACCAGTGAATATATAGGTTCATGATCACATCAAAGAAAATGGGTTGGGCAAACAGGATGTGAATTATTGGATTTATAGAAGTGGAACTCATCAGAGGATTTATATTTTAGAGGTAATCAATTGCACTGAGTAATCTTATAGAATTCGCAATGTCTTATTGTCTAAGAATCTAATTCCTAAGTAGTTGTGAAATCGGTCATTTAGACTTTCAATTCATGGATGGTGAAAAAAAGATACTGATTAAACAATTTGGAATTCACTAGAGTTGTCAACTGCTACACTAAGCATCAATTGTTTAGCATCGGATTCAAGATCACTGGCTCCAAGTCGAATTCAGAATCAAGTTTCAGACTTTTAAGCCTTCTTTGATTCTATCTAAATCTTAGGGAACTTATGCATAACACATTTTATTGATTATATAAAAATGCCTGTGCTCAACTGAGGTTACGGTGCTAGTAAGAGAGCTCAAATTTAGACTCAAAACTCTAGTCGGACTCCTTTTTTTTTTTTTTTCCTGCTTTCGGAGGATTCCGGAATAATGGAGAACCGATGGTGGATACTAAGACCTCTAACTTTGAAAGAGGGAGACACCGTGGTTTGGACCACTCGGCCTAGGCTTGTTCGGCAACTCTACTCTTATAGTTAAGTAAGGTCAAGCCCCAATTACTATAACAAAAATCCCACCAAAACACATTAATTCAAATTTTC
The DNA here is from genome assembly GCA_028538565.1 of Umbellularia californica. Taxonomy (NCBI): domain Eukaryota; kingdom Viridiplantae; phylum Streptophyta; class Magnoliopsida; order Laurales; family Lauraceae; genus Umbellularia; species Umbellularia californica. The sequence continues at coordinate 72,715,138 of JAPQWN010000005.1, forward strand.
CACCATATTTTTTTAAAAAAAATCAAAAAGTAATTTCATTTCTCCACTAAAAGACAAAAAACTCCACTTTTCAATAAAAAAAAAGTTAAAAAGATTCCATCACAAACAACTAAAAACAAAATACCATTATAACCAACTTATATTTTATTATTTCTTCAAAATAATCTTTACTCCACTAAACTCCATTAGTAAAGCCCCCAAACATGCCTGAGGTTCACTCGGGTCGGAGTTGAACTATTGTTTGTGATCTTAGAAAGTCGACAATTTGGACTAATGCATGTAAAAAGAGAAAAAAAAAAAGATAAAAACACTAATGCTTTATAAATAAAAGAATATCTTAATGACCCACTTGCCTGCGTACTTCCCACTAAATTATTAGAAGTTTCGTAGTAAAGATGGTTTTATTAAAGTAGTGCTGGGGGCACCTGGAAGCAGCTATGGGTTGTAATTATACGTTTGTTGATATCTTCTTATGTAGATTCTATGCATTTTCCACATTAGCAAAGAAGACTACGAGACTTTAAAAAGAGAAAAACGAAGACTACAAGACACCTTAAAGCACAATTAACAATTCTTATTCTTCTTGTCTTGGTGTTAGAGTAGATTTCTCGGAAGTATGCAAAAAGGCTTGGCTTTAGCTGATTCAAGCTTGGAAACCACGTTTTGAAACCACCAGCGCGCTGAGGCTAAGTAATCCATAATTTATTTGGGCGGAGTGGGCAAGTGGCACATAGAAGATGAGTTATTATAAAGGAAAATTTTCAAATAAGGCCTTGGACTTTTGCCTTATTTCAAAAAAGGATACAAGTTTCAACACTTTTCAAATTAGTTCCTAAGTTTTTTAATAAAACTTTAATTAAGGCCATCTGGTCATTTAAAGGCATTTTTTATGGCATTTTCTCTCAATTTTTTAAAATACACAGAGTATCTTCATTTAAATCCATGACATGGTTCTGGCAGCCACTATATTTAGCCGATTTATGTAGCAATGCTAGTTTTTCTCAATCATTATAACGCTGTCAGTGAAAAAAAGGAATAAAATATAGAGGAAGTGAAAGGGGGTTTTATTTCATTGAAAGATAATTTTGGTAGTTTAAAAAAATTGAAGAAAGAAGGTGTCAAAACATAGCTGTAAATGGATGAATGTCCTTAATTGAAAACTTCATAGAAAACTTAGGGACTAATTTGAAAAGTTTTAAAACTTGTGTCCTATTTTGAAATAAGGCAAAAACTTAAGAACTTATTTGAATTCTTTCCTATTATAAATAAAGGGTTAGGTTGTAGGAGTTAGATATGTCCTTAGGTTTGACATTAGCCCTAAAACAATCGAAGTTTTTTTTTTTTTTTCACAGAGTTGTTTGTACAATAATATTGCAATACAGCATGGCCTTAAGATATTGCAAGGGTAATACATGCAATATTTCCACAATCATAAGATATTGCATAAATAGCTCTGCAAAAAATGCTAAAACTTCGACTGTTCTAAGACAAATGTCAAGTCAAAGGGCAGTGATACTAACAATATCCCTATGAATAAACTTGTACATATGGCTCCGCTGGTGTTTCCCTTGGTATAAAACATGTCCTTACATAAATGTTGAGAAATATTTAATGCAAGCGGTAGGAGTATTCATGGGTGTGCATTTGTGTTGTGGGGTCATCATACATGTGCCTAGGGGGGGCAAAAGTAGCTCAGGGATATTCACATCATCCTAAAAAAAAAGGGGGATTCGGCGACGGGTCCCTGAACATTTGACTTTGGTGGCTTAGGAGTTAGGTCCACAATCTTTTTTTATAGTGTAAGAGGTCCTTTTTCCAAATTTGGAAGCCTATAATGTCTAATTTACCCTTTCTTCAAATCATGTCCCATGATTAGTGGGATAAGCCATTAATAATGGTTAACTACCATTAAATTAGCCATGATCAATACAATTCCACTAATGAGATTTTTAAATCAATTTCAAAAAAACACAAATAAGTTTCAAAAAACAAGAAACAAATTTCAAATAAATTTCTAAAAATGAAATAAATTTAAAAAATGCAAATAAAATTCAAAATAAAGCAAATAAATTTCAAAAAACGAAATAAATTTCAAAAAACACAATAAATTTCAAGAGAACGTAGATAAATTTAAAAAGACACAAATAAATTTCAAAAAATATAAATAAATCTCAAAAGAAGAAAATCAATTTCAAAAGATCCAAATAAATTTAAAAAATATATAAATAAATTTCAAAAGACACAAATAAATTTCAAAAGAGGTAAATAAAATTAAAAAACGCAAATAAATTTAAAAAAAAAACGCAAATACATTTGCCAAAACTAAGATAACCCAATTTTTCAAATTAGCGAACAATGTGGCAAAAAACTCAAGTCTTTTTGTCAAAAACTCAGTTAAATTTATTTCAAAAAATACAAATAAATTTCAAAAGACATAAATACAATTCAAAAACAAAAATAAATCTGCCAAAAACTCATATAGATTTGTTTATAACTCAGATATATTTGTTCAATAACTCAGATAAATAGCCTAAAACTTGAATAGATTTATCCAGAACTCAGATAAATTTGTCCATAACTCAGATAAATTTGTTCCAGAAGTCAGATAAACAGCCAAAAACTCAGACAAATTTATCCAGAACTTAGATAAATTTATGCAGAACTCAGATAAATTTGTTCCAAAAGTCTAAAAAGCCAAAAACTCAGATAGATTTTGTCCAAAACACAAATAAATTTGACAAAACTTGTTGCTGCAAGGCACTGCTTCTCGATCTGGGTTCTGGATCTAGGTACAGCAAGGCACTGCTTCCGGAATCCAGAACTGGCAAGGCGCAGCAACGCAATGAACATGACCTGAACTGGCACGTCGCTGGAATCTAGAACCAGTTGTCGTTGCAGAATCCAGAACCTGAACTAAACTGCGCTGGCCCAGAGCTTCTGAATCCTGCTGGGCTTTCCTGGAGTGGGCGGGTCGGACCTGACCTGGGACTGACCCGCAACGGACACAACTTGGTTCGTCTTCTTCAATCTTCTCTGTTTTTGCAACAGAGAGACTGCAGCGCCCAGACTTCTTCTCGGGTTGTCTTCCGCGGTGACGATGGGCGGGCAGCCAGGCGACAACGACGGCGGAACTACGGCTACGGTTGCGGTGGTGATAGGCGTGACGACGATCGTGCAGCGATGGGCGACTGTGGGAGCAGCAGGACAATCCCCTTCTCCGGCGCAGGTGACTAGGGGGCGACGGAAGTCTGATCTTCTTCTTCGGAACCGTGCGATCCGAGAACCCAAGTCTGGATTGGATTCTCTATTTCGCTGCAACTTGGTTCTGCAACTTGATCGTGTACAGTGATGGCCCACCAAGTCCGATGAATCTCAGTCATAACCCTTCTCCGATGGGTTCTCTTCCGTCGATGGATCTGCTGTGCTGTGAAATCAAGAGATCCCGATGATCTCTTCCCCGGTATTAATCTCAGATGAATTCAAAATTTGAAATTTAAAATTTCAAAATTTTATGCCTAAAATGGTTAAAAGGGTTAATCAGTCATGTAAATTGTATCTAGGGACCTCTGACTGCAAACAGTCTAATTGCTTGGACTAAAGCCCTTAAAAAAAATTTGCCTGGACTGGAGGCTGGATACATTCAATTCTAGGGACCTTTCGCTAATTACCTCAAAAAAAAGAGGATAAAGGTGTTCATGGTGCTAGGTCGAAATGGGGTGAGGTGTATTCAGGCCTGGCCCAACTTTAGAACAGAGGCCCATATCTGACATAATCATAGGCTATAAATGTTAGGCCCAAGCACACCCATTTAGTTAATTGGGTCCGAGCCAAACGAATCTCGGGCCTGTTTGGATAGCAAAAAAATAGAGTAGAGTGAAGTTAAATCGGCCCTAACAGTCTAAAATTTCAACTCTACCCTGTTTGGATGAATCTGACCCAATAAATGAAGTAATGTTGTGAGCCATATATACTGTATTTCACTTCAACTCAAAATAATTCAATTTTCTTGAGTAAAAGTGGATTCTACTCCAAACCTTAACTTCAAAATAAGCATCAAAATGGAGTGAAGTGAAGTATTCTACTTTAATTTCAACCTACTTCTCTTCACTCCACTTCACATGTGAAATCTACTTCATTTTACTCCACTCCGCATTTATCCAAACAGGCCCATTATCAGTTTTACATGCTTTCCGACCATTATATAGATGTATTATCCCAAACTAACAAACACTCATTAACCAGGCAGATCAAGCCTGGCTTTGGGCTTTCTACAACTAAATCCAAACCCGACCTATATATTAACCGTTTGATTTATATATTGAAGCCCATCCCAAAGAAGGTTAGGCCCGGATCGAACTCGGGCTGGCCCAGCTCAAGAGCACCCCTTGCAAGTAGGGAAAAAAATTGACCCAATGCTAATATACAGTAGACCATTAAATTTGAACGGTCAAGATCTTAGAACTGGGCCCCACTGATCGATTTACAGGTGGCACTAGGGAGGGCTGGATTTGAAATTAAGGATAGACCGTTGATTGTATCCACCGCGCAAAATGGGCTCGGCACCACCACTCTTCCTCCTCAGCTCCCGCTGCGCGGCGGAGAATCTCCCATCCGAGCTAAAACCCTAAAACCCAAAATCAAACCCCAAAACCCAGAAATCAAAGAACTTCAATCAATCCATTGAAATTCCCCTCTGTAATTCTCGCTATGCAGCCCCAATGCATCGACCTCTGCCAAAATCTCAGATCTTTCCGTCCATTTCTAGGGTTTTCACATCGCAATCCATCTCCCACCTCGAATTCTCTTGGTTTTCCCTCAAATGGAAGGGTTTCTAGCATTCGTTGCAGCTCCGAGAGGCGGAAGCCGAGGAATGGAGAGAGGCAGAGAGGGAAGAGCGGCGGAGGAGGGCGGGTGAAGGTTAAGGAGGAGAATGTCTGGAGCGTCGATAATGAGCTTGCGAAAGCCGAAGCGGCGGCGGAGGAATCCAAGAGGAGGAGAAGGTTAGGGAAGAGGATGAAGAATCTCCGGAAGAGGAGCCGGAAATCTGGGATGATGATCTCCCCAGCTATGTTGATGGAGGTCGAGAAAGTTCTTCAGACACAGGTAGATGATGATTTGTCTTCTCGTCTTGTATCTTGAAAGCTAGGGTTTTCATTTATGTTTTTACTCTAAAGCCGTGGCTAGTATTGTTTGAATCTTTTTTAAGGCAGAAATTCTAATGGCTGTCTTCAATGTTAATCTCCTCTAACCCTGCTCGGAGGGCTCAGTGAGATGGGTTGAACTCTTTAACCAACTAGCTAATTATAGAACTCTTTAAGAAACAGACTCAAAATCAATGTGATAAGGTTAAGTTGATGATGATGATGATGATGATGATGATGATGATTCATGTTTTTCCATATGAGCATAGATATGTCTACATGATGATGAAAGTTGTCTCTCTTGAATTAGAGTGTAATTGGGTACAGGTTACTCACATCCTAATGCTTGAAGGTTAAGTTTTTGCAAGTTAGATTTTGTGGAGTACTTGAGTAGTTGAGTTTGCTACAAAAGGAGTGTCGCCAATTCATTTACAAATCACTGGATTTCTGATATTGAGAATGTGTGGTGGCCGTCAATTGGATGGTTTGAAACAAAAGTCAGTTGTCCCAATTCAATAGCTGGTCAGTTGAAAATAAAATGGTTCATACCACTTAGACACTGCTTGTCAAACCTAGTTATGTTGTAGAATATATCTCCTGTTAGATGTAGTTTGTTGCTATTTTATTTAATATTTATTCTCAATTTTCAGGGTTTTTTTTTTTTACTTTCATGCCATTGATGCTATTGCTCAGCTAGAATAGCATGCTAGCATGTGTTTTAGCAGACAGGTGGTGGCCACCAATCTGCAGTCTCGGCTCCCTCCCATCCTAGATATTCTCTGTTGGTGCACTGGATATGCTAGACATAGGGATAGGGGGCTATGAGGCTTATGGGTGTTGCTAGCAAACATTGCAGTCTGTCCTGCGCTGCAGATTCTTTTGTCTTTCCATCTTTAATAATTCAATAATCCAAACAATGTTTTCTTTCCGTTATAGATGGGAAGCTTATAAAAGCTCAGAATATAATTTTGTCACAATTTTATCATTTGATTCCAGCTAAAAAATGAGAAATTTCTTCCGGGCTTCTGTAATTTTTACAAATTCTACCTTGGGGATATGATTTTTCAGGAGCCAGTTATAAGACCCTCATGGAGTACATTTGCGAGTAGTGTCAGTGGCATATGGAAGGGAGTTGGAGCAATTTTTTCTCCAATCACAGCAAAGATGGAGCCAATTGGACTTGGTAGCAAAGATGAGAACCTTTATGATTGCTTCACACTTTCCCACATTGACCAGGTTCCTCCTCTTTCCGGAGGGCTTACCTCTCAAATTCAAAGGAAGATAAATTGGGTTTTCTTAAATCCATATGGTGAGATGAAGCAACCAAGTCAGGGCAGTGAAAGAAATAATGAAGCTGGATCTTTAGCAGAGAAAGAATCAACTTTTGTGATCGATACAGGGCCGACTTTACCTAGTTTTGAATCATTTGATTTCAATACTAGTGATGTGTTGGAAGAAGATTTGATGGGTATGGAGCCAGGTCTTGTGTTCTTTGAGGTAGGACACTTCCTCTTCTATTTCAGTTGCAATAGTAAAGTGAACATTTTCTGATATGTTTTGTAATGCAGTAGCTTAGGCATGATTCCTGAAAACATTTTTGTTTTTGATGTTTTGTAGCTGTGATTATTCCTCCGACTTCACTAAACTTTGATCAGACACAGTAACTGAAAGATGGAATGGACGCATCGTTTTTATAATTTATAGGCATGTGTTCAATGTGAATGGCACTTACTCTCTCTCCCTAGAACCCCAGGAGCCATCAGGTGAGGTAGGAATTCGGAGGTTAGGGATTTAAGTTTTGAACTTTATTATGACCTACTTCCAGCTAGTATGATTTTCACTGGCAGGAGCCATCAAGTGGGGTAGGAACACTGTGTTTGTGTGTTGGTTTGGTAGGGGTGGGGGTGGGGGTGTGGGGAGGGTGTGCTCCAGTTACACATAGGGTCTCATACTCGTGGTTCAAATTAGCAGCCGCTATGCGGCCGTAGCGGTTGAGACTGCTACGCTATTTTGAAAATTGCGCCGCTACGGTTTAAAACCTATTAGAGTCAATCAGTATTAATTTAAAATATTATTTTTCCGATTTCTTTTCCTCAATAGCCTTTTTTAGAGTATTCTTTACCCTTATATGGTTCCTAATCACTGAAAAAAATACAAGATTGGCTGTTACACAAGATTTGAGTTCTTTTAACAACTTAAAAAACTCACATCGCTATGCCGCCATGTATCTCTGCAACCGCTACGTATTGCCCGCTACGTAGTGTTTTGGCCACCGGCCGTTACACCCACCACGCCATTTTGATCCTTGCTCATACTAGAAGTTGTGGTAAGTCCCAATTTATTTCTATTTGTGGGTTCCAATGTGTGATAAACGTTGGAGGTATAACCTTTACTTGATTTGTGGCCACATTTGCCACCTCCGTGTGTGTGTGTGTGTGTGGTGAGAGAGAGAGAGAGAGAGAGAGAGAGAGAGAGAGAGAGAGAGAGAGTAACTTTGTTGCTTCCACAATGCCTAATCACACCATATAGATGTCTTGTGAAGGTGATGAAACTAGTAGTAAAAATTAATTGCTTCTTCTGATCATGAGAAAGAAAGGTAAACCAAAAATAAGAAAGTCAATATTAAGCTTCCACCTAAGAGAGTAATTGTCTAAACAATCATTGCCTTCACATTTATTGCTTAATTTACACTGTTACAGTAAGCATGCTGGGTCTTTGCAGGATGGATCGTATTCTAGAGGACCTGTGGAGATACCAGTAGGAGAATATGACGAGTCTAAGTATTTCCTTTCTCCAACTTTTAAGTTTGAACAAGTAAGTCTTTTTGCTGCATTTTTTCTTTCACAACATTTCAATTTACACCTGGACTGGATTTAAAATATCTTAGTTACTGTCTATCTGAACTATTATAATTCTTGAGGAGCTGTTTCTGTATAATTATCATTGAAGAATAGCTAATTAGTTATTAGTCCGTGCCACTTATGGAATTGAATTATGCTGTTGGGGTGAACTAGTTTTTCAGCACTGGAAAAAAGTTGATTGAATCTATGATCTCTTGATGTGAGACGAAATAATATTTACCCATGATTGACCATTCAACCCAAAAGAGATAGGTGCCTAGAATTGTGGGTTTTTTTAATTGTTTGCTTTTATAGTTGTCCGTCTCTTGTAACGGGAATGCCTTAGCATGGTCATGTAATATTGTCCTCTCAAACTTCATGTTTGGGTTGTGACAAAAGTTTTACGTTGTCTGTCAACCTACCTATTGCAACCCTCCTTTATCTAGGCTTGGGACCGGCCGTAAAAACTGGCAAAGTTCATACTAACGGTGTTGAAACTATGAAAGATAGAATAAACAAAAATGAGTGAATTTGGGAGCATTTAGGGGGGTAGTATTGATAGGTGATAAATTGAGAGAAACCCTGATGCAGCCCCGATCCAAGACAAAATAGACCAAACTGCTCATAGGGTTGGCTGAATCCCTCATTGGATTCCTATTTAGCAGTGGGTATCACACACAAGCACTCATAAGAAGAAATTGGTAAAATTGATGTATCATATATGTATCATATACGATGCGATATGGATATCTCATCCATTTTTATGTAGCTGGGTATTACAAGTGGAGGCTATAAAAAGAAGAAAAAGGAATGATCGAGCCCTTCCAAATTCCAATCCATGGAGCCTCAAGTTCAATGCTGGTGGGGTGGGTGGAAATAAAACGAGAGCCTGCGGGGACTTCTTGTGTATGGAGAACAGAAGCAAGAGAAGTACTACTTTCATTTTCTAGGACGGTGGAAATCAAGGAATCTAATGAGTCAAGTGTTGGCCATTCATGGAATTTCAGTGGTATTCAAAGAAGTGTTTTGGTGACCATTAGTTATTTAAAGAGATTCCGAAAACACAATAATTTGGGTGAGAAGTGGTGTCCCATGAAGGATGGGTTCCATTCTATGGTGACTTGAGAACATTCTCCTTCATTTGTTACTTTCAAACACATTCATACGAGTGCCATTGAAGTCAGGGGCGGACCCACATTATACGATGTGGGTGCAGCCACCTCAGGTAACATGTTTTTCATTAATAATTTAAAAATATTTAAAAATAAATCTATTATTTATAAAATATAAATATGCATTTATTTACTTGCATTCATGATAATTAGTTCAAATTAATAAATTTATATATGCAAGAAGATAGATTAGGTTATATATATGCAAGAAAGATAAATTAGGTGAAAAATGTCTAGCAAAAGTTCCGCACCGCCCAAATGAAAATCCTAGGTCTGCCACTCAATGAAGTTGCTGACTCATTAGCAATAAGCAAACCAAGGGTTAAATAGAGATGTCATGCTCATTTGGTAAGTGTTATTCTATACTAGTTCTTTTGGACAAGTTTATTTTGAACATTTGTCTGCTTTTTGTATCAAGTTTTTCTCCTTATGTATGTTTGCAATATAGTCCTCGCAATCTCTTAATACTATATAGTTTTTTTTTTTTTTTCTTATTTTTTTTTTATTTTATGGTAGTTCTTGTCACGGAATGAAATTTAACTGTTAATTTGCTATCAATCAATAAAAAGGAATGTAATTTTAGAAGGGAAGTAGTATTGTTTCAGTATAAACGGTTTCCTTTTGCTGAGAGGCAGGCACCTTTCATGGCTTGTGTGAAAGGTAACAGTTTTAGCACCACACAAATCATCAATTCAACCCCTTACTCACTATCCCTCGATAATTTAAGACTAATTTGAATTATACTCACTGTTCTATTCATGAATAAAAAAATGAAACTTAGGAAATAGTTAAACGGTAAGGCCCCAAAATCAATGGTTGTGATGATTTGATTGAGATGATTTTTTGCCTAAAATCATATCCACAATGATACCTTTCCATCACACTATGCTCCCATGATTGGCATGCATCCGAGAGGGTCCTAGAATGCTGCTTAGATTTGTTTATATCACCTTAGCTTTAAAAAATTGGCTGAGTCTAAGTCACCTACTTGGTCGAGTCTTATGGTTTTTCGACACTAAATGGACTTTTTTTTTTTTTTTTTTGTCCTTTAATTATGGTTATTAGAAAAAGTTGTGGGAGGCTCTTAAGATCACTTTTTTTTAAGATACAAGCATTTGAAGATCTGTGGTACTATTCATCCGACTGACTGAGGTATGAATTTGGGTACATATAAGATATAACACCTTTAAATTCTGTGAAATGCTACAAATCTTAAAATTCTAGATTCACAGAACTATATTTTCCAAATTTTTAGATTATTTTTTGTTTCGTATTTTTCAAATGTATTGTGCCTAGGCAGTGCAAGTCGGTCCAAGCCGGCCAAGTCCCATGCGACTCCTCCAAGTTGACTCAACTTGAGGGTGACCAAATTGCCCTCTGAGTCTATTGTTTATCCCTTGCCTCTCATGCAACTAATGAGATGTACTTCTTTGTAAATGGAAGCCACAAAATACATATATATATATATATATATATATATATATATATATATATATGGGAAATGTTCATATGCATCTATCCCTCACCAAAAATGGTGAGGGACACCCCAAAAGGGGAATTTCCAAGTACAAAAGTGAGGAAGTACACCTTTGTACTTCCTCACTTTTGTACTTGGAAATTCCCCTTTTGGGGTGTCCCTCACCAAAAATGGTGAGGGATGGATGCATATGAATACCCCCCTATATATATATATATATATATATATATGGGAAATGCTCCTATGAGAGACACTCTCACCAACTTGGTGAGAGATGGGTGAGGGCCCTCACATTTAAGTTGGAGGTCCTTGCATTTAAGTTGGTGAGAGTGGATATGGAAGTGAGGGCCTCCACTCATCTCTCACCTAGTTGGTGAGAGTGTCTCTCATAGGAGCACTTCCCTATATATATATATATATATATATATATATATATATATGTATATTGGATTTTACTAAAGACCTCCTTGAGTTTTGCATTAATTCTAGGAACACCCCACTCTTTAAAGAATTCCAAGAACCTACTTAACTTTAAAGTTATTTATGAAAACACCTTTGATGGATGCTTTAAAAAAACTGTGAGTTTCTCCTACTATTTTTATTGATTAGAATCTCAAATTGCCTCTAGCTTGCCAGTTATCTCTCATGGGTAGGTGATGTTGATTGTATTGAAATTTGAAGTTACATTATTACTTTTTGCTTATGTAATATCATAAATACCATAAATTCACAAAGTATGTGACATAGATTGACAATTGGTTCCATATGTTATTTCATGGCTCAGTGCTTAGTGAAGGGCTGCCACAAAAGGCTGCGAATTGTACATACTATAGAGTTCAATGAAGGGGGTACAAACATAGAGATAACCAGAGTTGCCATGTATGAAGAACAGTGGATCAGCCCAGCTAATCTCTATGACAAAAAGTAAGCATCTGCTTCCATAGATTCTCACATCATGATATCTTCTCCCATCTACCCCCATTGATTCTTATTTCATTATAAACCCATCTGCTTCTTGCTGGCAGTGCTCAGGTTGACTCATCATCCTGCACTAGTTGCTTGCCTGTTTCGTCTTTTATCATCTTTTTTTATGATTCCTTTCTAATATCTTTTGGTTTAATCTGTCATTCTTTTCATCATGAGAATGAAGTAGTTATATATTATAAATGTTACCTTTTATAAAAAGAAAAAGGTTGGGTATTTTCTAACATGGCCACTTAGGACATTGATGTATCCTCTCTTGCCTTACAGTATTACATATTTACTGTACCAGTAATGTGTGGCTCATGCGTACCGTAGAGATGACAATGGGATGGGTTGGGGTGAGTCCGCTAGGTGTGTCCATCACAGACTCATACCTATGTTTACCATATTTGAATGGGTGTACAGTATATGATACCCACAACATACCACTCTTATGTTATTCATACAAATTTATGTGCGCATATTCCCTTAGACATGTGTTCCATACTTGTTCCTTACATAATGTATGAGAAGATTGCATTGGATATGATACTGACAGCCATCAGGGGGAGACTACCAGATAGAAGAACTCTTCCCTTTCTTCATTGTCAACTAGACATGAGCATTTAAAACAACTTCTGGATTTTAAAGAAAAAAGAAAGAAGAGCTTATCGTTCCCATATCATTGATTACACTGCAGAAATGTGAAGCTAATTTCTTCCCAAGAGCTTCTTGGGAGGACTCATACCCATGTCACACAGACGTGCAAGATCAGTGCCACTTTGTCAGGAGGAGAGCATCTTGTACATTTCTTGGAAGAAAGATCATGCCCAGTCTAATTTAAGGCCAGATGAAATGAGTTAGTTGGGGAGGGAGGGAACAAGTCAAATATATATATATATATTAATGTATAAATGCAATGCAGTTGCGCTATTTGGGTATTCAGTTCTGCTGTAGGTATGAATCCCAGTGACCTGGATCTGAATTTTATACAGCTACATCTCAGGGGACTTAAATCCAGACTAAAATTGAAAATGGATACCCGGTTTTGATGGATAGCATTTGGGGACCTATTTTTTTCCGTAGCTCACAGTTGTGTTGTGACTCTCTTGACTCTAATAATGTAATTAACCATTTTCTGTTTGTCAATATCACAAAAGAACTAGGATGCCACATACATAAATACTTGAGCCAAAAGAGTATCTGAAGGTTAAGTTTTACATGCAACCTTTTTGCTTAAAGATTTTAATCTCGGAAGCTGTCCTAAATTATGAGTTTCTTGTGCTGGAAGCTAGTAATGCCATCTTTGTGGTGTCCTTGAACAGTGATCTGGAGTTTGATTTGAAGCCACTTTCACAGCGGAAACGAACTCAACTTTCGGAGCTGACTGGGTCTTGGAAAGTGTTTGAAGTAAGTGCGACCCCAATCTTTGGTGAGGAGACAACATTAGAGGAAGGCAAACTGCCTTATGTGTACTTCTGCATGGAGACCTTGAAGAAAAGGAGTTTGCCAGGGAATCCTGTTTACTTTGGGGAGGAAGAAATGCTGGATATGCAAGACATGGCTGTCCTTTGGCTGCCAGGCGGTGTCACCGGATATGTTGATGTGAAGAAGGATGGCATCCTTTGCATTGGGGTGGGTTGGTACTCGGATGAAGGAATCAACCTTGTGATGGAGAGAGATTATGGGACTGATGGTAAGCTCAAGGAGGTGCGGTGGAAAACAGAGGTCAAGAGAAGGTGGTCAGATTGTTCTGATCATCCACTCCATGAGTAAAATTTCACGACTTTTTTTTTTTTTTTTTTTTTGTTCATATTTTGCCTGTTTATATTTTGCCCTACAAAGCAGACATTCAAAATTTTTATTAAAAGATGGGGAAACATGGAAGGGGAAGCGGAGTGACAATTGACAATTGTTAAATGTCTGATAGTACAGTTAAAATTGTTCAGAATCTGATTGTGGTCCAATTTGATGATATGTATATTTTGAATTACTTAAAGAGCTGAACTTAGCTCAAAGAAGGGATGAGTGGAGAAGTAGAATACAAAATAGTGATGATGGTGAATCTGCCCTTTTCTTGTGCTCAGTTTCTTATATTTGTATTCTGGCGTTTGAATATCTCAGTTACCAATGTTATCTTAAGCTTCAGTGAAGGCTCTGGAGGATTGCCACAACTCTGTGAAGGTTAGTCAATGCTTCAGTGACAAGGGCACTTAGTCAATGTAACACGAAGAAGATACCCAAGCAACAGCATTAGACAATTCGCTTTCCACAATTGGTGGAGAGGGAAGGTGGGTTCTCCAGTGTTGTATTATCTCTCTTATTCAAGACCTACTGGTGGTACGAAACCAGTTTAACAGTGCCTAATTACTTGATGAGGCCGACCTTTCAGAATCCTACGGTTGAATCAACTCATTGGATGGACCAAGTGTTAAAATAATTGCAATTAGATTTCGAAGTTAATTGCATCTGTTGTTTACTTCGGTGCATACACGCCTCATTGCCTTCCAAGGTTGGTGCTCGCTGCCTTTGCGGATTTGCATGATTCAAGATAGTGTTGGTGGTGAGGAGGTCATCCTTCCCTTTTTTTGGCTCGGTTAAAATCCAAAGGTGGAAGCCATGTGAATAGGCCTTATGAAGTTCACTGTTTAAGCCTTCGGAGGACATTACTGGAAGGTGATGCCCAGTGTGCAATCAGATAGGCTTAAGGTCAATGCAAGGCGCCTTGGAATATGGCAAATGCAGTGGAGGAAGTGATAGACTAGGGAAATGCATCATTTGAGGCATCCTTTGTTCATGTAAACTCTCTGGCAGATCAATTCACTAAAATGGGAATTTCTAGTCAGTCTGGTTGTTGCTCAGGGTGGGTTTAATACCCCTTTGGTCTTGGAGATATTGGTTATTGACATATTTGGGTTTTTCTTTGGGCATCCATAGCTTCTCGTATCAATTAGCTTCTTTTAATAAAATTAGTCAATATTCAAAGAATTTGTATATATAATTTCGAGAGTTATGTATAGCCCCTGATGTTTCTAGGATTTAATTGTGATGCATCTGAATGCCATTTCAGGTAGTGCTGAATTGAATGGTTGGGATTACAGTAACCCCCATCATGTAATTTAGGGAGCAATGTAATTAGCTAGGTGGCACCGGGTATATAATATGACCACATTTGGCAGTTTTAGGCATGGGCTGATACTAGACCCTCAAAACACAAGCCCAAACACAAGAAAATTGTAATGTGTAATGACCCGCTGCATCTGTTACCAGGAGCGAGAGTACATTACTCATTTTTCCCCCTTTATGAGGATTTGAACTCATACACCAACACCCGCCAGACGTCCCTAACCAGCTGAGCAATAGTTGGAGTCCAACTGAGTTCACTAAACATTATTTAGGGCTTGCTTGTTTGTATTATATTACATAGCAATTGAATGCATATAATTCATATAAGTGGTTAAAAATGATAATCAAACATGAAATTAAAAATAAGCATCAAAGAACCATTCTTTTTAGGAAAATAGAATTAAAAAAAGGATAGGAAATGCATTACAATGATGGCTGGTAGTTCATTTTCCATTATTCGGTTCTATTTTCCTAAAAAGAAAATGTTATTTTATGCTAATTTTTTAAAATGCACCTTTGATTTTTTATTTTTAACTAGTAATGTTATAAATTCTATGTATTTTCAAAAGTAGGCACAGTTACTTTTCTCAAATGTGCAACTGGCCCACACTGTTGGCATGATGGGCACTAGTGGGTAATAGCATAACATTATATACCTCCCAAATGGAACAATTGTCACCCTTCTGTTGGCGCCAAAAATTTGATTGTGAATAAAATAAAAAAAATATTTGCCAATGGATGAATGACTGTAGCCAGTCAGTTGGATCAGTGGGCTCCATCACACCAAAACCCAGGCCCATGAATGTTGCTAGCCTTCCATTCAAAGCTGATAGATAAAATTGGACAGGCAACACTGAAACAAGTACAAGAACAAGAGACCCTGACTGCAGCTCAGCTGGTTAAGGACACTAAAAACTCCCTTTTGAAGGTGAGTGTTAGTTCATGATCTATACCACGCAAATAAATAAATAAGTTAACAAAAAAAAAAAAAAAAAGCAGAGAACTGATTGTAATTATTAGCAAAAAATTAAATGGAACTGATGCTTGATACTTGACAAATCTTCTTTCACGTGGTGGTGGGACTCTGCTGGTCCGCAAAACTTATCACATGTTACCCGTGAGGATTTGTGTATGCATAGTGAGTTTAATGGTTATCTTTTCCCAAGAAAGAAATCACCCACATTCAATAGAAAAGGGCCATAGGTTAGAGTTACAATTAGGGGCTATTTGTTTGGAAGAATTGTGAGAATACTTGTCCAGAAGAATTTTGAGAATTCCAAATACTCAACCCCACTCTACCATAGAATGCTGGAATTCTATGAATTCATAAGGCTAAAAGTGTCTTTTCATGTGGTCTAGAATTCTGAATTCTTGCATCAGAGTATTTGAAATGCTCAAGAGACAAAATGTAAAGACAAGTAAAAAACTTCCCAACAAGCCTAGTTCCTTGTCAAAAAAAAAACGCCTTTAACCAAACAGGCCTTTTTAGGGGGATTTTGTAGATCATCATCATCATCATCAAAACCTTATCAAACTATGTTGGAGTCCCCTACATTCATTTTGCTTCTCCATTCCCATCTCTCCTAAGTCAAATCCTCATAGAGGTTGCACTTCTTCGTATCTATAGTTACTACTTCCATCCACGTTTTCTTCAGCCTACCCTATCACTTTGTGGGCAATTAACCTACACAAAAAAACTTTTCTTCACCAACAACATTGTTGGCCTTGCATTGGCATCTGAAATGGGTTTCTCTTATTTTATCACCCATTAAAGCTAGCTACCCATAAATGTTCTCAAAAGATCTTCATTAAAAAAAAAAAAAAAGAAAGAAAGAAATAAAAAATAGTTGGGAGGCAAAGAAGACATCAATTTCAATATATTTCCTAGATCTGCAACATAACTTCTATACTGAAGACCAGATATCCAACCATACCCAAGATTGACCCATACAGTTTCACTGTCTTCAGGTAAACATAAAATGCGTCTCATCATCAATGAAACTTCTTTTCTTATGTTAATTAGAATTAAATGCATTACAGTACATGAAACCTTCCCATAATAAAGGGAAGAAGATTACAATACATGGTAAGTTGGTAACAAAGGCTGGGAATTCAATAGAACAAAGAAGGCAGTATATGAGACGAGGATTTACATCAACTGAAGAAAAAATGAAGGGAGAGAAAATCTACCTATTAGTCAGTTGTACAGTTGGTGAGAAGCAAGCTGAAATCTTTCACAGTCGCAGCTCCCTCACTTGCCTCACTGAGATTGGCTTCCAGACTCTGAGCTGAGAGATTGTCTGAGCAGCCTGTTCTTCCTTAGAGCCTCATGGCACGGAGCAAAGAATTCATGTCTTAGAGCTTCCTCTGCACTGATCCTAAGCCTTGGGTTCACTGTCAAACACTTGTCCACAAGATCAAAGAGCGACCATGGAGCCATCTCATGAAAGTCTGGTCTCCGAGTGTTCAACTCACACCACACTTGTAGGTCAATGGATGGCAAAGATTGGATATCAAGTAGATCCTGCAACGAACAGGCACTATATCACATCTCATTACAAAATAAAGTAATAGTTCTTCCAATGGATGGCAATGATTAGATATCAATTAGATCCTGCAAAGAACAGGCGCTATAGATAAAATAAAGTAGTAGTTAGGTCATTACAAATGAGATGAAATAGTGATTAATCATACCACAGGAAATGAGGATTCACGGTTGTGCAGCTTTGCCACTTCCCATAGATCTTCACTTCCCCTTAACTTTGCAATATCTTTTATATTTCTGCCAATGAGAGTAATTCCATTAGCAAGAACTACAAGATGATGAAAATAACCTGACTGAAGTTCAACAAAGAGAGGCTATTACTGTTCAGGATCTCCAACAAATGGCGTTCTTCCTATCATCAGGTACAATAAGGTGACCCCAGCAGACCAGACATCAACCTTGGGGCCCTGGTGTGCAGATTTAAAGAGGACCTGCACAAAACTAATTGCTAGAATCACTTTCATCACTACATGTGTTAGCTAAAGATCTAATTGGATAGCACAATATAGTTCCAATACAAGTTTTAGGTGTGAAAAATGAGGATGAACATCTGTACCTCTGGAGCTCGGAACCCCTTAGTTCCAACGCAAGGACCTTCTTTCCTATGCTTTCGATCTCCTAGAATGACAGAAAGATATTGATGTGGGGGGATAAATAATGAGGAATGTAAGATGCTTGATTGAAAGAAAAGCATCTTTTCAAAAATAAAGTCTTCAACCCAACAGCTCAACTAGTAGCCCCCTTTTGGCGATCCAGACAGTTCATTTTGCTTGATGGTAATTCCACAAAATAGACACTTCCATTTAACATACAATTTGAACTGTCCAATGGGTGGGCCTCAAAAACAGAAAGTTCATCTCAATTATCCACAGATCCAAATCATCCAATCAAGTATGACCAGGATGTTGACATAAGGGGATTCATTACCATGCCATTAAAAATGGGATTCAATGGATGAGCAGTCTGGAATCATGATTAATGATCCATGTATTTAATTTTCTGGGTGAACAGAAAACTCTTGACTGAAGGCAGTATATTTACTTGATAAAAATAATGAATCAGACCTTTCGGATTACAAATATGCATGATGTACCTGTGCTCTTTAACAACCCAGCACCAGCAACAGCAACACCGCTGGAACAGAGAGGCATAGGAGAAAGATAAAGTAGTCTCCTATCCAATTTTCCCAAAGGAGCGGCCACCCTCTTCCTCTGAGAAGCAGGAGCATGAACTGGCTCATGATTTGGACCTTGCAGTGCCTCTTGAACCAGATTGATCAGCGCCATTCTACCTTTACATGGCATGGGTTCCCTCAATCTCTCTGCCGATGGAGTTCTAGTGCTAGTTGCATCCTTTGTTGAGGTCACTGCTGAAACATCTGCACCTTGGTTTCGGTTTTTGAGTCTACTGCCAACATCGTTGAAGGTCTTAAGATGACCCACATCAACCTTCTTCCTGACATTTGTAGTTAGAAGTGGGTAATCCCTTGACCCTTCTCTACAGACTGGTTTCAGGGTTCTACATGCAACTTTCCAAGCTTCTTTGGTACTAGGACTGTCTTTGATATTGGGTCGGGGTACATGATCTAAGCTTCCATTACTATTCATCTTTGAATTGCCTGACAAAATCAACAAAGCACCTACATCGATTGATGTCACAGAATGATTGAGAAGTGCTGAGAAAGTGAAATGCAGAAGAAATATATAAGATAATGACATAGGTCATCTACTGTACAGGGAAAACCAAAATAAATAACGTTCATAAAATCGAAAACTGCAAAAAGCAAAAAGGTGAAACAGCTTACTGTTTGCGCAATATTTCTGATTGAGATCCTGTGGGAGATGAGAAAAGATGAAAAAGATACTGTTATATTACACTTGACCAAGTTTGAAGGATAATTTGGTAAGCATTAAGGTTCGCAAAGAAAGGGACAATGTAACTGACCATGGCTAAGTTGAAATCGATAAGGAATCCTTTACCATATTTGCGAGAAAAGAGAAAATTCCCAGGCTTGACATCTCTATGCACTACTCCCTGCAAAGGTTAAAATAAGAATATATCAAGGAAAAAAATCCGTAAATGGGTCCAGGTGAATGTACAGACCCCTTTTTATTCTACTACCTGCTTATGCAAACTTGCAAGGGCTCTAAACAGACAGTACCCATACCACTGGAGGTCAGATGCATCTATTTCTCTTTTCAACACCTAAATTTCAATTTTCAAAACAAAACAAGACAAAAATGTCACTATGAGAAAGGAGAGCAATAGTACAAGTTTTGATTATCCAAAACTCACCTCTGGTCTATCATGCTCAACATGCTCAAGGACAAAGCAATCAGAGTTACCACTCTTAAAAGAGCCTCCATATTTTATCACAAAGTTCCTACCTCTGCATCAAGAAAAACGTTCTGATCAAAACATTGAGCTTTTTGCCGTATAAAATGAATTGTCCTACATGCTGTGTACAGGGACCATCTCAGCCTCCTTACCCAAAACGCTCCAGCATTTTCAACTCATTATTGACATGGTGTGCATGAGCATTTGCATGAGGACCTGAAATTGAAAAGCATGCATTTATTTTTGGTGACAAAGTAATTCGATGGTGATAATCTAAAACCAGCACAACCACCTGTGCTCAGCACGGTCACATTATAAATTAAAGATCCTTACATTAAAAAGGTTATGTGGAGTAACTCTTTTCATCCATTAAGTAAGCTGCATAAATGAGATAAAAAAAAAATGGATAGAAAGGGAGTAGAAGAGATGGGGGGGAGCAAGAGACTTAAAAAAAGAAAGAAGTGGAGTTAAAGTGGAGAGTAATGGGTGGTTTGATGGGATAAGGATATGAGTGGGTAGTTATATGGAGAGAATGTAAAACATTTTAATAAAGAGGGTTAACTGTCAGTCAAAATTATAACTGACGGTCAAAGTTAGAGCCAAAACCTTCCAGCTTAATATATTATAATTGCATCAAAAGTGACATTCTATGAAGCTAGATGCAAATTGCAATATGAATATCAATAACTTCTGCATGCTTGACATCAACGCATCAACCAATAAATTTCAGACGGCCTTTCTCAGGATTCATGAATAATTACTGGAAAAAAAAAGTAATGGCACTAAAAGAAATTCTTTAGAAACCTAACAATGAAGAATTGGATAATAATGACACATCCATTGATGAAGATCAACTGACGGACCAATAAAAAATTTCAGTGATGTTTAACATACACTTAACAGCAAATGTCTTTCCGTCATTCCTTCTTCGAGCCCTGTAGACAGTGCCATAACCACCTGTATATTTATTTTAAGGGTAAAAGATAATTATAAGGAGACAACAATAAGTCAAAGGAGATTCGACTAAATAACTACCAAGTAGTGAGTCAATACCTGACCCTTCTTCTTCCTCCACAATGAAAGACTCAAAGTTAGGGAGTCCTTTTGGCTCCAAAAGATTCTACAAATTTGACCATTTAGCATCACCATAATTAGTCGAGATTTTAATAGTTATAATTGGAAACGAGTATTTCCTGCTTGCAATTCGAGTTTATCCCGACTTCCACACTAATAAAAGACCATTCAACATTACACACATATGTGGTACACAATTGATAAGTTTACTTCTAACAGACCAGAGCTTACCTTATTATTTTTGGAAACAGAATCAGCTCTATGCTCTTTAGTAGGTGCATTATTATTGCGGCTGCGCTTGGATTTCTGCTTTTTTAAACTGCACTTCTCATCTTTCTTATCTTGCACCTGTTGCGTTGAAGGGCTGATGGGTTTATTCTCATCCAATGGATCCGAGAGAACTTGCAATCGTAGAGCTAAGGCATCCTTTTGCAAGGCTTTTTGTTTGCTAAAGGAGTCTATTGGGAGCTTCTGAGCAACGCTAGGCTCTGCTAGCAAAGAATTTACAGGGATTTCTATTTCAGTAGCTTTCTGGTCTGTGAATAAAGTCATCATCTTATCGGCACCTTCCATCTGATTTCCTAATGTCATCTCAGTTTCTATTAGTTCACCAATTTGAGCAGTGTTATCATGGGGAATACAGCTTTCTGGATCCCCTCCAAAAATACCAGTATCATGGGGCACGCATACTGTCTTTTGCATTGTAGCTGTTAAAAGAGCTGGTTCATCTGTTTCATTTGCCTTCAGCTTTTCATCTGTCATTATCTTTTGATTTAAGTCAATTTCAATTCTGGTAAAATTGTTTTCATTTTGTACAAAATGCATATACTGTGCTGACTCCCCATGTGCAATACTGCTCCCAACATTGCATTTTGTCTCAGATTCATTTGCAACTTTGTGATCAATAACCTCTAATCCATAACTTGCCAACACTGAATCAGATGCAAGAACTAAACGAGTCATTGCACTCTCCCGTTCAAAACTGCATGAAGCATGTTCCATGACAGATGTGTCAAATGCCACAAAGCCCACAACTCTTCTCGTATCATCTTCAACGGCATTACTTGCCTGCACACAAGCTTGAACCGTTGAGTCTCAACTTTGACAACATACATAGGACACCAGATACCAAAATGAACTACTGAATTTCAGAAGGAAGAAGTCATAGATAAAATAAATTTGGATGCAAAAATCACCCAACCTGACAATTACAAGAACAAAAAGGGTGAAAATTACAAAGAAAAGTACAGATGCCAAACTTCAAATCAAGTACCTCTACCATAAAACCTCTTGTTAAGTGGGTCACAAATTGGGTCACAACCCAACTGTAATTTGGCCCATTTACACACATAATCTTGGTCAAAATCTCCCAACCGTGTACAGCTATGTAGAATATTATCTTACTACATTAGGAGACTTCCTTAGGAAAGCAATAAATGTAATTATGGTAAATTGAGAGAAATTGTAGCCCTAATGGGTAATGTATCATCTATTTAAAGCATCGAGACCCTCAAAGGAGGATCATCGAATTCACTATTCAATTACTTCTTATGTCATATATCTCTGTCGTTGAGACCCTGAGCAGTATAATTGTCAAATCATCATCAGTATCATCATCCTAGCCTTATCCCATTATTTGGAATTGGCTTTGAGCATTCTATGCAAGTAAAGTAACTAGCATTGATATACAGGGGCAGACCCAAGTGTTAGCACTCGGGTGAGGTCCGCGTGATTCGAGAAACCCTTTAAATGAGCTCTTAACAGATTTGATTTTTTTCATTTAACCTCTTCACTTGACAATATACAACACCACCCAAATGAAAATCCTGGGTTCGCCCTTGTTCATATATGAGAGTGAAATCTCTCCCTTTCTCTCATGGATAAAATAAATTTGGATGCAGAAAAAATCCAACATGAAAATTAAAAGAAAAAAAGGAAAAGTTTACAAAGAGAAATATGGCCTCCAAACTTTAAAAGAGGTACATTTGACCTAAAAATATATATGAACAATATTTTTAACAAATCATCAATGTTTGTTATTGTCATCTTAGCCTTATTGCAAGTTTGGTTTTAACCATTCTATTCAAATAAAGGAACTTACTAATATTGGTATATGCGCATATATATCTCTCTCTCTAGCCTACTGACATCGTCGCCCTCAAAATAGCCTAATCGGCTAATCCATCTATTTAGGATTGGCTTTGTGAGTTAAACTTTTCAGCTTAATCCCATTTCAGGCTGTGTACGTTGAAACCTTGCAGTCTACCATTTCTTTCCTCACTACTTCAACCAAGGTCTCAACTGGTCTCCTGTCTCCCCCTTCTATTTCTTTGCACTAGAAGCCCTATGTGGCCGAGACCCATCATACTAGAGTTGATTCAGGCCTTGTATGCACATGCTTGAACCATCTTTAAGACATTCTTGATTTTCTTTTCAACTATTAAAGCTACTAATAAGCTCCCTCTTATGTTCTCATTGCAAATTCCAATCTTTCTTGTAACTCCACACATCCATCTTAGCATCTCATCTCGGCCGCATGTGCTTTAGCTTCTTTTTTCTTCATTGCTTAACTTTCAGCTTTGTACAACAAAGTCATCTTAAATACCATATTATAAAAATGGCCCTTCCATAAAAAGAAGGCATTAAAGAAGTTGTGCACATTGGCAGATTGAGTGGCGTCTCCATTTCAATCCCAACATTTACAGGTTAATGACCATAGCCCAAAACATCCTTAACACTTCAAACAATCAAAGAACTCTTTAACTAATTCAATTCAATAAATGCGATGATATCACACTTCACTCTCACAGCTTAGCAGATTTCAGAAATCACTAAAAACTGTTTAAATACTCAAACTATCACAAAACCAGAAAAAAGGTCAAAGATCGTTTTTTTATCGGTAGGTCGCAGAACAATACCTTAGGGGAGGAGCTGTCGAACCGCTTCACCAAAGACAGCGACAGCGAACGGTCGTTGTTCTCTTCGTTCTCAGCAAGAGACAACAGCCTTCGCTTCGCAGCAGGCAATGCAAGTGAATCAAGTCTCACTCCCTTCCGCTTCCTATAATAAGTCCGAACACAACAATCCCACGGCCTCTTCGGCAAAGAAACCCTAGCCCTAATCCTCGGCACGAACGACGCAATCGCGTTGGAAGCAAACTCACCAAAGGCCGAAAACAGCACTTCCAAAGAGATGGTGACGAACAGATCTCGAGTCAGAAAAAGAGGCGAATCGGGAATCGAACAGAGGAACTCGACAAAATCGGGCGTGGCACTGAACAACGAGCATCTCGCAGCGATTT
This sequence comes from Umbellularia californica, assembly GCA_028538565.1. Taxonomy (NCBI): domain Eukaryota; kingdom Viridiplantae; phylum Streptophyta; class Magnoliopsida; order Laurales; family Lauraceae; genus Umbellularia; species Umbellularia californica. Next base: position 72,739,114 of record JAPQWN010000005.1, read on the forward strand.
CCGCAGGACGAGCTGGGCGGCCGAGCCTCAGGAGGAGGGAGAAGAGATGCCATGCTTTCTCCATCTCGATCGAGCTGGATCTGTTAGATTCTGAATCGGAAATGGAAGCTGCTGCCATGACGATCTGAGAGGAAAGGAAGCGTTTTGGATTGAGATGAGATTGCGATCTGAAAGTTCAGATCTTGAATCTGAGGTTTGAGTTACGGTTTAGGGTTTTTTGAATCCGATGCATTTTTTCTGCAGGAGATGAGAGAGAGAGAGAGAGAGGAGGTTTGATGCGGCAGCTGGGGGGCGGATGAGGAAAAAGGGGGAGATTTTGGGGGTTGAAAGGGGCGGGAATCTGGCTCGTGTGTGAATTTTGAGACTGTCACGTGCGGAGTTCCCGCGCTTGTGATATTGGGGGAAATGGGTTTTTTTTTTTTTTTTTTTTTTTTTTTATGTTCTACATGTGCATGTGCTCTTGTATTTACTGATAATTAGAAAGATCACCCTCACATTTATGGGTTTTTACACTGCACTGCACAAAACTAAGCTATTGCAGATTACATATAAGATGGCAGTCCCTTGACTCATATGATGGTCCAAATAGGGTTGCAAACGGAATGGTTCTAGATAGGAACCATAGTGGATCCGGACCCATTTCTAAATAACAGTTCCGGTTCCGGATTCGGTTTTAACTCGGAATCTGTTTTGTTAGTTCCTAACCCGATTTCGATAGGAAAACCTCCGACCGGGTCCACCTAGAGGACTGAAATCTAGTTCCAAAATCAATTTTAATTCTCTTTATTCTTCATTTTTCTTAAATATAAGCGTATCATTAAGCTTATAACAGTGCATCAAGGCTACTACCTCTAACATTATATATAAAAATGTCCAAAAAAAGTTGATTTTGAGGTAAAATTTACAATATCAAATGCTCATATGCCGACTCCTAGGTCCACGGGTCGAAACCTATATGGATTCGGACCCATTTATCAATCAGAATCTAGATTAGGTTCCGGACCCATACCTGTTTATGAATCAAAACCTAAAATAGGTTCCAGACCCCTTTTTTACGGGTCAGAACTTCCTAGTAATCGAAGAATCGGATACCCGTTGCAACCTTAGATCGAAAGGATAATCTTTCTCATTTTAATAGTTTATGGATAAAATTATGCAAAATGCTCCTTGCGGTTAAGTTTGTATGGGCTACTTGGATGAATGCTTACCAATATGGTAGAGTAAATGGAAATGTCTCCTTATGAATAAGGGTATGGAAAAAAAAAAAAAAAAAAAAAAAGAGGTTGCCGAAAATTATTCTTACTATCAATTTAATAGCACTAAAGTTTAGTGGTCTTCTAACTATAGATATCTCGAGGTCCACCAATGGGTGAGAGTAAAATTGATATAGAGCCAAATCATGGTGTGGTGGGAGTGTGAAGAGGCTTATATTGATCAATGGTGGGATGAGTCATTGGAAGTTTTATGCTTTTTGACATTGGCCCCACAAAGATTTCCTTGGTTCCATTCCACCACTGATAAAAAGATCATTTTACCGTTATATGCTCTTTCTCTTGTAGTGTTGCTAATTGAAAATTCCAGTAGGATATTGGAGACAGACAGCAGACAGAGGAGTTAGGTTATGTAGAAATTCCTAGCTATTTTTTGGATACTATATTTGGAAATGAAAGGTGAAGTAAAAAAAAATGGCAGCCTTCCTTTGATACGGTAGTATGAAGAATGCAACGAGTGGTATGGTGTTTTTGCTCATTTAGATATCACCTCTTCACAACATATATTTTTTTGGAAATGTAGATCCTCTAAATCTTTTTCACTATTTAAAGAGGGAGTCTGGATCCTCTGTTTCTACAAAACAAGAAGATATACTATTTTGTCCAATCAAAATTAACCAATTGTGTAAAATCTCATGCCAGCTAATTTTGATTGGACAAATCACAATCACCATGTTTTGTAGAAACAGGGATCCGGACTTTTAAAGAGGACAGTGTAAACCCTGTTTGTAGGTTCATTGACTTAAATAAGACTAGGGGTGCAAACCCATTAGATTTTGGTTGGAATTATAGCAAATCCAGACGTGGATAAATCTTGATAGATATGAATCTAGATTTGGCATGAAACCTCTATGTTGTAGTTAAATTCGGCATCAACTTAAAATAAGATACCTGATTCTATCTAAATGTAAAGCCAAGTAAACTCTCAAATATGTGGTGCATAACTCAAGTAATGTAATTCCTTAAAACCAATATATGTATTTCGATCAGACAAACATAATTGTGTGAATATAGATCTTTGGGTCAAAACATACATGAATTGTTTTGGATCCTAAATGCATGAATTTAGATTCAGAGCTGAATTTTTCCTAGATATGAAAAATAGGTTCTATACCCACTCTGTTTAATATGGAAAACTTCAAATACTTGAGTAATCAGGCACCCACTTGCAAGTTGCAACCCTAAATAGGACGATTTAATAATATTTATGAGGACCATTTACACATTGGATTTAACAAAAAAAAGTTAAAAGATATAACCATGTAAACTTAAAAAGAAAACAAATCTAAGTTCATTGAAAGTTTCTAGATGTTTAATATGTGTCCATGAAGACAGGGATTTTGTTTTGTCACAGATAGCCTCACAAATTCTACCATGTGTTTAATAATCTCCTGTGATCATGGGCTTGGCTTGTATTTATTATCAAATAATTCAAAATCAAGGACGCTTCTGGGACTGTCCCAAAGTGACTCATTTGAAGATGCGGACATTATCTTATTGGAACATATACAGTGCACACTGATGGATGTTATTTTCATTCTTTCTGGTTTTAGGCCTGATACAAATTGTCAGTGGGCTCCAAATTTTTTTTTTATAACCCAGAGTATTTCCCGCCCAAGTCAGTCCAGCCGAAAGCCTTTGGCCCCGAGCCCAAGGGATACTCGATTATGAACAGCCGAGAACTTATCCCTAGGGGGACATGCAAACCCTCCTTTCTCTGGGCTCCACTTTGATTCAACTGAAATTGGTTCAACGTCAACAACAAGAAACTTTAGTAGTTTGATTGATGTTGGGCTTGAAGATGTATTGGCATTATTACTACAAAGATATATATTTGCGTTGGCCAACTGCACCAACAAATGGCGCTATTCAATACCATGCACTTCTTTAACAAAAAAAAAAATAAAAAAATAACCATGCACTTACAAATATATCAGTGCCATCGGAAATACTACAGAATATTACAAAAAGATTATTGGAACAATTTCCAATATTCACATGCAAATATATATTTCCAACGGTATTGTGTGAATTTTAAAATATTAAGAAAGGTAAAAATATCATGATAATTTAGAATGAAGGTGGAAATTTTAACAGTATGTTATACTTATTTTCTACCATACTGTGAAAAATGCATTCTAGATTTTTCATTTTTCCTTTTTTTAAAGATTTTATAGGATATTTTCAGTTTCAAATAATATTTTGAAAATATCCCAATGATATAAAATAAATTCGGTTATAGGTAAACATTTTTTTTTATACAATTTAGATAAATACGGCAACAATATTATTGGGTTATTTTAAAAATTTTCTCCAATATATATATTTTTTTATTGTGCTCTAAACTAAGTCCACACTTGAGACTGCCAACAGGCAGTGATCATTATTTCACAGATGCAAAAAAAAAAAAAATTACTGCTACCTCAGTTACTCCATGTGTCACTGCACATTTGAAGAATTTCTTTAACATTTCTGCTAATTTTAGAAAAGGATTTATAGATTGTAAATATCACCTTGATATCGACACTTAATTCATTAAATGATTTAAAAAAGAGAGAGAGAGAGAGAGAGATTCCTATGATTTGTTAGTAGAATTCATAGAAAACAATCGAAGAGAATAATAGGGACTATACTTATTAAGCACATGCAAATATCACTATTTAGCTATCCATATATACTATATTGTCGAAGTTCCTTAAAAGGCCAGCCCGATTTGATCTAGTAAGGTGAAAGGCAGACCGCTTAGCATAAACAGAAGATAGATATCACACAGAAGGCCTGAGATCATCCAACTTGAGATACTGATTCATGGGATGGAGATTGCTTGGAGAGGATTCAATGGAAGGGACACTCAAGCACACCATCACTACAATTATGTCAGGTGTTTGATTCAATGGTTTGCATTCAACATAAGTGAGTACCATTACAGATGTCACATTAATCAGATTTAATCCATTCGGCTCATTCAATACGCCCGACACGAGTTTTGTCCAGCTATGAATTGCAGTTCACAAATTCTTTCATAAGTAAAGCCTACTGAATCATTGGCGTTGTCGTCATGGAAAATCACATCACATCTATTTGAGGTTCACTTTTATTATTATAACCCATTTATTATAACCCATGATATCCCCCGCCAAGCCTAGCATAAGAGACTTTGGCCCTAAGCCCAGAGGACACTTGATTATGAGCATCCGAGAACTAATTCCTAAGGACACATGCAAACTCTCCTATCCATATGACTATGGGAGGTGGCCAACGAAGGTAGGTGTCGAACACAAGACCTCTCCACTTCAGAGTCCTTGACCGACTAAGCTACCACTCGTTGGTTTATTTGAGATTGGCTTTGTTAGTTATGTTCCACTTGACCATGGTTGATGCTAATATTCTACCAATCAGCAATCTGACAGGTTGCTTCTCATTACTTCATTCCTCAACCTTTTTAGTAGCATTCCCTTTCTCCAAGCCTAGTTCCATGTATCACTTTCGCTTATAAGGCTTTTCTATGTTTTGGTTTCACATGCACAAGTGAATCTATTAAAAAATCTCTCTCTCTCTCTCTCTCGACATACCCTTTGCTCCCTCGTATAGTGGAATGAAAGAGATTCGTCGTGTCAGGTTTGAAAGCAAAGGGAGGGAGTCTGTGCAGATCCAAGGCAGCAAGAAAATATTTTCATGAAGTTGCCTTTGCGTGGTACCTCAGTCATCCAAAGGGGCCCCAATCCCCATTAAAAAAAAAGAACAAGTAAAAAACATTTAATGAAAGCTAGAACATAAAATTGATCCATAAGTCAACATTTTGTTACAAAGTTGGATGGAAAATGCGGAAAATCCAATGGAGAAGCATTGCACACGTACGTACTTCTGTGATGAGAAAACCTCTCAAAACCAAATTCATATCCTTCGACCCAACATTGACAGCAGGAAGAGAGAAAAAAGAGACCTTCATGGTACCTATATGGGCTTGATCTTAAAATGGAGCGATATAAGAGAGAAAACAAAGCATTTCAAGTCCTGCAACCATGAAGAACATTGGATGTATAAATAAACATAAAACCCATTTACTGAAACATAGATTTATTAATATTATTTTTTCATTTGAATAGCATGAATATCATTTTCCCTACTCGCTAAGCAACATGTACTCCATTTTTGTGTGTGTGTGTGTGTGTGAGAGAGAGAGAGAGAGAGAGAGAGAGAGAGAGCATGCAATCACCCAAAAAAAAATAGTAATAAAAAAAATTAAAAAAAAATCCGGAGTTTTACTGTGGCCACTATAGTGAAACAATGCCAATTGCTTTACTTACAAATCAAATAATCTTACTCAGAAGTGTCGCTGTCCATGGACAGGCAATAACCAGATTACCAAAGGACCCTATACGAGAAAAATGGATATGTACACCGTTATTAGACTTATTAAATTATTAAATCTAGATTCGAGTCCCATAATGAACCCAAATTAATAATCGGATCTACCTTAAGGTCCTGTCAAGTCCATGCCATAAACCCATCCACCTAAATACTATTTATAAATATATAAATACATGCTTTATCAGCAGAATATATTATACTCGTTAATTATTCCCTTTCAAGTTTATCTGGACTCAGACAGGGCTGGAATCCATATGAACCTCAGATCCAAACCAGATTGGGGTCCAAGACCCTGAACTTGGATCCAGAACCATCCTGGATGTGGCCCAAACCTTTGCCAATTTAAGTCCAAATTCACAAGAGGATCTGTGGAATGGCCAAAAAAAGATCACAATCAGGGTAAGAGGGAACTAACTACATACCTCTTTTCCACTCTCCTTCCGAATATTCATGCTCAACAATGGATTCATATGTAAATTTACTCATTCTTTTAAACTTTCCTCAGAAACTCATGTTCAACAAATAGATCTAATAACCTCACAAAACAAAAATTCGAGTGCCATAAAATGGATATCTAGTGGACACAGTTGATGCCACTATAGTCTAGACAAGAGAACCACCATAACTTACCATTGCAAAGGCAACAATATTCTAACCACTCACTAAATCCTAAGTTAATAACCATAACAACAGTGAAGTTCTCTCTCTAGCAAAGAACATGCTTGGTTTATCTAATGTCAGCAATAGCACAGACCACAAACTCATTGTATCGCTAAAAATGGAATTGCGAACATGAAATTACCATCTGCTGCCTTCTAAATAATGATTAGAGGTGATCTTTAATCCACTGATCATTCTGAGTGGACAGTTAGGTCTACTAAAAGCCCATAAGAAACATTAACAGGGAAGAAACAGTTCCAAGTACCAACAGAGGACAATCAGATAAAAAGCAAGTTTTGGGGCATATCTGCCTAAGATCAGCTAAGAGGCTAGGTTCAGCAAGCAAACTCAGAAAAATAAAGTGCCCCTCTTGTGGGAATTCTTAAGAATAGTTTGCCACTTCGTGCAAACTACAGTCAAACTGTGAACTAATTTGTTCCAACTAATGTACATTTCAATTAGCTCCAATCAAGAGGAAGTTAGGAGACAAGCCAGCAAGTGTATTATAGGGACCTTAAGATAGCTGACTTCTTGAATAATCAGGGAGGCTTACATGGGGAGATGGATACCTTCTCTTGGAAGGCTCAAATTTAATGGAGATGGTCTAATTCCATTATCGAGAAGAAAAAAAAAAAAGGCCTCCCTCTAAAACAAGCACACGCACACAAAAGTGTGCCCCACACATGGCCAAGGTGGAAGGATAAAATGCAGATGTGTACATATGTTGTAAATTTATAACCCCAATAAAAAAAATACATAGATATGTGTATATAGTGTTATTAACCTTTAAAAGATAGTCGTAAAAACTTAGGCATGAGCCTTGCATTGCCTCAGCGCCCTTTTTTCTTATGCAAACAGGAGAGAATTGTTTCTTTCCTCCAAAGAGAACAGATGATAGCCTAAAACACTATTTTTTTTTTAATAACAATAGCCTAAAACACTAATTTTCCACATAATTTTGTCACACACTGGAATAAGCCTCCAGGCTCCAGACCATACCCGTGTAGTAGACTTGTTCGATGAGGGAACACCATTCCGAGCCCAAGTACATCTAAAGAAGAGTGCTTTAAAACTGGACCACACCAACCAGAACCGATAACTTCATGTCTTCATCTATCCGTTTAGAAAAGAAATGCGGTATTGGTAAAAAAAAAGGGAAGAATTAGGGGTCGAACCAGTCGGACCTCCCATTAATTACTAAAAGATAATTTTTAATTTTTAATATTTCATAACTCACAGTGGAGCTGAAGTCCAAACAAGTTCCAACAAACTGTCTATTCCATTGTTCGCCCTCCTATCTGCTTTTTCGAACATTTGTCTCAACAGCTCAAGATGAGCATCCAAAATGTTGCTAGAAGAAATCTTCCACCTTAAATTTTCAGCAACGGTTTTTACTCAATTAATAGTAAGCACCTTCTACTGTAACAAGGGCTCTTTGTAGAAGACCTTGTAGAGAACCAAAAAGGCAATGTTTATAAATTTGCACATTGGGATGACCTTGCAAACAAACACATTTGTTGCTAAATTAAGGTAGGCATTCCCTTTTCTTTAAACCCACAACATCAGAAAGACACAAACAACTTTTTTGCATAACTGCATGCTATTTTGAATAGATTAGGGAAAACACCTTCAATAGAGACCCTCTGATGTTTGGATCGAAGTGGATGTTCAAAGAGATTCACACAGAGGAAACAAACCTCAAAGAGAAAATAAATCCACAAAGGATAAGTTCAATTAATCTTCAAATCCCCTTTTAATATCTTACAATGCTCATACGTATAGAAAATTAACCCTAGAATCTAAGGGGCCATTTGGAAACTCTAGTCTGATTAATAAAAGCTAATTCGATTATGGTCTAAAATAAAAGCTATAATTAAGTTCTACAATTAGTGTGTTCAGTAAAATTATTAAAAAAAAAATCTCTTATTTCATGAGGTAATTGGGCCCACCTTTAAGAATTGTGGTAACTGGGGCCACCCCTTAAAAGCTACAATCTAGAACCTGCCATTTGCGTCATTCTAAAAATTTTATGAGATTATTTGCATCCAAAACACTTGTAAATTTTCCATTATCCACCTCTATCCGCTTTAGCTACAAAAGCTTTAAAAAATAAGCAGCTCCCCCTCGCTTATTTTTTTCAGAGGCAAAAGCTCTAATTTGTGAATAAGCTCTATAATTAGAAATACAATTAGAGGCTTACCAAATGCTCTAATATGTAGATAAGCTCTAAATCACAAAATAAGAGCTTTTTTTAAGAGTTCCCAAATGCCCCATAAGACTCCTAACCAAACTACAAAACTAAACAATGACACCTACTGAAAGTAGAAAGCTAGTCTTAATTACAACTCATTAAGGATAGAAAATAAGGAACAAATTCCTAAACTTCTTTGGGTCCAACATGTGGGCAACAGGTCTGGTTGTGTCAGCCCATTGGCTTAGCACCATTCCCTCTATGTTGCAAAAGAGTTCAACCCCAAACTCAACTTTTAATCGCATTGCCAAACGATAGTACTTGAAGACTATGATACCCGGATACTTGTACAAGCCCCCAACATATCCATATCGGACTGATATGATACTTGTATTGGTACTCGATACTGCACCGATACTTTTAGGGTATAAGTTTGGCGCATCCTACTTAGCAAGTCCATTATTTTATATAGTTCTTTAAATTTTCCTACTTCTCAACATAGAAAATGTTAGAAAGGAACATAAACAATGATAATTTCATGAATTCTCTAAAGTGATCTAAGAAAAAAAAATTAGCACACCCATATCTGTATATGTATCCGTGTCCTAGATTTCCAAAAGTGCATAGTCATCTCTCCTCTCCCTATATCTGTGTCTGTAACTGTATTCGTATCTGGGCATCACAACTTGAAGTCACCCTTGATCCTCTATTTCGCAGTTCCAGCTTCATAACATATAGCGTGACAGTTTTTTTTTTTTTTTTTTCTTCATGAACAAATTTACAGGTATTGTTCACATCCCATGGATTCCATTCTGGTGATAGATCCACAGTCTTCCAATTAAAATATCCTCAGTATCCATCGATACTACATCACACCACAATGTGTCATTATAGTCTTCATCGACAACAAAAGTAACTTGACACAAGTACAACCTCAACACCTATCAGTAACCAAAAACCAATGGTGTTAGCGTGCCCTTAACTTTAGGTGATCCATAAGAGCTTGTGATACGATGTTGTCAGAGCTTCCCTCATCAATTACAACAATACAAGCCTACTCATTTACACCACTTGTGGAACAAAAAAATGTTATTTCGCAATCATCTCTTCTCAACAGTTGGCATGGGTTTCGTAACTTCACCTTTGGTGTCACCATAAGTACCAACCCGCTCTTAACTTTTCTTCTTCTTTAGTTCCTATGGTCAAACTGCTCCTTATATTCTGGTTCATCTTGTTCTTCAACCACTTGTTATACTAAAGCTTTCAGAGGTCATTGAGAATGTTGAAATGACAGATAACCTCTTTCTCAAAAATGATAGCATACCGGCAAATTATTCTTTTTCGTCTTCTGTCCATTATTAGATAAAAAATTTGATCCCAGATTTGGATTGATTTGACTTGTTTGCTTGAATAAGGTGACAGACAATTGGCAGATCCCTTTAAAAGATGTGAGCCTTTGTGCTTGATGATTAGCTATTTCTTCCAGGTTTTAATGCATGTTGCACATCTTCATCGACCATATCAAAACTCTAAAAAGCTAAGAGATATCGTATGTCTAATTTAAGACCATGATAATACTTGCGAGCCACAACATCTTTTGATTCATCCAAATTACATGCTTGGATTAGAAAGAATTCCTACATATACTCGACTACTCATTCGTTGCAAGTTCAAAATCATTTAGTTTGGAGAACAAACCCCTCTAAAAATTCTTAATTGACTAGGAGTAGTTTCTGTTTCACTAGATTTTGCACTTCTGCTCATGTTTCCACCAAATCCATATTTTATGTCACCATCGTCATTGCACCTCTGTCCACAAAAATAGCTGCATACCCACTAAATTTGGTAGCCACTGGTGTAAATTTTGTGACCATCTGTCATTAGTTTATATGCAAACACATTCCACACACACACGCCAATCCATAAATGCTTTTAGTTGCGTCTTGCCATAGTATTCAAGAATAACAATCTGATACCTAAACCCTTATAGACATTCCGGGGGCTTGTGTTATGCTGATTTTTGAAATTGTGTTCTTCCTCTTGATGGTATCTTCCCAACTATTGGGGTCCATCCGAGTTGGGATGGCTCTTAAAATCACAATTGAATCTTGGTTGTCAATTTGGTCAAATCCAATCAGCTTTGACCATGACTGTCCTGACGACAGCATATGGTTTTGCAGTTGTGCCAGGATTCTCATTGGATTCACCCAGGACTAAACCTGAACTTGATCTTTGAGCTCATGGGGGGTGTATAGGCCTACATACATCCCTCATGACGCATTGATGTGTGCAAAAGCAGTAAAGCCTCCCCCCCCCCCCCCCCGCTCTCTCTCTCTCTCACTCTCTTCATGCATCAAATTTTGTTCCTTCTCACTTTGTTCCCTTTTTCTCTCTCTTTCGCTGAAGAATGAAATGAAGAAAGCCTCCTCTCTCTGCTTTTCTGTCTTCGGAAAGACCGGAGAGTGAAAACCCTTCTTCTTTTCCCAACAAAAAGCCAACAAGCGTTGTCGCGTTTGTGCACAACTCTCCTTCTTGCACAGCTTGCATTCTTGTCTTCGATGACTCTCGCCCTCAAAACGACAACTGCATGCCCTTCTTCCTGGCTTTTATCTCTGCTGTTGGGAAACCCTGGAAATCACAGAAGCCCCCTTTGGAGATCAATCCACTCTTGCAGCTCCCTTTCTTCTCTCTGCCGATAAAATGAGATGGTCGAGCATGAAAGGAAGGAGATCTACCCTTTTTCAACTTTCAATGGCTGAGGCGAAAGGAAAGAGATCAATAGGTGCCAGTTGGCTGTTGGGCTGCCTACCTCTTTTGATATGTGATAAAGGTCTGTTCCCACTTTTCCCTTCTTTTATTTGTTTCTTTTTTGTTTCTCTCTTTCTAGCATCTACCAAAACCTCTCTTTTTTTCATTTTTTTTCCAAGCACGATCTAGAGATTTCCTTCAAATCCGTCAATTGTAACCAAGATTGGAATTATCTGAACTTGCTTTGATACCAAATTGATGCTAAAAGGTTTGGATCAAAGTGGATGAAAGTGCCAAAGCAAATAAAATAATGTCTCTAAGAGACTCGCATGGAGGAAACACACCTCTAAGGGAAAATAAATCCATGTAGGATAACTTTTTATTGATCCTCAACTCTTCCATCTTAGAATGCTTGTATATAGGATAACAAATCCTAGAATTCAAGACTTCTAACCAAACAAGGAAACTAAACAAAGACTCCTGCCGCATTTATAAAGCTAATCCTCCTTAGAAACTTTTTTTTTTTTTTTAGAATGGCTAATCCTAGTTAAAACTCATTAAGGTAATAAAATAAGAAACCAAATCCTGGACCTCTCTGGTTGCGTCGGCCCTTCGGCTTCACATCACCGTCCCACCAAACATCCACCCAAAATCTAACTCCAATCCTTCTCCCAACATTATACCCAACCCCATATGGAAGAAACCTCCCACTTTAGTTGAGTCATCCCCACTAAGGTAGCGTTTGGTTCGCGTTAATGGAGGTCGAAATGGAATGGTCATTCCAGCGTTTGGTTCGCCAAAAAAGGGCGGAATGACCATTACCTCCGGAATCCCATTCCTTTATGTGAGGGAATCACAATTCCATCCAAAAACGGAAGGAATCACCATTGCATTCCTTTCTAACTTTTTGTTGAGACCAAAATATCCTCGCTTGTAATATTATTATTATCTAATAATAATAATAATAATAAAAAAATATCTTTTTCACCCAACCATTGTGGGGCCCACCCAAAATATTATAATAAAATATAACAATATATTATTATATCATAATAATAATAATATAATATCTTTTTCACCCAACCATTGTGAGGCCCACCCAAAATATTATAATATAATACCTATCTGTCTATTATTATAAAAGAGGCTATGTTGCATGGTTTTTTCAACCAACCATTGTGGGGCCCACCCCAAAATATTATAATGCAAACTTTTTCACTACACATTGTGGGGCCCACCCCCAAATAGTATAATATAATATAATAATATATTATTATGAGAAATTACAAACTTTTTCACTACACCTTTATGGGGCCCACACCCAAATCATCCACCACAAACAATGCAGATGTGACAGTAGAATCTAACAAGGGTATTTTGGTCAATCTTATGTAAATTTGATTCCATTACAGGCAACATTCCAGCGTACCAAACACAGGAATAGGAATCAGAATTCCATTACTGGGTTGATTCCTCAGCGTACCAAACGCTGGAATGGAATTGACTATTCCTGCCTCATTCCATTCCATTGTCATTCCGGTCTCCATTCCATTCCTGCCTACAATCATTCCAGCGAACCAAACGCTACCTAAGATATTGGACCCCATACCAGAGGCGTCTTACTCTTACCGCTTCTAACTCTACACCTAAATCCCACCTTGTCCACCCCCTCCCCATATTGATCTTGCTGCCTGCATTGCACTTTAAGCTGCCTTGGTTCCAATTGGCCTAAATTCTATTGTATAATGAGAAGAAAAACATATTTCTTTTTTTTATGGAACCTAAAATCTTAGCATCAACTGATACAGAGTACAGACTCCATAAAAATAGTGAGGTTGATTCAAGAGAAAGTGGAATGGTAGACTAGAAGTGAAAAGGCATGATTTATTGACAGAGATGGCATGCCTAGTTTTGCATCATTGGTGTCAATTCTTCTACTCATGCAGTGGTGGTTCTTTCTTTTCAATGCATTTATAATTCATAGTTGAAATGATTCTTCTTAATCTAACAGCAAATCCAGAAACCCCAAAACAGTTTTATATAGCAACCAACAAACGCCCAAAAGATGCAAACGAAAACATCATACGGAAAGAAGAAAAAAAGGACGTAACCGACCTGAACAAGGTAATAGAAGATCCGAAGTCCTTCAGGATCATTGCTGCTCTGGACATCAACGAGCGACCCAATCTTCGAAGTGGTGAAGGAGATGTGCTCGTTCCCCATCACGATCTCCAGCTCCTGCCTCCCCACGCGATCCGGCTCTGGCCAATTGTTATCATCTTCCTTCATAATCTGAAACACACAAACACACACACACACACACAAACCAATCAGAAGTACAAAACGTCAAAACCCTAGCAAACCCTAGATTAGACAAAACCCTAACAAAAACAAACAAACCCTAGATCAGATTAGAAACCTCCGAAAACCCAATCAGATGAAAAGCAAAACCGTAATAAAAACAACAAACCCTAGATTGAAGTAGAAGATGGTGAAATGGAAACCCCGGCAAAACCCTAAACCCTAGATGATGGGAGTATGTTGGGGTATGAGAGAGAAAAAAAACCTCGCTTTCAGAGATGATTCTTCGGCATTCTTTGAGAACAGCAGGGGTGAGAAAGACTTCTTTTCGGATCATGGTATCGTTCTTGTAGTTGGAGTTGTTGGCGTAACGTAGCTTCCCATCGGGACGGAACTCGAACTCGAGAAACTCGTGACCGAATTTGCCCTTGTGACCGACATAGTATCGGAGGTAGAACTCTCCTTGCTCTTCAGCTGCTGCCATTGTTGTGGCACTTCTTCTTCTTCTCCTCCTTCTTCTCCTTCTTCTTCTTCCTCTCTCTCTCTCTGCCTGCTCGCTTCAGTTCTTTCGTCTTTGCCCGCGGAAATCAGGCTCTGCCGACGGAAAGCCCTATTCTCTTAAAGGAAGCCTTATTTATACTCCGCGCTCTTTCTCAGAGCAATCAGTTGAGCCCATTGAAATAGGTATTCGGCCAAGCCCTAAAATACGGAGCTTTTTAAAAAGATTGAGCCCCGATGGGCTGCGCTTGGACAATAAGATAGCATTTCGTTCGCGTGAATGGAGGTCGGAATGGAATGGTCATTCCAACGGCCATTCCAGCGTTTGGGGCAAAACAAGACCAGTCCGTCTAAACCAAGCCCGCCCACAAGGGATATTCATTAGTTTTACATAAATTTACCAAAACTACCCCACTCATAGCAAAAAAGGGACTAATTAGGAGAGGCAATTTTGTAACTTCACCGCTCATAATTTTTTGTAAGTTCTATTTTATTTTTTTAAATGTTTATTGATGGTTTTTTGCTTCCTTTTCTTGTTTGTAATGTTCCATTTGCTGTAGTTGTTTTTCCTTTAATGATATTTTATTTTTGAAAAAAACAAGAACACTTGGGCTGTGGTGGCTGGTAGTTGTGCAATTAGTCAAGGTGTTATTATGTACCGTTGGACATAAATGAAGGTCATTCAAAATGGGTTATGCTGTGAATCATTTTAATTCTGAGAACAGCCATGTACATGATACTACATATTTTAGCTGCTGTAATCACTCACTATTAAGGATTATTTTATGAGAAATCCCAGGGACAGACGCCCTGGGACAAGCGGGAGACAGTCACTGTGATTTTGGTGCCTTGAGAAGCGTGCGTGTGTCTTGAAAAGCGTGCGTGCCTCTAACGACTATCCGCCGCTTGTCCCGGGGCGTCCGTCCCTAGCATTGCTCTTATTTTATCAAACCTACTGGGACAACTACAATAGTCTGCAGGAGCACCATATAGTGGACTAGGCGAACATTTCACATTTTCTCAATGGGGGTTATTTTGGGTAGAAAAAAATTCAAAAGGGGGCTCACATTTCAAGTTTTGTATTTTAGAAATTTACAGGTTGAATTCTCCAATTACAAGAAATTTACATGTTGAATTCTTTAGTATATATTCAAGATGAGGATTTTACCGAAAAATGCACCATATTTACATGTTGCACGAGAAAATGCAGACTATTACCTGCTGAACGAGATCATTCATCCCGCCCATTTTTTATTTATTTTTTTGCACTAACGACGATAGCGTCGCTATTCGCTATATATAGCCCCTGTCCCACGTTGCGCTTTTCCTCTTTCGTTTTCGCTCGTCCCTTTCCAGGCCTCCTTCTCTCTTGGAAAACTCCACCACCTACATTTTCTTACACATACATCCAACGTTTATTGCTCATTTAGATCCATTTCAGAGGCTGTTTACCTTCATTAAAGAGGTTAGTTGTCTTCTCTAAACTATTTGTTTTTTTACATTAAAGGAAGGGATTAATGTCAATTTTTTTTATGTGTATTCCCCCTTCTTTCCAGTAGATAATTTCCACATGCATATATGCACGTCAGTTGCATTTTATTGCTCATTTATTTATGTAGCTTAAGGACTGTACAAATATTTCAGTTGTTTATTGTCTCCAACTAACCCTAGGCTTTTGTATATATGTTTTTTTGGATACTAAAAAATACATTTTCATGATTAGGATGTCGGGCAGTAATTTAATAGTAATATTCCACTTTGATGGGGATTTCAAGTTTGATATTATTTGACCGCTTTACAAAGGTGGAAAACAGAAGATGAGGTTCATTCAGAGCGATATAACATTCAATTCTCTGGTAAACATAGCTCTTGAAGCATCAAATTAGGATGAAATTCCTGATAACATAAGCATGGATTATTTCCATCATAATGGTTATGTATTCTCATTGGTGGCAATAGAAGATGATAATGATATAAGGTGCATGCTGTCACTCTTACGAGATGATACAAATGGGATTTATTTATACATAAGGAGGAGGATACTAGTTCGTTCAGATGAATGCTTGGAAAAGCAAGCAAAGTATTTATCACGAACGCAAATCATTAATGCAAACCAAATTAAGTCTTTTGACTAATCTTATAAATCGAGTAACTAACATAGCCTCTTGATTCATTGTATTTGTTGAAGGTCGTATTGTACGGAGAAGTGCTTGATAAGAGATAATGAACTTACTGAAACAGGAAGTAGGCGTAATGTTAATGGCAAGTAATTCATGAAGGCGATGCTATGCATCCCACCGTAAACATTGGCGAAGACAATGATGTTCATTTCTCCTCTAGACCTTTCATTGGCAGTGATGAAGTGAGTGAAAACTCAGGTGGAGTTCTACAGGATGGCTTTGATGCGGCAGAAACGGATGAGGACATACCGATCGTCGATGTCAATGCATCCCATAGAGTAACTGGGCTTCATACGGATGGTGTTGATGTGGCAGAAACGGATGTAGTATTTGCATGTCTGGGCAGAAGTTTTGATGTCAGTGCATCCCATAGAGTAACTGGGCTTAAAACGGATGGTGTTGATGCGGTAGAAACAGATGTAGAATTTGCAGGTCTTAACAGAAGTGTTGATGTCAATGCATCCCATAGAGTTACCGGGCTTCAAAGAACGCTTAATGTCAGGGAATGTTCCATTCATCGTTCCGAAGTCAATTTCAAGGACAATATGGCACCGGAGGAGTTCATTACAGACGTTGATCTGAATAGCCCTCGGCAGTTTTGGTTAGGTCGTGAATTCCGGATTGCGAGGATTTTAGAAGGTTTCTGGTAAAGTTTGTAATATATACCAACTTCACTCTCGAGCACATACGAACAACAGGTGATGGTAACTGCACGCTGCAAGGATCGGGTATGTCCATGGTGCATCCATGCGTCTATGATTGAGAGTGGCCCGCGCTTTAAAGTCCGAAAATATAATCTAGTTCATAAATGTTTAAAGCCTTTGATGGGTACGGCACATCCACAAGCATCGTCCAACCTAATTGCAAAGTATATTTTGGATAAAGTCCGCCTAAATAATGACATTTAACCAAAAGATATAATGGATGATTTTCAAATGGAGTTTGGAGTTACCATATCATATAGGAAGGCATACATCGCCAAAGACACTGCACTTCGCATCGTTCGAGGCTCGTATAAAGATTCATTTAAGATGCTCCCTTTATACTGCGCTGAGTTGACAATGACAAATCCAAGCACCGTGACGAACATCTGCACTATGGGTGATGACAGATTCAAAAGGTTTTTTTGGGCATTTGGGCAATGCATACAATCCTTCACTTCAAGTCTTAGGCCAATGGTTGCAGTGGATGGAACACATTTCCGCAGAAAATACCCAGGTGTCCTATTGGTGGTTGTAACACTTGATAGAAACAACAAACTTTTGCCCATTGCATTTGCAATCGCAGAGGCCGAAAGATGTGATAGTTGGGAGTGGTTCCTTGTGAACCTTTCGATATCACTTGGACGGTCGACAAATCTGACAATCATTTCTGATCGACAAAAAGGGCTTGTACCTGCGCTTGCAAACATTATTCCGAGTGCAACTCATTGCTACTGTTGCTGTCATCTAGTGGAAAACATAAAGTCAAACTTCTGTGACTCCGCAATACAATTCAAATTTTGGTGCGCAGCCAAGACTTATAGGGCTTGTGAGCACGAAGCGTTCATGGAAGATATTAAGATGGTGAATGTTGAAGCTTATGATTATATAAATGCATTTGGTAAGCACCATTAGGCGAATGCATTCGTAGGAGGCAGGCGTTATAATATGCTAATAACCAATGCTGCTGAAGTAACCAACAACATGCTGAAAGACATTCGAGTCCTTCTAATTGTCAAGTAAGTGGAGGAGATAAGGGCAAAGTTGATGGATTTCTTCCAAAAACGACATGTGGCATCTCTAGATATGAAAGTCGTTTGACTCCTTATGCCGAGAAACATTTGAGCCAAGAAACAGAAGAGGCATGTAGGCTACATGTTCGGGCGGCAGAATTGAACAAGTTCCAAGTTCAGTCAGCCAATTATGTCGATGTTGTTCGTTTAGATGCTCGTACTTGCACATGTAGTAAATGGGATGCGCTAGGAATTCCATGCTCGCATGCCATCGGGCCGATGAGAGTGAGAAACTACAATCCATATGATTTTGTGAGAACTGGTTTCTAACGGTTGTCTACCGATTCACTTATGATGGGGTTATTTACGCCACTCGTGATAGCAAACAGTTGGAGCACATCACCACTGAAAAGGTCTTGCCTCCGATTGCCTCTAAGCAGCCAGGAGACTGAAGAAAAACCGACGTCGTCCTAAGGATCATAACAGATAACGTAGGGTAATGACATGCTCTCACTATAGGCGAAGATGACACAATCGCCAAAGTTGTCAAAATCCTCCTCCCCAGTGAACTTGATGCGTTGCGTTGCAATGACTTCTACCCTTTTGACTTTGAATTTTTTATGTTTTTTGTCTTACATCAGTTATGAATTGTCATATTGAAAATTTGATCTTGTCTAGGTGTCCATGGCATTCACCTGGTGGAGGTGGTCAACCTTTTTTTTTTAAAAAATTCCTGTAACTAGCGACACTAGCGTCACCCACAGGGTACCAATTAATCTGACAGAGCGACGCTAGCTTCGTTCAAGGTATTACTGATAGGCGACGCTAGCGTCGCTCCCTGCATATTTTTTTTAACAGATACTGCTTCTAAAGCAGCCTACTACCAATAGGCTACACACGATCCTTGTTCCTCATCTATACAGCTCCTTGAAAAAAAAACTTTAAAAGAGTGTAGACCTATCAATAATCCTTAGTTTTTCTTGACAAAAATATTAACAAAAAATACAAGAACTACCACTAAATCATTCATCAAGATATCAATGGGTCAATTGGCAGCCGATGGCTATTAATCTTCCAACTTTTGCTATATATGTCCACGATAATCTTTAAGCTCCAATACGGTATATCAACTTGGGTGAAATTGATTGGCCGTTTAGATGCAACGTGGTCTACGAACGCCAATTCAAATACACCGCAATCATTCCCGTTCTCTTGGTAAGGCATCTTTGTTTTGACGAGGAGAGGCCACACATGAGTGTCATACCATCCGTAGTTCGAGAACTGCTTACCCAGAAAATCAATCTGCATGCAAATAAAAGTACACTTGGGTATAATAAGTTGCTTTCAACAGATAAGAGCAGCCATAGGTAGTGGGACCACTTACAAATTCTTTGCAAGCCGGAAACAATGAATGGTCACTTTTCATGCTGTTGTAAAAGTCTCATCGCCTCTCTTGTGTATCGCCAACCAAGAGCGTGAAGTGAGCTTCATGCCATAGAATGAAAACCAATAACCTATTTTCTTTAGCCTCCCACACTTTGATGCCATCTTTCCTCCATATGTTTTCTTCCAATGCTTTGATGTTGTTCTCTCGCCACCAACTCTGAGGTTGACAGAAGGAGTTAATCGTGATTGTGAGTTTAAACATAGTGAGTTTGACAGTTTTTAAACTTACACAAACACTGGGGTCGTAGAAGAACACATCAGGGTACCGATCCTTCAAAATAAAGAACCACCAACACATCAGAGTTGTGTCAAACCAAGTATCGAGCTCCAGTGCATTCTTTAGGACCTTCGGTGATACCATCGTGCAGTAGATCTCCAGCTCATCCAGCCTGTGAGATGGAAACATTTATGATAGAAAATAGAAGCATAGAAAAATCATCGAACTAGGGGGGGGGGGGGGGGGGGAGGGATTATTGGTTCCATTCCTTGTCCTGTAGAATCCAAGAAAACCATCTAGAAGAGTGATTTTCGACTCGATCAGAACATACTCCGATTGCACTAACGGATGCGTACATTCCTCAAAATATTTGGGAATTTTCCTCTCCCTATGCAATCGTTTAATCCACCAAATCAGTGTGTTGATGTCCGACATTAGCGTTTGGACTACGATCGACATTTCGGGCGGTGCATTAACTGGAGTGCTGAATACATCGGCAACGAATGGAGAGACTGGATATGCAATTGCAGCATCCGGAGGGGGAGAGGTTGTTTCATAATCCACTTGGATGAGCTCGTCCGAGTAGTCAAGCTTCTTGGCAGTAGGCTCAAATTTCTTGCTATGCCTTCCCTTTTCCACAGCACGCTTTCGATGGCTGGAAGGCGTATCCTGCATAGGATTGTACCATTAGCACATAACTGAATAATAGAAGGGAACCTTGCTATAATCAGGCTTTAACATTTTGTTACCTCCTCACTCTCAACGTCTTCATGGAAAGTAGAGCAAGATTCCATCCCAACATGTTCCAATGTAGAGGCAAACGAATATCTAAAATCTTTAATCTTCTTACGCAGCCGTGTGGTGAAATCCTCTAGCTTTATCTTCTTCCTTTCTGCTCGGATGAATGATCGCTTAATGTGGTCTAACAATGCATTTGCCTACACAAGTAAATAAAATTTATCAAGATCAACAACAAGTTAACCTAGAAGCATACCATTTTCTCCGACAACAACCATTTAACAATAAAAGAGGGCATTCACCTGTATGGAAGTACTGAATGACTCATCAGTTTGAGTACCAACTCCAACACCTGCGACGGTGGTCCCTTTCTTTTTACCCTTCTCTTTAGATGTTGTTGGTTGGGTCATCTCAGGTGTTTGAGCTCCTTCACCACGTCTTCCGCAAACAATATTCCAGATTGAGTTAAATGAATTCCATAAGAAATACTCTTCTCCATACTTTTTTCAGTTGTCTTTTGTACCGCGTAGGATAGTCTCCCTCCTTTTATCACAAAGTCTCATGACCTCTTCATCATATTGACTATAATCCATCTCGAATCTCTCTAAGCGTTCTACTCTTGTAAATGGCAGATAAAATGGCGGTGGGACAACTTGTTTGATGCCAAATTGTTTTGAAACACGTTTTGGACAATGCCTTTCTACTACCCAGTAATGAAGGAGTACGGACAACGAACTAAATAACTCCTCGTCATGCTTTGAGACTTGTTGGAAAAGCTTCTTAGGCATCTTAGCATAGGGTTGCCAGTCGAACTGCAAGATTGAAACCAAACATATCAATACAAGTTATGTATACATCCAATAAACTATTTGTGAGACGCTTTATTACCCCATCCTCAGGCAAGTTGTTGATTTGGCGCTGAATTTCTTTCATATTTGTAACCTTCTTACTCTCAAGCAATCTCAGTTCACATGTCTTGAAAAGTGGGAACTGCAGATCCTTTTTCCAACCGAGATCAGGTTTTGGACATCTTCCAATAGCCATTCTCGAATATGCCCATATCTGCAAAGAGAATAAGTGAAATCCATTTACAACACAATAAACGAAGATATTTAAGATCCAATACAAAAGTAAAAATATTAAATCACCTGTAGCAACTGGAGGGGTCTTGTTAGAGTTTTCAATTTTGTAATCTTCGAACTTGATCCTTTTTATCCCCCCTCAACCTCTTCTTCTTCCTCCTCACTTTTTAACAAGGTTGTGGCCCTTGTAAGCATCCGATAAAGGCTAGCAAGGCACGCTGGACCCCATGCATAGCTCTTGAATTCCCTAAAGAGCTCTAGTTGCCAAGTTGGGCCTGGGGCACCGGATGAGTTAGAAAATAGTTGCCCAAAAACCAAGAAAAATAAGTAAGTCTTGGTCTTGTAGATCTCATTCTTCTTCTTCGAAGGCTTAAAATTATCTTCTAACCACTTGAACTTTTATTGTAATGCCAATGGAATCCTTGCCAGCACGTGGAGCCTTACCAAGCAGCTCCATGCAAACTTCTAAGACGTTGGCATTTGGAAATGTCCTTCCCGTTACCAGTGGACCATCAATAGGCAGTCCATAGATGTATGCGACGTCTTCCAACATGACTGTCGCTTCGCCTGTCGGCAAATGAAATGTGTTGGTTTCTAGCCTCCAACGTTCCACCAGCCCTAGGGGTGCACGGCGGGCGGCTTGGGCGGTATTGGGCGGTTTAGGCGGTTTTGTTTTATGGCGGTTTGTAAAAAGTAGAAACTGTAACTGCCCAAAGTATAGGTGGTTTGGGCGGTTCTTTTAGCAGGCGACTTGGGCGGCATGTTGGGCGGTTTGGTATTTGTACCTATCTCTCTCTTTTTTATCTTTAATAGAATGTAACTAAAGTTTCAAAGTACTTAACATGAAGAATAAAAATTAAACATGATTTTTAATAAAAGTCAATAATCAGTAATAAACAAAATTTTCAACTAAGTATATTAATGTAAAATTAAAGTCCAAAGGCATCACCAAAATTAAAAAATACAATCACTTATATAATCTAACGTCCAAAAGTCAAAAATCTAATTGTGAATATGAAGCGTTTTTTTAGCGACCATATATTTTTTAAAAGATACGTGAACTCTTTGAAGAATAGATGAAGAGTTGTTTTCTTTTTTTTTTTTAAATAATGAGCGGGCGGGGCGGTTTGAAACCGCCTACTCAAATGTGAAACCGTAACCGCCCGCTCATTAGTACGGATTGAAACCGCTCCGCCCGCCTAAAGGCGGTTTTGATGTATATCCACTTGTAGCTGGGCGGGCCGGAGCGGGCGGGTTGGCGGGTTACGGTTATTTTTGTGCAGCCCTAACCAGCCCCGTAAGGAGGGCGTGGTCAATTCTCATGTAGTTTATCTCTAAAAGATGAGATAGACCAACCTCATTCACGATGTCTTTCTGCTTTTCCGTTAGAACCCATATTTTCTTATCCGGGTTCGTATTAATGCATCGATAAGCGCCGGGTTCGACACCATCCAATATGGCCTTAGAGACATGTGAGTCTTGCGCATAGCACAATTCTCCTCCTTCATCATTTTTGTGTTCTTTAGCCATCTGCACAATTTGGAAAATGTAACAAGCATATAGGACGTATATTGAAAAAATCAATGCAATATAACACATGCATATAACTATATGTCCCAAATACTGTAGTCAAATTTAGAGTAACTAAATGCACCCTGGCATATGAAATCTTGCAAGGAAATATGCATCACAAAATCTACAGATTTGGCAGGACTTTTGGAGGCCTCTCTTATAGAATAGAAGTTTTCAAACAGTTTTAATGATAGACCATAAACTTTTCATTTTCTTGACTTCATGGATCAAATGGATTAAATACTTGGCTAACTTTTAAACCCTGTAAAGGAATGCAAAACCTGTTGAAGCAACTCACTTTGAAGACTATAAATCAGTTTTTCTGGTTCATTTTTTGCCTTTAACTATGTCTTGCATAAACATTCAAACAAACTGAAGAAGACAAAAGCCAACCATCACACCTTAATGTCATAGACTGCTGGTTCTATCAAGGGCAAAAAGCTCAAGATTTAAAAGCATGAAAAAAAAAATCTGAGAAAAAAAGAAAGAAATCCCATCAAAGTAAAGCAGTGTTCTGTGATTTAAACCTAGAAATACCTTCATAATAATATTATTAATTAATTGCAATTACTCCAGATAACAAAATTCTACATTTCTCTGTCATTGTTCCTTCAACATTCAATCTTATAAACAAAAGGAGTTTTCTTTTTCTTTTTTTTTTTGGACAAACTCAAAAGCCTCAAAATCATGGAAGGGCAGGGGATGCCGATTCAGTCGAATTCGACGTGTTGCACAAAAACGTCAAATGGCCTATGAAGCATTATAACGAACACTTGACATACATATTTTATTTCAGCATGTTAATACAGTACACAAGGGCTTAGAGCATAATACAAATCGAAATACATTTTAAACCCATCCAATGTTAATACAGTACATAACTTAAACTCATTGTTCATAGATATAACAAGATGAACATCAACGCACAAAGAGAGAGAGAGAGAGAGAGAGAGAGAGAGAGAGAGCCAAATGCCACCAGCCATTTGCACCAAACATAGATATAGCAAGATGAACGTCATTAATCATAGAAAACCAAATGCCATCAGCCATTTGCACCAAACAATTGATTTGAAGCATTAAGCCAAAAATACACACAACCAAACGGCAAATCAAACGAAAAAATGGTGATGGAACTCCCAACAAGTGGTACATTTGAACATACCTACTTTGAATGGATGAGCGATATCGGAATGAGGGTGGTAGAGAAGGGAGGAGAGAGCACAGGGGGCAGGGGGTAGCGGCATCGTCGCAGGATGAAAGAATGGAGGGAGAAAAGGGAAAAAATGAGAGAGAATGAGGGAGGCTAGGGTTAAATGGGGTTTGACAAAGAGCGACACTAGCGTCGCATATCAATATGCCCAAGCGACGCTTCTTCCTAAATTAAAAAAAAAAAAAATGAAACAATGCATAACAGACAACGTTTGTGCATTAAGTAATAGTCTACATTTTCTTGTGCAACGTGAAAATATTGTGCATTTTCCGGTAAAATCCTCATTCAAGATTGTGCTAAGCCTTGGCCCGGCCCGGGCGGGCACAGGACAAGATTTGACGTAGGCCCGTTCAATTTAAGACCAGAATTGAACAACCCCTAGCAGGCCCGCCCAATATTCAAGATGGGATTGGACAGCCCAAGCCCAAGCCCAAGCCAACCCATTGATAGGCATACTCTTTATAGAAACAATAGGGAAGTGAGCTATAAAGGGTACCACATCATCGACCATTGTAGAGATAGCTTGAGTGAATTAGGGTTGCAAAACAGGACGGTTTTTGGTAGGAACCATACTAGACCCGGACCGTTTCTAAATAACAGTTCCAATTCTGGGTTCGTTTTTTTTACTCAAAACATGTTTTGTTGGTTTCAGACTTGCTTCCGATGAGAAAATCCAGATTCGGTTTTAGAATAGAGTCCACTTAGAGGATTGGAATATAGTTTCAAAATCGATTCTGATTTATCTTCATTTTTTTTCTTAAAATAAGCATATCATTCAACTTATAACATGGCATCAAGTCTACTACCTCTTGTATTATACATAAAACGTAAAAAAAAAAAAAAAAAAGGTTGCAATATTAAAGACTCATATGTTGGGTCCTGTGTCTACGGGTCGGAACCTATATGGACCCAGAACCAGATTCATTTATCAATAAGAACCTAAATTGGGCATCAGACCCGGACATTATTCGAAACCTAAAATAATTTTGGTCGGAACTTCCGAGTAATCGGAAAACCGAATATCCGTTACAACCCTACGTAGAATCCTTACAATTAAGAGATTGGTCATCTATCCAATCGCCACTAAAATCTCTCTATTTTCAAACTATTTTTCTAATTTTTTGCCAAAAGATAAGGTTCCTTATTACTTACCATATCATTATTCGTTTTGAATTTTGAATTTCAATACCTTAATCAAGTAAATTTAATCTCCTCATGAAATCTTTTTAGCTCTTTAATACTCACTTCAACAAATCCAATGGGATCCACATGGTTTCCATCATCGTTAAGACGGATAAATAATGTAGTTTTTTCTTTTAGATTTATTTTATTTCCAATAACATATATCCAAATTTTGATATATTTTTATTTTTGGGGCCTTTATTACTAGTTGTAAAATATAATAGTTGGAAAAATTTTAAAATTTAAAAGTAATCTTAAATATTATGCTGTTTAAATATATATTTAAAATATATTACTTATAAATTATATTTAAAAAAAATATATATTTCCATGTGTCAGCCCATGGACGGCCCATTTGACATCCATACTAGAACTCCGATGCACTCAGTTTTTAAAAGTGGACCAAATACTATGATTATTTAATGGGGGCTCCATGTTGTAATTCACATATCCCACATTGTAGTTTCTAAAAAATAAAAAATGTGTACATGTTGTGATTTCTAAAGTTGGGCCCTTGCACAACAATTTTGTAAAAGGTAGGTCCATATTGTAACCCTTGAAGAAAGGCCATGTTGTGATTCCTAAAAGGCAGATTCCATTTCAAAATCACAAAAAGGTCCACTCACATTGTAATTTCAATAAAGGTGAGCCTCATGTCTTATTTCTTAAGGTAGGTCGATTTCTAAAGGTAGTTCCTACGTACAACAATTTTTTGGATAAATTAGTCAACAGTTCCTGAGCACGGTCTTTTAAGGCAAATAGTCCAACAATTTTTTCTCTAATGTCTATAGTCCAGATAGCTGGAGATATTTTGGTGAGAGGTCCCTAATATGCCATGTCATATATTTTCATGACGAATTTCCCCTTTGCAACCCTCATTCCTAGGCCAAGTTCTCTCTTATTCTCTGTTGCCTCAGAGAACTCATTCCTTCTTCTCTCTCATTTTCTATTTTCCGTTCCTTTCCATGGTTGTGGAGTATCGTTACAGAGCACCTTCTGTCGCCACCATGACTTT
Source organism: Umbellularia californica (assembly GCA_028538565.1). Lineage (NCBI taxonomy): Eukaryota > Viridiplantae > Streptophyta > Magnoliopsida > Laurales > Lauraceae > Umbellularia > Umbellularia californica. The sequence goes on from JAPQWN010000005.1 coordinate 72,765,510, forward strand.
CAATTCTCTCTCTTTCATTTTTTCAAAGATGGAAACGGTTTTACTTTCGCTTACTCTTTCATTTGAAGTCTCTTCCAAATCTCTCTCTCTACAACTAATTTGAAAGAGAGCAGTTTGCTCTTTTTCTTGTTTCCCTCTTTTTCTTTTCTCGATTGGATCATGGTCATCAAGTATTCTTGTTTTGGATTTCGATTTTTATTAGAATCTGATTTTCCGTATTCTGACTTTTGGTGTCCTTGAGCTACGATAAATTTTCTAGAAACTCTGATAAACTGGAAAAAAAAAATCAGATAAACTTATCTGAATTTTGAACAACTTTTTGAGTTCGAACAAATTTATCTGAGTTTGGACCAAAACAAATTTATATGAGTTTGAAAAAAATTAACTCATTTAAAGTCCTTTTTATTTGATATAAGACTAAGACAACTCAGTTAGGTGAGCATGGACACAGGAGGTCGTTCTGAGGTTGTGGCTACAGAATACATGGGTTCGATCATTGAGCCTCCATGGATGCTAGGAAATGGGGTCCTACAATAAACTACATCGAGGAGTCAAATGTGGTGGAGAAACTGGTTTCTGATAAACTCAAGTCTTCTCTGGATAATCTGGTTAAGGTTTTTCCAAAGGAGATTTATGAGGAGGAAGGACCTACAAGACCCAAGATGAAGAGAAATTGGAATGGAGATGAGATTTGATGAAGAGAAATTAATTAGAACGGAGATGAGATTTGAGTATGTGTTCAGGAAGAAATGTTTGGTATTTACTATTTTATATTAGAATTTGATCTGGCATATATTGTTTTATAGTTGAATTATTGCTGAGTTTTATCTGAGTTTTGTCAAAACTCAGATAAATTTGTCTAAGTTTTGTTTTTGCTGACGTGTACAAGGGCATTTTTGTCATTTTGAGTTCGTTATTTTACAAGAGGACTGCCGTCAGTACGATAAAATATTGTGGACCGTTTGCAATAAAAACCACAATTGAGGGACCTCCGCCCAAATACCCCTAATTTTTAAAGGTGTGCCCGGAGTAATTTTGAAAAGTGGGGCCTTGTTGTAATTCCTAAAGGCTTATTCTTTTGGGGCCTGTATAGGAGGATTTCTTATGGGTTTTTGGGACGTTGAGGTTTTTTTAATATAATGTGATCGCTTGTCCACTGGTATTTGAAATGATATATTTCTTTTTTTTTTAGAATTATAAACTCCAACCATTTAAAGAAACTCAAATGACATTTTGGAGTTTCTAGAATTCCAATATATTTGCATTTTATTGAAACTTCAAATGCTCCACCCAATAAGAGGATTTAGTAATTCCACATTAGGGGACAACTTTTGGAGAATTTTGAAATTCTCACATAAAAAAATAGGCCTTCTTGACAAGAACTTGGTGGTTTTTTTTCTTTTGTTTTTTTTTTTTTTTTGTCACTTGACGTTTGCAAGTGCCGTGTTTCTTCACAAGAATTCCAAAATTTCAAGCTACCTAAAAAGGTCTCAAATGACCTTTGAAACTCTTGGAATTCCAACCTTTTGCGTTTTAATGAAATTTCTAAATGCTCCAATTCAAATGAGGATTCAAGAATTCTTCACAAGATTTCCAAAAATTCAAGCCACCTAAAAAGGCCTCAAATGACCATTGAAATTCTTAAAATCCCAACCCTTCTGTTTTTTAATGAAATTTCTAAATGCTCCAATTCAAATGAGGATTCAAGAATTCCACTATGTTGGAGTATTCAGAATTTCTCTAGACAGGGTTTTCTTGAATCATAATAAAGAAAAAGACCCTATAAAGGTGGGTCCCATTTTCACAATCACAAAAGGTGAGGCAAGTTGTAATTCCTATTAAAGATGGGTGAGCTACACAATTCCTAAAGGTGGGGCCTGTGTTGTAGTTAATAGATGTGGGACCACATTTTAATCCCTACAAAGATGGATTCCATGTTCACAGTCACCAAAGGTGGGCCCATGTCGTGGTTCCTGTACAAAATGCGTTCCATGTAAATGCATATATATATATATATATATATATATATATATATGTGTGTGTAATTCCAGTAAGGAATTCCGGTAGTTATGAATTAGGAAATTTATAGAAATTAAGATGCATGAAATTCTCATAAAAAAAAATCAAAGTATGAATAAAAAAAAGAAATTTAGAGATGGCAACTTCCAAAGCATTTCTAAACTCCAGCATTTGGAAATTCCAAGCTTGACATGAAACCACAAAGTTCGAGACTTTAATTTAGGAAGATCTCCACATTTTTTATGGGCCCCAACCTCTTAAGCAGCCAAATTGGGACTTTCCCATTCAAAACGCACCTACAAGAAAAGATTTCATTGTAATTATACTATTCCTATCCATTAGACATTAAAAACGGGCATACCATGCAAAACCGACTAGGCTGAAGTATGGAAGATACTCATTGATAGGGTTGTAAACGGGTTGGTTCCGGTCCGGGTCCACGTAGGGATGTCAAAAGGGCTGGGCCGCCGCTTCAACCTCGGCCCGCCAGGGAAAAACCCTGGCCCAGCACGGCCCGCTGGCACGGTCCGCCACGGGCCGGGCCAGCGGGACAGGTGGGCCTTTTTTTTTTTTTTTCGTTTTTTTTAATCTAATGGTTTAATAATATATCACTCCAAACTATGGATGAGCCCAAATAAATCTAATAGTCTAATAATATATCACTCTAAGCTGAGATCATACTCTTACGTCCCATTACGAGAGCTCTATTTGTATATATATGGGTTGGTTGGGACTTAATATCTGATTGGACACATTCCAAAGAGATACCTGTGAGTCCAAGACTAAGTCCATGGTCTGAGGCACAAGTGAAGATACCAAACTATACTTAGAGCTGATTATGTTTTAATGGGATAATATATTCATAATAAAAGTAAAAGTAACATTATTTATATTTTTTGGATTACTATTATTATATATGAAAAAGACTGATTTCAATTGAAATCAGCCTCAATTGATTTTGACCATTTCATCCAATGCTAACCACATTGATTTCAATTGAAATCAGCCTCAAAACTGCCTTGGCCTTTGAGTTACATGGTTTGATGAAGCTTTTCAAATGAAATTAAATGAGAGAAGGTAAGTTTCTCCTCTCACTTATCACAACTCTCCTTAATAAATCGTATAATATCTCTCTTTAATCAATGGACATGGGCTTACATAGGACAATTCTTATCATTTGGTAGGGACTTAGATTGGGACATTCTTATCATCTGAGATTTCTAATAATTCATTTTATTAATGAAATAAAATCTCTTTGATAAAGAAAGTTAGAAGTAAGGATAAACACTTTAGAAATCTAATTTTTAGTGAAACATGAAAGTTTTTTATTTTTAAAGTCGATTTAACATAACATTGAATTTAAGAAGAATAATGCATGTCTTAACTGGCAGGGATGAGGGACCTACATGGAATAATTCTTATCATTTGAAATTTCAAACAAAATTTTCTTCTTTAGAAAGTTAAGAATAAGAAAACAAATTATAAATTTTAGTGAAAAGTAAAAGTTTTCTATTTTGAAAGTCTATTTAACCAAAACTGAATTCAAGAAGAATGATGCATGTCTTAATCGGCAGGGTCTTATAATTACATTGGACAATTCATATCATTTAAGATTTCTAACAAATTCTTCTTTGATTATCATGCATATTAAATCAAATGTGTTTGATAAAGATAGTTAAAAAAGAAAATAATCAACAATTATTATTTTTAGTGAAGTTTTTTTATTCATGAATAAGGCTTTTTTTATTTTTAAAGTATAATTTTTTCTAAAATGTGATCTTATAACTTAATATAGTACCCTTTATCTTTTATAATTACAGCCACATTTTCTTTTTCGCTTGATCCTTTTTAGATTTTATTATATTTAGCGTTTTAATTTTTCTCATTATTGGATTCTTTTAATCTGTAATGCAAAGTGGATGATACATTAGTAAGTTCGTTGAATTATAAGTAATGGAAGTTCTTGCCAACATCTCAAAACTTGTATTAAAAGTTAGGCCCAATTTCCATAATGATTTTTGTCACAATGGGCCCACAGTGTTATATAATGATTGACATCCTTTGTATATATATTTGTTTTGGTAAATAAAACTTTGATTAAAAGAAAAAGAATAGAAGGGTTAGAGTATTTATAGACTTTATAAAATTGAAAAAGGATACAAAATACCCCTTATATGACCGTTGGGAGGTTAAAATGAATAATTTTGTAAAAAAAAAAAGTCATTTTTGGGCGGGCTGATCCCGGCGGGCCTAGCGGGCTGGAGCCCCTAGCTCATGTGCCTGGTAGGCCCGGGCCAAACGGGCCAGCGGGCCCAGCCACCTAGCCCAGCCTAGCCCATGTGCGGGCCGCGGGCCGTTGACTGGCGGGCCAGAGCGTGCCGGGCCGGTCCAGCCCATTTGACATCCCTAGGTCCACGGTTGACCCGGTACTGGAACCGCCAAGGGGAAAGGAACCGGAACCATTTTGGAACCGGTTTCTTGGCTCTAGAACCGGAACCAGAACCATATATGGGATGAGTCTGGATCTGGGTCCGGGTCTAGGTAGAGAATGATATTACAAAAAAATAGTCTTTAGGATAAATTTTTGAAAATTGAGGTAATATGTCGGGTCTCGGTCCACGGGTCCGAACCAAGGTGGAACCGGACCCAGGCCCATTTACTTATTGGGGCCTAAATAAGGACCTAGATCCATTTTTTAACGGGTCGGAACCTCCGGGTAATTGAAGAATCGGGGACCCATTTATATCCCTACTCATTGATGCTCAACTGCTCATGGGCTTGGGATGGGCCTGGATCTAAAATTGAGGCCCATTTAATATTTGGGTTAAACTTTAATTTAGTTGATAGAAAGTCCAAGGCCCTGTTCCACTCAACCTGAATAATTAGTGGTTGTAGTTTTGTGACTGATTTGCCCAAATAAGTGATAGAAAGCTTGGAGTGGCCCTGTTAATAAAATGGGCACGCTTGAGCTTGACATGTTTCACCCAGCCGAGCTCAAGTTATTAGAGAATGTTGAGTTGTTAGGATTATAATAAGAGTTAGTTTGAATTTGAAATATCTTTGTGTATAAATTGAGAGGAGTTCCGCTTATGAATCATACGGTGAATTTATCTAAAAGTCTTTACAAGCCAAGCACTTGTGACCCATGTCAGGCTTGGTAAGGCCCGTGTTTCCAAATTTGGGCTAGTCCTACATATGCCTCATTCCGGCCCTACCCGATGTGAGCACCCCTAATTTTTATCCTATAACATCGCCACCCATTGATATGATGGACCCACCTGGATTTCTGGAGACCTAGTAAGTCCATATGATGGGAATGTGGGAGTCATTGAATTTGGAAATAAAAAATATCAGCATCATATGTCAATATGAACTAGGATTTAGAGATAAGGCTTAGTTTTGGGCTTCTACAGTCTTGAAAGTTGAAGTGCGTTAATTTGCATCGCATTGTTTGTATGAGAAATGGAGAAAACAAAATTTTTTCGAGACACAGTGATTTGGGCTCTTTTGATTTCAGGTTTGAAGTCAGAGAATTAACTTGAAAGTTGGGACTTTTCAAGTTTCGGGGAAGCTTTCAACTAGGTCTCAAGGGTGCATTTGCATGATGAGAAGATTTTGCCGTAGAGAGAAAATTATTTTGGCTTTTCTGTTGTTCGATGTGATACATATTTCTTGCAAAAAGAGAATAATATAAATTCAACTTTCTCTATAGAGAAGAATTCGACTTCCTATAAAAGAGGAAGGAATGCATTTCTTTCCCCCATGAGAACAAAAAACTATCAATGAAAGTGTCAAACGAAAACAAGATCAACAAGCAACAATACACACACTCACTAACAAGTCTCACAAATAACACAAATAACACGCCACTCAACGTCCATACTCTGACAAGGGAGTCAGGTTCAAGAAGAAGGGGCTGCTCCATTGGCAACCCCGCCTTTTATCTGGATGAATAGGGATTGGCCTTGGCTTCCTCCCACTCCTGAAATGTGTGAGTTCTTACTTCTGCATGTGTGGGTTCTCTCTCTTTGCATGTGGTGAGTTTAACTCCCCACATAAGTGGATTCTCTCCTATCTTGTACAAGTCGCTCGGGAGTTGAGATACCAAACGAAACAAGGGAGTCGCTTCATTACAAAGTCTAAGAATTAAAATAAAATTCAACCCATTGTAATATATTAAAGTCAAGGGATTTGGATTGAATTTTGACGTATCTTGTAATTTTGACCAACAGTTATGCCCACTATATTTTATGCAACTTTCATCTCTGTTGATTATTAATTTACAACTACTCAGTTATCAACTCCTATCTACCCCGCTTTCAATATCTGAGAACTCATGTTCTCCACTTTCCTTGTTTCCTTATTAGGCAACAATTCTCCTTCTTTCTATTTTCGTATTTCCTTTGCATCCCACTTATCCTATTTCCTTTTTTCCATACTTCATCTTGGTTTGTCAAAAAGGGTACTTTCATATTCTTTTATTTTTCTATTTTTTCAAAATGAAATTTGAAGTGTTTGTCGGATGGAATAGGGATTTTCACAATAAAGTAAGGCATTGGTCAAGTAAAGGTTCATAAATTAAAACTCTCTAAATTTATAATTATAAAAATTTGTAATAATCATTTATTAAGATTTTCATTTATCATTTTTCTACGGTGTATAATTAATTTACAATGCATGAATATTTAGATTATAAATACATGTACATTTAACTTGACGGAAGAAACTGTGCTAACCACAAGCTATTGTGCTCATAAAAATTGAGACGGCAAAACACCCAAATAATTGATTCATTGAGCAATCACTTGCCCTCACTTTTATTTTGTGCTTTCAACTTTTAGGACTTTTGTGCATAGATGTATCAATTTTACTTTACTTGACTCTATTAGTAAAGTTGTCAAACTGGCCCTCAGGACTCTTGTGCATAGGTGTGCGTGCCTTCTGGATCGCCATTTCTGAGCCTTGAATCCTGACACGAAGGAAAGTGTGTTCCATATATACACTCAACCGATAGCATCAATAAATGAGTAAACAGTATATTTATTGAGGGCCAAGGCCCAAAGATCCCACCTTAATTACATCCAATTTACAGTGCTTCTCTCAGGGATACTCTGTCTCTTCAACATTAAGTAACAAAATTACAGAAGAGGCAACACAGGGATTTTTCTTTCTTTTTGCTGACAAAGGAGCCACAACGACTACACATTTAAAAAAGGAAGGTGCATTTTTTAGTATTCTAATTCTAACACCACGTTTACAGCTGTTGATAGATGGCTTCTTATCAGTACTGGATTCCTTTTGATGGTGAGAAGAGAACATGTTCTCAGCATTAAGAAGGAAACATGGATCAAAGAGAATATAATACTCACCTGCTCCCCAGCATCAAATGCCGAAGGATTGTAGCAAAGTAAGTTCATTATTGCCTGTCCCAGTCCATAGTGCTTGGACAGCCATTGGTTCAGACTTCAGACATCTGGGTGGACTGAATTGGTCCACCAAAAAGTGCAAGCATATAGGCCATTCGAACCAGAGCCCGTTTGTTTCTGTAATTGAAATCCAAATGATTTTAGGACTTTGTGATTCTATGAGTGGTTAAAAATGAAGAATTAAACGTGAACATTTTAAAATGACCATCAATGAACATCTTGTTAATGGTCATCACTCTAAGAATTCAACTCAAGATCCCATCCATATAGCCTTTTTTGTATCGTTCACTCCTTATGTTTTTAATCATTTAGTGAAGCTCGTTTTATCATGACTTTTGATGTATTCTATGCAAACAAAAATACTTTAAGTAGGTATGTTTTGACAATTGAAGTTTTGTGAGTTGGGATCATTAGCCCAATTCACTCATTTTTTTTTCCTCCTCAGATGTAGATGAGTGGATCCAAGCCACTCTTGAACAAGCTCAAGCTTGACCTTGAATCAAGTTTGTTATTATCGAGCTTGACTCGACCTGGATTCAATCTTAACATGCTCGGCTCAAGCTCATAGGTAGGTTCCCTTTATACTAATAAAACAGAGCGTGCTTCAAAAAATGTGTCTATTTATATAGTTTTGCACGAGGCTCGATTCCAGTGGCCGAAGCCCCAAAATGTGGACCCAAAATTTTCTCTAGTTTCAAAATCTAGGCCTAAGCCCAGACCCAAACATGCTTAGCCTGCATTGCATTTTCATGATGGCCAAGTAGGCTCAGGCTTGGTCCAGCCTAAGTTGCACCACCACGAAGAGCCATCAGCTGAGAAGGGCCTCTTACCTCTTTGGTAAAAGGCAGCGGTTCTCATTTGCTTGTCCAGGATTGAAATCCTAAGCATGCCACCTTCCCTCACGAGAGGGCCTTGTCACCTCACCCGAAGTCTACTTTCCTCACCCGATGGCTCCACTCACCTCACCCGAGGTCTGCAACCCTCACCCGAGGTGGTGTTCCAGACCCCTATAGCTGGGGTAACATAAAAAAAAAAAAAAACAGTCATCAGATGTAACGGTCAACAAAATTTAGATCTAGGCGTAGAGTGCAAATGGATACAAACTGTCCTCGGCTAATGGAACTATGGAAGGACCAGACAATTCCTTCCTTTTCTGGCTCCTTCCCTGCATGTATTGTAGCCGTTGAATGCGGTTTAACTTTGATTATGAAAGCTTCAAGTAATTTCAAATTGAGACAGCATCATTTGTCCATTAAAGTCAAGTGCATTTTTCTTGCTTTTCTCCTCCATCGCCACCACTTTACGTGGTCACCACTATAACCTAAACCTGTTTTAGAGTGACTTTAGCAATATTTTAGGATTTAAGTTTGATAACCTCTCATTTGCATTATTAAATTTGGACTTCTCAAGAAAAGCAAAACTCATTCAAACAATCCGTTGCATAATATTTTATAATGTGCTTGAATGAATGAGACAGCGAAAATAAGGATCAGAGAATTTTCACAGATGAGTGGACTTCTTGTGCAGTCCAGCTCTAAGTACTTGGGGTTATGTGCTAATCCCCTCATGGATTGTCGCACCATGCTACATCTATTTTTTATTCTCCGTTGGATTGAATCTAAAAAAGAAGAAGAAAAATCTATGGTGAACATTTTGCATGACCTTTCTTTCCGTGTATCTTACCACATCAAAACCCTAGGCACACATCCAACCAATTAGCTGGACCACCGGCATGATTTCGCATAAGAATAAGTAGTAACACTATGTTTGAGAAGAAGGTAAAATGAGGGGAAGAAAAAAAAGAGGAAAAAATAGAGAGAAAGTTAAAATAGAGGGTGTTTGGAAAGAAGTGAGGGAAAGTGGGGGAGGGGAATTTGAGATAAATTTTTCAAAATTTTACCCCCAGATTCTTCCTTCAAAATCGGGAAAAAAAGGGAGGCAAATAGGGGATTTTCCTTCCCCCTTAAACTTTTTGACATAAACAAATAAGAGGAGGGAAAATTTTCCTTCATTTTCCTTCTCCTCAAATTTTCCCTCCCCTCCCCTCCTCCCTTCCCAAACACAGCATAAATGTGAAGTTAAAGTAGACACATGTAATATAACATTTTTTTTACTCTACCATGTTTTAGTGAAAACAATAGAGCAGAGAAGTAAACTAATGATATGAGGCAGATAGATTATAGTACTCTAAACTATATAACAAAAAATATTTTTTAATCTACACTCCCTCTCTCGGTATCTTTTTCCTCATGCTATCAAAATTTACCACACCCCTGACTTTTACTTTGACATCCGCTATTTATCTTTACTATTCCACACATGCAGACAAATAAAGCTGTGGAGACAAAGTTCATTCAGTGAAATCAATGACTCAAATAATAATAAGATTGTTGATGTGATTGAAAGATATACTTGATCGACTATGGGTACACAACACGACGTCTCTGAGATGAGAAGGTTTGATGTGGTGAAGATAAATTGTGCAAGAAGCAGTGATTTGTGGGCGACAGAACAGTGCTGTCTTTTCCTCTTGCCAGCTGGAAAACTAGCAAGCAAAGAAGGGTTCTCTCTTCGCTGTGAATTGTGATTACATGAACATCTCCGAGTCTAAAATGCCCGCACATGGTCCCTCTTACTGTTTATGTGCGACACCTACAGATTAAATTAGCTTTTAGCAAAGGGAGAATGCGACCTCACCAACCCCTTCTCTCTATGATTCTCTGAAAAGATTGCAAAATCCTAACGTCTTTATTGAAACGAAAAGGATAGGAAGCCAACTGCACCAGAAAAAAAAAAGGATATTTGTATAAGCACATACAAGATTACAGATGTGTAGGGGGAATTCTAACTTGTTCAGAGTTGACGACAGGAGGTTTTGGAAAGATTAGAGGCATTTTTTAACTTTACTAAGGCCCTTGATTTGGGTCACAAGATCATTTATTAGCAAACTTGCGTACAAGCATTACCTATGCACTGTAGGAGTGAGAAGATGGTTCATTAAAACACATGGTTGATTGAATTTGGTTAGGGCATTAATGGTAATTTTTTTTTGTTTGCTTAAAGCATTAATGGTCATTTTATTTGAAAAGAAAGTGGTTTTTTCTTTTGCGCGTTTCAAAATAGAAAACCATTGCAAAGAATAATTAAGAAAAGAATTACAAAGAGATTTCTATATTGATTAGTTTTTCTACTCACTTTTCTCTTCATCCAGAAGAGGTCTTATGAGAATTTGCATGTAAAAAAAAAGAAAAAAACCTACAATGAAGAGTGATTGTATCAATCAAGTTTAAGAACTACTAGCCCTGAAATTAATGGTGTAAAACACATGATTCACTAGAATATCCTTTGGTTTTTAATGGGGCAAAACTTGGTCCAGGTAAATTTTAGTATCTATTTAATGTGAAGTTTAATTTCTGTAATGTGGACCCCACTTTTGAATAATTTTGAGTGCTGTTGTTCTGCCCTTAAATAAGACATATAGATTCCAGAAACATTAGGCTGTGGACCTTTTCTTTGTTAAAATACAACTCAATCATCAGCCAAACACCCATTGCTTGGTTGTCACCTATTCATCTCTCCTCCAAACCCCCTCCCTTTTCACTCTATATATTATCATCTCCTCTTTCACATCTTTCCCTCACATAAACACCTACCTCTCTCTCTCTCTCTCTCTCTCTCTCTCTCTCTCTCGCTCTCTCTTACTTGGAAAGAAACGGAGAGAGACATGGCCTTCTCACGTCCCACATTGGCTCTAATAATGCTGCTTGCTCTCCTTGGCACGTGCATTGCACAAGCACCCGCTCCTTCGCCGTCGAGCACCGCAACCCCACCCACATCAACACCTCCTACCAAGTCTCCACCAGCAGCCTCGCCTTCCCCGACGACTCCTCCGCCATCATCCACCCCGCCAAGCCACTCACCCGCAACGTCCCCTACACCTTCCGCCACCCCACCAACTCCATCTGCACCCACTCCTACCAAATCGTCTCCCCCCGCACCCTCTCCGGGGTCTCCATCTCCAAGCACCGGCACCCCGCCGTCCGGCTCACCCTCTCAATCACCATCTCCATCACCCCCCTCCACAGCCAACAACAATTCCGGCGCGTTCATGCCAGCAGCTAGCATGGCCTTGCTAGCATTGGTTGGAGGGGTTGCACTCCTCTAAACCATAAAAGAAAACACTTAAGTCATTGACTTGGGAGTCTTTAATTATTCTATGTAGATTAAGGTAATCCATTTGTGTATTCATTTCGTTGGTTTTTCTTCTTTGTGATTTTTGGAGCTTCATTTGTGGGGAGGATTGGAGATGGACCGGATGTTACTTTTCTCTTCTGTATCATTTGACTTAGATGAATAAAGATTTGTGATTCTTGTTTGTGCTGCAAGTGTTTCACTATACTAACTAAAAACAATTTCATATTACATTGGTGCAATTAGTGTGCCACACATTAGCTCATTTTTATTGAGAGTAATACTCTCTATTTGATGATAGTTGTTACATTCTCTTTGGAGTATAAGATGGGGTTGCACCCAAATCACCTAATGGCTATGAGTGGTGCAAGCATTAATTTTTACATGAACAGTTAATTAAGAAGTGGTGGGGAAGAAATTTGAGGTAATTGGGAGATGGACGTTGGGTTGGAGAGTGAAGGTATATGGTGGGGGGTAAAAGGGGTGGGGGGAAAGTTAGGTGCTAGCTGGAAATTGGAATCATGTGAAAGTAAGGTGGAAAGGTATTTGGGTGGGTGGTTGGGTTAGCTTTTGAAATGGCAGGGTGACTTTTGGGGTTTAGTGAATAGAGTAGAATAGAATAATGGTGGAAGCATATGGGAGGCATGCTGGTGGTGGGTCAATGAGGACAGGATGCGTGGGCATGAAAGTGATAGGCACATGGTTCTGCTCCGCACCACTTAAAATATCGATACCACATGGTTCTGCTCCGCACCACTTAAAATATCGATACCAGAGAGAGAGAGAGAGAGAGAGAGAGAGAGAATTATATAGTAGTGAGAGAGAGAATTATATAGTAGTGAGATGGGGGAGAAATGACAATCAAACAAATAAACAAAGTAAGAGATCAGTAAGATTCGGAGAAATGACAATCAAACAAATAAACAAAGTAAGAGATTAGTGAGATGGGTAGAAATGACAATCAGAACAAATAAACAAAGTACGGATGTTTAAATATAAAAATATGATTTAGCCACATCAGAGTTATGGATTGGCATAAGATGTGGGCTTACTTCCGTCCGTTGTGTTTGAAACCACTTTAAATTTATTTTATGTCTATTTGTGTGGGTTTATTGGATACCACTTTTAGAATTAATCCTATTGGTGCAAAAATGCAAAGAAACATTAAAAGAAAAAAAAAGAAATATGATTCTTTAAAGCAAGGGAATGAGATTTTTTAAAAACACACGCAACCAACCCCCACCAAACCCATAAAACAAAAAAAAAAACACCTCTCTCCTTCCCATGTGGCCATGTGAGAGAAGGTCAGGCCTGTCTCCAATAAGTGTTGGGTCAAAACTGATCATCACTATCAACATTCCCGAGATGCTTAATGAATTATAGACTGTTAGATATCTAAACAACCATACAATCTAAAAGCGAAAGATGGACCTTAAAAACAGAAATTCCTCTTCTATGGCTGCTTGCCCTCCATCTAGCAGATGTGAGCTTTTGTAGATGGCTATACATCAAAGAGGAGCTAATAATATCTATGCTATATATGCTATGCTTTATAATTAATGGTAGAGAGCTTCTGCTGGGAAATCTGTATATAATCTTGATAAATGAAGATTGTATTTGTTAAGATGCCTTTTTCCAACTCCGAGAGGTAGCTCAGTTGGCCTAGGGCCACGGTTTGTATCTGGAGGTTGTGGGTTCGAAACTGCACTGCCACACTGGAGTATAGGGAAATTTTACTCTGCATTCTCTCCTGGGCCTGTAGAAATTATTCTGGCCCAAAAGGCTGGAACCTGCGTTATCAAAAAAAAAAAAAAAAGTGCCTTTTTCCCTTTGAAATGGTGTTTATAGAGATTTATAGAGATGTAGACCTCATGGATGAGGGAAAGTTACAACTGTTGGATGCCCTTTTTTCCCTTTGAGGGGGGTGCTGCTGTGAACTTTCCATTGCTTATATTTGCTTTATAAACTGTCTATTGTCTGGAGAACTTAGAAAAGTTCATGAGAATCTTTTATAAAGAAGGTCAACAATAAAGCTATTATTTGAATAATAAAATAAATATTTTAATGAAGGAAAATGTTCAACTGCGCACTCTGCATCTTGACCATCTTAGAGGTGGGACCCACATTTGCATAAACAAGATGGAAGGTCCGAGACCCGGGGCGCTCGTGTGCAGTGGTCAGGAGCATATTGGCCTTTAATCAAAATGATTTTTTAATTAGATTTATCTTAAGATGGAGAGAAATACAATCAAACACATAAACAAGGATATAGAGAGAGAAGGGAAAGGGAGAGCGAGTTATAGAGTGGTGAGATGTAGAGAAATGACAATAATGATAATCACAACACATAAACAAAGCAAGAGATGTAAATATGGGAATATGATTCCATAGAGATAGACCCTTTCTAAAACGAGGGAACATGATTCTTTGGGGAAAAAATCTCAAATAAGGCTTTAAGGTTGTCTCTTATTTAAAAAAAAAGGACATAAATTTCCAAACCTCTCAAATTAGAGTCTAAGTTTTTCAATAAGTTTTTAATCAAGGACACTTAACAATTTAAAGGTGTTTCTGACAACTTTTTTCTTCATTTTTCTTAAAATACCCAAATTATCATCCATATTGAAATAAAATCCTCAGTCACTTCCTCTATATTCTCTTCCTTTCTTTCACTGGTGTCCTCGTGGTGATCGTCAACAACCAACATCCCCAAGGCGATCAACTACGTAAAGTGGCTGTCGAAAGCATGCCTTTTTTTAAATGAAGGGTAATTTGAGTATTTAGAAAAATAAGGAGAAAAATTTGAGTAATTTGAAAATGTTGAAAACTTATGTTATTTTTTGAAATGAGGTAAAGATTTAAGGGTCTATTTGAAGATTCTCCTTCTTTAGCCCTACATTTATCTCCTCCCCATGTGGCCATGTGAAAGAAGCTCAGGCCAGTCTCCAAACTCAACGGTCCAAAGATGCACGTGAATATTAATGAGACCTTCAGATATAAACGACAACTGGAGCATTGACCATTTTCTATTTTGTTTGATTTGCAATACACATGGCTGATGATTAATAAATTAAGATATATAGAGGTCCTCCAATAAGTCATGTGGATCTTCGAAATATAGAAGTGACAAAAGTTATAGATGAGCCATCTACAAAATGTCATGTAACTATCAATCAATCTAAAAACAAAGTTTGACCGACAAAATAAGAATTTTGTACTTTATATATTGCTAATTGTCTATTTTTTTGGGAATTAAATCAGTGGGTGCAATGTGAGTTTTTCTGGCTATATCTCAAATGAGAGCATATGCTTTAAAATCAGCTATATGTCCTATTTTAATTATTGACAGAGTAATATTGACAGATGATTGTATTACTAAGGTAATTTTTAAAGTTCCAACAATATAGGCACGATGAACGGATGATTTTTGCATAGATTTACGCCTCGTTTGATATCCCTACTCTTACTTTCACAGAGTCATTAACACATAGAGCAATAAGAAAAGCCATAAAGAAGAGGTTAAAACCAGAAAATGTGTTTTGTCTTTACAAAAACAACTCCGCCTCTACTTTTTTGAGACCCTGCAACTCTCATATTCAGAAGCCTGGAATTGAGGCTTCTCATTTTAAGAGCATTTGCCACTACTTAATTGTCTCTCTACCCACTTTAGACATTTAGACTAGCTGAGATTAGAAATAGAGATGTCAAACATGCAATTAGGCCTCAATGAAGCATTGTTACAACTGTTGAACACCTTCTTGGTTTTAGGAGGATGCCGTGAACTTTTCATATCTTTTTATGTTTCAAGCTATCCACCCTACTTTATAGCTCCTTGCCTAAAGTAGAATTTCATAAGTTCCATGAGAATCCAAAATAATGTGTTTCTCTTCATAAATAAAGTAAGTTAAGCAAGAAATTTTATTTTAATATAAAATGAAAAGTTTAAAATTTAAGTGTTTTGAAGAAAAAGAAATTTTAGATTTATTTTGATACTTTGTGTAAAATAGTGAACTGGGATTTAAGCGAGTTACCAGATAATTAATCTTAATAAATCTTTAATTACTCTTTTTATTAGTACGAAGCTGGGACATATATACGTTGTTCATGCATAAATTCTCCCTATTTTAGAGTATTAATATGGTAGAATTCTCTTCCTCATAATTGATAGAGTTAGTAATTATTCATCTTATTTAACTAATTTTATCAGTAAGAATTTTTACAATCTTCTTTGTTTTCATAAAATCTTACAAATTAAAAAATCGGCCTTTCTCACCCTCATTTTGGCCAAAATTCCCATCCCCTTCTACATGTACATCATAAGTCTCTTCAGCTATACAATAAGTTGTATTTCTTCTTCTAGTACAAGCTTATACAATATTTTTATGTGTTGAACAACTTATATGCTAAGCAAAAGGCCCATATAACTTCTCTAACACAAATCATAGTCAATATGTATATTATGTGCTTAGCGGATGAGTAATCAGTTGATCATCTCTTATTGAATTGTAAAGTAGACCAAGGGCTTTGGTCCGAATCCTAAGCTGGTTTCATTGGAGCTTGTTGGCTCGTTCAAGGTCTATCTGTGGATGTTTGAGGCGTGGCTGTTGGAGGTCATGAGATTAATCAAAGAAATGGTTATGTGGAGCATTGCTTTTTCGGCACACTTTTGTGGATCATTTGAAAGGAGAGGAATTTTCGATGCTTTGAGGATTCCAGCACCTTGCCTAAAGATCTTGCGTACAAGCCCAAATTCACCATCGCTTTATAGGTGTCCTTCCTTCCTCAATTTCATGGGATTTCTATTGATATCATTTTGAGAAACTGGAGGGAGGTGGTCTTCTTTTAATGTTTCTGGTTGCTAGTGTTGTTTGTAATAACATCATTCAATAGATCAGTTGAAATCATGCAAGCTACACGTGGTGGAGGAAATCATGTAGTCCATGATTTGTGGATCACCACAATTCAAATCTCCAGCAATCTCTCTTTATTTACTATCACGAGTCACCACAATTCAATTCTCTTGCAATCTCTCTCCATTTACTGTTTGTTTCCTTTTATATACGATACAGTGTTGTTAAATACCAATCAAAATTGTAAATCAAATCAACAATAGAATTATTCAAATCATCTGAGTTTTCTTGGTATCAGAGCAGAACGGTTCTGTCTCTTCTTCTTTTTTCTTTTTCTCTTTTTCTTTACCACTCTGTCATTCTTCTTCTTCCCTTCTTCCATGGCAACAACTTCCAACACCACTTTCCTACTCTCTAATGTTCACCACCTTGTCCCCATTAAACTCAATGGAGGAAATTATCTCTTGTGGAAGTCTTTATTTGAACCAGTTCTCAAAGCCCATTCCTTACTAGGCTTTGTTGATGGATCTACCTCTTGCCCATCCCAATTCCTCACCTAGTCTGATGGTTCTGTTAGCACCACTCCAAATCCAAAATTTCTGGAGTGGATCCAACAAGATCAACACATCCTTACATGGATAAATTCCACTTTGTCAAAGATAGTTCTCACTTATGTGGTTGGCCTCAAAAACTCCAAATCCGTTTGGGACGCTCTTAGCAAGCGTTATTCTTCACTTTCTCGTTCTCATGTTCTCCAGTTAAAGAACCAACTCCAACATTTGAAGAAGGGAACTCTGTCCATGCAAGATTACCAGCAGAACATCAAAGTCCTTACAGACAAACTAGCCGTGTCTGGCTCTCCTGTAAGTGAGGAGGATTTAATAATCCATACGCTAAATGGCCTCCCAGCACAGTATCGTCCCTTCCAAACATCAATTCGCACTCGATCAGCAAATGATCCTATCTCCATTGACTAGCTGCATGCACTCCTTATTTGTGATGAGCTCAGTTTGGAAGATGACATTATTCCAGCAGCCACTAATGCAGCAACTGCCTTTTCGGCAAATAGAGCTAACACTCCCTTCAATCGTGGCGGTGGCTTTGGTGGTAGAGGTGGACGTAGTCGTGGCAGAGGTCGTGGCCGATATCATAGTGGACACCAGAACTCTCAATTAGGACCACACCAACAAGGTGGGCCACCGCAGCAAGGTGGGCCTCTGCAGCAATATTAAATAGGACCTCCAACTCCGTCCTATCCAGGCCAGTATCAACAAAATGATCATCGCCCTCACTGTCAGATTTGCCAGAAGGTAGGCAATACCGCTATAGATTGCTACCATATAATGGATTTTGCATATCAAGGCAAAATCCCTTCATGTCGCCTGGCAGCGATGGTGGCCTCACCTGGGTTTGATGACCAGTCCACTTGGTATACAGACACCGGCGCCACTCACCACATCACTTCCGATCTCTCCAATCTTGATATTCGCTCTAGGTATGGTGGCTCTGACTCAGTTCAAGTTGGCAATGGACAAGGGCTCGCTATTGCACATACTGGTTTGGCTCTTTTACCCTCTCCTTCTAAACCTTTTCATCTCAAAAATATCATGCATTGTCCAATTGCTGCCACTAATTTACTGTCTGTTAAAAAATTCTCTCTTGATAATCATTGCTACTTTTGCTTTGATGAATTTGGTTTTCTTGTGAAGGATAAAGCCACGGGGAGGACACTATACAAAGGGAGCACTGAACACGGCCTTTACCCATTTCATCCCACTTCATATCATCCTACAACCTTCCACAATCGTTTTTCTTCTGATTTATGGCACGCTCGGCTCGGTTATCCTTCACTTACCATCCAGAAGAATACTTACCATCCAGAAGAATACTTTTAGAAATTTTAATTTTTCAATTTCCAATAACATTCCTCTTTTTGCTCTTCCTCTCAGTTAGGTAAAAGCAAAAGATTACCTTTTCATTAATCTACTTCTTCTTCTTCTTCTAGTCCCTTAGAAATTATTCACAGTGATGTATGGGGACCCTCTCCTATTTCTTTTGTTAATGGATATCGCTTTTATCTGCTTTTTGTTGATGATTTCACTAAATACTGTTGGATTTATCCTATGCACCATAAGTCTGATGCTTCTCCCATTTTTATTAAATTCAAAAACATTGTGGAAAATACCCTGAATACCAAAATAAAAATTTTTCGTTCAGACGGTGGAGGAGAATATGTCAACAAGTCTTTTGAAAAATTTCTCGCCCATAATGGTATCACTCATCAACTTTCTTGTCCATATACCCTAGAACAAAATCGGGTGGCCGAGTGGAAACATCGCCATATCATTGAAATAAGTTTCACACTTTTAGCCCATTCACTTGTGCCCACTAAATATTGGCTTGATGCTTTCAATACTGCAGTATTTTTTATAAATCGTATGGTTCTCACTCACTCATCTCCACAGTCCCCTTATGAAAAGTTGTTTTGTCATTCACCTGACTATTCGTCTCTACGGATTTTTGGATGCGCTTGCTACCCATGGCTACGCCCTTATGTGACAAATAAACTATGCTTACGCTCCACAAAATGTGTTTTTATCGGGTACAACCCAGCCCATAAAGGCTATCGTTGTTTTGATCCCATCACAGGCCGAGTATATGTGTCTCGCCATGTTACATTTGATGAGAACACCTTCTCATTTAATGAGTGCTCCTCCTTACTCTTGCTAGATCGACAAATTCCAGAAGATTCATGGTATAGTGGGCCCCTATCCAAATGGTTACCTAGCCCTCACCCATCTATCAATCTCCAAGGTATCCTTCCTATTCCCACTAACATTCTCTCTTTATCTACCCCTCTCAATCACTATGCTCCAACATGCCATGACCCTTCTCTTATACAACTACCACTAGTCCCAGCCTCTGTAGCATTTACACAACCAGCCCCTTCACACCCAATGCCCACACACCCACACTCCGCATTACCCAATCCAACCCAAGCGCTGGCAGAACAGGCAACCCAGACCCATCTCAGTCCTACAAACCTAGAGCGTGAACCACCTTTAGTGGCCCCTACAGATCCACATGCCCAATGTTCTGAGTCAGGTGTCCCTTTACCTAGATTGACTACAAGGCCCTCCCGGCCCAACCCAAAATATTACAATCCAGATTTCGTCACTGGATTTAAAAAGGCCGGCCTGTTGTCAACCCGCCATCCATTTCCGACCGTGTTACTCGCTTCTCTTGCCAATAAGGAACCCAGTAACTATAGTGACGCTGTAAAATCGCCTGAATGGCGCCAGGTTATGGATGCTGAACTCAATGCTCTCCAAAGAACAGGAACATGGGCTTTAGTCCCTCCTAAACCCAATATGAATGTTGTGGACTCTAAATGGGTTTTCCGAGTTAAACATCGACCCGATGGATCCATTAGCCGCTACAAGGCCAGGCTTGTTGCTAAAGGGTTTCACCAACTTCCGGGTGTTGATTTTGTTGAAACTTTTAACCCGGTTGTCAAACAAGCAACTAATCAGGTTGTTTTATCACTCGCTTTGACATATAAATGGCAAGTTCGTCAACTTGATGTTGAGAGTGCTTTTCTCCATGGTGATCTTACTAAACAAGTATTTATGGCTCAACCTATTGGATATGTTGACCCAACTCGACCATCTTATCTCTGCCACATGCGTAAGGCTATCTATGGGCTTCGTCAAGCGCCGAGGGCCTGGTACACCAAGTTCACTACATACCTCCTTGAGTTGGGCTTTGAAATTTCAAAAGCTGACCCATCACTGTTTGTTCTCCAAACAGCGTCCATCCTCACATATATTTTTCTCTACGTAGATGACATAATACTCACTAGCAACAACCCGGGCATCTTCGCAACTTTGTTAACCCAACTTGGATCCAAATTTGCTATCAAAGAACTTGGCCAACTCAATTATTTTTTAGGTATTGAAGTCCACCCTCACAATGGCGGCCTGCTGTTGTCACAAGCTAAGTATGTAACTGACCTACTTCACCGCACCAACATGCTTGGCTCCCAGCCAGTTATGTCCCCAGTTTCTCACAGCAAGGCTAACCCTCCCAATGTGGCCTTATTATCTAATCCCACTGAATACAGGCAAATAGTTAGGCCTCTGCAATACATTACTATCACCCGGCCAGACATAGCATTTGCTGTTAATCAGGCATGCCAACAAATGCATCAACCCACCAATCATCACATGGTTGCTGTCAAGAGAATTTTGCAGTTTCTAAAAGGCACTCCAACACACAGTTTCTTTTGCGGCTAGGCCCACTACATTTAGTGGCCTATTGTGATGCTGATTGGGCCGGTGACCCAATCGATCGACGATCTACAAATGGGTTTTGTGTGTTCTTTGGGTCTTCACCTGTCTCATGGAGTGCGAAGAAGCAACCCACAGTTTTAAGGTCATCTACTGAAGTAGAGTATCGATGCCTTGCTCTCACAGCTGTAGAATTATCATGGCTAAGGTCTCTATTAAGAGATCTACGTATTTCATTATGCAAAATGCCCGTCATCTGGTGTGACAATATAAGCGTTATTTCCCTTGCCTCAAATCCTATCTATCATGCGCGCACGAAGCATCTTGAGGTTGATTACCACTATATTCGAGAAAAAGTGGTTAACAAAGAATTAGCGGTCCAGTATGTCTCAATCAATGAACAAATAGCCAATATTTTCACAAAAGGATTGTCTTCGAAGAAAGTACGGGATCTTCAATCCAAGCTTTGTGTGTTCCCTAGACCCCACAGCTTGAGGGGGGCTAATAACATCATTCAATAGATCAGCTGAAATCATGCAAGCTACACGTGGTGGAGGAAATCATGTAGTCCATGATTTGTGGATCACCACAATTCAAATCTCCAGCAATCTCTTTTGTTATTTACTGTCACGAGTCACCACAATTCAATTCACCTGCAATCTCTCTCCATTTACTATTTGTTTTCTTTTATATATGATACAGTGTAGTTAAATACCAGTCAAAATTGTAAATCAAATCAACAATAGAATTATTCAAATCATTCTGAGTTTTCTGTTTGTACTCCTCTCTTTCTCTCTCTGGCTCTTGGTTTATGGGTTTGATTTTGGTGTTGTTGGTTTGTATTTCTTTTTTCTCTTCTTCTTGGCTTTTCAGTATTCCCCTCATGTATTGGTAAGTTTGTTCAATGAAGGTTAACATAAAAAAAAAAAAATCTCTAGCACTCGATTTATTGGCATTAAAGTTTTAGCTGTTTTTTTTTTATGTACATTCTTCTCGAATTTTGAACAGTCCAAAGTAGAAACAGTTCCAGTGATTAGTGTCAAATTAGCTCGTGCCAATTCATTGGTTAGTAGAGTCTGGGGCATTGGGGTCATGAAAAAACTATTTTGGTACTAGCCAATGGAGCTGGACCCACGAGAGACTGACGAAGAGGGAGAGGACTGCCTGCTGACGTTACGTACAGAGAGGAATGCCTAAAAATCCTATGGGTGAGAATGGGAGTTGCAACAACTGAGCTATCTGCTTATTCTTGGTGTTATGATCATAGTCATAGATATAGGGGTGACAAGATTTAACCCACCCAAACTGCATTTGGGTTGCATAATATGACTTGCAATATATATGGGACAAGAAACTTTGACTCATGTTAAAACGTATAGGATTAGGGTCAACCTGCTCACCCCATGCAATCCGCCTAACTCATTTAAATGAATTTATATTTAAACCCATTTACATAATTTGGTGTAATATTTTTTGGTACTTGGTGAAGTATCAAAGTGAATATATATCCAAAAACGAACATGAGATAACTTCTATTTTAATCGAAATTGAATCAAAGGAAGATGGAAAATGAATATCCGGTCATCATCTTAGTAATTCAATACTTAGGAAAGTCAAGGTTCCAACTACATATTTACCTTATATTATTTACCCTTCACCTCTTTAATAATCATCTTTGGAGCTCATCGGACCATAAAATCCTATGTGATTTTAGGCAGACAAACAGGCTCTATTGCTGAAAATGTTATCAGAAATTAAGGATAAAAGATAACGAAAAAAAAAGGACGAGAATATTTAGTTTAGGTCCTGGTTTGGGTTCATGCAATGGTCACACATAAAGTTGCATCAAAGTCCAGGGCCATGCGTTCCATATATCTGAGTACCTGCATACTAGATCACACTAGTACCTCCCAAGACCCTCCTTGCCATCACTCGGTGTATGTCACCCTCATGCTCCTCTCCAAATTCTTCCAAGAATGAAGAAAACAGAGGAAGAGGATGACAAATGCAGAGAAGGGTGTTTATTGAATTGCATGAGGAGTTGAAGAGGGAGAGAGCTTGAAGATGTGGGGTTTTCACAATCTCTGTGTGAGATGGGGAGCATTGTTTGTGTCGTGGCATTTTGGCTTTGTGGGTGTTTGACGTTTTTTTTTATTAAAGGAGGAAATCGATGACCCTGATAATATATGGTTCGTTATCATCTAGTTAATTATGATTTGTGCACAAATCCGATCGGATTTCGGTTCCCAAATTTTGCCTTTGGCCAGGTTGAACCATACGGATTTGGGTTGGCTCTAACAAAGTTGGGGCCATTACCCATATATGGGTGTTGCAACCAAACAACATCTACTAAAAGTCTCATGGACCCCTCTTTTTTTTTTTTTTTTATCATTAACGGTAAAATATATTAAAGACTTAAGAAATGTACAATAAAAAAGATGGAAAAAAAAACTTGCGTAGATATTAGAGCCAAATACCAACATAAAACAACAAATTACAAAGGAGTAAGCAAAGCTACATCTCTTTATACCCCCAACTTGGCCAAAGTATCCGCCTTGCCATTCTCCGACCAAAGCGCATGATGAAACTCAACATTCAAAGAAGATGACCAAGTTTTGATTTCATTGAAAAGAAATTGGAATTTCCATGGACCCATCCCTCTTGGCTATGGCTTATTAGTCAATGGGATAAATTAAATTGACAACTCATATTTGGACTTAATGGGCCTAGATTCAAAATATTTCTTTCCTGTGTTAATTAATGGACATGCAGTTTTGATTTAATGTGCCCCCAAAACAATTGGGTTTTATTCTCTATTTATTTCCACCATATCACCCCATAATCTAACAAATATAGTCATCAAACAAGTACCCCAAATAACAAAATCAAAGCCTAATCAATAATAAGACAGTGAAAAGTAACACAAAAACCAAAGGACTCCAATATTCATAAACAAGAAGATACAAACGAAAGACTCTGTAACAAAAAGCACTGCTTCTTCCCTAGCCCAAGAGTCCAAGCAATGGCACCAACATGAGGCAAGCTCCAACCACCAAAGCATCCATCCAACGGAATCTGCCCATTGCTCCACTACCAGAAGGTGTGTTAGTCGTTGGGGTACCCGTCGTCGGAGGGCTCCCAACGGGTGTGGAGCTGTTTCCGGCGGCGACCGTGACGGCTAACTTCATCCCTAGACTGCAGTGGTTGGAAAGTGGGCAGATGTAGTAAGAAGATCCAGTGCTGGAGAGGGTAATGGTGGTGTTTCCATCGGAGTGTGATTGAAGGGCGTTGCTTCCACTGCAGCCATTGTAGCCGGCTTGGTTTACGACATCCACTCTGTGTGTGCTTCCATAGGTGAACACTGCAGTAGTAATAACAACCACATAGACAAAGAGGAGTTTATTTTTGAAATTTTTCATACATGTTAGACCAACAGACTGTCTCAAAGAAGATGGTTAGAGTGCAATTGATTGAGCTAGAAGTCACCATCTCCTCCAGCAACCAGAATTTGCCATGAAGAGTATAGAACATGCAAATCATTAAGAATCTGCAGCCGTCCGATATAAGTCCATGAAATGGTCAGTCTATTACTCAATTTCAACGATCTAGATGTGACTGGATTCTCCAGGGGAGGTCTCAAATAATGATCTATGCCCATTGCTATAATTCATCAGTGAGGTTCACCTTTAAAATCCAAACCGCTAAAATTATCGTTCCATCGGAAATAAAATTTGACTTGAATTAATTAGAGTCATGCTTATTGCTAGATTGATCATATATATGTACATACGTACAACACAGGAGTCTGATTTTTTTCCCCCTTTTCCTAACTTCATTCAAATGCGAAGAATGAGAGAAATCCTAAGACCAAGACCTAAGCAGTGGTGCACCTAAAAAACACAAACCGCTTAAAATAAAAGTGTTCGCCTTGTAATGCTTATTTACCAATTTCACTCCAATAGGATCTAAGACTATTTAGGTTGAAAACATGATTAATCCACTCCCTTTTTTCTATGCATGTTATTCTTGTGTTTTGCACGCCATCAATTTGATGGTGACTCAACTCCTACGAAAACAGAGGGACATCTATATATTTAAAGAGATTCCTAGCTACTATAGTGTTTGTTTGTTTGTACAAAATGCAAAGGAATTGAATAAATAGGAATTCATGCCCCTTGCAGTTGAAAATGAAGATGAAAGATTAATTTCTCAAAATGACCAAAAAATAATCTCCTCTTTAATTAAAATTGAATTATGAGAAGATGGGAAATGAATACCTTGCAATCACCTTAATAAGTCAATTTCTATAAAAGTCAAAGCTCACATGCACATCACTCACCTCATATCCTCATCCGTCGCCTCTTTAAATAGTCATTTATGGAGCTCATTTAACCATATATTCGTACGTATTCTATGCAAACAAATAGGCTGCAAAAGATTACAAACCTAGTAGCATAGTGCTATCATAGGACTTCTTTGGTTTTCAATAAGCCATACATATCACAAATGAGGGTGCTAAGAGGCATAGGTGTAAATATTTGTGAGGTGCACATGGATTAGATAAAATCAGCATACTTACAAAGGGTGTCCCCGACGCGGAATGTCTTCCCAGAAACCCAGGTGTTGTAATCTGCACTGGTATCCCACCCTGCAGTGTCCCCGACTACATAATTCGCCGCATAGGCGGCCGGAACTGCTAAAAGGAGAAGTAGGAGACCAACTACGACGGCCATGGTTCTTGAAGAGGCTATACCAGCAGATGTAACAACTCCCTCACTAAATGAATGAAAGAGGGTCCTAACTCATACCATGTTATATAGGCAACAACTATGGGATATAATAACTTGGGATTCTTTTATTTTATTGGGAGGAAGAACAAGTCACCTCTGAATTCCAAATTTTCTGTTGCTGTCCTTTCTGTCATATTTATTTTATTTTTCATGCACCTGAGGCAATCTTCCCTCATCTACCTAATACATTGAAAACTTTGATATCCCTATCTAAATTGCCTAACCACAGCAGCTGACTTGGGGGTAGAGTTCACCTTCCAAAATGCATAGTAAGTATTAACAGTTGTAGGTAGTTCTCTCTCTCTCTCTCTCTCTCTCTCTCTCTCTCTACATATGTATATATGAGAGATTCTCAAAAGCACCCTAATTTAAAACCTTTTTCGCCTCTCTTATTTTTGGCCATGCAGCCCTTGTTGAGTCAATTTAATCTTTTCACACACACCCTCCCATGAATAGTGATGGTTATAAGTCCAAGTTTCATACTCATCCAACTTTTCTTTACCGTAGGACAGAAATCATGATAAAATGATGCTTCTAAACGATTAAGTTTTAGGGCTATGGATCAAAATGTTAGAATGATTTTATGAACTCAAATTTTGCATATAGGTAGGCCTCATATGGATTTTACCATTCAATGGACTTTCGTGATCATCATGCATCCCTGTGGCCCAACTAGGAGGAATGTTTTTTTTCTAAAAAGATGCCCGTGCGCTATGTAGCACGCCCCGGTAGATATTTAGTCTAAAATATTTTAAGGGGGTTTCTAGTTTTTAATTATAATTGAAGTATATATGCCAACGTCAATTGGTAATGGGATTGCCGACTATCATGAGGCAATAAATAGAGGTTATACTTGTGCTCATTTGGATAAAATGATCATATGCTATCATCATTATGAGGTTGGCAAGGTTGAACTCTTGGGAGTTGATCATATGCTATCATCATTAATGGAGTCCACTTTTGATTAATTAAAGTTAACTCCTTTCTCACACTGCCTTTTGTATAGGGAACTGGACCAAAATTTGATTCCAACTAGAGTCACATGCAATTTTGAGTTTATAACATGTAGAAAATGTTATTATATTTCACACACATGTGATTAAAATCCAGGAATGCATGCCATTTTGATCTTAAGCCATTCCCAAAACATTGTGATGGGAGTAGCATTAGATAAAAAAATGAGCTCCATAAAATAAAGTATAAGTTGCTTTTAGTACACGAAATGAATTAGTTCCGTAGCAGGCTTGTGCCCCACTTTAGATGTGAAACAAGAAGAAGAAGGATGAAAAAAAAAAAAAACAGAAGATACAGTCGACAAATTAAGTTGAGCCAAATTCATGCACATGAAGCTCTAATCATGACAAACTCTTGGATCTCAACTTACAAACATGAGGTGGTGAGCTTAATAAACTTGACTCCATTGAAACAAACGACAACTTCAGTCAATGGATCAAGTTGATCTAATTACCTCATGGCATGGCTTAATCAGAATTGAATGCGACTCATGATACTTTTCCCATTTCGGCCCAAGTAGGTTGAGATCTAATAGTTTGTTTGCTTTTGTTGTGGGTACATTTGAACTGATTTGTTCAATTGTATCTTATAAATGTAAAAGTCAATCCTATATTATCATCATCCCCAAAATCTTATTCTAGTTGTGTTGAAATCAACTATATAAGCTTATACAATCAGTCTTCTTATAAAATGACCCCACAATAATATTGAGCCATGAGTACTTTCAGCAGGCCAGAAACAGTGCCTCTACAGATCCATTGGTTCAGTTTTTTTGCTCTCTCTCTCTCTCTCTCTCTCTCTGGGGCAGTTAATCATAGTCCAGAAGCTACCTCCGCTAGCCCACCAACTACGCCACCTCTGGACCAATTGCAACACCACACATGTAACAAAGACTGGTATTTTAAACCTCTAGCTATAGAAATGGCGTAGATGTGACCCTCCACTATAACTAAATATGGCATTATATGCAATATTGAGCATGGTAGGTAGGGTCAGGATTCAGGAATCGCTGCCTAATGGAGGGGTCGCACATCTAAGTTAGCTGCTGATATTAAAATCTAATCCATGTATGGTTTAGAGATGTCAGATGTTGGGTCAGTAAGGTCAATATTGATTGGATCAGATACATCAGGAGAGGGAAAGCTGCAACTTTAGTCCACTTTGGACTATTGGATGAAGAATATCCACTTCGTGGTGGAACTTGGAAGTTTATTTTCAACACCAACCGAAATTCATCACCTCCCATCACATCTTATCTAAACTTGGGTTTGTGAATTCTAGTTTTCTGCTCAACTTTGTTAAAAGTCATTGGGTTTGCGAATTCTAGTTTTCTACTCAACTTTGTCAGAAGTCATCTTCTAACCAACTGTGGGTCTGTTTGTTTGTATAAATATATATATGAATTAAATATATATGATTTATGCCATAAATAGTTGAAAATGAAGACTATAAGTCAATTTTTAAAAATGAGCATCAAATAATATTTCACTTTATGGAAGTAGAATAAAAGGAATTTAAAAAATGAATAACTATCCATAACCTCATTTTTAAAACTCACCTATAGGACAAGTTTGCCAGCATTAAAATATATAGAAATTGAATATACATGATTCATATTTGCAGGCTCCCTTCCCATGTGATTGGGTTGTCCTCCCGTGTGCGCGAGCTCTCTCTTGAATCTAAGCATCCTTTGCTAGGATAAAGAAAGATACTTAATTAAGATCCCATCTACATCTTATGACCTGCGCCCCTCTCCTCTTTAGTAATTCCTTGGAAGAGCTCATTTGACCTTCAATTTTTATGTGCTCTCAGCAAACAAACAAGCCCTAACTATGCATCTATTTCTTTTACCCTTTTTTTTTTCTCTCTCTCTCTATTGGAGCTTCCAAAACCTTTTCTCTAATATGTTCATTCCAGTTCCACTCTTTTCCAATTTTACTCTTTCATGCCTTATTTACATGCACCTCTCACTTGTTTATCAATCCACATAGAGCTTAATAAAACAAAAGCAGATGAAAAGTGACATTCGATTGATAAGATGTGAAATCATATGTAAAAATTATCATCTCCAGCCACTGATTGACACAACTTGAATGTCAGTGACATTCATCTAAAGTAACTTAGAAATATTATGGCTGCTAATTTATTAAGTTCCAACCTAAAGCTAGAGATGATGAGTCTGCCATATGCCCCCAGAGGTGGGAACCGTTGTTGGACCATAAAGGCCATTGGCCCCTTCCCCCTTAACACAGATTATACTAAGATAGTACTTGGAAAAAAAAAATTATATCACTTAACAAAACAGACCCCCTTCTGGAACATCATAAAACCACACATTCAAATGATATTTAAACCACTAATAATTTATGCTCCAGGGCCGACCAAGCCAACCTAACCCAAAGTAAATTCTTTCTCCAATAGTCCAATCTCAGTTCCCTTTTTCTTTCATAGAAATGCACTGTTTATTAATAGTCATATGCCCACCTAACCTAGCTGACATTAGATTGGCTTGTTGTGACCTCTTCTTCTACTCACTTTTTTTTTTCCTTCACATAAGAAATTGTTGCAATTAAAGTAGAAGTTTCAGAAACTTTTGGGCATTGAATTCAATAAAAATAAGAGAGTTTGGTCATTCAAATAGACATTGATGACATTATCATTTTCCATTCATTGATAATTTAATTCATCTCTTACCAGTTGCCATGCTTTGAATGAGTCCTGGATTCGTTTCTCACTATCACATAGACATATTTGAAGAAATTTAAGGCTTCTTCAAAGATATCCAAACCATAAAGTTGACAGTGATTAGCAAATGTGACACAGAGTTTGCAAGGATGAGATCTTTGGCTTGATCCTGCCAATGGCGGATATCAATGGGTATCCGATTATATGAACATATGCAGTCTTTCAATCCAAGATGAAAAAGGGGTATGAAACCACTTATTTGAATCCTACAGGAATTCAGGTCGGTTTTGAATATATATGGATCCATCATCCATGTTTCGATGGCCCTACTAATATACTCAATGTATCAATTTGAGGCCGTTAATCTGATCTGATCATATTCATGTGAGCCCGCCTATTTACTAGCATTCAAATTGGAGCTGGATCTTCTGATGCTGGATAGAATCTAGATCAAAAGATGGCCCAACCTGTATAAAATGGATAAGAACTACGGTTGCAAATGGGTATCCGATCTTAGTTTGGATCCACCATTTTTCTGCCCCGAATCTGACCTGTTTGCATGCCTAATCTAAAGTCCAAACGCATCTCAAACAAGACCCATTTTTCATCCATTGTCCTAATGCAATGGAAACAGTAGGTAAGGAACATGTGAACAGTTGACCCAGATGAGGTGCACCAACTGTGTCATGGCATGATAATCAACCAAAATAAGATTCCCTGCTAAATTAAATCCAAAGTCAAACTCCAATCCATTTGAATCATTACATGAGATATTTGTAATCACAAAACATGCTTGCAATTGAATGGATCGCTTGTTGACCATTCCTACTTTCAATCAAATAGCTGTCCAAATGGTGGTGGCTTTTGGTGGATTACAAACATAGGGAAAAGAAAGGAGTATTTCCACTTGGCCCATTTGGGTGGGGATATATGCCTCATTCAGGACAGAACATCTGTATGCCAAAAGGTCCCAAAGTCTTCAACTGTTGTCCTGTTTCATGTCATTTTCAATAGAGCTTCTTTTAACCAGACCTTTTGCTCATGTGACATTCATCTTAGATTTCCAATTATTGATGTGCTTTATTTATTTACTGTTTGTTTGGGAATTTCAATGGCATGATCATGATCAGCAGTGCCACATTTTACTCTCAAAACGTTTTGCCAATGGTCAATATTAACAACATTCATAAGAAGTTGAGAACCAATCAGCACGAGTGCGCAAACAGCACATAATTGAGCAACGTATACAAAGAAAAAGTGAGAGTGTAATGTCAGATCCATTCAGTCTTCATATCTGTCAAAAGGTATCAACAACATAAAACAAGAAACAAACCACCATAGCATGCTAAGTACTTACCTCAGGGGCCACATTGAGGTCAAGTTGACACATTCACAACTGAGCTTTCCAACAAACTTAACTACAGGCCTCTTGAAGATTTCATGTGAAATGAAAGTGACGGATTTAATGGGACGGAGTTATATGAGGATAATCTGTTCTGCAACTCTTAAGACAGAAAGGAGAGAGTGGCCATTCATCCCACTTCAGTTTTTCTATAGTTTAATATTACGTGGCCTTCAAGGTCCAGTGTATATTAGTAGCCTGAACTTTGGCTGGCATTGAATTTGGTTGTTACAGGAACTTGAATGCTGGTATGGGTCATGTTAGTTGACTCTTGATGAATGAAAAAAATATTATTTCACTGATTTTCTTCGTCTTCTACGACATTCAAAACAATCAGAACAAGGGGTGCCATACTTAGTTCTATTCTCATTACTGGTTTGAAATAGCTTGCTAGGCGAAACTTTCAGGTCTTCCACAAGCACCTGGCGGAGTCTTTTGTTCTCCTCCTGCAGCTCATCAATAACTTGTTGGTGTTTCAGTAGCTGGATGCATAAAAAAATCAGTTTATTGCTCATACAAGTAGGAACACAAATGAGAGTCATTTAAAAATAAGGAAGCAGCATACAAATAGAATCCTAATTCCTAACGACACTAACTAAAAGTACACACAGAACTAATGAAAATATAAACATCATGGTAGGAGTTTCATCACCATTCCATTTTTGCAGGTATATTGGGTTCCACACTGGACCTCATTTTGGCAATGCCAGAATATTTTAGATAAGCTATCATTTCGACGGATTCATGATTTTGATGTGCTGTTTTTGGAGTAGAAATTTCACCAAAAGAAAAAAAAAAGTGCTGAAAAATGTAAGAGGTTCGTAAAAAGGAGAAACAAAGGGGTCCTGGACATGAGAGGTGCTTGCCAAATTAATGATAGAATTTGGAAGGAAAAAAAAGAGAGATCTGTCTCATGGACGAAATTTAAAGAAATATCACTCGCAATTAGATGAGAAGCCATATAACAGACAGACAAGACCTAAGTGAATGATCATGATGATTGGACCTGTGTAAAGCCCCTTGTGCAAAAGCGTTAACTGAAGCCTTGAACTTCTAAAGTTACATAACGAGCTTGTGAAAAGCACAAAGATACGCATCAGAGACCTCAGATGCATGCATATTGGTCTGCATATAAGTGCACACGCAAGACTTATGGAGGGTTTAAACCACCACATAATTAAGAAAGTTGCAACTTTAAATAATAGGAAAATCAAGTTCTGTAAACTTACAACTTGAAGCACGTTGTTTTCCGACCGCAACTTTCCAGCCTACAAATAAAACCCATAAATGAGAATGTCGTCATATTGTGACATTAGATGCTTGTAGGAAATGAAGTTTCTATAACAAAAATTAAGTAAAAAAATGCGGCCAATTTTAAGTGCAAATTTGTTCCCCAGGATCTTTGCATTGTTCTCCCATGATTTCTTGATGATTTTTTCTGCTTTACTGATCCATAGCGGACCCAGAACTGAATATCAATGACATTGAGTTTCTACTTGTAGTCAATGGTTTTGGCTTCACTTTGATTCTTTATTATTTTATTTTTTAATGATCTCATTATGAGAAGATACTGTCTTATGATAACCAAATTTGGAAGTGTGCAGCCAACACACTAATGGTTGAGTGGCGCTGGCAACTTAGTATCACACACATGCCCAGGGATCGATTCCTGGGCTTCCAATTTAAAGCATCACTCCTGATCAGTAGTCCAACTTAGCAAAAAAATATTTGGAAGAGTACAGCCATCTAATACAATCTTCTCCAGGACTAGTGCAGACGAATGCTGTGTCTAAGGATTAGAATTGTTAAATATAAAAGGATCTTGAGCTATGACATCGAGGGCATTGTACATAACGACGACCAAACATTTTGAGACTGTTTGTGCATACAGTTCACATAATGCGTTTAAAATGGAATTAAAAAAAAAAAAAAAAAAAAAGAGAAAGAGAAAGTGTTCAATGAAGACCCTCTGTCACCTTTGAATAGATTCAGATGTGTTGTTTTTGGGTGTGAAATGAAGCTGATAATTTTTTTCTTCCGATTCATTTCTCATTTATCTGATTTCATAGATCCGAAATGAAAAAGATTCATTTTTCAATGAACAAAATAAAAGAATATTTTTCTATACAATAGTCAATTTATTTCGAAAAACATCAGCTGGCTTGTTGGTCTCAAAAAATTCCTGTAGGCTTGGCTTCTATAATTAACTGTTTTTGGAATATATATATATATATACACACACACATACCTATCTATATATATCTGCTATGGCCCATGAGGCAAAATAGGGTTTTTATGTAACTTCAGCAAAAATGAGGACCAAGTTGTGAATAGTATGAACAGTAGGTGGTTTTCTCTAACCATAGAAAGTTTAATTAATATAATCGGATGAGTATGGTTGTCCAACCCTAGTATGGACGACCATTTCTCCCTACTCTCCAAAACCCTTTCCTTAACACCCCCCCCCCCCCCCCCCCCCCACCCCCCCCCACCCCGCCGCGTCAAAACCTTAGTTTTTCAGACCTTTCTACAACAAAATCCTAGTAACTTCAGATTTACACACTCAACTATATCTATATTAAATATGTGTATGTGTGTATAAGATTGACGCCTGATTGATATTTGCATCTAAGGTGAAATTGCCATTGATATAGATTCATACACCAATACTTCAAAATGTATATAAAACAATCATCAAAAGAAGTGGCACAATAGTCTACAACTTGCACATACCATGTCACCTAGTTCAGTGTCCTCGCTTGTTAGATTCTGTAAGAAACTGCTGATGACCTTTTCAGAGCGAGGGCCAACAGCTACATCTGGAGTTCCCTTCAACGTATGCAAGCTACCATCTCCCTTCTGACCAAGAACTGTGCTTTCAGTAGTTTTTGATGTCATCTGCATGATATTTCCAACTGTGCCTTGCACATTTCCACCAGAGTTCCCACCTGTCATCTGCATGCTACTTTGCAAAGACCCTGGAATGATACTCCCACTGTCAAATATGCCAGGAGCAATCCCTACTTTCATGGCCATCTTCACCATTGCTTGCTAACAAATTTAATATATTATGAATTAAGTGAAGAAGAGAAAGTATGTCTAAAATAAAATGTGAAGGGCGAATAACACGTACACTAAGAGAAGATTGGATCCTATGCAACACTCCTGGCTTTAGAGCAAGGCCTGCCATGAAGTCATCAATAATTAGCTTCCAGACAGTGATCATTGTTGAGTGTATGCACTTGTGTTGATACCTGTGTGCAAATGTGATTGCACTGTTGCATTTGTGTGCAATTAAAGAATATTGATACATATATAACTTTTTATTTTGAGCATGTTGCATAAATAGCTTATATTTTTACACTTTCTCATGGAACTTGCCCAGTTGACATCACAATACCAACTCAAGTAGAAGAATAACAAGTTTACAAAGATAAACAGCAACCATCAAATCCTTCTTTCTTCACATTGCATGTTATTAGAAAGACTATGGATGATAGTTCCAGCAACCATGTTTGTTTTCAAGACTCAGGAGTCAGGTCCACTATCCCCAGTAACAAGCATTGTATTTGGGTATTGAAGTTTTGGCTTTCTAATCACCAAGTAACATTTTCTTATTAAGCATCATTTGATTCTCTACATTGAAAAATTCCAGTTTTATTTTGTACTATCAAGTATAGGGACAATCATTCTGATATAAAATGGTTAGTACAGAACCCCACTAGCAGTTAGATACTAATTTAAGTTTCTGATGGTTAGAATGGAATCTAAGCATTTCATGGGAAGAAAGATGACGTTTCCAAAACACCTAAAACTACTCAATCGTCTAATGCAAAGTTGCTTCACACCACCAAGATGCATGGTAGGATTCACACCATCAAAAGTACAAAGCAAGCCTCAGCCTGATTGTGGCTTGATTCATGCACCCAGTAAAGAGAAAAATCTCATGAAGGCTTTACACTTCCTTTCACTTAAAATTAAATATACCCACCACCACTACATCCATGAAGTCCATCACATATGATTTTATAGAGCAGTCATAACGTGAACCAATGCAATCCCTAAAAATTCCCATAACAAGCAAACTTTTATTGATTTAAGATCCCTACCCGAACTTTCTAATCCAATCTTAATTGAACTTAAGTTCCGATTCAAGAGCCCAATATTCTTTTGATTCTTAAATTGCAAATCATCACAATCACCACCACCATCAGCAGCATAGCCTTATCACATACATCTGAGGATTCTTAAATAGCAAATAAAGAAAAAGAAAATTAAGTAACCACATACATGGGCAAGCCATTCCATGCATGTAGTCTGATGGCCCCGCATGTGTGGGGTCCGTAAGACCACATGCATGTGGTGCAGGGGATGAGCTAGCTGCTTGCATCATTTACACATGTTCATGCTTTGCCTGATTCTAAGCTCAAATAAAATCCATAATATCTATGACATGGAAAATAAATCCTCTATATTGTAAAAGGAACACGTAAAATAAATAATAAAATGATGTAAAATAACTTAACCTGCAAAAAGCATGTGCCTAAATAGGAAACTTGTTTCTAATCACATTTATAAACTATTTTAAAATGTACAATTTCAATATGGTACCACATAATGATCAAAGAGAAGTTCTATTTGTGTTTAATACTCGTATATGTTTGCATAAATCCCAATAGAAACCCTACCAATTCCAAAACCATGGCCGATACCAACTCCACAACCAATTCCTGCTTCAACATTTTTTATTCCCAACCTTCTTAACTGAAAGCAACAGTAGAAATCAGATGAGCCATGCACAAATTTATATCTACATCTGTTAATAAATGAAGGGAAATATCATGCATACTGGGGCTTTTAACAATGTTCTCAAATGTGTTGACCTAAACAGGCTAAACTACAAAATCTCAACAGAAAATCTATCATAATCAAGAAGAATAATGTTCAAAAGATTTGTTGGGCTAACAGTCATTAGGTTATTTTGACCCGTTACGTTGACCCGTATCTTGACACCAGCCCTCAAGCTCTTGATGATGGAAAGAGAGTATTGAGAGCTGGGAGACCAGCTGCAAGAACCGTGAAGTAGAATGACTTTTTGTGACGAAGTCCACTTAGTCTTTCGATGGGATGTATGAAAGTTTAATAGTGCCATGTCGAACATGATGACGAACAAAGTGACAATCAACCTCAAGGTGCTTAGTTCAATTGGGATGGGTCTTCAGGAAGCACGTAGGATGAGTTCTCAGCATGTTGTGGTGGAAGGACACTCTCTATGTGCTATTAGATGGGCACCGGGTGTGTGTATGGCCCCTTGGTCGTTTGTGGATGTGGTGGAAGAGATCATGGGCTTAGCTAAAGATAAGGTCATATATTATATTCATTTTTTTTTTTTTTTTTTGAATGGCTACTTTCATTAATAAAAAAACACACAATCAGTACAAGAAAAATATACTAACAAGCAAAAGCAAGAAAAACAGGGAAACCAAAAGAAACTTGAACAGTCCACTAAACGAGACTAAGTTGGCCCTGACATGGAGAAAGCCAACTCCTTCCAATGCATCATTATTTGCTCGGATGAGAAGCTCTTGAAAAACGGATTGATAAACACCCATTGCGGCCCAAAAACTTTGTTTTCTCCACCAATGAGCTATCACTATTACCAACACCCTCAAAGCACCTTAAGTTCCTCTCCTTCCATATTGTCCAAATAACTGCAAGGAAAGTCAGCCTCCATAAATTCCTTGCCCTTGGGTACCCCAATTGGTGTTCTCCATGATTGAAAAAGCTCTAGAAGGGTCCTCGGGAAGACCCAACAGCAATCAAACAACTTCACCACCAACCGCCAAATGTATTGGGCGGATTTGCAATTCACCATGAGATGGTCCACCGACTCCTCCTCACTTAAGCACATTGGACAGCCATTAAACACAATCCTCACCCTCCTTCTTAAGTTAATCAAAGTAAGAATTCTTTTCTGGATAGCCATCCAACCAAAGATGACCACCCTTGGCGGGGCCTTGATCTTCCAAAGGTTGTTGATCACAATCTTATCTACCGGACTAGTATGGATGGCAGAAAAAAAGAAAGAGACTGAGAATATCCCATCCTTTGAAGCCCTCCACACCCTTGTATCCTCCCTCCCCTCCTGGATGTGCACATCTTCCAAAGTGTTAAGCAACGAGATGAATTGTGGTTCCTCATAATCCTTTAAGTTCCTCCTTAAGATAGAGCTCCAAACCATCTTGTCCCCTGTTCTTGACACATGTCACAAAGGAGAACTGGAGAAGTGCTCTAATTTGGCAGTGGATCTTCTTGCAAAGGAGGGAGTTGGGCGTCAAAGTTTACTGATTGTGCAGAATGATTTTTTTCTCTTAATGTGCTTTGTATTAGTTTTGCTTTGGGCAGCTTTCTTGGTAGGCATTAGTACATCTCTCTTGTACTGAGGTGCTGCTTACAATAAAATTAAGTGACCATTAAAAGAAAAAAAAAAAAAAAAACATCGCTTTTAGAATCTCTACCAGGAAAATACCGAAGGCAGATAAAAGGGAAAAAAAGCTACATGAAAGGCAAGCCAAGCAAACATGGTCCCCTTTGACTCTTGAGTCAATGGGCACCCTTGTGGCCGCACCTTATAGGCACCCTACATTCATCTGCAAGATCACTCATATGGTTGGACACACCATGGGCTGACGCCTACATGTATGGCCCTAGGAAATCAGGCAGGTACATCTATCCAAGTATGCTGCATGTCCATGTAACATGGATCATTGCCATTTTTCCTAACCCTCCATCTAGTGCCACACCTAATTGTAAGGTTCGGGACAAAAGGAGTAGACTCCACTAACTGCAAAAGTAAGATGTAGCATTCCAATGGGTACAGTTGACCAAGTTATATCTTGCAACTGTAACTGAGCAGCTGCCCCTGCGTGTAGCAGATCTTGTGTGTTAACAAAGCAATATATACAGTTAGCTGATTATGCTTTTTTTTTTTTTGAAACTGCCCCGTTTGCAAGCGAATTATCATATGGCTGTTGTGATTGTTTAGTGTGAATGCTCTTCGATCTATTCCCATATACACTGGGTCCAGCATGGTATGTTTAATATTGATTAATAATTATAATCCCACTATCTATGGATTATTGTTCCAATGAACTGTATTCACTATGCATGACTTGTTGCACCTGATATTTCCATGTTAAAAAAGGACAATAGTCTCAAGAAAACACGGCTATAGGGGGGGCAAGGAGCTCATTGATGATAATCATTAACCCTCTCAAAACACCTTGGTTGGCTAGATTGTCCTTGTTGCTATTGGAACTTCTCAAAACATGCGAGAACAAAATAGGTGATTTTGCAAGCAAGCCATGGGGATTATTGAGTTTATGTTAATCATTCTATATAAGGTATATATCCATCCATCATATAGAATTGAATAATCATTTCAGGAAAAAAGAGTAATGAATAGTAATTAATAAACAACCATCTAAAAGTTAAACTTACGGAGCTATTCGCATGCATCCCAAGACCAGAAACAGCATCCGTTGCACCTCGGGTTGCACTCATAACTTGATGTAACATTGGTATTGCACCTGTTTCTTCAACGTTAGTCCTATTTTCATGCAAAACCATAGTAAAATTACAGAATGAGATGGGGAATTCATCATCATCAAAGCCTTATCCCCTCAATCTACAGCCGGCTTACTGCAAAATGAATTGCACAACTCAAATTCACGATGTTTAGCTTTGACAAAAGCTTTTTCCTGGGCAAGGCCTACACTAATTCACAGTTACAAGCAAATCCATCTTTCCTAAATATCTACATTCCACACTTCTTGTTTATTTAACCCACATTAGACATTTGGTAATTACCACTGCAAAAGATGAACATGAGATGTTTCACACACACGTCTCCACAATTTTTTTCTTAGTCAAGCAGGTTCGCATGAATATGAGATAAAAGGCAGGTATGTACAAGTGCAAACACACAAAATAAGTGGAAGAAGTGCTATTCAATATAATGTCTATCTCACAAAATTCAGGTGAAACTATACGATCCTCGACCAGAAGATTATGGCATATAGATGGTCCACTAGTATGTACAAGTCGCGTACATGGTTGTAGTTGCACATTGCACTGATGTCTCATTCAACGTACCAAAATCAACAACTTTAACCATAGAACCATTGCACTAAGATAGGTTGTTAATAAAGAAAAAGAAAAGAGGAAGACAGTGGCAACAGTCCACATTCAATTCTTTAAAAGGGCCAATATTGGATGGCATTACCTATCAATGGTGTGGTCCATTAGATCGGAGGATTGTGGGGTAAAAAAAAAAATATGACCCCTGGATACATTAAGAGTTAAACTAATCGACTATGTTATCTGATAATTAATGGCACATTCATTTGCGCGGATTAATTTCCTAGGATTCCATGGTAAAATGGGTTCCGACAAAGAATTATTAAAGAGGTGAGATTTGAAGGATATATGGTGGAATTGAAGATGGGACCCTGACTTTCTTAAGATTTTCTTTACTAATATAATCACTTGGTAATCAATTTGCATTAAAGGGAGATTATTTGATGGTCATTTGTGGATTTTTTTTTTTTGAATGATGTCATTTGCGAATCTTCACCTTTATTTCTTCAATTTTAGCTACTTTAATAGAAATACATTTCTTATAAATCCTAGGAATTCAATTCCATGCCAAAAAAAAAGGACCCTAAGAAAATATATTCCAATACCTATAAAGCAATAGGTTTTCCCTATCATTCCAACTCACATACAGTTCTTCAGGTGGAAATAAAGTATTGAATATTGATACCCTTTAAGACCCATTCGCATCTGCATAAACTGAATTCAGATAACTCAATTTACTAAGTAATATGATGGTTCATGGGAGTAATCTCATGACCCATTACAGATAAATATACAGAGTGACTACAAGGAAACAAGTTCCAAATGACCCAAACAGGTAGATAGATTTACAGGAACAGTTCGGACACTCTGATTACTTCTTTCTGTCAACATGGGTGCATTGAATAGATTATATAACACTAGGACATGCTATTCCAAAAATGTAAATGGATCCAAGTAAAACAAATGAAGAAGAAGAAGAAGAAGAAGTAGAAGAAAGGGTACCTATGTTTAATGGGCGACCAACACCGATGCCAATCCCACAGCCGATGCCGAAGCCAGTGAAGACCTGGCCCACCTTCAATGTAACCGGATTCTCCATCGATTGACCCAAAACTGATTGGGGATTTTGGATTTTGATGCAAGTGGAGTGAACTGAACTCAAACAACTCACCTTCTTTACAGATTGTAATCTATTTCATCAAAACCAGAATTCAAAGTATCCATGACCATTTTAGGTTTCCAAAGAGGAACTTGGGAGCCACCATTTCATGTACATCCTCTCTCAGCCTTGGTAGTCGTAGATGCGCAAAGGGCAAAGAGAAACTTTTGAAAAGGCCCTATGTTTTGGTCTAGTATCACAAAAAAGGTCCATTCAAATTCCATGATGTCCATCCAAGGATCCGGTACAAATAAAGACGAGCCCAATAACTCGTGCTCAGCGCGCTGTATCTCTACCGTAAAATAAATAATTGTATATTAAAAATAGTTAACTTTTTTCATAAGTTAAGTTGTATAAAACAAAAATAAAGAAATTGAAGCAGAAAAGAAATAGTTACATTTAGAACGTGTTTGGATGTATGGTGAATTGAAAAAGGGTGAGGTGAAGCATCAAATCAAAAGAGAATAAAATATAAAGGGTTATGATGCCCTTTTTTTTTGTTGTTTGGTAAGGAATCTTTTTTGCTTTTTGTGTAGAAAAGTGAAGTTTTTTTGTCGTGGAGAAAGCAGGATGCCTTTTTTACTTTTTTTGAAAAATTCAGAGGGAATTTTGAAATTATGTACTTATGAGTTATGATATGACCATTTGTCCTTTCTTGTGTGGATTCACTTTACTTTAACTTAACTAGTTAATTGCCAAATATGTAAGCAACAACTGAAACATGAATGGTTTGATGAAAAAAATAAATGGATAGTTACATGAATAGTGGAGGGAGAATGTGGAAATATAACTGGAGGTCAAAATTAAAAATGCAAGTCAAAATTAAATCCAAAAGCCTTTAGCTTAATATAGTATAATATGTTCTTCTATAAATTCTGGACATGTTCGGTTTTTTACATCTTTTACATCGAGAAGTAAGAAGATTAAAAAAGATATATGAAATAATGGACTTGGTGAGTGGATTAATAAGCTGAATTATACCATGAAAGTTTTAGTGTGGTATTGGATTTCGATATAAGGGCTATATCATATATTGGTCTGACATTGATATGTTGAGCCTCTGTAAGCATTTGAATATTATAGTTTTGAATTTTTCAAGCGACTTTCAAAAGAGTCATTTCCATTAACTTGTTCTAATGTATTGGCAAGATTTGAATGATGTTTTCATTCTTGTGAAGTTATGATTATTTTACATTCTTCTGTAGTTATGGTTTTTCTTCCTTAATATAGTGGATAAATTAAGACTTTTAGAATGAAGTTTTTTTTTTTACAAAATGCTCCCTATATTGTTAGGCAACCTCAAAAAGGCCCCAGCATTTTGTATATATTTTTAAAAACTTTCTTGATTGAGTATTAAATCAAATGGCTATTATTAGTTCGGACAAAGAAAAAAAATACCTCTTTGTTTTTAAATTTTAACAAATCTAACAACTCAACTGAAGTTAATGGGCCCCTATAGGCTTGATGATAAGAGTTCAAAGATGAGAGAGAGAGAGAGAGATTTTAAGGTGGATGAAAGCCATAGAATAAAAAAGTTGGAGCTAGGAGAAGATGGGTATTGTTAAGAGAAGATGAGTATGGGTTGATAATAATCCCGATGGATAGTTCTGTTAGTTTAGGATCACGATTTGCACTCAAAGGTTATGAGTTCGAAACCGTACTACCACACTTGCTAAGGAAGATTTTACCCAGCTTTCTCACTGTGTTATAAAAAAAGAAAAAAAAAAAAGTATGGGATGGGTTGATGATGATGATGTTGCATGTTGCATTCTGCATTTGGGAATGGCTGCCAAGTAGCAGTTGATAACGTCTGCCAGTTGGATGAAGCAATGTGTGTTCATTTCATTGAGTGGCGTTGGGGCTGAGCCTTAAATTGACAGACAACGAATACAAAACCCAATACCAATATTAGTTTTTGTTCATCAGCGTCGAATAGAAAATATTTGAATAGGGCGTGGCCAAGTGATAAGGCCATGCATTTTTGGTCAACCAATTTTGCCAGGTTATCAGTACTGTTTATTTTATTTTTTTTTTGTTTGGTACAGGCAGAGGTTGTGCTGAATCTCGATCACTAGATGGTAAGCCACCTGACCAGACTCACCTTTCATAGACCTGTAGAGCCGAATAGTAAAATACTGAGATATCATAGCAATCTACATTTTTGGCCTATTGCTGTTTTCCTTCTTGTGGACCCAAACAACATATAATTGAGAAATGATCTTACTCTATATTTTAAATATATAACAAACTAAATTTAAACCACTGATGGGTTGTGGCTTTCCAAAATGATGAACGGTTCGGATGGTGAAAAAGGAGCTCACAGAAGTCATTTTGTAAATCTAATGGTTTGGGGCTTTTTTAAAATATTATCAAAATATATAATGAATCAATGGCCAAAACTTGATACCATAGCCCTTCTTGGCCTTTTAAGATATCAAGACAGTTGAATAATAATAATAATAATAATAATAGTTATCTTCGTGGGTTTGTTTTGGATTGTTGCCTGTTTATTTCCTAGAATTTCAGGAATTCTTAGACAATGTGGAATTCTTAAATCCTTATATCAAAGTAGCAAACATGCTGTAGAATTGGATGCGTGAATGACTTGTTTCTTTATCGGAATTCCAATAATACATGTACGGGAGACTTTCAAAATCTCCAAAAGCTGTCCTTTTAGGTGGAATCTCATATCTCTTTTTTTTTTTTTTTTTTTTATGGAAGATTTAAAATTTCAATAAATGATATAGAAAGTAAAATTCCAATAATTCCAAAAGGTCTTTTGAGTTGTTGGAATTTTAAAATCTAATGAAAGAAACACCTACCTTTTTAGCCAATAAACAGGAGATCTGAACTCTAATTTTTAGCCACACTTTACCCTTGATGTGTTACATATCTCCACATTATCTTCTATATAAAAGTATTTTTGTTGCTAAAAATTGGAGTCCAGATCCCTTGTTCCAATTTTTAGCCACACTTTACACTTGATGTGTTCTAGATTTCCACATTATCTTCTATTGAAAAGTATTGTTGTTGCATTTATTAATCTCTTGAGGTTTTTGATAGGATTGATTAGGGGAGGAAATTTGATATCCTCTAAAGAGTCACGAAATGACGTAACTTTTAAGATGCCTTTAAGTGAATGCTTGGTTTTTAACATTTTAACCAAAACCACACCAAATAAATGTTTTAAGAAAATTCAGACCAAACTGTCCCAATTCATATTAGTGAATTAGAGTGATGCTTGATGCATGTTTGTCAACAACCTATGCAAAAGGAAAATATTCATTTGAATAGTTCAAATTTCACTATAGAGATGGGAATAGAACCAGATTTGATACCGAACCGTAGTAAACTTAAATCCGCATTCATCTCAAATTTATCTCATCCAAATTCGACCCCACCGTCCCCATTTAAACCCGACCCTAGATTTTACTAAGTAGTCTCTATAGAAACATCACCACCAAAATTATGTGAAATTGATGATCCTCAACACAGACAAACAAAACCAACCATGCCACGTCATCCAGTGACCCGAATCGAGCGGGCCCATCTTTTCGGCACCACTCGGAGTCCCCACAAAACAGGATCAAACAGAAATAAAAAAAATCGCAAAAACCAAAAATCGAAAACTTTAAAAATCAGAAAACGAAGAAGAAGAATTTTTGTGTTTTTTCAATTCCATCTTCTATTCTCTTTTCTCGCCGGAATTCCGAAGATCCGGCGACTCCACCGACAATGTCGACGGATCACGGCCACCATGAAGGCCCGGCATCTTACGCTCAGTCGGCGGAAAACCGGCTGGCTTTCCCCCTGATCCTGACCGTCGTCGTCCTCGCCTTCTTCTTCCTCGGCTTCTTCTCCCTCTACTTCTGCCGATACATGACCACCGCCACCTGGCTCAACCCCCAACAACCGTCCAACGCCGCCGCCCAGGCCCTCAACTCCGCATCCGACCACCGCAGCGGTCTCCACCCCTCGATCGTCGCCTCCTTCCCGACGTTCCCCTACGCACTGGTGAAAGACCACCGCCAGGGGAAATGCGGCCTGGAATGCGCCATCTGCCTCTCCGAGTTCGCCGGCGACGACGTCCTCCGGCTTCTGACCGCCTGCAGCCACGCGTTCCACCTCGGATGCATCGACCTCTGGTTCGAGTCCCACACCACGTGTCCAGTCTGCCGCCGGGAGCTCGACCCGGCCGAGACCT
This sequence comes from Umbellularia californica, assembly GCA_028538565.1. Classification (NCBI taxonomy): domain Eukaryota; kingdom Viridiplantae; phylum Streptophyta; class Magnoliopsida; order Laurales; family Lauraceae; genus Umbellularia; species Umbellularia californica. Next base: position 72,809,675 of record JAPQWN010000005.1, read on the forward strand.
CGCCGGAGAAGGCTACGGAGGTCAGGATTCCGATGCCGGAATCCGACGGACGGGAAGAGAGAGCAGAGGCGGCGGAGGCGGAGGAAGCAAGAGCAGAGACTCAGCAGAGGATTTCTTTCAAAGAAGAAGGAGAAGAAGAGAGGAGGAGGAGGGGTGGTGACGTGGCATCGGAGACGAGGGAACACGTCGCGGCGATGGATTGGTTGCCGAGGTCGCATTCGACGGGGCATTCGCTGGCCGACGACGACCGGTTTGCGTTGAGACTGCCGGAGAATGTAAAGGAAAGGATCATGAGGGAAAGGAATTGGACTGGAAGCTGCATCCTCTTTGAGGACTATAAAGAGGATGACTTGGTGGTGATGAACGGCTCAGATTTATCCACCACCACAAGGTCTCAGGTTCCATGATGATCACTAGCTTGATTTGATCAGACTATCCATCAAAGTGGGATTTTTGATATCTTTCACTACATTTCAATCTCTGTTCTAAGAATTCAGTGAGAATTAGGCACACGCTAGAGAAAAGAAACATGAAAAAGTTGACCTAATGAGGTTGAGATTAACTGTCACAGAGGACACTGGGAGCAGGGGAATTTGAGGCAAATGCAGCTTGTCCTCATCATCAGAGCCTTATCCCATCAAGGTCGGATCGGCACTTTGAACCCATGGTTGTTTTTCCTTCCATGTTCAAATTTAATTTTTTCATTGTTATTCCAAAGAAAGCTTAGATCATCAACTTTGGTGGTGTTTCAAGTCAGTGCCTATCTTCATGCATTTGATCCAGAAGGTCCTCCCATCTAACTCTTATTAGAGAAACTATTAAAATTGAGTTCAAACATGTTCAAGTGATGAAAGTGGTGCAAGCTTTTACAGTCTATGGTGTGAATATAAGCAAAAATGCATGAACAAAACGCATATAATAGGCGAATACTAAAGTAGTTTAGTCAAAGCATTTACAGTGCCCTCTGTACATCTGATTGAAGCAAACAAGTTCCTCTTTATTTCTCAGGGCTATTTGACCCTCCAAAGTTCTTCACACGTGTCTTATACAAGCTCATGAATTTCGCTATAAATTCTGCGAGGAAAACACAGTTCATTAAAGACTTTGTATAGATAAAGCTAGATAAGAACACTATGTCAAAAAAGGGAATTTACGACTGTTTTACTTACCTTCGATCTTCATGAAATCATTGGCGTTCTTTCTTACTGGGTCATTATGCCTCTTTCCTGATTGTTCTCGTCCCTGTAGGGGAAGAGATTTATCATCTTCCAAGGGAAATCTGCTGCCCTGCTGAATGCAAGCAAAACGGCAGTAAATTGTGGCATCCCATGCAAAAGATAGGAGGTTGATTTACAATGTGCATCTTCCCCAAGTCATCTTTGTGGCGACTTGCATTCAAATCAAACAGAGCCAGCCAACAGTGTCATGTGGGTGGAGTAAAGCTGGAAAAGCCCCATTGATTGGACAATTCTAACCATCTAATTTTATGACAATTCTAACCATCTAATTTTATGACCAGAGAGGGAGTTACAAAGATAAGAGTGGGACCAAACTAACCAGGTAACAATCTTTCACATAAGATGAGATTCCAGGTAATGTATCGCTCACAGTCCTGGATCCATTATCTGATTAAATTTACTATGTGGTCATGCATTGTCGTAGATGCATGAGGTACTAGTTATTGCCCAAAATATTTAGGATAGAAAATGAGGATATTTCAACTCACATTGTATTCTAGATACAAGGCATCGATCTTCGGTTTGAAATAATCATCTAAATGTTTCTTCAATTCTTCCACCAGCACCTGTGTTCAAGAAAATTGTGACTGAAATCACGGACTAAAAAAATATCTCCAGCTATACTAAGTATTGGATCAAAAGCTTACATCGAATATGAACTCTGGTGACACATTGTGCTCTATAAGATTCTGAAGCTTCCCACGAATAATATATAGCCTGTGAAAAATAGATCAGAACATCATGATTGTTTAATTTTTGGCATGAAAAACTGAGTGTGCTGGCTATGAAGTGCACCACAACAATATACCACTATGTTCTGTCACTGGTGTAGTCCAAGATATGGATGCTTATCTTTAAAGAAGTTCCGGGCTAGACCCACCCAAGGAGTTACTGTCTTGCATTGCAGGTACAGACATTTTTTTTTTTTTTTTGCTTTCTTAGAAGAGATTAATGTTCTTAAGGATGATAACTGACATGCAATATCAGGTGACAACTTACTGCTTTGGGCTTTGCTCCTTGATAATATTTTTAGCTGTGTTTGCAATATCATCTTCCCATCCAGTCAAAATCACTTGGTCCTCTTTAAATGAATAACTGGATTTACCAAGATAGAGTTGCAAGGACCCAACACAGAAGCAAAAGGAAAAGATCTGATGTGAGTTTTTATTCATATAGACATTAATGAAGCAAGGTTTAAATCTAGACACAAATATCACCTTGAATACATTGCATTGGTTATTAGCCATATTTACATTTCAATGTATCTACGAGTTAGAAACAGATGCAAGGACCTATTTGACCCAGTTTCGATTCTGGACAGATTATATAGGGTTGTTTAAGCCAGTTGACCTTCACAAACATAACATGATGTAATCCACTTGGTTTGATTCACTTTTCTGTTCTTGTGACTTTTGAGGATAAAGGAATTTCGTAACATAATATTTTACATCAAAACAGAGGTCAACTGATTTTGCAGGTTTCCCTCTCAATTTTGAGGGTCGCATTCTAAGATTCAGTGGATTTTCTAAAAACCAGTGGCTCTATTCCATCCAGAATTGGTACTGTGGCAAGCAGGTGCTACAGTACACATGATTATATGCTAATACCATACCTGAATTATACTGTAGATAGTCACCAAAATCTAGCCATTGACCATTACATCAAATGCAATAAATAAGTAAAGCAAATAAGAAACAATCCCAAAAGGTACCCCAAAGCAGATCAGATATTGATAGAAATTTGAAAGCCCATTGTAAATGTATCTCTGAATCTGCTAGCCAACATTTTACTATACAGATAGCAGTTGCAGTTTATCACTTTGTTTTCTTACCTCAACTTCCATGAGGCTTCGAATGACCGAATTGCTTGCCGGAGGTTTTGTTTCGACTTCGTTGTAATCCTTTCTGCGAGACCACGAGGCAATTCTATACTTTCTTGCTCAGCTATATAGTCCAAGACTTGAATAATCTAGAGAGTGATACAACCCAAGATTATTTATATATGCTGCAAAAACATTGATACAAATAAATTGAACTTTAGATGGGAAAAATTATGACATGAAACACCTCATGATTTGAAGGTGGTAGAAGCTCAATCAATGTGCAGATAGATTTGATAGGCTGAAGCTTGGAGACATCAGAGCAGCAAAAAAAGATCTTACTACAGCTCTTATACCGCTCTACAATCCAACGGATATAATGTTGAGCGTCTTCAGAAAGTTTGTCAGCCTTGTGGAGCACAATTGCTGGAAGCATCAAGAGAAGACATTAGAACTTGGTTAAGAAGATTTGCATCAATGAATCAGATCATCCAGAAGCAACTTACCCTGACAATTACTGTTGTCGCTTAGCAATTCCATTAAGACATGCTTCTCATAACCATACAAATCAGGTAGATTGAGCTCGATGTGCTGCGGAGAAAACTTCACTTTTACTTTAATTGTAGCCACAGCCTCTCCCTGGAATAAGACAGCTATGAACTCTCAGCATCTCAAACATACAACAGAAAATGCAAAGGGGCACTATAATCTGAATACCTTCAATTCAAACTCCTTCATTTCATCTCTTGTCTGAACAAGAAAATCATATAAAAACCATTAGGCATTATATAATAGATGGCCTTGCACATTCACTTTGCTCTGAGTTGATTGTTACCTCCAAATTCTCAGGTCCAAAAGCTTCTCTTAGAAAGGCCATTACCATGGTTCTCTTTCCCACTCCGGGAGGGCCTTCAAATATGAAATGACTGCTTTCTCCCCGAGCAACCTGAAGAAAATTAAGGAACATAGTATAGCATATCTTTGAATTCATGTCCAACTATATATAGAGAAAGGTAATAAAGAAATATAAACAGATAATGCTAAACATGCTGGCAACCCTGTTCCTGGGAAAAAAACATTATAGGCCTGACTGGCCTGAGAAATTTGGGTAAGTCATAGGTAATTCTCCGAAATGCCCCACTTTAAAAAAGTCCTTTTTCCACCCCGCTTTTTCTTGGTCATGGGGCTCACCTTGAGTCAATCTAATCTTTTCACACACACTACCCCCCATGAATAGTTGTAACAATTCCAAATTTGATGCTCATCCGACTTTTCCTCAGTGTTAGATTGAAATCATAAGAAAATGATGCCTCTAAAACCATTAAATTTTATTGCCATGGATCAAAGGGTTAGGATGATCTTTTGGAGTTGAAACTTTGCACATGTGTAGGCCTCATTCAGATATTTCCATATAATGGATTTCCATGATCATCATACATCCCAATGGACCCAATTAGGAGGGGCGTTTTTCTTACAAATAATGCTCGGATGCCGTCTAGCGCTGCCCTATATATATAAAAGAGGGCCAGGTCGAACCTAGTATCATCCATGCTCGACCCTCAAATCAGCAGGCCTACAAAATCTTGTTCAAGCTTTGCGCTCAAGCATTTCAAGAAATCTGAAAGCCCTATTTTGCTTGATTTTTTCAGGGCTAGGGTAGTGTTGGCCCTCCTAAGGCTTTGGCCTGTCCCTGCCCGGTATTGAGTCCAGAGCTTGGACAACCCCAAGACTAACTCTGATGGGCCCTTTGAGTTTGAGGGCCATAAAAGGTTAGGGAGCTATGCACAATAACTAAAACTATAGAGGACCATTTTGTTAAAACAAAAGAATCAAAACCCAACGGTTGAATTCGAATTTGAAACTCTCACCATGTCTTGCAAGAGCTGTGCTTTATCCCTGTTGCAGATGAAATTCTTGAGACCTTTTGGCCGATACTTGTCTCCCCAAACGAACTTCTTCTCCTCCTCCTTCACCATCAACTCTTGCGATCCGTTCGGTTCCCTCTCGGCAACTGCAGTCTTCAAACCGGCCACAATTCTCTCCCTCGTGGGCTTCCCCTCCTCAAGACGACTCCTCTCTCCTCCATTCTTGGAAGCTCTAGAACCATTTCCCACCTCCATCTCACTATTCATCAAAGACGGAGAAACTGATCGTCGATGAAGAGAAGGCCGAGGAGGAACAGGAGGAGGAATTCGTCGTTCAAAAGCAGTGACATTATGGTTTTGTTCTGATCTGCCTCTGAAGCAAGATGACCCCAATTTCCCAGCATTGATGAAGAAGGAGGAGAGGGTAGAGGCAGTGGTTGTCGTGCTGTAGCTCTCGCGTCCTGGGCTCCGCTTCCCGTTCTTTAAACGATTAATGGAGAGGGTAGAGTCAGTGAGGCCCTTGTAGTAGGGGCTGGGGCCGGTCTTCACCTGGTTTCTTCGATTGTGTTCATTAAGGGATGACTCAGTAAGATCTGAGTTTGCGGAGGATCTTCGAAGTCTGGAAGCTAGTCTTCTTCTCCAGGATGCGAAAGAAGAGGAGCTTTTGGATGCGATAGAGCCCGCCATTTTGAAGGCTATGAAAGGCAGATGAAGAGGATGAGAAAGATGTTGGAGGTGTTATGATTATACCAAGGTGAAAGAACGATAGATTCGAGGATGGAGAGTGTACAGCAGGAGAAAGAAATGTTTTGGATTTTGTAATGGAACAAGAGGTCTGCCGCTGACAATTTTCGCTCGTCTTTTGGAGCCTGTGAAGTGTTTTTGTGTTGGGTTTATGATGGTGACCATCTGATTGTCTTGTAATAAGATGAGAGGTTTTTTTTTTTTTTTTTTCATCGACAGCAGCTGAATGGGTTGATTCAGCTGGTCAATCACTTTATTTTGAGTTTCATCCATGTCTTTGATGGAACCTTTAATTGGATGGACGGCATGGATGAAAAACCGGCCTTTAACACAGGCTGAGGTCCCAATCAAGCTGACGTCCCAATTACCAGATCTCTACTAAATATCAATCCACACCTTATTAAACTAATAATTAATTCTAAATCAGATTAAAAGCAATCAATCCACACAATAAGAAGGACACGCGATGTCTACGTGGAAAACCCTACTCGGAAAAAAACCAAGAGCCTTATCATCCAGACCAAAAGACAACCAAGTATTAAATAATTGAAAGTTACAAGAAATAACTCACAATCCTTTTTTTTCAGTTGCAACTCAACTTAAGGACTGCGTTATTTTGCCAATTGCTCGTCGTTCACCTTCACAGTGCTTGAAACGAACACCTCGAAGCTGCCTTTATGCTGTGTTTGGGAAGGGGGAGGGGAGGGGAGGGAAAATTAATTTTACCTCCTCTTGTTTGGTAAGTAAAAAAGTAGGGGGAAGAAAAGTGAAAAAGTAGGGTTTTGTTTGTTTGTGAAGTACATGAAAAATTACCATTTTGCCCTTACTTTTATAAAAGTTTCTAAAGGACAAAAAGGGCAAAAAGGACATTTTCCCTCATTTTCCCCCCTGTTATGGGGGGAAAATTTTTGCTCCCTTTTTCCGTCCATTTTCCCTCCCCTCCTCTCCCAAACACCTCCAAAAACATTTCCCCCCCACTTTCCCCTCCTTTTTTTCCTTCCCCCCTCTTTCCCCCTGTCGCGACCCCGGACCGGGTTCGGGGAACCAAATCCGGGATCGGGACTAATTGTGATGAAGCCAATGATAATAATAATTAAAGGTATGTTTATAATCAAGCGTACACGGGTTAACAAAAGAACACTCATTACCCGTGCACGTGATTTCCCACAGGTGTCCGCGGTGAGGATATTCCAACACACATAACCATTTAGTGTAACTGCGGAAGCGTATGGTAAATCATGCATGTATTTCATTTCACAAAATATCAAGGCTGATTACATTTGAATACGAGTATCAGAATGAGCAATGTCCTAAAGCATAACCCAAGAGCACATATTCAAGTTTAATCAGAAGATCAGTTAATTACAATTCCCAAAAATAGAGGCCAACAAAGGCCAATATACAAAACAATAACCACCAGAAAACTATCCAAACAATTTCCCCAAAATGTTTCGCAACTCCACAGCCCGATGTTTACATAACATCGTCAGCACGCCACTCAACTAGCGGCTGCGGTTCTCCGACCGCCTCCTTTGGCTCCTCCTCGGGGAAACCAACAACGGGACCTGAGTACCAAAGCAAAGGGTCAGACACGACGGTCTGGCAGGTAGATAAAGTAAAAACATTTAATGCTAAAACATTTACCTTGGGAACAGTTAAACCTGTCTAAATAATATTTTCATGAGTAAATGCGTCATTAGTTAAAAACATATATGCAAGGTAGAACAAGTTAAGGTAACCAAGGAAATCAGGAAACTAGCAAGATGGCAACCACACAAAGCTAAATCCTCTATCACCGAAGTGATAGAGCAAGCAAGTCAAGGCGTTGACCTCAGTCACCGAAGTGAGGAGGTACAACGAAATACATATACATATACACTATATACTAGACATGACCACGGTAGCGAGCCGGGCATCAGGAACCACAGTAGCAATCTGCGGTATCGGGACCCAAACTGCAGTTGGCAAGACAAGAGGGGGATCACCTAGTCAGTGGATCAAACTAACAAGGCATCCAAGCTTAGTGGTGCCGACTCATAGGTTATATGCAAGTAAATAAAACAGGTACATGTATGCATGTTCTCTTTCTTGGCTCATGGGCTCGCACTACAAAGCTCTGGCCCAATATTGCCTCAAGGTTTTTGGCTTATGAGTCATGCACTAGAAATCAGGTCAAAACATGGAAATCAAGACAGGTGTAAAATAAATCAAGTACAAGACTATATTCGGGCAAGACGTGGGTGCTCAAGGCACAGCTATCGTATCAAGTCTGTCATGTATATCAAAGCTACCAAAACGGTACGAGTATACTTTGAAAAGCCAAGACAATGTCGGGTTAAAACTAATCCAAGTGAATAGGGATCCCGTATGTCCGTATAATAAAGGAAACTTGGTACTCTTTGAATTTGGGGGACATTCCGGGTTCCTTATACACTATAGTAGCCTCAACGCTTAAATGAATCTCAATGATGTAGTTCCTCTCTCTAACGTACTACCAACAAACACTTCACCTATGCTTCGAACACAATCCCAGGTGAGTGGTGCCCATTGCTCTCAGAAAGGTTCACAAGCAATGGGGTGAAAACTCCCTTCAATCCTTCTTTTATTCACTGAATTCAGGGAATTTCGGTTACCTTGCGGTCAGGTGGCGGTTAGCCGCCAGCGAATGCGGCGGTTAACCGCTGGCTGACCGTGAGGCTGACCGTGGAATTGCAGCTCTCTGGAAATGCGACCGCTATGATCCGGTTGGCTGGCGGTTAGCCGCTGATGGGTTAGGCGGTTAGCCGCTGGCTGACCGCGGAGCTGACCGTGAGACTTCAGCTCTCGGGAAAAGTGACCGTAACTGTGCGGTTCGGTGGCGGTTAGCCGTCGATGGACATGGCGGTTAGCCGCTAGATGACCGCGGAGCTGACCGCCAGTCACGGGAATTTCTTCCTTGGGTTCAGATTCAAGCTTTTCCTTTCCCCAAACCCATTCCTTTCATTCCCCATTTGACATCCATACACTCACCAAGAGAAGAAGACAAACAACATCACAAGGATTCACTTAGGCATTGTGCAAAAGAAGAACCAAAACTACAATTCAAGATTTAAAGACAATAGACGAAACCAAAAGCTAGAAATCATGTTTCAAGACAATGAATGGATTCAACAACCTCTTTTTAGAACATTAAAACCACATTGAATGCAAATAAAAGCTCATCATAAATGGTACAATAAATACAAACATTTGATCATGGAAATCACTTTTAAAATTAAACATCCACTTGCCTCAAGGTCTCTAAACAAGAAATCCAAGCTCTAATCCACACTTCCAAGCCAAGTATCAAGCTACACCAAAAACCCCCAAAAACAAACCCTAAAATGGGTCAAACCAAGGAACAAGAAGAAGAAACTCACAATAATGAAGATAGGGCTCTCCCAAGACTAGAAGAACAAGGATCTAAAATATTAGGGAAGGAGCTTACTTGTAAGTTCTTCAAATGGGCAAGGTGAACTCAAAGAGGGTCTTGAGTTGAGTAGATCCTTCCATAAATGGTATCAATGCATGGCTCTAGCAATGGGGAAGAAGAGGGTGAAGTTCATCTCTTGATTGGTGTGAGATTTGGTAGGGTTTTGGCGGTGAGGAAGCAAGAAGAAGAAGAAAGAGAGAAAGAAACCCTAGGCTGTTCTCATAAGCTTGTGCTGGAAAAAGGAAATGGAAGAAGGAGTTCTCTATATAAAGCAATGGGTGTGGGCTCCACTACTAGGAAAGCTCTTTGGGCTGAAATCGCTAATTTCGGGATCTCGAATGAAATCGACGAAGAAGAGAAAAGTGATCACCGAAATATCTAGTTTCGGAAAAGTGCATGTTTCGCGGGTTTCGAGGATATCGAGTGTTGGGCACAGATTTCGTGTAAAAAGACTGTTTTACCCTCGCAGCAAGAAGATCGGGTTTCGGGGTTCCAGACGGGTTCGGGATCCACATGAAAGTTGTGGGGATTAACAAGACGAGTAAAACGGGATCAAGACAAGAATTAGGGGAAAACAAGCAACCTCCAAAAGCTAGCAAGACTAATAAAAAGGAAACCCCCAAAGGGTCCCACTAAGCGAAAAGGCACTAAAATAATTTCCCAAAGCTATCAAGAACTATACTAATCCAAGCTTAGTCAAAAATCACTCATCGAGCTTAGCACTAACACGCAACATAATTAGTACTAATCGAGTCACTCGGGTCGGGATCTTACATCCTCCACCCCTTAGGGCATTTGGTCCTCCAAATGAAATACAAAACTCACCTCGGGTAGGAGATGCGGATACTTCTTCTGCACTTGATCTCGCAATTCCCACGTTGCCTCTTCCGGCCCATGATTCTCCCAAAGTACTTTCACCCACTGAATAGTCCGTGACCTCAACTCTTGCTCCTTCGTGTCTATGATCCGAATGGGCTTCTCAACATAAGTGGCATCTTCCCTGATCTCTAACGGTTCATGCCGGAGTACATGTGAGGGATCGGAAACGTACTTCTTCAACATCGACACATGGAAGACATTGTGTACCCCGGATAGCTCAGGTGGTAAGGCTAACCTATAAGCCACATCACCGATCTTGCTCATTATATCATACGGTCCAATGTATCTCCGTGATAACTTGCCTTTCTGCCCAAACCTCAATGTTCCTCTGGTCGGTGACACCTTCAAGAAAACCTTATCTCCTTCCTTGAATTGTAGATCCCTGCGGTGAGAGTCTGCATAGCTCTTTTGTCTACTCCGGGCTACTTTCAAACATTCTTGGATCTGTCTCACTTTGTCAGTAGTCTCACTCACTATGGACGGTCCATGGAAACTGCGAGTGCCAACTTCTTCCCAACAAACAGGTGTCCTACACCTTCTGCCGTACAGGGCCTCAAAAGGCGCCATCCCAATGCTCGAGTGGTAGCTGTTGTTGTAAGCAAACTCACACAACGGTAGGGTTTCATCCCACTGAGTCTTGAAGTCCAATACACAAGCACGGAGCATGTCCTCGAGTGTCTGAATCGTCCTCTCTGACTGACCGTCTGTCTGAGGGTGATAAGCTGTACTAAACTGCAACTTCGTACCCATAGACTCATGTAGGGTCTTCCAAAATCTCGAGACGAATCTGCTATCTCTGTCCGAAGTGATGGAAACTGGCTGTCCATGTCTACTGACGATCTCATTAACGAACAACCCTGCCAGGGGTAACATGTGCATCTTCTTTCCTGTCCTCATGGGAATAAAATGGGCTGACTTGGTGAGTCTGTCCACAATCACCCATATCGCATCATTGCCTCTGCTAGTCTTTGGTAGTCCCGAAATAAAGTCCATGGTAATATGCTCCCACTTCCACTCCGGGATCTCTAATGGCTGCAACAAACCTGGAGGCTTCTGATGTTCTGCTTTTATCAACTGACACGTCATGCAACGAGATACAAACGCTGCAATCTCCCTCTTCATGTTGTTCCACCAAAATCTGCCCTTCAAATTCTGATACATCTTTGTGCTGCCTGGGTGCATGGAATACTTTGCACTGTGAGCTTCTGCCATGATGTCATTCCTCAAATCTTCGATGTTAGGCACACACAAACGATCACGGTAGTAAAGAACTCCCTCAACAAAACGAAAATCAGGACGTTCTGCTATGTGATCTACAATCTTGGCTAACTCTGGATCTTGCAGCTGACTGTCCTTAATCTTCCGGATGAATGAAGGCTCTGACACTGACATGTTGGCAATTATAGCACCCTTCCTTAGTGGCTGGAGGTCTATCTTCAACTCCTCAAACTGATCAAAAATACAAGTACCACTCAAATTTGCTATGCCCACTGACTTCCTACTCAAAGCATCGGCAACAACATTCGCTTTACCCGGGTGATACTTGATTGGGAAATCATAGTCTTTGATATACTCCATCCATCTCCTCTGCCTCATGTTCAACTCCTTCTGAGAAAATAGGTACCGTAGGCTACGGTGATCCGAATGAACCTCAAATTTCTCTCCATAGAGGTAATGTCTCCACATCTTCAATGCAAAGACGACCGCTGCCAACTCGAGGTCATGGGTCGCATAATTCTTCTCGTGATCTTTCAACTGCCGGGACCCATATGCTACAACTTTTCCTTCTTGCATCAACACACAACCGAGTCCAATGTTCGAAGCATCAGTAAAGATAGTAAAACCGCCGCTTCCGGATGGCAAAGTAAGGACCGGTGCGGTAGTTAATCTCTTCTTCAGCTCTTGGAAACTAGCTTCACACTGATCTGTCCACACATAGGGTGCATTCTTCCTTGTTAACTTCGTCAACGGTGCTGCAATCGACGAAAACCCTTGCACAAACCTCCTATAATATCCTGCCAACCCAAGAAAACTCCTAATTTCTGACACATTCTTCGGTCTTTCCCACTTCACTACTGCCTCAATCTTAGACGGGTCTACAGACAAACCTTCCTTGGAGATTATGTGTCCCAAAAATGTGACTTGCTCTAGCCAGAATTCACACTTGTTGAGCTTCGCATACAACTGATTCTCCCTCAAAAGCTGTAATGCAATCCTCAGATGCTCTTCATGCTCTTCTCTGGTCTTGGAGTACACCAGAATATCATCTATGAACACCACTATAAACTGATCTAGATATTGCGCAAAGATCTTGTTCATCAAAGCCATGAACACTGCCGGTGCATTAGTCAACCCAAATGGCATCACTAGGAACTCATAGTGGCCATATCTTGTCCGGAAAGCTGTCTTCAACACATCTGATTCTCTAACTCTCAGCTGATGGTAACCGGATCTCAAATCAATCTTCGAAAAGTATGAAGCACCTTGTAACTGATCAAACAGTTCATCTATCCTTGGCAATGGATATTTGTTCTTGATGGTCACTTGGTTCAATCTCCGGTAATCGATACACATTCTCATTGAACCGTCCTTCTTCTTAACAAACAAAACCGGAGCTCCCCACGGTGAAATACTAGGTCTCACAAAACCTTTGTCCAACAACTCTTGTAACTGTATCTTCAACTCTCCCAATTCTGCCGGAGCCATTCTATATGGTGCAATAGATATCGGAGCGGTCCCCGGTAACAACTCAATGGTGAAATCAATCTCTCTCATGGGTGGTAATCCCGGAATCTCCTCCGGAAATACATCCGGGAACTCCCAAACAATAGGGATCTCCTCCACCCCTTGGGACCGTTTATCCTCCGTGATAAACGCCAAATAGGCTTCACATCCACTTCTCAATAGTCTATCAGCCTTCAACGCTGAGACGAACCCTGCACGAGGATTTCTCCTCTCTCCCTGGAATAACACCCCTGCTGGTGTCTCATCCAACTTGAATGTGAGGGTTTTATGGAAACAATCCATTGTGGCATGGTACCCTGCCAGCCAATCCATCCCTAGGATGACATCAAAATCCTTCATCTCCAACAGAATAAGATCTGCGGGTAACACAACTTCTCCTATCCGGACTGTACAACTAGGGTAATAACTAGTACACACAACTTGTTTTCCTACTGGTGTAGCTACAGTCAAGATGTATTCAAGATCTCTACCGTGCACATCAATCAGTCTAGAAAATGCATGGGATATGAATGAATGCGTAGATCCAGGGTCAAATAATATCCTAGCTTCTATCCCACTGACAAGAAGTGTACCTTCCACAACATTGCCTGCTGCCTCTGCATCAGCTCTGTTGATTGCATAAACTTGTCCTCGCTGCTGTGGCCTGATAGGTGCCTGTTGTGGCCTGCCTTGAGGGGCATTTCTGTTCTGTTGCGGGGGACGCTGATTCTGTTGTTGTCCCTGTTGACGGGCCTGTGGCTGCTGTTGCTGCGGTCTATACTGTTGCGGTGGTGCCTGCTGCTGAAGTGGCCTTGCCTGGTTCTGCACCACTAGTGCATTCTGTGGCGGTGCCTGACGCGGTGCTCCTTGCTGCTGATTCTGCCTGTTCTGCCTCGGACAATCCCTCATTTGATGGGTCATGGAACCACATCTGTAGCATGCTCCTGAGACCGTACGGCACTGGGCACTGTCGTGGTTCTTGCCACAATGAATGCAAACTAGTTGTACATTCTGATCTTGTCTCTGCCTTTTGTTCTGCTGGTTTCTCTGATGGTTGTACTGCTGTTGAGGCTGTCCTTGTCCCTTGCCTTGAACCTTAAGAATCTTGTGGTGGAAGTTCTCAAACTTGTAAGCTCTCTTGACCGCTTCCTCGAAGGTAAGAGGTGGTACTACACCGGTGGCATCCCTCTCAATGATAGGATGAAGTCCTTCTAGGAACTTGGCAATCTTCTTTTCCACCGTGTCTACCAATTCCGGAGCGTATCTGGACAACCTCTCGAATTTGGTGAGGTACTCTAAGACGGTCATACTCCCTTGGACAAGCTGCTGGAACTCTACGGCCTTCTGTCTCTTGACATGGGCAGGTACATATTTGTCTCTGAATTGCCTCTTGAAGTTTGCCCAAGCTACTGCATTTGCCATAGTTCGGTATTCCTCCCTCACCGTCTTCCACCAATTATCTGCTAAGCTGGTGAAGAGTGATGCTGCAAGCTGTACCTTCTCACCCCCACTACATCTGAAAACCTCGAATATATTTTCTGTATGCTCTAGCCAGTCATCTGCAACCAAGGGGTCCTCTGTCCCCATAAACTCTTTCGGGCCTCTCTTTCTGAACTTCTCAAACAGTACATTGGGGTCATGCTCCCTTTGATTAATGACGATAGCAGGTTGAGGTTGAACTGGTTCGGGTCTTCTCTGTAGTACCTCCAACAACTGTCTCTGCATTTCTGCTAACTCCCTAGCATGGTCCTCATCTTTCTTGAGCATCTGTTCTTGCAATCTGGTTTGGTTCTCATTAGCCTGACGCTGCTGGTCAAGCATGGCTTGCATCATCTGCTGAAACTGATTTGGAATTGTGTTTTCAGTTCTATCTTCTCCCACTGGTCCTGTACCCTCTACTGGCCCAGTATAATCACTGTTGCTCGTTGTGGGGTTACCGTTCACTGGGCGCTTACGAGGTGGCATGATGCTGCAAAACAAGTTGTTAGCACAAAATAATCAAGAGTAGGGTCACACATTGCTCACGCGATTCTAGCTAACGAAAGATCTAACGAATCCTCGCCACGTCCTTAGGATTTCTAGTTTCTTTTAATTGCTTGAAACACGTCTCTCTCTGATACCAGTTCTGTCGCGACCCCGGACCGGGTTCGGGGAACCAAATCCGGGATCGGGACTAATTGTGATGAAGCCAATGATAATAATAATTAAAGGTATGTTTATAATCAAGCGTACACGGGTTAACAAAAGAACACTCATTACCCGTGCACGTGATTTCCCACAGGTGTCCGCGGTGAGGATATTCCAACACACATAACCATTTAGTGTAACTGCGGAAGCGTATGGTAAATCATGCATGTATTTCATTTCACAAAATATCAAGGCTGATTACATTTGAATACGAGTATCAGAATGAGCAATGTCCTAAAGCATAACCCAAGAGCACATAATCAAGTTTAATCAGAAGATCAGTTAATTACAATTCCCAAAAATAGAGGCCAACAAAGGCCAATATACAAAACAATAACCACCAGAAAACTATCCAAACAATTTCCCCAAAATGTTTCGCAACTCCACAGCCCGATGTTTACATAACATCGTCAGCACGCCACTCAACTAGCGGCTGCGGTTCTCCGACCGCCTCCTCTGGCTCCTCCTCGGGGAAACCAACAACGGGACCTGAGTACCAAAGCAAAGGGTCAGACACGACGGTCTGGCAGGTAGATAAAGTAAAAACATTTAATGCTAAAACATTTACCTTGGGAACAGTTAAACCTGTCTAAATAATATTTTCATGAGTAAATGCGTCATTAGTTAAAAATATATATGCAAGGTAGAACAAGTTAAGGTAACCAAGGAAATCAGGAAACTAGCAAGATGGCAACCACACAAAGCTAAATCCTCTATCACCGAAGTGATAGAGCAAGCAAGTCAAGGCGTTGACCTCAGTCACCGAAGTGAGGAGGTACAACGAAATACATATACATATACACTATATACTAGACATGACCACGGTAGCGAGCCGGGCATCAGGAACCACAGTAGCAATCTGCGGTATCGGGACCCAAACTGCAGTTGGCAAGACAAGAGGGGGATCACCTAGTCAGTGGATCAAACTAACAAGGCATCCAAGCTTAGTGGTGCCGACTCATAGGTTATATGCAAGTAAATAAAACAGGTACATGTATGCATGTTCTCTTTCTTGGCTCATGGGCTCGCACTACAAAGCTCTGGCCCAATATTGCCTCAAGGTTTTTGGCTTATGAGTCATGCACTAGAAATCAGGTCAAAACATGGAAATCAAGACAGGTGTAAAATAAATCAAGTACAAGACTATATTCGGGCAAGACGTGGGTGCTCAAGGCACAGCTATCGTATCAAGTCTGTCATGTATATCAAAGCTACCAAAACGGTATGAGTATACTTTGAAAAGCCAAGACAATGTCGGGTTAAAACTAATCCAAGTGAATAGGGATCCCGTATGTCCGTATAATAAAGGAAACTTGGTACTCTTTGAATTTGGGGGACATTCCGGGTTCCTTATACACTATAGTAGCCTCAACGCTTAAATGAATCTCAATGATGTAGTTCCTCTCTCTAACGTACTACCAACAAACACTTCACCTATGCTTCGAACACAATCCCAGGTGAGTGGTGCCCATTGCTCTCAGAAAGGTTCACAAGCAATGGGGTGAAAACTCCCTTCAATCCTTCTTTTATTCACTGAATTCAGGGAATTTCGGTTACCTTGCGGTCAGGTGGCGGTTAGCCGCCAGCGAATGCGGCGGTTAACCGCTGGCTGACCGTGAGGCTGACCGTGGAATTGCAGCTCTCTGGAAATGCGACCGCTATGATCCGGTTGGCTGGCGGTTAGCCGCTGATGGGTTAGGCGGTTAGCCGCTGGCTGACCGCGGAGCTGACCGTGAGACTTCAGCTCTCGGGAAAAGTGACCGTAACTGTGCGGTTCGGTGGCGGTTAGCCGTCGATGGACATGGCGGTTAGCCGCTAGATGACCGCGGAGCTGACCGCCAGTCACGGGAATTTCTTCCTTGGGTTCAGATTCAAGCTTTTCCTTTCCCCAAACCCATTCCTTTCATTCCCCATTTGACATCCATACACTCACCAAGAGAAGAAGACAAACAACATCACAAGGATTCACTTAGGCATTGTGCAAAAGAAGAACCAAAACTACAATTCAAGATTTAAAGACAATAGACGAAACCAAAAGCTAGAAATCATGTTTCAAGACAATGAATGGATTCAACAACCTCTTTTTAGAACATTAAAACCACATTGAATGCAAATAAAAGCTCATCATAAATGGTACAATAAATACAAACATTTGATCATGGAAATCACTTTTAAAATTAAACATCCACTTGCCTCAAGGTCTCTAAACAAGAAATCCAAGCTCTAATCCACACTTCCAAGCCAAGTATCAAGCTACACCAAAAACCCCCAAAAACAAACCCTAAAATGGGTCAAACCAAGGAACAAGAAGAAGAAACTCACAATAATGAAGATAGGGCTCTCCCAAGACTAGAAGAACAAGGATCTAAAATATTAGGGAAGGAGCTTACTTGTAAGTTCTTCAAATGGGCAAGGTGAACTCAAAGAGGGTCTTGAGTTGAGTAGATCCTTCCACAAATGGTATCAATGCATGGCTCTAGCAATGGGGAAGAAGAGGGTGAAGTTCATCTCTTGATTGGTGTGAGATTTGGTAGGGTTTTGGTGGTGAGGAAGCAAGAAGAAGAAGAAAGAGAGAAAGAAACCCTAGGCTGTTCTCATAAGCTTGTGCTGGAAAAAGGAAATGGAAGAAGGAGTTCTCTATATAAAGCAATGGGTGTGGGCTCCACTACTAGGAAAGCTCTTTGGGCTGAAATCGCTAATTTCGGGATCTCGAATGAAATCGACGAAGAAGAGAAAAGTGATCACCGAAATATCTAGTTTCGGAAAAGTGCATGTTTCGCGGGTTTCGAGGATATCGAGTGTTGGGCACAGATTTCGTGTAAAAAGACTGTTTTACCCTCGCAGCAAGAAGATCGGGTTTCGGGGTTCCAGACGGGTTCGGGATCCACATGAAAGTTGTGGGGATTAACAAGACGAGTAAAACGGGATCAAGACAAGAATTAGGGGAAAACAAGCAACCTCCAAAAGCTAGCAAGACTAATAAAAAGGAAACCCCCAAAGGGTCCCACTAAGCGAAAAGGCACTAAAATAATTTCCCAAAGCTATCAAGAACTATACTAATCCAAGCTTAGTCAAAAATCACTCATCGAGCTTAGCACTAACACGCAACATAATTAGTACTAATCGAGTCACTCGGGTCGGGATCTTACACCCCCCTTCCCAAACAGGATGTTAAGATGTCTCCACTGCAGAATGGAACGAGAACCAAAGATTGATCTTCAGTACAATAATTTGAAGCTTTTGGGAGAAGATGGATCTCTCATAATTCTTCTCTAGAGTTTGTAATGGGAGAGAAGTACTTTGGAATAGAGAGACAAAGGCTATGTATAAGTCTAGATTTGTGCCTCAAGAGTTGTGATGTGATTATGATAGAAATTAACATCTTGAGAGAAAATAGGAGAGAGTTTCCGGATTGAATTGAAATTCACCCAGGTTTGCTCGACCGGATAGAAGGTTCACTTGAGCGAAGGTCCTTCTGTATTAGGCTGGCTTGAGCAAAGAGATGGGAAGCTCGAGCGACGAAGCTTACATGATGAGTTCGCTCGAGCGGATGGAGGTTCGCTCGAGCGAACACTGTCAGGTTCAAGCCAGAAAGCTTCTTCTCTTAAAATCTTGGGCAGTTCATTCTAAAACAAATTACATCATATTAAAATCTCTTGCGGACCTTCTCACTCATTCAACTCCAAAACCCTTGCTCACACCAAAAAAAAAAAAAACAAACACAAATATATATCTCTCTTTCAAGGAGGACAATCAGCTGCTACCTCGCTCATGCTTTTGAAACCAACAATATTATACAACCAAAGCCGAAATCTTCACCTATGGGATGATATAACAGTTCATAACTGATTCTTCAATTTATCCTAGGCCTTTATAAATCTTCATTTTTAATTGATTACAAACATAATATTTACTAGAGGAATTTACCCAAAAAATTCCCCTTAGAATTTGTGAAGACTAAAAAGACCCACAAATTTCAATGTCGACGGAAAAGTCCTTTTTAGTGGTTGACATCGCCCCTCATTTCTTCTTTTCTGGGGATTTTACAAAAAAAAAAAAAAAAATCTCCTTACACTTATTGAAAGATAAATAATGGCTCTTAAATTTTAATATCGACTAAAAAGGCCTTGAATGGGGATATTGCCGCTTGTTTCTTTTTCGTTTTTGTTGTTTTGTCGAATTGGCAATATTGGAGCTCATGACAAGGTGATTGGCGAGGGCCTTTTTTGTGACCAAATTCTACTTCCTTTCTTTTGTTGTTTTGCTCATGTTAAT
Organism: Umbellularia californica; assembly: GCA_028538565.1. NCBI lineage: Eukaryota > Viridiplantae > Streptophyta > Magnoliopsida > Laurales > Lauraceae > Umbellularia > Umbellularia californica. Next base: position 72,828,857 of record JAPQWN010000005.1, read on the forward strand.
AATAAAAAACCCGAAGCACCAAAACGTCATTAGAGCTGGAGGTCACTAAGTTTGAAACCCCGACAAGCATGTTACCTTTATCTGTTTGTCTGATCTCTTTTTTTAGCTTACTTGTTAGATTTCAAATTCAAACGGCTTTCCTTTTTTTTTTTATCACCGCTCAAAGAAAACAAAAGGTGAGTGGCAATAAAAGCCTGTGTTAAACTAACCATACTACCATCACTCAGCTGTAGAAAAGTGTAGGAAGAAACAAAGATCAAAATAGCGGTTGCAGCAGCCGTAGCGGTCAGTGACCAAAACACTACGAAACGGGCGATACATAGTGGTTGCGGTGATATGTAGCGGTGTGAATTTTTTAAATGGTCAAATTTTTTGAATCTTGTATAGCAAACAATATTATATTTCTTTAGTGATTTGAAAACATATAAGGGTAGAGATAACTTTAGGAAGGACTATTGAGGAAAATAAATAGGAAAAACACTATTTAAAATTAAAATTATTTGATTCTATTAGGTTTTAGACCGTAGCGCTGCTATTTTCAAAATAATGTAGTTGCCTCGACTGCTACACCAGATAATAGGGGTGCTACGCTACGTAGCGTACGATATTTTGAACCATGGGAGGTAGTGACTGATGGTAGATCACAAATGAAAAACCATCCTCTTCCAATGAATCGAATATCGTCTTCTGATGACACCCCTCCATCAATTTCTCTATATCATTGCTCGTCGCTCCATGCGACGTCGCCGAGTGCACGAAAAGCCGGATCCGCTGCGTATAAGCCGGCACCGAAGCAAACCTCCGGTGGAAGACTGCGAACTCAGACAACAACTCCTTGTAAACAGTTAGAGCATCTGGACGGAATCCATTCATCACCGTCTCCGACATTCCTCTCTGAGTCTTCTCCGCCTGCTGCGCAAACTCATTCATCAATGGCACCTCAATGGAGGAGTCGATGGAGAATTCCTCCCCAAACACCTGCTCGTAAATGGCCTGGAAGGAGTGGCCCGGATCCGGGTCGACGTACTCGGATCGGCCGCCGAAGTAGAGGAGATCCGAGTTGGGGTTGGAGGTGGAGATGGGGTTGGATTCGGAGCCGGTGACGCCGTTGATTTCTGGGTTGAGGGATTTCATCCATCCGATGATGTGGTCGAAGAAGCGGTTTTCCTGGACCAAAACCACCACTGTTTTGATTGGGTATGTAAACATGGTTGAGGTTCTGGGTGGGTTTTCTTTGTAAAGGAAGAGAGGGAGGTTTGAGAGAAGAATATTCTTGGTTTTTGTTGTGGGATAATGGTTTGAAAATGGAGCTATATGAGAGAGAGAGAGAGAGAGAGAGAGAGAGAGAGAGAGAGAGAGAGAGTTCTCCAAGCGTAAGTAAATGGCTGAGTAGTATTTCATCTTAAATGGATGAGTATGTTTATTTCATGAGAATCACAACAGCCCTACTTGTTTGCACTACAATACATAGGTGTTGAGTGGGTACAATATTTTATGCCATAAAGAGCAAAGGTGGGTTTAATTTAAAAGGGGTTTTTCACGTATCAGATTACCTTAAATCAGGTTTTCTCAATTTCATTATAGAAAGTTAATATTTTTTTTAAAAACACTTTTTGGCCCATATTTTTTATTACAACTTTTTTTGCCCGAGAGGGCCAGATCCCAATCCCAACTCTATGTAAAAAGTAAAAACACCTCTCCAATTCTTTTCATTCACTTTTCCCTTTTAATTTCCTCCTACCCTTTTCACCTCTCTCTCTCTCTCTCTAAAACCAAGAGAGAGACTATCCGAAAGCTTCCTCTCGCTTGCGTTTAGGCATTCTCTCCCTCACCTTCTCCCCCCTTGTCACATACTTCACATTGCCCTTCTTGTCCCATTCTTTTCCTAGTGTCGTCCACATGGAGTGCATGTAGACCGTTCAAGATGAATCCCATTCCATTACCAATATATCCTTTGGTTTCAATTCAAAAGGACTGGATCCTATAGTCCGATTGAGCACCATGATGAAAATATGATTTGGCATTGACGTGGCATTGCTACTGACATGGTGTTATTCATGTTCGGTCATGGTGCTCAAGCTTATTGAGGGACCCACTCCATTTAAGCCGTAACTCAAGGATATATTAGTGGAGGGGATGTGACCCATCTTGAATGGTCTAAATTATCTCTATGTGGGCCCCACATTGTAGTTCCATAAAAAGAGTTACATGATTCTCATGCAATAAGCTGTGACGGTGGATCCGGGCTCACCTCAACATGAACCGAAATGATGCAGTTTAATGATGCTATAAGATGTTTCATTACAAAGACCACTCCTCAATTACGGACCAAGTCCAATCAGAATTTCTATATCTAGTGTCTGCATCACTAGGCAATCCCAACACTTGATAGACTTTATGTTGATATGCCCAAACAGTGAGCTAACGTTTGGTGCTTAAACTAAAACAATGCTTAAACACTTGATAGACTTCCAAATTGCTAGTCATTGGTGAATCCGACATTGGCCCATATGGATTAAACTAAAGTAATGCTTATGCTGACACTTAAGGTTGCTAACGTGTTTACCCAAAAACGGGTATTAATAAAGCAATTCTAGGTTTTTTTTTTTAAAAAAAAGAAAGCTTGATGTGGCCTAGTGGCCAGGGGATCTGAAGGAAAGCTAAGGAAAGCTACCCTTCTAGGGATCGATCCCCGGAGGGAGCTGTTGAAACGGGCCTGCTAACCACAACAGCAACCCAGCTATATATGACAACCCTCCCACAAAGCAATTCTAATTGTTGCTGAACATCAAGCCGATGTTTCTACCAAAAACCTAGTTGTTGCTGAAGATATATTCTTATGCTAGAAGGGAATTGAGAAGCCTCGTGGGGCCCTTAAGTTGCATGTTCTGCACAGAAAACTGGCAAATACGTTTGGGTTTTCTGACAGATACAGCATATTAGTTCGTATCTCAGTCACACTTGCATTGATATAGCGGTGGTGCCTATTGTCGATATTAGTCCATAGGATTGAAATCTGGCCTAGAACTATTATAAGAATGATGATTTTGAAACATTTGGACATCATTTCTGTGGCATAATGGATTTATAGGCCTGCAATTGATCACCTTTTATCAGATATATGACTTCTCATCATGGTCTTTTTTTTTTTTTTTTTTGCTAACGGAGGATTCCCAACCTTTTGGACAGGGCAAATCCCATAATGGTCTTAACACATGGTTTTACTAGCGGTGCTCATGGGTGCTAGGCTAGCCCAGCCCTGATTCGGGCCCAGATTGTGAATCCTATAAATTTTATCATGCGCCTCATTTTTACGTTTATGCTGTACAAATGAATTAGTTATTTTATATAAGACCGTGAAATAGACTATTTAAAATTACTGTTGAAATCAACAAAAACACCCCACTGTCATCACCCATCAGCAATTATTCTCTGTAAAGAAGCCTCATTGCCCCTTACAACCACCATGCAGATTTCCAACTGTTATTATTCCAGGTAAAAGTACAATTAAAACAAGGGGATTTGACATATTTGGCCCTCTAAATCAATGTTATCCCAAAAATAGGACTCATTGTAGGATATTGTCAGCAGAGTCGTTTGACTCTGGTCCCCCCTTTTTCTCTTCCGTTTTTGCCCAGGATCCCATGCTATCATGGGATCCCAATGTAAAAAGTCAAAAGGAAATCACCTAAAAGAAACCAACCCCGTTTTTTCCCTCCTTTTTCACTTTTCACCTTCCCCTTTCAACATCTCTGGTTGAAACAAGAGTTTGGACCCTGCTTCTCCAACGATCCAACCAGAACCAAATGGGTCCTTCTTCTCCAGTCAGCAGATTTGGCGTCGACGAGAATGGCTGAAGGAGTTTGGTTCGTCTTCTTTGTCTCTGACTGGCAGCGACCCTTGGGGGTTTTTCTTTTCTTCTATGGCTACAGCAAGAAGCAAAAGCAAGAAGACTCATTTCTCTTGTGTATCAGAGAAAGAGAAAGGAGGCAGAATTTGTTAATGTAAAATTTCATTTTCTGTAATTGAATTATTTTTTATGGAGTTTTTCTCTTCTGTGTTGATGTCTGGGAAATGGGTTTTATGTTTATTAATAATAAGAGCTATTTTAGGGTCTTTATCTTTGTCGCTTTATCTTCTTATCTTCTGGGTTAGGTGTGCAAAAAGTGTCGTCTCATTGTGTTTTGGATGAGAGAGAGATTTTCATGTATTTGGTTCTTTTTCTTTTGGGTTGATGTGTGAAATTAGTTTCATGGTCTGGATCATTAGATATGTGAGATATTTTCATAATGGGTTGTTTATCATTTCCCTGTCTCTTTTGGTTTTTATGTGGGAAATGGGGTTATATTTGGTTGAGAGAAACATCTCCAACTGGCCCCATTGCCTTTGTTTGTGACAAATAAATCATCTACTTTTGTGAGCTGTTATTTTTAAAAAAAATCTAAGTTACAGATTTTACAATGACTTTGTTTGTGACTTCTTGCCCAGAATTCAACCCACAAATGGAAAGTGAATGCATACATATTCTCATTATCTTCCAATGATTATGTTTCTCATTTTATTTTTTTATTTTTATGTTTATATGTTGAATCTAGTGTTGGCATAAATGATAAATGAGATTTCATAAATGTGTGGCAAAATGTTTTTTTTTTTTTTGTTCTTTTATTGTGTTGCTTTGAATGAGGATGGCTCACTATGAATATTACTCCTTTATGTTTCATTTTTTTTCGTGGACAATGTCAACTTCCTTGAAGATGTTGGATGGTGAGCTATTGATAGTGGTCCACTTCGGTGGTCAATTTGAGTGGGATAGAGTATCCTAACTACATCGGTGGCGATCAAACTGCTATCTATGTTAATTGTAACTTAACATACATCTCATTGGTCGAAAGTGTCCTACAAGCAGTAAATTGGGTAACGTCTGAAGAGCCTCCTCGCATTCAATACCTACATCAAAATGGCAGAGCATTCACCTTGATTGGTATAAAGAATGACAATGATGTTCGGGTAATGATCAAAGCATGTGGAGATGTGACAAATTCTATTTACATATATCTAAGTAGAAATATCAATGACAGTGTAGATCATTACCACTCAATTTCTTGGTAAGCCATTTATGTTTAGAATTAAGAACAATAATTTTCCAAGTTATATACATGTAAAAATTTAATAAATAGATTTACATGCATGAAAGGAATGAACGAGTTGAAGAGACTGCCGGAATTAGAGATGGATATTGTTGCAATGAAAATCTACATGGAAGTAGGCCAAGAACTGATACTCCTAAACATAAGAAGTCTAAGGCTATTGATCATGAGGGTCCACCGAGTAGAGGGCTGACCACCAGGTTCGTTTTCATTCCATATTAAAGATTTTTTGGCATTTGTTGTATTTTTAGATTAATGTAATAATTATGGAGGTTGTCATTTGCCGATTATATTGTCCCGGAAAATCACCTATGAATTTTGATGTGGATGTTTACAGGGATGAAATTGGTGATATCCGTGAATACACTTATCCAGATGTCAATCTCGCAGAAGATGTAGATGAGCATTTCTCGTACCCAACCAATGAGGTTGCGTATGAGACGAATGCAAGTCATGAAGAAACCGATGATGATATTGATTACAATGAGGACTTGGATGATTTCCTGAATGATGAAAGTGACACTGATTGCAATAGTGAAGACACCTCACATGATTCTGTCAGATGTGTCAATGGTCTTAGCTACCAACAAGAAGTCTTAGATTTAGAATGCAACAGAGAACAACCCAAAGCTATGGAAAAGTGTAATATTGAGGACACATTAGTGCCAGTGGAAGATGAGGGTGAAGATATTGTAACTCAAGAGGATTCTGCATGTAATATGTGGAATGGCAGAACTTTTATTGATCGCAACTCATTTAGGAAAACCTTGAGTAAGTTTGCAATGTACACGAATTTTAGTTTGCGGCATCTGAAGACATCTCGGACACAAGTTACTGCTAAGTGCGAAGTCCAAAGTTGCCCATGGCGTATTCATGCTTCAATAGTGGAATCAGGGCCTCAATTTCGAGTTCGGACCTATAATCCTAATCATACTTGTTCAAGACCAATGATGGGAATGGCTCATCCTCAAGCAACGGCTAGTTTAATAGCCGATTTTATCAAGGAAAAAGTACGTCTTCATCCTGAATATAAACCGAAGCAAATTATAAATGATGTTAGATTGGAGTTCGGTGTTGTTGTTGGCTATAGGAAGGCTCACAGGGCAAAAGAGATTGCGCTGGATGCAATCAGAGGTTCATATGAACAGTCATTCAAGATATTGCCAAATTATTGTGAAGAGTTGATTCGAACAAACCCCGGATCCCATTATCATCTTGATACGGATCGGGACTCTTCATTCTCAAAATTCTTCTTTGCCTTTGGATCAAGTATCCAGTCATTCAAGACCTATATGAGGCCATTGATCGCCATTGATGGAGCGCACCTCCGTGGCAAATATCCAGGAGTCCTATTTGTTGCTGTGACTCAAGACTCCAACCATGGGCTGTTCCCCATTGCATTTGGCATAACTGAAATCGAACGTTATGACACATGGGTGTGGTTCTTATCTTGCTTTAAGATCGCCGTTGGACCATTACAAGGTTTAACCATTGTTTCGGACAGACAGAAAGGCCTTGTTGAAGCTGTTAAAAATGTATATCCGGATGCCAACCATTGTTATTGCTGTCGTCATATTGCAGAGAATGTGCGTGAGCGTTTTAAAGACAAAGCAATTGTTTCAAAGTTCTGGTGCGCAGCGAAGTCTACTAGAAGTTGTGATTATGAAAGGCATATGAATGATTTAAGAAATGTGAACGAAGAGGCATATGCATACATCGAGAATATTGGCAAAGAGCGCTGGGCGAATGCATTTGTACATGCAGGACGATATGACATGTTAACTACAAATTCAGCTGAATGTACAAATAGCTTACTGAAGGACATTCGAGAGCTTCCCATAACAAGGCAGGTAGAGGAAATTCGTATAAAATTAATGGATTTCTTCCAACTCCGCCGCGACAGGTCACAGATGATAGAATCCCGTTTGACTCCATATTTTGAAAGATTTTTGAGCAAAGAAAAGGATGGTTCTCGTCGACTACATGCAAGGCAAGCTGGTCCTGAAGAATATCAGATTGATTCTGGCTATTTTGTGGATGTTGTCCACCTTGATCGACGTTCTTGCACTTGTCGACAATGGGATTTAATGGGCATTCCATGCTCGCATGCTATGTCAGCAATTAGTTACAGAAGTCGGGACCCATATGATTTTTGTGAAGAATGGTTTTCTGCTGAAACTTACCGTGCAACCTATAGTCAAATCGTGCATGCAACAACAGACACCCAACAATGGGAGTATAGACAGGAACATCCAATACTACCTCCACACGCGAGGCGTCAAGCTGGACGACCAAAGAAAAAGAGGATTAGAACCGAGGATCGGGTAAGACGACAGGTGACATGCTCAAACTGTAGAGAAGTTGGACATAACCGTCAGTCTTGCCAAAATCCTCCTTTCAGAGATTGAAGTGATTTACATAATATCTTTTTTGCTTGTCATATGTGTATATGGTGTTCTGTATATAATTTTGGTGTTCATTTGTTTTGTTGGAAATGGATAAGCCTCTCCCTGTATTTTTGGATTCTGTCAATCAGCAGCCCAAACCCAAAATGCTTGAACTTCTCTCTGATACTTGTCAGTCGCCAGATGGTTTAGTTTGCCGTGGTGTTGAGCAATCAGTTGTCACAGTTCCATTAATTCTGATCAAAGGGACATCATCAGAGGTAGTTTGCTTGAACTTTATTCCTTCTTGTTGTTGTAGATGCTGTTGTTGTGGATGGTTATAACTGTTGTAATCTGATATAGATTCACATTATATTTTCTTACATAAGTGATGCTATGTTGTTATTGTTGGAAATGTAGAGGTTATTATTCCCATTTACAAGAATGAGGGGTTTCAGAGAGACTTCTGCTTCGAAGAAGGTTGGCCCCTTTCTCTGTCTTAGCCCTGTGATTTCAGATTGCTTTTGCCTTATAACTGGATTACAGTTATCATCTTCTCATTAGTGTCAAATATTAGTACAATCTGTTATTTAATTTGCTTTTCTTATAGCTAATCCTACAATGGGATTTTGCCTGTCACAGTTGTACAAATAGCTATCGGAACTGCTCTGGATATAAACCTTAGTAATGCACCTGATTATACAGTTGTAGCAGCATTAGGTGGCCCTACAAAATCTCAACTGGTACATCAGGTGGATGCTCTTGGTGGTGAGATTTGAAAAATGGCTGAAGTGTATATTTCCAGATAATTCTACCTTTTGCTGAAGTTTCAAGGCTCTCTTTCACCCTGCCATGTTTTAATAACATGCTGTTTCTGGTTGGTATGTTTTGCACTCAATTGTATCAATGAAAGGGTTGAATTCTGATTTTTGCTTTCTACTAGCACCAAGTCTGTGTTTCGAGACGTGGAATCTAGATTGTACTCATGCTGGATTTACTGTGCTAATGCAGATGCAGTCACTGAGAATGGAGTTGATTGCAGGCCTTCGTCCTCCCTTTGATACAAGAGTGTACTGGCATTGGTTTGATTGTTTGGTTCTAAACATTGTGGCACCAGGGGCTTAGGTTTTGATTTTTTTTTTTTTTTTTTTGTTGATTAAGTGGATGAATGTAGTTAGAATGTTGAAAAGCACCAGGTGCTTCAGTTTGATTGATGTATGTTGTATGAAAGCTCCATGAGAGGTCCTCTTAATGAGATCAGTGGAGCTATCGCTTCTTTTAATTGTATTAATGTGTCTTCTAACTGTCCACAGGAAAATCAATTGATCAATTGCTTAGAAATTTTGAATTCCTGCAATCTTGCCACATTACTCACTTGATCAATTGCTTAGAAATTTTGAATTCCTGCAGTCTTGCCACATTACTCACTGATCATGAGTATGGCCTCACTGACTAGTTGTACTGACTTTATCTTAAAGTTTGGATTTTTCGGCTTGAAACTTCAGTACAATCTCTAAATAAACAGAAGTGAAGATGGTATAGTTTTTTTAATTAATATGATGTTGGTTGTTGCATCCAAGTAAGTTAAAATGTGTCATCTGAAGTTTCCACTAGTTATGGGAAATACTTCACAGAAAAATCCATATAGGATTGGTTGATGCACCTGTGACATGGGGTATACTTGTATCTCAAGAAGCACTTGAGAGTTATGGTTGCTCAAGCAGATAATAGTACCCCTATGTTCACCTCATCTATTCTGCACAATGATTATAGGTCAATGCCAATTGAGATGGAAAACAAGGCATCGTTCATTTTGATTGAGCTCATTAGATAATAACATACATGATGTTAAACCAAAACATAAAACTATCATTATATAATAGTCTGATTGAGTTCATTAGCTATACAGGTTGTGCATGGTCATGGATAACGAAGAGGAAGAGAAATTTTTCCAAAAAATAAAAAAAGGCCATAGAATGCGCTTCATCGACGACGAAGCATTTTAAACATTTCAGCCAGCTGATTATGAATGTTAGAAAACCCGGCTGCCACCCTTTCCTCCATGTCAGAAAAACCGATAGCCACCCTTTCATCCAAATGTTCAATCTGAACAGACTGATCAAACACTGCATTTTCAACTGCTCTTAGCCGCTTTTCAATGGAATCTGCCTCTGCATCGTCATCTTGGGCTTGCTCCATTTGAGGACGTCGATGCAGATGTGTATCAGACATTGCAAGAAATCTGCCATCTATTTTCTGTCGTTTAGCAACAGACACTTCATGGGTGTACGCTTGGCAACCTTCTTCGATCATCAATTTACAAATCATTGCACCAAACGGAAGAGTGAGTTTTCGTGGTTCATGGTAAATGCGCAGCATTGACTCAAGTATCGTAAGTGGAATATCAACAGAGGTGCATGTGCCTAACAAGTAGAGAAGCAAAGCTTGATTATAGAGAAGATCAGATGAATGGCTTCTAGGCTCAATATTATTGCATACAAATGTGTTGAGCATCCGGTAATCAATGGTTAGACCTCCTATCTTCATAGGAGTTCTCCATTCAGTGGGTTCATCACAGAGAACAGCAACCACCTCATTCGGTTCTACGAGAGTCATATGAGAATCAATTAATGGATAGGAACTCGGAGCAGGTCTCCCAAGATTGAGTAAAGTAGCAATCTTATTTGCATCCAGTTTTAGTGTCTTTCCCCGAACATAGGTTTTGAAGCCATTACTTGTAACATCATATATGTTGCAGTAAAACTCCCGCACCCAGTCCTCAAAGCATTCATCATTCAAATCCATTAGAATCATGCACCGGTTGAGATTAAGCCAGTGCAAAAACCTTGTACTGGTGAGGTCACGATGCACAACTAGCCTCTCAAATATGACTGTGCGGTTGATGAAACTTGATTTGAAACGTGCAGCACACTCCGCATCCCTAAACCGTTCGGTATTAAAATGAGAGGAAGACCCCGCTGGTCGCTTTCCTTTGTAGGTTTTAGGAGGCATGCTGTACCATAGAGTCATAGAGACAAATAAAAAAAAAAAAAAAATTAGGTGTAAGATTTCTCTCATACTATTCAACAAACAATTATTGCTGAAGATTTCTCTCAAACAATTCAACAATACTTAGTGTGCAAACAAAGTTTATATCCAACATTCATGACTTCACATAATCCTAAAGTTTAAACATCATATAGGGTGTTAAAACATAACATATAACAGGGTATATCTATTAACAGCATATGCATATGCATTTAATACTCGTGACATCAGATGATGATGACAGCCACTTAAAATTCCTGGATTTCACTGAATCTTCTGACTGCTGATTGGCTGTTATATTTTCTAAATTTCTGCACCATCTTAGTTCCCATTTCTACCTCAGATTTTGAAAGTATTTTTTTCTCAGTAGCAATCTGAATGCATGGATATGTAGTCTTTTGCATGGTTCCTTGACATGATACAAAAAATGCATTCATTTCAGCATTAATTGTGTGGCCCTACTTGCAATCTTGTATCCCGTATGATGTAATTTAGCAAATACTACTTCCATTACTTCCCCAATTGTCATTTCATACTGACACCCTTTTATTTGCTCTATTTCGTTGTTATCTTCCATTAAGCATATAGAGTTGAAGCATCAATACCAGAAAGTCTAAGATGCTGTAGGACTCAAAGTACTATCCATTGACTACTATATCCAATGCAACAGAGCCAACCAAAACTACAAAGTGGGAGCAATTGAACAAGAGAGTATACACCAATGCAGTTGAGAAAGCTGTTAAAACATGAACAGCATTAAATTTGATGACTACATAACCATGTGTGTAAATTACTTTGATTCAGTTCCCCATCATTGTCAATGGTCCTCATTATGGGCTTATGTGAGCTCAAGATGCCTACACCAAGTAGAGACCTTCTCTACCCTTTGACTGTGTTGAGCTAGACAGGCAAGTCTAGTTGGGGAGTAAAGATCTGTAAATATTCAGCTTTCCACAGCCACTTATTTTAGTGATGCATCTTTATCCAAATTAAGATGCAATTAATTTATTAAAAAAAGCTTTCAAGTGGTATTCATATTAATGTTTGCAAAACACAAGGATTCAATTTAGAGAATGGAATGAAGATGGGTTTAAAACGTTAAGACATAATTAAAGCATTTAAAAATGGGTTCAATAAAATATCAAATAATGCCATTCAAGATAGAGATTCTTTGGGCATATTTTTTGTCTTCTTTTGTGTTTATTTAATCATTGGTCTTTTTATTGTTTTCTAGGATTTTAGGTGATAATTTGGATGGAGAATTGGCAGAGCAGCCAATTGAGCAAAAAAATTTGTTTTCCCGAAGTCAAAGTCAGATTCCAGTCAGAATTGCGCTCCTGTGGTATTTTGGCTATAACTTGGGTTACCGACATCAAAATTTGGTGATCTTGGACTCTTCGGAAATCTAACAGAGAGGGCTACAACTTTTATGAAGAGTCCAAAGCCCAGTTCGGAAGATTTGGAAGTCGAAATGGGACTAATATACATAAGTCGGAATCTGTCCAGAAGTTTTCCAGCAGACAGGGCTTGTTCGGTTCAGAGTTCATATCTTGGGCTATAAGAGTCGAATTGATGCAAGGCCAGTTGCGTATGAAAGATAAAATACGGCCCTACAATTCTTATGAAGACACCAGCTCAAGATAAGGTCGTTTTGATGGTTAGAATCGTGGTTGAACAGGCTGGCAGATTTCTTAAACAGAACATGCTGGAAGAAATGTAAGACGATCCATGTACAGCCAAAAATAAGAGGACCTTAAAAGAGACCATGTGCCAACTGTTCCACCGTTTAAATTGGAAGTTTATATTCTAAAATGCCAAACAACAGCTTTGAACAAGTGCAAAACCCCAAATCTACAACTTCAAAAACCACAAATCAGAAATGCAGGGGAGAAGAACCAGTACCTACAAGACTGAAATTGATAAATAAATAAAAAACCAAGTCTTCTCTCCCAGAATCCAGCTGCTCAGATCTCATAACCAAGCTCCAAAGAATCTCCTTCCCATTCTACGTAAGAAACCCACCATTAAACCCAGCATATCCTCCCCAAAAACCCATCACACACATAACTAGTGGCCTCGATCCAGAAACAAACCCAGTAGCAGAACCAAAACCAGCCTCGGAAACCAGAGCAGACGCGGGCAGGGAAGAAAAGGGGGGTTTTGGTTTCTGGTTTTTGGGTCAACAGCAGATGGTGTGATTGGCTTGAGAGAGTTCGCTTGGGAGAGATGGGAGAGAACGTCTGGCACATGGATCGCCTGGAAGAGAACGTCTGGCACAGGGAAAGATCAGAACCTGGCTTTGGCATGAGACTCTTGCTAGCCAAAGGGGGGGAGAGCAGCAGTGAAAGCTGTGAAAATACCCTAGCAAAAGGGTGTTAAATTGGTGAATTATTGGGACGAAAATGCCCCTGGACGAAATTGACCCAGACTCTCGCTAGTGCGAGATACATTTTGAAGAGGTATCGCTATTGCGAGACCTCGCTGGCGCGAGGCAGGAGCGAGACCTCGCTAGCGCGCGATGTAGAGCGAGACCTCGCTAGCGCAAGGCAGGGTCCCGCTATTGCGAGACCCCTCTCTGTTTGCCATTGTCAACCATTGTCCATTCTGTGGAAAATTAGTCAGATTACTTTTACAGGCAAGTTACAAACGAGTTAGGGCAAATTTATATTAGACTCAATAAAATCAGTCACATTACTTATTTAATTAGTAATTACTTTTACAAGCAAATTACTCCAATTTATATTAAATAGAGGAAAAAACTTGGAGATGGAGAATGTCAAGAATATTTAGTATGTTGGAATATTATCTTGAAAGCTTTATTCAAATAACTTTTGAAGTCATATATAATTTAAAAAATGAATTCAGTTAGAGAAAATGGTAGAAGATCTAGACCATTTCGCTTAGAAATTCTCCAATAAAAATCAAGATAAATTCAAAATGAGAAATTAACCCCCTAAAAAATTAATTAAAAAAAAGAAAGAAACACCTCAAATTTACTAAAGAAAGGTCATTATTTAATTAAAAAACATTTAATAGAAAGTCAATTAGGACAACTTATACTTATATTTTTCCTTTACCTTTTTTTTAAAAAAAAGAAAAAAAAAAGATGATGAAAGTTTTTTTCAAAAGCAACAAATAGGAAACCTTACAAGCCCATTCTCATTACAATTAGGACAATTTACAAACCCATCTCCATCTTCCTCAAAAAGTTTACTACACACCACAAACTTCACGTCCCCACACCCCCACAAGCAACCCCACCACCTTCCAACAAACAATCTGCCACATATATCCCATAGTAATTATGCCCACATCAGGTGTATTTATTTAGAGTTTAATGATCGAAATTTACCACAATTGTGAATTCAACATGAGTAACATTCTTAGTGTTTTAATGTGGGAAAACATTCTCCCAAATATATTGCAGAAATGCCATGCTATCATGGGATAATCCCATGATATCATGGCTTTTCAAATTCAATATTAAGGGCTGGCTAAATTTCTGTAAGTACATATGAATAGTGATATCAAGTTTAAATTTAATTAGGGATCAATAATGATAAAGTTTATTAAATTGATACTTGACAACAAATATATCATTCTTAATGTTTTAATATTAGAACAACATTTTCTAATACATTGCAGAAATCCAATGATATCATGGGATTATCCCATGATATCATGGCTTTTCAGTTTTTATATTATGAACTGTTCAAAACCTTTTGAGTACACATGAATTTTTTTTTTGAGATCAATAATGATAGAGCGTGTTTAAATTGATACTTGACCACAAATGGGAAGGCCACATGAGTCTCAAATTCATTAATGTTTTAATGTTAGACCAACATTTTAAGCAAATCCATTACAGAAATCCCATGATATCATGGGAGTATCCCATGATATCATGGCATTTCAGTTTCTATATTAACAACTGTCAAAATCTTTTGAGTACACATGAATTTTTTTTTGGAGATCAATAATGATAGAGTGTGTTAAATTGATACTTGACCACAAATGGGAAGGCCACACGAGTCTCAAATTCATTAATGTTTTAATGTTAGACCAACATTTTAAGCAAATCCATTACAGAAATCCCATGATATCATGGGATTATCCCATGATATCATGGCATTTCAGTTTCTATATTAACAACTGTCAAAATCTTTTGAGTACACATGAATTTTTTTTTGGAGATCAATAATGATAGAGCGTGTTAAATTGATACTTGACCACAAATGAGAAGGCCACATGAGTGTCGTACTTAATGTTTTAATGTTGGAAATTCAAATGGTCAGGAAATACATTGCAGAAATGCCATGCTATCATGGGATTATCCCATGGATTCATGGCTTCTCAATTTCTGGTTTCTATATTACAGTCTGTATCAGTTATGTAAGTACATATAAACAAAGTTTATAGATCAACAATGAGTTCGGTTGTTAAATTGACACCATACCAATTCAATTGACATGTGTCACATATCCACCTACAAATACACTGGGTTCCATTTACATCGCCAAAAATAAGTCATTCACAAAACACAAAATTCAGTGCCCTTGAAAAAACCGATGCTGATGTGTTGCCATTTGATGTAGATACATGTCGTGTACGACTTTCGCTCTATAATACCACATGTCATCTTGGCTGAAATTCATAGACCGGCCTGTGACAATGTGCTCCACATACGCCAACATGAAAAACCCACAATCATGGCTGCACCCGTCAATTGAAAGTTATTACATTTTTTTGCAATAATAATGAAATCAACAATATTATCAATAAATGCTTGCTCACCCATTGACTTGTTCTGGAAGGTTCGGTATCCTCACTAACCTCCAAGTTAAGGGATTGGGCCAACCACCATCACGAAGCTGGGTTGCAACAAAATTGGTCTGAAAAAGAACATGGCTTACAATTAGTTCATAACAAATGTGTGCTTGGATCTTAGATGAAACTGATGATATCGGTACTTACAAAGAGTTCTAGAAACTGAACGTAGACAACACTATTTATACTGTTGTAGTATTCCCATCTTCCTACTTTGACGTTTCCCACCAAGAGGTGAAAATGATTGTCTGTACACATCGGGAATATCAGCCAATAGCGAGAGATGAAGCTGTAATGGTATCTTCTCTCTGGGGATCCAAACGAGATATGGTAGGCATCCGGATGTGTCTTCGGATCTCTGTACCATTCCTGTGGAAACAATGAACGGTGGATTGAATAACTGTGTGACTATCCTTAATTTTGTGAAAGCAAAAAAATTAGGCTGGTGGGAGGCTTTAATATGAGCATACCGCAAGGCTAGCATGGAAAAAGTGAGCACCCCGCACCCTAGTAGCCAGAATTTCTAACCAATAATCCACGGCCTGCAAAATTGGTCCGTTTTGGTAAGAACACACAATTCCAGATCAAATATTTGTTACGCACACAAGCAAGTTACTGAAACCAATTATCCATTGTATGTTGTCTGTACTAACCTTGGTATCCAGCCATTCATTACGTAGGAGTTCACGCATTTTGGCAGCAGGGATAACCGTGCAGAATTTGGCTAACGAGGGATCACTGCAATATTGGAACTTATTCAATTGATAACTGATAATTGCATACGACTTATCTACTAGAGTTGTCAGTAGAAGTAACTTACTTCGCTTTATATTCATTCCAAAAAATATCAAGTAAGGCGGCCTCCTCAACTGTAAGACTGTACTCAGCACTGCGGGCACCATAAGTTGTCACTTGGTAAGGCTGAAACCGCACAGGCAGCGTATTCTTCAGGTATCGGGCTTTGATCCTTATTATCTTGGAGGGGAGAGACTCGCCTGGGGATAGTTCTACAACAGATCCCTGTGTTAAGACTGGCCGTGGAGGGGTGAGAAAACCACTTGGACTAGATAGGATATCCTCAACAGGTTGGGAGGATATGCTATCTACATGAATTGGACTTGGTGGGATGTGATGTGGAGGCATTTGTAATGGAACATCACTGGGTGTCAGTTGACTGATGATATTGTCCGATGTTTTTGGTCTCTGTAATGCATATAAACATTTATTCAATCAAAACCACATAAACATTAATAATTGAGAAAGAGATTAACAACAAATAAGTATGTGCCACGTACCTTCCTCTCCTCCTCGTCTGAGCTGGAGCTAATGCAATCTTGCATCTTAAATTCCTTAAATTTGGAAGCACATGCTGATTTAAATCGCATGATCTTACGACCTATTCTATCCAAGAATTCATCAATTTTTTGTTCCTTATCCGGTTGCTTCTTCATATCTTCAACTCCTAACAGTAAATGGGAAGCAAAATCACCAATCTCCATCATAGTTGAGTCGGAAAAATCTGTTTGTGGATGCGAATGAGAGGGACCTGGATCTTGTTGTGTGTTATTATGCTCTTGCTCAAGGTCAGGGTTAGTGGCGCCTTCCACAACTTCAAATCGTCCGATTCTCAATCTGGTGATACCCCGATACCACTCAAAGTACTCATCGGTGTGACGGTTGCTATCAACCTCAACTTCCCCTTCAAGCACCGATTTCTCTCTATCATCCCACTCTTTAATTCCTTCTTTCATTTTCTTTGAATAGTCTACGGGGGCTTTCAGGACCCTATCATCCCTATTGAATGCAGGATAGAAGGGAGGGGGAACTATCTGTTGAAGGCCAAATTGCTTCATCACGCGACTGCTATTGTGGCGTTCAACAATCCAGTAGCAGACCAACACAGTCTGTGAGCTAAATACATCCATTTCATGTTCATCAACTATCTTCGCCAATTCCTCTTTAAAACCAACATATGGCCGCTAATTGAACTGCATTTATTAAATAAAATGTCAAGTACATTTATCTATAGTAAAATGTAGTACCATATGTTATTATCCCATAAATAAATATTATATGTGAGTGCTTACATTATCTGAATGTTGGTTGTCAAGTTGTTTACGAACAACTTCCACCGTGGAGAAGGTTTTGTGGCTCTTCAAGCGCCGGGACCACATCAGGCTTAGGGGGAACTCGAAGTGATCATCCCATTGTTGGGCTGATTTAATTTCTCGCCCGATTGACATGCGAGATATGGCCCAAATCTGTTTCAAATAATTATTAGGCATTGTTAGAATATTATGGAATAAAATTAGGCAATTCTTAGCACCAGTGTTTACAAATGGGTAAGCGAATTTACTTGCAAGAGCTGAACAGGCCCGCCTAAGGTCTTCTGGTGGTCGGTAGGCCTCTTAGAACCTTTATGCTTGCCGGTTGATTTGGCGATTGTTCTTCTTGATAACTGTCGGTAGAAGTTCGCCAAGCAGGCTGGGCCCCAAGCAAATTTTTTAAACTCCCTGAAAAGCTCCAAAATCCATGCGCCCCCCATCGACCCAGAGGTATTTGTAAAAATTTGGCCCGCAACCAAACAAAAAAGATATGCCCTTGTAGCCATTATTTGTTGATTCTTCGAAGCTTTCTTTGTAAGTTTGCTAAAAATTTTCACCAGCCAAGTCAATTTTAGGTCACAGCCATTGCAATCCCTGCCTTCTTGAGGTTGTTTACCCAACAACTCTAAACAAACTTCACTAACTGAGGTAGGGCTACAGAATGTACGTCCTGTGACTACTGTCCCATTTATGGGTAGCCCATATATGTAAGCAACGTCTTCAAGAGTGATCGTTGCTTCTCCACTTGCCAAATGGAAAGTGTTTGTCTCAGGCCTCCATCTCTCTACTAATGCAGAAATAAGTGCATGGTCAATCGTGATTTTTTACAACTTAGAAAGGTGATGGAGGCCTGTTTCTTGAATGAATGCTTCTTGGGTCTCATTCAAGGACCACTTATCTTGTAGTATGGTTGCTGGCTTACAAACGACAGGTCCCACATCCTGTATCAGAATAATTAATGCAAATATATCATGTACAGTTATATGGGAACTTAAACAAAATGTATTCTTGTATACATAAAATTCAACAGACCCTCCCACTCCATATAACTTCAGAAATATGGTAATCTTGGTCTTCTAGAATGCTTCTGTCAAGTGGACCAGGGTTGAGGTCCGCCATCTATAATAAAATAAAATCCATCAATACAAGTGTGTACACCAAATGAGAGATAAATTTCAATATGTATGTACAAATTAATGCCACTCCATATGTCAGTCCAAAGGCCATTTGTTCTAGTTATAGTCCACTTTGGATATATCTGGGAGTGTGTACTGTCATATGCCACATAAAATCAGTTTAGAAATAAAATTCAATATAGTCCTTGGAATTGAATCATGGTATATTGAGTTCTACCATGACACATTGATGAGACATGAAATTCCATATAGAGAGGATAGGTAACCATGACTTATCATCCATGTCGATTATAGCTACCAAACTGGTATACACACTTAGAATTGACGGTAAGAGAAATTTTTATGGTGGAATAAATTTTAATGAATGTAAATTTAAGTTCTTTTGAATGGTAGAAAAGTTGCACTGCAATTAAAAAAATTACTAGAATCTAAAGAGTGATCTTTTATTTCTTCCTTCTATTGTTACGCATAGAGTGTGCTATGATATGAAAGTTACAGAAGCATTGGCAAAGTTAAAATAGGAAACTTCCATAAAATTGGGTGAGGCCATATTGAGCCTTCAGAACATGGATGCACAGTTACAAAAGAGAACATAGATGCAAAGTTACAAATGAGAAGCTGAAGCAATACACTACATTGCAATACTTCCTAGCTGATAGCAGAAAGTTTTGTTATACCTTAAATGTCAACCCAAGGAATGGGTACATTGTAAGAATAACCTTTTTACAAATGTAAATCACATTTACGTGGAGATGCATAAAATAAGAATGACCCTTAAAGTATTTCATAATCCTTAATAACCAAGAATTAAAACGTCTTAAAAGATCCTGACTTTTTCCACAAGCATCCACACCACTGATCAAGACAAAGAAAAGGGCTAACTATTAACTACTGCAATTTCTCCCACAGTTGGCACCAACACACCAACTACCAGCACCCAACAGAACCCAGTTGATTAAAAAATGAATTAGAAAAGGCATATACATTAGAATACAGGAGACCAATGGGCCAGCTGGTGAGGGATACAATCGAAGCTGCTGGTGACGTGGATTGCACTTAGGAGAGAAGAGACAAAAAGAAGATGGAACAAGACACTGAACCTTTTTGTTTCCAGGATTGGGTTTCTCCCCAATGATAGGCTCCTTTACACAGAAAGGGTTTGTGTAAAGGGTTTGTCTGCATTGATCAAAACAAAGCAAACATTTTCCAGTTAATCAAACAAAAGCAGACATCACCATCAAATAAAAAAGAAGTCATGTATATTTTCATCTTCCAGAATCAAACGAACACATTTTAATAGAAAACCCATCTTTGACATCATCCAAGAGTTTGAATCCATCTCTCTCTCATCCAAAACACAATGAGAAAACCTTTTTTACACACCCAACCCAGAAGAAAGCAAAAAGGAAAAAGAACCCAATGTCTGACATAGTTCAGAAAAAAAAACCTCGTAGAAAAAGAACAATGGATTTTATGTTTGTTGATGATGAGAGAGATATCTGTAATGTAATGTATTGAAAAAGACTAAAGGAAAAGGAACCCAGTCCCTGAAATATCTCTGAAATTATCAATAAACATGAAACTCATTTCCAAAAATCAACACAAAAGAGGAAATATCTCTCAAATTATCAATAAATATAAAACCCATTTCCCAAACATCAACACAAAAGAGGAAAACTACAAGAAAACGAATCCTATTACAGAAACAGAAATTTTACATTAATAAGTCATTCGTGCCTCCTTTCTCTGATAGATGAAGAGAGAAATTATTGCTTCGTGCTGTAGGCGAGAAGGAAAGAAGACGAACAGAATGCTTCGTGCTGTAGGCGAGAAGGAAAGAAGACGAACAGAGTGCTTGCAGAAGCAGGGGTTTCACTGTTACAGGTGAAAAATTCGAAATGGGTGAAATGGAAAGGTGAAAAGTGAAAGAACTTTATGCGTATGGTTTTCGTTTTCTTTTAGGTATTGAGTTTTTGACTTTTTACATTGGGATCCCATGATAGCATGGGATCTGGGCAAAAACGGAAGAAAAAAAGGGGGACCCAGAGTCAAACGACTCTGCTGACAATATCCTATCCCCAGTCATGATTTTGGGATAAAATTCTTTAAGAGGGGCAAATATGTCAAATCCCCTTAAAACACAATAGATCTACTTTACCACAAAGGCACAAACGTACTTTATACATGCTATTACCACACCCACTACCAAACACAATAATCAGTCTAGAAAGAATGAAATGAACAACCCTCAACTCTTCTGTATAGAAGAAGAGGGACAGAACCAATGGAACCCCAACAAATATGGTAACTAAAAGGTCACTGAGAACTATTATTGCAGACTATGCAAGCACACATCTTACGAGCAAATGACTTGTTCTTCTTCTTTGTGGGTGGTGACAATGCTGGGGATGAGGTGACCACGACGACCTCAGATTCATCTGCACCGTTCTTTCTACAATTCTCACATGCTTCTAAGAAAGTCTTGAATGCATCATCTACGTACTTCACAGCATCCCCAACAGTCATGTTCTCCACTAGCTTTTCTGGGTAAATGTCCTTCCTGTGATCCCCATTCAATACAGCTGCCATCTGCACCAGCTCCTCTTGAAATTCACTCAGTTTCTTTTCTTCCTTTGCTTCACTCTCTCGCAGTTTTTTTGGGTCCGATAAAGTAACTGCACATGTATTATTTTCAGTAAAAGAGCTGAATTGGTATACTATGTGGAATGTGGTAACAGGGTTGCAACCTTCTCAAAGGCCCAGCTGATTTAATTACTGTTTTAGGCCCACATACAAGGCCTATGTAGTTATATACTGATGAGAGGGGGAGTGATTATAATTCATAACGAACGGTGCTGATTTAGTTTTGAGTTCTTACCTGGGCAATCTGTTCTTGGGCTTTCGAGTGTCACGACAGATTCGAACGTGCCGGCCCATGCATCGCGCTTAGTCAGGAAGTCCTTCAAATTAAAGATCTTCTTTACAGTTGCAGGAATAGAAGAATGCTCAAATTCTGATGTTGGATATGGCCCATTAGGTCCATGTACCACTGCATTGACATCCCCATTAAGTTATAAACATTAGACCAATGTGAAGAATTGACATGCCAGTTGCCACTATGTACTACTGAGGGGACAAATTGAGTCGGGCCAAGCTTAAACCCGTGTAACCGTATCCAATCAATAGTAAAGTTCAGGTCCACCTCAGGCATAGATTTAACAACCTGTATGGAATTCAGGTTGAGTGGGCGCTTGGCCAATACTCAATTCAGACCACCCGATTTTCGAACCTACTCTTGACCCACCTGTGCCGCGCTTGATCCATGGAGAGATCATGATGGCTGGGACCCGAACACCGAGTCGGTCGAACCGAAAGTTATATGGCTCGGGACCAACAATGCCATCTGGGCTAGGGACCCCAGAGACAGGAGTGGGCACATGGTCATAGAAGCCACCATGCTCGTCATAGGTGATTATGAAGAGGATTTCATTCCATTGAGGGCTAGCTCTGAGTGCCTCATAGACCTGCTTTACGAATTTCTGGCCTTCAGACACATCGTGTGATGGATGGTCATCGTTACCAGGCAAGATCTTTAGGTCGAAATATCGTTGCTCGATCACCACATAGTTTGGAAGCTTACCCTCTTTGCAGTGCCTCTTGAAACTCAAATCAAACTGATGAAATTTCCCTATGTACTTTAACTTCCTGAGGTTCCTGTAAATGGAAAGAAACCACTCAATCAGGGTTAGAAAACGGTGGAACAGATTGGATCAACATGGTCCATCCATTGCCCTGTGGTGATCTTGACTGTTCATCATGAAGTAGGTTTTGCAACCTATGGATGGTGCTGGGTCGAGGGTTGGAAATGTGTATCCGATTATCAAAGTAAATGAAGTCTTTCTTCTGAATAAAACAGATGTGGAACCTAGTTTTGGATTTTTGAGAAATTTGGATTTGGATCCGATTCCCTGCATATAGATTTGATATATTTTTACTTGAAACCAATGAAGATGAAGGACTATTACTTTCGGTCAGTAAAAGGCAAAAATATATATATATATATATATATAGATTTTATCATATGTCAATTAATAGTCATGCTTGTATATTTTAAAATAATATATTTTGATGCTGTTTTCATTTAATTAAACTAATGCACTCTATATATAAAAATATATGGATCTAGATCCAAAACTGAATTAGATTTTTTTTTTAATTTTAAGTTGACGCTAGATCTTAATATAAGACATAAAAAAAAACAAATTAGGAATGGATTTTTACTGTACGGCTGCTCTCAGATCTTACACTTGCTCATGAATAGTCAAAGTTTTAATATTTCTCATAAATCTATTTGTACGTAAAAGGGCAAAAAAAAATAATGATCTTACTTTAACACGAGAAAAATAATGATCTTACTTTTAAATTGTACTATATCATAGGGTTGTATGATATCACATCTACAGCCCAATGTCATGGCCACAATTTCCCCTTTCCGCCCAAAATGAAAACCCACATTCACTGCAGAACCCTATTTTCTCTGCATCATGTTTTCTTGCTCCAGAGACCTGACCTAGAGCTCTAACATTATCATTTCCTATCATTCAAATTCATCCATCAAAGTTGTTACAAGAGGTACGTGGTCCCTCTCCTCTTTGAGAAAATAAAAATGAGTTTTATGTGGCATAGAAGAGCCTATTTCTGGATTCTTTTCATGGATATGAACGAAAAAGATGGCCATTGTCAAAAGTTGTTTTTACTTCTTCAGTAGAAAGCAATAATGTTGAAGTGACAAAAAAGAAGAAGATTTTTTTAGATATCTTAAAATCACAAGGCACATTCATCCTTTCTATAGTGTTGTTTTATGTACGAATAATTCCGTAAGAAATATTTAAACTTGAATAGTTAGTAGGCAAATATCAAATTTTAGGACATCCCTAATATCAAAATCCCAATCCGGAATGATTGGGATGTCAAAGGGCCATGTGATTCTACTTTGTCTAGATTACATTTTGGTCGGAGATCCCAATCCCTCGTACCATTCTTTGTCGAGCATATGACATGAGAGGTCCCACCAGAAAACAAAGTAAGATGCAATTGGTCTATTCAAGTAGGTTTTTGGATAAACATTTCGTTCCTTGCTTATGGACTAAGCAAGAACTGTTGGGTTATGGTGATTCCAAACGGCAGGACCTACCCTTCCAACCAACTGTTGAGTATGATTATAGTCATCACATGTTGAGTATGATTATAGTCATCACATGACTTTAATTATAACTCTCCGAAGGTACACATCTGGGGGGCTAGGAGTAAGGACTGTCCCTGTTTTGTCCAAACAGGGATAACGAAACCATGTTTGAACCAATGAAGGGGTGTCATATGGAGGATATGCTTTTTTTTAGTGTTTGAAGTAGATAAGTTATCATCTGATTTGACATCTTTTTCCCATGTGTCACCCTCTCATTGGTCCAAACAGTGTGACACCCGAAGTCTCGAGTCCTATATTGACTATAGAGAGTAAAGTGAATGGAATTATGTGTAGAGCTTTCACCCTTACCTCTTGCATTACCTTCCATGAGGCCCGTTGATGGGTCAAAACCGTGAGGTCAGTGGTCTGAATAGGGGGTCCAGATTCAAAAACCAGGTGCTGATATGTCGCCTTCAATGATTCGACAAGAACTGATATTCAAAAGAAGAAATCCAACTCTTCCTACCCAAAAAAAAAAAGTCCAACTGTGTATCGAGTCTGAGTCATGACCGAGTTGTCATTTCATTTTTTTGAAAACTGATCTGTCGCCTTCAATGATTCAACAAGAACTGATATTCAAAAGAATAAATCCAACTCTTTCTACCCCCAAAAAAAAAAGTCCAACTGAGTATCGAGTTTGAGTCATGACCGAGTTGTCATTTCATTTTTTTGTGAACTGATCTGTCGCCTTCAATGATTCAACAAGAACTGATATTCAAAAGAATAAATCCAACTCTTTCTACCCAAAAACAAAAAGTCCAACTGAGTACCGAGTCTGAGTCATGACCGAGTTGTCATTTCATTTTTTTTGTAAAGCAAAGGCATGATCTGGTTGTCATAATTCAGAACTAAAACAGAAAAAGATAAAAAAAAAAAAAAGATGTGGTTTTTTATTAAATTAAACATAATTATTTAGTTCGGACCCGTGATCCACCAATGCTTCTCATAACCAGTCCATTGATTTGGTGGGCCACAACAATCAGCCCTTTTTTTAATAGAACACAATCAGGATTAATCAGGCTAGTAAAAAGCTAGAGCTGTAACTTAATTTGGTGCTGACTCACTAATTACAACAACAGCCTCATCTTATCCTCGCAAAAGTAGGTTTCTGTTATCCAACTCACACTTCCAAAACTAACCACAGCTCGGACTCACATCATTTACGGACCTACTCACTGAGTCAACTCCCCGAGTCCTCATTCATATCCAAAAACAAACCCAAGTATCTCTCTCTGTATCTCTATGTACGATAACCAGCTGGCTCACTCATGCTTTTGAAACCGACATTGTACATGTCATGATATATCAGTTCGTAACGGATATTTTCATATTTGTCGCTAGTAGTCCTTTCAGGAAGTTCGTTTTAATTGATTATATCGGTCATGGCCGAAACCGTTACGTACCGGGCGATACGCCGAGTTTCGGCCTAGTTTAGAAACGAAACTACTAAATGTATCTCACTCACCTGTAGAAAAGTGTTGCAGGAGGGTACTGATAGTAGATCCCAAACGAGAATCCTTCTTCGTCCAACGACTCGAATATCGTCTTCTGGGGAAACCCCTCGATCAATTTCTTCGTATCGTTGCTCGTAGCGCCATGAGATGTCGCCGAATGCACGAAAAGCCGGTTCGGCTGCGTCGAAGCCGGCATGGAAGCAAACCACCTGTCGCAAACGGCAAATTCAGACACCAGCTCCTTGTAAACGGGGACGGCATCAGGACGGAATCCGTTCATCACCGTCTCCGACATTCCTTTCTGGGTCTTCTCCGCCTGCTGAGCAAACCCATTCATTAACGGCGCCTTAGCGGAGGGGTTGACGGAGAATTCCACTCCAAACACCTGCTCGTAAATGGCCTGGATGGAGTGGCCCGGGTCGGGGTCGACGTACTCGGATCGATCTCCGAAGTAGATGAGATCCGATTTGGGGTTGGAGGTGGAGATGGGATTGGATTCGGTGCCGGTGACGCCATTGATTTCTGGGTTGAGGGATTTCATCCATCCGATGATGTGGTCGAAGGAGCGGTTTTCCTGGACCAAAACAACCACTGTTTTGATTGGGAATGTAGACATGGTTTTGGTTTTGGGTGGTGTTGGAAATGGGAGGGATGGTTTTGTTTTTAAAGGGGGTTTCGTAACGGGAGGAGGAAGAGAGACAGAGAGAGAGGCTTCAGAGAAGGATATTCTTGTGGAATAATGCTTGAGAGAGAGAGAGAGAGAGAGAGAGAGAGAGAGATCTAAGCTTAAGAAAAATTACTTTGGAGAGAGAGAGAGAGAGAGTTCTCTAAGCTGAAGAAATATTACTTTCTAGAGGATATTATGTTCACATGTAAGCTTAGATTCTTAAATGGATGATTATTTATGTTTTTTCATGGGGACCACTGACGAGATTATAGGAATAGATGGTTCCTCTAATAAGAAAAAGGATGCACTACATCATGGTTGTTGATTTTAGTTAAAGAAAAAACCGAATACCTTTCGTGATGCATATTGATTCTTGGTGATAATTAATGAGCGAGGTGATCCATCCATAGGTGGTGATGAAATCATTGCGTAATTATTTGAGTTAATCTAATTTTTGTTTGATCCAATCCATTCACATGTTATATAGTTGAGACGGTATCGAATTAATAACTTGGTAGTGGTGTTTTACATGTTCAGTTTTTTAATATATATCATAGTGGTTCAAGGGTGCGGTGAACTCGAACCAATTCATCCTTCGAATTAGTGACCGGTTAGATTAGTAGATTAGATTAAGCCAACATTGATTGCTATGAAGGAAGGGAAAAAAAAAAAAAAAAGACTTATGCTGTCTATATATCTATGTAGGGCGTAATAGAACAATTGGTCTTGAAAGGGACGGGCGGACCCACGTTATGGATACTTGGGGCAGTCGCCCCAGGTAAATTCTTGGACTTCCTTACAAGTGCCATGACCTTTGCATCGCTTGATGGTGTGATGCGGCTGATGCCGAATCCCGTCCCACCTCCTTGCACGTTGCCCCATATATCAAAGTCTTTTCCCACCACATGTCGACCTCCACTCATTATATTGCATAAAGCAATGGTAGGCAAAACCTTTTTTCATTCTTTCTTTAATTTGTTTTTTTCTAGACAATTTAAGAAGGCATCTTTCCGGTCATAACTTATGAAGCAGTGGCATGGAAAAAATGGAACCATAATATCAATAGCATGCATTTTAGATTAGTTTGGATGGGATAAAAATGTGAGAAAATGAAGGCACAGCTACTGAAGTGTTTCCATGTTTCATTATACTTTGTTATTATCTATATGTAGAGATTGGGTTCTGACTCCCATGGAGAAAGGGATTGAACAGTAGAAAAAAATTATGTTTAAAATCATGTCTTTCTTTCTACTTATCTATTATCTCTATGGGAATATCAAACTATTAACCCTTTGTGTTTTCTATGGTTAATGGGTTTATCTCATATTAACCTATTTTTATTTAATCTTTTTATCTATCCCTCTCTGTTTTTTTATTTTTATTTTGATGGGATTTATCTAACCATATTATCTACAGTTGGATTCTATTACCCCAATCAATGCACTAAAAAAAATTAAACTTATAGATTTTAAAATGAGAGATTTAGTTATCTAACCAGAGGTAGATTGTACTACGATAATATTGCTGATGGAGCTAAAGGAAATACCCAAAGACGTATTATTTTTGTATGATAATTTAAAGGGTTTCTTCTCAAGATAATCACGGTGAGATTATGAGAATGTTTTGATTATTGAAGGTCTTTATGCTCAGGAGCTGGGCTAAATCTAGGATTTGGGAATGCTTAATTCTTCGGCTGGGCTGAAATTAAGTGATAGAAAGTTTGAAACTTGATTCAAACAAGTACTGCTTGCCGTTTAGTGGCTGATTTGCCTCTACAAGTGATAGGACCTGAAATTGTGATAGAAAGCTAGCCCATCCAACCCGATTAACTAAAATGGGCGGGCTTGGACATGACATGTTTCGGGTGACCTGGGCTTGGGCCAACAGTTATGTCCCCATGGCAGGCTTCAGCCCGATATAGGAACATATTTCTAAAATTGGGCCAAGCCTGGACAGGCCTCAGCTTGGCCCCACCTGAGCCATGAACAACCCTAGGTTTCTCACACTCTTCTATTTGTGTTGCAGGGTCACAAAACAAATATCACTGATCTTTTAAAATATCATTATTGTTATAATCTCAAAATACCATGACCAAAAGCTAAATTTGTGATATATCATGAGATAAAGTAAAAATAGGGAACCTCTCGTTTTGGATTTTGAAGAATCACAACCTCTACTTTAATTAGTTAAGATCACTTTCACATTAGAGGAGATAAATTAGGCAATAGGTAGTTACAAAACCTATTGATTATTCAATGTGGAATCATACTCTCTCTTCTTTAATATTAGAGAGAGATAAGTGCGGAAATTATATAGTAATTAAGGTAACAAATCAACCTATACCCTTATCCTAATTAAGGCGAACTTCTTCGTATAAATACTGGCTAATTATTTCTTATTAAGAAATACTAATTTATCGACTACCAAATATTAATTATTCATATCTAACGTATCTAATTCTAAAATGTTTACACCACTTAAGCCTCACTAATTATCTATATAATTCTTTTCTATATTTTTATTTTTATTTTTTAAAATTAATATTATATTTTGTGCCATCTCCTGTACATCCCAATATTTTCTTTACACAAGAATTTTGAAGAACCAGATTTTTTTACAATCCTATACCTAAATTATAGGTATAAGATGATATTGCTTTGTGACTGATATTTCAATAATTTATTTTCATTGTTTTCTTTCCTTTTCTAATTTGAAAGAATCTCAAACATATTGTCAAAAAATGAAAATTTGTGAATATATACTTGCTTTAAAACCTTGATTTTAATGAGGCCCTTGTATTGTATTTGTATGCATGTTTGCCTATGAGTATTGCTGATTTTGACCCCAACTAAAATACTGTTGTTGCCTGCAACATAAAACACTAACACCCTTTCTTTAGAAAGAGGGTATGATGAAATGAGTTCTTGAAAGAGTAGTGCATGAGTTGGTTTCGTACTCGTAAACACGTTTTCTTCACTTTCTCTATAAATGTCTAGAGATTAGAATGTATATCCAACACTTGTATCTGTCATTTCAGGTTGATGCATGGGGTTTACCAAATGAGCAAAACCAGCCATGACGTGCCCCCTGAAGCTGTTGGATGTTGGATAGGGATAATAGAAACAGAGTACTTAAAGAGAAGGGGAAAAAAATTGACATGGGCCTATACGTGGTGCACAAGAAAACAACTTTGTATAGAAATTATGGAGATTATAGTGATGTGGAGGAGAAAGGAATGAAGGAAGCAAGCAGTTTTCAAGAGTCTACCCGTGGGGTACAATGCAAGATAACAGCTAGGATTGATTCGTTTGGTTCTAGGCATATGACAAGTGTGAGGTGTGTTATTCTTTGCCAGATCAATAACATGTAATCTAACTAACTTGTGAATGCAGGGCAACCAGATTTAAAGGAAGCTTTCAACAGTGGACATAGAAAAGGCTGCTTACGACCACGGAATTGCAACGTGAGCTGTGGAATGTGATTTGAGTAGATATTAGCAAGAGATAAGGGAAGCTCTTTTTGTGACACTTGCTTAATTATTAGATGTTTGAATCTAACAAAATAAATGTTACTCACACTTAAATTATTCATATGGATAAGAAACCCAGTAATGAGCTGGAGGTCCCGGCTTTGAATTGTTTGGAGCCTTACCCGATATACATTGCTAATAGGTGTTGTGCATGCGAAGTTTTACCAATGATCATTAACCGCAAGGAGGTCAGCATGCTCCTCTTTATAAAAATAAAAATAATGTTCTTAGATGTTTGAGTCTAACAGAATAGATGCTCTCCTCTTATATGGGTCTCACAAGGAAATTTATACGAAGACAATTAGGCCAAGAATCGTATTGATCACATTTAAAACACGGCCATTGACCCACCCTTTAATGAAGTAAAACTTGATGCAAAACAAAAGTTATATTTAAGGGATTTTGACAGTACGGGTATAAAAGACAATGAATTTCTCAAAATGGTATTGACCAAAACTATATCCGAAATATAGTTATTGTACATGAGGTTCCAAATTATTTTTCCAATTCTACCTGTATTGTGCGATATCGCACAAACCGAGTGTGAAAATAATCGATTTTCCTTTTATATTTTCTTCCATTCCCATTTCTTAAAGCACTAAACTTCAATTTCTTCCTGCGACTTTTTTTTTGTTCATACTTCTTTCTTCATCGTTTAAGGAGGTTTTCAATAGGTTCCTCCGTTGCTTTTCCATTTATCCAAAAGTATCTTAAGGTTTCTCCACAACTCTTCTTCTCTTTTCTTTTTCATTTGGTCATTGTTCTGTTGTGATAACTTTACCATGAGGACAAGAATGGATCCACAATATCAATGCCTTGTAAAATTTTGCGGTTTATATACGCTTTTTGGCAACTGCTTCTCATGAATCATCTTTAAGTAAAGAAAAATGAAAGACTACTCTTTTTGGGAACCTTTTTTAATGATCGAGAAAGTAGCGGAGGGAAATATAAGTGGGAGATCGAACGGTTTGTGCGATATCGCACAAAATGGGTAGAATTGAAAAAAGAATTTGGGGTTCAATTTATACCCACATTTGGGATATAGTTTTGGTCAACACCATTTTGAGGAATTCATGATCTTTTATATCCCGTATGGTAAAATGAACTCTATAAGAGAATTATGAAAAAGATGAATGGTAAAGGACATGAGGTGAGGAGTGAATGATATAACGTGAAGATGTAGACAAGACCTTACCTTTTTCTTATGTATTGGATTACTAGGTTGATGGCTGGTAACTCATTTTTCATATTCTTTAGATTTTATGTCCCTAAAATGAAAGGTTATTTGATGCTCATTTTTAAAAATTCACTTTTAATCTTCTTTTTAATCACTCATGGTATGTAAAATATGTATTCAATGTCTATGTACTTTAAATGCAAACAAGAAGCCCTTACTACTTTTGTGATTTGGCTGGGTTTGGGCTGGACTATTGGGACTAAGTTGAGGCTTGTTAAAAATTGAGAATTCTACATCTAGGCTTTGGGTCATGCCAATTTAGGACTGAGTTGAGGCTTGATAAAGATTCAGAGGTCTACGTCTAGGCCCATGTCTGGCATAGAGTATAAATTCTAGGTCTAACTCACCTGATTAGGGATGGCATTTTTAACCCGCCCCGCCCCAACCCGGAGTGCCCGCCCTGAATCTTAGACGGGGTGGGGACGGGGCAAAAAAACATACCCCGAAGCCGAGGCAGGGCGAGGATGGGTCCGCCCCTTGCCCCGCCCCGTTACCCGGCCCCATGCCCCGCCCCGTTGACCCACCCCATGCCCTGCCCCATAACCCACCCCGAAATTAATAATCCTCTAAACAATATATATTTTATAGATTTCTTTTATAATAAATAAACATATTTATATGTAAATGTATATATTGATTTTATGTTGTTATTAAGGGTTAAGTAGATTGATTGAAGACTTTTTTTAAAGTTAAACATGTAATTGATTGAACCCTAGACATTATAAAAGCATATAATATGATCCCATTCCCTCTAATTCAAATTTAATGAAATTAAAGTTGTTAAAAATCTATCAAAGCTTATTTGACTTTAATCATATATAATGTAAAAATTGCGACATGATAAATCATATTAAATAAAACAAATATAATAGAATGATAGATCATGCTTTAAGCTTATAATAACATATATGATTAGAGATAGCAAGGTAAATTATAATTGGTATGATTTTAATCATACTAATAAAAATATAAATTATACTAATTTGATATAGCATTACAAGATATATCATGCTATACGCTTATAATAACTCATACGATTAGAAATAGTAAGGTAAATTATAGTTAGTAACTTAATATGATTCTAATCATACTAACAACACTATATATTATACTAATTTTAATTATATGTGTAATTAACCTCTTTATTAGTGAGTGGAGTTCAATACCAGAAATGAAGTGAAACCATGTATTGATGGAGTTCATGATATTTTAGAGAGATATTGTCTTTTTTATAAAAAAAGGTCTCAAAGAATAGATGATATTTTCAAGTGTATGTTAGTGGCCTTCAAGGGTTTAGAGAAAATCTTATAAGAATAAATCTCACTTTAAATAGGTAAAATTTCAGGAAAAAGAAAATTTATAATATTAATATTAGATAATTTAAAAAATTTTAAACAATCTAATAGTGCCCCACACTTATAAAATATTTATGCTGGGAGATCTTTTTATTCTATTTTGGGAAAAATGTCATGGTCCCTAGGAAGATTGATGTTTTGAGAAAGGCCTGAGTTTCGGGCAAATAAGTCAGCATGGTTGAGGGTTTTTTTTTTATTAATATTATTAAAGGCATGGAGACAACATAGATGAATCATTCATGTACTTTTTACCATATAAAATAAATGAATTTACCTTTTTCTTTGTAGTCAATCCAAAATTTAATTTATTTTGCCTTGAAAGAAAAATTATGAAGTTAAGAAAAATTTTCTTATTTGGGTCTTGATTTAGAATGGAGAAAAAGAATACATGTAGCCAACAATGTTACAGCTGGGAGCCTGGGACAAGGCTTTGATAATGAGGGTTTCAATATAGTATGTACTTTCAATATAGCCGGGCCCACTATAGGAGGTTCATGAATTCAGAGCTATACAATAAATAATGATTTAATATTCATATGAAAATACTTGAAGTTCATATATAAATTCTATTTTTTTAAAACAAAATTACTGGTATATGTTTTTAGAATTTTTTCTACATTTCAAGACTTTTATAAATTTGAATTGCAAATTGTGTAATTTTCCTTTTGGTGGGTGCTTATCATGTTTTCATCTTAAACAAGCAGGGCATATTATGATTGCACCCCTAATTCATGTGATAAAGATTTCGGAGCTTGTATTGAGAAACACAAGAAGAATTAATTAAGCCCAATCCCAATTGATGTCCAAAAAAATATTTCAGAATTTCAAAGGATTCTAGAATTTCCAAGCCATGAGTCCAATAGATATCCAAACAAAATGTTTGATCATCGAAATTATTATTTTTAAAATAAAGTTCCATTCATTTCACCAGACCAAAAGATTTCAAAATCCAAGAGATGGAAACGAGCTCAATGTAGCTTTAAGGTTTCCAATCAGATTCCTTAGTTGTCTACATTTAACATTTTCCTTTTAAATAAATGATAAATAATAAATAAGTCATAATATATATAGTAAGTAAGTGAAGTATGTATATGTGTGTAATAATCTTGAATATATTAATATATTTTAAATAAGGTAAAACATTACAAGAAATGAAGTTTGGTCTAGTGGTATGGCAAACCTCTAGTTGCTCCCCCACCCATGTTCTAATCCCAAGTCTTGCACATTTAAAATTTTTACAATTGCGGGGCGGGGCGGGGTACCCGCGGGACATGGCGGGGCGGGGACGGGGAATATAGATTACCCCGAAGGGCGGGGCAGGGCAAGTTTAGGGCGGGGGTGGGAAACCCCAATTCCGTCCCCGATCCGCCCCGTTGCCATCCCTACACCTGATAGCAAATGTAGAAAGCCCAAACTCACTAATAAAGGCACCCATGGTTAAAGACCACTGGAGCCTCATTACCGATCAAAGAACTAAACTTATACCATTAGGATACACTTTAAAAGTATATTTTCCTATATGGGGGATATTCTTATGCATCCTTCCCTCACCAAAACTTAATGGGGCCCACATAAGGACCCACTAATTGTGGGATTGCTGGGGGATGGAAAGTGACATCCTGGATGAGACCATATTTCAAATTTGGGGTCAATCCTATGCCTCTAACCCCTTCATCCATGGCCCACAAATTTAATGACTTTATATTAAAGGAAAAAAATTAACATTCGATCCGACGGTCCAATCCATTTGGATAGATAAAAATTCAATCGGTCTAGTGTACTTAAGGGGGTTCCATGTGTGTGGATGGTTCAGATGTGTTATGAAGTCAACCTTACTATGTTGTCTATCATCATAACATGGTGTGAGGGATGGATGCACATGAATATTTTCCTATATATAAAGTCATTAAATCTGTAGGCCACGGATGAAGAGGTTAGAGGCTTGGGATTGATGATTATGGAAGGCATGTTTTAGGAAAAAAAGCCCCCACCTAGTTGGGCCTACGGGAATGCATGATGATTATGTTAGTCTTTTGGATTGAAAGATCAATATAAGATCAACATATATGCAATATTTTGACTCCATAATGGAAAAAGTTGGATGAGAAAGTATAATCGGATCTAACCCTAAGAGGGCCTAAGACCACGATTTGCTCTTCGAGGTTGAGGATTCGAAGGGCCCCTGGCTTGCAGGATTAGTGTGGCCCAAACGGCTGGGAGAAAAGAAAAAAAAGTAGAATCGGGTGTTAAAAGGGAAAATTTCAAATATGGCCTTAAGTTTTTGCCTTATTTCAGAAAAGGACACAAGTTTTGAAACTTTTCAAATTAGTCCCTAAGCTTTCCAGTAAATTTTCAATTAAGGACATCCGACCATTTAAAAGGTATTTTCTGGTGACCTTTTCTCTTAGTATTTTAAAAATACCCAAATTACCCACCATTTAAAGCTATGTGACATGGTTTCGTTAGCCACTACATGCAGCCAATCACTGTAAAAATAATGAGTGTCCTTGATCACCGTGAGGATATCGGCGAGGGAAACGGAGAGAATATAGACGAAGTGAAAGAGAGTTTTATTACAATTTACAATGAAGGGTAATTTGGGTATTTAAAAAGAAAATAGGAAAAAAGCCGGCGAAAATAACTTTAAATAGATTGATGTTCTTAATTGAAAACTTCGTGAAAAACTTAGTGACTAATTTGCAAAGTTTTGAAACTTATGTTGTTTTTTAAAATAAGTCCGTAACCTAAAAAAGGACTGTTTTGAAATTCTCCCATCTAAAAATTCATACTTGATGCCGAAACACAGAAGAGCGACCCACTCAATACTTCGTTTCTTCCATCATCTCCGAGCTGCCGCTGCTGCTTCTTCTTCTTCGATGGATCCTCTTTCAAAGTCCTTCAATTCAAACAGACAACTTAAAGAAGAGTAAGATTTCTTCAAATCTCATCTATTTACATCGAATCTAAGAACTTCAAACCTCTCAAATTTCTCTTCAAATCTCCTCTCTGTTGCCTTTTCTTCTCAGATTCGTCAGCAACTTGATAGGATCTTCCATGCTCGAGATTGCTTCACTCTCCGCAATCGTACCTGTAAATCTCCCTAACTCCCTTTTACTTCTCCTTACACATCGAATTGCTTCTTTCTCACTCATCTTCTTTCTTTTGTTCAGGGTCTGTTTCTGCTTCGCCATTGGAACGTCTTCAATGTTGCAAATGGTATTCTTGATTTCTCATTTAACAACTGTTCTCTTTTTAAGTAAGTAGTTGAGGTTGTGAGATAATGTGGATTTTTTTGGTTCGAACTTATTGTGTTACATGTGAGCAGAAACCCTAGTGAGAAATTGTAATTCTGGGTGGGTGTTAGTTTTGCCATCATGTTGATCTTTTAGCTGTTCAAAGCTGGATTTTTTATGATCCCAGAAAGAGAAAGGTTTAGGTGTAGCTGTAGCTGTACTTGAGAAGTTTAGTGGGTAGGATCTTGAAGATGATGGTCTGATCTTCTCCGAAGCGCCTTACCTTATAGGAAGGATTAGGACTTATTATCTTCTTTTACACTGGGGAACTTGGGTCGTTCATATGGCAATTGGAAATCGGTGGTACACCTGCGTTCGGATAGTTTTGTAAGCTCCAAATAAGTTAATGACTGTTTGTATTAGAAAAAAATGGTTACAATCTGCAGAATGATTCAGTTTTCAGTCTGTGACATACAATCTGCACGAATTATTCAGTTTTCAGTGTGACATACAATCTGCACGAATTATTCAGTTTTCAGTGTGTTACATATTGGTGTGTGTCTGTGTTTTTCAAAATTCTCACTTTCACAAGTTCCTTTGAGATGGGTTGTTGAATTTCTTGTATGTAATTGATTCATTTAATTGCAAAGAAAGAATAGAGGAAGCTCTAATTAGGCTAAAATTAAAAAAATTAAAGGAAGGAAGGATCGAGGAAGGACTTTGGTTGTACTTCAGCAGGTTATCTAACTGTGGAAGCTGATTCACCTAATGTACATACTAGAGAATAGCGCAGAGTAATGGAGTAAAAGCAAACTCTTTTGCTGAAACATTGGGCTTGCCTAGTTGGTCAAAAGGCTATATTTCTTTTCCTGTCTAATGGGCCACAAATAAGATATTCTGATTTGTGAGACCGTTCAGAAAACTAATCAAGAAAGAATTGTTTCTTCTTCTAAAATGGCAGGGAGCTAAAGCTACATTTTCATCTCTTATGTGGGGTTGATGTCGTAGAGAGTTCTTGATAATATTGAAATTAGTTTGTTATTGATTAGAAGTCATTTGCTCTAATCAACAGTTTCCAAAACTAATGGAATTACTAATTGTGGCTCCAAAACTAATGGAATTGCTGATTGTTAATTGTGGCTCCAAAACTAATGGAATTGCTGATTGTGGCCATAAGACTGCAGAGAATACTTTTGATGTGCTTCACATTTAATTCTATGGGATCTTGTCGTATTCTTTCTGTGGAAGCCAACCTTCTAGTTATATATACAATGATGCCCAGATTTCTTTCTCCCACATGCATGTGAATAATGTCCAATGGATGAATTTCGCTGGCTTCCATTTCTCCTACCACTGAGTTCATGCATGGGAATATGCCCACTTCAGATATTCAATGGAAGCTGTGCTACACAAGATATTTTTAATATATTTATGTATTTCTAAGGTAGATATATATTTTTTTTTGCAGCAAAGAAGAATGATTATGTGAATTTCGGTTGTAAAGATTGGAGGAGTTTCACAGTTACACTTGCTGTGGACTTTGTTTCTGTTGTTCTTCCTATCCTTTTGATTTTCACAGTAAGTGTTCTTGATGTGAAGTTTTGAGGAACTAAGAGTTCCTTTCCAGCCATTTTATAGGCAGGTGCTGTAACTTGACACCATATTATCTGTGACAGTTTTTGAGGCTTTACATTGGTTACTCAATCTGGTCATGAGCAATTACATTTACTCATGCCAGGTTCTAGCAGAATGGGCTCATGAATGTGCAATTTGCCTTATGCTGCTCTTGCTGCTTATCATTTCAGCTAGAAGGTATGATGTTCAAGTTACAGATTCATTTTCTTAATTAGTTGGTATAACTATCTTAGAGTTTTAGATAAAATCTTATGTACCACATCTAGAATGCTCGGGAATGTCATATGAGCGAGTAAGTATACATAGTGCTGTGTTTTAACATGATGTTTTGAAGTTCTTTACTTCTTATTCAGATCTCTGCCATCTAGTTTCCATTGGAAAGAAGGGGTTCAACCCGTGTCTTCTCTTAGAACAAATATTTCATCATACCGGGTGTCCGTGGTATGCATTCTTTATCATTCTTACTTTTCAGTTGTTTTTTGACTATATCATTGCATTTGGTCCATTATGAGTATTTTCTTGTGATATAGATGATTGTAACATGCTTGTGCATCTTGGCGGTTGACTTCAAAATATACCCTAGAAGATATGCTAAGACTGAGACCTATGGTACTGGTCTGGTAAGCCAATTTAGCCTAAATCTTAACTTCTTGTTATTGATTTTTAACTATCCTTATCATTATTGTTGGCTTCATAACCAGTGTCATTGTCAAATCCTTATCCCTTATGTTGGTATCTGGATTTTAATTATATCATAGAAAGTTTCTGCCACATTCTAATTTATTTCATTCATCATGATAACTACTTCTTTTATGCTTATGGTGAATAAATATGTCTAAGCACGTTCACTATTCAGTCATGGACAGTTGAACAACACCTATTTCTCCTCATAAGTATCACTGATTCACTCAATGAGCATGCCAGAGGATGAGGATACTGTGCTGCAACATGATTGCCCTCTTCAGTCGGACCACCAATCAAAAGGAGATGAAATTATGAAAGACTAGTGGAAAGTGCTAAGAACCTTCTCTTCATTATGCATTCATTTCTTTAATTGAATGGGAATACACATTGATAAATCTATCTTAATGGTTTCTTAGAAACCACCCTCCCAGACTAGACTTTATCTGGTTTTGATTAGAACTCTAAAATGTTCTTTTGTTTATTTCTATCAAAGCATTGCTTAACTTCTCATCACAAGTTGTGACCCTAAGCACATGTGTACCAGATCCTCAAAACCAAAAAATGAGATTCAGTTGTTGATGCTATTGAATTTTAAGCAAAATTGAGCTACCAGCGTAAGAATAATGCAATCTATGTTTCAGACTGTTATAACGCGAGGTACCAAACATATGATAATTAAATTTCATACCATGTAAAATTTGAAGGAAAAAAATGCAGCACTTTTCTTGTAGTCTGTGTTTCTTATTTACTTTGATGATTCAAGACTCCCATTGTGTGGAACACACTTAATGGTTTTCTCCCTTAATCTTGATTCATGCCAATTTAATATTTATGATTTTACTACCTTTGAACTAAACTTGCATTGTGAATTGGTCTTCTGTTTGCAAGTGTTATCTTATTATAAGTCCATTGTTGGTTACCTGTAGTGTGGAGTAAATCTTTAGATTGGTATGGAAGCTTGCTTCTTTTTTTTTTTTTTTTTTTTGTCCTTTTAATTTTAATTTTTTTTTTTTTATTACAGATGGATCTTGGTGTTGGCTCTTTTGTGCTGGCAAATGCATTAGTTTCCAGACAAGCACGTGGTATCACATCAAAGTGAGTAGTTTATCTTTTTTCTTCTTTGAACTGCTGATGCCGATTCTTGTTTTCTGTGAGTAGAATATTTGGTTTAATTTTGATATTATTTCCCTTATGGAGCGTACAACTAATGCTAGTAGTAGTGTTGAGCATGGCTATGCATAGGTCAAGACCATCCAATGTTTTACCAATGCTTTTCGGATGCAGCTAGAATACCAAGGTCACAAAATTTCACTATTTGGTTTGCTGCTAATTCCCAAGTGATGCAAACAAAGGCACTTTGTATTAGCAATCCGCTAGGGGAACTGTTCAGTGATAATACTCAGTAGTCCTTAACATTCAGCAATTTGAGAATCCTAGTCCTCAAAATCATTCAGCAATTTCAGGGTCAATGAACTCTCTTGACCCTGAAATCTTAGCAAAGGAAGTGTGAAAACAAATTTGGGAGAGAAATAGAGGAGGATGGAAAAGGAAAATCAAAAGAAACTCAAGATTACTTATGAAATGCGCTCCCTTCTTTCCCCAAACCAGAAATTTCATTTTTTGGAAGCAAGAGTACCACTCTCTAATAACTCATTTGTCATTATATGATCAAGTGCACAAATCATGTCTTCATATGACCTCTTTTTTAATTGAACTTCTAAAATTTATTTATTTATTTTTTGACAGAGAAGTGTTTCGATAAATGTAAAAGATCTTTCCTCATAGATGGTGTTATGATTTGACCGTCAGATGTATATCTCTCTCTCTAAATATATATATATATATATATTGTCTTTTCATAATGTTAATAAATGATTGATACCTTTCATAAGTAATTCCTATTTGGAATTCATATTGTTTTTTGGGATATGGTAATTGTAAATATTATTAACTTGATATGGTACACCATTGCTTCTGTAATTGTCAGTTCACAACCCTACCAGCACAAGGCCTTTTGTTTGCATGAATGTACTCTTTTACTATGTTATGAAATTGAATTTTTATATTTCCCTCTAGGAATTGGAAAGCTGCAATTCAGTCTATAAGTCCACTAATCTTGCTTGGACTTGGTCGCCTTATTTTCACAACAGGTGTTGATTACCAGGTTGGTGAACTGTTCCAAGTTCCTTTTGGTTTGAAACTCTAATAAATCTTTTCATTTATATACCTGTGTAAAATTGAAGTAGAAAACTGATACTCAAGCAGCACTGCATAAAGTTTCGTCAATTTGTGGATGTATAAATATTTTTTCATCGAGCATTATGATGCAGTTGTAACTTGTAATTTAGTTAGAACATTGATTTGCAAAATTTGCTTTGGGAAAATTAGGATTTAATCATGGTTCTTAACAGTACAGAATTCACAAGAGCATTTCAGTCTAACTTGGAGACGTGCAAAAAACTATGAATGTTTAATATGGATAATAAGAAGAAATGAATGCATGTCATGGAATTCAATTAAATACCATAGTCCATAATTACTAGAACTTTTCAGAAAACTAGCTTTGGAGAACAATTGATGCAATCGTAGATACGATCACAAGTGCCGGGGCAAAATAGGGTTCCCACGGGAACCATGACACGGTGAAGACACTCTCCAACGATAAACCCACACAGGGAATTCTATTAATCTCCGAATCTAATCTGAGATCATTGATCTCTACAATGCTCTATTTATAATAAAAGAAACTTAAACTCTAAGAAAACAATCCTAATCAAACTAGGAAACAAAAATAAGAATCCTATTCAAATTAGAAACTAATCCTAAATACAATCTTTACTAAAACTAAAACTAATCATAATTAGGATTTCATGGGTCCCACATGTGGCCACAATATATCTCACGTGCTGCTGCATCAACAATGTCTCAGGATCTTGACAGTAAGAGAATGTTGTTTTGTGACAATGGTGGTGCATGCTGTATTACTTTGACATGGTTTCTCTTTGTCTGTGAGTTATAAAAATTAGTCACTATAATACCATCAGAAGGTTCAATATAGCCTCTCTTTGTGAGTTAGTTTAAACTTTGTATAAACTGATACCAGTTTTGAGAAATTATGACTGTTAACTATAGTCTCTCTCTCTCTCTCTCCTCTGCACCTCAGGATAGTTAAAGTATAAGCATGTGGGTGGATAGGGTTAGGGTTATTTTTAGTTATCATATTCTTGTATTTTTACTGTGTTTTTAAAGGCATCCTTTTTCATTATGCTTTGTAGGTTCATGTGGGGGAATATGGTGTGCATTGGAATTTCTTTTTCACACTTGCAGCTGTATCATTCCTGACATCCATTGTTAATATTCATCCTAATTATTGTGGCATACTTGGTTCATCAATTCTTATAGGTATAAACCTAATTATCTGCACTGGTTAATCTTTCTTTTTTGGATGATCCTGGGGCATATCAGGGTGAGTAAATCTTTTCTTTTTTCCAGGTTACCAGATATGCTTGGTCTGTGGATTAAATGATTACCTTCTTTCCAATGAAAGGGCTATGAACCTCATCAGCCAAAACAAGGAGGGTCTTTTTAGCGTATTTGGTGAGGATTACTTGTAACATCCCGCATCTTTCTTTCTTTCAATTTCTTTTTCTTTTTCTTTTTTTCCAAGTGTGATTTCTTCTTGTTGATTATAGTTTTGAGCTCGTTCAAGTTTAATTTCGTAAGTCCATTTCATTTTAGCAGTTCTTGAATTGCAAAAAATATTGGTACATGAATGATGAAATAGGGAAAATCGACGGCGTTTTATGTTTGAGCATGAAGTGCCACATGGTGAGCAATGTCTGCAGTATCAAGCGGCACAAGTTAGAATAATGGTTTGGAGTTGGGGAGTTCCTGTACTTGGTGGTATCATAATCATGTATCTGATACAACCTGTACATCTGGATGACATTGGTGTGCATGTGTTTTGTGCTATTATTCAGTTTCTGTGATTTTTGATAGTGCTTGCTGGATGCCAGTTCAAGTATAGCATGCTCAAGTTGTATAATTAGAATTTCACCCATATAATTTCTGTTAATGAATGATTCATTGTTTTGATCAGGATATTGGGGCATGTATCTTGTGGGCGTCCAATTGGGGAATTATTTATTTTTTGGAAATGGCTCAGTCAATGAGATTAGAAATGTAAAGTGGACAAGGATTAGAGTCTGCTTTCTTTGTGCTCTGTTTTGGTAAATCTTCTGTTGCATAAAACTTTTATCATTTTCAGCTTTTGTTTTTCTTATGATTTGAAGGCATTTGGATATTCTTTTCATTATATTTTGTTTGCAATGAATGCTGATTAGGTTATTAACTGTTATTCTGGACAAGCATGTTGAACGGGTTTCCCGGCGGATGGTAAATGCATTTCTTAGACCTATTGATGCTGTAGCTTTCAGAGTATTTTAGTTGAATTTCTTTTTTTTTTTTTTTTTTTTTTTTTATAAATTCTTGATCACTTCA
This sequence comes from Umbellularia californica, assembly GCA_028538565.1. Classification (NCBI taxonomy): domain Eukaryota; kingdom Viridiplantae; phylum Streptophyta; class Magnoliopsida; order Laurales; family Lauraceae; genus Umbellularia; species Umbellularia californica. Next base: position 72,871,043 of record JAPQWN010000005.1, read on the forward strand.
ACTATAACTTTTTCATTAAGAGAACATCCATAGTTTTCTAAGAAAGTTGATTGCATAGTTGTGATAAAAAACTGGATTCTGAGATCAACATTGATGGAAGTCCCATATTCCCATAACTATAACTCATTAATATCATATTAAACTACGTATGATAGTTATAAATGACTTCATTTTATTCTCACTCTCTACCTTGTGATGCAGTGCAACTTGGCATACGTTACTTTTGTATTCGCACAAAACTTTCAGGTAATCCCATTTTGCATACTGTAGTGGACAATATGCAGTTTCTCATGATAACACATTTTGTTACTCCTAGTAATAGTATTCTGATCCACCATTGCAATTTTGTCTATGAGAATTCAGTTGGGTAACGTATATGAGATTATTATCCTTTACCATTCCCCAAAAAGAAGTTTGTGAGGATTCCACTGTAATAACTAGATTAAAACTGTTACAACTAAACCTGACCCGCAGGAAAGTGATTCAGTTGTATGCCTACATAATACTTTGTAAAGGTTATTCACTAAAGAAGCTTAAACATTAAGTGATGCGGGAACCTCGTCAGCTGATCATCATAATCAACTTGCTGGATCTTATCCACCTAGGGTCGGCTAAGATCAACCAGAGATATGGTGATTACGTCATTGATCTATTACTCAACTGTTTCATTAACAATACTTGGCATGTTTTATCCCCCTTTCAGTCAAGTTTTCAGCCTCCCATTACTTCTCTCAGTTCCACCAAGAGAGCACACTTGTACACAATTAGTGCCACAATACTCAATCTGGCATGAGAAGGTCATGATTTGAGCCTGAGTTGCTGTACAACTCATTAACACCATTTGGCGTAGGCTTGCCACATGAACTGCTGGAAAAATCCAACTTATAACACAACTGCCGTGTTCAAGTTGCTGAGTTAGACCGATATGGGTCTTGGCCTAACCTTTCTTGCTTCTTGATCGTATTTTGATGGAAATTTTTTTTTTTTTTTTTGATCGGTAATGAAAACTAACATTGTATAAGAAGGAAAAATACACACAGGAGAACAAGGAATAAGAGAAACAAAAAGTAGGACCAAAGAAGAGAGAAGGTACAAGAGAATTGTACCCTACTCAACACAAACTTACATAATAAAACCCTCCCATGGTGAAGTTCTCTCAACCCACTGTTTAGCTAATGCATCGGCAATAGAATTTGCCAATCTAAGCACATGAAGGAAGACAACATTAATCTTGGTGGATAACTCCCAAATCTCATTACAGAGAAATTGGAACTTCCAAGGATTAGCCTTATGATTGGACACCCAAGCAACCGCATTTGAAGAATCACTCTCCACAACAAGGACGCCATTGAAAAACCTTGAAAAGTATCGAAGACCTTCTAAAATCGCCAACACCTCAGCTTTGTTAGAATCGCAAACACACGCAGACTTTGAGAACATAAATAGAACTTCACCTCTACTATTCCGAAGCACACATCCAATACCAGCAGGCCTCGGCTTTCCTCTAGCAGCACCATCAATTTTAAATTTCAGCATACCAATGAGGGAGGAGACCAATGGACATAAATCCTCATCTTAGAAGGACCACCCCCATACAAGCTTTCCAATTAACTATAATGTCATCAATCACAAACACATCACACAAATGTTAGATATATTTGTCGTCGTCAACCCTCTTTTTCTCAAATTTTCCACCGTAGAAACCTTTCCTGCAGTAGCTAACCAACAGAATGCCTCTACCTTAGGAGGAACCAACCCCGATCAAATAAAAGAAGAAGAAGGTCTAGAAGGTTGGTGTCCCTCTAAGGCTAAGACAAAGGCTTTCGTTGAGAATGCCCCAAAAGTAGAATGCTTCCAAATCCGATAATCTTAGGAATTCCTTCAAAAAAAAATGTTAGAAAGAAAACTCAATAACTCTCCATATTGAACCTCCTCCGAAGACCCAAGGTTCCTCCTCCCCACACAATGGAATCATCCTTCACCTCATAGCAATCACTAACAGCTAGCTGCCTCCTTATTGGTGATCACTCTGAATATCCTATGAAATAACTCACACAAAGGACCTTCCCCCAGTCATCCAACCAAAATCTCACATATTGGTTTCCCTCGAAGTAACTGATGGAAATAATAAATGAGTTAAGGTTATGTGAAAAGAAGATAATTGGATTTTCTTCGAGGGAAACCCAGCCTCCAAGAGATGATTTTTGGATAATCCTTCTACTATTCTTTATTGGATAAATATCCTTCTACTATTCTTTATTGGATAAATATCCTTCTACCATCCTTTATTGGATGGTTTTTGGATAAATACCTCACTACATCAATTATTTCCCACTACATCAGTTACTTCCCACAACATGGGTTACTTCCCACTACCTCCGCAATGAAAACAAGCATACAAAAAACTAGCAACACTCATAGCAAGACTTAAAGGCTACTTCAATGAGACCATAATAAACAACCCATGACCCACACCCTTTTCCCAATAACAATCCTAGACTCATTCAAAGAGTCTCCTTGTTTCCTGCATGTGTGAATTATATGCGCATAACATCAACAAATGGCGGACCATGCATGGTGATGATCTACTCTCTATATGACTTACAAGCAATATGTGGGTACTCTCTATAATACTAGGGTACTTCAAAATGGAGAAAATGTCCATATCATATTGCATCTGATACATCATTTTTATGTCACTAAAATTGGTGTCCTTGCCATATTCATGCTACATCTGGGCATCATTGGTTACATGCCTGCATTCTAGAACTGAGGTCTTTTAAACTTCTGAAGGTGTTGTGAGAGGCATACTTTTCCACTGCTGTTATAACATGAGATTTCGTGCTTCCAGAGTTTTTTAATGCTTTGTCTACACCTCATTAAATCACATGTGTTTCCCTGCAGGTGTTGGCAATTCTCATGCTTTCAGATTTAATCCCCCTGTCAAAAATATCAATACTTGAAGAAGCATTCAACCGAAACTTGCTGGGATCATTTCTTCTGGTGAGATGAACTCCTTCCCATGCATGAACTTAAAAACCCTGAAACTGATATTAAACTCTTTGTTTCTCTATGCAGGCAAATTTACTCACAGGGGTAATAAACCTGTATGTGGATACGCTCTCTGCCTCATCCTTGGCATCTTTTAGTATTTTGCTTGGGTATGCTGTTGTTTTGTCTTTTCTTACCGGTGCTGCAATGTTTACAGGCATCAAGTTAAAAGTATGGTAAAGTTGATCTATAAATTCTTGATCTTGATCTTAAAACAGTCAATCACCTCAGGATTGTTGTTTAGAACTATGCTCTACTTCCCTTTTTCTAATGTTCTTTAACAACATAAGATGGCTGCATCCTCTTGTAGCGAGCACTGTTACTTGCGGCATTGATCTGCTGTTATGATCCATAACAAAGAGAGAATAATTAAAAAGAAATTGTGAAATAAACCGTTCATCATCATCATCATGAGAAAAGCATTGTTATTAAGTTAATACAGATAGAGATTAGTCCATAGAGACAATCACCTTAAGACATCATTATCAACATTGAAGTCTTATCCAACCTATTTGGGGTCAGGCATTTTTTGAGTAGTGTCTTACCTTTCAAGAGGAGTTGGGCGAGGCCCATTTTCAAGGGCTCTTTTCAGTGGGTTAGGAACGAGGATGAAGCTTTAATCAACCCCTATCATGGTGGGTCCCTTTCTATTCCCTCATCTCCCTTGGACCCACTGCCCCAATTGGGCCCCACAGGCCTCCAAAACAAACGCATGCACGCACACACAGGCACATACACAAGCCGTGCTATTTTGTTTAAAGCAGATTTGGCATAAAGTTCAACAAATTTGTTAGGGCCAGTTGACTAGTTGACGCCAACGCTCTCTACACAGGCTTGGACCAACACATACTGAAGTTGGCAATGTGGCCATGACATTATTGGGATGAATCAATGTTTGGTCAGAAAATGGACAATCAATCAAATAAGGGACCATTTTAAACATATTTATAATTAGATGACCGGGGGATTATCTTGCCTCATTATATTAATCCCATTTTTAACTTACTGGTTAGGGCAGCACTTGATGAGGTCTTAAATGACCTGGAAATTCAATGAAACAATGACTTGGAAATTTGGAGTTTGGGTTTCGGCTCTCGTTGAGAACTTTTTGGTGCGCACTTAGGGCTATGCCAATGATGGGGAGGTGGAGAGTTGAAAGATATCAATTAGACCTAGTGGTTTGATAAAGAGCAACCCCAACAAGTCATCCTGACCTCAATAGATGTTAAGTTTAATAGTGAATAATAGTTGGAGAGGGGAATGCAACAAAATTTCTTTTTTTTTTTTTTCACAAATGAACAATTTTTTCGAAAGATAATGTACAAAATGTCTCTCATGTCCTTAAAGGGATGTAAGAAAAAAAAAAAAACAGAGAGACATTCTTAGGAGAGCCTTTACCCAATATAAAAAAAATATGTATATGTGGGATTGCTTGCACACCCTTTACCGGTGCACCCTTTACCCATATGGTGGGGCTCCAAAATCATTGGGAAGGTGAGAGATGGAAGTTTTTGGATGGGAACCTAAAATTTTACATGGAGGTAGGATCCATTTGGATCTTTTGATCCCCTACCTCCCGGCCCCTAAATTTTTTTAGCTGTGCAAGATCATCTTAACCTCTTTATTCATTACCCATAAATTAAATAATTTTATGTACATGAAAAAAATTGATTCAACGATCCATTCAGAAAGTAAAAAAATTTTAAAAAAAATGCGTGTTTGTTGATATGCGGTTCACCAATCTTTTAATACACACATTGTTACGTCGCTCACTGGAAAGCCTTTATCTTTTAGTGTTTGTGGTTACAACTTATGAATATGAAGAGGTGAAAACGAAGAAGATTCTTCAGATCCCGATCCCTGTTTGGACGAATCAGGCGGCGACATCTAAAGGGGCGGAGGAGGGTCAGATGAGTTTGTCTTTCCTAACGTGTTGCCCCGGGAACCCATTTTGGACAAAACTGGGATCCGTTTCCATCACGAACACTTTATGACTGGAAATGCAGCCTTGAGAGCTTCGTCTGTCAAGTCTCGTCTGTCCCATTACCTGCTTTAGCATTTTTATAATTTGTTGTCTCGTCAAGGGACCCGTGGATAGCGTGGGTTTCCGATAGCGTCTTGCAGCTTCTGCATTGGAGCAGTGGTTGTGGTTGTGGTTGTGGTTGTGCTTGGGCTTGTCTGACTTTTCAAGACGCCGGGCCCTGACTCATGTGGCGCCTGATTAGTAAAATCTCAACAGCTGAAAAGGTTCTTTCATGGTAGAAAAACAGCATACAGGTTATAATCCCAGTCTTATTCGGCTCCTGGACCAATTTTTCTTCAATTGGTTCTGCCTTTTACCCTTTGATATGATATGATAATGACATGATATGATAAGAACGGCGCTGATGTTTACTATGGAAGGAGGAATAGTCTTGTATAGTCCAATACTTTGATTCCTTCGCTTATGTCTTGATTTGCTCACAAAATCATAACTATGTTCTTAATTTGTGCGTTTCAACGGTTGTAATCTGGTGCAAATTTACCCCATGCTCGATCTACTCATGATGATCGTCTAACGGTTTTCCACTTCCTTTAAACGACAATTTCAAAGAGTTATGTTTTAGATAACTAAAACTACTCCGCCAGGCACTCCATGTCTCCTTTTTAAGATGGGGCTTTTGTGCTAAGATTAGAACTTGCATGGTCTCGCATGCGTGCGTGATTAGCATAATCTTTTGTATTATTAATCAAATGCGTGTATTGGAGGTCTAATCTTTTCCTCTATTTATTTAAAATGTATAGAGGTTTGAAAAAATAGAGTGTTTGGCATTACCTTCTATCCTATTTAGAATTTAAGTTAGATTACAATTCCTATTCATATTCCCTATTTATACACCACTATACTCTTTTATTTTCATACACAACTCTCTCTCTTCCAACTTTTCTCTGGATTAGCATTTTGGGCTTTGGCAATAAGAATTCTAGACTGTATCCCTCAACCGCGGACAACAGGCAAGTACTTAACCATAATTTGTAGATTTAATGCGGGTGTTTTTCTTTGATTCATGTGTGGATGCATGTAGAAACCCATTTTATGTCCTAAGGTTTGATTTTCTCTTTTTGTGACGAGACTTTGCATATATGGCCACCATCTATTGATTCTAAATTTTGGGTCATGAGTCACCATTGAAGATATTTTATTTGCATTTAATCTTGATGTGGGGCCCGTGGGGAGATCTGATCAAATTTGGTCTATTCACATTGTCGTGTTTGACTGAGCGACCTTAGATATTAGACCCGTCATGTGATTTTGATTTGCGGGGCCCACGATCCGGTCCGGCTGCTGTAGGTGTGAGACGTTTTAAATATTAAATGGGTATGCATAGGTTCTATCCATGATGTTGGAAATAAAAAGAAGAGTTGGAGGGATTTGGTGGTATGTGAGTGTATGCAAAAGTGTGGAATTTTGTGTGTGGAAGAGATAATGACATGTGGATGTCGGGATCAGGAGAAAATGGTGATGTGGGGGGATGAGAGAGTGATGTTGACGTGTGGGATGAGAGGAGTTCTGCTGGGTCAACACATGACTAATGGCTTTTAATATTTGGCCCCATTAGTTTTTAGAATTTGGAAAAAAGGGTTTTATAGTTTTTAAAGAACTTAAAGGAGACCCTTTGACTTATTTTGAGGGTGGAAAATGTTTTGGATGGGGTCCTTAGTTTTTCTAAAAACTATAAATTAAGGATTGTTATTTTTTTATTAAATTGCAAATTAAATTTTAAAAGTGTTTCTTTGGTTTTAATATATTAAAATTATATTTTTGTATGTTATTAAGTGGATCTTTGGACCAAGTAGATACCGTACGGGCACACGGTATCTTATCAACGTGGGGTTTAGTACTTCGTATGACCTCAGGGAATTCCTAGTGGATTCGAGATCAACCCATCTTTATTGGAAAACCCTTAATTGGGTTTATGCACCATTGATTGAGAAGGGGTGCGTTGATTTTTTATCAATTAGAGATTCTTGTGGTTGTCGGGCATGAGACCTTATGTTTGACTTTAAGATTGGCTTGTGATTATTCCTTGGCATTTGGGTTTGCATACATGATGTTTGTCTATTAGTTGCATATCCTGTGTTAATTGGATATGGACCGTGAGGTGGCGTGGCAATTGATTGAGATATTGTAATGGTTTATTCGAATAATTTGATCGGTATTTGATTATTGATTATTGTGCAGCCAGCCCTTCACTTTGACTTAGGATTCTGTGTCAGAGCTTTACAAATCATTAGGTCTATTATACTATGATATTATATATATATGTATATTAATTGGGTCATATTCAAACGACTGCAGTTGTATTTGGATGGCTGATCACCAATGTGTACGGACACTGTAATATCCGAATTTCAAACCGGTTTATTCGGCCTACGATTTCAATTACGAATCGATTTATGACCGCCGGCTTTCGAACGGGTTTTCCCGCTTTATAGTTAGGGCTAACCACCCAAAACAGTGGCATTGCTTCAGTGTGGTTATTGTATTGCTTTATTTGTGTAGATTGGATTTAGGTTATACGTTCTTTTCGTCATTATCGTGTTGTTAATCTCTTATGATCATCACCTGTCTTTACTCACATTGACCTTGTATTTTATTTATGAATTATGCTTTTGTACTTGCTGTTTACTTTGTTTATTGGTGCATAGGTACCAACCCCTATCCTACTGTGGAGACAGAGAATGGTCAAATGTTTTAAGCTTTTGAACCAGTTGAGGAACCTGAGTGGAGACCCGGAGATGGCTACGAAGCTGTCTGAGACCGCACGGGAGTGACTTTCATCGTAAAAACTATTTTAGTAGCAATTCTTAATAATGAACATAAATTTAGTTAGTTATTTTATTTAAGTTATTTTAGAAAATTTAAAATTTAATATTCAGTAGTTATGTGTTGGTTTAATTTTGGATATTGATACCAATTGATTTAAATGCTTTCGTAAATATTTTATTATGACTCATCATGTTTCGAAATTTTGTGGGTCCATATTTGGGAGCTTTTGTTGCATTAAACACAGGAAAATGAATATTTATGTTTATTTTTCACATTATCCCATGGTTGTGTTTTTTGGGACATGACATTTCAACCGTTGAATCATCACCAATCTGGAGATACGTGCCAAAGATCATGAGCCATTGGATATAATTTGTTATGATTTGTGGGCTCCAAACACAAGATCAAAACTGTTTGATATGTTTGGAAGTCTTAAAATGCCTATATGATTAATTTTGATCATATAATACTTTGTGAATCTTGAGATATGTGCAAAACAAGAATAACCATTGATGTATTATGCTCAGTATTACATTTGTCCATGAGCAGTAAACTGTTTCAATTTTTTTATTATTATTTAGAGGCTTGTAAAGTAAGATCTAAACCGTTACTAATGCTCAAAATATCAAATATTACCAAGAGACCAAGTTTCACCCATTTGATCATCACCAATCTCTAGATATGTGCAAAGAAAGTGACCCATTAGGTATAATTTTGTGGATTATGTGGGCTCCAAATACATGATCCAAACTGTGAGATCTCTTTGGAAGGCTGAACATGTCCATAGGGTCAATTTTCATTGCTTAATATCAAATGGATCTCAAGAAATATGTGAAAAACTCTCAACAAATAATATAAAAATGTCTATTTAGCATAGACCCTTAATTACCAAACACCTCCTTTTATTTTAGCCACTTTTTTCTATAGTTCTTTTTTGTATGAGTCTATTTTGAATGGTCTTTATAAAATAGAGTAGACCTCCCAAACAAGCCCTTAATCCCCTCACTTAATCCCCTTATCAATCATGTGCCCAAATTATCAGTGGGATGAACTTCTATTGAAGGTGAAAACTGATCAGGATATGTCACTAGAGCCTAGAGGGGATGAGGTTCAACTCAATCATTCCATATTATCATCATGTGGACCCTACGGTTGAGTGTCAGCCATCTTGTTAATTTGTATGGCACAACAGAAGTTAATTAATCTTGGTTAACCGGGCCCCTGGATTGCCCAACTTATACTGTAATTAGAAGTAGGTCTGTTATAGGTATAATGTGATTAAGAAGTAGTGTTTGGGTGTAGCAGGGTTTTGGGCTGATATTATAAATAGAGATTAAGAGTCTCTATGATGTATACTTCTTCTGATTGTATAGTGAATTCTCCCGTCTTCCCTGTTGACGTAGGCCAAAAGCCGAACCACATAAATCTCTGTGTTCTCTTGAGCGTGATTAATCTCTTCTTGTACGCCCTAGATCACAACACATCTGTTATAAGGAATGCCTGTAACAGACGCAATAGGGGATCTGGATTCTTACCAACGAAATCTAGCAGTGCAGATTAATAATTACAGAATCAGGTAGAAAACGAAAATACTCTCTAGTTTGCTATTCCATGCATGTGAGACCTACAAGATAAAAACCCAAAGCTTTTCAAAATATAATTGAGGACTTGGTGAGATACAAATGTCAAATAAAATGTGCTGTGGATTTTTGTTGTAATTAATGGTCTAACATTTCTTCAAAAGTAGGTTCTTTTGTAAGCCTTCAACAGTATGTTGACTGACCTATTCTAGCCATCGTTGCACCCTTCAACACACAAGTAAGTCACTTTAAGCCATCAACTTTTAAGGTCATAATAAATGCATTGTAATGGGTCATAATCTCCAAAATCGGGTTTAGACGGATAAGGATCATCACAGCCTACTTATTAATTACTTAATAATGGATCAAGTATCAGTTGCTCACTTGCAGTATAAAAGGAGGTGCCAACACTCCAAAAGAACACACAACATTTGTGTATCACCAGCTATCAGCCATGGTGATAGACATCCAAACCTTGTCCTTCTCCCTCCTTCCTCTCCTCCTCATCCTTGTTGCATGGAACAAGATAAAAGGAGGAGGTCTCCGGCTTCCACCGGGCCCTCGGCGGCTCCCGATCATTGGCAACATACACCAGCTAAGTGAATTGCCCCACCGATCCCTCCGCGATCTCGCCAAGGTCCATGGGCCTCTCATGTACGTAAAATTCGGTAGCATACCGGTGTTGGTGGTGTCATCGGCCGATATGGCCCGAGAAGTGATCAAGACATATGATCTATCTTTCGCGGGCCGGCCCGCTGGCATGGCATCTCGGATCCTATCTTATGGCTGCCTGGACATTGCCTTCGCCCCCTATGGAGAGTACTGGAGATTTGTGCGCAAGATTTGCGTGCAAGAGCTCCTAGGTGTCACTAGGGTCCAGTCCTTCAGGTTCATCAGGGAGAAAGAGGTGGCCCAGCTGATGGACCGGATCGCTCGGTCTGCGCCGTCTGGTCCAATTAACATGAGTGAGATGCTGCTTGGACTCACCAATGGGATCATTTGTAAGGCTGCTTTTGGGTCCAAGTATGGGAAGTCAGGGGATGGTGAGAGCAGGTTCCAGGGAATCTTGGGTGAGTCACAAGCCATTATTGTGGGCTTTGGAATTGCGGACTACTTTCCATCTTTGGAGTGGATCAACACGGTCACTGGGTTTAAGGACAAGCTGGAAAAGGTCTTTCGCTCTTTGGACTCCTTCTTTGAGGAGGTTATTGAAGAGCACTTGGATCCAACAAGGCCTAAACCTGATCATGAAGACTTCATGGATGTTATGCTTCGAGTTCAGAAGGATACAACCCAGGGAATCACACTTACTAGACAACATATCAAGGCAGTAATCATGGTTAGTTCTCTTTTTCTTTTTCCTTTTTTTTTTTTTTTGGGGGGGGAGGAGATTTTTATGAAAAAAGACCCTTAAAGTCAAGAAAAAACACCGGAGGGCCAAACATCTCATAATGACGATAAAAGGCCTCCATGATACTCCGTGATATCATGGAATGTTTTTTTTTTCTCTTTTTTTTTTTTTTTTTTTTATATTTGCACTTCAGACGTAATATCATGGAATGGAGGCCCTCTGCCTTTGTTATGAAGTGTTTGGGCTCTCTGTCATTTTTCTCGAATCTAAAGTTTTTTTTCCTTTTCTTTTGTTTTCACCCCCATATAATCTTTCTTATCTCTATTTCAATTCATAAGAGAGAAGATGATAAATTGTTCATAAGAGAGAAGATGATAAATTGATGATGATCATGTGTAAACATTGCACCACCACATGATCTTTGTACCCAATTCAACCCATCTGCTTACTCATATGGACCCCAATAGAAATTCACTCACACCAGTTACATGTTCCTCTGCTCTATCTCTGGCTCTTGCAGAGATGTCCAATTGACTGCGGGGGCGCATGTGTGTGTATTTGAGACGTGAAAACTGGTAGGATAGTGATCACCATCATCGTTCATTATTGAAGCTAATAGCTTATGCCTGTATTGATGATATCTACTTCTTTTTTGTTCATTCACTCTCAACAAAATATTACCCATCATCTCTTAACTGTTTTTTAAGTTCCAGTTTTTATGAGTCTCTGTTTCTTTTAGTTCCTTCTAACACTTCAATTCTTTGTACAGTGTTGTTTTGGCCTTCTTTATACTATGAAATCATCTTTTGTATTTTTTATTTTTCAATAGACATCATTATCAATTGATCCTCATCTTGTTAGTTTGGGTTAGGGTTGAAGAGTTACGTAAAAAAGCTGCATCATTTAATATCCTAAGTAAACAGTTATGTGGCATCCATTGCATTAAAAATGCACTAGAAGCATAAACCAGGCAAAGCATTACCTAAAATACTGGGCCCTCATAAAACCATACATGATCCATCAATTATTTTTTTAGTGGACTTTGATGCTAGTAATCACTTCCTTCGTGAAATTTCTGCATGACATCTTTGAAAAGGCATGACATCTTTGGAAAGGTCAAAGAAGATAATATAAAAATTGGTTAGTGGGTGGGAGAGATGACAACCATCTAATGTGGTGTAGTATGTTTGCATGATTGCATCCAAATTCTGCCCTTGTTTAAGGTCTATAAGGTCAGTAGTTTTCATTAAAAAAATGGAAAAAGGACGGCCTAAGGATGAAGGCTCTTGGGTCAAAATGTGATTGATGATAAAGGGAGAGCCCAATCCAGGAGAGAAATTCAAAACAGATGTCTTTCCGTCTTTTTCCTTGGTCCATAGAACGAGATCCTAAGGGCCTGTTTGGATGTATGGTGAATTGAAGTATGGTGAGGTGAAGCATCAAATCAAGAGAGAATAAAATATAAGATGTTATGATGGTATTTTATTTTTAGTTGTTTGGTATGGAATCTTTTTGACTTTTTGTATAGAAAAGTTGAGCTTTTTTGTTTTTTAGTGGAAAAAGGAGGTTGTTTTTTTGACTTTTTTTAAAAAAGATGGAGGGAATTTTGAAATTGTGTACTTTTGATATGACTCATTGTCTTTTCTTGTCTGGTTAATGGAGGCTTTACCTCACCTCACCTCACTTCACCACACATCCAAACACGCCCTAAAGACCCTTGTTTAATAGCAGCAGTAGACTAGATTAAGCTGACAAACATTACAGACAATAGAAATACAAAAGTCCAATTACACATGTAGCAAAGGAGACTATATATAAATGTTTCCAAAGACAAATCATCTGGAGCCCATCCACTGTCACAAACTCTGCTTTTAGTTGCTAAACGTGACATTTTACCAAGAAAAAGTGAAGGAGACTGCTACTGTACAATGGCTGGTTGTTTGCTTGACATTTGTAGGGTCATTCAAGGAACCTACTGGATCATTGGTTCCATAGTATTAACTATATAATCAACAACAGCTTCTCAGTGGCATGAGTTTTTGCCTCGCTGTGTAAGGTTCAAACCTGAGCGGTCACCTCCCCATCATCCGAGGGCTGTTTTACCTCACCTGAGGTATACTTCCCTCGCTAGAGGGTTTACTCACCTCACCTGAGGTCCATAGAGGTCCCCAGCCCAAGTTGGGTAACCAAAAAAAAAAAATCCCTATAATCATAAAATGTCATTGGTGAAACTGACTTGTGATATTGACTGGAAATTTCAAATATCTTAATGGAGGATTTATAGGATGCATTGTGATGGTTGCAGGACATGTTCCTTGCTGGGACCGATACGACATTCGCTACACTGGTATGGGCAATGACCCAACTTGTGAGGCACCCTAGAGTGATGAAGAAAGCACAAGAAGAAGTTAGAAGGGTTGTAGGGGACAAGAAGAAGGTCCATGAAGAAGACATTCAGCAAATGGAGTACTTGAAAATGGTACTGAAGGAGGTACTCCGAGTGCACCCACCAGTTTCGCTACTGGTCCCACGTGAGTGCACCGAGCAGTGCAAGATCAACGGTTACGATATCCCTGTTAAGACAAGGCTCTTTGTGAATGTGTGGGCCATCATGAGGGACCCAGAGATATGGGAGAAACCTGAGGAGTTCTGGCCAGAGAGATTCCAAGACAGTCCCTTTGATTTCAAAGGCCAGAACTTTCAGTACATTCCATTTGGGTCAGGACGTAGGAGCTGCCCAGGCAACTTCTTTGGAATGGCATCAGCGGAGTTCGCTCTAGCAAACCTGCTGCTTGCGTTTGATTGGGAACTGCCACATGGGATGAAGAAGGAAGATGTGGACATGAATGAAGCTCTTGGGCTTGCGTTGCACAAGAAATGTGCACTGCAACTGGTTGCTACTTCTAGAGTGTAGAGCTTCCACGTGTCTGGGAATAAATGATTACACTTCCACATGTTCGGGATTGGGTGCTTCCTTCTTGGCTTCTATTGTTATTTTAGTTAGATGCATAGATATCAAGACACATGTAAGGGATGATGAGGAGAAATAATCACCATGAACACTTGTTGAATAAATGTTGAGACTGACTTGTTGGTTAGTGGTGCGAAACTTTAGGATTATGGTAGCTGGCCTATTTCAAATGTTTCCATCTTGTTGCTAGAAAAAGTACGAATCAGTTTGTGATTTAAGCAGCTAGAACCCAATTCTAAGCTGGCTGTTTCTTTTGTAAATGCTTATTTATAGGTATGCAGTTTGTTTGTAGTAGAAAAGCATTTTGAGTAATATATTTCTAGTTTTTGTGTATGTACTCTGTTTTCCCATTAATGACTTCTGCAACTTGGAGTACCACCCATTGAACAATTTCAACCACTTGTTGGGACCACATTTTCTTTTTTTCCATTTTTTGAGAAGAAAAAAAATGGGATTTTTATTAATACCAAGAACAAGCTATACAGATATGAAATCTGTCCAACAGACGGCCAAAAAACCAACTAGCAAAACTAAATTTACAAAGATAACAAGCTGCCCAGCACTAAAGACCCCCATCAATTGCAAGTTAATCTGCCTCAACATTCAAATCCCTTGGAATGTGAATGACAGAGACAACAAAATTTGATAAGAGGACCCTATCTCCTCCATTGTATCAGCCAATCTCCATGGAGGGGCTGACCCTTGAGCCCATGATAAATGATTTTTAGACTTAGCTTCAATTTGGAGTGAACCTCTTGGGAAACCTATTCCATTGTATATAGAGTACATGCCAAGTCCTTTTTCAAACATTCATTTTCCTTTTTCATTCTGTCCTTTCTTTTTTCTGGTTTGGCTATCAATCTGTACCAATAAAGACACAAATTTAACCAAAAACAAAAACAGAGATGAACTTGAATTCCGACTATTCTTTGTTTAGAACTATACCAGTTTTCAAGGCCAAATCACTCCCAACAGGCCCGGGGGAAGAGGTGGTGGATCTACCGAAACAAGAAGGCCCAGAGAAAAGATCATCACATTCATATCTGTGAGTAATGGAGGCCTATCATTAGGGAGTGCTGGAAGGAAACTAACAAAAAGAAACATTGTTCAGAGCATAAAGCAGCAACAAAGGCTGGCTGTGCACAGGTGTAGATCTGAATCCATTGAAGGACACGCAATAGTTTTGTGACATGGATGAATAAAGAAGCAGAACTCAGAAACCACACTTTAGAACAATGACATGCAACTCCATCTTACAATTTTCACGGATGTTTTCAAACAAGGCCCAGGAAATGGGCGGATTCGCTTTCTCAGGAGGGAGAGTTCCTAGGAAGCAGCAACTCCTGAGTTTCAACCTCCAGTGGAACACTACCTCTGTTCAAACTTCCAGTGGAAGAGAACTGGATTTATTCCCAGATCCCAAACAGACCAATTGCGAATTGCATAGAAAGTAAAGAAACTGACCAACTGAAAATTAACAGTGCTTACAGAAAGAAACAGGTTAAGGTATCAAATATCACAAATGTACAGAACCTGGTGACTCATCTGCTTGCTTACTTGACATCAGTCTGCAAATTGGACAAGATAAAATGTCCATCCATCTGTGCCCACATTTTCCCTTACATAGCAGACCACAATATTGAGATTGACAATCACAGTTTCACCTAAGAATTTTCTCCCGATAACCCTTGGCTTTTGTCTGCCTGTTCTGGTTCACTCGAAGAGTCATTAACCTGCCTTTGACTAATCTTCAAACGGATAGGCCTGCCCATCAGTTCCTGCAGCCAGCAGTTCGAGAAGGTCAAGACCATTACTTACTGTTATGTTAGTAAAATATGATCAACACTACAAGAAATCAGGCATACACAGCATGCTGTGGAAAATCTAGCAAACACCACTTAGCAGCAACTTAAAATCAATACTAGCAGAGTTAGTATGTTCCCACAAAAACAATCCAGTCTTGCGATCATTCAGAATAATCCTGCATCATAAAAGAGGATGTCACACCCCGAGATCCGAGGCCCAGGTTGTTACAAAAATAATAGTCTAAAAGAAACGAATAACCCCAGTTTAACTAGATTTCCATCCAAGACAAGGGGTCCACTTGGAGAATGAAGTTAGGCCTCAAGTCAGGTCCTGTAAACTCAGCCAAAATAAATCAATATTTGTAATATAACTGATGTAATTTTATTGTATAAAAGAAATATTTCCATTATATTTAAACATTTTTTCTAGTCAAACTGTGTTCACCTCCTCTTTAGCCAAATCAAGTTTTTGTTTAAGTTGGAACTAGGAGCAAAGGCTTTTCTTTATTTTTATTTGTTTGATTAGTAACACTACTTCATTTTTCATACGGCCAGTTATTTTTGTTTAGGTTTTTTTCACACAAAAATAGAGAAAAAAAATAACTGTCCTATGGAAAATAACACTACTCCAAGTTTTTGTTTGATTGTCTTTTCTTCTTTATTGTTATGTTTCATTTTTCATAGAAGTCTGTTGAATCCTCTGCTGCAAAAGATTCAGGTGGCCTCAAGTAGGCTTTTCCCCCTTGCTTTGATACTTTGATTGGTCTGAACTGCCCTGCTCAAGCAGAAGTCCTTACAGCATGCTCATCTCGAATGCCCTCTTCTTTTGCTGAGTCTGCGAATAATGAATGCATCATTTCATTCTGGAAGTTACACTCTCGCCCCTTCCCAACAAAAGCACTGCGTACAACATGAATATCAAAATTCAAAAACCTTCGGAAGCTACACCACATTGCTGCTTCTAACATTAAGTAATAAAAAAAATTAAGAAAACAAAAGTAAAATCTGCTCCAGAATGATCCATACTGGGTTTCACCATATATGTCAATTCCATTCCATTAAGAATTGGCCTGGGGTGGAACAGAATGCCCCTCGAAAAATTACCGGTCCACTTTCAATCCATTCCGGTTGTTCCGGGCCAAATGCAGGCCCCAATTCTGGCCTGACTCCAGCCCATTCTGGATGGAACAAATAGGCCCCCGAAAGCTTCATTTTGTTATGCTTATAAAGTAGTTTTGGTAAGTTCATATTTTTCATACTTTTACTCATACATAGTGAAAACTAGAAAATAGTCAATTGTAGAGTGTACTTCAATTAAAATAATGTGAGTTTCGTTTTTAGTATTATTTTAGCATTCTACCTTTTTTTTTAAGTTTAGGTATTCTTTTAGGTTTCTCATTTTTCATACGTCTTTTCCAGAATGGAACACCGAAATTGATCGAAACACTAGAATGTTCCACTAGATGGCCAGACCAAAACGGGACTGGAACGGAATTTACAACTATGGTTTTCACACCCAACAACAATCTGAAACCAATTTTGCAATCATGCCTACCATGGGCTGTCGTATCCTAGCCAGACTACCTCCAAAGTTTTGTTGTTTGAGCACATAATAATCATGCCAAAATTGCAGTAACTTCCCGAGCTTCAACAAATGTAAAGCATATAAATATGATCTATTTAACCACCTATTGTTTGTTATTTATTTTAATGAGGAATCTTATCTTTTAAGGATCACTCACCCTAATGTGATGCCACATTAAATTGTTTATACTATGAACCAATTCATAAATTCTTAGGCATCTACATTGCAATTCACCAAATTACCCTAGCATCCATGCACACATGACATTCTGAGACCCCATACTTTAGCAATCTGAAACCATGGTTTTTATAATCGGCCAAGTGGAGTCACCCCTGAGTCACCTAGTCGGTTGATCCCTGTAGTTTTTGAGCCCTGAATACACATATGTTCTATTTTTTTTATATTGGGAAAACTGTGGGAGGCTTTTAGGACATTTTTTCTTGATTCTAGACTATCAAAACCACCTTTTCTTGAGAAAAAAATTGAAGCATTTGAAGATCAGTGGTACTATTCATCATGAACGAAATATAAATGTGGGTACAATTACCAACTCAACTTCATTATTAATAAATGAAACACAAAATGTCTTCAAATTCTTGATTCATAGAACTATATTTTCTATGTTTTAGAGGATTGTTGGTATTTTTCATATTTTTTAAAGGTCATTGTGCAATGGTGGTATGACTCTGACTCAATCGAGTCTCATGTGACTCAGCCATCAATTGAGTCTCGGCCGAGTTGAACAGTCTTGGGGAGGGGGGCTCAGTTATCTTACGATTGCTCGCCACCACATACCATACATACCAGCATCATGACCTTTAAGCAGATAGTGATCAATTCTCACTTCCCACTCATAGGATTCCTTCTGATCATCTGGTATATCTATAATAAATGGCTCCACAAGACAATTCAAGGAATTACATCTAGGTTTCTTGGTGCTGGCTCGATCAAGAACCTGGACTTAACTGATGACTCATCAATACTGAGTCATATTGACCAAGTCGAACAAAGTAAATAATAATAATAATAATAATAATAATAATAATAAGAACAACAGATAAAAGAAGAAAAACGACCTCATAAGTTTGAGGTTTTTTATCTCACCAACTTTCAATTTGCAAATATTCCAAGCAATTGCAAGTGTGGATTTACAAGGTAAATCCAGAAGCAACTAATCAAACATTCTTAATCACATCATTTCATAGAAGAGCTAAAGTAATATGATATATAGTATGATATAAACTTTAGAGATCAGTTGTATGTGTATAAAACAGTTGGAGAAAACAAATAGAAAGAGCTATCCACAGAATTTTCTCCACCTTTTCTCCTCATCCAAACAGACACTAAAAAATAATATAATAGCACATGACTCAGTACAGCCAAATTGGATTTGGAAAGAAAAGCAGACTCCGGTTTTGATTCGTTGATTTGGTTCAATAGATAATTTTATATCTCAAGGAACAACATAGGAGTTCCTAAAATAGCATGTCCACCTTTTCCAAGCTTGGATTTGGGGTTCAAGTAATATGAGCCACCAAGTTGTACTGTTTAACTTGCGACATGGACTTGGACTCAATCGAGTTAGATCAACTCCCAAGTAACATGACCGGGTTCAAATGAATCCCGCTATGTTTTCTGCATTGGATGTGAAAATCAACTTGGTAGACACTGATATTGGCCGATTTTCAATTTCATATGAGTCTAGCCCCTGTTACCAGCTGTTGCAACTTTGGCTGTATTAAGAAATTATGAAGCCTTTTACCAGCTATTGCAACTTTGGCTCTATCAAGAAATTATGAAATCTTAGCATTCTTTGAGCAAAGTAAAACAATCTGTGTCAGATATAAAAGCATTCTTTCTAAACAAGTTAAGAGAAGAAAGTATAGAGAAACTTTAATGACAAAAACATTTAACAAATTGAAGAATGGAAGACTGAAGTCACCTTTCCATCCAATGTCGATATAGCAGCGTCTACTTCCTCTTTTGTGGAGAAGGAAACGAATCCATACCCAGCAGATCTTCCTGATGGGCCGTCAAAAACTACCCTGGTTGACACTGGGTTATAGTTGGCAGCAAAAAATTCTCTGAGATGGCTAGATCTCACTTTCCAGGCAAGGTTTGATACATAAAGCTTATGCCGTGTTTCTTCAACTGTGGCACTCTCTGGAGGAGGAGGAGGGGGGGGTTTCTTCATGCTCCTTGCAAATTCCACCCTAATAGTCCTTCCCTGCAATTCCTGCAGTCATCCATATCCTATGTCGACCAAAACCGGGTTGCAATAGAAGCATCACATGCAAAGATAATGAATGAGAAGGAATATAATTCAAGCATCATTATCTATTCTGTTGGACCACAGGACCAATCAAACCCATAGATGAGAACACTTCAAACCAATAGGGTCTTCATCTATGATGCACAGATACGTCATAGATACGGCGAGGACATGCCATAGACACGGCAGGGACACAGATTTTACACATAAAAAGTGAAGTATCGGATACGATACGACACGATATGTTGCCCATTAATGTCAACAGTTAACTAGTTTTGTTTCTCGTCCATCTACAAAGTCAGTAATTTCATGGTAAAGCCTTGAGTTGAGCGTTCCTTAGTTAGCTTACCCCGCATCCATATCATTTCTCTTCAACAAACACTAAAGTTAGAAATAAACACAAACAAACGAGATTCATTTCAAATATAACTATAAATCCCATTTGTTACAACACAGCCTAATTGGATAGAGACGCAGTTAACCAGCAGACAAGAACTAGATAAGAAAACCAACCTATTAAACTCAAATTCTACAATGAGAAATCCCCCATTGTTACACCTACGCCCCCCTCCAACCAAATCTAAAGAAAATCCATTTTCATAAATGTTGAAGAGTTGGCTCCACCCAAGGAAGAGAGTATTGAAAAGTATTAGAGCCAATTGGCCGAGAGTTTGAATCCGAGGAGGAACGACTCGGCACGAAAATGTGTCACAAAAAATGCACCCACTGGGTTCCACCTGAAGGGCTGCCTCTAACGCCTTGAGGTTTTGGTAAGAATGGTAAGCTAAGGAAATTTAATAATAAGACACAAAACCGAGAAATCTGAGATATCAAATTCAACACAATTCAACTAGATGAACACAGTAATCCACCTCCAACAACACATCCAACATAAACTAAACTGGGGAAACCGCCAGAACTAAAATGATATGATCAATCCATTTAAGTAAATACAAACCTCCCACCACCTACGCTACCCAAACTTAATTTAAAACAAACCCCTTTTCACGTTTTCTATAGAAGCAACAACAACAGCAGAAACCCAAGAAGGAAGTGATTCAGCAACGCTTACAAACGAATTGAATTTATTCATGGCAGCACGAGCTTCATCCCAAGTTTCCATTGTGACAAAAGCAAAGCCTCTGCTCTTCCCATTCTTCTGCTTCATAACCTGATTAAGTTGAAGAAGATGGAAAGAGAACAAAATTTCATTCAAAAGAGAAAATCTGAGTATCCCCAAAGAATAAAGCAAAAGTAGAAGTAGAAGAAGAAGAAGAACCTCTATATCTTTGACAGTTCCACACTGGGAAAAGAGATTCTTGATATCTGTGGCAGTGAAATCCCAAGGCAGATTAACTACATAAATCCTTCCTGTTTTCTCATCTGGGGTTTCTTGCTGGGTACTTTCCAATGGATTTTCTTGGACTGAGACTGCAGAGAAGAGCTGGAAAGGGTGGATTTTGGTTGAAAGATGAAGTTTTGGAGAGAAGGGAGATTGGAGGAGGGGAATTTGGATTTTCAAGGAAGGAGATTGGAGAGGTTTGTGAGAGAAGAAGAGAAATTTAGGAGAGCCTGAGATGAGAGATGATGCTGCCAATGCAGCCATGGATGAATGAAACCAGGAGCTCAAGCTCTCTCTCTCTCTCTCTCTCTCTCTACTCTCCATTAATAGGTTAGCCTTTGGAGGAAACAGGGTTGAGTTTGACCCTGCCTGTATGGATAAGGCAGGGTAAAATGGGTCACGTGACCCAACCCATTTCATAAAAAGTGGCCGGGTCCAGTCCAAATGGGTCAAGTTGAACCTTGCCCAACTTGTAGGTGTTTCGCCCAAGCCCAATCGATTTCAAATGGTAAGGTCATATTTGAGTTTGGTTGTAGGCTATAAAAGGCCCTAAATTCAAAAATATTAGACTATCATGCTGTTTAAATCAATTTAGATATGTGGGTTGATCCTAACTTATAACAGTTTTATTGCGGGTCGGATTGATCTGACCAGTGACTGCCTCGTATAAAACTTGGGTAGGGTTTTTCTGGTCAAATGTGGGTTGGATTTGCTGACCAAGTTAGATATAAAGACTTTCAAAGAAACGCTTATTTCCCATAATTTTACCGTAACATTCAATTGAGAATTGATCTCAATTTATACAATGAAGAACAACTCTAATAAATAATTATTTAAAATTCAAACCACCTAAAATCTCTAACAACCAAATTAATCATTATCTAAGATACTAATCTCTACATTCTCCCTCAATCACATGATTTTTTCATAGAAAGGATCTGTGATTGTTGACATAAAAAATAGAAACCCTTGATCTCAAAATAAAATATAAATTCTAAGTAGTTTGCAAAAACGATCATATCTTCTTCTTGGGATCACCATTTCGTATGTGGATCAATCATCACTGTTGCAACCCGCTCTCTTTTAGTCTGTCAGTGCCGGTGGTCCACCCGCACCCTTTGAGTCTGTCAATGCCGGTGGTCCACTAGATCAAATCTGACATAATCTCTTTCAGAAGTTTTAATTGTACAACCTAAGATTGAGAAGATCATAAGGCTTAAGTTGATGGTTAAATGGGAGAAGTTGCTGATTTTCTTTATTGAAATAAAAAGAATTTTGACTGTGATAATTGCAGAAACATACCCAGCTTTATCGCAAGATTATCGCTGGGCCCACACTCTGATACCATAAAGACTTTCAAAGAAACGCTTATTTCACGTAATTTCACTGTAACATTCAATTGAGAATTGATCTCAATTTATACAATGAAGAGAAACTCTAATAAACAATTATTTAAAACTCAAACTACGTAAAATCTCTAACAACCAAATTAATCCTTATCTAAGATACTAATCTCTAACAAGATTTTGCCCCCTTTAGCTGCTACTATCAGTGGACTTAGGTCAACCGAGGATAGGGCCCATGATGGACCGTGAGTCGAACCAAATTTAGAATCAAGGACTCCTGCTTGTACCCTAATTCAAATTAAAGGCCTGAAGTGAAGTGGTACCAAGACCCAATAAAGTGTCTCGGCTTTCAAATTAATTATAATATATGAAAGCCAAGGGTTATTTTGCTTTTATTTTGACTTACAGTTATCCGTATTTGTTAAAATGTTTTACAATTCTCTTCTTGTAACTATCTATTCATATTTTATTTCATCCAACCACCTACTATTCTCTACTTCTTTCTCTTTTGGAAACCTCTTGTTGCACAACATCTCTTTTACTCTCTTTTTGCCTAGCGTTTCTATTTCCATTTATGCAACTTGCTCAATGGACATACTGTGCTAAGCACGGGTTATTGTGCTAGTGTCTAATTACTTATGTAGATATAATATTTTTATATATTGATAATGTGATATTATTTAATGAAAAATGATCCTGTACATCTGGTACGTTCTGTCTTACTGTATATAAGACCTGGTAGGGTCCACCTTACGACCTATCCGAATGGACCACACACCCCCCTTTAGTCACCAATCGTCAAATGGGCTCCAGTTGCTGGTTTGTACAGTAAAGATGTATTATAAGAATGTACAAGAGCAGCACAAGAATTGTAAATAAGAACTTAAAATTAGACTTTTTAGTTTAGAAAATAATCTAATTAGTTCTTATTAATTATATCAGATTTGTGGCCCTTGATCAAGTTATCCAAAAGCTGAGAACAGTAGCTTTTGTTCATTTCAAGTTACTTGCTGCTCTTACCCAAAAAAAAAAAGGAAAAAGCTACTTGCTATGCAGCAGATCCAAGAGTGACCTTAACACCCCTTACTTTTTCAGGCAGTTTTCAAACATAAATGTGAACATCTCTTTCAATGGAAAGAAATTAGTGTTAGATAGATCATAGATCAAAGAGAACTCTGCCAGCTTTTGGAAAAGTAGTTGGTAATCCTTGAAAAGACAATGAGAATCCAAGAACACTCACCAGCTACACTGACCCCACAAGGTGAAATTTCTTCTTTTGAAAAGAAGGGCATATGACAATAAAGCAGCATACAAATTGAAGCAATGCATATTTCACAGCATAAACAAAGCCAACCTTCTTCATTGATTTGGGTTCATCAAGATGGCTTTGAGTAACACTCTCATTGGTTGTATCAACTTCATAGCCATGGTCCTCTCAGTCCCAGTAATCTTCACTGGGTTTGCACTCGCATCCAGAGCTCTGGACACCTGCGTTAAGCTCCTTCAATGGCCAATCATCATCTTGGGCATCTTGATCTTGGTTGTGTCGGTCACCGGTTTTGTCGGTGGCTTCTGGCGCATTCGATGGCTCATGTTCTTCTACTTTGTTGCTATGCTCATTGTCATAATACTACTTGCGGGGTTGATTGTTTTTGTCTACATGATCACTAACAAGGGCTCTGGCCACCCTGTTCCCAACAGAGCTTTCCTAGAGTATCAGTTGGATGACTACTCAGGGCGGCTGCGTCAAAGGGTAGTGAATCCATTCAGGTGGGATCATATCAAGAGCTGTCTCAACACTACCACTATGTGTGCAGGCTTAAATCAGAGATACCGGTTTGCTCAAGATTTCTTCGATGCGCAAATTAGCCCCATACAGGTAAAGGCCATTGTTGGTTTTGATGTAATGGAAATGCTACCATCAGTCCTGTTTATAATACGCCTTCATTTAAGATGCAATGTGATGACCCTTCGAATGCCCATAATTACCCGATCAAATTTTTACTTTACTTCACCATGTGTCATTCTTTGGCATGTGCCGCTTTAATCTAGAAAGAGCATCATGTCAGAGTCTAGTACTAATTTTTGAGCTCTATCCATAGAAAAGTAGTACTAGTACTAATTTTTGAGCTCTATCCATAGAGAAGTAGTCCTCAATCAGGCATAAATAGAATAAGATGGATGATGGATCACCATTGACTTGAGCAGTGAATACCAGTGAGAGGTGTGGTTTTAAGTAGATAACAATAAGCCACAACAATGCTCATGATTTTAAGATTCATTGTTGAAATTGGTTGATTCCCGCGTAATTGTTCTCCACAAATCACACATTGTTGTGGTTTCATTTTTCTGATTAAATGTGGATGGTAATGAGAAGTAGTTTTGAAATTGCAGTCAGGATGCTGCAAACCACCGACGAGCTGCGGGTACACATTTGTGAATCCAACATACTGGACTAGCCCGAATAACACAGGGGCCGACATTGATTGCCTGATGTGGAGCAATGAGCAGACCCAACTCTGCTATGCTTGTGATTCATGTAAAGCTGGTTTACTTGCCAGTCTGAAGAGTGAATGGAGAAGGGCAGATCTCATCTTGGCCATCACCCTAGTGGGCCTCATTTGTGTGTACTTGATTGGCTGTTGCTGGGCCATTTCCAGTGCAAAGAAAGAAGATCCCTGCAGGAGGCACAAGCAGAGTCATGAACAGAGGTGAAAAGTCGTCTCAAGGTGTGGTTGCCATGTCAAGGAAATTTTCTTCATTTAGTTTTCCATAACTTAGCTGTAGTTACTTGTCTGTTTTCTAACAAGTCTGTGCTTTTGGTTGGGAAAAGCCCAAACATAAAGACATGATTTAGGGAAGACCACCGAAAGTTGGTTGATTTTATTTCAGTTTAGTCTTAGTAGGGCAGTCAGAGTGGGCTGGGCTTGACCCCAGACCAGATTGAACCCAACCCAAAACATTACCAAATCCGGGTCCAAATCTAGAACAACAGTCAGGTCCGGATACCTAATGGATCTGGTTTCAATGGGCCTGGCTAGCCCGATCCGGGTCCAGCGCACTTTAGGCCGGGCTAGGATATGTAATGAGGGCCTGTTTAATAATTGGGCCAGGCTTGGACTAAGTGATTTAAGCGGAAAGACCGGTCCGCCCCATGTAAGGAATGCTTGTAATTTAATTTAACTAGTCCAAACAATTGCTCAAATGCCCACAAAAGTGATAAAAAGCCTAGTTCGGCCAGGCCCGATTGACTAAATGGGCGGGCTGGGCCTAAGTTTTATGGCCCGTGTCAGGATTGGGCCGGTGTTTCTAAAGCCAGGCTGAGCCTGTATATGCCTTAACCGGGCCCACGAACACCCCTAGACATATTTTAACTTTGGATCCCGGCCTGGGTGCCATTGATTTCATTACTAAGGACTCGAATACACAAGCCACCACCTTATATAAGTATTTGGGAGTCGATTTGGATCTGGGCCAATATCCTTTATTTGGGTCTGGGTCTTTAATTTAAATTAGTATGGGCCCAGCTCTTGTAACCTAGATGCAACATGCAAGTCATGTATGGATTAGCTTTTAGTAAGTTGGGTCCAGGTCTGTTTCACTACAGATCCAACCTGAACACAAGCCATTTTCATCCATAGGTTCAGGTCTTAGGACTATGACCCAACATATCCATATGTGCTACTATGAAGGATCTGATTTAGAAGTGAATAGTAACACCACTAATAACTATTATTGTCTTGCATGGTTAAGTTTTGTATAAGTAATAACCGATGAATGCAATGTGGTCCAGAGTCAGTCAGAACTAGGTATGCATCTGTATACAGAGCTCAGGCTAATCTGTTCATGATGCAGTGATGCTTTTGTGGCCCTAATTGTTATGGAGGAACTGGTTGTGTTGGAACCAGAATAGCCCAGTTGTATCAAACCCAACTTACTTGGGGGCTTTAGTTGGCTAGTGGAAAAGGTCCCTTGTTGTTACAGGCTGGTTTTAGGCCTCTGTTGCTTCATGGCCTTACTGCTTCCCATCCTGGACTAGCTTTTCTTCAGCATGGGCTAAGGGCATAGCCAAATAGACTGCGTATGGTCTGACAGGCTCGGCAACTAGAATTAAGCCAGAGTTCAAAAGATGAATCTGGATCCTCTGTTGCTTATAAGATAGGCTTTCTCTGATGCCTGGAACTCCACCTTAGAGCCTACGTGATAATAATCTGGACCGTTCATCTTGGATATCAACTCCTTCAATGGCATATCCCCAAATTTCAGCTTAATAGGAGTGGGTCCCACCATTCGATTGAGAAATGACCAAAAACATGACTGGCACGATGTGATATCGCCACTGATGTAGTGTTAATCATGTTTCAGTCATGTGTTCAATTGATGGTGGGACCCATGTGAGCCCTAGGGTGGAGTTTTAGGCATCCATTACAGTGAAAGCCTATCATAGATGCGACAGAGGATCTAGACTCTCGCAAGATGGGTCTAACTTCTTGTTGAAGGGCCCCACCTACCTTCGACATGCTGCAGTAGAGAATTTTTTTGGAAAATGGAATATGGTTTTTGGACGAAAACAATGTTCTTTTATTTTGTGTTAACACATTTTTCATTTTTGGATGAAAGTGTTTCCACAATTTACATGGGGAAATAGGTTCCACATGAGGTAGAATTTATAATCTTGAACTTGTCAAATTCCTAAATCCTCCTCTGTACTTAAATAACTCTGAAATACGATAAAAAACCAAAGGAGTGGGAATTCCAAGAATTTCAAAGGCCATTTCAAACATTTTAGGTGGCTGAAAGTTTGAAATTTTGATTAAAAAAAAAAAATTATTGCATTTGCATCACAACATATATATGAATTCCCAACGTACCAAATTCTGGTTAGAAATGTTGGTAAAAGAATGGGCCCTCTGACTGTAGATGGTAATGGATTGAGCTCTGCCACAGCTACTACGCCTACCCATTTATATCTTGACCTAATATGGATCAAGATCATTAAATTGGGGCGAAGTTCAGCATGATTGGTTGAGGCTGAGAAAATAAATGTTGGATGCCTAATCCACAATACTATATATAATGGATCACACCAGCATGTGACATCTAGTACAATATTCACCTTCACAAGACAACACTAGTCTTGCATGTAGAGAGGCAATTGGCATACCTTTATCAGCCTCTTGGCTAAGAGAAGGCAATTGCCAATATTACCAATATCAAGGCATGATATGAATTTGCTATTTACTTAAAATTAGCTTTATTGGACACCATTGGCCATCAAAAGTTAAGGATTTATAATATATATTGTGTTAAAACTCACTAGATGACTCACCAAGTATTATTATTATTATTAGATGGGACAAACACAATTATCAAACTTAGATACATTTGGTTAGGTGGTCAATCCACATCCCTTTAATGAATTTGCGTAGCCAATCAGCTCACGCATGCCACATTTTATCAGCTCCAACTAGAAGTAAAAACGACAAAAACAAAGGGCATGTTCGTTACATCACTAGATTGTCACTTTTTCTCTGTATCCCAACTAATAGGGCGTAAATCCAAAAGAGAGCCCATATATATGGAAAAGAAACCCACACACGAGAAAAAAAATCCGCTATTAAAAGGTGAAAACTGCAGTTACTTACCGCTTGTTTGAGCCGTGCTTTTTACATTACATTCACTTGAAAGTACCAAAAACATGCAGCCATGTAGTCTCAAACATTCTAGTGCCTAGTAGTACAAATGGGTCCTTTTATTAAATGGACATCCACTCTCCTCTAGATGCTTCCCCCTCACCCCCACAAGGAATTAGAATGGCATGTCTTGGCAGTCCTCCAATCAGCATATAATTGTAGCCACTCCTTCACCTAGGTACTGTTTCCCAGCAGTACCATCCACTCATCTTAAGCAGTTGGAGCTTGAGCTGAACATAACCCACCACCAGAACAATCCAGATAATAAGTAAATTAGTCTATGATGCTTTCATTAATGTAATCAATACTCAATTTGGCAACCCCATAAGACTAAATACCAGCTGCAAAGCTAAAACCACACCTACGTTCATAAGAACCAAATGATAGATCAACCACCTTTTGTTTTTTTGGACACATACCCCAACGACAAAACTACTTTGTCAGGAAATGATGGAAAACCTAATCCTAGAAGTCCCATGTCTTCATTGGATAAGGAAGGGCTCCCAAAACAGTAACTTGGTGATGTGGGACCCAGGCTCAAGCGCCCAAAAAGCTCAGAGTCTTGATAGACTTTGACCCCCCATAGCCGAGAAAATAAAAGGTTATCAACCTATCGAGATTAGAGGGAATGGTGGAAGAAATACATTATCCTTTACCAAGGTTATGCACAGAATATATTTGCATTACATTTGTATACTGCCATTAATTATATTAAGCTGAATTTTAAGTCAACTGATGTCTTACATTTTTTTTAAATCAAAAGATGATAGTTTTTCCTTTTTTGGATTAAAAGAATTTTGGTGGGGTCACCCACAATGAAGTCAAATAATCTCTTCTTCTAGCTAGGGAAATAGAATTAAAAGGAAATGAAAAAAGAATAAACAAGCTATCACTCTAGTATTTCATTTTCCATGTACGTTTTATTCTAATTTCATTAAAAAAAAAGTTATTTGATCTCATTTTCAACTACTTCCGTAATGAATCCTTTTGCATTCACTCTCTATTTAATTTAATGCTAACAAAAAGGCCCTAATCTACAAAGCGATTTCAATTCTCAAAAAATTATACATCATCTAAAGTTAAGACTTTTAAGAAATCCAAAATTAAGTGTTAGACTGATTTGATTAGGAGCATTCTTTGGCATAATCCCACTTTGCACCCTTCCCTAGTAGAAGAAGATAAAAAAGATGACATCATGGCTCATGCAATGCTTGAAGGCAAACCATTCCCAATACCATTTTTAATGGGACTAGCAGTTTTTTTTTTTTTTTAAAGCACACATACATTGCTGCCCCAATCAAACAAGCATAAAGATCAATCAGAGCAATCAACCACAGTAAAGAATTGCATTAGTTTAAGCAACAAGTTCTAGTCACTTGGAAATCAAAGCAATGACTTATTACACAACAGCTGTGTGTATGGGACTGGGTGAAGATTTCCATCCACACGCATTCTACTCCACCCCTTGCTAGAGCTTCATATGTCTTCATTATCATCAGATCAACACAGAGAAGGAAAAAAATATAAAGAAAAGGCAGGAGATGTGAACGTGTGATGTGTTGGACGGCTGAAAATGCAAGTCAGGAGGAAACGTGTCATCGTTCAATTCGAAGTTACATGCAGGGTGACCGCGAGGGTGATGATGTCAGCGAGATTAACTCGTGGCCGTGGCAGGCACGTGAGAGTCCAGCAATTGGCGTGTCGCGCTTCCTCGTGTCCACCAATGACGACTCCCCGCTTTGGAGATCGATGGTGGAGGTTATTCCACAGCTAGGGATCGGACAAGGAGGATGGGCCCCACAAATGATGGATATGTCCTATCAATGAGAGTCCGGACCCGCACAATCACCTAACCTAATAACACTTGTCTGAAACTCCATTGTGGGCCCCTATAAAAGTCATTCGGACCGTCCACGTTGAATCTCATCCTCTCCAACCAATGTATATTCTCAAGGTTTAGATCAAACGGAGATGGTGGTCTCACCGACTATTTAAGCGCCGTGATGGAAACGTGATTTAAACCAAGTCCGGAACAAAACCGTCTTAGTGGTAGCCATGTTTTCGTCCGGTGCTTAATTGGAGGGACCTAATATTTTTGGTTTTAAACTTGAGGATATATGGTTGGAATGAATGAAATTCATCCCAAATGATCCGGAATATGGATGATCTCTATAGAGGCCCCACAATGGAGTTTCATAAAAGCATTACACAATTCCACATAATAGCTCAATGTGTGGAGCCCTATTGTCTTTAAAACTTTGGCCGTGTGGCCTTGATCATTCATCTAAATCTAGGCACAGTCTACCTTTTTGGGGTTATACACACAATTTTAGGGGATCATTGTATTCAGTGAATATGACCGTATCATAATGATAGAAAACTACCATGATGTACAATCCGGACTAGACCATCAACAAGAAAGAATTTAAGAACTGCCCCCATAAAAATCTTTCGAGAAAAGTGGACTTTGTCAAATATGTAGAGAGAGTATATTATATTTCAAAGTTGGGCTGCTTGTTTAAATATTGCAGTCATGGATAGCTATGCCACCTTGCAAAGAAAATAATGGTAGTCCATGCTCGAGATAGAAATCCAAGGCTTCTTTTGGCTGCTGCTGTATTTTCACCAAAATGTGTTTTATTGATAAAAAATTGCAAAAAATTCATCCATCCCATCTTGTTGGCATGTAACTTGAAGGCCCTTTTTCATTTTTGTAAGATCACACCTCCTTGATAATGAAGCCCATATTTTCACCTCATTCCACATTTGCCTGTTGTTGGCTGATTGGATGGATGTCTGCATCCAACATTGAAAAGGTCGGCTTAATGATAAATAAATAAATAAATAAGATTCTTTGAATTTCATGGCAACCACCGTGACAATGTGGATGTTTATTGAGGAATGTCGGGAGGAGTAAATTCCCCCACAACAAAAGAAAGATCATTCAGGAAGGAAGTTTGGAGGGGTAAATTCCCCCACAACAAGGAGTATATCATTACAATTATCTCATTAAATAAAAAATATAAGGTAGAGATAGAGAGAGAAAGACAAAAAAAATTGATGTATTATAACGTGATATGAATTTCCTTAATGTGATGTAAACCCGTCGTTAATAGTTAATCATGTACCCCTTGATACTGACTGCCCTTCTATAACTCAATCTCAACACTTACATAACTCAATCTCAACATTTGAGTTGAATTCCACAAAATCTTGAGATCTTTAATATATCAGACTGGAATGAAGTAACAAATTAAGAAAAGAAAACAGGAGAGGGTTGGGAAAAAAAAAACAATGCTAAATATGACAAAAAAAAAATTCCATGGTATTTATTTTTGATAATTAACGAGAGAGTAGCTTTTGAACTTTTTTTTTTGGTAAAAATAAAAGAGCTTTTATGTCATTAGTGCCGACAGGAGTGAGTTGAAAAAAAAAAAACAAAGAAGAGATGCATTTTATCATTTAGTACTTCTTTATTTAACTCCTCTTCCCTTTCTGTTTTGATTTAACCTTTATTTCACGCTCTTAAACAAGCAATTTTACCAAACAATAATAGATAGTTTGATAGAATTAGAACTTAATATTTTGATTGAGATCTCTCATCTCCCTTCCTGATTGACATTTACCCAAGATATCAAATCATAGGAGCAATAAAACGAATGAGAATTGAGAACACCATCATCTTTCACATACCCAAATCCAAACCAAAAGAAATACTACTTTGGGCACACGTGTACTGCATATTGCACCTACAAAACAAATCCAAAGTCTGCTACTTTGGTCCCACGCGTTCACATTTCCAGGATCCAACAGTATAAACATCCCCCAAAATTGGAATTTGGAGGCTTTTATTACAGAAAACACCCACTTTTATTTCGTAATTCATACTTATGTATATAGACATCTATCAGCATTACAAGCTCTCTCACATTTTTCGTATTTACATTTAAACACCCTAAAGCTTACAAAAACTATTTTCACTATTCCACCTACATTCCCCTAGTTGGGGATTCTTCCTAACTTCCTCTGCCCTTTCTTCTCCTTGGTCTTATGTATACAACAGCACAGTTTGCCAAACACCGGCCTCCTGATGAAAGGCACAGGTGTTGTTGACTTGTGACTTGTGAGGTAAGCATTACATATTAATAGAAACTTGGAAATGTCATATGCATACACCAAGCATTGGGTGTGTATTCCTATTTTAGTGATCTAGAAAACTAGTCCTCACATTGGAGCCCTGTGAGGGATTCCCTTTCTTCTCTTTCCTGTCCTGAAGTTTGTTACAGTTCGTGGTGGTGTTGAAGGGGTGAAGCTCTGAACAGTCTTCTCATGGCCATGGCTACTGTTGGAGAATGATTCCTCAGAGTCTGAAGGAGACTGCATTGCCAACTTCTTCTTCCCATCCTTTGATGTTCCAACAATCTGCAGAACATTAAGAGGAAACCCAGATGAGGATTTTATTCAAAACAATCAACATCTACTTTAACACTGCTAACAATAACAATACCCCTGAATTTATAAAAGTCAGTGCACAGAACATTAAGAGGAACCCCAGATGAGAATTGCATTAAAAAAAAAAAAAAAACGAATTACTTTATCAAATGCAGTCTACAGAACATTAAGAGGAAACCCAGAAGAGGATAACGCAAATTACAATCTCCTTTAACAGGTCATAATCACAACACCCCGATTTTATCTAATGCAATGTACAGAACATTATAAGAGGACACCAGCTGAGGATTACCAAAAAAAAAAAAAAAAACCCTCAATCTACTACTTTAACAGATCATTGAGTTAATAACAATACCCCTGATTTCATCTAATGCAATCTACAGAACATTAAGACTAAACCCAGAAGAGGATTACATTAAAAAACAAATCACCAAAAAAAAAAAAAAAAGAGAGAACAGAACACCTCGGTTCTTATGTAATGGAATCTATAGAGCATTAAGAGAAACCCCAGATAAGCCCCAGATAAGGATTGTATTAAAAAAAATCACAAACTAATTTAAGAGATCATAATCACAATACTCTCTGATTTCAGCTATGCAATCTAGAATAGGATTACATTAAAAGCAAATCATAATCTATTTTAGCAGGTCATAATCAAAATACCCCTGCTTTAATCTGAGCAATATACACAGCATTAAAAGGAAACCCAAAAGAGGATTACATTCAAAACAAACACAATCTACTTTAACAGATCCTAAACACAATACCCCTGCTTTTCTTTATCCGAGAAAAATGCGGGTTGAATAGGAATTGGATGCTTCAAAAGAATCACAATATCCTCAAAATAGCATATGTTCTTTCCATTAAAGAGCAGTAGATTTCTCTCTGTCCTAAAAATGCCATTTTTGAAGGGAATTTTGGAAAGTGACTAAGAAAAGTACCTTGCAGCCCAGAGAACAGAATCTAAACGAATCAAGCAAGCTTCGTTCGCAGACCTCGCACGTGTTGGTCACACCCTTTCCCGGCCTGGGCTGAGGCCGTTCATTGAGGAAAACAACTCTCGCACTGTTGATAATGTAGGTCTGCACCCCTGCTATGTCCAAGAACTTCTGAATCTCAGAGACCCTGATCACATCATGGTAAGAAGACCTCCTTATCTGCCAAAATGGAGAGAACCCATTAGTATTTGGGTCAGAATAAGATACCCCAAATAACTAATTCAACTATAAAAAAAAAAAAAAAAAAACCCAATAGAAATACCTGAATTGATCGATGGTCTTTGTGATGGGCCAGACAGAGAGAACAGAGACTCCCATTCATGCAATCTAAGCAATACATATTGCATTCACTCTTATGGGAATCAACATGTAATTTGCATTGGACGAAGAACCTAGTCTGCAAAAGTGGGCGAAGCCAAGGCGGCCACAGGTTGTCATCTTCAGGTCCTCCAGCTCCCTGACTCAATCAAAAGACCAGGACAAATGGTTAGATAGCAGGCAAAAAAGATAGGCAATTATAAAAATCAAAACTTTTTAGATAAATGAGACATTGGTTACCATGATTCTTCTGTTCCTGGGCTTGAAAGTGGATTCTTGATCGATCGCCAGTTTGAAAATTGAGAAAAGAAGAGTGGGTGTTTCTGAATGGAGAGGAGGATTGTTGAATTAGTGGGTGTTGCAGAGGTATTGGAGCAGTTTTTCTAACTGGGTGTCTTCTTTCTTGCCTTTTTCAAAGCAAGGAGAGAGAGAGAGAGAGGCGTTGGAATGGTATGGGGAAGTAATGGGGGGTGGGGGGTTGGTTCTTGTAATGAGGTGTTTAGACGGTATCTGATGAGTTCGGTTGTTCTTATCCTCTCAGTCAACCGAGCCTTGCTCCGAAGCCGAGTTCCCGAGCCAAAGATACGTTGGAGGCAAGGAACCGACCTCTCTCTCTCTCTCTCTCTCTCTCTCTCTCTCTCTCTCTCCTTTTTAACTCCTCTCTTATCTAATTGCAAATTTAATATCATGCCTTCCTGTATCTCTCTCTCTCTCTCTCTCTCTCCTTTTTAACTCCTCTCTTATCTAATTGCAAATTTAATATCATGCCTTCCTGTATTATACTTTTGGACGTTAGCAATTAGATGACTTACTGAAATGGTCATGAAAGGGAAGGATGGATGTCGATGTTGGGTGGGCCAGACATTTATGGAGAAGTTTGGCAGGGATCAACTAAGATCAACAGTCCACATTAAAAACAAATATGCTATATCCTGTGTATAATCAGCCTGATATTTTTAGAAACAGAATTGGTATAGCCAATCCTAACATAGCTGGAACATGGCTTCGATGATAGTGATGATTTATGATCATGAATTTATCATCCGCCCCACCTTGTCACTGGCTCAGATCTCTCTTCCTTGCAATATGCTGGCACTGTGTCATATTAAAGATGTTATGGATAGACCCCTAGGCCTAAAGTGAAAGTATTACTCCTAGACAATAGCCTAAGATAGCCAATTTATGGATGTATAAGAATCTTAAAAGTGAAGAACTAAATAGGATAAAAGTGTGAGACTGTAGTATAGAATGTTCAATCTAAAGTTAGATATTAGGTGAGTTCTATTAGATTATGATTATTTAGATTTACAATGCAGTTGGTTTTCTAGTTTTTAGAGTTATGGTGTGATTAGTTTTTTTTATTTTATTTTGGTTGATGATTATTATTGTATTTTAATTCTTAATAAAATCCCACAAAAATTTTACCAAGATGGAGTCCTTATTTATTGCAAAGGATTGCAACTTGTTTGTTTGCATGAAATTAAATAGGTTGGAATCCATGGCCAAATGAGGTCTTTTTCTCTTTTCCTTACTTTAGTAAATACTCACACCCCATACACACCCACCCAAATCCCTCATCCCTTGATTGTTTTAATGAAAGAGAGGTGCCTCAGTACAGAGAGCGGATGGCATGAACAAACGAATCCAATAAAATGATATTACAGAATGTACCGGTGAAGGATATAAGATAATGATGTGGAAAATGAATATTCTAGAAATTAAATTAATAAAGTCAATGCAAATCATTCATTTCCTATCGTCTATTTATTAAATTTAGATATTCACCTTTTTCTTCATTTTTAACCACTTTTAAAAATAAAAGCATTAAGACTTTTAGAAACTGATTTACAAGCAACAAATGGGCTCTATAGAGGTTTTTTTATTTTTCATCTTTCAACCATTTCATTTATGCTCCATTATTTCCCTGATCAGGACCCCTTGAAAATGGGTCCGCATGGGCACATTTAAAATGTTGAGACCTAAAGGAAAATCTGTTTTAATGAGATTATATCTGATTTTAGCGAAAGAAAAATAAAACAAAACAAAACAAAGCAAGAATTGTTATGGATTCCTTCTTTAAAACGTGTACATATTGAGATAATGGTTTTCCTAATCAGAAGAATCACAGTATCTTTATAGATTTCCATCTAGCCAGAGCCACTCACGGGGATTTTATTTTCCATGGTGGGAGGGCCATATACTGTTTTTCCACAAAAGATGATCTAACCCCGTGACATTCCTTTTGGATCTAAAAAGATTCAAACCATTGATTGAGTGTACTTTGGTTTTAATTGATCTTCTTTTATTGTGGTTCACTCTCCCTAGGCCGACAAGATACGTCATCAAATATGACAAATTCAACTATGTTTTAAATGCTTCCAAGAAATATAAAAGGGAAGGCATTAGATAGGTTGATGTCATTACCCAAGAAAAACAGAAGAGGATTGAATTATTTGAGATGGTGCAGAGAATCCCTGATTTTCCGACATAATTATTTATATTGATACCAATGTTTATGTAGCTAACTGCTTGCAGAATTCTTATTAGAAAAATAAAGTAAGGGCTATTCTTTTGATGGCCTTTGTAAGACCATGTTTAATTTGGATGGTTTAAATAATCATGTATATGCTCCACTTGATTTAAACTAACATTATAAGATTTTGGGTTTCTTTGTTTAAGAAAACTATAGTTTCAACTTCCAAGTCTAGCTATAAAAAATGACAAAAAAAGATCCAGCACTACACAGACTAGAGCAAGTTCTTTAATAATGCTAAAACTACATCACAAATGCATAGTGTCAGACAAAAAAATTTTGTTTGGCTACACAGAGAATTCAAATTCATGGACTCTTATACTTACAATCATGTTTCTAATCAGTTGAGCTACAATAGAGACATTTCATGCATAAAATCTAATGGATTAAAGAAAAAAGTATTTATCATGATTTAAAATATGGTCCCTAGCTTATTAACACAGCAATAGTAAACTGTACGTTGTCTTTTAGCTGCCTTGAAGATGATGATCATATTTGCTCTAGTTCCAACATGAATATATGTAGGTTCTGCCTAACTCTTCTCTATTTTTGTTTTTCCTTTGGCAACTATTGACTCCAAAATGCATGTGGGGCGATCCAAAAAGATTAGATATTGACAAAAATGTTATTATTAATCTAAACATATCCCACTAAAGGGAATAAGAATCTTTTTTGAAGGGAGCATTTGGAACCAAGTCACAGATTCCAGGAAATGAGAAATCCATGATTTACTTTTTCTGTGGGCATCTTTAAAATCTACAACTTTTTTTTTTTTTTTTTTTCAATGCAGTTGTGACAAATCTCCTTCAGATATCAAAATCCTTTTAAAAAAATTACATTAAACATCAAACTGGAATATATCCATGGAAAACTCTGCTCTTTTTTTTTTTTTCCTGCAAAACTGAGTCATTGTATTCAAAATTTATGCTGATGTTAACTTTAATCTTCATAATAATTTGTAAAACGGCACCAATGTGAATTAAGTAATTAGAAACGGGTTCACATTCTACTATACAACATGCTTCTAAAATAGTTAGTACAGCTCACATTTCCAAAATTCAAGCTTAATTATGTCACATGCTCATCTGTATTATCATTGGTTAGAATTGCATTTTGTCTATGATCATTTTGATCTACCAGACTACCACTCACATATCAGGTTTGTCCAATGTGATTAGTTCTAATTCAGAAATGTTAGAAACCTTGTGATCAATCCAATTGTTGGTCG
Source organism: Umbellularia californica (assembly GCA_028538565.1). Classification (NCBI taxonomy): domain Eukaryota; kingdom Viridiplantae; phylum Streptophyta; class Magnoliopsida; order Laurales; family Lauraceae; genus Umbellularia; species Umbellularia californica. Next base: position 72,908,378 of record JAPQWN010000005.1, read on the forward strand.
CCCTCTTGACTGGTTTTGGTTTTACCATCGTGGAAGTAAGGGAGTTATATTGCATGGTAAACTAATTTTCCTGGCGATGCTAAGGGTGTTCGCAATGTAAAGAAGAGCATGAATTTCCCATAACATGTGCGTTGTCCAAAATGTCTAGAGTCCACGGCCCCGGTTATTAGTAAAATTGCAAATGGATATCCGATTATCTGAGCCTTTCTTCATTTTCAAATACGGCAATGCCCGTTGCCTGACTCATTATTAAACGTTCACACTTCCTGATCAGACTTAAATCAAGGTCTACAACAACATTTCACATCTTTAGGCCTACTGATGAATTCTCTCACCAGCATTTGCTCAACTTCTGCGAACATCCATGTGTATTGTTGTGGAAATTAGAGACCCTTGGGTTTGACCACATTCCTCAGATTTACTGATATCCATCCCACCTCATAGTATATATATAAGTCAACCACATGCATCAAGTTGGGCCCTAAAGCTTCGAAACTTGCCAAGCATTTACTGCTGAAGTTTCCTTGGAATGATATGTGATTAATATCTTATTGTTAGCCAAGAGAGGATTTCGAGTAAAACAGATATTATATGCTATTTAGGTCTAATGTTGATATTAGCAATTAGCATTAAACGATGAGAGAGAGAGAGACAAAATCTTAACAGGGACCATGTACTGGGTCAAGGTCAAGCGTGTTGACTCGAACGGGTCAAACGGGGCATGGAAGGAAGTAAAGGTGCAGTCGTGAAGGAACCAACCAGGAAGGGGGGAGATGGGTCGACCTGAGTCAATTTTACTTTTGTTTTTGGGGTGGGCCACACCAACCTGTCGTCTTATCTACGGCCACAGCCGTTCAAGCTGTGGGCCATGTGCATGTGGTGTACCCATGTTGACCTTTCATCTCTAATAATTCACAAATCCTTCTTATATTCTTATAGTATGAGTGGAGTCACCACTCAACAATCACTGTTGCATGTGGTAGAATAAAAACTATGCAGTATTTATCAAAGTGGATACTTCTATGTGTATTGGAGCTCAAACCTAGCCACTAGCTACCTCTTTAATCCTCCCAGAAGAGAGGTGAACTTCTTTTCTTTTTCTTGTTTCATGCCAATGTAGTTTATTCTTCATTTACAAGCATGTTCATGCATCATTTAAGATTTTATAACTTTTACTCATAATTGGATTGAATCTAAAAAAAATTGAAATTAAAATGCTAATAAAAGTTTAAGGCTATAAAATTAACGGCTACGATGATTTGATGGGATTGATTATTTTGCCAACTCTTATACGTGACCTTTTTATCTACCGTCCACCTCAATGATAGACATGCTCTAAGTGCGCTTTATAAGTTGTAGTGCACATTAACAACGTGCAATCTGCTTGTAGGAGAAAGTTTTCAAGAGGTAGGTATTACTGATGGATGAGCATCATGTATCATCATATAATTAATTTAATCCCATACCAATGGTCCTTGACAGTGCAGGGCTTATCAATTGGTACCGATCTATTTAGTTACTACTAGTGGAGCTCCAATTTAGCACCACTATGTCCTTGATCTGTCATCAAGTATGAGCGCAAAATGAGGTAAATATACAATGCATTACAAGTAATCTAGTGGGGATTTGGATTGATCACAGATGAACTTCGTTGGATGAAATATTATGGAATTTACTTTTACATAAGTGAATTAAATTTGGGTCTTTCCGCATAACACATGAGTGTAAAAAATATATATCTATTATTATTATTGTTAAACCTATCAGTACCAATAAGAGTTAAAAAAAAAAAAAAACAAAAATATATATTATTATCACCTATTAACACCTATTAATGCCAATAAGCACATTTTCTAACAGTTCCTTAATCGTTATGCTGAATTCCTATAAAACGATTCAGGTGATTTTAAGGGTTTTTGAACATTCATAAAAGAGAAAAGATCATAGGTTGAATCATTAATAAGGTGCTGACAACAACTAAAATCTAATTTTCTTATATGGAGCTCAACTTTGGGTGGTTAAATCTAATTACATCAAATGGACCCTTTTATATGAGCCGTCTCAAATTCCACTTCAAATGAACACGCATGTTATTGAATTGATAATGTGCAATGGGACATGACCATATTCCACATATGGCCAAACCAGTGATTCCTATTAGTGTGATTGAATGGAAGCTTGGGCCACACAGGATAAGTCAAGGCAGCCTGACATCATTCCTCTTCACTGAAGAAGAGAATAGGTCATAACAATTAGCAGATGCCAGACGGCAAGTGTTTCTCTTTCTTCTTTATTGAGATTCAAGACTTCTAGTGAGTAGGCCAAATGACTAATGTAGACTAATGTAAAACAGGCCTTTAGGAGTACTATGCACGAAGAGAGGTGCAAAATTTTCAATCTCTATCATTCATAAAATGAGACCTTCTGAATTAGAGATACTCACTAAAATCCATGTAGGAGAAAATCACAATACAATAAAACACATATTAAAATGAAGGAAAATATCAATTGTCTTGGAATGGGGACAGAGAGAGCAACATTTCCAATGGTAGTGGAAAGAGGCAATATTTAACACATTACACACTACCATACAAAAGAATCATTCATCACCACACATGCCACTTCATATGTGTGCTTATTGGTGAAGAGATCTAACCTGCACGCATAGGAGGAGAAGGCCTGCACACGTAGGGAGAGAATCTGAGAGAAAAGACATATTCAACCATGAGGTCTGTTTTTAGAGTGGTCGCAAGGATCGGCATTAGGGTGCGCCTCTGCCCAACAATCCCCCTCTCACAATGGTGGTCCCGCGACTCGAATCCATGACTTAGAGCTCTAATACCACTTGTAGGATTTTATGCACCCACTAAGCTACCATTCCTTCCAAAATCAATTAGTCATGGAAGATGCACAACTCAATGTTTTATATGGTATTTGATATCGGGCCGGCGGACATTGTGGTATGCCTATGCCCAACAATCCCCCTCTCACGATGGCGCTCCCGCGACTCGAACCCGTGATATAAGGCTCTGATACCACTTAAACCAATTGGTGATGGAACTCAATGTTCAAACGGCATTTGACATCGGGCTAGCGGGCTTGTTTAGAGTGGTCGCTGAGAGCAACATTGTGGTACGCCTCTTTGCCCAATAATCTCCCTCACAATGGCGCTCCCGCGACCTGAACCCGTGACCTAGAGCTCTGATACCACTTGTAGGATCTTATGCACCCACTGAGCTACCATTCCTTTTAAAATTAATTGGTGATGGAAGATGCACAACTCAATATTTTATACAGCATTTGACATCGCACTATTGAAACTGTGTTTAAAGCGGTAGAGTACACCAACGAATTACCCGATCTCTGTGTACTCAAGCTTGGCCAAAAGATGATAATTAAAGCATATAGCTCCCAACCTCAAACAATCCTAACCCCTGCTTAGTCGGCATCTGGATGTAGTACACATGCGCACCATTTCATATTCAATGCAAATTTTATAACCACGATAAGCCTAAATTCACCAGCCTCAATGTAGTGAAGCGTGGGCATGCTTCATTCCAAATGCCCATAAAAAGTGGGAGAAATGCTGTCTTCTTCTTTATCTTTTTCTTATATATTTTTGTTAAAGAGCTAGCTAAAGGCATGTAACATGCCACATGTTAGGCAATGGTGCACTATGCTTCATGAGTGCTACATGTTTTAAATGCATGGTGACATGGCCTTTGATTTTTAATTACAAAAGAAGTGACTTTGATAAAAAGAGGAAGCCAAAGTTTTTTTTTTTGGGACCAAACAATCACAGTAATTGATGAGTACCATGATCCCCAGTAGCTAAAGATTTGGTGCCCCATACTTCTCATTAGTGCATGTTGTATGGAAAGTGTGTTTAAGCATTTTTACTCTTTCCTTTCTTTATATATAAACAAGGGGACACATATATATTATTGAAGTGTCAACATCTGAGAGGAAAATGACAACGCGAAATGAATTGCTAATTAATTGCATCCATTACTATTTTATAGACTATAGAGTTGATTTTTATTTATTTTTATTTTTTTGCTAGCTTGACCAACTGGCCAGGAGTGATGTCAAGACCCAAGGATTGATCTCGGACTATGTGTGTGATACCGAGGTGCCAACACTACTCAACAACCATGAGTGTGTTGGCTATAGAGTTGATTTTTATGAGTATGTCGTTGGTAATAAATTAAGAAGTATTCTTCATATACTTGTTTCCTTTTTCATTTATAAAAAAAGTCCATCAAACAAATCAGCTATTGCAGAAACCCTCCCTTTAGAAATATACAAAATGATTAAAAATGTGGTGGGCCTCATCCCTCTAATACAATGGTGCTACTAAAGTTATGGTGGGGCCTAACAAAATGATTGGAGATTATCAAAATATAATGGGGCTGGCTCCCTCATCACTGTCCATCACACATCACACAGCAAATACAACTGTATTCAGAGTGATGGATGGTAAAAATAAATTACTAGCACAACAGACCCATATTAATCTCGAACCCTAATTTAAATAAATAAAGAAATAATTTCAAAATTCCATCACTTTTAGTTGTTTGGTAAAAAAGTGAAAATAGTTTAAAATTAAAACTTTGGGATTCATTTTAGAAGTAACTCATATTAAAGAGACCCAAGGTTTTAGAAGTAGCTCCCTCACTAACTAATTTGACTAGCAGTAAGACCATCTAAAACCAAGTTACCTGAGTACAAAACTACATATACAAGTAACTAAAAAGACGCCAACAAGAAACAAACCATACAAAAAAAAAAAAAAAAAGGTTCACTAGGTTTCCACTTAATAATAGACCTGAAGAAAATCACCAATAGTTTGCTGGCCACTTCCATACAATGAAACACACCACCACACCTCTTCTTGCCATTATGAGCAAAGTATTCAGCAACAAAATTCATCCACAATTCAAAATTGTTGTCCTGCATAAAATTTATCCATCCGTAAGAGAAACAATAATAGTAATGCTCTGCCATCTCTTAAGATTCAATGTACACAAGGAGAAAAAAGTTTACATGGAGATCTTTTTAGGAGAATTTAGGGACTTTTTGTGCAAGGTGTTTTTTTGCATTTGGGCTTTTTTTTTTTCCTACAACCAAACTTCTACAAGTAAGGTTGGGTTGTATCAAGCTAAATGGGTTAATGCAAATGGGTTCGGTTGACCCGTACCAGGTGCGGGTTGGGGTTAACTGACCAATTTTGAAATGGTCAGATACAGGTTGGGTGCCTGTAGACAACCTAAGCAGACCTGTTAGCCCCTAGATGTATCGTTATAGCATCTTCATTATTGAAGACCTGAACCCCTTCAAGAAAAAAAAAAAACAAAAACAGCACTATTATTGAAGGGGGGGTCCTTTGCTATACAATTAGACTCAATGAGGGACGAAGAAAAACGACGACCCCTGATGGCTTTATCATCTTTAGGGCAAACCTATAGTCGTTATCATCACATGAACTACACATTTTTAAAAAGTCAAACAATCAAGTGGTTTCTTATTCCCTTCTTTTGAAATTTTGATGATTCCCCTCCCTCTTCTTAGACATTAGCCCTTCCAATTCCTCCTGCTGCCTACTTTTCTTGAAAGTGTGAATTAGTTTTCCTACAAGCGTGGAACCATTTCTAGATACCATAGAGCTTTTATGTTAGGGAATTATTTCTCCTTCACTGGTTGACCTGGTCTGTTGGTGTGGGTCCCATGTGGGGGCCACCATAGCGACCATGCCCCAGATGCAACTTGAGTTTTTGATGATCACCTTATTTGGCTGCACATCTAGCTTGATGGTCTTGGTATAGATGGATCAAAGCCCAAAAATCGCGCACCCTGTCGAAACTATATGTTCATATAACCATTTTCAATATACTTCAACGAAAAATAAGGTAACGAGAATTGTTGTAAATATGGTATCATCATCATCATCATCATCAAAGCCTCGTAGGAAAAATGCTATGTTTTTTAAAAAATACTGAGATACTACTACTATGCAATGTTGGTATACACTTACAATATTAAAAAAGTTCAATAATTGCCATGATATTCTTATTTCAGTAAAGAACATTGATTCTTATTTATTCTTTACATTTTATATTTTTAATTATTTAAACCAAGTAAATTTTCTCCGAGATTCTCCAAGTGACATCAAAATAATCACCGCAAATTTGGGAACATCCCAACATTTTCCAAGAATTGACATTGACACTTTGACGGTGGTCTACAAGGAGTTGATTATGGCCTACTGGAACATAAAGTTCCTCTAATTGGGCAGGTAGGATCATCTGACTACTGTTTGGAGGATTCTTGTCCATACATGAATGACCAATGGATGAATTATTTGAATGTAAATGGACACCCCAAGTTCATTAGCACCATATCCGGCTGATTCCACTCGCAAACTCTAAAAAATGGGACCTCCAATAGGGCAAAACATTTCTACCAATTCCCCAACAACAACGGATGGAAATGATGGATAATGGAGGTTATAGAGAGTTTGATTTGAGAGAAGGGCATGGTACATGAGAATTTATCCATAGCACATGCAGAAGCTACTGGAAATACACTTCCAGTATGGAAGCATTTCTTGGTTAAATCAGAGGGCCGGATTTAAGTGCTCTGCAACACACAGTGAGGGAGAGTCATGTCTTAACTTGGTGCATATAACCTCTGGATAGAGCTAGATATGGCATTTTTTTTAATGATCAGTAATGGCAAAATATATTAAAAAGCAAAGAAATTACAGTCAGTTCACCCCGGACCAGCTTGAAAGGGAAACAAAATGGTATAAAAGCGTTATATTAAAGCAAAAACAATACAAATTATAAAGACATAGGAACCAAATCAGTAGTCCTAGTCACCCCTTGCTTAGCCAATACATCGGCTATAAACCATTAGCCATTCGCCCAATAGAGATGGGGCATTTGAAGTCATCTATTTCAGGCTGACAGATTCCTCAACCTTCTGAATGCCAAATTTCCAAAAGCAAAAGGTTATCAATCTACCGGTGGGACACCCAAGGAAAGCACAGGCCAGCAGGTCTAAGAAATTGGAGAATGGAGGATTCCCGGGTGAATGATTCGCCAGTAGATCATCTGTGAGAAACAACCCCTAGGGATGGAGCAGTTCAGTAGCCAGGGAGAAGAATGGTGAATGATGTTGTGCCTAATGCTGTTTTGCTTGTGAGTGTAATCACTTTCTTAAAGTAAGTTATAAATTTTCAATTGCCAAATTTAAACAAAAGCCAAAAATACCAACACAAGATGGAGATTGTCCATACCAGCTTGCTCATAGTTTAGGCATGAAAGAAGCAGATGGAAAATCACCATACATCTTATAATACAAGCTGAATTATTGAGCAACAGGTGATTATACATTGAAAGAGCAAATATTGCAACTATTACAAGGTATGCACCGTAGTATACATTCATGCCTCATGATAACTCAATGAATTGATCCTGATCCTAGAATCAAATTTATAAAGAAAGAGGAAGAGGGAATTAAAAAAAAAAAAAAACATTGTGAGTGTTGATGCAAGCTAAAAACACATACCTTAAATAAAGATTCTACAGTAAAAAAAAAATAATTACATGAATTCTGCAGATCACAGGAGAAAAGAATAGGATCTATGCTTTTCCTTTCTTCTTATCATCTAAAGCCTGCATGAAAAGATATCAATTCCATATTAAATGCTATAAAAATAAAAATAGCAAGTAGGAATTTTACAGAGACAAAGGAGTAAGTGCAACGAATGGAATATATCAGAGCATGATGACAAAGAAGTCCTCAAGATGTGCACAAGCGCACACAAAAACTTCGGTCTTTCTCAGCCATGCAAAATGTGGTTTTCTCCACTCATAATTTCTGCTAATTGCATACGTTGATAAAACTACATGAAGTAAGTCCTCAAGACATGCGAAGTACATCAAGTATCAGGCTACTTCAATCAGTCAAAATTGTACGCTTCTTCTTCTTCTTCTTCTTCTTCTTCTTCTTCTTCCTTCCTTTCTTTCTTTCTTTCTTTCTTTATGTGGTTTCAGATGTAAGAAAAATCTAAATATGTAGCAGAATCTAAGTACATAATGTATTGCTATATACAATATACTTCCTGTAAATTGTGTTTTGGGCCCTTTTTTTTTTTTTTTGAATGGCAGCTTTAATTAAAGATAGCAATACAGTGTAAGAGACTCTGTTTTGGACCCTCGTGTTCCCATAACACAAATGGTGACAATGAAAACTAAATAAAATTGGAAAAAACTACCACATAATTGCCGTTCCTTAACCATGATTTCAGTGTCACTAAATGGCCGTTCCTTAACCATGATTTCAGTGTCACACACATACACACAAATGAAAAAAAAAAAAAAAGAAAAGGGAAAAGGATACTCTACCCATGTATACTCAAAATAGGCCTTGGGAATTAAAATAGTATATATTAATCAGTAATCTTTCATTTTCTTGAGTATAGAATCTGAAGTAGTTAACTTTTTTAATTCAGATGACAATATGTCATTGTGTCATGTGACATCAAGCTCAAGGCCAATTCATATCTAGTAAAGTGTGTTGTATTGGGTTTTGTTAATAGAAGAAATACCTTGCTTTGGAAGATTCTCATGATCAGCACAAGTGTATCACGCAGTCTACAAAGAAAACAGATTGTACAATATTAGGCAGACATCAAAAAAAAAAAATTTTGAAGGAGGTGATGTGCTAATTCCATTTCAATTCGAGAGATTTCATAGACTATTATCCTATTGAGGAACTCCATAATACGAGACATTCACTCAAAAGAAAGGAAAAATGAAGTAAATGGATGTTTGACAAATTAAACTCAGAGTACTAGGTGAAACTTTTGGCACACAAACAACAAAACATAATACAAATCAGAATATTAACTGCAAGCATAATGTCAAATATCTGAGCATAACGATCTTTACGTTTGGATAAGATAAATAAGCAATGTTATGGTAGATTCATATAATGCAGTCCAACAACCTTAATGAAAGAAAATATCAATAAAAAAGAATATAAATTATTCATCAATGGATGGAAAGGCATAAAATATCGGTCTGAGTTGATTTAGACAGCACCAGGTCATATTGAACTTGACACCTAATGAGTCAAGGTCAAGTTCAATACAGGATACATGAAAGACACAGTCAAGTTGCACGAGACTTGGCTGAGTTGCAGCTGATACAACCAAGGCACACCTCATCAGACCGTTTTTCTTTCTTTCTTTCTTCATTTCTTTGTTTCATTCCTTTTTAAAAAAAATGGTAACTAGAATTTATCAAAAGGAAATGGAAAAAAGCAAATACAATGGGAGAAGATACAAAACAATGGCATAGCCACGGCATTCAAACCAGGATCTCCGAAAATAACTGACAGAATATTTACAAATTGTCTAATGGAAAAGGTTATGATCTATACTTCATACTTTCATGTTACTCATCGTGATACAGTCTAAAAAGCTAGATCCATGGGATTTTCAAACCTCATTATGAATATTTAATTAGTTGTATTTCTTATAATATAAATAAATAAATATAATTAACTGAGTTGATTCACGTCTACATTCTTCTTTTCAAGTACATAAATTAACAGAGTAAAAACCAAAGACATCATTTTACATATGTTTTCCTACTATAAAAATCACATTTTAGCGCCTCTTCTCCTAGAAAAGGGAAACAAACAAACATCAGCCAAAAGTTGGCCTATGAAAAACCAACAAGACCACTAATAGCTCCCCTAATTTAACAAAAACTTTCATAAACAAAATCATTATGACCCTTGAACTCAATCACCAAATATTATAGTCGAGTTAAGCATATATACCCTTCTCCATAAAATCCTTAGGATGACCATAATTTATCGAGTTCTAAAGATTGTGACTTCTTAGTTCCACACATCCAAGTGAGAAGAATCATTTGTTTGTGACACATATTGAGGTTCTCTCTCAATTGCACAATGTTGTTCCCCTCATAAGCTTCTGACTGAAAACAACCTATGGGCTATGATGCCTAGATACAACATGGATCCAGTAGGATGCGTGATGGATATGGCAGGGACATGGATTTTACACAAAACAAGTGAATTATTGGATATGATATGAAACAATACATTGCCTATTTTGAAGTGATTTAGTTTAAATTTAAAATCTAGCCAAATCACCACTGGATCTACCTACATCAGAGTCAGAGCTGCAAAATAAGGCACGAAAGTTCATCTTGAATTTTTTTATATTTAATTTACACCTTGATCTTGATGGAAAGCTAAACGCCGCCAACATCCATAGATTGGGTTTTAAAAATCCAATCATCAGGGCTCAAGCATATTCAAGCAGCTCTAATTGATCCAACAGCCTATATCACTCCAATCACTGTGAAATTTGGGCTAATGCCTATTTGTGGTGGGGACTGGGGAGTGCAAGAATAATTTGATCAAGTAAAATGGACACATGGATCAACTTTAGTGATGAGCATGGAGACTCCCATGTGCTCAACAATAGGATCATTTCTCCTTTGACATCTAAACTGTTGTCAGTTATCTTTCAGTCTTCTGTGACTTCCCCACAAGACAAGTGCTACAGATTTGATAGTCTTGACTGGTAGATGGCTCATGTGTTAACACCTTAAAACCCACATAGTAGGAAAATGCCTTAACAATGGCGATTAGGCATTAAAGTCATAGCAAGTAAAAAGCATACAGAAGGCCTTAGAGTGGTATTTTGACTAAAATAATGAAATCCTTGAACACCCAGTCTCCTAGATGCATTTCTATGATAAAAAGATGACATTCATTGGTGAAAATGCAAGTGTCGAAGTTATAAGTAGGATGCATCAAGCCCTCAACCACTATTGTGAACCTCTATACTGGTAACTCTGTGCGCACTATAAGATAAGTGAAAAAACAGGCTGTAATTTCATTTGGAACATTCTTTACATGAGCATGGAGCTTGAGTCAGTCAAGTTTCATTTTTACCAAAGAATATATGGAGTGCAAGGTTAGCGGATCAGAGTGGGGAAGATTAGCCATTAAAAACTGAAAATAACTAGTGCTAGTGGTGTGATGGATTCTGGTACCTAGGAGCAACAATTGAACAAAATGGAGGGTTTGAGTAGGATATAGCAAATAGGGAGATAGACCTGATAGTAGATGTTGGGAAATGAAGCATCAAGAAGAGGCGAAAGTAGATGTTGCTGAGATGCATATGCTACAGGGGATGTTTGGAGTTACAAGAAAAGATAGAATTAGGAATAAAGGAATAAGAGGAAACTTGGAGGTAGCTCCAACAAAAAAAAATAAAAAAAGAAGTATTCTAATCTACAATGGTATGGGCACCTTACATGACTAGAAGCAGCTCCTCTTAGAATGATCAAGGAACTAGGAAAGGGGAATACCAGTAAAGACCTTAAATAAAGTTGAGGAAAGAAAACAAAGCCAGCCTAAATAGATGTGATAAGGCTTCAATGTGATGAAGATGATGATGATGATGATAAGACTTCATTTTTTCTGAACTCAGAGGAGGAAAATATCAAAAAGAAGAAAAAAAGAAAAGGAGCCTACAACCATCCAATAGGATAATAGGACAAGAATTAGAAGGGTAATGACCTAATGTTAAAAGCCCAAATACAAGTAACTCGTACAAATAACAAGTATATTTTACCGGACATCATTGCTTGTACTGAATGGATGAGATGTCCCATCAGAACATGTTAAAACAAACTGTGTTGAGAGCCCACCAGGAATCTTGATCTGCAAGGTAGGGCAAACACAAAAAATGCTATGAATTTTTATAGCTTTTAAGCATCCAAAGCATTATGACTAGGGGATTTTCTAATGAAAATATGAATGGATAATAGCAAAAAGGAGTAACAACATACAGATAGGTCAGCTGAATATTTTTCTTCTATTGCCACTGTATCCATACTCTTAATTTGGTACCCAGACCGTCTCAAAATAAAAGTTGCTGGTTCCCATCCCTCGGAATCTATCTGTTAAACACATGTTAGGAGTAGGTTGTTGTGCAGTCAATAGTACAAAGAAAAACCAGGAGCTTAACAAATTTTCTCAATCATATTGTCATACAAAGCTGATTCGCCATATATACTTCATCATAATGGGCAATAAAACTTAAGATAATTTTGAGAAAGAGCACTTTGTTATTAAGCATAGATAAAGGCCTGTGAGCTAGGAGCAAAGCAGTTATTGGAAAGAGTACAAGCATAAGCATAAAGTTTTAACATACTCAAACTATTATACATTTAAATTATAAAATAGAAATAAATATCAATACGAGTAAGGACCAAAATAGCGATTGCGGCGGGTGTAGCAGCCAGTGGCCAAAACGCTATATAGTGGGCGGGTGATACGTAGTGGTTGAGGCGACCATAGCGGCACAACGGTGTGAATTTTATAAGTGGTCAAAAGAATTCAAATATTGTGTAGCAGCCAATATTGTGTTTTTTAGTGATTTGGAACCATTTAAGGGTAGAGAGAACTTTAGGTAAGACTACTGAGGAGAAGAAATAAATAATAATAATGTTTTAAATTAAAATTAATTGGCTATACTAGGTTTTAGACTGTAGGGCCGCTATTTTCAAAATAGTGTAACGGCCTCAACCGCTATGGCGGATAAAGCGTAGCGGCCGCTATTTTGATCCATGAATACGAGAATTCAAGAATAAACAGGTTTATCATTCATTTGTATGTAGCATTAACAAACCTTGCTATCATGTTAATATATTAACTGCTTGATAGTAGGTTGCTTGAGAATTATGGACTCACTTTATAAGAAATATCAGTGCCAACTGTTACAGTGTAATGCTGGGAGAAATTTATCATTACACCATACGTTGTACTTTAATAAGTAACTGATAATATAGGATTATATATAGCAATAAGAAGACTTGACTTTTGAAGAACCTGGTTTTTCATCATCAAATGATAATTTGGCTCACTTTATAAGAAATATCAGTGCCAACTGTTACAGTGTAATGTTGGGAGAAATTTATCATAACACCATACATTGTACTTTAATATGTAACTGATAATATAGAATTATATATAGCAATAAAAAGACTTGACTTTTGTCTATTATAATATGGAAGAACCAGGTTTTTCATCATCAAATGATAATTTCTTGACAAATAAGGTGAACTTGTTCACACTTGGAATTCTAGCATTTTACATCGACGTTAAATTATGTTGAATCATGCTGCATATCCAAACAGTTAGTATGAAAGAAAGTAATAAGATTTAGACATCCAAAGAAACAAGGGTAAAGTCACAGTCAAAAAATACCAGGTGGAGGACATTAAATGTGGCTCGACCTGCAGAAATATGGGATTCAATCTGCTGCTGCATATCTTGATCTGCAGAACCCAATCACAATTTCACTAAAAGTATCTTCGAAAAAAATTGATCAAACGATAATTACAGGGATAAACCATTCCAGATTCACACATATAAATTTAGTAATCAGTAAAATACCTTCAAGGTTGAGTTAAAAAATATAAATAAATAAGCTGACCCCAAATTAGATGGATAAGGCTTCAATGATGAACTTTGAAGGTACTGTTATATTCAGAATGACTTGTCACTCAAAATGTTCAGGAAAAGTTATACCACAGTAACTACTGCCCAAAATATCAGTTTGAAAGAACATCCACCACCACCACCGTCATCATCAAAGCTACATGAATTCTGCTTTGCCACTCCAGTCTATGTTGGGCCAAGTCCTCAGATAGGTTGCACTTCTTCAGATTTACTCTGAAGAGCACCTAAATAGCTTTATTTTCTTTATAATGTTAACATAAATTGGTGGCTGCTATTGCAAATGATGTTTCAATAAAAAGTTTTTTGAACATTTTAATCCATGACACACTCCCACAGAAGTTGCCAATCACAAGTATGCATACACCAAATATTGGCATTGAACGAGATGGTCATGGCCTATGATGCCCAGATACTTCAAAATTATGCAAAGATTCATGTCATATCGTATCCGATACTTCACTTTTTATGTGTAAAATCTATGTCCTTGGCATATCCATGCCGCATTTGGGCATCATAGGTCGTGGCAGTGTGGCACAGTATTCATACAGAAAATGTTTTAATACAAATGGCTTTAAGATCTTGTTAACTTGATCAAAGGCTCAAATTCTAGAACAGACAGCTTTATTTTCTAGAAACTTGAATTCACAATGGACATCTGATCTTAAAAGTTTTGGTCAAGTTCTGCAGCAACCTTTACTTGTAAACATCTCAAAAGAAAATGCTGACATATTAAGGCCTTTTCCCAAGATTCTGAGTGCAAATCCACTTTGGCACATGCTCGTTCTTGATTATCCTTTTTCCCTTTATCCCTTTATTTATTTATTTTTTTATTAATCTAGCTCCCTAACAAAGTAGGAGAACCAGTACAGAAGTTTATGTGAGCCTCTCAGAACATAAAATTGTTATCTGTACAGATGTTAATAAAAAAAGGCAGAATTTTTCTATTTTTTTAAAAATCAAATACTAAAAAGTAACAGAGATTCTTCTGCTAGACAATAGAGGCTCATTTTCCTCCCCCTTATGTATCTTACATTCATGCATGTAAATGATAAGTTCCAGTGTTCCACTATTATTTTCATTATTGATTATTAGTGCTATTATTGTAATACTAAAGTATCGTTGGTATAGGTACGCATTGTATGGCAAGTTGGTAACCGTTAATTGTACAATCAAGTGCGACCTATATACATGCTTGAGTGATTCAATAGCTAAAGCTTATTGAAGATAACTTCACAACGTAACTAAATGCAAGAATTTTGAAAATAATTGCAACAGTCATATCTGAAAACGAAGACAGACTGTTGGATCTGAAGAGAACGGTAGCCAGTAGGGGATAATCAGTACACACTGAAAATGTAACCAAATTTTGTGCAAACGGACTTACAGGAAACTTCTAGGAAATTTTAGCATGTTGCAGAAGGAAGATAACTAACAATTTGAACAAATGGAACATACAGAATTTTCATGTATTTTTTTACCAGAAGCAAAATTAACATTTATGAAGGGCCATAAGAAAAATTCTTTGAAGAACCGCTTGCCAACAGACACTTGAAAAAAATATATAAAGGTATAATTATGGCATAGATGAAGACCAAATTGTCCAAAAACACATTATACAAACAGCAGCCACTAATTTGAACCACTTAAGAGATGTCTAATGTCTAATCACTAAAATTATAGGGAAATCTCCAACTTGTCTAAAAGAAGGTAAACGCCCAAATGTTTGAGAAAATATATTAACAAACAATAGGTGGAGAACACATGAAGATCAAATTGTTGAAAAGAAAATTATAAAAACTGCCCTCCCTAATTTTGATGCGGATCAGTCCAAATCCATTGATATAATCAAAAACAGGTGGTGGATCAAGACTTTAAATTTTTGGGCACTTATGATTGATCTTCTGGGACCTGGGAACACATCTAGGTCTTAGGGTTAAATGGACCCCAAAACTGTCCCAAATATTTATTAGTTTTAACTTTAGGGACAAGTTTGATAGAACAGTCAGTTGCGGGGGATTTTCTGCAAATTACATCAATAGTTTCCAGCAAACATACCCTTTGTTGGGCCTCATTCAAATGGGCTTTAATAGGCCCAACCCAAGGAACTTCTGTAATGTCATGGGGCCAATCCTACCAAAAGATCCCTCCTTTGGACTTGGATGATTCCTGTGTGGGACTCGTGCAGTCCAAGTATCCCTCCTTTTCCTTGGTGGGTGATGGGCTCACCAGATTTTAACTAGATCTACCACCTTGACAAGGGCACACCGGATCTCACACTCTCCCCCATTAGAAACAAAATAGTCCTCAGCTCTGTACCATCTGTAACACAGCGGAGCCGATCCTACCAAAAGAACGTTTTAAAAGTAGACAAAACCCATGAGTACTTAAGCCTAGGATCTAGACCTAAATGTTTCCGATGTGGGAGATCCTGTGGGCCCCTGTGATGGTGGTTGATCCGGTTAAAATCTGATGAGCCTATTACCCATCAAAGAAAAGAAGGGCTTCTTGACTGCACAAGTCTCTTATCGGAAACATCTAAGCCCAGAGCCTGGGCTTAAGTACCTATAGGTTACCGTTTACTATCAAAACGTTCTTTTGGTAGGATCGGGCCCGTGGCATTACAGATGGTATTAGAGCTGATAATGGCTCTGTTTCCATTGGGGGAGAGTATGAGATCTGGTGGGCCCCTGTCAAGAAGGTAGATCCCATCACCAAACAAAGAAAAGCAGGGATACTTGGATTGCACAAGTCCCATATCAGAAACATCCAAGTTTAGAGCTTGGGCTTAAGTACCCATGGGTTACCACCTACTATAAGAACGTTCTTTTGGTAAGATCGGCCCCAAGGCGTTACAACTTCCACACCAGTAGGGTCACCCAAAAGGTCCCCTAATTTCTTGTGTGGTCCATCAGGGCCATGTGGGCCCCATAGCCAGTGTTTTGCTAAGTGTTCTAGACATTATAGCAACTCCCACTTTCGAGCGATTTGATTTGATTTATTTTATTTTGAGTAGTTTCCAGGTTTAAAGGACTCCTATTAGGGACTAGAAATCTATTATCCTAGGTTTCTTAGGGTTTAAATTTTAAGCCGCTTATATATCTGTGTTGGCTCACTGTTTACAGTGGTTCTCCTTCAGAAATTAATAAAGTTGGTTTATGCATTCTACACACTCTTCTCCATTGGATTAAGGTACTCTCCTTGGATTGAACCTTTTATACATATTACTCAGTAAATGTCAGTAAGTAATCTCCCTTCTCCTTGGTCTATTTGCATTTTTTATTTATTTATTTATTTTTTTTTTTTTTTTTTGTTGATTTGAGTTAGAATGCATTTTTGGTTTTCCAATCAATTGGGATCAACTTGGCTGCATCAGATTTGAACATCTTAAGAGACATCTAATTGCCAAAAAGACAGGGATCTTCTAACCTGGTCTAAAAGAAGGCATAGGCCAAGATGAAAACATGTATGGTCTATGACTCCATGCAGAACTGGACCATTGGGAAACAGCAAAAATGTGCATGTTTTAGCACACAAATCTAATGTCCTACATGGGACATCTTCTTTCCATTCTATTTATATAAGGCTTTTGAGTTTTGACTATAATAGTCAAACTAGAGTTCTTTAACTTTGGAAAGCAACAATTAAGTTACAGGAAGCAAGGAGGGGGAGCCCAGAGCCCAATTTTTTTAAAAATCTTATGTACGTTTTGCATATTCTCACACGCATAGATGGTTGAGAGCCTTTACATTTCTATTTTTTGAAAGAACTCTTCAATGGAGCAAGACTTGCACAGTATGCCTTCTGGAATATATCTTTCTATGTGAATGGATGTGAATGACAACCATTAATGTGTTTTGGATTGCATGGAGACTGATGTGTGCTTGAGTTTCCATAATATTCAGGTCGTGTGATCTATGCACAATAACGGGTAGGATTCTAAATGTTTTCTGCTTGAATTTCCTTTCTTTCCTTGGTTTTCTTTAATCGGGTAGCGGAAGGCATAATGTACTAGAGATTAACTCCTAGTTTTTGCACAAAATTGCTGATGGACTTTTGTATCAACAGGTGGGCTACATTATGCAATAGACGAACAGAATTTTAAATGTATATATGTGAGATCATGATGCAAACCTTCCTAAATATTAAATTTAAAAAAGAACACTTGTCAATGGAAATTAGACTTACCACATGTTATTTTTTTCTGATTGTTGGCAAAAATCCTCACCAGTTCTCCCTACAGAAAAGCCAGTTATTTAGCCTTTGATCTATGAGATTGCAAAGATGATAAGAGACTTTGCTATGACATAAAACAGTGAATATAACAGCTTTTGTATAACCATTCTTCTCAGCACTTTGTCTGTGAAAATGCAACGTAGAATGGATCAAGAAAAAGAAGCAACATAGAGGCAAATGGACCTATTAGGATATGCTATGATTATTTAGGTAGACCATAAGATTGGACAGAATTTAAAAATATTCTTGTTATCTATTGTTATTTGTCTGTTGGTACTCTATAAATATTAGTACTTAAAATAGAAGATAGAATCAGTTTCTCACAATCTTCTACATGCTATCAGGGTATTCTGAAATCAGATGATCTCAGCCATCCATCTAACAGTGATATGCTAAGAAGGAGAGATTTGGAAAAACTGGTCAATCCCTTTGAGGGTTTTCCCCTTTATGTCTTTCTGATTATTATCTATGAAAAGTTTACAACATGTGTATCCCTAAATTGGGTGATTACAATCACAATTATAATTACAACCCCCACATCTAGGGACTTTCTAAACTTCTAGATAGTATTACAAGGCATTTTCACATGCATCTGCACGTGCGTCTTATTACCATCATCTCTTAAATCAGATGATCTTACATTCCAACCTTTGCGGTTGCAGAAGATGATGCAATATGAACGATTCGGTCAGCCCATGACCCATCTGCTCCACACCTCGTCAATCTTATTTTCCACAAACCAAACTTCCAATTGATCAACCTCAGCAGTCTCAAAGCACACCAGACCCTGCACTCCATCCCTGTTCTCGCTCTTCCGTGATAGTGCTTGGCAGTCCCAACCCATGGATCTCTTACATTGCCACCACCTGACCCACCATTACAACATCTTCATAGCCAGCCATTTTGGTCCCAACTTCACCTCTATATTCATTTTCATTTGGCTACCCAGTATCCCTTGATCGCAAAATTGTAAGACCGATTGATGATCTCTATCATGAATTGCAAAACCCACATATCCCTACCTATCTGGAACCTAGCCAATGTCTGACTCTCCTGAACCCTCAGAATCTCAATAGAAATACCCAATTCCACCCGATTACCACCTTCTTTGCCTCTAATCTCAGCCACAGAATCCCAATCCAGTTGAGCTTGCCACAATGAAGTCCACTTTTCCCATTCCCAATACAGGCCTTACTGCCCTAATTCCACTGTTCCCATTCCCGATGCAGACCTTACTGCCCTAACACATGAACCACCAGAAACCACTGGATCACCGTCCTACAACTTACCCAAATGCTCTGCCTTACCTTCCTGCCAACCGTTTGCGCAAGATCTATCTGACATCAGACTCTCCACCATCAACCCATTGGACAGTGCTGCTTCCACTCAGGTGATCTTGAATGCCAATTGTTAACAACACTAAAGGAAAATTTTTTAATAGGATATAGCATGTTCAATAACATATTTTCATGTGAAGCAAGAAAATACCTGGCGGCCATTGTCATCCATAGGTATACACTCAACGGCAATAAGTTTATCAACATCGTCAGCAGTTACAACATAATCTGGATTGGTGGCTCCTGGATCAGAAAGTGCAAAAATAAGAAAACATTCAGGAAGAAGCATTTTTAATATCTTCAAATGAAAAAAATCACTGTCACAAGATTATGATAACTGAGGACTATCCCAACACTAACCTTCAATGTACTGCGTAGTGCCATTCTGAAGATGATGAATCCACTAGATACACAATACCATATTATTCAAATAAAATATGTATACATTTCATCACAACCCAAAGATAAATGCCACAAGTGAAAAAACAAATCCAAGTAAAATAGCAGAAGAAAAAAAATGCTGATTCCACCAGTTACCAAAAAAATGAAGTATGAGAGGCCAAATACCTGAAACATACAAAGTGAAGTGCCACGAACAGGATAGCCACATGCTTGCAGAGTATTTCCTGGTTTAGCATCCCCAACAATTTGAAACCCTTCAATCCCAGGTAGAATACCTCCTGCAGGAAGAAGCAGATAACGGTTATTTTATTTCTACAGGAGAAACTCATTTCAGCATAAGTACATTACCTTCTGAGAAAGAAGATGCACGCTCTTCATGCAAGGGAGGCATGTGAGAATAAGCATCATTAATTGCCTTCTCACTGCTAGTTTTGCCTGCACCATCTTCCAAACTCAGTGCACTGACGCCCTCAACCTCCCTGTGATGACATGTTCATAAGTTAGAAGAGACCATCAGAATGACAGAAATTTCACATTAATGACCAGTCAGTAGCCAAGAATCATATATTTAGATCAATAAAATATGCTCCATAATTCAAATAAACATATGATGATAAGGATATGAATAAAGTAGCAAGGAGACATGCATCATAGCTCAGTGGAAGAGGTGTCTCATGCTCATGTAGCTGCCCAGGGATCGGTCCCTAGGCATGTACGTTAACACCCCAGTCATGTACCACTGCTCTAAACTAGCAATATATATATATATATATATATATATGGGAGATGCTCCTATGAGAAATGCTCTCACCTTATTATGAGAGATAAGGTGGGGGCCCTCACATCCATATCCAATGCCAACAACTTAAATGTGAGTGTCTCCACCTTATCTCTCATAATAAGGTGAGAGATGCTCTCACAGGAGCATCTCCCTATATATATATATATATATATATATATATATATATATATATATATATGTATGTATGTAATACCGTTTATAAGCAGTCCAGCTCATCGCACCCGCCTAGATGCATGCCTATCACTGGGAGCAGGGGGATGGAAAGGCCTCATCATTGATAAGGATCAGATGAGAAATTGACGTAGACGGCCCAGATGCAATTGAAGATCAAGTGGCTAATCGGGAGATGAAGTTCATTGAGGGACATGGTTGAGCACATGGGGTCTGAACCCATGTGTGAAGGTCCCACCCGAGTTAGAAAGTCCAAAACAGCCCACATTCATTGAGATTGTGCTTATCTAGGGGTATTTTACTAATTCCATACACCACAGGGTGTATTTTGCAAACTGTTAAATTCAATTCCAAAGCACAAACAGAAAACAGGGCTGTACATATGGGCATCTTTGGGCTGTGGGTTCAAGGCCCAACTGGGCCCAACCCACTTTGTGTCCAACACCACCTGGGGCGCCCAGGGGTGGAGTTAACATGGGCAGGGACCACCATCCATTTCGGTGGGCTATGTGGGCCCCCTTGATCAAAGTCGTGGGGATGGTCCCAAACAACCATTGTCCTAAAAAAATTCTTTCAATCTTTGGATTTCTTGCCATTTAGATGTTAGTTTCCATTCCATTAGGATATCATGAGTTGGTAAATAATGATGACAAGTAAGAACAGTGGGTTGGATTATTTTTGTTAGAAGTTTTGGGATTTTGGTGTATGACAGTTGACTGTGCATAGGTAGCCACAGTCGACTGTCAACATTCTTTTATTTCCTTTCTTTTCTTGTTTGTTTTAGCAATTTGGGTTGTTGAGAGCATTATTTGAGGAATTTATGGATAGTATTGTTTGTATTTTAGATTTTGGAGAGTTTTATATACTTGTTGCAGTCAGCTAGTATAGCCAGTTGATAGTTGACACTTTCAGATTGGAATAACAGTGAGGTTATTTGATATTTTTACATCTCTGTGGTTAATTCCTTGCATCTATTGGTGTTTATATTGGAGAATCAGTCCAAAAGGTTGGTTCAACCCTATCTCTAGGCTGCTGAGTTCCAGTTGTGTTACACTGTCTTGCAGCAGTCTTGTAACCGTTGCGTACTGTTAAGGGGTTCCTCGGGAATCCGTGACTGCGCTAGAAATCAACCCCATCAGACTATCGAACATTGATTTTAACAGCCTTAGAATGGTATTTTAACTAAACACTATTTTAAAGATCTAGTCCAATAGTAAGTAAAGGTCAGATTGGTGTCAAATTGGACCTGGTGCCAGATCACGGGGGGATAGTGATTACGAAGAGGGTACAGTACACTGATCAAAAGTGTGCTGTAGAGCTGGACCGCACTTTCAGTCCTTTACGTTATAAACATCAAATAATAAGAGATTATTAAACTGTAGCTTATGATCTTTCAAGGACTATCTGGTACCAGTATAAGTATCAATACGTTACAATACTGTTACTTACGCATAAAATAGGAGATTGCTCGAATTTTGTCAAAATCCTGAATCTTGAGAGCTAGCGAAGAATTTCTAGAAACCAGGAAAGAGTTTTCATGGTTGATCAAATGCAAGGAGTCTCACAAGTCATATGGCCTTCAGTGCAAAATACGCACTCACTGAAAATGTGTTTACAACCCTAGATTGGCCACTAGCTCTTGCTTCCCTATTATTTTCTATATTGTAATCTATATATTCAAATTCTAGTGACTATACTTGGTGATTTTGTTTTTATTTTTTTAATGGTACTATTCTTGGTGATTATCATAAAAATTCCTAAGCTATCTTTATTATCCACTCAATAGCTAAACCTAAATGTTTTCTCTTTACTTCTTTTTTAACATCATGTAGGTAGCATTATTTCAATTTCCTGGAATAATCTTTCTCTTTCCCCTTCCTTATCAGATCTTTCTAGCTTAAAAAACATAATATATATACAGTTCCGAAATAATCCTGCTATACCAACAACACTAAGGTAGCAGGGAACCATAACATTGGGCAAACGATATCTTCCTTAGAAAAAGTATTCTTTTTCAACCATAATCCATACCCAAGTGATGCATCTAAAGAGGGGCTGCCCGAAAATGGGCTTTGGCTCATGGGTCAAATACAGGCCAAGGCCCAATGGGCCAGTCCATGGATTAGCCCAAAGTCCATTTGGCCCAGTCATTCTAGAGGAGACTAATCAGACCCAGCCCATTGAGAGGATAAATATATAGAGACTTACCTAGAGTCCTCTGTTGGTAAACCATTACATGTAGTTTGTGATTGTCTCAAGGTCTTTCATTATTAGTCATATCATGGTAAAGAAATCAATAGAAATTTCCTTCATCAAAGTTTGTGGTGATCTTGGAGTCTTTAATTAGAAGAGTCTCAGTTTGGTAAACTAATCATAGAAGAAAAAAGGGCCCAATAAGAGATCCTCACTTATTTAGTTGCCATCATTAGCAAGGAGAATCAAAGAGGACAAGGGAAGAGATTAGCTTTGTTGGATGGATTGTGTGATATGTTATGCAAAGAGTGCACTACTATTAAAGTGCTGTATCCTCTTCTCTTCTGGAAGGGGGATGAAAGAAAAATACTTGAACTCTTTCTCTAATTTGATGTTTAATAAAGTCAAAAGGTGTGAAACCTTGAAGTGTGGTTTTTATTATCCTTTTACCTTTGGCTTGGATAATAGCTTTTGGCTATTCTTCCACTTCCTTTCTGCATTACTGAGTTTAGCAGTCTTTTGGTTGCAGTCATTTACATATGTAAATGATTAACATGCGTAATGGTTACGCATCTTCACATTTGTTTGCTCTCATTTATTATCCTTTTAACTTTGGCTTGGATAATAGCTTTTGGCTATTCTTCCACTTCCTTTCTGCATTACTGAGTTTAGCAGTCTTTTGGTTGCAGTCATTTAAATATGTAAATGATTAACATGCATAATGGTTACGCATCTTCACATTTGTTTGCTCTCATTTACACATGTGATGTGTAAATAAGGTGTGAAAATGGTGTGTAAATAAGGCCATTTACACACTGAAATTTTCAAAACGAAACGAGTTTCACACCTTTTGTAAAAAGGCACTAGTACAATCTCCCACATGATGATTGCTTTCTCATGGGTCCCATCAACCACTTTTAATTTTTTTTCATTCCTGTTGTAATCCAAAACAGTTCAGTCTGTTTATTGAACTAATAAACCCCAAGACCTTGAAGCCAATTATCTTAAATCTCGATAGATTTTGAGTAATTTGTGAAAAATCCCAACCTATAGATCTAATCTTTTGTACTTTTCTGGGCGGTCAATTAATGATTCAAACCATTCAATATTCTCATATTGATCATAAAAGACATCTATATTAATATATTAAATCTTCATGGATTTTGAGAAATTTGTGAAAAACATTCAAAACATCAAAACACATCTAAAACCATTGGATGTACTCATTTACTCATGTGAAAATGGTGATTTTGATAAACATCGTAATGTGTACCATTTGCATATTTAATATTTAGAAAAGTAAAACCCATTTTCCAATTGTAAGCATAAAAGGCAAACGACCTTTTAATGGGGTGAACTATGATCCAAAGCATGAGTCTGGATGGCCAGATAAGGCACAAGCTTGGATAGAATTTAAAAGGATAATGCTTGGAAATTTACAACCTTACTAAGGAAGCTGATGAGGATGGATTGGTAATGACAAACCAAAGAGAATTGAAGAAGAACGGATTTTGCACTGAAATTGGGTACCTCTCAATATGATCGGTGGCGCGGCCCGGATCTACGATCGAATTAATAGATCAATCTCTCGAAGGATTGATCGAATCCAAGACGGATTCCTACCACTAGGGCACAAGCATAACCGTGAAACCATCCATGAAACTCATAATGCACTCAAGCAATTGTATTATTAAACTGAAGTAGGCATGCCTAATACAATGGAGGGCTTCTCTATTTATAATGTAATAAGAACTCTAAAATAGAAAGTTACCAATCCTAATGAAATATTAAAACAAGAAACAATTCCTAATTAAACTTAAGATAAATTTAGAATGCCACAGTAGCTTCTCAGCCAATTGGGACTGTGAGCTGAACCCAATGGACTAGGTTGGATGGCTAGGTCCATCATGTGGACCCAGGGGCTCTTTTATCCTTCCGTACTCGGTCACCGTTTCCTATAGACTATAGTATACTTTGATGCAGCAGCACCAATATTCCACAAGAGACAAACTCATGGGCCACATGTGGGACCCATGAAATTCTAGAGATTTTCTTATTTTTAATTGTTGTTAGTTTCTAATTTTAGTGAACAATTGTAATTAGGAATAGCTTTCTAAAGTTTGCTAGTTTGATTAGGTTTTCCTTAGCCCCTAAGTTTCTTTTACTATTCATATGACATTGTAGAGATCATAATCTCATATTTGAGTTAATAGAATTTTCCCTCTCATGGGTTTTATCGTTGGAGAGTGGTCTTCATCATGTGATTGTTTATGCTGAAACCCTCATCGTGATGCGGCACCTACGATCCAAATCCTAACCCTAGGATTTGCATCAACTTTCCAACTAAATACAGCAAGTTTCATCAATCATATCCCCTTAATTGGGATGATTTCACTCCATTGCGGTCTCATCATAATCTCTAAATAGACATTACATATATGGTATATGGTGGTCCCCCACTCTAACGATGAATACCAAAACAAATATATTATAAGTATGATGGTCCCTAGTGCCACACTAATTGTTTAGACAGGACAGGCTTGTATCTATGACCATCTGTTTTTTGGAGTGTTAGATAAGTCCAATAAATCCAAGGATTGGAACTTTTATAATTAATGACATAAGTAACACAGGCTTACATAAAAGTAAATAAATAATATCCCTGTTCCATGGGTCAAGTGTACTCCGAATAGAATAAGCAGTATTGCTACACATGAAAAGTAAAGGCCAATCAGTAAAATCAACATCCCTGGCAATTCTAGGAACTAGTTTTACTTCTTCATTTGATTTGATTTTATATTTTTTTGTTAAGAATTAAAATTGTGGGGACCATTTTAATAGTTAGAGAAGCAACATTTTTTTAGTTAGAATTATAGTGAGAAACATTTGAAGCAACATATAGTTGATGAAACTTCAGTTGAAAACATTCATTCATTATAAGTTCAAGACAAATCAAGAGGCATTATTAAGTACTTACAGATAACACTTACAAACATTTTCACTTTATATTTGACCTGATATAAAATTTCACTGTATAATTTTTCTCTTGGTGCTGTTGGGGGTCTCCTTGTTTTTTGGATGGTTGGATCCCACTCAGCCCATTTTTCAGCATACTTCTCATGCACTGTACAGATTTTCATTTCTTCATGAAAGTTTACATTTTTTTAGATAAAAAAACCACATAATAATAAAAATAAAAAACATAAAACTGTGTTCATGTATATACTATACTAACCTGTAAGTGGAGAACGGAAACTCTCTTGTTTTGTCACTGACAAATGGGTAGCGTGCCTCAACACCCATTGCATTATTTGCTTCTTTCACATCCATCAAATCATGGTCCCCAAGTCTATTAGAGGTTGTCTCCAATTGATGTTCATGTGGATACAGATTGTTGGGATAAAAGTTGAAGCCATCTGAATTCTGCACAAGGAAAAATTGTCATATAAGTTAAAAAATCCATAAAAGGGAATAATAATTCAACAAGAAAGTGTTAAAATACCATGGGTCCTTGAGGTGGACTTTTCAAGGGACTTAAAGTTTGATGATTAGTATTGAGAGGTATTTCCCCAGCTTGATTTCCCAGCTGCTCATTTACTTCTAAAGCATTAGCCCGTGGAGAAAGGAAATCAGGTTCCTGCAAATGTAGTTAATCCAACTGACATGACCATATACATGATATTAAGAGCAAACAAAACCAGTTGGTGTTAATTTATGGAATGAGGGATGCGTTTCTAAGTATATTAGAATCAACAGCAGAACAACTGGGTCTGATAGTTGATGGGTCTTCAGAATTAGCTCAACCCCATCCGATGTTGGCCATATTTTAGAATTTGCTACATAAGCTGAGGAGGTAGTTTGTGTGGGCAAATAACTGGGCATTTCTTTTGGTTCTCAAGAGTAGGTAGTTTTGCAACATAACATGGATTTGTGGTCCATGGATGATTGTGATAGCGGTGGGGTCTTCAGGGATCAGCAAGGGAGAGCTGGACAAGTGTCCGACTCCTAAGGGTGTTTTTCTGATTTAGTGTGTTATCATGATTATTGTCTGATGGTTTGAAAAAGGGCTTGGTAGGCTGGCTAAGAAGGCGGCGCTAAGAGGGCGGCAGTTAGGAGGTTGGTGAGTTTTAATAAGGTGGACCTTCTACTTCTTCAGACTTCTAGAGACTCG
Source organism: Umbellularia californica (assembly GCA_028538565.1). Classification (NCBI taxonomy): domain Eukaryota; kingdom Viridiplantae; phylum Streptophyta; class Magnoliopsida; order Laurales; family Lauraceae; genus Umbellularia; species Umbellularia californica. Next base: position 72,935,265 of record JAPQWN010000005.1, read on the forward strand.
GATTGGCTGATTGTCGATTGCTAATGAGCTTATTGACTATGGGAAGCGATCTAAGCAAGCAGGGGTAATCTTTAAAATTGATATGGAAAATTCCTATCATCATGTGGAGGAACTTTGTCGACATGTTGCTAAGGAGGTTTGGCTTTGGTGAGAGGCGGCATAGTTGGATCTAGGAATGCATTTTCTTCAATTTGTTTTTCAATGTTGGTAAATGGCTCTCCCTCTTGCCCATTCAAATTGTCCCTGCGTCTCAGGCAAGGAGATCCTCTCTCTCCTTTTCTGTTCACCATGGTCGTGGAACTGTGGAAGCCTTCAGTGCTCTTCTGTTGAAGGCTAAGTGGTGTAGTCTTATTCGGGGTTTTGAGGTTGGTTAGGAGGAGGCAATCACCCATCTTCAGTTCGTTGATGATACTATTCTTTTTAGTTCTTGGATGTGGTTTTGTTGTTGTTGATGATGATGATGATGATGATGTGGTTTTGTTGAAAAAAATTATTAGGTACTGTGATGTTTCTTCAAGTCTGAAAATTAATTTATCCGAAAGCATATTGGTGGGTGTGCATGAGATGGTTCAGTCTTTGACCAGTGAGCTTCACTGTAAAGTTGGCAAACTTCCTTTCTTGTATTTGGGGCTTCCCATAGGAGCACATTCCAGGTCCAAAGCTGTGTGGGATCCAATTGTGGAGAATTTTAAGCAGAAGTTATCCATGTGGAAAAGGAACTACATTTTCCTGGGAGGGAGGATTGCTTTGATTAAGGCATCATCGTCTAATATGCCAATAGACTATGTCGTTGATAGTTATACCAATGGTGGTGAGGAGAAGTTGGAGCGCTTGAGGAGGAGTTTCTAGTGGGAAGGAAGTAGTGATAAAAAAGGATATTTTACCTTATAAAGTGGGATAATATTGTTAAACCCAAAGTTCTTGGAGGTCTGGTTTTAGGCAATTTAGAGACAAAAAGTTGGGCCTTGATGGCGAAATGGTGGAGGAGATTCGAGGAGGAAAGGGAGGCTTTGTGGAGAAGAGTTATTGTGGCTAAATATGGGGTGGGGATTCCTAGTAGAGTTCCTAGGTACAAGGTGTTGGGTTTGTGGGGGAACATTTTAAGATTTGGGAATGTGTCTTCTTGTTTAGAGGGGTCTTTTTCGGAGGGGGTGAGTTTTATGGTTAGTCGAGTCCGTTTTTAAGGACAACGATTGGTTAGAGGTGGTTCTTTTTTCTTCATCTTTTCTTAGGTTGTTTAGAGTGGCTGCCAACAAGTTGAGGGTGGCTTTGTGTCATGAGTAGTGTCATTTAGGAGAGGTTTCCTTCTGTAGAAGTCTCTTGCTAACATGTTTCTGCACAGGCATGAGCCAGCTGTTCGTATTTGGAAACCTTGTCCTATGAGTGCTTTCTCCCTAAGGCCTTTTTATAGGGAGTCGGAGGATGTGGTAGGAGTGAGATTCACTAGTTCTCTTGTTTGATTGGGTTTGGCTCCTCCTAGAGTGGAGAGTTTTGCTAGCCTGGAAGGTCTCTCAGGCGAACAATCTCATGAAGAGAGGCATGCGTTCAAAGGCTATTTCCAACCTATGTGTGCTCTACAAGAAATAGGGGAAGACGATTTATCATCTATTCTTGCAACATGATTTCTCTTGCTTTATGTGATGTCAAGTGATTGGTTGGTGTAGTGTTCCCTAGAATTGTTCTCGAAATGATAGAGGTGCGGAGTATGTCTCCTTTCTTGGGGTGCGGGTTGGCGCTTTAGAATATCGATCCCTTTTTGCCATTCTTTGGTCTATATGGAAAGAGGGTTATAGTAGAGTGTTCGGAGTGCATTTGGTACCTAGGAAGGATGTGCTTTCATTGGTGTCTATGCTTATAGCCAGGTGGGTTTCCATTAGGAGGGACTTCGATAGCCGCCCAAGGATCGATGGTATCTTTCATAATTAGGCAGCCACCGTTCATTGTGGGATGCCTAAGGACTTTAAACTTAAAGTAGGGATGTGGTGCTACTAAAGGTAAAATGGGGCTTGCGGTTGTTAGAAGGATGCTTCAGAATGATCTAGGTGTTGTTTTGTTTCCGTTCTCTAAGACTGTGGGGCTAATGGAGTCTAATGAGGCGGAGGCACATTCTAGAAGCACTTCAATTTTTTGCTTCGGCTTTTTTTTTTTTCCAGGTTACTTTGATTGTGGAGGCTAATTCTCTTAATGCTATTTCTTGGGTTATTTCTTGGGTGCTTCTTTTGCTAAGGGGCTTTGCGTTAAACAGGCCCAAGGCCCATATCAGGATCCAGTCCAACACATATCACACGTGGTTGGATTCAGTCAATATATCATTCAGCTGTACATACTCTATTAAGGATTTGGTTTCCTAACTTAGAATAGAAATTGATTGTAATTAGTTAGTTTCTTAACTAAGAGCCTTGATTAAGGCATTGTAATACCTATATATTGAGATACGATCTCCAAAGGGAGACAAGAAAATACAATACAATTTCACAGCTTGGTGCTATTTTCAAATTCCATTCGTGAGTTTGTCATGGTATCAGAGCACAGGTCTAGGATAATCTGATCTTAGAAATCTTCCAAAGCATTAAGGCAATAGGGATAGAGAGAACTAAGTCTCTCTCGTGCAGAAGATAGATCTAGGATCTAATTGAAGAAAATTCCAGCGACTCCCTTCAAGAAAATTCCAGCGACATCAACAGATCCATCCTCTGCGTGGCCCACCACAGATCATCAGATCAACTTCCAGAAACCATCCCACACTGGTCGACTGGTATTCCTAAGACTATTGGTGAATTTTTCAGAATTTTACAGAGACTTCAGGTTGGATTTTTTCTCATTCTCAAGATTTTCCAAATTTTCACTTTGTTTTCATCAAGACCGTCCAGAATTTTCGATATTCAGTAGATTCAGATCATACTTGGTTCAGTAGAAGCCAAATTAGAGGGTTGTCTCAGATCTGTCCCTTGATCTTTGACCAAAACCATCAGTGGGGCCCACGTGGCGGTTTTTCAGCCACTGTCAAGGACGTCTGGGGCTATTTTTGGCACAATTTTTGTGCTGTGTTGCTCTGTTTCTTCCTGCTTGGGTGGATTGAGTTTTCTTCCCACAGGACAGACATTCTACATACTTTTTCTTGTCTGTTGTTTGTTTTTTTAGCTGATTACATTGATTTAATCAACATTGAGATGGAAAAATCTGAGGTTACTTTGATCAAGTTCACGGGAAAGAACTACCCTGCTTGGTCTTTTCAGTTCCAAATCTACCTTGAAGCCAAGGAATTATGGGGATATATTTCTGGTTCTGACCCTATACCCACTGAGGATGAGAAGAAGATCTCCTCTTGGCGTACTAAAGATGCCAAAATAAAAACCTGGATTCTGGGATCCGTTGAACCTCATCTGATAATGAACCTCAAACCCTACCCCACTTCTAAAGACATATGGGAGTATCTGCAGCAAGTGTACCATCAAGATAACTCTGCACGTCAATTTCACCTTGAATGTGCGATTACTGAATATGCACAAGGGACCTTGTCGATCCAAGATTACTATTCGGGATTCCGGACTCTATAGTCGGAATACGATAGTATTAAGTATGCAGGTGTGGCTGCCAACGTTTTGATCGTCATTCGCGATCTTCAGGCCTCTAGTCAGCGGGATCAATTTCTGATGAAATTACAGAATGAATATGAAAGTGTCCGATCTGCCCTGATGAATCGGACACCTCTACCTTCCTTGGCTGTCTGCTTGAATGAACTCTTACGCGAGGAACAACGCATGGCAACCTCGGCTCATATAGCTCAACAAAAGACTGAGACCTATTCCGTCGCGTTCTCCGCCAATAAAGTTTCTCAGCCTCCGCCACGAGACTTGAGCAAAACACAGTACTACAGTTGTCAAAAATTTTGGCATCTTGCATCTCAATGCAAACAGAAAGTCTGCAGTTACTGTAAAAAGTCGGGACATATCATCTCTGAATGTCGTCGCCGCCCACAACGTCCACAGTACCAGACTTCCCCACATCAGGCTCCACAGTCTCCGGCTTCGCAGTATCAGACTCTACAGTCTAAGCCTCCGCATGCTTATGTTACTTCTTCGGTTATGCCTGCTCCTACATCGGCATCCTCATAGCCTGGGCCCTCCTCTTCCCTGACTCCTGAATTGGTTCAACAAATGATTGTCAATGCCCTTTCTGCTTTTGGTCTCTCAGGTACCTCACCTCCATCTTCTACTTGGTTTCTTAATTCCGAGGCATCTAATCATATGACATATTCCTGTAACCCACTCTCCAATGTGACAAGATACACTGGTAATCTTCAAATCCAAACTGCTAACGGAGGCACTGTTCCCATTACTGCCCTCGGAGACATCCCTGGTCCTATCCCATTGAAAAATGTTTACCTTTGTCCCACTTTAACTTCAAACCTCTTATCAGTTGGGCAACTTGTTGAAAATAGTTGTAACATATCTTTTTCTTCTTCTGGTTGTGTTGTGCAGAACCAGATGTCCGAGAAGGAGATCGCGAGGGGGGCCTAAGTGTGGACGCTTGTTTCTGCTGGATTTTTCTAAAAGTTCTAGGACTAGATTTGCAAATGACGTGTTATGTTTTTCTATTAGTGATAACTGCAAATTGTGGCATAAAAGACTCGGACACCCTACTTCCAAGACTTTGTCCCTTATGTTAAATTCTGGTTTAATAAATAAATCTATTGGCTTATCTTCTTGTGTGCCTTTTGATTGTGCTACTTGTAAAATGGGAAAGAGCAAAACTCTTCCTTTTCCTATTTCCACTTCACACAGCACTCAGTGTTTTGATTTAGTTCATAGCGATGTATGGGGAATTGCTCCTGCTCTTTCTCATGCTCACTACAAATATTGTGTGACCTTTATTGATGATTTCAATCGGTTCACATGGGTTTACTTTTTGCATTCCAAATCTGATGTTTTCAATGTTTTTAAAATGTTTTTAGCTTATGTTGAGAATCAATTCTCCACCTGTATCAAAATCTTACGATCTGATTCGGGCGGGGAATATGTGTCCTCTGATTTTCAAACGTTTTTGCAAAACAAAGGCATTATTTTTCAGAGCACTTGTCCTTATACTCCACAGCAGAATGGGGTCGCTGAACGAAAAAATAGACATCTCCTTGATGTCACTCGTTCCCTTCTTCTTGAATCATCGGTTCCTACTCGTTTTTGGGTTGAGGCACTGGCTACGGCAGCTCATCTTATAAATCGTATGCCTTCACCCTCTATTCAAAATCAGAGCCCATATTACCGATTGTACCAGACATCTCCATCTTATGATGATCTTCATGTTTCGGCTTCGTTTGCTTTGTGCACTTGCCTCCTTCTGAGAGAACCAAACTAACCGCACAATCAGCCCAGTGTGTGTTTTTAGGATATGCGCCCTTCCAGAAAGGCTTCCTTTGTTACGATCCTCACATTCGTCGCTTACGGACCTCTAGGAATGTCGTTTTTTTTTTAACATCAGTATTTTTTTCAAAAGCACCTTGAACCTCCTGACTCCTCCTCCTTGGTGTCTTTACCTAGTTTTTCTGACAACACATCAGTTGTTCGTTTTAATCCTAACTTTGTGTATCAACAACGGAACAGAGAAGCGCATCCCAGGGATCCCCCTCCTGATCTTCCTCCAGCATCCGGTCCAACTCCGACACTTGGTTCCTCTGGACTTTCTTCATTGCGTCGCTCCACTCGCCTCTCGGTCCCACCCGACCGCTATGGGTTCTCCCATACTTCCTTAATGGCCACTTTGTCCTCTTCTTCCATTCCCCAATCCTATTCTCAGGCTGTGCAGGACAAATGTTGGAACAAGGCTATGTAAGAAGAATTGGCTGCTTTAGAGAACAATCATACGTGGGATATTGTCTCCTCTCCTGTGGGTGTCAAACCTATTGGCTGCAAGTGGATTTTTTCTCTCAAGTTAAAATCCGATGGCACTTTAGATCGATATAAGGCGCGCCTTGTTGCTCTCGGAAATCGGCAAGAATATGGCATTGATTATGATGAAACTTTTGCTCCTGTCGCCAAGATGACCACGGTCCGCATAATCCTTGCTGTTGCTGCATCTCAGTCCTGGCCTCTATATCAAATGGATGTCAAAATGCCTTTCTTCATGGTGATCTCAAAGAAGACGTTTATATGCGTCTGCCTCCGAGGTCCTCCTCTGGGAAGGGTATGGTTGCTAAGCTCCGTCGCTCTCTCTATGGTCTGAAGCAAGCTCCTCGCGCCTGGTTTGAGAAATTTCAAGATGCTCTTCTCCGCTTGGATTTTCATCCGAGCCAGTATGATCCTTCTATGTTCTTACATCATGCTCTGTCCGGGATTACTGTGCTACTGGTCTACGTTGATGACATTGTCATTACTGGTCCCAATGCACAAATGATTCATGAACTCCAAGCTTCTCTTCATCAGACATTTCAAATGAAGGATCTCGGCCCCTTACACTATTTCCTCGGTCTTGAAGTTCATCAATCGCCTAAAGGTATAGTTCTCAATCAGCACAAATACACGGTTGACCTCATTGACTTGGCTGGCCTTACTGCTTCAGCTCCAGTAGATACGCCGGTTGAACTAAATATCAAACTCAGTAAAGAGGAAGGTGACCTTCTTCCAGATCCTACCGCCTATCGCCAATTAGTAGGTAGCTTGATCTACCTCACGATCACTCGTCCTGATATCTCATTTGCGGTCAACCTAATTAGTCAGTTCATGACTGCTCCTCGTCACCTTCATCTAGCTGCTGTTCGTCGTATCATTCGGTCCCTTATTCGCACCCCGACTCGCGGGTTGTTTTTTCCATCAAACAATCCTCTGTCTCTCATAGCTTATTCCGATGCTGATTGGGCTGGTTGTCCAGACACTCGCAGATCAACTACAGGATGGTGCATGTTTTTGGGTGCTAGTCTGATTTCCTGGAAATGCAAGAAACATGACAGAGTTTCCAAATCTTCTACCGAGGCTGAGTACCGAGCTATGTCTGCTGCGTGCTCCGAAATCCTGTGGCTTCGAGGTCTGCTCTCTGACATTGGATTTCCCGCAGAAGGAACTACCTCCCTCTATGCAGATAATACAAGTGCAATTCGGATTACTGAAAATCCGATTTTTCATGAACGCACTAAACACATTGAGGTTGATTGTCACTTCATACGTGACGAGCTTAAACGTGAGGTCATCAGCCTTCCACATGTCTCCACTGAACTTCAAATTGCTGATATTCTCACCAAAGGTCTTCCACGACCACGCCATCAATTCTTGGTTGGCAAATTGATGCTTGTTGATTCTCCCGCATCAATTTGAGGGGGGGTGTTAAACAGGCCCAAGGCCCATATCAGGATCCAGTCCAACACATATCACACGTGGTTGGATTCAGTCAATATATCATTCAGCTGTACATACTCTATTAAGGATTTGGTTTCCTAACTTAGAATAGAAATTGATTGTAATTAGTTAGTTTCTTAACTAAGAGCCTTGATTAAGGCATTGTAATACCTATATATTGAGATACGATCTCCAAAGGGAGACAAGAAAATACAATACAATTTCACAGCTTGGTGCTATTTTCAAATTCCATTCGTGAGTTTGTCACTTTGGAGATTCAAGTTTTACTTCAATGAGATGAAATCTATTATGTATTTGATCCAAGTTAAGTTTTAGCATGTAGGGCGGATGGCTAATAGTTCTGTGGATGCTTTAGTGGAACAAGGGTTAGATAGGGCTTCTGCTTTGTTTGCTAACACTATTTAACTTCTTTGTTTCTTTGGTACAGATGTTTTATACCAGGTACATATGTTTTATACCATTGTATGCCCCTATCTTTGCGATAGGGTGTGATGTTTTCATTGTAATCTTTTTTGTTCAATATAGTTTATCGTTGCAGATCACCGGAAAAAAAAAAAAAAGTTCAACCACTAAGAAGCAGCTATATGAAAAACCATTCAATATCTTTTCAGACTACAACATCTATATGGATGGAACAAACAAGAAGTTATCATTAAACAGAGTGTAAGCTTACATGTGAACTTCTAATCTTCAATTGCAATTGAGTAAATAAACGCTGAAAACAATTAACAGAAAAAAGTTAGTCTCCACTCAGAAAAAAAAATTATGCTAGTAACTACTTTGGTCATAAATCTCAATCTTGGCAATTTATTGTCTCTAGGGAAATCTCAGGATCCTTTTAAGATTTAGTTTTTTTCTCAAAACATTATTGGGAAAATGCACCAGGCCTTGTACTTTATGCTATAGCCTATGCATCTAGTTATTGATGTTAACATTAACAGTCAACAATACTTACAAAATTTTAATTATTAGTTTTTTGGTGATGATAACCATACTAAGTAGAAATGTATTGAGTCAAAACTGTTTATTGAAAAGTAATAGTTAACTTTTAATTTTCTAAGGTATTTATAGAATAACAGTAAATAGGGTTTTTGGTATCATTGCTAAATGAATTTATTACATTATCCGAATTTCAAAATGCTGAAGCACAGATGGGAGGTGCTTATTGTCTCAACCACAAAGTTGCAGGTTTGAGTTAACACTACCAATTAAAAGAGAAGAAAAATACCTTCGCACTAATTGCAATAACAGAAGCATTTAGAACATGAGGATGTATGTCGTACTCAGCCAGTAGGCCAAGCATTGCTGATGTAAAGATAAACCTCTCATCCTCTGCAGCCTGGATGGAAAGTGAAAGATAAATTAGAAGCCCGCATCAATAGAAAAGGACAGTACACTTGCAAAACCATTTGCACAGAAAAACCAATAAACTTGGAGGAAGATCTTCAAACAGACTAGTTAAAGAACATTTAGGGAAATACATAACCTTTAATTCATGTGCTAGCTTCAAATTTTCTTCAAGATAATCTTTTCTGAGAGACAGTTCCTTCAATGCAGCAGTTATGGCATCATTTTGCTTCTCATCAAGGGCCTGTTGCTCAAAAGAATACATGTATATTATTTTCACATACAATGAAGCCAGGAAATATTACCAACATTAAAAGACAAAATACTTAATTTTGTATATGGGCAAACAAACCATTCTCAAATCAGAAAGTTTCCTCTCCAAAACATGTTTTTCGTTCAGTAACTGCAGCTCCTGAGAGACACACAAATACATTATGATTGACGCAACTAAGAAGCAAACATTCCAATGATGATATGATTGAAACATATTTAATTAGTAGACGATCATGCCAAACACATACTTTAGCACAGGCATCGGCAATTTGCATGCGGAGCAGCAGGATCTCCTCTTTCTGTGCTTTGGCTTTTGATAAAAGTTCCTTTTCAAACTTGACAAAGGAAAAAAAGTAAAACAAAATAAAATGATAGCCTAAGCCAAACTTTTTCATGAATTCACTAGCAGATACAGAATAAATTGTTAGATAAAGGTAGAATATAAATCACGAGGGAATTTCCTTTACCATGGCCTCTCGATCCAGAAAATAATTAAAATTATCATCTCCCCTAGGGTTTCTTGAACCAGAATGCCTTTCTATGTGAGGCCTAGAGAACAAACAAGAACCAACTTAGTCCAATAACGTGTCATGGAATCCTTGAAGAATCCTTAAACAATTGTTTGGTGAAATATCACGTCAAAATTGTCTGTGAGGTCCCAATTTGTGTATTACCTACTTAAATAATCAGAGCTGGGAAACCGAGTTCCATCATTACTATTTCCACGCATAGAGCTTGTTGTGGGTGACATTACAAGATCAGTTTCTGGTTTGCTTGAAAATAAATTTGGGCATCCTCCTGAGATTGTTTGAGTCCAGCAACAAGATGATCCTGCATTTTTCAAAACAATTTTATCCCAGAATAAACACTGGATCTGCCAATGAAGATTCAGCTCTTAATCATGCACCAATTTTCCCACAGTAATCTTTTCTCTTAAGGAATAGATTTTAAAATAAGGATAATGGAAAATTCAAACAGTTAAGGATAATAGAAAAGTGGTTTATCATAGCCCTTGGTCCATTAAGGCAATGGAAAACAGGTGAGCAGAAAACAGGAAAGGAACAGTTCCATCCAATTTTCTTTGGATTTCACCATCTCTACTCTCTAAGGTAAGTGTGTTTGTTAATTAGGGTTTGGCTACTTAGGGTTTTGTTTAGAAATTGTGCTCGATGGGCTTAGTAGCATCTTATGTTTTGATTAGTGTAGTGAATTGGATTGTTTTGGTTCTTTGCTTAGGATTTGAGCTCTTGAGCTAGGGTTTCGAGATTTTGAGCCTCTACCCAAACCAAGGCCAGTGGATATTCATCTCATGGAAATGATATGCATGTGTTATTTTGATTTTCAGCTTTGAATGATGGAAATGGTTATTTTTTAATTCAATTGATTCAAATGGTCCTTATTATATGAAATTAGGTTTAACTGGAATGGATGGTTTGGATAAATGAAATGGGAGGATGTTTGCATCAATTGGAGAGGGCTTGGGCCTGAATTTTACTGAAACAAGTGTTGAAGGAAAAAGGAATTTGAATCCCTAAATCTGAAGCTCCAACAGAGCTTCAGATTTTTTATCTTGGGAAGTTACAGCTAGCCGTAACCCGCCCCCAGACAGAACCTATTGCATTCTGTCTGACTGACAAACTGAAACCATCATGAACCTGATTTGTTCTACAGATGGCTGCACGGCTGACCGTAGAATAGGATTAGGTTCTGTTTGGAATCGAACCTGCGACTGAATGACTGACAGAATTTTCTACTATTGACTTACAGTCAGCTCACGATGACCTTACAGCTAGCCGTAAGCCAACCGTAGAGACTCAATTTCCAATTAAAATTGGGTTCTTTCCTGAGGACCTTGCGACTTAAATGGGACCCTTTGAACCTTATATTGGAGGACGTTTCACACCTATAAATGGAACTATCGTACTCCCCTTTATTCGAACGTATTGTATTAGTTTCATCGATTTGGGTGTCGAGACTTGGTGGCCTTGAACTATGGCTTTGAGAAGATTGTTGTTTCGGTTTGAAATGGATATGGATTATGGAATTTTGAGCAATTGTCTCTCTTCATTTTACGAACCTGTGTGACCAAGTCCTTCACCATTCTTATGATTTTGAATCTTTTATTGGGCAACACTAAGCTGTTCACTTTACATTGTGTATTGTTTCGAACAACTGCACAATCGGTATTGAATGTAAATGTGAAACAGATGTACACCATCTATTGTTTTGGACAGATATTGATTATCTCTAGGTATGGACGGAGTTTATAACTCTTGATTTCTATGAAATTCGTCTGGAATAATCATTCGATGATTATTGAACTATTATTGTTTCGGACAGGGTTAAATTCCCGAACTACCTTGATTTCTTATGTCTGATAGTAGCCCATGTGGATACCCTTTACTGTGAGAGTCCGTGGCAGGACCCTAATTCTATTGATTGATTATTTATCGTATTTCATATGCTTTTATTATTCTTTAATCGCTTTCCATTGTATATCTATTATTGTTTATGTACATCTACCTGCTGGCTAATTGTAGTCTGATGGTACTATGCTTAGTAAATAGGCACCGAGCCTACCTTTGCCCCGGAGGAGGCGAAGGAGGAGACATTTCAGGCGAATCAGTCTAATGAGCACAAGTGGTGTGCTGATGACATCTGCTAAGTCATCCTGATCGGCACGCGAGAGCCTTCACCTTCGGATTAGAACTTTTTTTTTTTTTTGATAGCTAGTTCAGAAGTTTATTGCAATTAATACTTTTATAATATTAGACATTAAACTTTAATCCATGTTTGTACATGTTTACTCTGATATTTTCATATACTTCTATTAATTAAGAAGTTTCCGCGGTGTACATCGGTTAACCGATTAAATGTATTCATCTCACCGCGGATTTCAATCTTGTGGACCATGATTGGGGGTCAAATGGCGGTCAAGTCGGCAAAAAAAAAAAAACCTTAATTGGCCCTTAATCTCACGTTTAACAATGTTATTAATAATGGGGATGTGACACTCCAGCCTTCACTAATGCTGCCTTCAAATTATCATCCCTATGTGTTGTGATCTAGAGCCTACCAAAAGAGATCAATCACGCACAAGAAGAACACGGATTTACGTGGTTCGGCTTTTGGCCTACGTCCACGGGGAAGACGGGAGAAATCACTATGCAATTAGAGAGGTGTACATCCTAGAGACTCTGGGTCTCTATTTATAATATCAACCCCAAACCCTGTTACACCCAAACCCAACTTCTAATCACAGTAGAACTACTATAATAGACCTACTTCTAAATGGATGTGATGGAATGATGCATTTAGCAACCCAGCCAACTCCTTAATTCTATTAACAAGGCAATGAGGCGTTTCACAGGGAGGAGGAGAAGAGAGAGAAGGGAGATGATGGAGATACATGACCAAAGGGGGGCCTCCATTAATGTAGAGAAGGATATAACCATGGAAAATGCAAAATAATTAATCTGAGTTTTGATGGTAGTTATTTTCATGATATTCGACAAGGCGGAATTGGTGGAGTAATTAGGGACTGTAAGGACAAGGTGATTAGAAACTATTATGGGCCATGGACTCTTTGAATGCGAATGCAGCTGAAGTCTATGCCCTGTTGATTTGTTGTCATGAGTTGCTTAGCTTGGGTGGTTACAATGCAATTATTGAAGGTGATTCTTTTTCAGCTATTCATTGGGGTTCTAGAAAAGCTTCTCATCCTTGGAGATTTGACAGATTTGGTGGAGGAATTTCAGCTATTCATTGGGGTTCTAGAAAAGCTTCTCATCCTTGGAGATTTGACAGATTTGGTGGAGGAAGTGCAGGATATTGCAAAACAGCTTGGAGGCTCATTTCATCATGTTCATAGGGAGGCAAATGTCATGGTAGACTCTCTTGCTAAGGAGGGAGTTTTACGCTCTTCTATACTTTTTGATGTCTAGTGTTCTCCTTTCCTTCGTTTTCTCTTTTCATTTCAGTTTTGACTAAGTTTCGTTGGCTTCTCTGCTTGTAATCTTTGTTGCTCTTTTTTGTTGAAATAAAATTTACTGTTATCAAAAAAAGAAAACGAGCTCCCTTTCCCAAGTCTCTCTCCCTCAAAAGAAAGAGAAAAGGGATGAGGAGGAAGGGAAAGCAGAGATCCTCCTCTCAAGTTACTAACCATCAAAGATCCATTTGTATAAAACCCATCTTCCAATGGCCCATATATAAAAGCCCAATTGTAATGTATACTAATTAGGCTGGTCAACTGAACTAATCTTGTACAACACAACATATCATAGTAGGATATTTCTTTGGTTGTAATTTACTTGAATGTAGCCCAAATTGGGTCTATTCAATCTATATATACTATGGTCAATCCTCAAGAAAGACCATGAAAACATTACACAGAATCTCTTCTTACAGTTTGTGATTGTGTGAGTGATATTATGATCAAGTGAATGTCACACTCAGTGCATACACATGAGTTCTTCCAGATCCGACCTTATATCGTCGCTTGGTTGGTATTTTGGTTTTCTTAACCATTACTCAACCAGACATTTCTTATGCTGTCAATTTGGTCAACCAGTACATGACCTCAGATTCAAGATTCTAGACGGTCGTGAATCGTGATCAAAACAATGCATAAAAAACTGGAAATCACAAAAGCGACAAGAACACTAACCTCCAAATATCGGAAAATCCTGAAAATATCCAAAATTCCCAGTACGAGGTCGACCCTTGGTGTAGTGGCTGCCAAGAGAATCTGGTTAATCACAGGTGGGCCACTGTAGATCAGAGGTGATCTACAGTAGATGGGAGATATGCCTGGTTCAAGATTGCTCCGGAACAGATCCCTAATCTGTTATTCTTCAAGAGAGAGACTGATCATGGTTGGTCTCTTGATGCAGTTGTGTTGATCGGAGGTGGACCTCGGTTGACAGACTTCAAGATTTTGACAAAGACTCTATTCAGAGATGCACGAACAGTCACAAGCAGGGTGCCGATGACTGCTATACCACCAAGATTAGACAAAAGAGTCAAAGTGAAGAACTAGAAGAAGAATGATCTATCGGAGAAGACCAAATGCTCTGATACCATGACATTCACTTGATCATAATATCACTCAAACAATCACAAACTGTAAGAAGAGATTTTGTGTAATGTTTTCGTGATCTTCCTTGAGGATCGACCATAGTATGTGTGTGTGTATATAGATTGAGTAGACCCAATTTGGGCTACATTAGAGTAAATTACAATCAAAGAAATCTCCTACTATGGTATGTTTTGTTGTAAGATTCAGTCTGTTGACCAGCCTAATTAGCATATATTACAATCGGGCTTTTATATATGGGCCATTAGAATATGTTTTATACAAATGGATCTTTGACACTAACCAATACACCCAAAATGCCTAGGCATTAAAGGTGCGGCAAACTAATTACTTAACAAACCACACCCCCACACCCCCTGCGGGGCAGGACACTGCCTGGACTCAAAGCACATGCCCGCACAAGACACAGCATTGGGCCTTTTTGCCCTGCGCACACGCGCCCACACACAAGATGCGGCATGGAGCCTTTTTTGCCCTTTGCAGCTTCGAACCCGGAACGTGTTGGCACTAATACCATCACAAGCTACTAACCAATACACCCAAAATCCCTAGGCGTTAAAGGTGCGGCAAACTAACCACTTAACACCTCCTACATCCCCCGCGTGGGTATATTTATAGGAGAACTCCAATATATGGGTTGGAATGGAGCCCAACATGGGTTTGCCAGCCAAACCGTTTGTAGCTCAAGTAGTGAGGCATCCTCCTATCCACAGATACAACTAGGGTTTGATCTTTGAATCTAATAGATAGGGACTTGGGTAGCATCAGTGTGTCGGTGTGTAAGTACCAGAGAGACCAAAAAAAAAAAAAAAAAAACTATGGGCTTGCGCACGTACAAAAGGTGTACCCATATTGGACATAAAGTATGCTAGTGGAAAGCGTCCATCTCTAGTTGTTGTAGTAGGTGTGTGGAAACAAAAGGAAAAAAATCACTCTCTCCAAAAGCAATATACACTAGAATTTTTGTTATGAAAGTAAGAAGAGATTTCCTGAATTTGGAAATAAAAAATGATGAATTGCATTGGATTTCATGTACAATGCCATATATTTAAAAAATAAATAAAGACTCAATTCTACTTGACTATAAATTACCAAAAATTGTAAGTTAGCTAAAAATAGTGGAAATGCTTATATAGAGTCCAAACTACATTATAGCATGTAAATAGAGTTACCTAATGACCAAAGTAGCATATAAACTAAAATTGGACTAAAATAATGAAAAAAAAAAAAAGATTTAATGTAGCTAGTAAGTCTGACCAAAAATTTGAAATTTGAATGCCTAAATGATGGAATTTTGGCTTGATGGAAACCTCAAGTAGACAAAGTCAATTTGCAATGTTGATTTGCTCATCATGAGCTTTCCAAGGGCCAGAAGCCAGGGTACACATTGGGCCTGCTAGTTCAGTTTCTTTCAATCCAGGTGTTCCATAAAATCATCTGCAACATGTCAGAACATGCTTGAACACAGGCCAAAACACATTGTGGCACATACAGTAGTTAAGGAACATTCCCGTAACTTCCTGTGCAATTTATTTAAATTAAGGATGAAATGAAGACCTATAAGTGAAATAAACATAACAGGAACTTTTTTCACTGAAAGGAATACCCACACCCAGGCAGGTCGGTTTATGATCCAATCACATGATATCCAACAAAATGTGAAAAGAATTAACAAATTGATCCAACGAATTTAAAAGTCTAAACTGGTCTTGACACTATCGATGAGGAGAGGTGCTAAACATATAAAGCATGCAGCCAGCATCTGATGCTGTACTGATACAAAAATGAATGTGGTAAGTGTAATGAAAGATGAAACAGCAGTTTTGCTCCTTAGGACTACCAGGGGCAGTCTACATATATGTGTACTATACACGATTTGAATACCAGACCATATGCTTTATCTTATATTCTCTGTAATCCCTTTAGATAGCTTTAATAAATTACATATTCTAATTTATGTAATTGTATTCTATACGAGAGATTGATATCTGGTTACATTATATGATAGATGATTTCATCAGAAGTTTGTGTAGTCATTCTCGTTTGGATCTTCATAATTTTCCATTTATTTTCAACGGGGTCCTCCTATTCAAATGATGGTCACAACATCCACTAAGAAGCTCCAATTTCATTCAGAAGTGCACATTGTCACAATTGCCTATGTCAGTGTTCAGAAGCTGTTCATGCATCAGGAGATTCACTGAGCGAAGACTAACCTGTCAACTTGGCCAGAAGGATAGTCGAGCAGTGACCCCAATCGCACAATTAACATGATGAGAATTCCCCACAGAAATGTGATTAAGGTTGAACCATACCCCTGCAATTGCAGAAAGAAAAGCAACATTGGGTCATAATGATTTGCCAATCCTATGAATTGTTAATCCTTACAGTTTGTTCACTTAAAATCATTTTAGGACATATACATGCTCATCCTATAGTCAAAACCTTGAGTTGGGCTTGTGTGTCTATGATTCTCTTGATAGGCCAATAGATAGGAATGACCACCCACCACAAATTGGATACCGTCCAAATTTTCGAAAATATTACTGTCAGTTTTGCAAGCCCTCGATTGGGTGGCTATGTGTCAGGCAATCAAGGTGAGTATGAGCTATCTGCAGTCAATGTAGTCCCCTCATATCTAATAATCAATTGTCAAAGCAGGAGGCTCCATGTGGCTCCTACAATGAAGCTCAAACCTGACATACGAATAATACAACTCAAAAGTATCATAAAATTTGATAAAAATGATCGGCCCTATATGAATTCACCAATTTACATCCTTGGATCAGAAGCCCTCATTGAGTTTCAAGTAACAATTGGCGAGATAATCGGTGGCGAATAGAGGTGATTTTTGTACAATGAAGTTAAAAATGCTAGATCTCCCACAATGCAACAATGTCTCTAAAACTTTCATTAGTGTGGTTTTCCAGCTGGTTACAATTTGTCCAGCGGTGTGGGAAGGTGTTAATGACCCAACAGTCTCCCTGTCTACCTAGACAAAGAGTGTGTGTGCCCCATCATGCAAATTTAACACCTTGTACAACAATAGGGTATACCTACAATGTGACCAAGATCACCCAGTTCCAACAGTGAATAATCACTTTACCTAAAGTAACCTCCCAGCTAGTTTCAGTTTAAAACTCTGTATTTCTTACAAATATGAAGCACCAGTTGTACATTTCAAGTGAAAAATGAAAATGAACAAAAACCCAAACCAGTAGACTCATGGAATTCTCTCTCTCTCTCTCATCAATAACCAGTTGGCAAACAAAACCGCTCTATAGTAACAATACTAATTGAGAATTCATAGAAATCTCATAAAAAAAAAAAAAAAAAAGACTATCTTTCCCTACACAAAGCAAATTGCCAATACTCAGCTCACTCCAAACAGTAACTGTAATAAACAGAACAATTCATCACAGATTTACAACTAACGATTACGGCCACCACGAAACGAAGAAATTCTTCTAAATGAAAATAAAAGATCCAAATGAGAAAACGAATCAGTAATCTATGAATTGAACAGAAAACTAAACCCTAGCACATGATATGAGATTGAATCGAAATGGAATCAAAGAGCGAAAACATATAATTTGCAGTCAAAGGAGGAGTTCTTACCTCAGTTTGGAGATCAGAATCAGAAGAAGAAGAAGAAGAAGAAAATGGAGAGATTTGGGGGATGGAAAGGAATGGTTTTGGGGAGACTGAGAGAGTCTTTTTAGATGCTTGTGGAAATGTTGACAGAAGAAAGAGAAGATGTGGAAAGAAGGGAGAAGGGGAAGGAAGAAGTTGAAGTTGTCGCATGGAAAAGTCGTAGTAATTGTGTTGCGATTATTTTTCTGCTTTGGGTGTGATCCAATGAGAATTGACGAGAGCGCACCTTTTTCCTTTTTGTCCATGTGGAATAATCATTCATTTATAAGACCGGTCGGTAGGAGTAGATAGAAGCGAAATGCCTTCTCGTGTTTTGAATGCTGTTTTCTGTTGTTGTTGCCTGCTCTAGTTGTAGACTAGGAACTGCCCGTAACAATGATGCCAATTGGGACAGTGTCAATGGATTTTGAAGCAGCCACCAAAAGCCAGTTTCTCTTAATTCAGTGTGTTCGGTGCACCCATGACATTTATACCTTTTTCAATATATATAAGGGCATCTCTCATGAGCTGCAACTTAGCTTATCCTTAACTGAAACATGGCTGGTCCTACAAATCAAAGTCGATTATGCTGTTTTTTGCATGATGATCGTCTCCAAAATCAAGATAAATCCAATCAAAACTACCTGGTGGGATCTCCCTCTCTGCAAAAAAATTAGCCACAAACATGATTTTTATGATCTCCATATGGGCTTAAAAGTTTAATGGTCAATAGTCCATTCGAATCGATACATAGTCGATCAATCGATCTAGTAAATTCAGATTTGACCGAAACTTGGTGGACATATGCAATTTAGAGGGGTCATGTGTTTGGTTCATTTGAATGGACCAAATGTGGGCCCCACAAACATAAGCTTACGAGATTTTCTCCTAAGCATGAGCTTAGGAGAGCCTTGCTCATATATATATATATATATGGGGAGTCTTCATATGCATCCATCCCTCACCAAAAATGGTGAGGGACACCCCAAAAGGGGAAGTTTCAAGTACAAAAGTGAGGAAGTACAAAGGTGTACTTCCTCACTTTTGTACTTGAAACACCCCCAAAAGGGGTGTCCCTCACCAAAAATGGTGAGGGATAGATGCATATGAACATTTCCCTATATATATATATACATACATACATACATATATATGGGGAACATTCATGTGCATCTATCCCTCACCATAGGGTGATGGCACTTTCCCTTTTTGCGCATGAAGACATGGAAGTGTACCTCACCCTATGTACTTGAAAGTTCACTTTTGTATTTGAAAATTCTCATTTCTGGAAGTGAGGGATGGACACTTCCATAAATGGGAATTTTCAAGTACAAAAGTGAACTTTCAAGTACATAGGATGAGGTACACTTCCATAATTCATGTGGAAAAAGGAAAAGTGCCCTTACCCTATAGTGAGGGATAGATGCACATGAATGTTCCATATATATATATATATATAGAAAGTGCTCTTATGAGAGATTCTCACCAACTTGGTGAGAGATGGGTGGGGACCCTCAATTCCATATCCACTCTCACCAACTTAAATGCAAGGACCCCCAACTTAAATATGAGGGCCCCCACCCATCTCCCAGAAAATTGGTGAGAGTGTCTCTCATAGGAGCACTTCCCTATATATATATATATATATATATATATATATATATAGGGGGGATATTCATATGCATCCATCCCTCACCATTTTTGGTGAGGGACACCCATTTTGGGGGTGTTTCAAGTACAAGAGGGGTCTTGTACTTGAAACACCCCCAAAAGGGGTGTCCCTCACCAAAAATGGTGAGGGATGGATGCATATGAAGACCTCCCATATATATATATGCTCCTATGAGAATTTCTTTTATATTATTATGAGAGATAAGGTGGGGGGCTTAAAGGGAAATTGAAGTCCCATTCATATTGTAGCCTTATAACATTGAGGGGGTGGTAGTGGGTAAGGGGGTTGGATGGATCATAGGAAGCCAGCCATAGGTGAGCCTCACAAATCTTCTCACCCAATAGATGCATTTCTGAGATGGTTGTTTTAATAGATTAGGAAGGCCTGCGTCTAGTGGAAGTACCCAACATAACAAGGTTCTTGTGTGATTAAGGTTGGAGGTGGGCCACAAAACATATTAAAAATTAGAGACTGGTACATGTGATGCAAGAGTACTAAAAAAAATGGATTCATCCTAGGGTCGATGAAGTGTCTCTCCTTTTTTTCGTCAAAATCTTTCATACGCATTTTGTCACAAATAATATCAAAATGATAATTTTTCAAATGCAAAAAAAAAAATGATCGTGATGATGAAAATAGAAATAAATAACTAGGGTTGCTGTCATGAACAACCCATACACTCAATATTCCCTGTAGAGGATGGACTTTCTCATCCTATTATATTATATTTTATTATTATTATTATATATATATATAAAGCGAAGTGAATACCAATTGCCAATTAATTTTGACCTTGTAATTTTTTTTCATTTAATAACTTCTCCAATAACTCCTCCCCTAATTGCCCATTAGTTTTGATCATTTAATTTTGTAACATCTCCGATAACTCCTATGACTTGTAACTCCTCCCAACACTTTTGTATATAAATCTTGATTGTGATGTGTTTTGTATTATAATTCAATCATGGAAGGAAAAAATGCGGAGTTTTCTATTTCTTTTCACTTTATTGTAGTCATTTTATATCGATAGATGCAGGCACAGAGATTCTCCTCTAAGGCAACTCCAAATTGATTGGTCAAGTCAAGATAAAGATAATGAAACTCATGGATGAAGGAATATTCTTTTTAAGCTACTTTATTTTTAATATAAAAATTAATGTTTTTTTTTATTTTTGCCAGAATCACAATGCTTTACATTTAATTCTTCCATATAAAGTTTTCCTCATTTCACTAGGAGATCTGTGTTTGCATTGTTGAAGGGAGATGATGCAATATGGACTTCTTTCATTTCTTTTGTGAATAAAGATTTTTATTTTAAATGAAAAGTTTTTTTTATGTGTAACTATCTTTAGTGATCAAGTAGCCACTTATACTTTTTTAAACTAAGGATCTGAATTTAGCATGGAACAAAGCAGCTTACCACATGACCAACGATAAAGCTTGGGCCACTATAAGAGGTTCGTCAATTGAAAGCTATACAATTATATAATTATGTGATACCCATAAGCCAAATCATGAATTTTATACGGAAGTTCTGTTTTTTTTTTTTTTTTTTTCAAAAAATATTGTTACGTTTTTGTTAGGATTTCTTTTGTATTTGATTTTTTTTTATGTAGACTTTTTACATGAGGAATCAAAATACATTAAATTTTGTAAATCCAAGTTTGATTTGCAGATTATGTGGTTTTTCTATATATTTTCCTTTTAAATAAATTTTAATAAATGGAGTTCTAAAAATGATGAAATGGTATATTTCTCTTTAGTGAAATATTTCTTATACCATTAAAAAATAAAATGGTAAATTTGTTTGTCCTAGATTTATTTTTCTCTCAATAGCATCTCAAAAAATACTTCAAAATTGAGAATAATTTTAATTTTGGGCCCGTGCTATTTTCCTAGTTTATCATGAAAATTGAACACCCATTCAAAGGGTTGTTTCTGGTTTCAGCATAATTCAACCCTAAAACAGTCAAAATTGGTCACCATTCCATAATTAGCTTGCTTCACTGGGTGTGCCCCACCTTCATCCATTACAGCTAATCAAAATTACCCTTCATTACAGCCACCATCATCGATGCCAACAACTACATTAAAGCCTCATTCCATCAATATGTAGATTGAAAATGCCAATTTAAGCTCTGAACTTGACTGAACTGATGGATAATAAATAGGTTTGATCAAGCATCATATTGAAATAGGTTGGCAAGTTGGGAAAGTGTGCACCCAACCTAAGCTGCTTCTACTTCTAAGTTGGAAATGTCAACCCAAAATAATTAATTAATTAGCCGAGACTCTTTTCTACACCAGCACAGCAGGATCCATGGATGTACATGGACACTAAAGGGTCTCTTGAATTCCTGTTCGGAGAATTTTTGAATTTCTAGACATAATAAAATTCTTGAGTGCTCTTTTGGACTTGAGCATTAATAAATTCCACCAAAATGCGAAAGATGGTGAAATTCTAGATCCAAATGTCATTTGAAACCTTTTTTGTGATTGGAATTCAATAATGCTAGTGAAAAAACATGGCATTTGAAGATTCTAGGGACAAGATGCCACTTTATGTATTGAAATTCCCAACATGGTGAATTCCTAGTAAAAATTATACAAAAGAAACTGGCCCTAAGATTTCTTTTCACATGAGAAAAAACCCATGTGATTCAATTTACCACCACCTGAGATGCGTAAATATGGCTGTGAATTCACATACAATTCACACACGAAATATATAAATGAGTACGATCAAATATAAATATGTGTAATTAATACACACGCAAAGTCATTTTCATATGTAAATGGCTAAGTGCTAACCCATTACATAGCCCGATTAGCTGAATCCCCAACTTCAAAAATTCCGGCATTGACCCCCTTTTGGGGCCTGACAAATAGTCGAAAGGGTATCAGGTTTCGTATCCTTTTCCTGAGTACTGTATAATATATGTAATGATGTGTTATCCTAAACTCCAGTTACATGCTTTTATAATTTGTGAGGTCACTTATAATCAATATAACCCGCTCATACTGACTTTCCTGAGCTAATTTGATTGTCATCGAAACTCCCACCTTTCAAGTAATCAGGCAAAAACCCAAAAACATTTACTTCTAATTGCTAGAAAATGTCAAAAAAGTTAAGACATGCTCACACCAGTTGTCTAGAGTGATGGTACAATGTGTGCAAAGTTTATAGGGCCATTTGGATAACTTCCATACAATTATCCTAATCCTTTCATCCTAAAAGTCCATTTTTCGCCACGACTGAGATAAGATACCTCATTACACATATCAAAAGAACTAGGATGGAAATGATTCCTCATATGTATGTGTTTCCCACATAGTCACTCTTAAAACTTTATGTAGGCCCAACTCTATGGAGGATGGAAAGGTCTATGTGGGACCACCCCAACTATCAAGTTTGACTCCAATCCATGCCCATAACTTCTCCTTCCGTGGCACACAAATTTAATGGCTTTATATTGGAAATAAGACTTGAACCCTCCATCTAACGGTCCACTCTATTTAGATGGGTGTCAAATTTCGGAATCATTGACTATCAAGGGGGTCCTTGCTAGTGCACGATTTGGATGGATTGCTAGGTTGGCCCCACTATTAGTTCTTGTGGAATTACAGTGAAAATTAGGTATCACCAGAATATTTCCCAGTGGTAGCTTGTCTTTTAAACCCCTTTCCAAGTGCCTTGTTTCATTCCAAATTCTAGGGATTCTAACTTACTTGAAAAGTTAAAAAAAAAAGGCCTTTGAAATTCTCATAATTACAATTGATTTTTGAATTCCAATGGGGAGACTGCATTTGAGAAATTCTATAATTCTCGAGACAAGATCTCTTTTTCAAATAAAGAAACAAGTTAAATCAAGTGCAAAATAATAAGAAAATCACAACTCTTGTCATACATCTAAGTAAGTCCATCGGGGCATATTATGATTTTCTAACCTGTTGCCAAAAAGATGCACTTCTATAATATAATAGTAATGGTATGGTACCTAACCAAAGTAGAGCAACATTAGTAGTTTGGGTATGAATCTTGTCGCGGGCATTACACGAAATAGCATAACAAATCCCTTGAACTCCATTGCGGGCCCCACATAGTGATAGTTGGGACTGTTGATGATGAATGCCACCTCCTTTAATGATATATAACCTCTGAATTCAATTCAAACAAGGCAGATCCCACCATTCAATTTAGCACATGACGGAAACACGACCCAATGTTGATGTGACATTATCACAGTCTCCTTCATGTGATCAATCATAGGGCGGGACTACTTTGTTTAAACTAAAACTAGAGGGCGTATCAGTAAATGAGGTGGCATTTATCATGAATGGTCTGGATTAGCTCTTTGTAGGCCACACAATGGAGAGTTATAAGAATTTGTTACACGGTTCCAATGTAATAGTTGCGATAGAGGGTCAACTCTCGCGAAAGAAATGATATTTATTTATTTATATTTATTTATTTTGGTAGAAGTGAGGAAATGGGTTAATTATACATTATGGGTAAAACATTTTGTCAGGGTCCATCATATGTGGTCCTGGAATGGAATGGGTCCCGAACCAGTAGGACCTCCCCCGATGGTTTCAGAAACATCTTATGTGGTGTAATCGGCATTTCCCATCATCTCCACTCGTGTGAGTGGCACTGACACCAACCAAAAAGCAACAAAGAGTGCAAAAAAGGCCGCGCCCATGAAAACCTGATGCACCATTCCACATGTACCTACGCGGCCTAAGTCCTAACCATCCCCAACCAAACCCACACCAAAACATCACATCCCCCAAAATTCTTATACCCTCCCCTACTTCTTCTATTTACATCCACCCCCCTATAAAAACCTCCACATACTCTTTTCTCCTCTTCTCCAACTGCACCAAATCTTCTCCTCCTCTTTTAAATAAACCCCTGCTCTCATTTCATTCACAAACAGAAACAGAAACGGAAACGGAAGAAATGGAGTTCCTTCTCGAAGAAGAACAATACTGGAAATGCCGAAAACACCCTTCCCAGCCCCGCAGCGGCGTCTGCCCGACCTGCCTCAGGAACCGCCTCATCCTCCTGTGCCCCGACTGCGCCAACGTCCGCCCGTGCCCCTGCTGCTCCTCCTCTCCGTCGTCCTCTTCCTCCCTCTCCTCCTCCGGCCGCTTCTCCGGCATCGGAGCTGTCGGCCGAGTCTCCTACCTCATCGAAAGCGAGCCTGCCTTCCGCCGCTCCAGATCCGCCGCGTTTCAGTTCCTTCGGACGAGATCCGTCGAGAGCCAACCCCCACCGCCTCCGCCGCTGCCGGAAAATCGGAGAAAGTCGTCTTTTTGGTCATTCCTCCGGTCCGATAAGACGTCGAAG
This sequence comes from Umbellularia californica, assembly GCA_028538565.1. NCBI lineage: Eukaryota > Viridiplantae > Streptophyta > Magnoliopsida > Laurales > Lauraceae > Umbellularia > Umbellularia californica. Next base: position 72,959,984 of record JAPQWN010000005.1, read on the forward strand.
ACGAAGAATAAAGCTAACGAGAGCAGGAAGGCTTCCAATCTGCCGAGATCTAGATCGGTCGGAGTTTCTCTTAACTCAGTTCCCGGCGATATTCCCGGCGGAGACACCAGATTGAAGGGCCGGAGCTGGTATTTTCCGAGCCCGATCAAGGTATTCTGGCAGCCGAAGACGGCGAATACCGTACACCAACGTTCTCCTTTGTGTAGGGGATGAAGAAAGGAACCAAACAGGAAAAAAAAAGGGTATTCCAGTCTTTTCCTCTCTCTCTGTGATTGATTTTTCATAATTTTGTGATCGTTAATCAAATATAGTTAACACAATCATCATCATCATGATTGTACATAACACGGTGATTATTTCTATTGCATTTTGATAATGTAGTTATTAGCGAGATTACCTCATCAGATGATGGTCATGACTCATGATGACGCAATGCTGTGAAAAGATCGATTGATAATGGAGGGTGGATAATCATTTGGTGTGTGTGGTGGGACCCATGGCTTGTGTGGTCTGGATGATGTCTTTCTGGTTGATGTGTCATTTTCCCTCTGATGAACAGTGGGGCCCAGCATCAGGCCAAAATAGATGGTCCTTGGGACTATCAGACAAGATATCAAAAGGTGGTACTCTGCTTTTTCAAGTTAGGCCTGGAGATAAGGCTATATGGAAAAAGTCAAAAAGTCAAAATTCACCGTCCATTAATGCTTAATTAGAACACTTTCAGATGGAGTTTAGGCTAACTTTGAGCACATGCTTGTCTTTTGAAAGTGGGTTGGTGGGTGGTGGGTGGATTTGGAAGGAAGATGCTGGATTTAAGGCAATGCATGTAGATGTTGGCTCTAAATCTAATTGGTGGAAATGGTGGGACCAGGCTGTGTTAAGTTGGTGTGATTCCTTAAATATGTGAGTTTCTTTAGTAGATTAGTTAGAAAAGCAATGCTTTCTTTACTTTAATGATGGTTTAATTATAGTAGTTTTGAGTGGAATATTGTTCTTGATTCATTGAAAGTTGGTTGTTTTCTAATCTAATGAAAAGCGATTGGGTTGAAACTTGGAAGTCTTGAAAGCATGATAAAGGTGCTGTTTGGGTTGAAGAGGAAACAAAGGAAAGACACCGTTCACATTACAATTTTCAACCATGGATAGTGTTCTCTTCTCTTTCCCTCTGTATCCAAACACCAACCCAAAGGTATAGGGCAAAAAGGAACTCCGATAGGCTGTGGCCCATGCGACAAAACTGTTGATAGGAAGTGTCCACAGTGGTGGTATTTCCATGCTGCTCTGATTTCCCTCTGTTTTTCCTTGGAAAGGAATCAGATGAAATAATGTAGAAGGAGAACATACGGTGGTTTGGATCATAACTTTTAGAAATATTTAGGGCCTTTTTGTGGATTCTATGGAAAAGGCAAGCAAAAGGAAAGAAGAGAAAAAAAGAGAAAAAGGAAAAAGGAAAAATGCTGTTGATGTTTTGAGCAATGTGAAACGGAGGTATTGGAACAAGGATTCAACCTTCTATGAAAACAGCTAGCTGGCATGGTCAAAGTTCATGTTCACGTGTGCGCTTGTGTGGATTTAGCATGCGCCACCCGTCGAACTAGTCCTGTTGGGATAAGAGACCTCATCAAAAAGAAAGCATGTTCAAATATATCATAGAAATCTTCTAGTCAAAGCAGGAAATTGGTTAAAATGTGCATATGGATCCCTCTCTCCATCTTTGTCAAGCCAATTTCCATTGGTAGGTCATTGATCTACCTGACTTCTGTTTTTGGATCCATAATTTGAGTCTTATCAAGGTATTGTAATGACTTGCATCATTTGTGTTTTTGGATTAGTAATCTGATGCTTTCCTCCATTTCATCAGTGATTTATACCTTTTTTTGTGGTTTTTCTATTGTTTGTGACCTATTTATCCACATATTTTTAAGTTTGATTGCTAATCCGATGCCATCCATCATTTGATTGATGGCTTATATTTTTCTTTCTCAATTTTTATTTTTTGACTACCATGAGATCAATAATCCGAATTTCATCTGTCACTCAATTAATTAATGTGATGTTACTTTTGGATTGATGATTAATGGAGGTGTATCTGCCAACCTTGGTGCTATTCTACCATTGGATCAGTAATTCCCTGTTTTTATACTGTTAGAGAGATTTTCACCATTTCTTTGAATCTCCATCTTTCAACTGTTGGATCAATACTTTGAGTTTATTCTTTTTTTAGCCTTTCCATTAATAATTTACATCGTTTCTTTCATTAGATTGACACACAAACTTCTCTCTTCCATTAGATCAATGAGAATATTAATTTGTTCATCAAAATGTTCACACTAAACCACATACGAGGAGAACGTGAGTGTTTCACTTGGGGCCTATTTTACTTATATATGGATGGTTATGGGCCCGAATGCATGGTCCAGTGAGCTAACAGGCTGGACCATAGCCCAATAATACTAGGACGAATGATCATATATCGACAAATGGGTCAACATTTTAGCACACACCAATTTCAACTGACAAAGTTGCAGTGCCCCATGATCATGATGGATGGTATTGGAATTTGGACATATGCCACGTCAACATGTATGGTAAATCATACAACCTGGTGTTTGAGCAATCTCACATTATCATTTATGTGCGTGGTCTTATGTGAAGAAATCCAAAATTGCCAACAGCCTCATTTTAGTTTTCGTTCCTTTCACGTGATCCATTGTCTCCCAAATCGCAGGAGTTGTTTAAAATTGCAGTACCGTAGGATCCGAAAAACCGAGACGGTATCAGTATTGGTTGCGGGTCGCAATTCATCTCGGTCGTCGCAGCATGAGACAATTACCCCAAAAAATTTCGAAAAGATACCCAAAGAAATTAAAATATTGTAAGAGGCTAGAAAACAATATATTTTTTCCATTAGTAATAAATATAAATCAAAATATTGGTCCCTTTAAGTCATAACAGCCCTTGTCATGTCAAGACCAGCTGAAATATTGTTTGAAATTGTATAAATTTTATTTATAAGTAAATAAATTTATATGCATATACTAAGACAAGCTGAAATATCTCAAATTCCTTGAAATGCAACCATAATCATTGCTTATGAGCTATCTACTAGGGTTACTCATTACTCAATAGATGTATGCTAAACTAAGAAGTCACAAGCATTTTAAACATATTTCAAACAAATTTGATTTAACTATTATGCAATGATTTATAAGATTTCAATAAAAACTTCAATTTTCAAAATCCCAATAGTAATCTACCCTCAATGTGTAAATCTAAGAGAACGAAATGTATCCACAATAAAAAGAGCATGCAATCCTAGATCATTTCTCAGCAATTTCTAAATAAATCTTAAAAAATTTTGCAAAAAGAAAAAAAAAAAACTTATGATACTCAAATTGGTAGAGTTGCATATGATTTTTCTAAATAAAATCTACATAAAAAATAAGATTTTTTAACGGCTTGGCAGTGAAATAGGTGTCGAAAAAGAAGAAGGGTAATAATTTATATGTTTGGGAGGAAGAACTGAGTAGAAGAGGGAAAACAAAAAATGAAAAAGAAGGATTTTAAATATTGTCGGTATATACTTTCAAAATATCGATCGATATATTGATCAATATCGATATTTTAAAATATCGGCCAATAAATCTTGATAATTTTAAGAATTTTTTTTTGCTGAGACGTGACTGCAACCGATTCAGGGGCGATATTGGAACGGAACAGGCCAAGATTATTCTGTATCGACAGATATGAACCGATCTCGATCGAGATTTTGAACTTTGCACATGACGCGTTGCTTTTCCATTGGAAAGACAGGTTTCTCTCCTGTTGATTGATGAAGGGTAAGCCCCCCATGAATGTGCCAACCAATTAGGAAGTAAACTTGGGCCAGGTCGGTCGGGTCATCGAATCAGTGCAGAATTTGCAGCAAGACAAAATGATTTTCATCGTTGAGGGGTCCATTCGAAAGGACATATTCAAAGGTATGGACCACCATGCATTATTATAATCATCTATGATAATTGTGAGTTGTTTGAATGTTCTGTTGCGATTGGACCATGATGATTGATAGATAACCATAGGAATTGCAACTGTGATATTTTTGAGTCATAGATTTTAATAAGAAGTTAGGGTGTACATCAAGTCATTGTGGTTCAATTTCTTTCCATTTTGATAATCGATCTCATCTTACATCAATTTTAGTAGTTTTAGCTCTGACCACTTGTAAAATTCAATGGACTTTATTTTTTTATTGATGGTTAGATCTCAAAGCTCTCAGGTATCTAAGTAGGCAAGAAATTCATGCAGCATAATAAGAGTAGGAGCTTATTGGCGTCAAATTCCTTAAGATTTTGGAATTGAGAAAAAAAAAAACCCAACCTCAGTTTGCTTTTTTGAAAGTTTGAATGGATCTAACCTGGATGCATCTGATCACAGAGGAAGGGAATGAGGGCATATGTTGTAGATCTGAGATTTGGCCAAAAATTATCAAGCTAATCTAATCACTATAGCACCAGCCCCAGGCCATTAAAATAAAAGGAAAGAAAGAAAAGAGAAGAAGTTTAAATAGGGTGATTAGATGATCCTTTACACACTGGGGGAGGGTTAGGGGCAGCCATTCCCTAACGAAAGGAAGTGCTGAAGAGATTGGGGTCATCAAACATTCACAAGGTAAAAAAAATTTAACAGTTTCTTTCAATTCATTTTAGTGGAAGGAGTTTATAATCTTCTGAACTTATGAATAAAAAGATGTGATATTGCAACCTGTTGGCCGTGCAGAACAACCAAATGAATCCAATGAGTGCTCTTTGTTGGCCCTAATGCGAGCACACCAACCAAAAGCTACAATGGAATCTGATTGTTCATGCACAAAAGGAATAACTGGTGACTCAAAGGATGCAAAAAAGATCTTCAGTTCAACTAGGAAGCCACTAATTAAAGCTTCAATCATGAGAAACGGTGGAAGCACTCTTGTTCCTCATGCAATGATCCAGGAATTTCGTCATTCCCTCTAGCCCATGGGCCATGTGATGGGTGCACAGTGATGAAGACATTAGCCTCAATCAACTCCAGCTTTTTCCTTAATAAAGAATTAGGACCCAGTATAGTAGATAAAAGTACTGCTTTCTAATAGGATATGTACTTGTGTTTTGAGGCCACAAGTTTTTTCACTTAGCATCAGAGTTACCTACCTAGCATTTAGATCAAAGGGCAAATGTGCCCCACTTGCTAGATAGAAAAGCCCTGTAACCTGAATCAGAACTAGCAAGTGCTAGTACTATCCATGCGAAGAGATCTTAAGATGAATGAACTCAGGCAAACAAACAAGACTTCAATTATAAGGCCTGGAAGGGTGAAGTGCCTCTCAGCACCTACAACAGATCCCATCCAAGTCTTATTTCAGATCCTGGCCTCTGCAATCAGATCTTTCTCTTCAGTAAAAACTGTGACTAAATCATTTAGATTGTGGTTATGATGCAACTACTCATGCTCCCAATGACCCAATAACCTGAGGAGACAGTGCAAGGGATCCAAATGCCAAGCATCAAGTCAACCTTGATAAAAGTTATTCAGTTCTACTTTCGCTCTATCCCTTGAGTCCTAAAAGAAATTATCTGAACTTTAAAGACATACAGATCAACCTAATGTTTGAAAAGAACAATAGAGCAAAACTGCAGCTTGGAGAAGTCAGTTTAATCTATTAGGCACCACCACAGATAAAGCATTATCAAGAATAATTTGTGAGTAGAACAGAGTTGCTTGTTTATATCTGCATTAATCATTAGTCAGAGTTGCTTGTACCTAGTTGCTCTTTTCTCTTTTTGTGTTTCCTCTTTCTTTTATGTTCTTTATTATCTCTTCCTCTTTATTTTCCTTTTTTGTAACTTTCTTTTAATTGATTAAGAAGTTTCAGTTACCGTAAAAAAAAAAAAAAAAAAAAACCTGCATTAATCATAAATCTGTTCAGAAGTCTAAAACAGGATATTGTGTGTGAAACATGGAAAATGACGAACTCTGTTTCCCTCGTTTACGTGAATCTAAAACTCAAAAAATACAGTGGTGCTTGTACTTAACAAATTAAATAGAAACTTAGATGGTTTGTTGTGAGTTGACGGGAGAAAATTAGAAAAACTCGTTTTAGATGGTTTGGGTAAGTTCAACTCAAGTTGATAATGGCGCCAGCAAGGAGAAGTTTACTATGCAAATTGATGGCCTACCAATGAGAGGGGGAGGCCAAAGATGGCGTGGATGGAGGTTGTAACAATAGATATAAAGACATGCAACTTATCTGAGAATTTAGCTTAAGATAGTTCAGAATGAAGAAATAGAATTCATATAACCTATTCGGACATGGTTGGGATAAGGCTTTAATAATGATGATGTATAATAACCCTATAAAGTGAGAAAATCACGGTGTGGCTACTTAATAAATGCATAGCTTGCCATTCAAATGAACAAAATTGTGGTCAAGCTCATCCAAATGATATAAATATGATGGGCCCAATCCAAGTATTTGAAACTACATTTTAGCTCATCTAGTTATATAATGTGACGGGTCAACCAATAATCAAACATGGCAGGGATACTGCGAATGATATAAAGATTACAAAACCCACCTAAGGGTCTGTCTGTTTGTTTGCACATAATACTAATAAATGGATATATATACGAATTCATTCCAAAAGTGGTTAAAAATGAAGATAAAAGAAAAATATAAAAAACGACCATCAACTAAACTCTCTTCATGAAAATTGAATGAAGGAAAAATGAAAAATTAACACCTAGCTATTACCTTAGTAATTCAATACTTAGGAAAGTCAAGGCCCCATCTACATCTCCACTTTATATCATTTATCACTCACCTATTTAATAATCCGTCCGCAGAGCACTTTTAACCATGAACTCTCATGTATTCAATTCCTGCGTGATCTAATGCGAATAAACCGGCCCTAAATGAGTGATCAAAGTTCATGCCCAGTAGTTATTCTTGGTTATGTCATGCAACCATGCTTAACCCAAGAAATGGGAACCAAGCTCCAAGGAGATGAACTCAATTAGATAGCTTTTTATCAGATTTTCATATAAATCAAGTATCTACACTTTCTTTTTTTTTTTGGCATGAAACAAGTATCTACATTTGTCTATAAGGTCACAATAGGATTTCAGATATAAGAGAATGAACATTATGGCTGGCAAGCATTAAAACAGGCATGAGTCATGTCGATAGTGGCAGGGAACTCAAACTTGGAGCAGGACCATCTAGTGCTCTAGGAAGTGGAACCTGTATCAGCACCCGGACGTTCCACAATCCCATACCTAGACTTTGACAGTTGACACTTAGGGTCTATACTCACATAAAAACCCTTTTCCCAACAATGTTTGGGTTAACTATACTCATTTTATTTCGTGATTTCAGTCTATTGTTCCTCAAATATTTGTTTAGTCACATAAATATATAGGTTTTTTCGCATATATATCCTCTATGTTAGGCTTAATTTTAACAAATTCTTTGGGTTATAAGTAACTACCATAAAACTCCGACTTTATTGAAGGAATTCTATGTAGGTTGATGGGCCGCTAAGAAGAAGGGGTACCCCAAAGTGGACGTGGATGGAGTGGTAACAATATATTTGAAGTAGTGAAACCCATATATACGAGAATTTAGTTGAGGACACATAGGAATCATGGAGCGACAAGACTTATGTAACTAACCCCATCATAGCTGAGACAAGACTTTGATGATGATGAGTGAATTATGTAACTGAGAGATATAGATGGGGCATTGAATTTCCGGGTAGCGAGGGTTTGAATTACAACATGATACCCTGGTATCCATTTCTCATTTCCCCTTGATTCATTTTCTATGAAAGAGAAAAAGAATTATTGCCATTTTTGGATATTCACCTGTATTTCTTCGTTTTCAACTACTTATAAGAAAATGAATCTTAGAACGCTTAAAAAATAATTGCATGAAATATATGAGCCGTAAATGCTTCCTGATGAAAACAATTGAAGAAAGTTCCCTAAACAGGCTAGTGTGGATATCCATGATTAGGCAATTCTAACCTTCCAAGGTGCCTCATGAAAATGAAATGATCCTTTATAACAAATAAATAAATACTACAACGAACATATTCATGGTTAAGTGGTGTTAGCATCTTAGTATATATCACATACATGAATTTCCAATAGCTACCTAGACTCATTTCAATTTTCAACCAAATTCCTTCTCTTTAAGTTGAATGTTGGTTGCAAAAAAAAAAAAAAAAACCTCAAAAAACCCTTAATTATGGCCTTAGGAGAAGCCACATCAACTTATTGGGGCCCATTTGTGGATGTGTCCTTTCAAAAACACATAATATGTGCCATTTCAATAAAAGGTTTCTCTTGGGCTAAATATGTGCATTTTCAATAAAATGTCTATTAGGCCCATTTGTGTAGGTGTAATCCAATTCAAATGGATGCCTTCCAACTCTACAAATTAATATTATTTTAAACTTTTTTTTAGTAGTTTAAATGAGCATAACTGCATATGAATTCTTTATTTTGTATATGCGAACGTGGATTAAGCGATTAAAGGTTTGGTTTTTTTAATTTTTTGGTTGATTTAAATTTTTTAATTAATTTGTTATAAATAGATTTATAAGAATGAGATATTAATTTTAATATATTATTCAGAATTTAACATGCGCGATGCACAGGGGCTTCATACTAGTAACCTCAATCAACCTATCCATGGCTTGGGAAAAGAAATAGACATGAACTATCAGGATTCAAGTCATTATGGATTATGTGATCTGGTCCATTGATTTTGTGCATGACATCTTATAAAGAGGGCCATGGGGTGGATGGACGGTTCAGAGTGATCAATCACTTGACAAAGATATGAATACAAACTCAATTACATTTGCAGATGCCTTTTCTATGGCAAAAGTACCCAACCCTCTTAAAAAGGAAAAAGATTCGCAACTCACAATGGAAAAGAGTAGGCGTGGACCTGCCGACGAGAGTGGAGAACAAAAGGACATGGACTGGGCCCACATCCGAAGCAATTCGTCTTGCACATGCCGACCCACTAAAGCCCCCCTTGATGGCTATCATACCTTCTCATGACTTGAGCTGAGAAAAAAAAAAAACTAGACTTACATGCTTGTTACGTGATTTTGTGAGCTAGATCTGTAATTTACAAGGGAGGGACGCTTCTCTTAAATTCAAATAGCTCAAAATTATCTTTTCCTCCTGTATTGTTTATAGGTTGAGGTCTGCCATTCGGGCCACCAATAAATTGATTGTTTATAGAAACCTATATTGTGATTTTTTTTTTCTTTTGCTACGTTTTAGTTATTGTGACTAGAGTGAGATATGATCCAAAGCTGATTTTCCTAGAATGTTTTTTTTTTTTTTTTTTTGTTTGAACATTTTCATAGATAGGCCTCACTAGCAGAATTATAGGGCTGATCTCAAAGAGGAATTCCTGGGCCTTGCCACAAAGAATCCACAAAGAATTATAGGGTCTGATTGCCTTGCCGGAGTTCTGATGAGAATCTCATATGTTGAGAATTTCCAATGTTGTTGTCGTAATAGCATTTGGAATTCCATTTAGTGAGTTTTAAAAACTCTAGTCTCTGAAATTATCTAGTCACTTCGGCTTTTGAAATTATCTAAATTCTAGTTTTCAAAACAATGGATTGTTGCTTGAGCATTTGTGAATATTTTTAAGGGACAACATTGGGAGAATTTTTATATTTTCCAAGAAGGATTCTCGTAATTACCGCAAGGAAACATGTCCTAAATCATGTATGCATTAATAGTGTGTTTTTCTCAAGTAGAAGGATGAATACCCAAATGCTTCAAATTCTAGCTTCCAGAACGTTGAATTGTACCTAAGAATTTTTTACTCATGCTACATGGTAGCATTTGGAGAAAGTAACTAGCCCTAAAAATCTGGTAAAGTTCTTCCATTTCTTGGTAAAGTAATTATCTATGCAGTAGTGCTCTCCTCAAGTAGAAGGATGAGTTCCACATGGCACTGAAGGACTCGTGAGGCTCAGATTTGCTCGGCCCGATTATGATAATTGAGGAGATCCATGCATGTGACCCTGGTTACAGAATGTCAACAACTCCAGTATTTTTTGCTTAGTGATGTATGAGAAGACTCTGATACAGGATCTCACCAACTCCAGTACCAAAAAAAAAATAAAAAAAAAATTGTTCATCGTCACCATCATTCATCTATCTTCCATAGTAAGGATGGCTAAAAGAAAACTCAAAAACAAGAAAGAAAGAAAGAAAGAAAAGAAGTACTGGCCAAATACCTCTTAGGGTTCTCAGTTCTCACTCATGTAGTCATGTTACAGTTTTTATTGCCATGGTTTCATCATATACACGTGAGCACAATATCTTACGTTGATTTATTCAAACAACTTCAGTTTCACCACTTCTCCTGCTGCACGAAATCTCTTGAGCTCGTAATGCTTACAAGTTACAAAAATGAGGTAAGTTGGAACAAGAAACAGCTGGATTGTGTATTAATATAACCGACAAACAATATAAAGTAATGTTAATATGAGAAGCTGGATGTCACTTGCCACTGGCACATATCAATATTCATAACAGATATTGTAATCTCAAGGATTACTATTTTCATAAGGTGAAATATCATGAGATAGAGAATGGAATAAATCTATATATGGCCGTGCTTCTCATGAATCCATCAATTGACCCACAACTTGCAAAAACTGAGCTACTCAAAACAGAAGTCCATTGGTATTTTACGAGATAGGCCAGAACTTGTTCACTGGGCCAAAATTCAATCTCATGAGATTGATCATACGTGAAATAGAGTTTCTTTTAATACCAATAGAATCTAGAGATACTTGAACTTTATAAGTGAGCCCCATTGACAGATTTGGTGGCGAGCAAAACGGATATCTATGACTCGCCACCTGAAGAGAATTATAGATCTACTGAGGCCACGAGAAGGTGGTCTTAGGCATGCACATTATAGATATGGATAGCCCAAAATATGGGGTAATGGGTTTCAGTCTTTCAGATAAACAAAACAAAGAAAGGGTGATGGGGCGAATCGACTTCGTAATTGGCTGTGTAATAGCTGATGGCTTTCTGTACAATGACAGACCTAGCTAAGCTTAAACTAATTAAGTACAAAATATTGGTTAATGATAACCAATAAAGAGTTGGATCATTGGAGTCTACTTTCTTTCTATTGCAATCCTCTTTTTATTATACTGGTGCTGCAGTCACGCACATTGGTAATAAGGCAAGTCATTTCCGTTTGTACATCTGGCCCCACCTCTAATCAGTCAAACCCCTCTTGTACACATCTCAATTCGAGATCCATCCAACCATTATCCACCATTGAGTTAAATTGTGATAGTAAATATATTTATACAATGGCCGAATATCGAGGTCCTAAAATTGAAGGTTAAGATGATTTAATTAGACTGGTACTTGACCTGATATTTATCTGCATCATACCACTCTCTCAACCTCTTGTGAGAACGCGGCTCAAATGACTCGACTTCCTTCATCCAGTAGGATAAGGGATAAGATGAAAAAGAAAGCCAAGGCAAGTGAAGATGAATGAATCAGTTAAGGCAGAGAAGCAATGTATAAACATCATACTCTTAAAGGTCGGTTGTGCAAGACAGCAAAAACGCAGCATTAAAAAGACTATCTACTTAGTGTTTGTAGTGGGCCACAAAGTGGAGGTGGATCCCAATTTCTCCCCTGCCCATGTGACCCAACCACTTCACTTCCTAAACCAAACACCCTCCTCCATGCTATAAATACCATACTCCATTGCACTCTCATTTCATAGAATTGGGTCTTAATCACCTCACAATGGCTACTGCTAATAGATTAATTTGCATTGCTTTCTTGGTGTTATTGGGGGTTGGTTTTTGTTCTGCTGCTAGGGCTCTATTGACTTTGGAAGCTGGCTATGGTCTTGGCCATGGCATTGGAGGTGGCGTTGGTGGGGGAGCTGGGGGAGGTTACGGTGGCGGTGGGGGATCGGGTGGTGGTTATGGGGGTGTAGTGGATCATGGAGGTGGTTCTGGTAGTGGTGGAGGTGGAGGTGCCGGGGGTGGCGCTGGTGGTGAACATGGTGGAGGCTACGGTGGTGGAGGAGGCAGTGGTGGAGGCGCTGGGTATGGTGCTGGAGGAGAACATGGCGGTGGCTATGGAAGTGGAGGTGGAGGTGGCACCGGCGGTGGCACTGGCTACGGAGCTGGTGGGGAGCATGGTGGTGGCTATGGAGGAGGTGGTGGTAGTGGGGGTGGAGCTGGTTATGGAGCCGGCGGAGAACATGGTGGTGGATACGGTGGAGGCAGCGGCAGCGGCAGCGGTGGCGGAGCTGGCTATGGTGGTGGAGGTAGCGGTGGCGGAGGCGGTGCTGGCTACGGTGCCGGTGGCGAGCATGGTGGCGGCTATGGTGAAGGTGGCGGTAGCGGTGGTGGGGCTGGCTACGGTGCAGGAGGAGCACATGGAGGTGGTTATGGGTCCGGTGGTGGTGCAGGCGGTGGAGGTGGTAGCGGCTACGGAGCTGGAGGAGCACATGGAGGTGGTTATGGGGCAGGTGGTGGTGCAGGCGGTGGAGGTGGTAGTGGCTACGGAGCTGGAGGAGAACATGGGGCTGGCTATGGTAGTGGCGGAGGATCCGGCGGTGGGGCTGGCTATGGTGCTGGAGGGGAAAATGGTGGTGGGCATGGCGGTGGCGGAGGAGGTGGAGGCGGCAGTGGTGGAGGGGCAGGTTATGGTGCCGGAGGTGAGCATGGAGGCGGATATGGCAGTGGTGGAGGCTCAGGTGGTGGGGCTGGGTACGGAGCTGGTGGGGAACATGGCGGCGGCTATGGTGGGGGTGGCGGGTCTGGTGGTGGGTATGGTGCAGGCCATGCAGGCTACAATCCTTGATCCTTGAGAAGATGATGGTGACTCTTTTAATGGTATTAGTACTACTATAAAGTAATATGATATTTAAGTTCGGGTTTGTCTGAGAGAGAGAGTGAGTGAAATGAATAATCTAATTATTGTAAGCTTAAAAAATAGTCCAAGATGCTACATGTGTTATTGGCTTGCATGGACTCGTGTAAGATGATGCTTATTTTTATGTTATTTGTTGATGTTGATTGAGTTTTATTATTTATAAGAGAGTCCAAAGAAAGAAGTCTAAATGGGGCTGGACTCATGTGTGGTTGTGGTAAGTAGTTAATTTAATTCCTTTTGAAGAAGACTGAAACATGAAAACATGCATGGACTCTCACGTCAAACCCAGTTGACGTTTTCTAACCCATCATGCCTTCAACGCATGCATAGAGGTCAGTGGGAAGAGAGAGAGAGAGAGAAAGCATGTCGCCTGTCAAAACCATCAATGTAAAACCTTCGTTAATCTCGGAAAATACAGGGATTTAAAAGATTTGAGCCCAATGGGCTGGGCTTGGATAATATATTTTAATGCCCGGCCAAAATGGGATTAGGACTCGGTAGAAACAACCCAGCCCGTTCAGGTCCGGCCCGGCCCGCTATAAAGTCATTTAATAATAATTATTTATATATTACTGAAAGTGCCCCTCACTAACAACAAAAAACGACTAATTAGATTTTAACCGATCCTACATTACTTTAAGTTGACTTATGTAGGATACTCATTCTCATTCATTTCTATTGATTTTCTGATTTTTTATTTTCACCTGCAAAAAAAAAAAAAAAAAAGTTTTAATCGTTCCTACATAATTACTTGACCCATATAGTCTATAGGATATTTATTCATTTCTATTGATTTTCTACTGTAACTGGTAAAAAAAAAAAAAAAAATTTTAACACTGCCATGTTGCTTGTTGCATTGCATTGCCGGTCTCAAGTAGGCTTATCAATGAGATGCGTTGAAACGGGTAGAAAGCCCAGCTCGGCCCATCCCAAGCCCGAAAATACAGGGCTTTTAAAAAAAATTGAGCCCAGTGGGCTGGGCTTGGACAATACATTTTAAAGCCCGGCCAAAATGGGACTAAAACTGGGTAGAAACAACCCAGCTCGTTCAAGCCCGGCCCGGCCCGCTGCAAAGTCATTTAATAATAATTATTTATATATTACTAAAACTGCCCCTCACTAACAGCAAAAAACAGCTAATTAGGTTTTAACCGATCCTACATTACTTTAACTTGACTTATATAGGATACTCATTCTCATTCATTTCTATTGATTTTTTGATTTTCTACTTTCATTGGTAAAACAAAAAAAAAAAAAGGTTTTAACCGTTCCTACATTACTTGACCCATTTAGCCTATAGAATACTCATTCATTTTTATTGATTTTCTACTGTCATCGGCAAAAAAGAAAAAGTTATTAACTCTATCATGTTACTTATTGCATTGCACTGCCGGTCCCAAGCCCAAAAAAAAGGAGGGTTTGAAGTCCGGCTCACACCGGGTTTTTGGTGATAGTAAGAATAATTACAGAATATTTTGTTTATGTCTAGGATCGGGCTAAGCCCAGACCCGGTCCTGTCCCAGCTCGGGTCCATATGGGACTGGATTTGATATAGGCCCGTTCAATTTAGGCTGGGATTGAACAACACCCGGCAGGCCCGTCCTATTTTTGGGACGGGATTGGACAACCCAAGCCTAGGCCTGGCCCGTCCTATTGACAGGCCTAGTCTCATGGCCGGTAAAAAGGAGGATTTAAAGTCCGGTTCACATCGGGTGACAGTAGGAATAATTAGAGAATGTTTTGCTTATATCCAGGATCAGGCTAAGCCCAGGCCCGGCCTTATTCCAATCCGGGCCTGTACGGGACGAGATTTGATATAGGCCCGTTCAATTTAGGGCTGGGATTGGACAACACCCGGCGAGCCAGTCCTATTTTCGAGACGGGATTGGATAACTCAAGTCCAGGCCCGACCCGTCCCACTAACAGGCCTAGTTATAATCACACTGTTATTATATATCTATATATCTTTTTAAGCGTAGTTTACTCCATCTTACAATGGTTTCCTAACTGTTCAAAATACTCTCTTAAGTTATATGAGGTTTCATCAAATTTTACCTCATTCAGACTTTCATCCACTATTGGATTGACTATTTGATGAAAAACGTGCAAATCTTATACACATTCATTATCGTGTTTTTAATTAAACAATTAATCTAATGGTCGTGAAAAAGCGGATTGTGGTAAAATATTTATGAATACCCTATATAAATGGAGGAAGTTTATTTTGGACGGTGGGGAATACAATAGGTGAACCTCATGGTGAGTGGCGGACTCAGGGTTTTTGTTTAGGTATTGGGGCTAAATTTTTGTTTGACTTTGCTAGTGATGAGTGTTAAATATTGCATATTCTACCCCCCATTAGTCCGAATTTTAATGGCATCTCATATGCATATCATTTGCTTTACACGGAGATTTTATCATTCTATCACATTAACGGATTATCGAATTATCATGCATAAATTCGATAATTTATAGCGCATTTTATGTAATTTCTCTTGTGTAGGTGGACCCCACGACTATCCCAGCCTTCCGACTAGTGTCCCAAGGCATCAAGAAGAGATTTAAATAAAGAAATTACTTGAAGAAATCTTAACAAGAGTTGAAAATTTCCAAAATAAGGGGAGAAAGTCTTTTGGCAAGTTAGACTTTTTGCAATTTTATTTTTACTTTTAGATTATAATTAGGAACTTCTTTGTAACTAATCTAGAGAGAGTGTGTAATTGAAGATCATTAATGAATATTTGAAACTCTTTCTTGATGTTTAATGGCTAAAGCTCTTAGATTAGGCTCTTCTTTTGAAGCTAAGTAATATGATTAGTTCAATTAATGCATGTTTTAGTTTAAATTCTCAACTTGTGCCTTGATTGATTAGTAGAATTTAGATTTAATTGTGCTAATCTCTCTCATTTCTCATGCTCTATCTCTATACTTGATGCTTTGATAATCTTAATTGATGCTTTGTAGTTGAATTAAGTTCTCTCGCAAAGCATGCTCGAGAGCCCTTATCTTTGATCTTTTGTAGCTTGATTTTGATGATTAATTGTTAAGGTAGTTAGGTCATGATCTAGGATCTTGGCTTTTTTTTTTTTTTTTACCTTAATCTTCATTGCTATATCATCCAATCCAATTAGGCAAGAAATTACTAGTTGGATTGTAGATTTGTGAATTGAATTAGAACATGCATTGTTTGAATTAATTACTTAGTGGATTTTGGATTGCCTAATATCTTCTTTTTATTGTTGTTAATTTAAATCCTTATTTGATTTGTTATTTTTACTTTTAGATTATCAGATCTACATTTCACATAACCTGTTTTAAAATCCTACACATTTCACTCCACATCTTCACCTTAAATCTTTCATTTCCACCACCATTCATCCACTAGTTTAGTGTAGCTTGTCAGATTAGCTTAGATCTTATTAATTTCATATTTTACATTGTTAATTAGTTCTTTACATTGCATAGTATATTAGTTTTAATTATTCACTTCATTTTTCTATATTAGCTATATCTTAGTTCAACTCATAGTCCGTGTTTGGCAAATCTTATCATTATAAAACAGATCTATATGATATAGATCTATTTCAAATGTGACAATTTGAAATAGATGTTTTAAAAGTAGATTGTTTGGTAGGACCAAATTGTTTGAAATAGATGCTTAAAAATCCAAGGGTTCAAGATTTTTCTTTAAGTTTTCGAGATCTACAATGAATCAGGGCTGGAAATTTGGACCCATACATGCTTTCAATATTATAAAGAGGATCAACAAATAGGATCATGATTTGGGGACCCACAAAGTTCTAAAAATGCAAATATATGGTGCTGCATGTTTTGCAAATCTCTCGAGATTCAAGAGTGATCAACGGCTCCAGTTTCAATACATAGGTGTGTCTGAGCATGTGAAGACTTTTAATGGCTTAGATCATCATTAAGGGTCCCATAAGTTTTTTAAAATTTTTTTTAAAAAACGGACTGATGAAGAGTCACGCGGAATGCAACCTTTTTGACCTAAGCATATCCAACAGCTCATACTTTTTCCCAATTTTCTCGATATGTACAAGTAATCATCGGCTGAAATTTGGACCCATGGCCATTTTCACTATTCCAAAGAAGATCAATGGTTATGATCATGATTGTGGGGCCCACAAAAGTCCAAAAATGTAGATCTACGATTCTAATTTTTTTTGTAAATATCTTGAGATCAAACAAAGAACAATGGTTTAAATTTGGATACATGGCCATATTTGATCTTCTTTTTATTTCTAATGGATCGGATCATCATGTAGCTTCCTAGAATATAAGGAAAAAAAATCAAAGACGGTGATGCCAAAAATATCATTTCAGGAACCATCTTTCTGCTACAGACTTTAAAGTCTATTTGAATTCTCCTACTTTGGGCTGCTTTCCAAAACAAATAGATTTTGTCTTTATCCGTTTTCAAATGGAGATGTCATTTTAGTTACCAAACGGCATGTTTGAGTTTTGAAACCGTTTAAAGTTAATAAGGGGCTGAAATAAAAGTCACCAAACGGCCCCTTATTTAATTAAATTCATTGCTTCTTCCATCCTCTCTCCGTAGGATCGATAATCCGAACTCTTGAGTATTTACTATTTGACGACACCGTAGTCTTGTAGTTAAGCACATATAAATGTCGATCAGCTAGACTTCTTTCACCTTAACTATACCAAAAGAAAACATGTATTACATTTAAATAGATATAGAACTTTTTTCCATTCTCAGATCTCCTACCCAATTGAAGTGTCTTCCCACTACTTCTCCCAAGTAATTATCAATTCATCATTATCAAAATAGCCTAACATAACTTTTTCTTCAATCTTGGGTGTTTGGATGCTCTGAAACGGTGATTTGGGTGAGTACCCAATTATCCAATTTGGGCTCCCAAAAGGGTTCTACTTGGATCAAATAATTTGGTCACTGCACTTACCATAGCTGTAAAAATAATTTCCTATAGTTGGTTATGGGTTCATGGAAAAAAAGAAAAGAAAAATTGTCATTTAAATGTAATTCAAGTTATCCAAATATATATATGAACCCAAAGGCCTGATTTATGTATGAATTGAATATTAAAGTGTGCCCAATAGTGATTTGGTAATCTTCAGGCTATTACATATGTTCAGATTTGGTGATTTAGGACTTAGAGTTTGAATTAGGATTTGAGGATTTAGAATATGTAATTATGATTTGGAGATTAAGGGTTCAGATTTAGGTATAGAATACTAGTGATTAAGATTACACTACATCTAAGGAGGGAGGGAGATTGCTTTATTTAAGGTTATTTGGTAAGAGAAAGAGACTAACCATGAGATGACAGGCAACAAGAAGCTCAATTGGTGCGAAGAGGATCTCGGACTCTTCAAAAGAAGTCATCAAGAGAGAACGGTGCGAAAAGGATCTCGTACTCTAGGCAGGAAGATCGATTGTTAATTGGATTGGAGATTTGAGAGTTGAATTAGAACATGCATTGATTGGATTAATTACATATTTAGTGGATTTTGGATTGTCTAATCTCTTCTTCTGATTGTTGTTAATTTGAAACCTTGTTTGATTTGTTATTTTCACTTCTAGATCTACATTTAACATCACTTGTTTTAAAATCTTACACATTTCACACTACATGTTCACCTTAAATCTTCTATTTCCACTACCATTCATCTACTAATTTAGTATAGTCGGTTAGATTAGCTTAGATCTTATTAATTTCATATTTTAGATTGTTAACTAATTATTTACATTGCATAGCTTAATAGTTTTAATTGTTCACTTCAATTGTCTATATTAGCTATATCTTAGTTCAGTTTTACTTTAATTGGACTCATTGCTTGTTCCATTCTCTCTTCGTAGGATTGATAATCCGGATTCTTTAGTCGTTTACTACTTAATGACACTATAGTCTTGCGGTTAAGTGTTGAACATCTTAGTGTCGATTAAATTCTTCGGATGTCGAAAGATAAGAGAAGTATTTTCGCCAAGGTTTTGTGGCATGGGGGTATAACAAGATTTAGACGTGGGGCGGCTGTTTATTAAATATATGTGGGACAGGTTCCAGGCCCATTCAAATCTTTGACATTTTCAAAATTGACCTCCGGTTTCCGCCCTGGTGATTCATATGTAGGTCCACCCTGCTCATGGTGGAGTTTCATTCTTCTAACTCACGAGTCTCTAGGTTAAAGCCTCATAGGATTTGTATTTGTTGTCACATATATCCAGCTACCATTTCCTTATTGTTGTTTTCATTTAAAAACTACACAGGAACGAAGGTTAAGATTTCTAATCATTAGAATATCCTTTGCACTATCCTTTATACTATTCTCAAGATCTTCTATAATCCCATTATCAGTGGAAGGAAAGGATAGAAGAGAAAAGCTCTCTTCAGTAAAAATACATCTTTTCTTATTGAGATCTGCATTCAAGGAGAAAAATAGTTCTTATAAATCTTAAATTTCTTTTGCGAGGTAAAAGAAAGATATTCTCTTAAAAACAGCAAACTTTTCTCTTAAAGACATGAAATTTTACTCTCTTAAAAACAGCAAGGAAACAAACTTTTCTCTCAAAGACATGAAGTTTTCTATTAATATAATTAACTTTTAACAATTTAATAATTACTTTTTTTTCAAAAGAAACATCTTTTATTGATTTTTTTTTCTACGTTATTATCTTCTTTTGAATCTAAACACTACCAGAGAAATATCAAAATTCTTCACTTGTCATTTTCTTTTCCACCAAACAGGACCTATGATGTATTTATTACCTAATAAGTATGAGACAGATGATATACTTATCAAGATTAGTATTTGACGCGCTTTGCAGGTATCACGTCTATTACATGTTCTCTCTACCTGAAAATTTCCATTGCAACACTTGAAAAGGTCTCCACAAGTTACCTATTTTGCTCATTTTTATTCTTTTCCTTTATAAAATTCAAATTCATGCGTTTCATGTGATCTTATGGGCGATGGGAGTCCTGACAGCCTTTCCTAAATTTTTTTTCCTTCCCTTCTAATTTAGGTGTTCAACAAGAAGGGGTCTATCATGAGTTGGTAACCCCGAATTGCACCCAATTGCCTAGGGATCGACCGTTATCCCGTGATAGCCACTCTTTTCACTGGTGTGGGCTGTCATTCCTATTTTTTGGGCTTCTTCTTTCAACTTGTGCGGGCTCTCTTTCCAACGGTGAGGGCTTGCACTACCCACTTATGTGGACCACGCTAAAAAATTAACAGTTTGTTTGTAAATGGTGGAGATTGGAAATTAGTCATGCTCTGCTCTTAAATGGGACTCCAAGAGGTTTTTCACAGGGCATGTGCCTATATAGTCTGGGAGTGATAGATGCACACATGGCCATTCATCATGGAAGGCCCACCCTAAACATAACACCCTAAAATGTCATTTGTAAAAAGCACGTCTATGCGGAAAATGATTTTTCAGAAACGAGTGGGATGAATGGTCCAAATCCAATGCACAAATTTGGCCCATCTCATGATTAGTGGACTGTCCTGACCATTTATTTGGTCAGGTAGATGTTCATTGTGGAACCTACTTCATGGGTGGTAATGTACTCCATGTTCCCTCATGGACAACTATTTTTAGAATAAAAAAATATATATTATTATAGACTAGTAGACTAAAAAGAGAATTCACAACTTAAGCCATCCAAATCGGGCCCTATAAACCCACTTGTTGGGGTTGACTCTTAATTTCAAACTGCTCCTAATCATACCTTCCGTCTCCTCTACTGTACGCATCAAATTTTATTTCAATCCAAGTTCATTTTGACATATGATTGACGACATATAAAATTATTGGGTTGATGTCTAATATTTTGATTTAGTCAGATTGGTCGTGGTTCAGGAGTATTTCGATAATTTTATCGGGCTTTCTTAAGACTTAAGAAAGATCAGGAAATTATCTATTCTATCGATGTAAGTTGTAAAGCCCTATCTTTAATAGAGAGATTGAGAGAGTTTCTCCTGCCATGACATTGGCATAGCGCCTAATTAACCACGTAATCCTCTTAGAATAGATCACAGTTTTCTGTTTTCAACAAAAATACTTGATAAAATGAAAAAAGGCCATTCATTTTACTAATAAGGTGAATAAATTACCATTTACCTGTTAATCACATGCTTTGTACCTGATGAATTTGATGGTGCGGCGTCAAACTTCAATTAGAACAAAATTTGCTCCAATACCATTACAAGAGAAAACCATGAATTTGAGTGGTATAGATTTAAGAGGCTGTCTCACAGATAGATAGATTTAGATGGCCTTTGAAAATTCCTTCTGAGGTCTCACCTTGAGAGGATCTGGTTACCTACTAATCACATTTCATGTATTGCAGAAGTGGTTTGACTTTGAAGTAACCAAATCTTTATCAAGCAAGTAATAGCTTTCTAATCCCAAGCTGTCATCTGTCTTAAGAAAGCGACAAAAACACTGAAAGAACTACATTGCATGCAGGGGTGGACCTACATGTAGGCCTGGGGCCATGGCCCCCCTTAAAGTTTTCAAAATTTTATTTTTTACCACTATATTTTTTATAATTTTTTATTTTTACCTCTAAATTGTTAAAATTTTCTTTTAATAATTTTCATTTGGCCCACCCTACTTTCATTTTCTGGGTCCGCCTTGGTTGCATGTGTATTATTATTAAATGAATTGCTTATCTCAGTAGTCAGCACCATGTAGAAGATGCAACCGAATCGGCAATACGTACGTCGTGCAACATCTCAGATCGGTCGTTGTCATGATTTGTATGAAGAGTGTTGCACTTATGCATGGATAATCTCTAGTTGTTATTAAAAGGGAGCTCTTAATGGAGGTCAATTACTCTAAATCCAAACCTTAAGCTGCTTAAATCAACAAGTGTATATGATCATTAATAAAAATGCTCTTTTTTTTTTTTCCTACTGAAACCTCATTCACCAAGAAATCTTCCCATCCAACCAAATCAGTGGCCGTCTCCAAGTGGACCCCTCAAAGAAAACTTCACCCATCATTATGCAGTTAGATTAGATCATGCTGCATGAAACCCCAATGATAATACAACATAAAAAATGATATTGGCCACAGAACAGATTACATACGTTCATGTAAGTTATCCATTCAAAAATTAAGGTGTAGGAATTGTATAGGAAAGTATCCAAAACCTTCAAAATGACTCAACTACCATAAAAGTATTGTTTAGAAGTAGGATATGGAGAAAAAAGAGTGGATAGAAATCTGGTAAAATGCATGAGAGGAGATAATATCCAATGGATGAATGTGCAAGACAGCAAAAGCGCAACGCCTAGTACGCATGGAGACTCCTCGCCTACTTACACTGGTGTTGGTGTGGGCCACACCAGAGGTGCACAAAACACCCCACTAGCCCTGTGCCTCAACCACTCTTTGTACCAATACGCGTTTTTGGACCCCCACTTCTCAAGTCTATAAATACCAACATCCTCTCCTTTGCTATATCATCTCATATTTCATTGCCTTGGGCCTTAGTCATCTAACCATGGGTAGTCATAGAGGTTTTGGCATTGCCTTGCTCTTGTTGTTGGGTGTTGGCATTTGTTCTGCTGCTAGAACTCTCCTTACTTTTGGCGTGGAGCCTGGCTATGGTCAGGGCCATGGCATTGGCGGTGGGGGAGGATTGGGATATGGTGGTGGTGGAGTCGGGGGAGGTTATGGTGGAGGTGGTGGGTCGGGTGGTGGATATGGAACGGGTGGTGGTGGGGGCAGTGGCGGTGGTAGTGGTGGTGGAGGCATTGGCTATGGTGGTGGATATGGTGGCGGTGGTAGTGGTGGTGGAGGCGCTGGCGGCGGTGCCGGGTATGGTGCTGGTGGTGAACATGGCGGAGGATATGGAGGTGGCGGCGGACAAGGTGGAGGTGCAGGCTATGGTGCCGGAGGAGAGCATGGTGGTGGGTACGGTAGTGGGGGTGGCATCGGCAGTGGTGGGGGTGCCGGAGGTGAACATGGAGGAGGATATGGGAGCGGCGGGGGCTCCGGTGGGGGCATTGGCTATGGTGCCGGAGGAGAGCATGGCGGTGGTTATGGAAGCGGCGGCGGATATGGTGGTGGGCATGGTGCCTACCAGCACCCTTGAGAGGAATATGATGACATGGGAGAAGTTGGTTGCTACTAAGTATTGTGTTATGAGTTTCTTGAAGGAGGATCATGAAGTAAATCACCCTAATAAGCTTGAACTCCAATTATCTTGAAATGATATGCTACATTGCATCAGCTAAAAAACTAAGGTTGTTCAGGCCTACTTGCTCTAATGTAATTTTTTATCTTCTTATTGTAATTTAGTTGTTGTTTATGTTGAACCATTTCATGGGCATATGTTATTCCAATGAGACTACAGATATCAGTTAGTTGGGATGTGGAAGGCCTTGTTTTTATATGAAAACGAGTTGGGACTTATGTTAGGACTTGGGAGTTGGGGCACATCAAATCACAGAGAGAAAAAGCAACACCATACCAATGGAATGGAATGCACGTGATACGCCGGGGTGGGCTCACATCAATATAAATAATCCATCAAGGGGAAGGAACCCATCTCTAAAATTATCTAAGATCATAAGTTTTTACACATGATTTATGGTGGGTAGAACTATATTGAAGTGGACTTTAGCCAACAGATGATATAAACATATATAATAGCATTCTTGGGCTTAATAATGTTTTAGCAGTAGACAGTAGTAGTGCTCTGACTGAAATATTCATGTGGTTTGTTGGAGCTGAGTGCGAGGGCCAGTTGCGTGAAACCTGACTTGGGATTTTCTACTGCTACCATGTCATATCAACAGCTCTCCCATCTTGCAATTTATCGTGATATTATTTGATTTTTTTTTTTTAAATATCTTCTCAAGATAATATATACCAACCTGTTTTTAGAGTTTGCGGGTTCTTCTGCTTGTATGTGCGAGTCTATAGTGGACCCAGCCCACCTTGTCTAGGATACCCTAAAAAACCTGTTTTTGGAGATAATATCGGGTTGTTCATGATGACCCAAATCAGACTGGGTCAAGTCATACATAGGTTTGGACCTGACCCGAGTTAAGAAATATGGGCTCTTATCTGATCCAGGTCCAACATGAGCAACAAGTGGCTGGCCCGAACAAGCCCGGTTAAGACCGGAACCTGCAGTCATTTAGTCAATCGAACCCAGGCCCAATTAAAATCCGATTAATACTAGTAATAAAAAATTACATGAAAACTTTAAATTCAAATATAAAATGATTTCAAATTCAAATCCTACTTTAAAATTTTTCATAAAGATGTTAAATGACAGGATTTGGCCATATCTATTGTTTGAGGTAAACCAGACTGACCTTCAGGCATCTCTCTCTTAATCCAAGCCCAGCCCAAATGCAAAATGGGCCAGAAATCTAGGTTCAACTCAGATATAAAACATAATGCCCAATACCTGCCCAAAGCAAGTTGGCTCCATTTGAACCTAGTCTGGCCCGGCTCATGAGCACCAATTGATGAAAGTAATAATATTTAGAATGAGTAAGATATGTCAATCACTTAGAAACTTTCTCCTTCTGTGTTATCACAATAATAGGTAAACAAGAGTTTTTTTTTTTTTCAAAAACTAACTTAGAACAACATTTCGGTTTTTACAATAATCTTCCTATATTCATTACATGGGCTGAAATATATTTCCCTTGTATTTCACTAAAATATAGGAAGTGAAAAGAGGTAAGAGGTAGCAGTTCGAATCCGGACGGGCACTTTTCCTTCCTATCCTGAGTTCGAATCCGGACAGGCACCTTTCCTCACCCGAGGCTGTGATACCTCACCAGAGGTCTACTTCCCAAAAAACATATAGGAAGTGAAAATCTTCCATAGATAAAAGTAATTAACTTGCTGGACCAAAATGACAAATGTTAGTAGGGGCCTGATTTCTTTCCATAGACATGGAAACTAATTACATAGGAGTTTGAAGATTTGAGTCTAATGGCGAGTAATGGTTGGATGAGTGTTAAGTTTGCGCTTGTACCAATTCATAAGGGGTCACCACGTTCTGGCTGAGAAAACGGACGTCCACGAGCCTTAGCCATTTTACTATCCGTCAAAATGCAATATTAAAACTAAACAACTTTAGTTGACAATTAGTGGTTTTTATGTGGTAATTTACTTCGATGAAGACCTCTTCCTAAACCAGAATCAGGCATTTTACCCTCACTCTACTTGGTAGTAAAATAAAAAAAAAACTGCATTCAAATTGAATCCATTAATGTTAATGACCCATCTAATGATGGGAATCATCTTGCAAAACTGGAAAATTGATGATTTTGTAAATACTTGTTGAAATGGGTCTCAGTTTTTTCTACCAAACAGGAGCCATAAACTTCAAATAGTTTCTTCATGAGAATCCCTTTTAAGTAAAACTAAAAAAAAATATCGAGGAGAAAAGTTGAGAAAATTGAGGATACTAGGCCCATTAACTACATGGGCTGGACATGGACAAGGTTTGACTCAACAGCCCATGTGCCATCATACCAACAAATGACTGGTCGGGATTCTCCCATCTGATCTTTTCTAACGAGTAGGATTTAAGGGTGAGAAAAAGTGGAGCATCACTACTCACTAGATGGACTAATATATTGTACAGTAGACTCAGATAATAAGAATCTAGGTATGACAAATTTGACCCAAACCCAATTACCAGCGGTGTAGATGGACTGATTCAGGCCAGGCCAAAGCCTGACCATGTTGGCCCAATTAGCTATCTGGCCTAAGATGCAAACCAGCATCCAACCCATGGGTTCCTAGGACAGAATCCAGCCTGTTTAAAAATGAATGCACCTACTTATGCTAAAATATTCAGACCGCGTGTGTAAGCAAAAACAGGCCCGGCCCATTTTCCTATCGAGCCAAAAGATGAGCCCCAGTTCCATGGCAGTTACAAACACTAACCCAAATCCAGCACTCTTTCAGCTGGCTTAAGGTTGGGCCTAGACTGACCACCTCTAAGCTCCCTACCAATTATCAATTCACCCAAAATGGGTCGTGCCCATAAGTTTTGGGTTAGACCTTCAAGTAACCAGAGTTTTTTTTCTTTGGGCCAGAGTTAATTAAAGCCTTCGCTGCATAAGTGGAGTAGGAGGTGTTAGATATTCCAAAAACTGAAATAATTTATATAATAGGAAAAAGCTTATGTGAGCACTGATGCTCACAATAAGGTGAGCACCCCGTGTCAAAATGTCTATTGGGGCCCACCTGGTTATTCATCCGATTCCGAGTGAACCATAACTTGATGGTCACCAATCTCGCGTTGGACACTCATCCAAATGGACTAAACTGCTGTATGGATTTTGTACTTGTTTTGGTTGGGGAAGTTTTCAGCCGTTGATCAAGCGGATTGGTTGATGATTCGAGCCTCCATCACCATACACCCATTCTCATCCCTAGGTGGGGGTGCTCATCTTGTGCTCATGTGAGGGGGACCCTTTATAATATTCCTTGTTATTTTATTTTAAAGGTTTTCTAGAGACGATGTTCGAGTTCATAAAGTTTTTTTTTTTTTTTTTTTTTACATAAATAGATCATTTAGCAAAAGGGTGCTACTTATGAATCCTGATTAATCATGAATTTCTATCATTAATAATTGTTAAAGGATATGACCCCCCCATGTGGCTTTTCTTGATTATCAGTAAGTTTCTCTGGAAAAGAACTAGTTAATATACAATCTAATTGTACCAACAAATTCCTTCAAATGTCTTAACACACACCCAAACCCGGCAAAACCCCTCCCTTTCCTTATTTTGCTTGAAAAGTAGGTATTGGACACTTGGAAACTCCTTATTTTGCTTTCTTTGTTACCAATTGCACATTAAGAAAAGTGGGTAATTGGACACTTGGAAAGTGAAGGTAGCCAGGCAGTCAAATTGAGATGACGACATCCCAACAGACAAAATATGAATTAATTAGCAGTGTGGAAGACCATGTTAATCCCCTCCTTCCAAATTAGTTTCAAATCAATGCACCTGAACAACTAATCCTAACCTAACCACATGTGCTTAATATGTATTGAACATGACCTGACAACAAATCAATTTCCACCTCCTCATCACATGTGGGCGAGAAACTTCACCCACCAAACTCTCAGATGGAAAGACTGTCATTATCATTCTATAATGGGTTATCAGTTATTACTGGGCATTGACTCTCAAATGAATTTATTATTATTTTACCTTTTCACTATTGCTCACGAGGGTGTTTTGCCTTTTTGAAAACTGACTATTCCCCTCGGCACTTGAAGTCCCTGCCTCCCCCAAGCATCAGGTAATTAGTCAGGCTTTTGCCGAGACAAACGGCCGGAGAGAGAGAGAGAGAGAGAGAGAGAGAGCGCATTTGAAACCGCAACCTCCGGTTCCTATGCCATGGTCCTAGCCGATTGTGCTACCCGTCCGGGTTACTATCAAATGTATAGTTAAGAAAAGGTCTAACAAATTGTAAAAAAAAAAAAGTAAATAATACTTCGGATGAAGGATTAATATGGTCCACTAGAAGGCCCTTTATTGGTTGATCCGAACTGCTGTATTAATCAAAGAGAGCCCACAGTTCTCATACACTGGGCCCTGATCATAGCCTGAGAGGTGGAGCCATTTGAGTCACCTGTTTAAGGGACTTGCCAACTACCAGTCCTCCATGCTTCTTCAACATGCATGCATGCCCATTATAATTCCTTTAAGAGAGAGGAATGTATGTGTTGCCCATGTGGGGAAGGCAATGGATTATTGTAATTAGGGCCTAAGCTATCCATCCCATAAATAAATAAAAATGCCATAGGAGAAGATAACACGTCTTCTACGTTAAGTTGTTTGTCAGTTGTTGAACTTTAGTTTAAGAGAAAAGGATGGCTAACATTTAAAATATGGACAAGAGCTAGCCAGTAAAAATAAAAGAGAGAGAACATATATATCCAATGGGCGAAAATCATTGTCATCATCTGACAGGACAATCACACAAAGACAATTAAACAGTACTTACCCAAAATTGGACTTCTGCTAGACCATTTTCTATATATAGATCAATCTGAAGATTGATTGCAATTTGTGAAAAAGGCTTGTCCGGGTGGACTATTTGTTCTCTTTGTTTTGCAGACTTTGTGGAGTCTCTTAGGTCTATATTTTGTGGGTGTCATTTCCCCCAAAGGTCAAAGCTTAGATAATTCAGAGAATTATCCTACACCAGCAATATAATTCTCTAATTAAGTGGGTCCATGTTTGAAATGAAAACAGCCTACAGAGGGATTTTTTTTTCTTTGTTACCAGCTAAAGTCTCCGGACCATTAAGTGACATGAGTAACACGAGAATGATATTGGGGAGAACACTACCTGAACACGCAAGAAAAGTACTCGGCAATCAAGTTTTTGAATAGTTGGTCGAAAAGGGGGGCTCCCAACAACTTAGCCCGCTTTATTCAGCTCACCATTGATGGATCATGAATATAGCATATCATTTGACTACAAATTTTTTTTCTCCAAATTCCGGTCATTGCATTTTAGCCATGAGCAATACGAGGTGAGCAAAAGTTGCATTAAAATGAAATTTAGAGCAGAGATAATTCATTGTGGTGAGAGTAATTCGTGGCGATCTGAAGTTCTTATGGTTTTTTTTTTTTTTTAGGGCTAAGGAAGTTTTTTTTAATGAATTTATAGCATTGGAGCTACGGCTTTTTGTGTGCAAAAGTTCCCAGAGGAGAATTCTTGCTATTGGAGATTTCTAATAGCATGACAATGCTTAAACATTTCTATATAGTTTTTGGGTTTCTAGTTCCTTTGGCATTTCAAAATTCTGATATAGTGGATTGGTACTTTTGGCTCATAGAAAATTTTAAGTTTCAACTTTCAAAATGCTCAAAAGTCCTTTAGCATTAAATTCTGAGATACCCTCCTCTGCATATGAATTCTCAAATTTCCTTAGAAGCATTTCTGGCTAAAACTTCTACCGGTGGGAATTTATGATATGATGTGTCAGCCTATCCCCTTATTTCCAAATGTCATGTCTCATTCCAAATTTTAATAATTCAAACCCACTTGAAAAGTCAAAAATGGCCTTTGGAATTTTCAGGATTTCAACTCCTTTAACTTATGATGCAAGCATATTATAAAATAGACAACGTATTGTGTTGTATAGTAGGGCTACACATGGGCGGTTAGGATCGGTTTAACACTAAAACCAACAACCAAATCGAACCTGTCGGTTTTGTCATTAATCAATCTGATCCGACCGATGGAGAGGGTTTAAACTGAACCGAATCGAACCAAACGGTTCGGTTCGGTTCGGTTCGGTCGGTTAAACCGTTGTTTTTTATTTTATTTTTTAAAAAATCAAACATTGAAGATTTCAAAATGATGATACCCCGTTCTTTGCATTTACTCCAATGTTTAGTGCAAACATAATAATCCAACATTCCAAACAAAACTAAACGCTTATAAAAAATAATTCTACTTTAAAAAAGAGAGTTTGGACTAAACGCAAGCGCTCAAAAAAAAAAAACTTGCAGTGAAACATTCATTCCACATGATACAATTTGGAATTACAATAGAATAATAATTCATATCAAGAAAAGTCACACACAAATGGAATTTGTATTAGAACCCACTATATTTTTCAAAAATGAAGGTTTCTTAACACATTGATTAGGTGAGACCAAACCAACTATCAAAATGCTAGGTTGTACTAGCTTTCTAGCATTCTCAAGAGCCTTCTGATAAAAACTTCGTTGAAATGTGGTAGGAATTATAATGGAAGGAAAACACCATGTACAGTAATCCCTCCATCTGCAATAAAGTATCAAAAAGCATTTGAGAGATTAGAGGAGATGTACTGGGGTAGTGTTAACGGTTGAGTTCATGTAAGAATAGAGTTGTGGAATGTAACTTTGAAAGTAGTTAAAAACGAAACCCTAAGGCTAAAATAGTAAAAAATCAATACTTAAATTATTGTATACGGCCAGTTCGGTTTAAGCGGTTAACCATGAGCACAAACCGATAACCAACTGATGTAAGCGGTTTTTATGATTTTCAAACCGTTAACCGAACCGATCTACTATAAACCGATCTAAACTGCCGGGTTCGGTCGGTTAGGTTCGGTTTTACGGTGATACCGGATTTTTTGTGCAGCCCTATTGTATAGTATCTTTTTATGTGTAAAATCCGTATTACTACCGTGTCTATA
Source organism: Umbellularia californica (assembly GCA_028538565.1). Classification (NCBI taxonomy): domain Eukaryota; kingdom Viridiplantae; phylum Streptophyta; class Magnoliopsida; order Laurales; family Lauraceae; genus Umbellularia; species Umbellularia californica. Next base: position 72,990,198 of record JAPQWN010000005.1, read on the forward strand.
TCTTGTCCTTGCCGTATCCATGTCATATATGTGCATCATAGCCTTTAACATTTTAAAATAGGGGTTTTGACCATACGGAATATAAAAGACCATAAATTCCTCAAAATGGTGTTGACCAAAACTATACCCCACATGTGGTTATTGTACATAGGGCCCTAAATTCTTTTTCCAATTCTACCCATTTTGTGCGATATCGCACAAATAGAAGGTGAAAATAATCGATTTTCCTCTTATATTTTCCTCCATTCCCATCTACTAAAGAACTAAACCTCCATTACTTCCTACGACTTTCTGATTCCTACTGCTTTCTCCATCGTTAGAAAGGGTTTTCAATAGGGTTTCTCCGTTAATTTTCCATTTATCCAAAAATATCTCAAGGTTTCTTCACAAGTCTTTTTTTCTTTTTTCTTGTTCATTTGGTCACTGTCTTGATGTGATAACTTTACCATGAGGACAAGAGATAGATCCATAATATCAATATCTTGTAAAACTTTGGGGTCTATGTACTCTTTTTTGGAACTGCTTATCATGAATCATCTTTAGGTGGAGAATGAAAGACTACACATTTTGGAAACCTTTTTTAACGATCGAAAAAGTAGTAGAAACGGGAAGATCGAAGGAGAAAAAAATGAGGTTTAGTGCTTTAGGAGATAGAAACGGAGAGAAATATAAGAGGGAGAAAGAACAGTTTGTGCAATATTGCATAGATTGTGCAATATCGAACAAAATAGATAAAATTGGAAAAAGAAATTGGGATCCCATGTATAGGGATATAATTTTGGTCTCACACCATTTTGAGAAATTCGTGGCCTTTTTATATCCCGTATGGTAAAAATTCCTTTAAAATACTAAGAGAACTGGGTGGGTTTTGGGATTTCAGTGGGGAAAGTATTTCACAAGAATTCTCTGAATTTTTCAAAAAAGTCCCAGGGATGATTCTTTGAGACCTGTCCATAGGATGGAGGAAGGCTCTGATGCTGCCGACAGCCAAGCCACATGCTATCCATATATAGGTGATCCTCTCAAAAGGGTAAAGAACATAAAGCAACGGCTTTTCACATGGTGCTCTTTAACCAGCCAAAAAGGCAGCTACTTGCTACTAGTCCCGTTTGGAATCTGGATCTTAAATTCTAGAAGAATTTTGAGTTAAATCACTACAAATTAAATTCATTAACTAGACCCATCTTCGAAATCTAAAGTCTAAACCACAACAATTGTTGGCCTATATTTGTTTGCCGTGGCAGATCTTACCAGATTTGGAGTTGGACTCATCAAACAAGTGTAAAACACTAGAATTAAATCTACACTCATTGTATTTCGATCACATGTTTTAGACCTGATTAATCAGGTATATTATCATTTACTTATATGGGTAATGTTGGCGTTGATGTGACTTTATGGATGTCTGCTATTGTAGGAACCGTAGCCACTCATCTGTTGGATATTTTCTAAAATCCAATAATTTAAAAATAATAAATTCCAAGAGACATTTGGATGTGTCTTTTTAAAACAAGTGTTTTGTGCCATTTTGATGAGATGTGTCTCTTGGGCCCATTTGAATAGATGTAACCCTATTTTCAAGAGTTACTTCCAACTTTATAAATTAAGGTGATTTTCAGGTTTTTTGATTGAGTATTCAAAATAAGCAGAAGGCATTCTAGTGTGTAGTATTATCTATGAGCATTTTCTTATATTTATTTTTACTTTGATTTTAAGGGCAATTCCACATTTTTTATTCTAGTGTGCAGGTTTTAAATCAGAGTTGGGCATCTATCCTAGGGATAGAATTTCATCAAAATCAGCTACATGTGGAAAATTGCTGTCTTATAAAAAAGCATCTTAATTGGTGTACCTTGCCCATTTTTATTGCTTTCTTAGATTAATTTCTCACATTCACAAACAATCATTCACTTTTACTCGCTAATTACTTATTCTAATTGTTTATTTAATTTTTTATTACACATTCTTCATAGGTAATTTCCCCAACATCATCACCATCACCAAATGTTTCCACAGATAGAGAAGGCCTGAATGAGCGTGGAGGGCCAGTCACCCTCAGAGAGAGAGATTCTAGCCACGGAGGGAGGGTCCACAAACTTTTCTGTCTGGTATTTTGGGATTTTCTCATGGATGCGATGGAATGGAAAAGCAGAATGCCTCTACTTTATGTCATTTTTCTTTTCTGGATACAAGAAGATTTTCATTTCTGAGGGGAGAGATTGAAACAAGAAATCTTCTTTTGGGAATGTTACATTCACAAATGGATGGCAGCTGCAGGACTAGTTAGAATTACCCCTGAATTCTAGATGGCAATCCATGGTTAATGGTGCTGACTTCTTTTTTTCCCTGATAACTTCTAGACACCCTTTTTTTTAGTAACAACCCATGATAGCCCATGGGATTTCTTATTTGATTATTACAATTTTAAAATTCAGCCTTTCGGAATGTTACTTTTGGCCTAATGCCAAGGCATATGAGAAGATTTGAAAAACTTGTCTAGAGATTGCATTTGGAGAATTTATAATTCCCCCCACTTGGATTTTATTGAACTCCCAAAAGTCTAAATCCTGTGAGGGCAATGCTTAGGATCCAGTTGTTTGGAGGTTCCTCTACTGAGAGTTCTTTATGTTGGACATTCGCAATGGGAAAGTCAGTTGTCCCCTCAACATTTGGAATTAATTCCGTATTTGAATGGTAAGATACCATAAATTTAGCTCCGTAAAATGTCACTAGTTTTGGATTCTCCAAATTCATAAATGCACTTAAGCATTTGTGAAAACTGGATGGAGGATATTAGTTTGGGCCAATTTTGCTACAAGTTTTTGGAACATCTTGTCTTGATTATTTGGGGAATTCCAAATGTTGTTCCCAAAGGGGGATTCCAAGATTCTCAAGGGCAAAGTAGCATTTAGAAATCCAGAATTTTAAAAATTTTACTAGCCAAACATGACATTTTCTCATGACCAACTCAATCAATTTTCACCATTTAAATCAAATCAAACAGGGATTTCAGGATTCCTATAGACATCAACTATATTTCTGTTAGGAATCCCTAATAAGGAAGGAGAATTTAAGTAAAAAAAAAAAATGCTCTCAACCAATGGATAGGGAAAAATAGAGTGAAGTAAAGTTAAATGGGTCCTACCAGTATAAAATTTTAACTCTAACCCGTTTGAATAAGTATGATAGAGATGAGTATCTTTTATTACTTTCACTCTCGACTCTCCCTTAATTTTATTTCTGTTCACTCCACGCAGGAAGAAGAAGAAAGAAAGAAAGAAAGAAAGAAAAAAAAAAAAACAGGCTTGTTACTCGTTTGGTAATCAACTTGTTGCCCTCTCAGATTAAAAAGAAAACATATTAAACTGGACATGTCAAAATATCACAGCGGATACAGTGTTAAAAAGTTCATATATATAAATATAAATTCACGTGCCTCAAATCCACAGAGTCAACAATCATTTCTCTTCCCATCTGCCCCACACTCTAAGCCACACAACAGTCAACAACCATCCCTCTTCCTAGAGCCCTCCCCTCATCTTCCCATGCACTGAGAAAGTTTTAAACACGTGGGAGCAACCACCACCTCCAACTCCAAGTCCAACAACGCAGACACGCATTTGGGTCAGACATAGTACTCGAGTCCACAGATGCCTGGAAACATCTTTCTCATACAGACAGACTCCTATTCTCCACCATTTCTCCTCTCAAATGGGTCTCTATTCATCTTTACATTCTCTCTCTCTCTCTCTCTCTCTCTCTCTCTAACTATTTATAGTTAATAGAGAGATGGAAGCTGAGAATACAGATACATGCCACCAACAAAGTGCTTTCGTCACGTGTACGTCCCTTTTTCTAGTTTTCTTTCTTCCCTTCTTTATATTTTTATTGTGTGTGGATGGAAGGGCCCATCTACTCCACTTAACTCCACGGGCAGATAGCAAGTAAAACGTGCATTATTTTATTTTTAATGTCCCAGACACTTTTTAATAGGACAAAGTGCGACGACCTGATCAAGGGCTAGGATTGACTGAGTTGGGGGCAAGAATCTTGAATCACACATATTTAACTTTTGTAGCTTTTACTTTATGACTTTTCTTTTTTTTTTTTAATTTTTTTTTAATTTCTAGTGTGACAGTGAGATGGATGCTAACTCGAGTGTGGCCATGGTTGAACTAACTGCAGTTATGAGTTGTTTAAGTGGTTTTATGGATAGGCATGTGAACTGTGGTGTCGGATCCTCTCTTGCAGCTATTAATGCGTAACCATATGAAACTTTTCTTTGACACTTGATTGTGGGCTCTAAATAGGAATCTTCGGATTCTTCCAGATGAATCTCATCCCCTCCAATCATATATCCATAAGTTACAGATAAAAAGAAGTGGTTCCCACAGTCTAATGGAGCACCGTGACGGCGGAAATATGATTTAAGCAACATAAGCAAAGATGCTACATATACGTGCCTCATTGGGACTCTCTCCATTTGAATTAAAACTTGAGGTTAGGCGGTTGGAGGGATGACATTTATTTTGAACCGTCGGGGTGATCTCTATGTGAGACACACAATTGAATTATAAAAAAGTATTACATTATTATCGTGTAATAAATGCCACGGAGGATCCGGATTCGTGAATTGTCATGGTTTTTTGTTTTGCCCTGGCCTCATTTTCTCATAATTTCTCTTGGAGGATTTGTCAATTTTCCATAGTTGGATTTCCAAATTATACAATTACCTTCGTATTTCAAAAGCTTGAATTTGGAAAACTTTTTATTAAAAAAATAATATTTATATAGTTAAAAGGTTTAATATCTTACCAAGGGCGTGTTTGGACCAAGAGGATTTTTCTCTGAGTGAAATCTCATTTGCAATGGAGAGACAAATAGAGAAGAATCATGGAAAACTGAAATTCTTTTTTTGAAAGTAAGTTTGTTAATTTATTTCCACTAGAAAAACACATCATGCCAAACAACTAAAAAGGGGCTACTAAGACAACTTTTCTCTCTACTGCAGCTCCTCTAATCGAACAAATTAGAGCCGGACAAAAAATCCAGTATCACCGCTAAATCGGACTGAACCGGGTGATTCGGATCGATTTTACAGTAGATCAGTTCGGTCAACGATTTGAGAATCGTAAAAACTGCTTATATCGGTCGGTTATCAGTTTGACCCTCCGGTTCACCGTCTAAACCAAGCTGACCAGTATATTAAGTAATTTGAGTATTTGACTATTTATATTTTAGGGTTTCCATTGGATGGCATGTGACAACTCATGCGCCTCTTCTTGGGTGTCATCATTTTGAAACTTTTAATTTCTAATTAGAAAAAAAGACAATTCAAACGACCAAATTCGGTTTGGTCTAAGCCTTCTCCGTTGATCGGATCAGATTAGTCAATTAAAAAACCGATAGGTTAGGTTCGGTTCGGTGGTTGGTTTTAGTGCTAAATCGATTCGAGCTGTCAATGTACAGCCTTAGTACAAATGCACCCTAATCAAATAAGAAATTTCAAATACGAGGGAGACACAGCCCTGTTGGTTGAGAACCCTGCCTTTCAAATGAATGACCCCTTTATTATCTCTTTAAATAACCCTTCACCACACTTCACTAATAAAGTGAAATTACCAAACCTCTCATCACATGTGATCATTTAGGGCATTATGATCCTGCCCATTCATCTAGTGGGCTAGCATTGAGATCCAATTGCTGATATCATTTCTAATGGTCTGCATCATTTCATACACTTACAGGCCAGCTTTTTTTTTTTTTTTTTTTTTTTGTTCCTAGTCCATTGGGCCAGAATAATCCCTACGGGCCCAGGAGAGAAAGCCGGGTAAAATTCCCCTGTAGCCCCAGTGTGGTAGTGCAGTTTCGAATCCACAACCTCTGGGTGCAAACCGTGGTCATGCGCCAACTGAGCTACCCCTCGGAGTTACTTACAGGCTAGCTAGCTACATAGGAATAGTAAGATCAATGGCATTAGAGGTAAGGTAAACGTGTGATTATCTCAATAACAACGCTAACTCGAGATAAATGGGGAAACTTTGGTCAAGGGCTCTAAAAAACTTTCTAGATTTACGCGGCATGCTTGTGATACAACATGTAAGCAAGGAACACGTGTTAAAATGTTGACAGAAATGACACCTCATCTCATCAGATTCTAATCCACTACATTCCATTTAATATATGATGATGCTTCCAAGAGGCAGCCGGCGATGTTGCAGCGTGATAAAAATTTTATCAAGACAAGTATCCAATACTGGTCTTCCACCATATTAGTATCTTCAACAGATATGTCGAATCTAACAACCCCCTGTAAGTGTCAGAAGTTGCTGTGTTTTTTTATGATCTGCTTTACTTTGGACCACTTGGAATCCACTTGGTTGTTTGGCATTAGGAAAATGAATCGCATCATCATTTGGACATGTGCTATATTTTCATCCTAATAGTAGACAGATGCAAAAAAGTACATTTTCTCCAACACAATTTTCATCTCGTACACTTTCTCCAGAACATTTTTCATCTTGCTTTCTTGGAGCAGGAATGCCGCATACCATTTTAAAAGTAGATAAAAAATAGGTAAACAACAAAAACAGAAAATGTACTCGAGTGAAAAATGGTTAATTAAACTCAACAGTCATTTTATTACTACTGGCCTATTTTGCCATGGGTATCGAATACATAGGAGTTAATGGTTAAATTGGCTCATCTTGAGAGATGTGAGCTTTTAATGGAATATGGACTTTCTTAAGAATTGAATTGACAGATATTAGTTGGTATTTATTTTGATGGACATTACTTAATTGTCATTTTTGGGTATTCAAGTATATTCATTTTTCTTTTATTTTTAACTACTTTTAAAAACGTAGAATCTTAAAATTCCTTATAATTCAATTACATGAAGCAATCATGTCCTAGGCAAAGCCTTTTTGCTTTACAAGGGATTTAAACTTACACACATGCACACTACAGATATACCTAATAAACTAAGCAACTGATTACTAAGGACAATTCTATAGAAGTAAAAACAGCTAAATATTGTCTCTAACTAATACACATTGGTTTTTTTTTTTTATCTCGTCGAAATATCTCCACCTTTTATCTTTTACTCCTGACTCTTTTAAAGATGTTATGTTGAAATTCATTTTAACTAGAGTTCCCACAAAAATCAATTCTTTGCAAACCAAATGCTCTACAAGAATTATAAGTATAAAGTCTTCAAGTCAAAATAAACAAAGAATCAAAAGGTTTTCTTAGATTGTTGCTGGGATAGTAAATTAGAATTTTTTATCTAAGATCTTTAGGGCCTATTTATTTATAAGTAGCAGCATGAAATAAAATTAAATGTCAAAGTAATATTTAAAGAAAGCAGAAAGGGTCGGAGGGAAAATCACAAAATGACAAACAAAATACTTTTAGTTGCACAAAATGACAAAAAAGCTACGCTTACACAATAATGAAATAACAAAAATGTACTTGTTTTCCTCCAACTCCCTTCACTTTTTTTTATGTATTTTCATTTGGCCACTTAATCTTATTTCATCCTACTCCTTCTTAAAAACAAACAGGCATTATGGATGTCAGCATGCTTTGAGTTCTGTTGAAGAAAAAAAAAATAAGGATAAAAAAAGTTATTTCTTGTGGAATAGCCTTTCTCTTGACTCTCTATAGCATGTTGTCACGACCCAGGTCCGAGATCGGATTACTTCGGACGGACCCCCGAGTCGCGATGCCATACTTACTCCCGTAAATCCTGAATTAACCGAAGTTAAAACAAGACTCACAAGGGATAGCAAAACACAATACATGTCAATGTACAATGTGCGGAAAACATGTATATATATATATATACATTGACTACACTTAACTTTACATCAGACGTAAAGTTCATACACACAACTCACGATCTACTAAAACCAACACTGCATACTTAAAATACAATGCAGTTGGTACTTGATTACAATTCAAACTAAATATTACAAAAGTATGTATCAAAAAAGGATTCACTCAAATCGCCCTCCGAACTACGCCCACTCCGCTAAACCTCCTGGAGGTATCGGATGGGCCTCCTCCACAGGCGGCGTGGCCTCGGCAGGACCGGCACGGGCATCTGGGCCTGTGACATCATCAATAATACGTGAATACAACGGTTCAACAAGACATATGCATTTTTACGAATTTCCATATTATCTATCAATTCTATACAAGCATTTATCAAAGCAAGAACTTAACAGCTCTATATAACCGAATTCAATTCAATGACAATATATCTATGTCAATGCATTACTTTTCATTTTGTGTCATACAATAAGTATGTCAATCCATTACTTTTCATTTCGTGTCTTCCAACGGAAGAAGTTTAAGCACAAGGCGGAAGGGCAAACCATTCAAGGCCTAGGCTTTATTATTGTTCCAGTTTTCATTACATGGCTTATCATAATTGGTGGAAATTTTCCAGTGTATTGATCAGAGAGCATTGGCATTCCACGAGGCTCCGGAACGCCCCTCACATCTGCTGCAGTAGGAATCATTCATTTATTCAATTTACTGTCACCTTTAGTGACTATTCATTTCATTTCAATTCATTAATTCAATTCGTGGTACATTATGTCATTTCAATTCTCTGTGTCACTTTAAGGCTTCTATTCACTTCTAATCAAGTCTATTCATATTTCTAAGCCAAGCCCAACAGACGAGTGAAGCGTTAGTTATCCAATGTACGTGTTATTTTTGATGAATATCACTTTATACATTTGATTTGTACATTGAGACGACCTTCGCTAACACCTATGTATGCTTAGACATTAGACATTAATATGGAACAGCCTGTACAAACTAGGCTTCATTCCCATAATCTTCTCTGAGCTCATCTCAGCTGTCGGTTGGCCTGTCGGCTGACCGACAATACAACGTCGGTTGACCTCTAGGTTAACCGACACTTTGTCGGTTCAAGTTCCAGAAGCTGGATTATTCAATCCACTCTCTGATACATCTGTCGGTCAGGCCTCGGTCAAGTGTCGGCTGACCGAAGACACCATCTCGGCTGACCGACACTCTATCGGTTTGAATTCCAGAGAGCTGGAATTTACTGAAACAGAGTTCAGTGCTGTCGGTTTGTCCGTCGGTTGACCGTAGGTCGATCGACGCTACTATGTAGGCTGACCGACCCAATGTCGGTCAGAATTTCAGAGAGCTAAAAACTCTCTGATACAGCTCCCAGAGCTGTCGGTTAGGTCGTCGGCTGACCGACACATGCCCAGAAATTCAATTTTGAACTTCGGATTTTCTGGAGCGAAAGCTCCAGAAATTGAGCCAAATGAACTCTAACATCTCCAAAACATTATAATTCACAATAACACATATACACTTGCCTCTAGTGAAGATCAATGAAGAATAAACCTTCTCTAGCTTGTAGTTCCAAGAAGAAAACCTCAATTCCAAGCTTCACACCTCCAAAATTTGTAAACAAAGTTGAGGAAGATGAAGTAGAGGATGAAAGCTTCTTGAAAACACTTGTAAACTCCTTGTTTGATGCTTGATATAGTGAGATTGGAAGAAAATAAGAGAAAAGGAAGAAAGAAAATGAGTCTAGGGTTTGGAATGCTTTGGAAATGAGATGAATGATCTCATTTGAGTGACTTTAGCTTATATAAGCTAGTAAATTGCACTTAAGCCCATTAATTTCACTAAATTACAATTCGAGTCAAATGAAAGGTCATTTGATCGGATTCTCGTCAAACGACTTCGAGCCTATTACGAAAGTTGACGTACTCGTCAAGATGCACGTGTTGGTATCAAGAGTTTCCGTATTCGACGAAATACGCAAAAACTCGTATTTACACAAAAGTCCTTCATTTTAATGTTTGAGTCTAAAACTCAATTTAAACCATGCAATTTCATTTCTTACTATCACATTAAGTCCAATTCATTCATTCTAGGGTAATTCCATATCATTTGGTCACAAACCATCATTAATCCAATTAACCATAGTTAATTAGCCTTAAACATAATCAATTCACTTAATTTTCTCATTATCCGTTCATTACATTCACTTGGGACTAATCTCATTGAGCTTAGCCATTAAATACCATTAAACTAGTTAAACATGATTAACTAGCATGAACCTCAATTTATTAGAGTTAATCTTGATTAACTCGGGACGGGACATTATACATGTGCAAGCAAAATTTTAATCTGTGCTAGACTAACTTCTAAGCAGCTTCTAAAAACTAACTTCTAAGCAGCTTCTAAAACTAATGTCAAATGAAGTTGAAATGAAAACCAAATTCACATGCACCCCAAGCCCTTGGCTCCACATATCAAGCATCCCCAACCCCTACCACCATTCAGCCCCACTTCCTCTCCTCCAAAACGCCAACTCTCTCTCTCTCTCTCTCTCTCTCAACACACCTGAAACCCACCTGAGAAAAACCTAACGAGACATTCCAATCCCCTTCAATCTAAACATTCCTGGTATTCCATCCACCTCTCCTCTCAACACACCCTGAAAACCACTGAAAAGAAAAGAAAAAAAACTAACCTGGCATTTCAATCCACTTCCATCTAAACGTTCCTTGTTATTCCACCCCATGAAGTTGTAACAGAAAACCGCTAATAGGAATGATGAATCACTGGGCAGACGACAACGCTTCTGTAATGGAAGCCTTCGTGACTTCCGACCTCTCCTCCTTCACCTGGCCAGCATCGTCTTCTTCTGCCCCACCGACGGCCACGTTACTCTCACCCACCACATCCGAGCCGTCCAAAGTCGCATCCTCCTCATCTGCTACTTATCTCAGCCAAGAGTCCCTACAGCAGCGCCTACAGAGCCTCATAGAAGGCGCGCGTGAGACCTGGACCTACGCCATCTACTGGCAGTCCTCCGTCGACGTCTCCGGCGCCTCTCTCCTCGGCTGGGGCGACGGATACTACAAAGGGGAGGAGGACCGCCGCAAGCGCAGGGCCGCCTCAGCCGCCGACCAGGAGCATCGGAAGCGGGTCCTCCGGGAGCTTAACTCCCTTGTCTCCGGAGTCGCCTCCGACGATGTCGTCGACGATGACGTCACGGACACCGAGTGGTTCTTCCTCGTCTCCATGACCCAGCTTTTTGTCAACGGTACCGGCCTCCCAGGCCAGGCGTTTTTCTCGATGGTTCCTATCTGGGTCGCCGGCGGAGCTCAGCTCGCCAGCTCCTCCTGCGAGCGGGCCCACCAGGCGCAGGTTTTCGGGCTCCAGACCATGGTCTGCATCCCGTTCGGTAATGGGGTGGTGGAATTGGGGTCGACGGAGCTCATCAATTACAACACCGATCTCATGAACAAGGTGAAGAGTCTGTTCAGCTTCGACGCCGTGGAGGCCGGGGTTTGGCCGGTGCAGACCGACCAGGGGGAGAACGACCCGTCGGCGCTCTGGATCACGGAGCCCTCCGTCACCGTCGAGATCAAGGACTCAACAGCTGCTCCAGAGATTTCCAAGTCGACCCTCTTTGAAAACGGCAGCTCCAGCACCTTGACAGAAAACCCAAGTTCAATCCAAAATCACAACCACCACCACCACCAAAAACAACAGCAGCAGCAGAATCACCAGACCCAGAGCTTCTTACTCCGCGAACAGAGCTTCTCCGAATTCGGATTCGATACTGCTGGAAGAAGTAGTGCTACACCCCAGACCTGCAAGCCCGAATCCGGAGAGATCTTGAATTTCGGGGAAAGTAAGAGGACCCAGCAGTCGAATTCGAATGCAACCTTCTTTTTACAGACCGCCCCAGATGAAGAAAAGAAGAGAAAGAAGCCTGCAAAGAGCGGGAATGATGAAGGAATGCTGTCGTTTGCATCTCCAGTCGTCTTCCCCACCTCCGGCGATGTAAAATCAGGCGACTCCGACCACTCCGACCTGGAAGCTTCCGTCCGAGAGGCGGAGAGCAGCCGCGTGGTGGTGGAAACCGAGAAGCGGCCGCGAAAACGCGGCCGCAAGCCGGCCAATGGCCGGGAAGAGCCTCTGAACCACGTGGAGGCGGAGCGGCAGCGGCGGGAGAAGCTGAACCAGCGGTTCTACGCCCTCCGTGCGGTGGTCCCCAACGTCTCGAAAATGGACAAAGCCTCCCTCCTTGGGGACGCCATCTCCTACATCAACGAGATCAAATCCAAGTTGCAGAACCTCGAGACCGACAAGGAAGAGCTCCAATCCCAGCTCGAGAGCTTGAAGAAGGAATCTCGATGCAATGGTGGGTCACCCCATCGTGACCCAGATCAGAGAATCGCATCCAATGGTCTGCAGGG